>CM070593.1:56185887-57465887 GCA_036346395.1 Hsuehochloa calcarea | reverse complement strand
AATAAAGTGGTTGAAACACAATGGTCGAAATAATATGGTCGAAGACATATACCGGTGTGGTCAAAATACAGTGATCGAAACCATAGACCATTGTGGTTGAAATAAAGTGGTCGAAACACTGTGGTTGAAATAATGTGGTCGAAGTCATAGACCAGTGTGATCGAAACACAGTTGTCTGATCCATAAACCAGTGTGGTCGAAATAATGTGGTCGAAGTTATACACCGAGAGTCAAGTCGTAGATCAATGGTTAAAATCAGAGACCGAAGTGTAATCGAGGATAAATCGATAAATTATCATTAATTTTGAATTAGCAGTTACAAGTGGTTTAATTTGTGCTTTATTATGCGGTTAATATAGGGCAATTGTCTCAACCTTTAAAAAAAAATCTTGAAACGTCCAGACCTAGGAACGTTTTGACTTATTTCTATATTCTTCTTCTTCCTCTTTGCTTTATTGTGTTGGAGAGTTGTGTTGTTGAACTAAGACATCCATTCTACTCGGGGTGCACCGGAAAGGAGGGTGAGGGGGTATCTCCAGACCATTGTAGCAGAGTTCACCTATACAGGACGGCAATAAGGCTTCTGTGCAGCGCATCTGCACGACCGTTCGCTTCACTGCTACATCTACGTTTTGCACCGTTTCAAGTATACGCTGCTTCTTATTTTTCACCAAACCCGATTGTAAGTTGGTTACGCGACCAAACTATTATGTTATAACTCTATTATTGTATATGTTTAGAAGTGCAATGAGTTATCTGTTGTTAGTATTGCTTTATGTATTTCTAATTTTGTGTGATGTTTATCTCATAATAAAATCTAGAATTACAAAATGATTCATGTTTCGAACCTCTGCATCCTGTAGATGGACCAGATGGTCGGTCGATGGTCCGGTGGATCACGAGAACTGACAGTGCATTGTGGCGATCGTATGTCCTTCTGCACCGAATTAATCAGAACGAACTAATACCTAGTGTTGTGCTTGATTAAACAAACAAACGGGGGTCATGGACAAAGCAGCCCGATCTGATAGCTCCCAATCCAGATTCCATCTGCTGTGCACGGCAGCGATATGACCGCCACGTGATGCCAACCTGTGATTTGCTCATCAGTACGACCGACATGTACATCCCTGCCTCCCTCTCTCGCTCTAGTACTCAGACGCTTAATTTGGAGAGCTGGCGCATATAATCAGGGATGATTTAGGTGAAAGCCATTTGACCCTAGCGTGCAGTGTGCGCTTAATTAACCTGATAATCCTCTCTTGCTTGCATGTACAGACGTGCCTGCCCGTACGTACGTACGTCCATGTGCTCTTGCAGTGCGCCCCACTTCACTTAGCTGGCCAACCTGCCGAGTGCGTCGCTCTGGACGTTGGAACCATGGTCCATCGCCTCCTTCGCTGTGGCTTACCTAGAACCTGTCTAATTGTAAGCAATTTTGGATTGTTCTATGCTAGTTTGGAAACCCTTCCTTTTGACAACGATGGAGATTTTTTTGTTGGATAATATAGAGGTTGAAATATTTTAACTTTGAAATCAAGTGCATGTTGTAATAAATATTTCATCTGTTTCGCTATATTTATCTACAACCCACCGTACGCAGGGACAAATGAAGCACTAAAACTAGAAATACTTAATGAGAAGCGATCGTACAGACCCCTATTAAATGACATACAATAACCATTTAACCTTTTCTAAAACATTTCAGCAGGGATAGGGAGTAAAAAAATTACACTTTATATTTTCTATATGAATAAATATATTAAAACAGATAATTCTAAGACTATGAACAAATATAGTGAAACCGAGGGAAGGAGTTAGGTAGGACCCACATACTAGTCTAGTCAAACAAATGATGACCGAGACTTGTGACATTCCCCTGAAGTAAATAGAATGTCGTCAAATTTAGCCAGCGTGCGTTTGATTCAGTCATGCATTCCTCTTCACACGGAGGGAGACCAAACTTTTGAATCGTGCCTTAACGTTTCGGACGGAATACTGATATAGTCAATGCCATATTGGTGACTAGCTAGTACTTGTACTTGGGCAAATAACATACACGGCGCTATTATTTCCTCGTGCGTACTTGACCAGCCTAACATGCAGCTTGGGCAACTAATATGACAAGCTAAGCTTTGATTTGATCCACACAACGTGAAAAAAAAAAATTGGTTAGTTTGGGTACTAGTGACATCGAGGAAACCTAACGGAACAGAAGACAACAACCACCGCTTGAAACTTCAAACTCTTCTGGATTGGATTCTTCGGCATGCATGCATGCAGGTTATATATATATTCGCCGAAGTAAAAAAGATATCATCATACCCTAAATGAACCATAACTTAAGACGTCGATGGCAATGCAAGGACGGTATTTATAAGTTTATGTATCATTAATTCAATCTTGATCACCTAAAAGCTCCTAATGGATGAAGTATGCGGACTAAGTAGGATGCATACAAAGTTCGCATAATATTACAACATGTCTGAGAATATGATAAAATCCATACATTGGGTAAGTAGTCACGGACTAAGCACAAAAAATGTCAGAGATCTGTCGTAGCAGTTTGCAAAACCGGGCGTGTAGCTAGTATGTATAGGGGCCGAACCGATGCTATGCAGTACAAGCATACATTGTACGTTCTGCTACATATGAAATGCAGAGCGAAACGTTATAATTCAAGTTATGTACAACAGTTTGGAAAAGTTGGATATGGAAGAGTAAACGTAAATACTACACCTTAGATCTATTGGGAGGGCTTCCGATCTGGGTGACCTTTTTTTGTAATATAAGAGGGAGCTGCATCGGTTGATAGAGCGTGTTGTGAGTTGTAGAACAGAAACGATGTGTGAGGTTAGGATATGAGAAAATGGAATTAATTCTAAAACATATGGAAATGTGAGATACCAGATCATCTTGAGCGGCTGCATTGTAAGTATAATATAATAATACTAATTTTTGTACAAAAAGAGTAGAGGCAATCGATATGGGTTGGAGTTTCTGCGTGACTATGTCAAAGAAGACAAAAAAAAAAGATTTTGGGGTGATATTAAAGAGTGTTATATCTGCAGAGGAAGTATGGAACAATGAAATAGACGAAGTAATAATACAGATCTTCGTACGAAGTATATTTGAAGCATTTTGTACAGGTACCATGAGAATTGTATAAATGTATCTATGTAGTATAGTTGTGAGAAACAACTCGATAATCCTGAGGTAACTAATGAGATGCAAGAACAGTTAGAATAATTTATGGAAATCCAAAGTTGAGCGTCAACGAAGAACTACATTAAGTGGTGGACCGAAACGACGACTAGAGGGGTGGTGAATAGGAGCACGATCTTTTTTTTCATCTCGATCAGATTCAACTCATTTTTTACTCCAATAGTTTTGAGAGATATGAAGATCAAAGTACAAGTATAGCGGAAGACTTGTATTGAATCCAATCGAAACCCCGAAGCAAAACAATCAAAATCATCAAAAACTCAAATCCCAAAGAGTTAGGCGGTCTGACCTCCTAACATGGGAGGTCTGATCGGTCCATGGGCGGTTTGACCTCTCACAGGGGGCGGACTGACCTCCAGCACGATGAACAATAAAATCAACCCGAAAATAAAATCACAAATAGGTCTAACTTTTGATCCACAACTCCAAACTTCACAAAACTTAGAACACACCTTCTCTAGGATGTCAGAACCTATTCCAACCAAAGATCGCGAAGATCTTTGTCAAAGTTTCGATCTTTTTTCATTTGAGTGAATGATGGTCCAAAATCGAGTCAAAACCGAGAAATAGTCAAAAAACTTGCTCGTAGAGATGATCAAGATGATCTTAGATGTGTTCCCACATGTCACAGTAAGCAAGATCCACATCAGAAACCAAGAGAAAAAGAGTGGATCAAAGAAAGCCCCAAAATCACAAAATAGAGTGCAAGAACATAAAGATAATCAACTTGAGCAATCTTGCATGGATTAATTTGATATAGATGTTGGTTTACAGCAACTCCATCATGGAGGAAGAATACTCAACACATGAGCACACAATCAATCCAAACTCTAGAAACCGAACCTCTCCCCTATTCTCCATAAGCACCAAAACTAGAGTTTCAACAATGAAAACAAGAGAGTCAAGAGAGGAGCAACCAGCACCCTCCCCTATTTATAGTAGAGGCTAGCTTCTAGAAGGTATTCCCTAATGACCACCAGTTAAGCCCACACACAAACGGGTTTCACTCACGCAGCATTTCAAAGCGTCGTCTTCATCTTCTCTTGACCTAAACCACTTCTCCGTACACCACCTTGCGCCGCGGTTTAGCCAAAAGCAATCAAGGTGGTATCTTAGTGAAATTACCAAAATACCCCTTCTCGATCCTTCTCCAAAGACTGAGTCCAATCTTCACGAAGCAATCCCATGCCTCGCTACGTGTAGGTTAATCAACGACTTTCTTCATGTCGGCAAGTCTATCCCATCCGGCTCCCACCGAAACCACCATAGCACCATTTTGCGTCATGCTTGAAACCATAGACTTCACCCGACATCCTCGATCGTTATGAACCTCAGCTCTCCAAGCTTAGTCCCGATCATCCTCGCCGTTGACCGTCGTTGACCTCCAAGCCACCTACACAACAATAGACCAAGAAATCGATTCCGGGAATAAGTTCTTCGCAACTTGACCCACGTTAGTCAAAATATACATCATGCAACACATATGCACTGAAAACCATGAACTTGACCTAACCAACAAGCATCATCGCCAAGATGACGACGATCAAGTGAAAACCGGTTAGACCGCCACTTTAGGGCCGGTCGTTGACTGGAAGCTCCAAAAATTATGAGACCAAGTGTAAGAGAATCCCCTTTCTCGCCTACACCCTCTATTTTTGGCCCAGCTCCAAAATCAAAGTTACTTATGCCCCGTCAGACCGCCTCCCATGGCCGATCTGACCGCCAGCTTCTATGTCCGAGGCCTGGCCGGTTTGACCGCCAGTAACCTGACAACACCTGATCCTTGCCGAAAACGCTTGATTCGACAAACATTCAAAACCATTGCCAATTGTAACATCATCCTAAGATCATCAGTATATCCCCATGATATCCACAATCTCCCCCCTTGATGAACACATTGATAATTTTCCAAAAATGTAAGTTTAAGGTTTGAAAAGTAAAAATACTCATGTTTTCGCGCAAAGGCACAATTTGGTCCAAGAGCAAGATAAAGCAATGGAAATGACCAAGTTGGCTTTAGTATAGGCAAGCGAGATAAGGCAAAAGAAACCGAGAAAGCTTTAATTTCCAAAGACGGGTAAAAAATCTCACTTAAGGTCCATATGAAAGAACAATTGTTCAAATTGGCCTTTGATCATTGTAAGGTTCCAAGAATTGTAATTCAAGTTTAGAAATGGCAATAAGATCACAAGAATGCAAAATACGTACTCCCCCTCACTATGATCCTCATTTTTTAGAAAATTTTATTTCCTCCCATTTTCTCCAAATAGCTCCTCCTTTTAACATTTTTGCTATATCTTCTCCCCCTTTCACAATGGAATCATCAAGGAATCACGCCTTCCTCTTATCCAGAGATAATAAATGCAAAAATGAGAAGGAAGCATAACAAGGAGCATGCATGAAATGCAATAGGGTGGCTTCATTTTTTTTATATATTTTTCAAATTTTAGAACAAGAAGCTTTGGAGATTACCCAAAAGAACAAACTAGCATTTTTACGATTACTCAATACATATCAAGCCTGATGGTGCTTGCAAGATCATATTAAGACATATATATCAAAGTTAAGCTAGAAGGTTTAAGTAAAAGCGATGAATTGTAATAATTTAAGCAAATCTTCAAAACTAGTAAGTTCATCAACAGAGATCCTAAAGTGATAATGGTCGTGTCAGAATGTCAATGTGAGATGAAGAAGCTAACAAAGACCATCCGAGAGACAAAAGGTCTTAAATTGAATCATTATGCTCAAATGACCTCAAACACCCATTTTTTACAACAGTTTTTATTTGCAATGAATATTGATATTGATTAAAGGTCTATCTTAGTAAAGAATATCCTGGACTAGGAGCCATCCACAAACTCTTTCTAAACTTCAACCAGGTCAATTAATGGCTTATCTTAGTAAAGAAGATCATGTACTAGGAGCCATCCACAAACTCTTCCTAAGCTTCAACTAGGGTGACAAATCTTGAGGTTTATGTCAATTTTGACAAGCAGTCCCCTTGAGATCTCTGGATCATCAAACTATCTCCAAGTTGATGTCAATGACAAGTAGTCTCGTGAGAATACTTTGGCACAATTTAATCACATGAGAAACTCGAAATTTGATTTTTCAATTTGCACAAGAGCTTTTAAGATTCGCAAGGGAACAAGAAGCTCAAGAGATGTTCAATCCTAGATTCAAGAGCTAACAAAGCAATTTTAACAGGGCTAATGTCACAAAAGGATCACTACTTGTGCAACTTAGCTAAAAGATCCATAAATTACAGTTTTGGTTCAAGTTGTCTTAAAATTCTACCCCATTTAGCAAAGATTTATCTACATATGTGAAAGTATGATAATTCTAGCAAGTCAAAGAACTAGACATGATATTGAGTAAGAATTGAAATACTAAAGCTCAAGAGGGTAATAAGCAAAGCTTCATCAGTTTAAAAAACAAGTAGTAAAGTTTATATTACAATGCATCATTTTGTGATTTTCATATGAATGCAATATGATACAATGAGATGCAAGAAAAACTTAAAAACCTAAAAAGATCAAGGAAAGATCATATGAACAAGGTAAGCTCAGAAAATAAACAACTCCCCCTCAAACCAACACATATGGATAAATTACCTCTAACTCACTCCTCAAGGTGGCAAACCTAGTTGTGTCTAAAGGCTTGGTGTGGATACCAGCTAACTGAGCCTCGGACTCCATAAAATGTAGCACAATATCACCCTTCTCTACATGGTCTCTAAGGAAGTGATAGCGAATGTCTATGTACTTGGTCCTAGAGTGTTGCACAGGGTTCTTAGCAATATTAATGGCCGAAGAGTTATCACAGAGAAGAGGAACACTAGTAAAAGATAACTCATAGTCCTTAAGAGTGCACACCATCCACAAAATCTGACTACAGCAACTAGCAGCAGCTACATACTCAGCTCTCCCATCATACTTATCCCAAATTCCCTAGACATGGTCTCAGAAAAACTGGAAACAAGAGCATGAGAAAAACCACCGAAGATAATATCATCAACGTAAATCTGAACAAGTAAGAAGTCATTGTCATGCCTAAGAATGAATAATGTCTTGTCTTCTTTACCCATCTCAAAATTATTCTTAAGCAAAAACGTGTTAAGTCTATCATACTAGGCTCTGGGGGCTTGCTTGAGGCCATACAAGGCTTTTGATAGCTTGAAAACATGATGTGGGTGCTTTGGATTCTGAAAACCTAGGGGTTGTCTAACATACACTTCCTCCTCTATGTAAATATTCAGAAATGGACTCTTGACATCCATCTGGTGCAACCTAAAGCCCTTAGATGCAGCAAATACAAGCAGAATACGAATGGCTTCAAATCTAGCAACAAGAGTAAATGTTTTATCAAAATCAAACCCCTCAACTTGGATAAAACCCTGAGCTACCAATCTAGCCTTGTTTCTAACTACATAACCATTCTCACTTTGTTTATTTTTGAACACCCAATGGGTTCCTATCACATTATGACCACTATGATGTTCTACTAGGTTCTAGACCTTATTCCTCTCAAAGTTCTCTAACTCCTGATGCATGGCATTAACCCAGCTAGCATCAGATAAAACATAAGATATATCGCGGGGTTCGAAAGAAGCAACAAATGTAGAATGAGAGTAGAGACTCGGATCGTGATACCTGGAGCGGGTGACTCGCTCATGAAGATGACCAATCTCTGATCCGGAGGGTGACGCCTCTGAATGTGAAGTGGAGCGCCCGAGAAGATAGCATCTCTTCGACCTCCGTAGGTACTGCTGATGATGAAGATGCAGTAGGAGCCTCAACTGGATGTGAAGTAGTCGAAGCAGGTTCTTGAGCTGGAGTAGGAACATCAGCAGCATGTGTAAGATATCATCAACCTCATCACCACCTTCCTCTACAAAGATGCTCACCGTCACCTGTACGTCACCTGAAACATCTGATCTAGCTCTATGGCTAGTCTCATTAAAAGTGACATCGCATGTCTACTGGACAACGTTAGTCTCAACATTAAAAACCCGAAAACCCCTCGAATGTGCAGGATAACCCAGAAATAAACCATCAAAAGTTCTTGACTCAAATTTATCTAGATTTCCTGTCTTGAGAATAAAACACTTATCTCCAAAAACTAAAAAATGAGAAACATAGGGTTTTCTACCAAACCGAAGCTCATATTATGTCTTGCCCAAAGATGATCTCAAGAAGACACGATTAGCAATATGGTAAGCTGTAGCAATAGCTTCAGCCTAAAATATCCTCGGAGTGCTATACTCATCTAGCATCGTCCTAGCTATCTCGACTAAGGTACTGTTCTTCCTTTCCACCACACCATTTTGTTGAGGGACGTGTGGAGAAGAGAACTCATGCTCAATGCCACGCTCAGCACAGAAAGAGACAAAAGAAGCATTCTTAAACTCCGTGTCATTATCACTGTGGATCGCTCTCAATGCACCAGGAAGTTTAGAAGCCAAATGAAGAACAAGATCATGAAAGTGATCGAAAACTTCAATCTTCGAAGCAATAAAGAACACCCAAGGGTATCTCGAAAATCATCAACTATGATAAGAATATATCAATTACCACCGACTAACCGAACCCTAGCGGGACCAACAGTATCCATGTGAAGTAACTGTCCCGATCCGTCAGTCATGACCATAGTCAATGAATAGTGTGAGGCAGCAACTTACTTGCCATGCCTATAGGGTGCACATACAACATTCTTAACGACTTTGAGTTTGAGCAAACCTCTCATGAGATCAAGGTTGCTAACTCGCGTCATATGATCAAAACCAATACGCTCCAAACGACGGTGCCTAAGAGATTTGAGAGAACCAGCAAGAGATTCAGAAAAGTCAGCTCCAAAGATTCTACCAACTCTAGAAATACCAAAAACAAGCTCACCAGTCGAATCAAGCACATGACAAGCATTTTTCTTAAACGTAGTCTCATAGCCATCATCAAGAAGCTGTGAGACAAATAGCAAGTTGTATCTTAGCTTGTCCACAAGAGCGACAACCTTCAGGATGAATTTGTCGTTTACCATGATTGATCCCGTTCATTCAATCCGCCCTTGTGTGTCATCTCCAAAGGTGATGAAGTCATCAGAAGATTTCTTACGAGGGTCTGCTACCAAAGCTATATTCTCCTTCTTAGGATGATCACATCTCTTTATCTCATGAGTCTTGAGCTTGCTATATAGCAACTCCAAAGGGAGATTAGAGGGGTTGGCATTCTCCTCAATGGCAGTAGCCTTCATCCCCCACATCTTAGTGTTGATTACAGCCAAGAGGTGGGTGGCATTCTCAGACTAAGAATACTCAATATCAACCGCTCTCAATTGATTGAGCACCTTGTTGAAGCGAGAAAAGACGTCATCGATGCTCTCACCAAGACGCATCTCGAACTTGTTGTATTCTCGCTTAAAGACCGTTTGACGCACTTGCTTGATTTGGGACGAACCCTCATGGTAGGTTTCGAGGGTGCTCCAAATCTCATGCGCGGTCTCAAGGTGACAGATACTATCGTACTCCTGTCTACCAAGATCGGTATATAGGAGGTTCTTTGCCTTATGGTTATCATCCAAGAGGGCTGCTGAAGCCGGCGTAGCAACCTCGGGCAAAACGAGCGGAGCTCAAACAACCTCCCATATGGCTTGTTCTTCGCTTCGAAGATAGACACACATGCGATTCTTTCAATAGGCATAGTCGAGCCTATCAAAGACATGCGGCTTCGTGGAGTACTTCTCCATCACTAAGTTCAGTGACCGGTTAAGATCAAGATTGAACTAACCGGACTCTGATACCACTTGTTGGGGGGGTGAATAGGAGCACGATCTCTTTTTCACCTCGATCAGATTCAACTCGTTTTTCACCCAATAGCTATGAGAGCTATGATGATCAAAGTACAAGCATAGCGGAAGACTTGTATTGAATCCAATCGAAACCCCGAAGCAAAACAACCAAAATCATCATAAACTCAAATTCAAAAGAGTTGGGCAGTCTGACCTCTTAACATGGGCGGTCTGGCCGGTCCATGACGACGATCAAGTGAAAACCGGTCAGACCGCCCAGAAGGGATTTAACCAATTTTCAACCCTTGGAATCTAAAACCTCTTTAGAAATTTCAAACGAATTGATCTTTTGACTTGAAGCTCTAAAAATTATGAGAGCAAGTGTAGGAGAATCCCCTCTCTTGCCTACACCCTCTATTTTTGGGCCAGCTCCAAAATCAAAGCTACTTATGGCCGGTCAGATCGCCTCCCATGGCCGGTATGACCGCCAGCTTCTAAGCCCGAGGCCTGGCCGGTCTGACCGCCAGAGGTAGCCGGTCTGACCACCACACAGGCCGGTCAGACCGCCACCTCGGCTGGTCTGACCGTCAGTAACCTGACAGCACCTGATCTTTGTCGAAAACGCGTGATTCGATAAACCTTCAAAACCATTGCAAATTTTAATATCATCATAAGATCATGAGTATATATCCATGATATCCACATTAAGAGAGTGTCTTATGGAGTAAGTAATGAAGTGTTATATATATAAAGAAGAAATGGGAGAGAGTGAACACATTGAAAATAGTAATCTGTAGGCTGCAGATTTTGGTCACTTACATCTTGTGCCCTTTTTCCCCAGGGGGGTTGATCGCATCATCTCTGGTGTCAGAGGAAGCATGTTCTTTTTATGTAATCTCTGCTTTCTACTTCGACATTCTGCAAGTGAAGCATATGTAGATACGTAAATGTAAACAACAACAACAAACGTAATGCAGATCTACGGGTCAAGAATAAAAGCCTAGGGTAAAATGGGCCCAACTATGTTCAACAACGAACACTCTGTAAGCAAAGAAAAATGGTACGCGGAAGAACAAATCCGAATAAGTCCACCAAGAAAGTAACTGCATACTAACTCAGAAAAAAAAAGTTGGAAGAGCATACAAACAAAATCAATGATAGGAAAGGTGGTCGTATAAATAATAATGTAACAACGGGGAAGCAAGGGAAGGAAAAAACATAAGTCTCAAAGAGAAGCAAAACATTCAGATCAACAATGAAGCCCAGTTAGTGGGTGTAAAATAAATAAAAATAAGGAAAAATTGGTTGGAAATACAGCTTAATAAATAGGCAAAGAAACATTAGGAAGCGTAGGTGCAAAGAACAAAATATCCAACAAAAAACAAGTACACACAAAACCAGGAAGAAATACCCAACAGGAAGAGCAAAAAGGAAGAAACCACTAACACAAGGAAATACAGCGAAAAAGATAAAACTACACGTGCAAAGAGGGGTTCAGGAAGAAGGCATGAAAAACAAATCAAAACTGTTGAGGAACCGTCGTTGGTGAGTCCAGTCCGAACGATAACTTTGTAGACAAATATAAAATCACATCAAACAATGCAAGAACACAAGAACATAATAGTAGATTGAACACAGAGATGTAGGGAGCTTCTTGCTTCTCTTTATTGCTCTTCATACGATCAATCTTTTACAATAACTAGCACCCCCCTATTTATAGTCTACAGACCCTGCTAGTATTTGGGATAGGGTGTCCATACATGGGCTGGCTGCTGGGTCGAGCACATAGTTTCCCAACACCCCCCTGGGCACCCATCCTGGGCACATGGGGAGACGTGCGGCTTACAGGCCCAAATAGATCTCTTTTATTTAGACAATAATTATGCTTCTATTGCCTTCTCCCAATCTTCCCAATATGATCTTTTCTTCCATTCTGCGAGCGATGCAGGCGATGATTGTTTCAATTTTCTTTGCAAAGTAAATGTCGACATATGTTGTTGTCTTATCCATAGATTCTCCTATGATCACAAATTTTATAGATATTTCTTCAAGGGGTGATTCTTCTAATGCTTCTATTAGCACACCGCTACTTCTAATTACGGGGTTAAGTCCCTTTAGTTTTCCAGCTCCGATGTGTGCGCACACATCCATGCTGATATCTCCTTTCATGAGGATGTTCAATTCTAGTATGTCTTTCCTGAAGGTTCCATACTGGTGCCAGGTCTCAACTGGTTCCCTTTCTAGTTCTAGGAAACTTCGGTGATCGAATGTGTCAAGTCCTTCTTATCCTTTTTCATTAGGCGCCCCCAGTTACTTCGGATTCGTAGGGCCGGAGTTCTTGTCCTTTCTGAGGCCTTAGGACGGGATTAGCGATACCTTCATTTGTATTTCAACCCTCTCCGGGGCATTGCGTATAGGTATATTCGACTTGGTCACGCTCTTCAAATCACTAAAATAGTTAAGTAGTTGATTTGCTAATGTTTGCAAATCAATTATCTTCTGGACTTCAATTATCTTCTATACTTCTCTATTTGCTTCACTAGTGTGCGAGTCATGTGCATGTATTTCAATTATCTTCTAGACTTCTCTATTTCCCGATATTTTTCATCATGGGGTTGATTTCCTCCCCCTAATGACGGAAAATAATCCTCATCTAATGTGCTATCAGTGAAATGGGTTGCATGCAAATCTCTAGTCATGGGGTCCAAAAACCTGATTATGGATGATGTCTCATAACCAACGTATATCCTAAACTTTTGCAAAGGATCCATTGGAGTTCACTGCGATGGTGGTATAGGTACATGAAATTTGCAACCAAATATGCGAAGATGAGAAATTTTCGATCCTGGCCCTTGCGCTAGTTGCATAGGTAAATTGATGTTATATGCCGACGGTCTAAAATTGATGAGAGTTGCTGCAAGCTGGACTGCGTGTCCCCAACATGTAGTTGGTAAATTACAATTCTTTAAAATTCTGCTAATCCATTCTGGGTGTGCACATGCGGTATGGAATGCTCAATTTTAATTCCTATTTTCATACAATAATCTTCAAATGCCTTCGAAGTAAATTCTCCAGCATTGTCCATTCTGGTGGGATATCTACGAGATTAGCTTTGTAGAAGCGTGATTTCTCGTATACAATAAACGTACGTGCGACCATTTTGAGGAAGCATCGATGAGCACAATAAAATACCTAAATGTCCATTAAAGGGGTTGTATAAGAATGCAAAAGTCTCCCTAGATACAGTCCAGGAATGCAGGGACTTCATCCTTCGCTTTCAGAGTAGAAGGTCTAGTAATTAATTTCCCGGTGGCACATGCGGGGCATCCAAAATCTTCTTGATTTGGAAAATTCTTTACATTGACATTATATCCCTGAGAATTAGTAATTATATTTCTCATCATCCTAAGATCTAAGTGGCATAATCTATCATACCAGAGATAGAAAAGTTTAGAGCTTCAAAATACAACTTTCAGGGCAGTATAGGCTGCAGATGTCTTAATATTAGTGTAGTATAGCCCAGTTTCGTATGAAGGAAGTCATTCTAATACTATTTTTCTTCTTTCTTCACTCTTTGTAATGAGTAGGTATTCCTTACCATACCCTTCTTCAGTCTCTACGTGGAAACCTGTGGATATCATGAGGATATGCTCCTGATCTTAGGATGATGTAACAATTGGCAATGGCATTAAAGGTTTGTCGTTTCACGTGTTTTCGACAAAGAACCAGTGTTGTCAGGCCTTTGGTGGTCCGACCGGCCACCCCTGGCGGTCAGACCGGCCAGTGGCAGTCCGACCGGCCATAGCGGCGGTTGGACCGACCAAATACAAAATGTAGTTTTTAGGGTTGGGCCAAAAATAGAGGTTGTAGGCAAGAGAGAGGATTCTATTGCACTTGGTCTCATAATTTTTGGAGTCTCCAGTCAAAAGTTCTATTCGTTTGAAAATTCCAGTAGGTTTCGGATTTTCAGGGGCTGAATTTGGCTAAGTCCCAGCTGGCGGTGAGACCGGCCAAGGTGGGCTGTCAGACCGGCCATGCTGGCAGTCTGACCGGTTTTCACTTGGATCGTCATCCTTCGTGGCGGCGACGTTTGGTTGTTAGGTCAAAGTCATCAGTTTCAGTGCATATGTGTTGCATGATGCATGTTTTGACTAACATGGTTCAAGTTGTGAAGAACCTATTTCCAGATTCGTTTTGCTTGTCTATTGGTGTGTAGGTTGCTTGGTGGTCAACGAGGGTCAACAGTGAGGATGATCGGGACTAGGCTTGGAGAGCTGAGGTCCAGAACGATCGATGATGCCGGGTGAGGTCAATAGCTCAAGCGTGGTGCAAAATAGACAAGGGTGATCTATTGGCCAACCCGCGGCGCAAGATGGCTCAAGGTGAAGCTGATTAGGTCAAGAGGCGATAAAGACGGCGCTTTAAAATGCGTGCGTGTGTGACCCATTTATTTTAGGCCTCAACGGGAGCCAATTGAGTCAAACTTCTAGAAGGTATAAGCCTCCACCATAAATGGAGGTGGGAGGTGGTTGCACCCCCTTTCAACCTTTTTCATTGTTTGAAACCCTAATTTGCTTAGGGAGATGATTTGTGGAGGTTAGGGTTCTAGAGAGTTTTGATTTGATTCTATGCTCATAGATTGAGTTTTGTTCTCCATTGATGGAGTGGCTGTAAACCCAAATCATATTAAATCAATCCAAGGAAAGTTTGATCAAAGTTTTGTCTCTTTGCTTTCCTTCTCTCTATTTGATGATTTTGAGTATTTCTTTGATCCGTGAGTTTTTGCTTGATTTCTTCACGTGATCTAGCTAGCTGTGACATGTGGAAGCATATCTAGGATCATCTCTATCATCAATCACCCATGAGCAAGATTTTGGATCTAGTTTTCGTTTTGACTCGGTTTTGAACCATCCTCCTATCAAACGGAAAATAATTGTAACTATTCCAAAAAAAAATTCACAATCTTCGATTGGAATAGGTTCCTGACATCATAGAGAATGTGTATTCCAAGTTTCATCGAGTTTGGAGTTGTAGATCAAAAGTTACATCTATTTGCAACTTCATTTTTCGGACTGTTTGATCTGTTCATCAGGCCGGCGGTCAGACCGCGCAAGGTCACCGGTCTGACCGCCAGGGGTGAGCGGTCCGACAGCCATTGACCTAGCGGTCAGACCGCCAAACACTTAGTTTTTTTTAGTTTGTGTTGATTTTCGTTGTTTTGCTTCGGGGGTTAAATTGGATTCAATACTAGTCTTCCGCTGTACTGGTATATTGATCTTCATAGCTTCCATAGCTATTGGAGTAAATCTTATTGAATCTATTATTTGTGGAAAAATGAGCGTGCTCCTATTCAACCCCCCTCTAGTCGCCTTTTCGGTCCAACAAAACCATTAGCGCGAATATCATTGAGAGTTCCAGTCTATTCTGGGTACAACAAGGCTTCTTTAATGACTAAAGTTGTGCCCATCGGGAGTATAATTGTGGCTCTTCTTGATTCTATTATACAAGTATCGCTGCCCGCGATAGATGTAAAACTACTAGCATTCTTACTGATCGTCTGAAATATTTTTCATCTCTCTCAAGATGGTATTCATTATGCCACTATCATGCTAAGCACACTTTCTCCATAGGGCGCCACACGTGTTCTAATATAATGTACTTTATCAATATGCAGCAAATACGATAAAGAAAATACTTCAGATATCAGAACATAACTTGATATTATAGATACGATAATAAGTTTTGCAGGACTCATCATAAGAATTTAATGATTTTCTCTCCTATAGCTTACAATCATTATTCAAAGTTCCATCACACTCACAAACTAAAAGTGACTGTAAAAAAATCTAAGTGCAATGTGTGCACTAGATCGAATTAGCGAAGTATCTAGAAACTTCTGTCTGAATCTACTCCATGGCAATCCTCTTCTTTTGGGAAACTACGGCTGCAGCCGCTGTGATGTCCAAAGTAGAGGTGATGGGCGTTGCTATTGGGCTGTCCACATCTATGAGTTCAACTAATGGGTGTGGATCATCTGTGCCTGCAATAGTGAGGTGTGCTTCATACTGTCATTTGCCCTTCTTCTTAGACTAGAAAGCGTCAATAACATGCTGCGACCCACGACATTACCCTTCGTGCATCTCTTCTCCGTGAGAGGCTTTCTCACATGGTAGCTGCTAGTATTGGCTTCATGGCCAATATTGCTATTAGACGGCTGTGAGATGTAGTTCTTCCTTAGAACATCATCTTGATCTTCTACAATTTGCATTTTGTCAATCAATTCGGCATACTCCTTGTATCCATCTTGACAATAGTTATGTGCGGATTGCACCGCATTCAGGTGAAAGGTGGAAATAGTATTCTCAATCTTCTGCTCATCCGTGATTACCTTACCACAAAGTTGAAGGTTGTACAAATTCTGGTCATGCTGGGCCAGCTCTTTCGAACTTCTATTTCATGATGTCAGTCATCTACATATTCATTCAAAAAGTTCAAAATTTATTTTGCAAAGAAAACTGCCACAATCATCGATCTTGATCCAGAGCCTGCATCGCTCAATGAATGTAAGAAAAGATCAGATTGAGGAGATTGGAAGAAGGTAGTAGAAATAAAATTATTGTCTCTGAATAAAAGAAAGGTGTTTAGGCCTGTAAGCTACACGCCTCCCCATATGCACTCGTAGGGCATAAGTGAGTATTTGTTCAAAAGAAAAATAAAAATAAGCAAAGCTCGTTGCACAAGGTTTCACTTAACGTTCAGGAGTTGATTACGAAGAAACCTATTCCCGGTTATGGGTGGAACTACCTTTAGATATTTAATCTCAATAGCAGTAAACTTGAATTTAAAAATGAAATTGATGGATGCGGTACCTACTTATCTTTATGAAAATTTGGATTCAGACATTTATATGAAGGTACCTAAATGTATCCCTGTCCCGAACCAAGACAGAGTAAATAGAAATATGTACAATGTGAAACCTAGAAAGTCATTGTATGGACTTGAGAAATCAGACAAAATGTAGTATAATAATGGATTTTGTATAATATCAGTGTATGTACATAATCTGAATATCATCGGAACCCTGCAAAGTATTAAGAAAGCAAGCAGTTACCTGGAGTCCGAGTTCGAAATTAAAGATTTGGGTAAAATCAAATATTGCCTAGGATTGCAGCTTGAGTATGCTCTTGAAGGGATATCAGTACATCAGTCAACCTACACTCAAAGGGTGTTAGAAAAATTCGGCTTTGAAAAGGCATACCCTTCGAAATTGCCAATGGTCGGGAGATCTTTGTAGCAAGACAAAGACCCAGCCAGACCTAGAGAAGAGGGGGAGGAAGTCCTAGGACCGGAATTCGCACACTTAAGCGCAGTAAGAGCACTCATTTATTTAGCAAACTATACTAGACCAGACATTACATTTGTTGTGAACCTATTAGCAAGGTATAGTGCAGAACCTACCATAGGTATTGGCAGAGAATAAAAGATATTTTTTGATACCTCAAACAAAGCAAAGACCTTGGTCTGTTCTATAGAAAGAACCAAGATCTGTCTATGAATGACTATGCAGATGCCGGGTACCTGTCGGACCCGTATACATCCATATCATAAACATGCTATGTATTTCTATGTGGTGGAACTGCAATTTCTCAAAAATCGTGTAAGCAAAGTCTTGTATCAACTTCGACGAACCACTCGGAAATCATAGCACTGTACGAGGCCTCACAAGAAGGTGCTTGGCTTCGGCAGATGATTCACCACATCCAGCAATCATGTGGATTGAATACTACACAAACCCCCACTATTATCTATGAAGATAATGCAGTTTGTGTTGCATAAGTATAGATGTGTTATGTGAAGAGTCATCTCACAAATCATATGAAGTTATGAACCCTAAGTTCTTCTATGCTCATGAATTGTAAAGGATGGACGAAATTAAAGTACTACATACTAAGTCATGTGAAAATATTGCAGATTTATTCACTAAGTCATTTCCATCATCTAGCTTTGAAATTTGCATAAGTGGAATTGGAATGATGAGACTGAGAGAAGTGCAGAATTCAAGGGGAGAATCTTCACGAACTCATTATTGAAACTTAATCACAAAGATCGAGTACCCAAAGAATAAATCATGGAGATTAAATAAAATTAGGTGGATTGTACTCTTTTTCCCTTGACGAGTTTTTCTAAAGTTTCTCGACTAAGGTTTTTAACGAGGCAATTAGTGCAACACAGCAAGAACATGTATCATGTACAAGATCTTCAAAAAAATTCAATGAGTTTTTATGGAGTTTTGACGAGACATGAACATGTGAGGATGGGTGCCCAAGACGAGTGTTGGGAAACCATGGGCTTTGCCCAGCAGCCAACCCATGGGTGAGCGTCCATTCAAAACCTTAGCAGAGTCTTTAGATTATAAATAGGTGATGCTAGTCATTGTAAAAGTTTGATCGCTTGATGAAGGAATAAAGAAGAAGAATACCTCATACACCTTTGTCTCCCTGTGTGTTCAATCTAAAATTTGTTCTTGCATCGTTTGATGTGATTCTACGTTTATCTACGAGGTGATCGCTCGGACTGAACTCGTCAGCGACGGTTCCTCAATAGTAACGGCCCGAATAGACAACACCACAAACGAAGAGATGCAAGCACGAATGGACAATGAAAGACACAAGGCATCCAACGACTGACCGTAGAGAAAGGCGTTACAAATGACGATGCGCAAAGATCTCATGACCAACAAGAAATGAAAGCACAAGCTACGAGGCGGAGGCAAAGCGTGGGAGCGCATCGGCTGGGTCAATCGAATGGTGTGAAGCAAGGCCAGCAGCATCGAATGTCCAGAATGACTTGCGACGTGGAAACACAGCTCCAGAACCGATCGCACGGCGGAAGAAGCGTGGGGCAGAATCGCACGGGCAAGGGAAAAAGGTAGACACCGAATGTCCAGAAAGACTCGCGACGTGGGAACACAGCTCCAGAATCGATCGCACAGCGGAAGAAGCGCGGGGTAGAATCGCGCGACCGAGGGAAAAAGGTAGACGTCCCAGCTTGATGCGCCCCAATATTGCCTCCATTTAGCCGACCTTTAAGCGTTCTAAGAGACCAGCGAGAAGTTCTTTTTATTTTTTATTTTTTTAAGGTCCTTTTTCGCGCAATATATGTGCAAAAGGTGTTGCTTGCTTTTTCGGGTGAGTTAGCCTGCTCTTGATACAGCAGGGGAGAGCCAATTCCCTAACCACATAGTAATTGTGTATAGTAGTAGTAATTTGCAATTACACGTATATTGCATGCTGTGAGTTGAGATTTACATTTTGCTTGTGAAACCTAGAAACTGGGTCCCACTATTTACCTCCTCAAATGAACCACTAGTGTACTACTACTGCAGCACGCATGCCTGGTCTATTTAGGTCCTGTTTGTTTAGGTTTAGACTTTTTGGCTTAATCGGCTTATAAGCCCCAGCTTTTAAGCTAAGGTTTGGTGTTTGGTAATCTGGCTTTTTATATGATGTTGGCTTATTGAGTTGTGTTTGAAGGATAAAAAGTCTGAATTGCCCTTGAGGGTTTGAAGGATGTTTTTAAGGATGAATTTAAACTTATTTTTGCATGGGATTTGTAACTATGACGATACATGCAAGTGTACATATGAAACAAAAAAGGTTTTGCTTGTTCGTGCATATATTAATTATGGGCATTGCGTAATGAAAGAAATTAATATAGAAAGACATATATTAGCTAACCAAAAATAATAATATCCGATCATATCATAATAATGTAATCTTTTTATTCTCGTGAGGCCATTAAAGAAGTAGCAATGCTATCACGAAATACATCCATATCTCTATCATTGATTGCTACTCCAGTGACACCGTGCCCTCCAAATGATCCAGTTTGCGTATCGCTTGGGGTCATAATCTTCATCAATATCACATCTCCCGAAAAGCTCATCACGTAAAGCACTATCTCGGATAAAGTTGTGTAGTGCCATACATGCAATTATCATTTTTGTTTGAATCTTCATTTTGTAACTTGGCAAAGCCAACAAGATTCTCCATTTCATCTCTATGGCAAAATCAAGATCACGAACCTGAAAACAGCATGATCATATCTCAGTAACAGAAGCAATTGAAAATACTGTCAGGTAATAGTATTACTGTTTGAAAAATGTAATGGAAGCATCAAAACAGGAAACAAACGAGTTATTAATTAGAGCATTAGTTCAAAAAGTTTTTTTTAAAGAGGAGCAAAAGCTAGACCCTAAATGAACATCATGTATCAGGTTGCCAAGTAGTCCAATAAGGGCATAAATCAAGCAAAACTACTCAAAAATTACTTGAAAGAAGCCTTCAAAACAATGTGCCGATAAGCGTATCAAGTCGGCCTTCGCAAAAATCACTTAACCACAAGAAAGGTGCATTGACAACAGCCAATTATCCTGCAGTGAGAATATTCAGATTGCACGTTGACATTCATTCTGTGGCGAACGGGAGATATCTTTTCCTTTTTTAACAACACAGATATTCTGTGATGATAACGGATAACACCCAATTTTGTGATAGAACGTCTGTTTTATTTCAAGGCTTCTTGTCGATTGGACACAAAATTAGGTGTTGTCTGTTGTCATCACAGATAGCTTACTTCGTATTGTTAGGCCAGCAGCTACTTGACCAAAGTAATACGTCATGACAAACTGCAAATGTACCAAAAAAACTCAGATTTGTTACCATCCCGCAGATGACTCGCCACTGCTGATAATCCTTCTTCCCAAAACGGCGACGTCCAGCTCGACGATATTAAACAACTTAGCCACTATAGTGGCCACGCAACGGAAGAACACGGGCCTGCTGCTCCCGCACAGCCCCTTGTCCAGCCTCTCCACCCGAATCCACGTCTCGTGGCCATCCCCAACCGCCTGCTCCAGGCAGGAGACCGCACCCCTGGATTTGTTTAGACTTAGGCTTTTTTTTTCTTATAAACCAAGCAAAAAAAATCTAAACAAACAAGGTCTTAAGCAGGAGCGGAACATAGTTAGGGTCAACCTGGGCGGTGGCCCTCTCGGAAGGAAAAAAAACTTAGTACATAGTAACAATTTGGCCCGTGTATCATTGGATGGCCACCTCTGCGCCTGCTGAGTTTGGCCCACCTCGTAGGAGCCCAAGACCCAATTCGTGATTCTCGCCGTTTGCTCTTCAGTCTTCATCGATGTAGCCAACCACCAAGCAAATCCAATTTGGCTTGCTGCCTTGTTTCTTGCTTGTTCTTCACTGTCCCTCTCCTTGCTAATTAGTGTTGGTCCGTCATGTTCGTGCCTGCCCACTACTCGTCGCCCCCCGGTGCAGCTCGAGCGGAGCTGCCGGCTGCGAAGGGGTTGCTGTTGAGAGTTGTCAGCGAACTGCGAGCGGACGGGCGGAGCAAGATCCGTGTGATGCGAAGCTAAATCCTACAGTGAGTGGTCGAGTGAGTCTGGACTGGTCACAGTCTTGGTTAAAAAAAAAAAAAAAAATCCCTTCCTATGTCTTGCTCAGTTCTAGTTGTTTGATTTTGGAGTTTGACCGGAGGTCTCGGTAACTGCCCTTTGGCAGTTTGGCCGCCTTAAATACTGCTCAACCACCTGTAATCAAGAAGGAATTACTCCAAAGTGCAGGCTGGGCCGGACATTCAGTTGGGTGCAGCGCCCTTACGTGCGGTGGATAGATAACGAATGTGCCGCTCAAATGCGGACCTGATACCATGATATGACTTGTGATATATACACGAAATAAATACCCTTGTACTAGCGCTAGCTCTTCTCTGCAGGGCGATTAAACGTTCTTCAAGTGTTAACAGTACACACTCCGATATACTCCATGGGGTACGTACGAGTAGGACGGCTGTGGCGTGGGCCGAATGGCACCCGTTTCCATTCCTGCTGTTCTGAGTCCATTTATTTAGGAGCTCAGACTGAGAGATCACATGTTAGCCCTACCCTGCTCTTCCTACCGTGCTCCATCCACACCGTCGATTTCACATCAGATAGACTGTGGTCGACTAGTCGAGCCTCGCTGTAACACTGAAATTTTGCGAGGAAAATAAAAGTGGTATGCCCCGCCTAAATTCGTACGGGATTCCCGCACTCATGGCACTATCAACCTAGGAGGACAGGGCAGCTTGCTCATCACCGGCATGAGGTATTTGTATATACGTGCCACTCTAAAATTTTCAATTTTGAGTTTTGCCACTACAAAGTTCGTTCTTCTAAATATACCACTGCTAACTCTGCAAAATTAAAGATAAGTTATTATATATGAAAACACCTCTACTACTTCCAATGCCTCCCATGGCCGCCAACCCCACCTCTCCCTCCACCCCAGAGCACTCCCTCCTCACCACCAAGTATGCATGTAGTCGTCGTCACCGGCCAGCAACTCTACAACTCGTCTTCTACAATAGATCCGGCGGCGCCACCTCAGATCTAGCGATTCAGCTTATCTTCATCACCACCGAGCTCCATCCTATTGATCTCATGGATGCAGTCATCCTTGATCCCATCTCCAACCAGATCTGGTGACCTCTTGCGTCTCCGCGTATTGGATCTGACATCCAAGCTTGATCCTCATAGTCGGAGCTCATCTCTGTTGTCGCTATCGTCAAATCCTAGCCTCCCCTTCATCGCCCTATCTTCGCCACTGTCGAGGCCGGATCCACTTACCTCGTCACCGTCGAGGTTTGACTCCAACGTCGAGCTTTCACTTTCACTGACGAGGACTGCGACATATACCGAAAGAGGGCACTGGCGGCATGGAGTAGGAAAGGAGGCGAAAGCGCGGGAAAGGATAAGGGTGGACTAAGAAGGAGAAGGCAAGGGTAGGGAGACCTCGTTGATGGCAACGTCCATGAAAAGTGTGAAGAAGGTGGGGGATGAGAGGGGTGGAGGAAGAAGCAGTGAAAACATTATCGGCGAAATTTCATCGGTTACCGCTGGTAGCTGATAGAAATCAAAACCGGCGGCAAAATTTTGGTTTTGACAAAATTGTCCCAAAAAATTGAATTTGCCTTAATTATGTTCAAATTTATTTTTTAAAAAAAAATTAAGATTCGAATTTTTTTTAAAAAAAAATTAAAAATTTCGGCCGAAATTTCCAATTTTCACCGGTAACCGGCCTTATCGTCCCCTCCGGTAAAATTTTAAAACCGAGAATGTTTTCACTAGGAAGAAGATAGTGGTATTGTTGTCCACATATTTTTCATAATGGTATATTTCAAATAATGTGCACTCTGCAATGGTATATTTAGAAAAATGAATTTTGTAGTGTCATGTCTCGAAACCGCAAACCTTAGAGTGATATACATCGATGTCTCAAAAGCATCAACTTTAGTGTGACATATACCCTTACGATTACAGGGTTCCTCCCGCCTTCCTGCGTGAGCTTGCTTTTAGGCTGGGTACGGATCGACGTTTGACAACCCATTTGAGGCCGCTTTTGTTGCGTCGCGGGGGCCCCTCTCTGCCGCGATAAGGGACGGACACGGCGACGGAATTATTAAAACTCCCAACGCGAGAAATCTTTTCGAGGGCACATGCGTGCACCGATCAAGACTAATCGGATGGTTCGCTAAACCAACTCCAACTCCTCGTCGTCGCGTAAAAGCGTGTTTCGTTTGACAACTGCTAAAATGCAAAACCCCACTTGGAGCGCTAAAAGCAGAGCGTAGTGGACGCGCGGACTTTGTAATGGTTGAGCTAACCAACCCGGTCGCGCAGCTCAGCTAAACCGGAATGATCTAAGCAGCATCACGTGTGACGTGTCCGTGTATTAGCGATGTTTAGTTCAGCTCTGACCTTGCTTCGCTCGTAGCCTGGGCCGATGCAAGCTGATCTGGTCTTGGGCCGATGCAAATTAACTCTCTAAACATAGTTTTCTGAACTTTCTCCATCTGTGAATTATTGCCACTGGGCTACACAATGTGCGCCCTATGCAACGAGACCGGAGACAACCGGTGACTGTGTGTCACTCAGTGACGGGAACAGCCGGGCTGGACCTCGAGATTCCGGTCATGATGCAATGCCCTGGGCAGGAAGTACACTGGTCGGTGGGGCATAATTAAAGTTACTCATAGCATGTAGCGTGAAATGATCTGACATATTTGGCAGGCCGGCCACACAGCAGCAGCAGCAGCAGCCTGCACGGCTGCACTGGCGCACCCACCCCCACATCGGCACTTTCTTGTTTCTACTCTGAGGTGTCTTGTAGCAATTAAAGTTACTCATAGTATGCAGCGTAGAACTGTTTGTTTTCTTCGAAACGCATAGAGAGAAGCGAAGGGGTAGGGAAAGTATTTGGACCATGGAGAGGTGCCGATGGCCCATTATAAAGCTTATACTGCTCACTGTGATTCTTGCTGTCAGCCCTCGGCAGAGCAAAGGAAGTGTCTGAAAGGAAAACCATTTGGGCCTGATCATAATCATGGAAGTGGGCTACCTGGGCTGGTTCACTCACTAGGTCGAATTTGACTTCATGGCTGGATACCCACGCTGCACGGCAGACGGCACAAAGAAAACATCGTCTTTTCGAACGTTATTACTACTCTTCAGTCCTCAGCTAGTCCGAGCTTGAATTCGAAATTTTATGATTAGCGTTCTGCCTACTTGACGATTTTAAAGGAAACAATGGAGCACTTTGTTGCGTAGTGTGGCTATATCGCATCCGTCTTTTGACAGATAGAGGAATATCCGTTTTTCCCAACGTGAGTAGCAAACACAACTCCGCCAATCGTATTGCTCTACTGTTGGTCCGTTCTAGTTTCTGGTAAGTGGTAATCAGTCTCCAGTGCACTACTAATAGTCAGTCACTGTGCAGACTTTATCTTCTTCATATAGGATCGATTTTCCTTTTCTTTTTCGCCCCTTGCTTTCACTGGAGTCCAAACAGAAGCAAAGAATAGTGGAGCAGTACTAGAGATCAATCATCTCACACCTCTAAAATGTAAAGAGGAGAAAGATCAAAACATATATATATATATATATATATATATATATATATATATATATATATATATATATATATATATATATATATATATATATATATATAGAGAATAGTGGAGCAGTACTAGAGATCAATCATCTCACCCTCTAAAATGTAAAGAGGAGAAAGATCAAAACATATATATATATATATATATATATATATATATATATATATATATATATATATATATATAGGAAAAATACTATCTACTCTCAGGTGTAGTTACTCCCTATCAATCCACCGTTTAATATTTCATGAGATTCGTGCTGCTATTCAAGTCTAACGGGTCTGAACATTATGGATTGAAGATAGATCCGCTCCAAAAACTTATCCGGTTTACTTGTTCTACTCTAGACGAAGGCAGCAAAGAATGCATCAATTACAGGCCTAATTTTTATATGGCAACACGTGCATATGGATTCCAAATTAATGGCAAGAGAATCGGTTTAACGCCATCAACGGTGATGTACACTGGTAAACACATTAATCCACATTCCATAAGAAAATCCATGCAACTCCACAACCGGGACTGGATTGATTACGCCACCGTCCGGGATTGTTTCCGATCATTACGCCACCGTCCGGGACTGGATTGATTATCAACTCCACAACGTCTATTTGTTAGCGGGTTGTAGCAACCGTTATGTAGTGGTATTGATATCCAATAATTCAATCAAGTGTGTAGTATCCGAGATAAATAGACGGTGGATACAATGGGAGTAACTACACCTGAGAGTAGCAAATAGGCTTCCTATATATATATATATATCCTTCAGCCCTGTACCTGCAGCAACAGCGAAGCGAAGGAGGAGGACACGCTTGTCACGTAGAAATCTGACAAAACATGCAGGCTTGCGGCTAGTGTAACATCCTTTTTCTAAGAAATCAAGAATTACAGGTTTCAATTTTAAAACTTCCCAAAAACCTAAAATTTCTATTTCAAATTTTTTTTTGGAACTTCGGTTTAGGGTTTTTACCTGGGCTTGGGGCTCCGTTCGGCCCGGCCTTCCTCCCAGCCCCGCCTCGCTCGGCCGCCTGGCTCGCCCATGCTCTGTAGTGCAACCTCGTGCGGTGCTCGCCTCGACCTCGTCGCCGCGCCTCGGTTGCGCCACAGGCCCCGATCGTCGCCTCCTCTGTCGCCTCGACCCGCTCTGCGCGTTGACCCGCACCTCTCTCTCTCCTCTCTCCGGCGACCGCGCTCCGGCTTTGCCTTTGCTCGCGGCAGCCGCGCCTCCTCCTCGCGCAGCGCGCCTCCTCCCTCCGCTCCTCGGCTTCTCCGCCCGCTCGCCCATACCCTGCCGCGCCCATCCCCTGTAACTCCGCCATCCGGCTCTTCTCCCCGAGGCCACCTCCTCCGCGCTTCTCTCCCCGGGCTATTTAATCCGCCCCGCCCCTTCATCTCTTCCGCTCACCTCTTCATCTTCCCCCACCGAACCGCCGCCTCCGGCCGCCGTCGCCTTTCCTCCTCCGCTTGTCCCCGTCGCCGCCGCCTCGGCTCCTTCTTCGCCTCCGGCCCGAGCCGCCGCTCCCTTCCCCCTCTCCCTCCCCCGCCACCGTGCGCTCCCACTCCCACTCCCTCTTTCTCCCCCGCTCTCTCTCTTTCTCCCGCTCTCTCTTTTTCTCCGCCGCCCCCTCGCCTTCTCCGCGCGACGAAGGACTCTGACTGTGGCTAGTGACTTTCTTGTTGAGCCATTCTGCGCTTGCGGTTATCTTCCAATTCGTTACGCTTATCTTCCAGAATCAACATTTTATTGATTAACTCCTGAAAATCTGGAAAGGTGTGGGCAATCAGGTTGACTTGTAGCCCAGTGTTCAACCCTTTTCAGAAAACGACTCTGGAGAGCCTTATCAGTGGCGACGTCTTCTGCAGTATAGTGAGCAAGTTGTGAGAATTTGTTGAGGTAGTCAGTTGCTGACATTCCTCTCTACTTGAGAACACATAATTCATCCTTCTTCAGATCCATGATCCCTTTCGGTATACTTGATACGTTCTAATAGACAAGTAAATGAAAAGGCTAATACCACATTGTTCGCATGCCATCAAGCTAGCATTGGGACATCTGGGGTTTTTAGATATCTTCATGTCAGTGAGGGTGGGTTCAAGAATGTTGGATGCACTAGGAGGGATTTGAAAAATTATCACCGCACTTTGAGAGAGAGTATAAAGTCATCATATGCTCAGATGTGTTGGGAAACGCGATAAAGCTACGATAGCACAAATAAAAAATTTACCGCGCAACCAGGGAACCACCTCTAGAAATAGATCACGAGATTGCCGCTAGACGCGCCGACTCGTAGCGGAAGTAGAGTCGTTGTAGCGAGTTGATGCAGTCGTAGTCGTACTCACAACGCGTCTCCTCCTTCGAGTGGTCGTACTAGCCACGCGTCTGCTTCTTCGAGTGGTCGTACTCACCACGTGACTCCTCCGACTCCGGTGATCAACACAAGTCGCGGATCGTCCTAGTGCTGATGCTTCGCAACAACACTCCGAGGTATCCACACGTATAGGGCAGGATCACCACACGCTGGAGTGCTAGCACTGACAGCGTGGTTGAGAAGGCGTGGCTATTAGGGTTTCGGGAGTTGTTCCAAAGATCATCATCTCTCTCTCTTTACCCTATGCCATTGCCCCTCTTTATATAGGCATCCATGATGGGTCTCGAACTTGAGGGCCATTAGGAACTCGCGCCCTATACGAATTCGGATCACCATCCAAACCAGATCCTTGCCCTTTAAGTGTGCGACTCCACATGTTCATGTGTAATCGGTTATGACTCGAAAACTCTTTTCCGACCACTAGTCGTCAGCGGTACCTAGCAGCACATAACGATTCCCAAAGACACATAGAATATATCGGACGGACCTTGATGTAATGTGATCTATGATCAGGTCCTCATCACTTACGACCAGTTCGCATCTCTATACGACCAGGTTGTAATTTGTCACGACCAGTTCGTAACTCCTTACGACCAGGTTCTTACCATTCTGTGATTACGTTCGATCAATCTACGAACAGATCGTATCTCCATATGACTAGCTCGTAACTGATCGAACTAAGCGACCTACTCATGCATTCTCCCTTTGCCTCACGATGTCTGGTTGAACTCCAGGTGAGATGAAGTGTCATCCATGGACTGTTCAATACTTTCTCGATCGAGTGTCGGATAACTTCATGTCGTCGACACTTCGACTACTAGTGGCATGGCCATGCACTTTCTTTATCCGATCACCACGAGGGGCCCAGATACATCTCTCCTGTTATGCAAGGATGGGCAAATCCCATCTCGACCAGCCACATCCCTCTGCATATTTCATAGCATACCCGAAAGCTGCCTTTATAACTACCCAGTTAAGAGTAGCGTTTGGCAACCCCTAAGAGTGCAATTACACATGTAGGGAACCATGCTGATCTCAGGTCTAAGAATTATACATCATCATTACTTGAGACCAACTAATGACACAAAGATTCATAACAATCTCAATAGTGTCTCAATGATGGGTCTATCCAGCCCCATATTCTCTAACATGAGATCACATTATTGATTCGATATCCCCATATCCATGACCGGTGAAACAAGGTCATCAATCAATACATGTGCTAGTCATAGAGTCACTGGTGTTCCGACCAGTGACCTCCGACCAGGGATACATTTAGAATGACATCATATAAGTGAAAGAGTTCCACCAACAAGTCACATACTTATTGATTTATAACAAATGATTCATTCAAGGAACACGATAACATATTATCAAAATCATGAACATAATGAAATATCATCATCTCTATGATTGCCTCCAGGGCATATTTCCAACAAGATGTTCATTGATAATCTAGCTAGAAAGAACGAGAACAATGCTGCATTTTATTTTGACTATGTCATTGACGGCAAGGGTAGGTTGGTCCATGTGTTTTGGGCGGATGCAACTTGCAGGAAGAATTATGTTCATTTTTGGGAGCTGCTATCATTTGATACAACATATAATACAAACCAATATGACATGATATTTGCACCATTCATAGGAGTGAATAACCATGGGGGATGTGTTTAATTTGGGGCTGCATTGCTGATCGATCAGACGATTGAAACGTTCAAATGGTTGTTCCGTACTTTCTTAAGATGTATGACACGTGCGGTATCTAGGCTTATAATAACTGAAGAAGATGCGGCCATGAAGAAGGCAATTCAAGATGTATTCCCTAATACAACGCATAGATTATGCATGTGGCACATATTGAACAAATTCCCAACAAAGATTAGGCCAGATTCGAGGGATAATCGAATCTTTTACAGTCGTGTCAATTCATATGTGTATCCCTCAGAAACTCCTGAAGAATTCGAGTCGCAGTGGGCTGATATTATTTCAGAGTTCGATTTGTAAGATAATGAGTGGTTGGCTAGTCGTTATAGTATTAGGGCATTTTGGGTACTTGCTTATTTTATGGACATACCCCAGACAGGAATTCTAAGAACAACCTCAAGGTCTGAAAGTGCCAATTCTTTTCTCAATCGATTTATAGGTTACAAACATGCTTTGGTTGAGTTCTGGATCCGCTTCGACACTGCAGACGATGAACAAAGAGAAAAAGAGCTAAGAGAAGACAATGCCACCTTTCACACGAAGCCTCGGTTGAAGACACCATGGGCAATAGAGTTGCATGGCAGTGAAATCTTCACACATGAGGTGTTCGTGAAGTTTCAGAAGGAGGTTATTGCTGCTAGAGACAACTGTGTTGTTGAGAGCATGGCACAAGTATGCGACCTTAAAGTAACAGTGGTGAAGGAGTATGGCAAGAATGTTAGAAAAGTCACATGTGATACTAACACCATGATTGCTCAGTGCTCCTGCATGTTGTTTGGCACTCATGGAATTCCTTGCCGCCAGATTATCCTTGTTTTACGAGGTGCATTGATGAATGAGCTTCCTAGTCATTATGTTTTGAAAAGGTAGACTACTAACTGCAAGAGGGAGGTTGTATTTGATGAGAATGGCAAAGTTCTTGAGGAGAACCCCAAAGATCCCACTGAGGAAGAAATTAAAAAGTTGGCTTCTGAGATGCGAAAGGACTTGGAAGATTTGATACATCGAGCTAGTCCTTCACTTCCTTACATACAGAATGCTAGAGGGAAACTTAAAAGTTTTATGCATGAGATAAACTAGAAAATTCCTGCTCGGTAGCAAAGTAGAGTGGAGGAGGTTGAAGCGTATCTTGGGTGTGACATCCCTGATCAGATCGATATATTGCCGCCAACAGACAATCTCACTAGAGGGAAATGCAAGAGGAATAGGCCTGGGGAGAACAAGCAAAAGAAGTCTAAGGGAAAGGCCGCTCACATGTGTAGGACATGCAATGAGATCGACACCCACGACAGCCGCAACTGCCCTTTAAGGAAGCAAGCAAAGTAATCATGCCCATACGAAATTCGGGTATGACTTGTACTAACTTTATAGCATTCCATTGATATTTTGTTCTAGTACTCATTGTATAACATGTTCCGTATTCATATTTGCTTTGTAGGTGGCTGCAAAGGAGGTGACTTAGCAGGAGTTGTAATATTTGCTTTGATGAAGTGCCCTGCATGTTAAGCAACTTGTAATATGCAGTATAGACTTGTCATATCTTGTATTTTGCATGCAGGTTCTACAATGATCTTATGGACTTATAATATGTTGTATGGACTTGTAATGACCATTAGCAGTTTCTTTTGTTGACATCTTACTTCCGATTCATTTGGCTCATCTCATTTCAGCTTATGGACTTGTAATATGTTCTATGGACTTGTAATACTGCTTATGGACTTGTAATATGTTGTATGGACTTGTAATGGAATCCTGGACATGGACATTGTTTTGAATTTCTGTAATGTTGTATTTCAGATTTTTGAATGGGAAGACATTGTACAGTATCAGGTTCACCTCCAACTATCCACTCAAATTTAAGGTTCAGAACAGCATCAGGCTAGCCGTGACGCATGCTTCTGGACTGAGATGGTCTTTCAATATAGTACAGTATCATGTTCACCTCCAGCTATCCACTCAAATTTAAGGTTCAGAATAGCATCTGGCTAGCAGTGCACAGAGACATACAAATCTGCACTAACAGGATAGAAACATTGCTAACACTCCTCAATTCAAACAGGATAGAAACATTATGTTTCATACATCGAAAATACAACACTACATTACTAACAGGATACAAACATTGCTAACACTCTAAAATTCATACATCTAGAACAATTACATAGAAACAACATAGCCATTACACATTTAATTGCCATTCTTCGCAACGAATAATCCTAGGAAGAACATTAAACACGCAACAAGAACCATTTTAAACCTCTCATCTGTAGCCGCCGATTTCAGGATAGACTTGTTAATATGGACCAACGACTTGTTCATTTCAGCTAAGTGTGCCAACACATTGTCGTCAATAGGGGAAACCAATGGATATGTTTGGTGTGCACTGCTGAACTTTAATCCAACTAGATGTGTCTCATATTGATCTTTTCACATGAAAGTGTCGCAACCGCTAGCATACTTCTGCACAAAAACATAGCAAGGTTTTGTATTGGATTGGAAACAGATATATCGCCTAAACAGAGCTAGATATATTGATCTAAATCTAGAAATAAGGTTTTGTATTCGAACAAACTTACGCCGATGTTGTTAGGGCATTTGTAATACTCTTTTCCTCGATTCTTCGAGCTCCCAGACACTGCCTAAATCATCTTCTCACCGCATTTTGGGCATGGCACAAGCTGAAGCCCCCCAGAAGGCCCCGACGCGGACGCCTCCGACTGCAACCCATTCTTCGCACAATCCATTGACATCTACACAATCTATTCGGCCAAGAAATCCATTGACATGTACACAATCTATTCGGCCAGGAAATCCATTCACATGTACACAAACTATTCAGCCAGGAACTGTCAAGCACGGGGATGGGGGCGCTTGGCACGGCACAGGCGCAAGGGGGACTCGGTGCAAGGAAGGGCCGGGGAGGGGGTTGCTTACCTCGGGGCCATCGATGCAGGGGGAGGCTCGGGGGCGGAGGGCGACTGGGCGTAGCCGGCTTGGAGCGGCGCAGATGTGGCGGCGTGGCCGTTGCGCGGAGACTCGGTGGGGGGCGGCGGCACGCCGTCAAATCCTCCTGTGCATGGGGCTCGAGCAGGCGGCAAGCAAGGACGGCCGCAGATACAGATGGGGCGGCGGCGCCAAATCCTAGCGCCCTTGAGCTGGTGAATGGGGCTCGGGTTGGTGCGGGGGGAGGCGAACAAATAAACTTGAATCGATGCGGGGTTTTGGAAGCAACTTAAGCGGGAGGTGGGGGAAAGCTACGCCGTTGATTACGAATTGGATAGATCGGATCATCTATGTCCATATATGCACACAAGTGTATATGTCCATACGATATGCCGCCGACCATACAGGCCGACGCACTCACATGACTCAACTCTAACCGGGTCCTGCCTGAATGAAAGAAGGGCAACCAGATTTTCTATCAAAAAGCAGCCCGGTTCTCTAAAGAAATAAATAACCGGCTAAACAGCCTACGAACACACCTTATATCTATACATCTCACTAGAACTCAAAACAAAAGGAAACTCAGCCGCAACTGCCCTTTAAGCAAGCAAGCAAAATAATCATGCCCATACAAAATTCGGGTATGACTTGTACTAACTTTATAGCATTCCATTGATATTTTGTTCTAGTACTTATTGTATAACATGTTCAGTATTCATATTTGCTTTGTAGGTGGCTGCAAAGGAGGTGACTTAGCAGGAGTTGTAATATTTGCTTTGTTGAAGTGCCCTGCATGGTAAGCAACTTGTAATATGCAGTATAGACTTGTCATATCTTGTATTTTGCATGCAGGTTCTGCAATGATCTTATGGACTTATAATATGTTGTATGGACTTGTAATGACCATTAGCAGTTTCTTCTGTTGACATCTTACTTCCAATTCATTTGGCTCATCTCATTTCAGCTTATGGACTTGTAATATGTTGTATGGACTTGTAATACTGCTTATGGACTTGTAATATGTTGTATGGACTTGTAATGGAATCCTGGACATGGACATTGTTTCGAATTTCTGTAATGTTGTATTTCAGATTTTTGAATGGGAAGACATTGTACAGTATCAGGTTCACCTCCAGCTATCCACTCAAATTTAAGGTTCAGAACAGCATCAGGCTAGCCGTGACGCATGCTTCTGGACTGAGATTGTCTTTCAATATAGTACAGTATCATGTTCACCTCCAGCTATCCACTCAAATTTAAGGTTCAGAACAGCATCAGGCTAGCAGTGCACAGAGACATACAAATCTGCACTAACAGGATAGAAACATTGCTAACACTCCTCAATTCAAACATGATAGAAACATTATGTTTCATACATCGAAAATACAACACTACATTGCTAACAGGATACAAACATTGCTAACACTCTAAAATTCATACATCTAGAACCATTACATAGAAACAACATAGCCATTACACATTTAATTGCCATTCTTCGCAATGAATAATCCTAGGAAGAACATTAAACATGCAACAAGAACCATTTTAAACCTCTCATATGTAGCCGTTGATTCCAGGATAGACTTGTTAATATGGACCAACGACTTGTTCATTTCAGCTAAATGTGCCAACACATTGTCGTCAATAGGGGAAACCAATGGATATGTTTGGTGTGCACTGCTGAATTTTAATCCAACCAGATGTGTCTCATATTGATCTTTTCACATGAAAGTGCCGCAACCGCTAGCATACTTCTGCACAAAAACATAGCAAGGTTTTGTATTGGATTGGAAACAGATATATCGCCTAAACAGAGCTAAATATATTTATCTAAATCTAGAAATAAGGTTTTGTATTCGAACAAACTTACGCCGATGTTGTTAGGGCATTTGTAATACTCTTTTCCTCGATTCTTCGAGCTCCCGGACACTGCCTAAATCATCTTCTCACCGCATTTTGGGCATGGCACAAGCTGAAGCCCCCCAGAAGGCCCCGACGCGGACGCCTCCGACTGCAACCCATTCTTCACACAATCCATTGACATCTACACAATCTATTCGGCCAAGAAATCCATTGACATGTACACAATCTATTCGGCCAGGAAATCCATTCACATGTACACAAACTATTCAGCCAGGAACTGTCAAGCACGGGGATGGGGGCGCTCGGCGCGGCACAGGCGCAAGGGGACTCGGTGCAAGGGAAGGGCGGGGGGTTGCTTACCTCGGGCCGTCGACGCAGGGGAGGCTCGGGCGGAGGGCGATCAGGCGTGGCCGGCTTGAGCGGCGCAGATGGGGCGGCGTGGCCATTGCGCGGAGACTCAGCGGGGGCGGCGGCACGCCGTCAAATCCTCCTGTGCATGGGGCTCGAGCAGGCGGCAAGCAAGGACGGCCGCAGATGCAGATGGGGCGGCGGTGCCAAATCCTAGCGCCCTTGAGATTGTGAATGGGGCTCGAGCTGGTGCGGGGGGAGGCGAACAAATAAACTTGAATCGATGCGGGGGGGTTTTCGGAAAGCAGCCGGAAGCGGGAGGTGGGGGAAAGCTATGCCGTTGATTACGAATTGGATAGACCGGATCATCTATGTCCATATATGCACACAAGTGTATATGTCCATACGATATGCCGCCGACCATACAGGCCGACGCACTCACATGACTCAACTCTAACCGGGTCCTGCCTGAATGAAAGAAGGGCAACCAAATTTTCTATCAAAAAGCAGCCCGGTTCTCTAAAGAAATAAATAACCAGCTAAACAGCCTACGAACACACCTTATATCTATTCATCTCACTAGAACTCAAAACAAAAAGAAACTCAGACTTGGGCTCGGATTGAGCCAACTAGGAAGGTGATCCTTTCCGATTGATGTTTTCCTTGTGCAGTCCCATGTTCCTTTCCCGGTTTCTTATTCCCCCTCACGATGCGCTGCACCTGATGCACACGCCCACGGCAGCCCGCGCGCGCCTCATGCACCCCACGCACACGCCACGAGCTCTCTCGCACTGGCTTCGGCGCACACGCCTCACGCACTGCATGTGCACGCCGTGCGCTCCATTGGGCGTTAGCCAGCACCATCGGCCACGGCACACAAGTACTTGGCACTAGTTTTGTTCTCTTTATTTCATGGCCTTCGTCCCTCTCGGCCAAATCTTCCTTCGTACGCAAAACAGCACAAACTTGAGAAGTGACATTAGTTTGCAATGCAGAAATACGCACAAACATGGTAGAAATACTCGGCGCCGTATCACCTATTTCGTCATCCATCCGAGACCTTGCCTTTGAGTTTATTGCAGCATTTGAACACGGTTGGGTTTGGTTTTTGAAGGAGATATTGGGCTCCCGTAATGTTCTCTGCATCTGTACAGCCTATTCATTACGAGGTAAAGTCGTGTAGTCCAGCAACTCAGCTCCTGGGATCCATTAACTAAGGCATTTCAATTGCGAATCGTGGCGTCCTCTGCTTAAGCCTTCCCTTCTCCTTTCCAGTGCTTGTCTCCTCTCGAATGGTTAATGCCTCCACAGCTACATGTGCAGTGTGTGTATAAATTTGCTGCAGCCTCTGCGTACAAACAGCTTGTAAAAGTTAGAAGAGTTGTACCTTTAGCTAAGCTGTATGCAGTTCACTAGTTCAGCTAATCACTACTGCAGCACTACTATGTGTATGTCGTTCAATTCCTCACTAGGAATTTCTAGTTAAAGGCAAACTTAGAAGAGCTGCGAAATAACAACCGGTAAGTTTGACAAATATTTCTGTTTTTTTTGTGGGGATCTGGGTGTATATTTGGCCTCGAACTACCGGCCGTTTTGGGTGAAAATGTGAATGCAGTGAAAATATGAATTTTTTTTGGCTCTTTTACGAAACTTAAAAGTTTTAAAAAATTATTAAAACATTACTATATGTAGTGGAGCATATGTTTTATTACATCTCTGCAAAATTTCAATGTTAAACTCAGTCGCGTTAATTTGTGAGGTACAAGAAAGATAAAATCCATATGAAACAATGTTCAAAGAGTGTTTCACTGTTTCGGCAAGATTTTTTTTGTATCCCACATATGCAATCAGTTTGATCTTAAAATTTTGTAGAGATGTAGAATATATCCTCCACTAGGTGTGATAATTATTTGAGTGTATTTTTGAAACTTCTATATTTATTGAAAATCGAACTGTATTTTCACCGCATACGTCACCATATTACGGGTTAACTAAGCTCTTTCGAGTGATAGGTGTAGTTTACCCTCTTGTTTGGCGAGTAGGTGTAATTTATCTCTCTCGCACGGCACCAAAGCATCTTGTGTGAGTTCATAACTTTTTACTAGTACTAACCAGCAAGGCGGCAATAGTGCAAAACAGCGAAACAAATACGTAGTACTACTACTCCGAAATGCTATATTTGCTGCGTTGACATGGGCGGCCGCCTGACAGAATTTATATGTGCACATTAGTAAGATCGGCCAGTTAATAAGATCGGCGGCGAACTTGAATTGCGGTCATCATTGCTTTTCTTGTTTGCTTGTTTAGTCACATCAATGGTTTTGAAAAGAAGAAGTTCGTCGCATCAGACCTCTGCTGCTAACTGCAGGTTTGCCATGCTAGGGGTCAAACCTCAAACGTTGTACGACTTCACGGTCAACGGGAGGGGAGCCTAACTGCATAAGCCGTTCGCCGTTTCTTGTAACAAAAAATGGGATGTAAATGATCTTTAAAATAGCTAAAATGGAGGGACATACAAGAAAAAGACAGTGAAAATTCATTAGAAAATCATAGAGTGACATAAATTCCTTGATCCTTCCCTTTGCATTGCATAAACATGAGAATAATCTGCAATACATTATACATTAATGTTCTTCGCTACTTACCCTTGATGCTCTCGTCGTGTTAAGGAGCACAAGAAACACGAAAGAAAAAAAAAAGGGAAAGGAAAGAAAAACACATGAGTTTCAGGAATCCATCAGCGTAATCGCAAGGGCCCCGCGTCGCGACGGGCATGCAGACGGTGCGAGTTGTGCGCGTGCGTCCAGCGAGTACGCGCATACAGGCTACAGCAACGATCCGCTAAACTATGTGTCCCTCGGCGAAACCCCACGACGGGGCAGCCACCGCCCACAGCCTTCCCACCGTCGTCGATCGGATCCGCATGGTGATGGACCCATATCAACGCTTCCACGGAACCGGAGCTCTCGTGGGGCAGTGCCACGCACACATTCCCGATCGCGTGGGTGGGTGTAGCGCGCGCGGTCCACGCCCAAGCCGAGTGCCAACCGACGCTACTTCGCTACTGGCCAAGGCAGGCCTTGTGGTGTACTTCTCGCTGACGGGGCGGGGCGGCGAGGCGGCCGCCGGGCGAGGAAGGCAGGGGGGTCGGTGCGAACAAGCGGCTGAGGTGCGATGGGCTGGTTGGTGAGAGGAGGAAACTGCCACGGGCGCTTGCCATCTCTCTATTCCGATGCAAAAAAAGGAAAAAGAAAGAAAAGAGGATGGTAAACTTCGTCGACAGTAGGATTCGAACCTGCGCAGGCAAAGCACAACAGATTTCGTGCCTGACGCCGCGCACGTCCGGCGCCTCCGTGGCCATCGAGGCCGCGGAGCTCGGTTGCACCCTCGCTCTCGCCGTCGCTTGACTCATATTTACAAGAATAAATATCTACTCGTGGGCACTCTTGGGCGTACCCATGTGATGCCCCTAGCCTCATTCGAGCGGTTGTGGGCGTGTAAGGACCCTCGGGTTATTTTACGTAAGCCGAGGTTTACCGTCTTAAGGAAATAACTCGGCCTCAAGTAAATGAATTCCACCTTAACTCCATCCAAGTGAGGAGCCCGCCAAACTAGAGCCCGATGATCATGCGCATTGCTCCTCTGCAAGCACTACATGATTATCGGTTCTCAACAGTCAAAGCCAATGCTTAGACAAGTTAAAGTGGGATTCATAACGTGAGTATGAGACCGTGTTGGCTCGGATCAGCGACCAACACACTCATACTCTCATTCAACGTTGATCACATCCATACGACATCGTACATTAACAATCCAAAAGACATACAACATAATAGTTAAGTCTACAACTATTACAAAATGACCGACGCCAAATTCAAATAAGAGTGATAAATAACGTGAAGCAAGATAAATAAACCAAAAGGTCCAGCAAGGTATGCCCATAACCCAAGGCAACCGTTGGGCGTTAAATGATAGCACTACTCGTCGGTGACCTAAATCGGCTAACTCTTGAGCTCATCGAGCTCAAATCGTCCTCACTGAAAAGAAAAACAAAAGGCCCAACATCCGGTGAGTACAAGTGCACTCAAAGTCTTACACAAAGAAAAGTAGTTATGCATATTGGGCAATCAAGGGATAGCATTAGTGGTTCTAGTTTTGCATAAACGCAACATCTTACATTCCTAGACCATCTAGTTTTCAAAAGCCAAGTTACAATCCATTTATTCAAACAAAAGTTTCACAAGACATAGATAATGTAATAAATCACACAATACCAAAGTGGCTGTCCATTTTGATAAACTAAAGCACACGAACATCCCATTCGTGCCGTAACCAATTGTAACCATGTCAACTTTTAATTTTCAAGTCTAACGATGAAGCATACTTAAACCAAGTGTTGTCCATAACCATGGACACGGCTATTCGAATAGATTTTCTCTGCAGAGGTGTACTACTTTACCCACATGACTCGACTAGCCCGTAAGCCTCCAGATGCCTCCGAATATAGCACACTTCCTTAGGTATACCGGCCGGGGAGAATCGAGATACGGTCATTTTTAGCAAGAAAATCCTATTGGGATGGACCACCCATATGTGAGAATCCCAACTTAGACATAAGCATATAGCAACGCTAAGCGGGCACACACGTTGTCTTTGGAGTGGCGGATGAGGTAGTTAGTATGTTGCATCCCACAACATAGGTAATCGTGCTCATTAAGCAGATATATCATCCTGTGGGTTCCTAAGGAACATAGGATTTCACGGTCTCTATGTCCTCACACCGCATGCGGTCTTACCCAATAAAATCTTCTCCTTACTTAACCGATACGGTACTCATATACCGCATGTGATAGTGCGCTCGGTACTTGGAGTGTAACGTCCATGGCTCGGTCCTTAATGGTCGGACAAGACAACCACAAACCGAATCTCGTGCATACAGGCACCCACACTACAACCACTTGTCCGGACCCAAAACTATTTAACAATAACAAGTTTTGAACCAAAATAACCGACATAACAATCTGGTCCAAAATTAATAAAGAATAAGAATTGTTATGTGTCTCCCACAATTGTGAGCTAGTCTCGTCAATTGATCTCGTTATCTAGACCCGCAATGGCTAAGCAATTGACACACAACAATCATACCATCACAAACCTATCTTAAGCATATGTGTATGTGGAATATCCAGGATAACCATCAAGCATAGGATATAACTAATCTACTCAAAACATAAGAGTATAACAAAAATAACATGCAGGCAATATCATTGCATTTCAAATACTAAGGTAAGAAAACGGGATCAATATGATGCAAAAGAAAGTTCAAATGATGCTTGCCTTGCTGGGAGTTCACTTTCTCACTCTCGATTACGTAGTCGTTCATTTGCAACAACTCGGACTCTATAGAAATAGCGACATCGAATGAACAGAGAAAGCAAAATTCAAATTTCTCAAAAATGAATGAAATTTTCACAGTAGCTAGATTATGATTTTGGATGAATTTAGGTCAAAGAATTATTTCAATTGGATTTCGTATGTGAAAGTTATTGCAGTTTGAAAATCGGTTTTGGGAAAAATCTTTGAAAAATGGGCTTGATTACTAGCTATCTAGCTCTACTAGTCTCACCTCGACAAATCATATTCATATACACCCAAAATTTCCACCGACCGAGGGTTAATAGACTAACCGTCACTTAACGAGCATTACAATTTAAATGTACCTCCAATACTTAATAGCTCACTAATCGATTACTCATATTCATACCACGAACTTAGTCTCGAACGACCTCCACCAATGCAATCATATATGTGCCACTACGATCAACTAATAATCATTTATCTACTAATCCAATGGAGGCACAATTCCAGGGACTCAGCGCATAGGACTTATCTATTAAATACATAGCAATCCAATTATTTATCCATAATCAAATAATACATTCTACCATCTCCCAAATTCTAGCATACATGTCTCTTGTAGCTATTACTTCGGACATCCGATCAATTTGCTCATGCTTAATTAAATCATCCGATTCAACTAATCCAACAAGGTACATAATCCGACATCCAACGAGCAACAATACACATATATAAAAGGTATATCATTAATCATCAACACATACGCCATCCACCAAGTAATAGATTATAAAAATCTTTATACATCCTATCCTCAAAAATAACCAATCCAGTGTGACATGAAACCTCCAATTAATGTCTCATCCAAAGATCACCACTAACTTTCATGCGACTTTATATCAATACCGTCCGATCAATTAATCGACTCATATATTTTATCTAGCATCCACCGATCAACAATACTCATATTTTACCACAAAAATCTAATTATTCGCATCCACCAATACATCAATACATAATCACGCCTACGCACAAATACAACCTAACCGGGGAATTATACCGGTCCTAAACTATCCAATCATTTTTATAAATATACATATAAAAATAGATGCCATGCTCATGACTAATATGCAACATGAACAACTAAATATTGTAAACACGATTAGACACTAAAGATTTTTACCACAGCACTAAGCGTGCGAAATATCGCCGGACGTCTTCTGACTCAGCGTCCATGTCGGTCGTCCTAGTGCCAACGCATGCGCCACACCGTCTTCTAGAACGACATGCCATGCCGGCTCGCCCCGCTCGAGCTATCACGCCGCTACATGCATGGTTGGCGCATGCATACGCCGTCTTTGCCAACGCTATTGAGGTCGGCCGCATGCATGCACCCGCCGAGCCGGCCGCCTTGTCGCCTTGTCGTCCTCCGTCGCAGCTCCCCCTCGGCTCGGCTCTCGCCTTGGTGTCGCTCGTGGCGCCACCTCGTCGGGTATGTCGCCGGTGCCTGCGCCGTGCTGCCGCCACCATCTTTGCCGGCCGAAACCGCCATGCGCTCCACGCCTTTCCTCCTCGCCTCGGCTATCTTTGCCTCGGCGTCGCGCCTGCCATTGTGCCGCCGGCGCCTCAAGCCGTCTCTCCGGCGTCTCCGTGCCACTGCAGCTCCGGCCGCTTGCTGCTCCTAACCTGCTGAGCTGCTCTACCGAAGCTCTTGCTACTAGTGAACAGCGAAAGCGCTGTCTGCAGTGGCGATGCTCTACTTGCTGCCGAAGCTGCGGTGAGCAGTTATATCTCCTCTCTCTTCTTGTTCAACCTCCAAATCAACTCGCATGCGAAAACAAATTTGATGAATGGGTTGCTAGAGTGATGGAGATCACAGTGGTATGACATGCATGGAGAGATTTTCGAGTTTTGCTAGGCATTGGGAGGAGAGAAGGTAGAAGGATTAACTAGTTCTAAAGCTCTACTTGAAGATGACTAGCAGTGCAAATGGGTGGCTCTCGGATGTGCTTGGCTTTGCTAGATGGGGAAAGTGGCGATGGAGTGGAGGTGACAAGATGTTTTACGGCGAAAAGATGGCGAGTGTTTGTGTGATTGGTGATACATAAAAAAACGAAAATAGGATGAGCAGTGTTTTTGAAATGGTGGTGTTCGAGATAATTTTTAGACATAGTTTCTTAGCTCCACAAATTACGAAATTTTTAGTAGAGGTTCTGACATAATATAGATGCTCGGTAAAATTTCAGAAATTTAACCATAGTGTGCTGCTCTCTAAAAATCTTTAAATTTCTGTTTACGTGGAAAATGATTAACAGTATAGTTTTTCATCTCTTTTTCTTTTACGTCGCCAAACGACCTTGCAAGTGTAAACCGATTATATAAAAGGAAAGCCCTTGAGACAACGCTGCATAGCGACATAACATGCGTTGTCAAATTCTTGATTTTTGTTAGTGATTGCGAGAGAGAAGTTAGAAAAAATAAAGAATGGACACGCAGTATTTCATCGCTAATTCTATTCTCCATTTTGCGAAATCACTCAAACGCTATGCATGCGAAAAAATTATAGAAACGGGTTGCTCATGCAATGACGATCGCGGTGGTATGACATGCATAGCTTGGTTTTGAAGTTTAATTTGAGATTTGAAGGGAAGCAGCGGAGTTAGCGGTCGGAAAATAGAAGAGATGGCCGGAAAAGAAAAAAAAAGGAACACACGATCGTTTCGCCCGAGGTCAGTCGAATTGGAAAATGAGAACAGCGATACTTATGTATGCATCATGATTTTTGAAATGCATGCGAAACAAGAAACAAAATAATTTAATTTAATTGCAGTCGCTCAAACAACTTGATTAAATATTGGTTATGATTATTATTGTTTTTAATGCATCTTTTAAACAAATTTAATTTGACTTGGAAATGCAACCTTTTAATTATCTCAATTTGATTTTAGAAGCAATCTTTTTACTTAAACACGGGAAAATTTTAAAACACTGCCAAATATTTATTAGATCGCCTAGTTAAATATTAACATCCCGATTTTGAAAATCAGGATGTTACAGCGCGTATCTTGAGTACGTCAATAGCTTTATTTTGACAGGATAATAGCATTCAATTTCTGACGCGTGTCTAACTGTGAGTTTAATCCGTGTAGAAATGGAAGCAAGAGTGCAGCATATTACTAATACCATGTTGCACAGCATAGTTCACCAGCCTAGGTAGCTAACTGTTAGGTTTGTCGAGCACCAGTGAATTTAAGTTCGGGATTTGTTGCAATGTAAAGCGGTGAACAAACAAACAAAGTACAAATTATTTGGCACTACGTAATTAGAGTTGTCAGTGGAAGAAACTAAAACGAGCATGCTAGATTTAAAGACTCCATTGGTTCCTGTAGTTTTATTAACAGTTATCAGCATTGAAATATGCTGTTCAATGCAATAATCAACTCCAGAACTAACCTAAGCAAGCTGTTCTCATTAAACGGTTGTTTGACAAGTTAAATTTCCAGCATCCTATCAACTTCCGCACGGTAGTTAAATTTTCCTCATCCTATCAACCTCCGCACGGTTGCTTCACCACACAGCCCGTAACAGCACCCTGAATAAGGTAACTGAGCTATGCTATACCAATCATTGTAACATTAATACACCGAAGTATAGTAGTTTCCTGCAGCAGGGGTTGACAACTACGGCTTAACTCCGAGCAAGAGAAATAAACAGATTGCTATAGTTTTAACACCACGCGGCAAAGATAAAATATATGCTGGGCATTCGCAGATTCTTGTTCCCCTTTTCCTTCTGTGCATACAGCAAACAGAAACCAAATGAAGCACAGATACCAGAAGTCCAGAACACACCTAACAAGTGAAGCATCTCGGATCTTGCCCCCCAAATTAATCCTACCGCAGCATGATCTGTTGCGCGTGCCACCGCTCACCTTCGAACACAACAGCAAACCAAACAGAATCAGTAGAGGGCAATTCAACAGTCGTGGCAGACCAATCATCAGCCCGTTTGCCAGACGGCAAGTTAAAAATCGCAGTAGCCCGAACCAACGCGGAGCCAAGCACGCGCATCGCGAACAAAGCTTCAAGAGCTTTACCTGAGCACGGCGGGAGCGCCGGATCTGGGCAAGACGAGCGGCGGGAGGGGGCGGGGGCGGGGGCGCGCGTGGAGTGGGGAAGCGGGCGAGATCGTGCAGGCGAAGGGTGGGTTGACCCGATCGGAGTTTCCCGAGCGCGTGGGCGGAGGTGAGGCACGGCCACGGCCGCGGCCGCCTTGTTCGAGACGGGGGAATTCTGTAGTGGAGTACAACGGGAGAAGAGGGTAGAATCAGGAGAAGAGGGCAGAATTAGAGGAAAGAATAGAATATCGTAGCGCTAGATTGAGGATTTTTTAATAATATTATTTTAATTAAAACTGACAAAAATAAATAATCAAAAAACAAGAGAAAATTGTATTGTAGGCCTTTGAACTTGCGAAGTTATGTCACTTATCTCTCTGACTTATATTTTATTTTCTCGGCCCCTTAAACTTGCGAGTCCCATTAAACTTGTGAGTTTATGCTACTTAGCTATTTAAATTTGCATTGTCGAAGTTCATCGAATGCGATGTCAGCGATTTCGTCCCCTTCGAGTTCGGTGGACTCTTCGCCCCTGATTCGGCCGTCTTCATCGTCCCCGTCACCTCACGCCGAGAAAAAATGTACTTCTCTCTCTTACGGCCGACTCAGAGGAGGCGAGGGCGAGGGCGACGACACGCTGCGATGGTGGAGCTCCGGTCGAGACACGGGCACGGTGTGTTCTTGAGCTCAAAGGATCTATTTTTTATTGCAGTGAGGAGACGAGGACGATGAACACGGTCGAAACTGGGTGGCGACGAGTCCATCGGACTTGGAGGGGACGAAGTTGTCGGCATTGCATCCGCCGAACTTCGCTTCAACGCAAGTTCAGGGAGCTAAGTGACACAACCTCGCAAGTTCGGGGGCTAAGAAAGTAAAATGTAAGTTCAGAGAGCTAAGAAACACAACCTAGCAAGTTCAGAGGACTGAGAAAGCAAAATACAAATTCAAGGAGCTAAGTGGCACAACTTTGCAAATTCAGATACCTACATCCAATTTTCTTTTAAAAAACAAAGTACAAAATTGGGCTCCTATAGCCAGTTGTAATGGCAACATGAGGGTTGTCGCCGTTGAAATAGTCGTCAGTTGACCAATTCAAATAGCGACAGAAGCCCTTTTTGAATTATTTTTTTAACGTTGGCAATATCCTTAGTGTCTTCGCGATTGATAATTTTAGAAAAGATAAGGAAATATAAAATAGAGAATAATTTAGAAGTTTTGGTGTGACCAAATATATTTTGAATGCGTTTTAGGCGATGCAATATGGAAAATAGCTCATTCCAGCGGCACTGTATAAAAAATAGCCGCCTTCAGTGGTGCGATAACAAAAAAATCCTGACTTATTTGATAGTACAGAACAAAATCTTAGAGAGATAATGACTTTGCAACCAGGGTGTGGTCATTTTGCGTACGAAAAGGCTAGAACTAGGGTGATGTGGGGTGTCACGATGCTGACTCCCTCACATGGTTACATGTACATACAACAAGAATAAATAGTATCGAAACAAGAGACGAACATAATGTAAGTTGTATAGAAATTAGTATTTATATGACATGACTCATATTTACAAGAATAAATATCTACTCGTGGGCACTCTTGGGGCGTACCCCATGTGATGCCCCTAGCCTCATTCGAGGCGGTTGTGGGCGCGTGTAAGGACCCTCGGGTTATTTTCGTAAGACCGAGGTTTACCTGGTCTTAAGGAAATAACTCTGGGCCTCAAGTAAATGAATTCCACCTTAACTCCATCCAAGTGAGGAGCCCGACCGAAACTAGAGCCCCGATGATCATGCGCATTGCTCCTCTGCAAGCACTACATGATTATCGGTTCTCCAAACGGTCAAAGCCAATGCTTAGACAAGTTAAAGTGGGATTCATAACAGTGAGTATGAGACCGTGTTGGCTCCCAGGATCAGCGACCAACACACTCATACTCTCATTCAACGTTGATCACATCCATACGACATCGTACATTAACAATCCAAAAGACATACAACATAATAGTTAAGTCTACAACTATTACAAAATGACCGACCGGCCAAATTCAAATAAGAGTGATAAATAACAGCGGAAGCAAGATAAATAAACCAAAAGGTCCAGCAAGGTATGCCCATAACCCAAGGCAACCGACTGGGCGTTAAATGATAGCACTACTCGTCGGTCAGACCTAAATCGGCAACTGCTGAGCTCATCGAGCTCAAATCGTCCTCACCGAAAAGAAAACAAAAGGCCGCCAACATCCGGTGAGTACAAGTGCACTCGCAAGTCTTACACAAAGAAAAGTAGTTATGCATATTGGGCAATCAAGGGATAGCATTAGTGGTTCTAGTTTTGCATAAAACGCAACATCTTACATTCCTAGACCATCTAGTTTTCAAAAGCCAAGTTACAATCCATTTATTCAAACAAAAGTTTCACAAGACATAGATAATGTAATAAATCACACAATACCAAAGTGGCTGTCCATTTTGATAAACTAAAGCACACGAACATCCCATTCGTGCCGTAACCAATTGTAACCATGTCAACTTTTAATTTTCAAGTCTAACGATGAAGCATACTTAAACCAAGTGTTGTCCATAACCATGGACACGGCTATTCGAATAGATTTTCTCTGCAGAGGTGTACTACTTTACCCACATGACTCGACTAGCCCGTAAGCCTCCAGATGCCTCCGAATATAGCACACTTCCTTAGGTATCACCGTAGGGAGAATCGAGATACTGGTCATTTTAGCAAGAAAATCCTATTGGGATGGACCACCCATATGTGAGAATCCCAACTTAGACATAAGCATATAGCAAACGCTAAGCGGGCACACACGTTGTGCTGGAGTGGCCAGTGTGAGGTAGTTAGTATGTTGCATCCCACAACATAGGTAATCGTGCTCATTAAGCACAGTATATATCACACTGGGTTCCTAAGGAACATAGGATTTCACGGTCTCTATGTCCTCACACCGCCTGCGGTCTTACCCAATAAAATCTTCTCCTTACTTAACCGTACGGTACTCATATACCGCATGTGATAGTACGCTCGGTACTTGGAGTGTAACGTCCATGGCTCGGTCCTTAATGGTCCAGACAAGACAACCACAAACCCGAATCTCGTGCATAACAGCACCCACACTACAACCACTTGTCCGGACCCAAAACTATTTAACAATAACAAGTTTTGAACCAAAATAACCAGACATAACAATCTGGTCCAAAATTAATAAAAGAATAAGAATTGTTATGTGTCTCCCACAATTGACGAGCTAGTCTCGTCAATTGATCTACTGCGTTATCTAGACCCGCAATGGCTAAGCAATTGACACACAACAATCATACCATCACAAACCTATCTTAAGCATATGTGTATGTGGAATATCCAGGATAACCATCAAGCATAGGATATAACTAATCTACTCAAAACATAAGAGTATAACAAAAATAACATGCAGGCAATATCATTGCATTTCAAATACTAAGGTAAGAAAACTGGGATCAATATGATGCAAAAGAAAGTTCAAATGATGCTTGCCTTGCTGGGAGTTCACTTTCTCACTCTCGGTTACGTAGTCGTTCATTTGCAACAACTCGGACTCTATAGAAATAGCGACATCGAATGAACACCGAGAAAAGCAAAAATTCAAATTTCTCAAAAATGAATGAAATTTTCACAGTAGCTAGATTATGATTTTGGATGAATTTAGGTCAAAGAATTATTTCAATTGGATTTCGTATGTGAAAGTTATTGCAGTTTGAAAATCGGTTTTGGGAAAAATGCTGAAAAATGGGCTTCGGTTACTAGCTATCTAGCTCTACTAGTCTCACCTCGACAAATCATATTCATATACACCCAAAATTTCCACCGACCGAGGGTTAATAGACTAACCGTCACTTAACGAGCATTACAATTTAAATGTACCTCCAATACTTAATAGCTCACTAATCGATTACTCATATTCATACCACCGAACTTAGTCTCGAACGACCTCCACCAATGCAATCATATATGTGCCACTACGATCAACTAATAATCATTTATCTACTAATCCAATGGAGGCACAATTCCAGGGACTCGGCGCATAGGACTTATCTATTAAATACATAGCAATCCAATTATTTATCCATAATCAAATAATACATTCTACCATCTCCCAAATTCTAGCATACATGTCTCTTGTAGCTATTACTTCGGACATCCGATCAATTTGCTCATGCTTAATTAAATCATCCGATTCAACTAATCCAACAAGGTACATAATCCGACATCCAACGAGCAACAATACACATATATAAAAGGTATATCATTAATCATCAACACATACGCCATCCACCAAGTAATAGATTATAAAAATCTTTATACATCCTATCCTCAAAAATAACCAATCCAGTGTGACATGAAACCTCCAATTAATGTCTCATCCAAAGATCACCACTAACTTTCATGCGACTTTATATCAATACCGTCCGATCAATTAATCGACTCATATATTTTATCTAGCATCCACCGATCAACAATACTCATATTTTACCACAAAATCTAATTATTCGCATCCACCAATACATCAATACATAATCACGCCTACGCACAAATACAACCTAACAGGGAATTATACGGTCCTAAACTATCCAATCATTTTTATAAATATACATATAAAAATAGATGCCATGCTCATGACTAATATGCAACATGAACAACTAAATATTGTAAACACGATTAGACACTAAAGATTTTACCACAAAGCACTAAGCGTGCGAAATATCGCGGACGTCTTCTGACTCACGCGTCCATGTCGGTCGTCCTAGTGCCAACGCATGCGCCACACCGTCTTCTAGAACGACATGCCATGCCGGCTCGCCCGCTCGAGCTATCACGCCGCTACATGCATGGTTGGCGCATGCATCGCCGTCTTTATAACGCTTATTGAGGTCGGCGCATGCATGCACCCGCCGAGCCGCCGCCTGTCGCCTTTGTCGCCCTCCTCGTCGCAGCTCCCCTCGGCTCGGCTCTCGCCTTGGTGTCCTTCGTGGCGGCCACCTCGTCGGGTATGTCGCCGGTGCCGCGACCGCCGCGCCGCCGCCACCATCTTTGCCGGCGAGCGGAAACCATATGCGCTCCACCGCCTTTCCTCCTCGCCTCGGCTATCTTTGCCTCGGCGTCGCGCCGCGCCATTGCAGGCCGCTTGCGCGCCTCAAGCCGAAAGGCGTCCTCCGGCGTCTCCGTGCCATCTGCAGCTCCGGCCGCGCTTGCGCTCCTAACCTGCTGTAGTTGCTCTACCGAAGCTCTTGCTACTAGTGAACCGAATCGAAAGCTTTCTGCGGTGGCGATGCTCTACTTGTTGCCGAAGCTGCGGTGAGCAGTTATATCTCCTCTCTCTTCTTGTTCAACCTCCAAATCAACTCGCATGCGAAAACAAATTTGATGAATGGGTTGCTAGAGTGATGGAGATCACAAGTGGTATGACATGCATGGAGAGATTTTCGAGTTTTGCTAGGCATTGGGAGGAGAGAAGGTAGAAGGATTAACTAGTTCTAAAGCTCTACTTGAAGATGACTAGCAGTGCAAATGGGTGGCTCTCGGATGTGCTTGGCTTTGCTAGATGGGGGAAAGTGGCAGTGGAGTGGAGGTGACAAGATGTTTCGGCTGGGCAGAAAAGATGGCAGAGTGTTTGTGTGATTCGGCTGATACATAAAAAAAAACGAAAATAGGATGAACAGTGTTTTTAAATGGTCATGTGTTGAGATAATTTTTAGACATAGTTTCTTAGCTCCACAAATTACGAAATTTTTAGTAGAGGTTCCTGACATAATATAGATGCTCAGGTAAAAATTTCAGAAATTTAACCATAGTGTGCTGCTCTCTAAAAATCTTTAAATTTACTGTTTACGTGGAAAATGATTAACAGTATAGTTTTTCATCTCTTTTTCTTTTACGTCGCCCAAACGACCTTGCAAGTGTAAACCGATTATATAAAAGGAAAGCCCTTGAGACAACGCTCGCAACGACATAACATGCGTTGTCAAATTCTTGATTTTTGTTAGTGATTGCGAGGAGAGAAGTTAGAAAAAATAAAGAATGGACACGCAGGTATTTCATCTGCTAATTCTATTCTCCATTTTGCGAAATCACTCAAACTGCTATGCATGCGAAAAAAAATTATAGAAACGGGTTGCTCATGCAATGACGATCGCGGTGGTATGACATGCATAGCTTGGTTTTGAAGTTTCGGCTGAGATTTGAAGGGGGGAAACGACAGGAGTTAGCAGGGTCGGAAAATAGAAGAGATGGCCGGAAAAGAAAAAAAAAGGAACACACGATCGTTTCGCCCGCGGTCAGTCGAATTGGAAAATGAGAACAGCGATACTTATGTATGCATCATGATTTTTGAAATGCATGCGAAACAAGAAACAAAATAATTTAATTTAATTGCAGTCGCTCAAACAACTTGATTAAATATTGGTTATGATTATTATTGTTTTTTTAATGCATCTTTTAAACAAATTTAATTTGACTTGGAAATGCAACCTTTTAATTATCTCAATTTGATTTTAGAAGCAATCTTTTTACTTAAACACGGGAAAATTTTAAAACACTGCCAAATATTTATTAGATCGCCTAGTTAAATATTAACATCCCGATTTTGAAAATCAGGATGTTACAGCGCGTATGCGAGTACGTCAAAGGCTTTGGCGGTCGAGGTACCCTACCAACATGAGTTGCGAGAGGGGGTGTCCCGAGAGGATGTTGTGTCGGCTGGCTCACTCCGAATGCACTGTGCACTTGTGAAGCCCAAAAGGAGGCATGGCTGCTCTCGCTGTGCGAAGGCCCACCGCCCTCTCGCCATAGCGCCCACTCCTAGTCAAACTTGAAGTCCCCGGAGTGTGCTCCCTCCCGCGACACCAACTCCTCGTCCTATAGGGTGTACGACATGTGGAACAATACGTTATGCATGTAAATAAAAAGGAAGTGCTGAAATAGTATGTTACGTGTATAAACAAGATAGACATATCTGGTCGCTGCATCGCAACAAACGGCTTGGCATAGTCTTGCCCCGGGTACAGACGGTACTGAGGGCCTGTCAAAAGAAATTGTCGCTAGTAACTAGTGGAGTTCGAAATAAGTAATCAAACGTAAGTATTTCAGGTATACCTGCAAACTGTGCTGGTGCTGGGGTACTCCCGGCACGGTGCCATGAGGACACGTCCGCCACATCCGGGTGAGGAGTCGCGGGTCATGACGCACCGTGGCTCAACCCCCGTCGACACACAGATGGCTCTATCACGTCCCTCTTCTTACGACACGACGTAAGTTGGATGCCTCACCTCGTCTTCTCTAGGAACCAATCTATGACCTCTCTAATCTCCTTTACAATGATTAGCACCCCTATATATAGACTAAAATAAATGAGGAGCCCACCTTGGGCCAAGGCTTACTGGCCCAGGCTCAGGTTTCCCAGCACTCCCCCTTGGGCACTCATCCGATATGTTCATTCCTCGTCAAAACTCCACAAAACCCCGTGGGAAAAATTTAGAGAAATAGTACATAATACACATTCTGCTGTGTTGCACGAATTACCTCATTAAAAACCTTTGCCGAGAAACTTCAGAAAAACTCGTCAATGAAAAAGAGTATAATCCACCCTATTTCATTTAATCTCCAGGATTTATTATTTGGGTACTCGATCTTCATGATCAAGTTTCAATAATGAGTTCGTGAAGATTCCCCCCTGAATTTTGCACTTCTCTAGGTCTCATCATTCCAATTTCACGTATGCATCTTTCAAAGCTAGATGCTGAAAGTGACTTAGTGAATAAATCTACAAGATTTTCACATGATTTAGTATGTAGTACTTTAATCTTGTCCATCTATTGCAATTTATGAGCATAGAAGAACTTAAGGTTGATATGCTTTGTGAGATGACTCTTCACATGACCCAACTGTACTTATGCAACACAAATTGCATTATCTTTATAGATAATAGTGGGAGTTTTGCGATATTCAATCCACACGACTGCTAGATGCGGTGAATCATCTGCCGAAGCCAAGAACATTCTTGTGAGGACTCGTACAGTGCTATGATTTCTAGTGGTTCATCAAAGTTGATATAAGACTTTGCTTAGACAATTTTCATGAAAATGCAGTTCCACCACAGAGGAATACATAGCTTGTTTGTGACTTGGTTCTATGCGGGTCTGATAGGTACCCGACATCTGCATAGCCAGTCATAGTCAGGTCTTGATTCTTTCTGTAGAATAGACCAAGATCTTTGCTTCCTTAGAGGTATCGGAAGATGTCCTTTATTCCCGCCAATGTCTTTTGGTATATTCTGCACTCAACCTTGCTAATAGGTTTACAACAAATGCAATGTTCGATCTAGTACGGTTTGCTAAATATATGAGTGCTCCTATTGCACTTAAGTACGGTAATTCTGGTCCCTGGACTTCCTCCCCCTCTTCTCTAGGTTTGTATGGATCTTTGTCTTGCTGCAAAGATCTCCCGACCATGGCACTTTCGAAGGGTATGTCTTTCCAAAGCCGAACCTTCCTCACACCTTTTGAGTGTAGACTGACTGATGCACTAATATCCCTTCGAGGACATGCTCAAGCTACAAGACTCTGCAATATTTGGTTTTAACAAATCTTTCATTTCGAACTCTGACTCCAGGTAAGCGCTTGCTTCCTTAATATCTTTCAAGGTTTTGATGATATTCAGATCATCTACATACATTAATATTATACAAAATCCATTCTGAGATCGTCATATAAATACACATGGATAATCCTCATTGTTTGTGTAGCCTTTCTTGTATAGAAAGTCGCTCAAACGATTATACCACTCCTGCCTGATTGCTTAAGTTCGTATATTGATTTTCTGAGTTTCACACTATACAGATTTCTATTTCTTTCAGGTACATTCATATAAATGTTTGAATCTAAATTTCCATAAAGGTATGCAGTTACGGCATCCACCAATTTCATTTCTAAATTCAAATTTACTGCTATTGAGATTAAATATCTAAAGGTAACTCCGCCCATGACCGTGGAATATGTTTCTTCATAATCAACTCCTAAACGTTGAGTGAAACCTTGTGCAACGAGCCTTACTTTATATCTTACAACTTCATTATTTTCATTTCTCTTTCGAATAAATACTCACTTATGCCATACGGGGTGCACATAGGGAGGCGTGTGGCTTACATGCCTAATCACATCTATTTTATTCAGAGATAATAATTCAATTTCTATTGCCTTATTTCAATCATTCCAATATGATCTTTTCTTACATTCAGCGAGCGATGCAGGCTCTAGATCAAGATCGATAATTGTGGCAATTTTTTACAAAATAAATATCGATATTGTCTATTGTCCTATTCATAGATTTCTCCGTGGTCACATAGTTTATAGTTATTTCTTCATGGGCGATTATTCTAATGTTTCTACTTGCTTACCGCTGCTTCCAAATACGGGGGCAAGTCATTTTAGTTTTTCACCCGATGTGTGCGCACGCATCCCTACTGGTTTCTCCCTCCGTGGGAATGTTCAAATCCATTATGCCTTTTTCTAAAGGTGCCATACTGGTGCTAGGTATCAACTGGCTCCCCTTCTGGTTCTGGAAAATTTCGATGATCGGCTGTGTCAAGTCCTTAACCTTTTTCACTAGGCGTCCCCGACTACTTGGGATTCGAGGGGCCGGAGTTCTAGTCCTTTTATTCTGAGGCCTCTGGACGTGATTAGGGGTACCTTCAACTTTCTTCGGTATTTTAACCCTCTCAGGTGCATTGCGTGCAGGGGCATGCGACTTGGTCACACCGTTCAAATCACTAAAGTAGTCAGGCAGTTGATTCGCTAATGCTTGTAAATCAATTATCTTTTAGGCTTCTCTATTTGCTTTACTAGTGCGCGGGTCATGAGCATGGATTCTTGTGCCTTGCCAATCTTGGGTTTGTATTTCAAATGTATAACAATGTGAAGAGTTTAAAACTTTTGTGCACCATGTTGTCATTTGAATTTCTTGAAAATTCTTTCAAAGGTTTTATTGATTTTAAAAAACCTAATGCTTCAATTCATTTGAAGCATAGCACTTTAAGACTTTTAAAACAAATCTTATGAACAATCTCTGGAATAATTTTTCCTTCGTTCTGGAGCATCTTAGTGACTCCTCTGAAAAATTTCAAAAATTTTAGAATTATTTTGCTATTTTAACATGTCCAGTCACCGGTTGGTCTGTAAGTTAAACACTTGGATCAGAGGTTTGAAATGATTTTTTAGAAAATATAATTTCATGAAAAATCCTAGAAAATTTACTCAAGGTTGTGCCTAGTGTCAGTAACCTCCCATAAAATTTCAGGATTTTTAGAGCTAAACTTCTACCTCTAAAAATCCATAATCCTCTCAGCCTCTTTGGAAAAATTAGAAAGTCATTGTTCCTCGGCTTGAGTCGTTGCGGCCAGTCCAAGCCAGTTTACCGGACTCGACCAAACCACCTAACCACAACCGAACCTAAGCCGGACCTCGACCCAGCCACTTTCTCCTGCCGTTGACTGGTAGGCCCCACCAATAGGGCATCATCTCCACACGCCCGAGAGCGCGGCGCCAGCTCACCAGCGCGCGCCCATGGCTTCGCCGTTGCCCGCATCAACGTCAACTGCTCCGCCCCTGGTTTTGACGCACGACTATGGTCCCCCCGTCTCCGTGCTCGACTATGCCTCCGTCGCCTCACCATCACCTCCCTATCGAACGCATCATCCATGGTCCCTAAGCCTATTTAAAGCCACTAGGGGTACACTTGTCACCCTTTCATCCTCGCCATTACTTCGCCATTACTCCTCCCCACTCAGTTGAGCTCAAAGCCGAGGAGAAGCCGAAGCTTTGGTTCACAGCCGGCGTGCCACCTCTTCATCGCCACCATTCCCGTGCCACCCTCGCCTTTCTCCTCGTGCCACATTGTGTTCTAGAGATTTATAAAGCTTTTCGCGAAACTAATTCGATGTTTCTATTTCAGGAATCACCGGAATTTGGTTTTTCTTCCAGTCGGCCGAGAATCACCGCTTTAGTTCCCAACTCCGGTGAGGTCATCATTTTTCCAATCCCTTGCTTTGGCACCATCTTCTAGGTCCACTGAAGCTTCCCCTACCATCAATTTTGTTCCTCCGTCCTTAGGGCGTTTCCTCCTCGGCGAAGCTTCACACGCCGCTGACTCATCTCCGACCTCCTCCGGTCACTCTCGTGCTTCCGGTAGGCTCCCTAACCCCTCCTGTTGCTCGTGCGCGTGCTATTTTGCTCACATCGTCGCCAAGTCGTAGAAGGTGCTATCACCGTAGCTCCTCCTCCGCCCCGCTCCGTCGCACCGCCGCTCCCGTCCACCCCCGGCGGAGATCCGGCCACCTTTGGGTGCGCAATAAGGCTAGGTTTCCATTTTAGCACTTAGCCGACACTTCCATAGTCTCCCGGCGACACACCAGAGAACCTCACAGGTGGGAGAGCTCTGTGTTGTCGTCTTTGGACCAACACTGTAGCATCATAATTAGGATTCAAATCTCTGTCATTAGGACATAGTTAATGCTAAACTAATTCAAATGACCGGTTAGTTTCCTTCTGAGTCTTTGACACATGGGCCCGAGGCCATTTAGCGCACAGTAAACTACACCATGTTGCATAAATCGGTGCACTGTGCTGTGGACTTCGATCCACGCACTGTTTTCACATACTGAGTCATTGGCATGTGGCGCCCACATGTTAGTGGCTTTTTCTTTAGGTTTTTATTCAAAAGAAAAAGAATTCATGGGGCCCTTCTGTCAGTGTCTATGGCTTGGAAAGCTTCTGTTGGACCGAAAAGGCGACTAGAGGGGGTGAATAAGAGCACGCTCACTTTTTCACAAATAATAGATTCAATACAAATTTCACTCCAGTAGCTATGGCAGCTATGAAGATCAATATACCAGTACAACGGAAGACTAATATTGAATCCAACCTAACCCCCGAAGCAAAACAACCAAAGATCAACACAAGCTAAAACAAAACAGTGCAGGGCGGTCGGACCGCTATGTCACTGGCGGTCGGACCGATGACCTGTCGGTCTGACCGGTGACTCTGGCCATCGATCACGCGCTCAAGAATGAGCAAACGACCGATGACGAAGTTGCAAATAGATGAAACTTTTGATCTACAGCTCCAAACTTGATGAAACTTGGAACACAGCTTCTCTAGGATATCAGGACCTATTCAAAATCTTGCTCGTGGGTGATTGATGATCAAGATGATCCTATGTATGTTCCCACATGTCACAGCAAGCTATATCACATGGAGAATTCAATCAAAAACTCGTGGGTCAAAGAAAGACTCAAAATCATCAAATGTAGAGAGAAAACGCAATGAGACAAAACATTGATCAATCTTTCCTTTGATTGATTTGATATGATATGGGCTTAGAGCCTCTCCATCAATGGAGGACAATGCTCAATCCAAGAGCACGAAAATCACATCAAAATCTCTAGAACCCTAGCATCCACAAAAGCTCTCCCTAAGAAAATTAGGGTTTACAAAATAGCAAAACAGACAAAGAGTAGGTGCAGCCACCTCCCTCCCCTATTTATAGTGGAGGCTTAGACCTTCTAAAAGTTTGACTCAATTGGGCTCCCGTTAAGGCCCAAAACAAATGGGACACTTACACACGCATTTTAATACGCTGTCTTTATCTCCCCTTGACCTAACTAGCTACACCTTGTGCCATCTTGCGCCTCGAATTAGCCAATAGGTCACTCTTGTCCATCTTGCACAATGCTTGAGTACATTAACCTCACCCGACATCGTCGATCGTTCTGGACCTCAGCTCTCCAAGCCTAGTCCCGATCATCCTCGCCGTTGACCGTCGTTGACCACCAAGCAACCTGCACAACAATAGACAAGTAAACCGAATTTGGGAATAAATTATTCACAACTTGACCCATTTAGTCAAAACATGCATCATGCAACATATATGCCCTGAAACTCAAGACTTTGACCTAACAACCGAACATCGCCACCTCGAAGGCCGACGATCCAAGTGAAAACCGGTCAGACCGCCCCAGGGCCGGTCTGACCACCCACCCTGGCCGATCAAGCCGCCAGTAATGGCTTAGCCAAATTTCCTCTCTTGAAAACCGAAACCTACTGGAATTTTCAAACTAATAGAACTTTTGACTGGAGACTCCAAAAATTATGGGACCAAGTGCAATAGAATCTCCTCTCTTTCCTACACCCTCTATTCTTGGCACAGCTCAATCCACACTTTCTGAAGCTGGCCGGTCCGACCGCCGCTATGGCCGGTTGGACCGATCTTGAACGATCGATCATTACCCTGGCCGTCGGACCGATCTTGGACGATCGACCGCCGCCACGGCGGTCGGGCCACCGAGACTCCGACAAATTTAAAACTTTACCGAAAATACGCGAAACGATAAACCGTTAACGTCATTGCCAATTGTTATATCATCCTAAGATCTGGAGCATATCCCCAAGATATCCACAATCTCCCCCTGGATGAACACATTGGCAATAATTCAGAAAATATAATTTTGAGGTTTGAAAAGTAAAATACTTTCGTTTTTGCACGAAGGCACAACTTGGTTCATAAGCAAGAGAAAGCAATAGAAATGACCAAGCTGACATCAGAATAGCATAGGCATGTGAGATAAGGCAAAAGAAAGCATAAAAACTTTGATTTTCAGAAAAGAGTAAAAAATCTCACTTAAGGTTCATATGAAAGCACAATTATTCAATTGACCTTTGATCATCGTGAGGATTAATAAATGTAATTCAAGTTCAGAAAAGTCAATAAAACAATAAGAATGCAATTCAAAAACTCCCCCTCACTTTGATCCACAGATTTCAGAAAATTTCAAATTCTCTTATTTCTCCCCCTTTTTACCATTTTTATATATCTTCTCCCCCTTTGTACAACAATAAAATATCTTCTCCCCCAACATTGAAATATCTTCTCCCCCTTTGACAATAGAGCCATCAAGGAATCACGCCTCCCTCACATCCAGAGATAACAAATGCAGAATGAAGAAAGAAGCATAAGGAGTATGCATGAAGTGCAATGGAGTGGCTTCATTTTTGTATTTTTCAATTTTTAATTACAAGAAGCTTTGGAGATTACCCAAAAGAACAAGCCAGTATTTCTAGTATTGCACAAACGACATATCAAGCCTAACAGCGCTAGCAAGATCATGATAAGACAAATATATCAAAGCTAAGCACGAAGGCTCAATATATACTCGCTAGACTCTAAGCATTTTTCACATGGAGCAGTTTTAAACTCAACAAGCTTAGTCCTAGCATTTTGAAGTTTTTGCAAAGTAATATCATGAGTAGATTGTAGTTCGACAAATTCTGAGTGCAAAGCATGGCAGGATGAACATTCATCAGATTCAAGGGTCTTAGCATTATCAAGTTCTAAAGTCAAATTATCTACTTGTGACTCCAAATCCTTATTCTTGGCCATGACAAACTCTAAAGCCTTATCCTGACTCGTGAGTTGTTCAAATATAGTTTCACATCTATCAGCAAGGACATCATAGGAAGGAGGTACCTCATCGTTGTTGTCGTCAACGGAGTCAGCCATGAAGCACAAGCCGGTGAAGTCCTTGTCCTTCCCCTTCTTGTTTTGAGGGATCTCCTCCTCCTTGTCCTCCTCGCTCCCGGAGTCCACATCGCTTAAGGATTGATCCCCAAAAGTGGCAAGCACCCTGTGCGGCCTTCGCCGACCTTAGCGCAAAGTCATACCTCGATTTGTTCCATTGAGGCTTCTTCCAAGCTGGCTTTCCCTCCTTATGGTTGCTCTTGCCTTTCAGCTTGGGGCAATTTGCCCGGATATGATTAAGCTCACCACACTCATAGCAAGTCACGAGGCCTCCTCTATTTCTGTTTCTCATATTGTTATAGGCACGTATGACCTTTCTGACTACGAGGGCCAACTCAGCCTCAGGAAGACTCTCAAACTTCTCTTTATGGATTGCAGATAAACCAAAGCGAAAATCCGTAAGAAAACTCGTAAGACCCATCGAAACTCTCTTGAGCGGTCTGCGCTGCAAAGCCATATTTTCCTTTTTGGGATGATCAATCCTCTTGATCTCATGAGTCTTGAGCTTGCTACAGAACAGCTCCAAAGTTAGATCAGAAAGATTTACATTCTCCTCAATGGTTGTAGCATTTATCTCCCACTCCTTGGTGTTGATTGCAGCCAAGAGGTGGGTGGCATTTTCAGATTGAGAATATTCAATACCAACAGCTTTCATATGATTAATCACTTTATTAAAACGACTGAAAATGTCATCGATACTCTCTCCAGGACGCATCTCGAATTTGTTATATTCACGCTTATAGACTGTTTGGTGTACTTTCTTGACTTGGGATGAAAGCTCATGATAGGTTTCGAGAGTGTTCCAAATCTCATGTGCAGTCTCAAAATTACAAATCCGATCATACTTCTGTCTACCAAGCCGACCATACAAGAGGTTTTTAGCCTTATTGTTGTTAGCCAAGAGTGCTTCTGAAGCCGGCGTGGCAACTTCGGGCACAACGAGCGGGACTCGAACAACCTCCCATATAGTGTGTCCTTCGCTCTCAAGGAAGACTCGCATGCGATTCTTCCAATAGGCATAGTCGTGCCCATCAAGATATGCGGCTTCATTGGACCCATCGCCAAAAGGCGACTAGAGGGGGGTGAATAGGAGCATGCTCACTTTTTCACAAATAATAGATTCAATACAAATTTCACTTCAGTAGCTATGGAAGCTATGAAAATCAATATACCAGTACAGCGGAAGACTAGTATTGAATCCAACCTAACCCCCGAAGCAAAACAACCAAAGATCAACACAAGCTAAAACAAAGCAGTGTAGGGCGGTCGGACCGCTGTGTCACTGGCGGTCGGACCGATGACCTGTCGGTCTGACCGGTGACTCGCCGGTCGACCGCCGCCTCAAGAATGTAATGAAATAGCCCGATGACGAAGTTGCAAATAGATGAAACTTTTGATCTACAGCTCCAAACTTGATGAAACTTGGAACACAGCTTCTCTAGGATATCAGGAACCTATTCAAAATCTTGCTCGTGGGTGATTGATGATCAAGATGTTCCTAGGTATGTTCCCACATGTCACAGCAAGCTATATCACGTGGAGAATTCAATCAAAAACTCGTGGGTCAAAGAAAGACTCAAAATCATCAAATATAGAGAGAAAACGCAATGAGACAAAACATTGATCAATCTTTCCTTTGATTGATTTAATATGATATGGGCTTACAGCCTCTCCATCAATGGAGGGCAATGCTCAATCCAAGAGCACGAAAATCACATCAAAATCTCTAAAACCCTAGCCTCCACAAAGCTCTCCCTAAGAAAATTAGGGTTTACAAAATAGAAAAACAGACGAAGAGTAGGTGCAGCCACCTCCCTCCCCTATTTATAGTGGAGGCTTAGACCTTCTAGAAGTTTGACTCAATTGGGCTCCCGTTAAGGCCCAAAACAAACGGGATACTTACGCACGCATTTTAATACACCGTCTTTATCTCCCCTTGACCTAACTAGCTACACTTTGCACCATCTTGCGCCTCGAATTAGCCAATAGGTCACTCTTGTCCATCTTGCACAATGCTTGAGTATATTGACCTCACCTGGCATCGTCGATCGTTCTGGACCTCAACTCTCCAAGCCTAGTCCCGATCACCCTCGCCGTTGACCGTCGTTGACCACCAAGCAACCTACACAACAATAGGCAAGTAAACCGAATTTGGGAACAAATTCTTCACAACTTGACCCATTTAGTCAAAACATGCATCATGCAACATATATGCCCTGAAACTCAAGACTTTGACCTAACAACCGAACATCGCCACCTCGAAGGCCGACGATCCAAGTGAAAACCGATCGATCGCCCAGTCGGCCCGGCCACGACTTCACCACCACTGCTTGGTCAAACCACCAAGAATGACTTAGCCAAATTTCCTCTCTTGAAAACCGAAACCTACTGGAATTTTCAAACTAATAGAACTTTTCACTGGAGACTCCAAAAATTATTGGACTAAGTGCAATAGAATCTCCTCTCTTGCCTACACCCTCTATTTTTGGCCCAGCTCAATCCACACTTTCTGAAGCTGGCCGGTCGGACAGCCGCAATGGCCGGTCGGACCGATCTTGGACCGGCTCGATCGCGCCGCTTGGCCGTCGGGCTAAGACCCGACAAATTTCTAAAACTTCACCGAAAACACGCGAAACGACAAACCGTTAACGCCATTGCCAATTGTTACATCATCCTAAGATCTGGAGCATATCCCCATTATATCCACAATCTCCCCCTTGATGAACACATTGGCAAGAATTCAGAAAATGTAATTTGGAGGTTTGAAAAGTAAAATACTTTCGTTTTCGCACGAAGACACAACTTGGTCCATAAGCAAGAGAAAGCAACGAAAATGACCAAGCTGGCATCTGAATAGCATAGGCAAGTGAGATAAGGCAAAAGAAAGTATAAAAACTTTGATTTCCAGAAAAGAATCAAAAATCTCACTTAAGGTCCATATGAAAGCACAATTATTCAATTGACCTTTGATCATCGTGAGGATTAATAAATGCAATTCAAGTTCAGAAAAGTCAATAAGACAATAAGAATGCAATTCAAAAACTCCCCCTCACTTTGATCCACAAATTTTAGAAAATTTTAAATTCTCCTATTTCTCCCCCTTTTATCATTTTTATATATCTTCTCCCCCTTTGTACAACAATGAAATATCTTCTCCCCCTTTGACAATGGAGCCATTAGGGAATCACGCCTTCCTCTCATCCGGAGATAACAAATGCAGAATGAAGAAAGAAGCATGAGGAGAATGCATGAAGTGCAATGGAGTGGCTTCATTTTTGTATTTTTTTTAATTTTTAATTACAAAAAGCTTTGGAGATTACCCAAAAGAACAAGCCAGTATTTCTAATATCGCACAAACGACATATCAAGCCTAACAGCGCTAGCAAGATCATGATAAGATAAATATATCAAAGCTAAGCACGAAGGCTCAAAATATACTCGCTAGACTCTAAGCATTTTTCACATGGAGCAGTTTTAAACTCAACAAGCTCAGTCCTAACATTTTCAAGTTGTTGCAAAGCAATATCATGAGTAGATTGCAGTTCGGCAAATTCTGAGTGCAAAGCATGGCAGGATGAACATTCATCAGATTCAAGAGTCTTGGCATTATCAAGTTCTAAAGTTAAATTATCTACTTGTGACTCAAAATCCTTATTCTTGACCATGACAAACTCTAAAGCCTTATCCTGACTCATGAGTTGTTTAAATATAGTTTCACATCTATCAGCAAGGACATCATAGGAAGGAGGTACCTCATCGTTGTTGTCGTCAACGGAGTCAGCCATGAAGCACAAACCGATGAAGTCCTTGTCCTTCCCCTTCTTCTTGTTTTGAGGGATCTCCTCCTCCTTGTCCTCCTCGCTCCCGGAGTCCACATCGCTTAAGGATTGATCCCCAAAAGCGGCAAGCACCCGGTGAGTGGCCTTCGTCAGCTTGGCAGTGTCATACCTTGATTTGTTCCATTGATGCTTCTTCCAAGCTGGCTTTCCCTCCTTATGGTTGCTCTTGCCTTTCAGCTTGGGGCAATTTGCCCGGATGTGATTAAGCTCACCACACTCATAGCAAGTCACGGGACCTCCTCTATTTCTGTTTCTCATATTGTTATAGGCACGTATGACCTTTCTGACTATGAGGGCCAACTCAGCCTCAGGAAGACTCTCAAACTTCTCTTTATGGATTGCAGATAAACCAGCAAGCGAAAATCCAGAAGAAAACTCAGAAGACCCATCAGAAGCTCTCTTGAGCGGGTCTACTACCAAAGCTATGTTTTCCTTTTTGGGATGATCAATCATCTTGATCTCATGAGTCTTGAGCTTGCTATAGAACAGCTCCAAAGTTAGATCGGAAAGATTTACATTCTCCTCAATGGTTGTAGCCTTTATCTCCCACTCCTTGCTGTTGATTGCAGCCAAGAGGTGTGTGTCATTTTCAGATTGAGAATATTCAATACCAACACCTTTCATATGATTAATCACTTTATTAAAGCGACTGAAAATGTCATCGATGCTCTCTCCAGGACGCAACTCGAATTTGTTATATTCACGCTTATAGACTGTTTGGCGTACTTTCTTGACTTGGGACGAAAGCTCATGATAGGTTTCGAGAGTGTTCCAAATCTCACATGCAGTCTTAAAATTGCAAATCCGATCATACTTCTGTCTACCAAGCCCACCATACAAGAGGTTTTTAGCCTTATTGTTGTTAGCCAAGAGGGCTTCTGAAGCCGGCGTAGCAACTTCGGGCACAACGAGCGGGACTTGAACAACCTCCCAAATAGCGTGTCCTTCGCTCTCAAGGAAGACTCGCATGCGATTCTTCCAATAGGCATAGTCGTGCCCATCAAAGATATGCGGCTTCATGGAGTATTTATCCATCGCCAAGTTCAGAGACCGGTTAAGATCAAGATTGAACTAACCGGGCTCTGATACCACTTGTTGGATCGAAAAGGCGACTAGAGGGGGTGAATAGTAGCACGCTCACTTTTTCACAAATAATAGATTCAACACAAATTTCATTCCAGTAGCTGTGGAAGCTATGAAGATCAATATACCAGTACAGCGGAAGACTAGTATTGAATCCAACCTAACCCCCGAAGCAAAACAACCAAAGATCAACACAAGCTAAAACAAAGCAGTGCAGGGCGGTCGGACCGCTGTGTCACTGACGGTTGTACCTATGACTCCGGTCTGATCGGTGACTCGGCGGTCGATTCGACCACTACCAAGAATAGAATGTACAATGACCTGATGACGGTTGCAAATAGATAAAACTTTTGATTTACAACTCCAAACTTGATGAAACTTGGAACACAGCTTCTCTGGGATATCATGAAACTATTCCAATCGAAGATTGTGATAATTCTTGGAAGAATAGCGATCCTTTTCCGTTTGATTGAAGAAGGGTTCAAAACCGGGTCAAAACGAAAACTTGATCCAAAATCTTGCTCGTGGGTGATTGATGATCAAGATGATCCTAGATATGTTCCCACATGTCACAGCAAGCTATATCATGTGGAGAATTTAATCAAAAACTCGTGGATCAAAGAAATACTCAAAATCATCAAATATAGAGAAAAAACGCAATGAGACAAAACATTGATCAATCTTTCCTTTGATTGATTTGATATGATATGGGCATACAGCCTCTCCATCAATGGAGGACAATGCTCAATCCAAGTGCATGAAAATCACATCAAAATCTCTAGAACCCTAGCCTCCACAAAAGCTCTCCCTAAGAAAATTAGGGTTTACAAAATTGCAAAAAAGATGAAGAGTAGGTGCGGCCACCTCCCTCCCCTATTTATAGTGGAGGCTTAGATCTTCTAGAAATTTTACACAATTGGGCTCCCGTTAAGGTCCAAAACAAACGGGACACTTACGCACGCATTTTAATACACCGTCTTTATCTCCCCTTGACCTAACTAGCTACACCTTGCGTCATCTTGCGCCTCGAATTAGCCAAGCAACCTGCACAACAATAGACAAGTAAACCGAATTTGGGAACAAATTCTTCACAACTTGACCCATTTAGTCAAAATATGCATCATGCAACATATATGCCCTGAAACTCAAGACTTTGACCTAACAACCGAACATAGCCACCTCGAAGGCCGACGATCCAAGTGGCAAATCGGCCGACCGCCCCGGTGGGCCTCGATCGTCCACTCCGGCCGGCCGACCGCCACTGCTGGTCGGTCTCGACCGCCAAGAATGACTTAGCCAAATTTACTCTCTTGAAAACCGAAACCTACTGGAATTTTAAAACTAATAGAACTTTTGACTGGAGACTCCAATAATTATGGGACCAAGTGCAATAGAATCTCCTCTTTTGCCTGCAACCTCTATTTTTGGCTTAGCTCAATCCACACTTTCTGAAGCTGGCCGGTCTAACCGCCACTATGGCCGGTCAGACCGATCATGGACCGGTCTGATCACCGCCCTGGTCGGTCTGACCGGCTGAGACCTGACAGTCCTGAAACTTTACCGAAAACACGCGAAAAGACAAACCGTTAACGCCATTGCCAATTGTCATATCATCCTAAGATCTGGAGCATATCCCCATGATATCCACAGCTTCCGTAGAAAAAGTATTTAATGCATTCATAAATTCCAAAATGATTTATTTATACACTATAAATTGTTCAAATTTTAAAATTGCATAAGTATTTCATTTTAACTCCTATTTGAGTGAATCAAATTTTGTTGGATCACATTTTTAATGTACTTTATTTTGGTTAAATTTTGACACTTGTCACTGTCCCAGAAAATTTTGTTAGTGGAATTAAATTCGACATGTTATTATTTTTGCACTAGAAATTCATTTAACTTTAAAAAATGCATAAGTAATTCTCTGTAAATTCAAATTGAGTGAAGTTAGTTTTATAGTTCACATTTGTAATGCATTTTAATGTGGAATATGTTTTAGGTATGTCACTATCACAGAAAATCTTGTTATTCAAAAATTTTGCACTATAATGGCACAACTTGAAATTGCATAGAATTTCATCTTAACTCCAAATGAAGTGAATCAATTTTTGTTATACTTAAAATGTCATGATATATCTACCATAAAATTTCATGCCCACCACCTCTTTTAAAATTTTCGCATGAACAATAACCGATAGTGATTCTCTAGCATTTTATTCCTTGCTATTTTTTGAAAAGGTTATTAACTTTTGCATGCCAAATCCAAATCAAGTGATTTTTTTTATAAATTCATATACAATCATTCTCTACCTTAGGTGTAAATTTCATAATTTTTGGATGATTTTGAATTTTTGGGTTTATTCGGCGTTATCCGTTCGTATTGTTTTTGCTCGATTCTTTTGATAGGTTTTGACGATTCTAATATATACGAGAGTGATCCTCTACAATAAGTTGAATATCTCCAGCAAGGCAATCAACCCCCCCTTGAATATATTACTCCTATTACTTTTGGTAAAATTATCTTGATTGCAAATGTTTCTATGCATGTGCTATTTTGATGTTAATTTTCATTAGGAGTAGTTAATCCGAATAGATGAATGAACCATAGGTAAAGGTTTACCATTGCTATTGAGCCTAGGTTAGATTGTTGCTAATGATTTATATATTAGGTATACGAGTTGATGTCGCTTAGAAATGCATAGAACGGTAGTATGAGGATTATTGTTTCGACGATGGTCATTATATCAACTTATTAAATACTTTGGTCAGTGTACTCATGTATGTAATTGTATTTGAAAAAATTAAAACTGAAAGCAAAAAGATTTAGACTTGGCACATGGTTGATGGTGTGATTATCGAGTGTGTGGTTGGTGTCTAGGTCAACATGGACCGAACATCTCGTCTCACTGAACCAAGCACTATTGCATGCATTCCACACAAGGGTATTGGGAACCCCTCCTGACTTAGTACTTTGGCGTACGTTAGCTCCGAGTCGCAGGTGGTGGGTGTGTATTGTGTTAAAAAAAATATGTGTTCTGTTGTTGTTGAGTGTGCGGAGTGGGTTCCTGTCTAGGTTCTCCAGCCCACGGAGCATCGGTAGTTGTCTAAGGTTTTACCCTAAGGGGTAGTTAACCAAAGCTTTACCAGTGACTTCGACACACCATATGTGTTTCTATCCATACGGATGACTCGTAGTTAATTCATTATATTGGAAAACGTCTCGTAGGACTTAGTATTGCCGGCATACATAAGAAAGCGTGCTCTATAGCTTGGTGAAAAGGTACAGTTGTACACCCCTACAGGATTTCAACCTATTCAAATAAGTCCTTAGTTATGGACATGCTTGGGAAGGTCTTTCGAGACTTAGACTATAACATTTTCATTAAAACTTGAATAGGATGGTACGACTGAGTAATTCGTGCTATGTTGTGGTGGTTATTGGGAAGTCACCTCTAGAATGTTACTTATGTTTATAAATGTTGTCTCGTTGTTATTTAAACATTTAAAAATAGATTTTACAAATTGCTTTACAATCTATTACTCTATTGCAAAGAAAATTGCTTTATGCTGAAAATTGTTTAGTGTAGTAGCATTTTCTTTGATACATGAATGCATCTAGATATTCTCTTGCTTGTAAGACTTGCGAGTATAACTTTGTACTCAACCCAGTTGCTGCATTTTCAGAGGAGGTTGATCCCCAAGGGATCAACTATTGTGAGACCGACTTCGTGAAGGACAACTAGCTTAGCGGGTTTTCAGTTGGTTGCCTTGTGGGTAAGAGCAGCCGATTGGCTTTTGTTTATTGTCATATTATGGCTTTTGCTTCTACTACAACTTTAGTTATTTATCTTGTCATTTGGCCGGTCGGCCATATTTGTGTAATATGAACTCTATATGTCTTTTACGTTGTAAATTATGAAGACTCGTTATTGTAATAACTTGTAAGACTCAACCCCATTTTTCTATAATTTTACTGCTAATTTCAGTGATCAAAGGCAATTTAAGCAATTACGATTAATCAAAATAGTAAAATAAATACATAAGAGTATAGAAAATAATAACAACAGTGCTAAACATGCTTTAAATGCTAAAGACGATTCAAAATTTGAATTCCCGAGGCCCTTTTATGCTAGAATATTTCCGACAGCTATTCCCAAAATTTTATTTTTGAGAAATTTTTCGTGTAAGTTTTAGAAAATCCAGGGACCTGTTACAAATTTTCCATACAGGCCACTTTTTTGTCTTTTCATTTTCCCGATTGCTTTTTCATGTATGGGCCGGATTTGGTTCGGCCCGTGACTTTGCTTGTGCTGGACCGTTTTACTTGGCCCAGACCAAAATTGTGAGAACCGAGAAATTAAACTAATCTAAATAACGCTAAGTAGTAATTAGCAGTAAATAAAAACTCATTTAAACAAGAACAAGACATGATTTCAAATTAGTATCGGACGTATCGTCAAACAATTTCATACAAGAATTATATTGTCACGAATTAATCTACACAAATGACAACATTAATTATTGCAACATGAATAAATCATCGATCAATCTCAGAGTCATTTAGAAAACATTCTTTACAAACTGAATAAAACAATAATCCAATCGCTAAATTAATTACAAGAATAATTTACATCAGACCACAATATAAATTACAGTCTTCGAGTACAAAAGATTAAAATAATAATCTTGTCTGACATGTCGCCAAAGCCCTCCTATCAATCATATCCATATATCGCCAGCCCTTTGAACCATCCCTCGATCCACAACTCCATCGTTCATTAAAAACATAGAAAACGATTAGCAAACCAAAAGCGAGATAATAGGGTTAGAATAAAAAGACATTACCGTTCGAGTTCACGAAAATCATTGCGGTTCCCAGACCAATCTAAGTCAATTGGCACCGTCTCACTTCCATAGCTTTCATCACCCGACGTTTATTAGAATTCGACATCCACGTAATATCTACTTACCTCGATCACAGAGAATCCCTCACATGGTGATTTATTAACCAATGGGCTAAAGTGAAATAGTATCATGTGAGGAAGGAACGGGTAGGGCAAAGGCATTGTGGGAATGCACAGAGCAGAGGGAAGCCTCAACCGAAATACATCTCCCCCGGTCAAAACCTCCCAAAGCACCACACAAGAGACCAAGCCAGGCGAAGCTCTCCCTCCCACAAAAGCAATGCTCCATTTCACAACCAAGCAAAGCACCCTCATTTCACTTCACAGCTGAGAGAAAGAAAGAGAGCACAACCCACTGCCCTCCCAAAACCAAAGCAAGCCTCTCACAAGCCCTCACCTTCATTCACAAAGCCAAGCCACCACAGAAAGCAAGAACTCAAGCAAAGCAAAGCCAACCCCCACCCTCATTTCTTTCTCCCAACCAAGAACAAGCCACCTACTGCCAACCCAACAAGCCAAGCACCAATGCCTCTCCCCAAACCAAAACCACCCACAGAGAACAACCGGAGGAGAGGAGCCCCAAGGAGACGGGGAAGACGACGGAGCAAGAACGGCGTTAGCGACGGCTTCGAACGGGCAAAGACCACCAGGACAACACCAAGACAACAAGGGAACCAGAGGCGCCGACAAGAACAAGTGAAGAACACATCACCGCCACTACACTGCCATCTCCCAAAACAACCAAGTCAGGTAAACCACCATTTCGCCCCCACTGCCATTTTGTCCAAAAAGGAACTACCCAAAATGAACTAAACATTTCACAGAACCACACCATGTGAACCAAACCAAGCACCAGGAACATGTCACCAAACCCATAACAGCAACCTAAACCCACCATCCCTGCCCCCACTGTACTTTCCCCACACCGAATCCCACCTCCGAACCAACATCAAGCAAAGAACACATGCATCAATAGCTCATAGAACACTAACAGTAGTATCATTATCCCTTCTCACATCGTAGAGCAAGAGGGGGGAGTAGAGAGAGTATAGCAAAGGGTAGACCTCAGGGCGAAGCGGCGTAGGCGGTACCAGCACCAACACCAACACCAACACCAGTAGCCACACCCGTCACATTCTCCATGCATATATGAAAACCAACAAGCATCAGTCAGTGAGTCAAACAAAACTAAAAAACAAAAATCAAATCCGCTGGAGGGCCGAGCCGGTACAGGGGCGGCGGCTGGGCGCAGTGGGGCGCAGAGGCGCGGGTGGACCGGAGCGCTAGGGGAGGCGCAGGTGTGGCCGAGCTGGGCCAAGTACCGGGGCTGGGCTGAGGCGGAGGTGGTGGCGCTGGGCCTAGTTGGGGTAGGAGGCGGCGGCCCCATGAACCGAAGGAGCTCCAGGGGAGAGAAGAGGAAATGGAGTTGGGGAGGAAGAAAGGAAAGATTGGGGAAGAAATATGAGAAGAACCAGTGGGTTGCTTTAGCCGAATGGATAGAATAGAGAGAGAAAAAAGGGATTAGTGAAATAGGGATTGGGTGGGTGAGATTAGGACTAGGGTTTAGAAACATAGGATTTAGGTGAGAGGGATAAAGAGGTAAAATTCTATTGAGGATTAATAGCATAATGTTTAGCAAAAATAGCGGGCCTGATTATTAATAAGTATCGGCGCGGTATAAGGTTTGGAACGAACAAATTTATAAGCCGCTTGTGGATAAATAGTCATAGATCAGATAAAATAAAAATTATTAATGAAAAGATAGAACACGTAAGTAGCAAACCTATAAATTTCGGACGAATCGTCAGAAGTATAGATTTTTAAACCCTGCAAAGATGAATAATAGTATACAGACCGATAGAAAATAAAAAGGAGAAAATAGGTAAAAATATATAAAAGACTTTATTAATTAATTAATCACTAGAAGAACCCAATAAATTAGACAAATAACATGTTGCATTAGAAATAATTAGTCATAATATATTAATTAATTAAACAACACCGGGTTTATTTAGAAGAGCAAGTAAATACGTACACACTTAAATAAAACCAATTAGGCATATTGCATGTGTAAAAATTAAATAGACATAGTTGCTTGCAAGTACGAATAGTATTTTATTTTCGTACGATAAAACGTGAAGATAGGCAACCGTGATCCTAGAACTGTTGAAGAATTTAGATCTGCCATTATGAGGTAATATAGTATTTTGGTGATTAATGACAAATCTATATGTGAGAGTAACACTTTTATTGATATACCTATTGTGTAGTCTTATTTGGATAAAAAGGTAAAAATTATGGAGGTATACACTCGACATCATTTTCTTATATATTATTGCATTCCTCGGATTCAAAATATTAGTTAAACTCCACTAAAAGTCTAACTTAAATAATGTGCATATGTTTTTACACATTCGTGTATGCACACATTTAGGGGGAGTTCACTCTATGTTTTGTGGTTTCATTAGTATTGATCTATATTCTTTTTTCCACATATATTAAGGACTCTACTTTGAAACATATCCTTGAGTATACAAAACTTGTGTAGTTCATATATACTCATATTTATCTACATTCAATTATTTACAATTGAAGTGGTTATCATCAATTACCAAAGAGGGAAAGATTGAAGTATCTTGTCTCACCAGGATGAGTTAATGATATGTTGTGGTAATTAATTATAATCATATTGTGGAACTAATATATTCCATGAGTTGGATGAATAGTTTATGTTTCATTATGATGGAGACTTTGGATGACGTCATGAGTTGATCGTCATCAAGTCCAGACTCGGGATTAAGGAAATAATCATGTGTTGATGATGTTAAGTTCTAGATTCTAGAGTGTAGAAGATCATCATGTGTTGATGATATTGAAGTCAAGAGCTTAGAGTAAATGATACATCACGTGTTGATACGTATCAAGATCTCGAAGAAAAGGAAATCATCATGTGTTGATGATATTCAAGAAGATGAGATAATCATGAGTTGATCATCAAATCAAGAAAAGACTTATCATGTATTGATGGAGATCAAGTGAAAGGATGCATCATGGGTTGATGCATATTCAAGTCAAGAACTTGAAGTAAAGGAGATCATCATGTGTTGATGATTATCAAAGTTAAGAACCCAGGCTTGAAGTAAAATTAAACTTCAAGAAGATACTTAAGGCAAAGGTATGACTAGCTAAGGCTAAGAATGTGTTCCTAATCTTTTACCGGTCTTGGTGTTTGGTTGGAGACCGGATTGCTAGTATAGGTTGCTGTACTATTAAGAGGGGCATTGACTAGTAGCTTGAGTTAGTCATGTGTTGATAGCTCGTTGTGCTTGCTCTAGCTCATCTATGTATGGTGCTATTATTTGCGAATGTGTTTTGCAAATAGTCGAGGCTCATGCATAATCCTTGTAGCATGTGACTTTAGTTTGCGAACGTGTTTTGCAAATGGCTTATGTCCATGTACCTTATTCCTTGTGGCGTTGATTCTAAAAGTTGGCAAATGTATTTTGCAACTTGTTGAGAATCTTGCATTTAACCCTTGTTTGCATCGCTCATCAATTGGTAAATGTGTTTTGTAATTGAGTTTGTTTTGAAACCAATTTTGCATTTCCTAGGATAAACGGTAGTATCAACGTTGTGTTGGCGGTACTACCGCACAACGGTATGACCGGGAAAGTGGTGCGGTACTACCGCAACCTGGTCGGACCAAAGTTTAGTTAGCGGTACGTGTTTTCCAGAGAGACACCTTCTGATCATGTTTTGCTCTACTGGAAAGCGGTAGTACTGGAGTTCATTTGACGGAACTATCGCATCGCGGTATGACCGCATATCTTGAGCGGAACTACCGCATACCAGAAGTTTCAAAAAATAGTTGGCGGTACGTGTTCTCCAGAGAGGGCCGATTTTGGACCTCTAAAGGAAGCGGTAGTACCGCCCTTGTGTTTCGAAACTACCAGTGAGCGGAACTACCGCATGTTCAATTGTGGTAGTACCGCGCTGCATTTTCAACGGCTATTTCAAAGACTTTGTTATAGCCGTTACTGTGTGTTAGTGGAAGTGCGGTGGTACCAACGATGAACGGCGGTACTATCGCCTATGCTGATTTTTTCAGAATCTTTTCTCTAATGGCTAGTTTTGTGTGTGGGCTATAAATACCCATCTTGGCCGGTTGTCGGGAATGGAGCTGATGCCATTACCCATTCCTTAGAGCAAAGAGCAAGCCCTCTCTTCTCTTATGTGGATAGGGGAGACCGGCAAATCACCGAACACCACGGTAAAATATCATCATGTCATTGTGTTTTGTTCTCTTGTGATTTATTTTGTGTAATTTACATTCATAGAATTAAACTACTTACATATCTTTGTATGTTTGCTATCATTATCAATAGTCTAATATTGTTGGTGCACTTAGTCAAGACTAGTTGATTTAGGTTTTAATTGAGAAAAACCGATTTGATTTACAATTCCACATAAAACTCAGTTTTAACCAAAGAAGTTTTAAAATCGCCTATTCACCCCCTCTAGTCGGCCTCCTCGATCTTACAACCGTCAGACTAGAATGACTGCAGTTGGGGAGTGCTAACTAACGGTGTATCCGAAAAATGTTATTAACTTAAAATACTCTAAAGAATAAAATTAACTAATTTATGTACGCATACTATCACCCAAAAGCAACTAAGTATTTATTTACGTATTATTCGCATCTGCTATATAAATTATAAAAGACGAACCGACACAATCAGGTGTAACTGATCCAGTTTACGTCAACGACGATCTTTTTTCAAATCCGAAGGCAAGCTTATTTCTTGATCACCAACATAGTTACATTAAATGTAAACGCTACTTTGTTATATCATATATATACTTGCATAAAAAACTATGTCTCAAAATCAAATCAAATAAATGAAAGAAGAGAAAAGAAAAGAGATGATGAATAAGAAAAGGGTGGTACAATTGAGAGGAGTAGCTGTACAACAAGATTTAATATTATGGCTGGTAAAGGGAGCATGTGGCAGGAAAGAGATGAGGGAAGAGGTGGGACCCTTTACATATGGTTAATATATAAGGACCAACAAAACTCTTACTTAGATATGAGGCTGTATTTAAGTGCCAACCATTTTTCTGTTTTGGCAGACAGAAAATACTACCTTGTTACGTTGATATACTCTCCACATCGTAAGTAACTATGTGTTAGTGTGCTGGAGGAACCTAGAGCCGGTAGGATAGCCCGGGAGTGGGTGATCCAAGGCGCTATAGTACTAAGGTGGAGTGTTGGGTATGGAGAGTCTGACCCAACCAACATTACAGGAACTCGGCGAAGGATTGGGTGAGTGCCCCAGGACACCGACGGAAAGTAATGGGTGGAGAATTAATCACATAACCTAGAAAGCGTTCTGTACTCTGAACTCGAACCCGCATCAAAGAAAATGCAGGGGACCCAACTCAGAGTAACTATGTGTAAAGTGGTACAAAGCTTGCGTAGTGCTAAATAAAAATCATGAATTCATGCATATCTCCTGGATTAGAGGTTACGGTGACTACTGGGAGGTTTATCTTTTTATTGAGTGACAAGTAGTCTTTTCAGAAAAAGATATGATCTATAAAATATGATAAAGAACATAGACGAGTCATCTAGTGCATTTTTGCTATTAATGCTTGTTGAGTACATTAGTACTCAACCTTGCTATTATTCCCCTTTGTTCGAACCTAGTCCAACCGGGAACTATCCCGAGTGGGATGAAGGACATGCAGGTGCAGATGAGACCACGGGAGATGGGGACCCTTACTGCGAGGAGTAGTACGAGGTGGACGCCCTATTCGCACGTGGGAGTGGGACAAGTAGGCGACCAGTGGAGCAGGGCAGGCAAGCTAGGGGACGTTGTCCCATTTTGTAGTTGTAAATTACTACTTGTAATAAGAACCATAGTCTTGTGTGGCTAACTGCTGTAATAAAAAGTACAATTTCTATCTTATTGTTTTGTTGTGTTGACTCTGGTAAAACTTACTATTCATCGAAGTGGTATTCTACCGGACAGACGAATAGTAATCTGTATGCCTAAGTGTGATTACCCTCCGAGGTAATGACACGGGGCACCACAATTGGTATCAGAGCAGTCGGTTTGGGCCAAGCTAATAAAATAGAAACTGATACAGAACTTAAGTACGCCTTTCTCGCTTGCTATATGTCACTAAGTACTCTATTAATTCCTGTTTCCATTCCAGCCTCATCTCAAAATAAAGTATTATGTTAAAAAGCTTCTCTTTCTTAGAGTGACACCATTACTAATATAGAACCATCCCTAGGTTCAGTTTTCCGTACGAGAGAGTGCGGGTGAAACGTGTGCTTTGTTGTAGGAGTCGTGTTGATTATTTCACGCAAGTAATCCGTTAGAATCGCAACTCAACCTAGGATAAATTATTCAAAAATGTAAGGTGATGGGTGTATTATCATAAGATTTAGACTTTAGTGCCTGGACTAGAGGCATGGAGTAGAATTCGACATGGGCTCACTTTTCCACTTCTGGAGAAGTATAGACCATACCCATAGGATTTGTGGATATTATGTCGTTTCGGTCCAACAAGATTCCTTACCTTTCCATTTGTATCGTTCAAATGAACCCTCAACACTCAAGGAGAGCAAGTATACTAAAAGGAAACAAATAAAGGTTGACGATGTAAAAGAATTTGACTTATATCATTTCAGCATATCAGATTTCCCAATGTGACTTATCTCATTTCTGCATATCAGATTTTCCGAACGAGTAGTTCGTGGCACTCCGAGCATGTATCTCTGGCGTACCCAGTAGCGAAGTCCTGGGTGTACTCAGGAATGAACCCTGAGTAGTCCCAAACATATTGTTTGGGTGGACTCGAGCCAGATCTCGAGCATGTCTGGACGCGTGGATCCAGGGTAGTGTAGGTTCGCACTCAGAGGCAAGCTCTAAGTAGTCCTAAACCTGTGGATTTGGGCGGTCTCGAGAATGAGATCTCGAGCGGGACTGAGCACAAGGGACTCAATTAGTGTAAGATTTGGATCTTTTTGTATCTCTTTGTTTCTTGGTGTTATTTGCTTACTGTGTATGGATGAATACAACTCGCCCAAGGAGTAGCTTTTGCCAGATAAATATAATTCCCTCTTTTCTACCACAAATTACTGCTGAAAAAGTGAAAAACTAGTACAACCTATAGAAGGATTCATCAAAATATAAAATGCTACAAGTACCACCACTAATACAATCCATATCTTAACGCCTCCCACATATGATGGACGATCAAGGAAACAAGGAATGCGGATTGGGACTGAAACTAGGACCCTTGCCACTGGAGCAGTCAACAGAAATTCCACCAGCACATCTTCAAGAGACAGCACCTGGCCAAACCAGAACCATCACAATACCAGAAGTTAGCCAACCGCCACCCATCAGCGCAACAGATTCTTTAGGAATAATGGCAGATGTACTCTGATTCCTATAAAATTATAGGAAAGAAGCACAAGAGAATCATAACCGTTTCATGGAAGTCTTGCTAGCCCGAATATCACCTACGACCTCTCAGCCAGACCGAGGGTTTAGCTTGGGAGATTTTTTTTTCCAGACTCACCCTCTCACTTTTGCCAAAGCAACCGACCCACTAGACACAAGTGATTGGTTACTTGAAATAGAAAAGAAACTGCGTCACATCAACTAACCGGACCAGTCGCTACATGGTGGCTAAACTATAACCGCAACCGCATCCGCATCAGTGAACAACCAATCACATGGGCAGAATTCAAACTGTGTTTCATAAAAACCCATGTACCCACAGGAAGCATGGAGCTGAAGAAGCGCTAGTTTAGGGCTTTAACTCAGGGCGGAAAAAAGATGATAGAATATCTTAGCCAATTCAACGACCTTTTTCCGCTATGCTCCAGCCGACGTAGACGCCGAGGAAAACTATAGCTCAGTGCAGACGGATAACTATAGCTAATTAAGCCTTTAATTTGCTGCTTGGACTTTCCAAAACGACATGTGTGGCTAAGTGGAGTAGCGAGGGTTGGCAATGAATCGGCATGGTGTGGCGTTAAGTTTTTTCTCCAATTGTATGCAATGGATGGTAGATCAGCACATGATGATTAGGAATAGTTGTGTTCCATTGTCCTGATGAGGCGAAGATTGTTGGCCTTACCATATTGAGGGATTCAACCTAGGCCTAGACTTTGTGACAGACTCTTAACTTTTTTTTCCTTTTTGGGTATTGGAGCAGTGGCTTAGGCTTCAGAAGGTGTATTTCAGACCGATGGCTTTGGCACGCCGCAAATAGCCACCGACGATGGGTCGGCTTACCTATGCCAGTTGACAGAACAACTCGTGAAATATTCCGCTTCCGGCCCTCTCAACCACAATTCAAGAATGGTGTATTTCACCGAACAACGCCAACTCCGCGACAAATAGATCAACCTAGAATTCATTAATCATTATGTTCTGGTGGTCCATCTGGTTGGAAAGGAACACAAGAGTCTTCAACCTTCCAGGAATTTCGGTCTCTTCCCTGGCAAGCTAAATCAGAGCAGAAGCAGTTATGTGGATGGAGGCGGGGGCTACCAGCCTTAGATGTTTAGCTCCTAGGTCACAGTTTTACTTTAGTTATACCCCTTTCTTTTGGTTTCTTCCTTTCTTTTTCTTAGCTAGTTTTTTGTTCCTTGTTTTTCGTTGTAAATTCTCTCGCGGATTCAAAAAAATTAGCAGGCTCTGCTTTTTTCGTTAAAAAAAGGTCCACCTAACGCATCAATACATCATGTTGATAGTGGGATTTTATTTTCCGCCAGTTGATAAAGGTAGTTGAATGACACTTCTACTGCACGAAAATGTCGCATTAGTCCACCTAACGCTGATCCCATAGCACGGTAGGATACGTGACGACCTCCTAACTGGTGGTAGGCCCCTTAGTCGCGGCGTTTTTTTTTTGTGATAAAAGTGCTATTTTTCCCATTTCGTTTTTATGATAATAGTTATTTCACTTTAAGAATATGATAGATGAGAAGAAAAAAAAACTCGCATGGCCTAGGCCAGCATTAAATGCGTAAAATGTCAGAAGAAGAGAAGTACGCGTTTGGACCATCGACCAACCAAACATCAAATCATCTGCCCTGTCCCTACCCAACGGGAATCTTTATTATTATGAAAGAATGGCTTGACGGTAGCAGTGAGCTGTGCGCGACGTGGCGCCGGGCGCGGGCGGGCGCGCCGCCCGCCGCCCCGCCCCGCCGCGCATGGCGCGTGGCGAAGCGCGCTGACTTGGCGCCGCGCGGCCGGCCGCCTTGGTGCGCGCCGCCGCCTTCGACCACCACGTCACACAATGGCGCGCGAGGTGCGACACCTGCCCCCATCACGTCGTCACTGTGGCGCGATGCCCATGCCTGCGCCCAATTAGGTTAGTTTAGGGTTAGGTTAGTTTAGGGTTAGGTTAGTTTAGAGTATAAATTTGAAAAAATTGAAATATATAGCATATTACATCAAAAATTACAAAAATTTTGTGGGGTTTCTCACATATTGTATTTATTTGTGTAATTTTTTATTAATTTATTTGTTAAGAATTGTTTGATATAAATGCTACCGCTTATACAAAGCAATAAATGTGTGTCGAACGTGCTTTCGATCACCATTACGATATCCGTGACATGTGTTCATTTGTGGAGATTGTAATGTGGCCCTTGCAGCACTTGTCGCCAAGTGTTGATTGTAATGCTTGGTTCATGCATGCGTTTAACTTTGCAAAAAAGTTTGGATGAATCGTTATCTCGTGACTCTCTTTGATGATTGCGGTGGATACGAAATGATTCCTTTGATGATTGCAAGTGCATATATATTGGAGAGAGCGACCGCGCGATTTCATTTCGATCGCCGCCGCCGCTCGTTCTTCGCTAAGTTCATATCGCAATACTCGCCGCCTCCTCCGCCCATTCTTTTCTTTTCGTGCGCTTGCTCTCTCGATTATATTTCAACGTTATTAACCGTCGCCGCCGTTCGCAGTAGGTTTATCGTAATTTTTAATTTAGCTACATTCTTCTATGTTTAATTAGCCACATTGTCGCGAATGTTCGCTATGTATGTTTTGCTAGTCATGTCTCTACCGAGCTACTAGAACAATTTACGATGAGGACCACCGGCAAGCAAGCGGCTCATCACGGGCGTGGATGGCCCTCGCCCGGCGCCGCGCGGGAGGGATCGTGGGCGGTAGACGATCGTTACGCCCCGATCCTCCGAGACGGGCTTGTTGCCCTTTGCGAGGATGGCGCCCTTCGAACGTGGGTTCACCTTAGACGGCGACTGTTGTCCGCACTTGTGGACCGGTGGAGGCCCGAGACGCACACCTTCTATTTTCGATGGGGTGAGATGACGATCACCCTACAGACGCCTCGTTTTGACCGGTCTCCGATCCGGGTGTGCCGCTTGTTCCGCCCTCGGAGCGGATCGAAGGTCAGCCGAGCGGCCGTTTGGCCAACCTCTGCCGGAGGGTGCACGTGGCGCCCTTTGGGCTTGGCCGAGGCAACTCGGCGAATGCCCGCAGGTGCACTGAGGACGCCGTTAGGACGCATCTCGTTGCTTACCTTCTCCACTCTTCTGGTTGGGTCCTGTTTCCAACCACAAAGGGCGATTTTTGAACCCCACTTCATCCGCGTCGCCGAAGTCTTTGGTTGACGCAGGGTCGAGCCGATGCCGCAAAGATACCGGGATCACCGCCCTTTGCGCTTACATACCGAGGGTTGTGTGACGCCACGCGGCGGCATGCTAGCAACTGGCCGTGTGCTACGTGCTCTGCGCACTGTGGAGTTGGGAGCACTTCCTGGGCGCCGACCATTGAGACAATGGCGCACCTGCACCTCTCCCACATGACCACATAGACGCGCCCACCATGGGCTTACGGTGGATCGCCGCCGCCGTCTGCTACCGGGCCAACAAGACCGGCGAGGTGCTACTCGTTGTACCACAACGAAGTTCGAGTTATTGCACAGAGCGACATCATCCGTGTCCATGGCATGCTGATTTTCGCCGAGGTTGCGCCGCGACGGCCGTCTGCGCAATGCGCCGAGGATCGATTTTTGTGGACGACGACCGCCACCGGTGTTATCACATATGGTGGAGCCTTACGCGCGCAGCGCGAATGCGACGATTTTGTCGATACCGGCTCGTGCCCCCGAACGGCAGCCCTCGAGCGAAGCCAGACACCGTGAGTCAAATTTCATCCAAGTAATTTTTGCAGTGGATTGCGACATGGATTAACAGGTGGGCATATTTTGATCGCAAATCCACCAAGACGGTGGATTGCGACATGGATTAACAGGATGCACGTGGATGTATGGCATGAGCGGCGTCCATACCGAGGAAGTAATAAATCACCCTTCTGAGAAGTAATAAATCACCCTTCTGAGGAAGTCATAAATCAAGACCGAGTGACTAGAAGCGAGAAAACAAGCTTACCTCCCAATAAAATTAATTATGTTACGTTCTCGAGTTCTCAATGACGAGCGCAAGAACGAGAATCAAACGCAATTGATATGACCAAGAGCGAGTGCAGTCCGGTATTTATAGCCGAGTGGAGGAGGAGTCGCGGCTTTAGCGCCGGAATTCGTAAGCATTGGCGCGGAATTCTGGACGGGGCGACAGATGTGCGGAGGAGGAGGATGGACGGTGGGAAAGATAACCACCCCTACGTTTTTAATTCTCCGCACAACAGTTGGATGCGTGGCGGGTGTAGCGGGTGAGAGAGGGCTCGCTCTATTCTTTCGGTGGAAAGTTTTGACAAATGCAGAGGATGACGTGATGGCGGCGCGTGCATATGAAGTACATTAATTGATCATTTAAATCAAAATTATATTAAAAGATTCTTAACAAATAAAATAATACAAAATTACATAATCAAATACACTTTGTCGAATGCTACACAAAAATTTTCATTTTTTTATAATTTAAAATTCTCAAAAAATAAAAATGAAAATTATAAAAAAATGAAAATTATAAAACCAGCATGGCCGCTGCGGGCTATGGCGCGCCAAGGCCAACAGGAGCTGACGCTACCACGACCCATACCATGTGGTGGCGTGGCGGCCATGGCCCAAGGCCAGCGGCCATCCATGGCGCGGCGCCATGCCCGTCGCGACGCGTCACCAGCGCTTACATGGAAGACGCCTACTGCGGCCAAATTTTACTTTTTGCAAATACACGCGCGTGGTTAAAATGCTAATACACAGGTAATCGGTAGTATCGGCAAAAAATTCCAAAGAGTATGCAATCTTCTTATTTTTTTAATTGGTGAGATTTTTTATAGATAAATATATGTATATATATATAAAATACTTAAAAAATCTTTTATAGATAATAGATTATCTATGTTTATAATTTGTGATAAGATTCTACGTGACTTGTTGATTAGATGTAAATTATGTATAAAACTTTCATTTGTAGAAATAATTTATAAGATACCCCAAAGTGAGTATATATATATCTTGATATTGATATATATATATATATATTGATTTTTTAAATTTATAATTTATATTATATTTTATTTGAAATCCAGCGCAAAGATGCCTGTTGTCTTAAATATATATATATATATTGATTTTTTAAATTTATAATTTATATTATATTTTATTTGAAATCCAGCGCAAAGATGCCTGTTGTCTTAAAAAGAGGGCCGAGACGAGGCAGAATCGCAGCAGCAACCACGCGCGCGGCGCGTATTAGGAAATCCTCCTTCAGTGATGGGGCAGATCCAAGCCAAGCCCAAACCGAACGCGAGGCACGCGACGCAGCGGCAGTGCAGCGACCAAGAGCCAGGAGCCACCGAGAGGCGCCCACCGGCACCGCCGTCGTCCACGCCAGGCTCGCCCATGGACACCTTCTTCCTGTCGCACGGCTCGCCCACGCTCTCCATCGACGAGACCATCCCGGCGCGGCACTTCTTCAAATCGTGGATGCCCGCGGGGGTCGCGGGCGCGCAGCCGTCGCGCGCCATCCTGGTGGTGTCGGGCCACTGGGAGACGGCCACGCCGGCCGTCAACGTCATCCACGGCAACAACGACACCATCCACGACTTCTACGGCTTCCCCAAGCCCATGTACCAGGTCCGTCCGCCCCTCTTGGCTTGCTCTCTTTCTCGCGATTCCATCGGGAACGGGAGTCCCCTCTCGATTCTTTCGGTTGAGACATGGCGCAGGACGCGTCCGTCAAAATTGGACTTTGTTTTGGCTCGGTTGATTGGTTCCTTGGTTCCAGTAGCCAAGATTGCACATTTATCTGGTTTTGGTAGTGAGTTCTTGGTTGCCTTTGGGAATTAGGATAGCGTGGTAGAGGGGAAGACGTCATAATTGTATGGCATTTGTCCATTTTGCGTTCCAACACTTGCATATTAGGCTTACAAAATTTGGCGCTTTTTTGGCTTTATTTTCGTAAAACAGCTTTATGTGGTTGCTGCAACCTGTTTCTTTGTGAGCTGGTGCATTTGCCTGAATTTTGTTGTAGGTGGCACCCTGTCAGAATCATTACAGTTTGTAGTTATCAAATGGTTGGAGTAGGGGTAGATGGTTTAGGTTTTACCTACTGGATCATTTTCTCTGCAGTTGCAGAGATGGAGATTGCATTTCCTTATGGGTCATTATATTATGGTAAATGCTATCATGTAGTACATACATAGATATTTTTATCTCAAACTGCATTATAGCACCAGTGGCTCACGATTTGGTCAACTAACATATGGAGCACAAAATTGCGAATGACAAAACATGCTATACTAAACAAGGAAATTAAGTGGTTGTTGCATTGTACTATATAGTACTAATTAAACCCGGGTCTACCGTCTACCATTCATGTTAAACATGTAAGGAGACATGTCAATTGCGGCATCAGAAGTCGTTGAAGAAAGCTGTCGGCATGTCCCTGAGCTTGTGATAGTTACAGCAAACTATACTAGTACTGCCCAGACATCTCAATGATCTAATTAAGGGTCGTTTGGATAAAATGGGATATGAGGGGTGAGAATTGTATTGAAATATGAGGTGGGGTAAATTTAGCTGTTAGTTCAAGAGAACTAACCCCCGTGTCACATCTGCTGATGTATGGGCTATGCGAGCAGTGAGCACGTAGGTCCTCGCCTGCCCACGAGGGAATGAATATTGATGGGCACATTTAGGGATGGCAATATAATCCGATTACTCAGGGGTAAAAACCCTAATAGAGGTGATTATATTCCTAGTTTTGTGGTTACATATACACGTTTGCGTTCGTGGGTGCAAAGTTATGCCCGATAGGTAAATGGGCACTGGCACGGGTGGGCCTGTTTCATCCATTTACAGGTTTACTGTCGGAGTCGGATTTCATAATCCAGAATCCTCTGTAAAAACACTGCGATATTCCCTGGATCAGTAAGTAGCGCTCACATGATTTTCATACATAACGTAGATCGCACCATTCATGATATTACAGACATTAGAGTTCAAATAGACCGCATCTGGTCGAGTTTACAAAAGGGGCCGGACATGCCAAATGAGTACATTACATAAATTACAGAAAACGGTAGCGGAAGCAAAAGGGTAGGGCACGTCTCTCCACAGGCAGGCGACTGAGGTAGCTTGTGTATGACCTATATTGGCCAAGGTCTTGGGAAATATTGGTTGTACGCAAGCACCGGCGGAGCCAGCTAGACTGAGGCGAGACCTAGACTAGGGAACTAAACTACTCCTCGTCATTGCCTTGCCATCGACATCTTGATCCTCGTAGTAGGCGTAAGCTTCATGATCCACGGGTTCTGAGGGTTTGGGGAAAGAGCGAAGATGAGCACAACTTTTGTGATCGCGAGCCAACACACAATATGCAATGATATACATGCGATGCTTAACAAGGATTGACTCGGATTCTTTTATTTGCCCAAAGGAGCATTTTTAATTACAATAGTTAGAAAGTCCTATCACCTAGCATTTTAACTAAATCACATTTTCTTAAAGAGAATAATCGTGCAATATTAATAACAGCAGGGGTTACCTCCACCTTATGCGTATTGTTTTATGATGGTTACATCCACCTATAACAACACTGGGTAAGACTACCCGGGAAAGATCCAAAACAAGGGTTAGGTGAGCCCGACACATTATTCATCCCACCCACAAAGTTTTTATAAATAAAACTAACTCTTGTAAGTTCCCATGTCCGTCCGTGACTGTGGGCACGGCTGTTCGAACAGTTTATACTCTGCAGAGGTTGTACATCTTTACCCACAAGAGATAATCATCTTAATGTGTACACACGTTTCCTTAGACATGTGAATCAAGGGAGATTACCACAAGGCCTTTACAAGGCATCCCTCGGTATTTGCTACACCCGCTAAGGTTTCACCTGAGTAGGGTTACGCCCGAGGAGACCCATCAACCCTTACCCAGACCCCCTTTTGCGCCATACGGTTTACACTCGCATAGACCTGTAAGTCGTACACCCCAACACGTAGCCCCGTAGGCTCACGGCGGAGCGGGTCCTCCAATGGTGCAACTCGTATAGATTGACACTAATTATTTAGCTAGGTGTTACCATTATTAGACTTATAGTTGTACTATTTTACATTAGGAGATCATCACTGAATTAAGTCCTTAAAGTCATCTGGGAGGTTCATTCCACGTACCAACCACATACCAACATATCTTGGGCTACATCAGCACCCATCATCATACCATCCACCATACTAGGCGCCCAGATGTGGTATTAGCAAGTTTTTAGGGTTTTGAGAAGTATAAACCAAATTATCTCAACTATTTCAGTCATTTCCCCAATGACCGCCCAAAACCAGTTTCATGATTAAAAGATGATGATTGGGGTAGTTAATACCCCGGTACTTAAGTAAGACAAGTACGACGCTTAAGTACAAACTATAACTAGTAGGTTACCACATAATTACTAGAGTGATAAGGATTAGGGAATTCAATTGTCAAGGGATGGTATAATAATTATTTAATCACCAAGTTGGAATTTAACTACCTTAGGATCATTTGACATACATTTGCATAAGGAATTAAAGCACGCAATTTGATATTTTAAAAGAATATAATTTGCATAAAATATAGGTTCAATACGATCAAAGTATTGATTTGCCTGGGTCAAAGGCTAGAGGGTCTTGGTAATCTTGTGCTTGATCGAAATGGAGATCTCCGGCTTCTTCGACCTCTATTCGGACGAATGTGCCGGAAAAGAATAAACAAACAAACAAAACAAATAAATAATAAATGAACTCCAAAATGAGCCAAACTAGAACCACAATGTAGATATTGAATTTACAAATTTTTAGAAACAAATTTCATAATTTTTTGAGTTATAACAAAGGAGAAATGAATTTTTTAAGTTAGAAATTGAATTAAAATCAGAAAAAGACAAAAGGAAGAGAGAGAGAGAGAGACTCGGCCACTGACATGCGGGTCCCAGCGCACAGTGCCATGGCACATGGAACAAATAAGACGGACCTTCGATCCACAAAGACAAAGCGTGCGGATCTATGAACAAGATACCATCGTGGGCCCACTTGTCACCGAATGGGGAGGAGCGGAATTGTCGGCATTCTTCGTTCCTTGGACCCATGCGGCAGTGAGACCAAGCGGTAATAAAGCGTCATTAAAATCTGCTAATCATTGTTTAGCCTTAAATGCCGACAGTGATCCGGGGTTTTAAAGGCATGCACAGACGCTGTCAGGTTCGGACCGAATAGGGGACGCCTGAGCGTGGCCTTGTCGTGCTTGCTACAGGCGAGGGGAGCCACGGTGGTGGCCAGTGATGCCAAAAACGGAACCGCGGAGGCCAGGCGGTCCCAGGGAGGTGGCGACGCGCCAGCGGTGCACCGGTGAGGCGGAGCAGCAAGGTTTTGCAGCGGCAGCCCTCGGCGAAAACACTGAGCAAAATCCGACGGCGTCCTTGGGCAAAAAGCGTGCGCACCAGCAACTATAGGGCACAAGGGACTCACCGGTACCGAAGAAGAGGACAGGGATGGGCGGTGGAGGGCCGATGACGTGGTCCGAGGCGGCGGCGAGGAGGCTTGCGTGGGGAGGCGTGCTGGAGAGGGAGAAGAAGACCGAAGAGGTAGGGGATGTCTTCGGAACGTCCTTGGGAAGTTCCTGGTGCGACCGATTGGAGGGAGGTGCTACGAGTCCCACTGACGACGGTGGGCGACGGTTTGGCCGGAGATGAAGGAGGGGGCAAAATCTGGCGGCTTCGGTGGACTAAAGCCAAATCCTATTGGGGGAAAATGCTCCTTGGGGCCTGGAACGCGAGGTGACGGCGGTGGCGCGATAGCGGGATCACCAAGACGACGAAACGTCGGCGAGGCGGCGCGGCCGAGAACTTGGAGCTTCAGCTCTCTTTGGCTTTGTGCTTGGGAAAGGAGAGAAAGTGGGGGAGGGCAAAGGGAGCTGAGCGGTGGAGGAGAGGGGCTTGATAGCCACAGGAGGGAGGAGCGAGCCATTGGCGAGGCGTCGTTGGCGCGCAAGGGCCGAGGCGGCGCTGGCAGCGGAGTTGGGCCGGAGGCGTTCACGCGTCGGGAAAGCCAGGACGGGATGGTGAGGCGATTCATTGCGGAGCGGGAAGCGGGATAGGATGGCAAGGCGGCGGAAATCGGGTGAGTGGCGTGGTGAGGCGAAGCTCTGCGCGGACGGCGATCGGGCGCAAGAAGTGAGCGCCGCCGGCCGGATGGGACGGGACGACGGGGTGATCCAGGTGGGCGGTGTCGGCGGAAGTAGGGGAGGCGCGCGAGGAGTCGTGATGGGACAGGAGCGGCATGATGCTGACGACGCAGGCGGGCACGGGGCCGGAGGAACCGGGACGCGAGGGGCGCGGTGCAGAGGGAGAGAGAACCGGGGATGGGATAGGCGAGGACACGGTCGCTAAGGCGAGCCTTACGTGGGCAGCGTGACCGCGAGGGAGCCGGGATGGGACGGCGCGGCGATAGGCGGGCGCGGGGGAGCCGGGAGCGCTCTGCGCTGGCATGTGCTAGGAGAGAAGAGGGCTGAGCCCAAGGGAAAAACGGAAAGGGGTCGGGCCTGAGAGATTTTGGAGAGAAATGGGGATTCGAAAACTAAAGATTTTGAGATTTGAAACTGAAGCAAAACTTGAGTTTTGAAGCTTAAACTTTGAAACTTTGAGAGCTTTTGAAATCAAATTGAAACTTTGAAATTACTGTTCACAATCTGAAAATGGGATGCTACATTTACCCGTCGGTCCACATGTGGCCGAATACAAAACACTGGTCTGAAAACAAATTCATATGTCAGACCCAACCAAAACTTTCAGCCCAACATAGTCCATGAAAGGTGCACGTTGAACTTGATAGGGATGGAAAAACTCCCTTCCTATGTAGTCTGGTCCCTTCCACCGTAGGGCAACGTATCTTGTGCACACAGGGGCAAAAGGAATGCGTGCCGCAAGGGCGAGGGGCGAGGTTCTCTGCCTGTTGCCCTTCACAGGCATGTCAAGAAATGGCTGGCGGGCATGGGTACCAGTGCTCGCCGTGCCGGATTGCATCCCTAGGCACAGAAAAGAAAGTGGGTAAGGTGCGCTTGTCGCTAGCATTTGCCTGGTCGATTAGTCAGTCAGCCAGAATCCTATGATTGTTGTTAGTAGGCTGTACTGTGTAGTCTTGCTGTGAGATACGTCTCCTGAGGCTTCCTTTTCAGAACCGACACTGTAGTTCAGCATCCAAGCTGTATCATAAGATTGTTCTGTGAATAGTGATTGAGATATGCAGCAAAGAGATTTATTTAGTGACACTTAGGTTCCTACAACTTGTTAGGTTTGAGGTCAACTGAGAGTTGGGGCTTTGATACTCTGCTAATGCGTGTGAATACAGGATAGCTTAATTGAGTGCATTCCATTCCTTAAAGAGATTTAGGTGCTTGTTGTACTTTCAGCTGTTCCACTTGTTAGATACTATGCATAAAATTTGGCGTGTAAGAAGCTTATTTTGGTTAGGTAGTCTATATATTTTTGTGGATTTACTTGACTCTTAACTTATTCCCTCCTTTTCCTTCAAGAAAAGTTGGATATCATAAGCTGTGTCAATAAATTATGCTTGTCTTTTTTAATAAGCAAGATTCTGTGGCTTCGACCAACCTTTCCGTAGAAAATTTTAAATTTGCCTGTACCATTATAGCATCTAAATGATTCTTAAAGACTATCTGAATCAGTTTAGTTCACCGTAAGGATGCATATGAAATAGTTCTTTCAGAAGTTCATTGATACAACATTGGTATCTGGATAGCACAATGCAGTGGTACCTGACCATACCAAATGATTTTGCTATGTGTGTCAGAAAGAATTGCCTCAGATTGGAGCTCTTGAGTCTCATTGGATGGTATCTGGGTCTTTTTTGGCTGAAAAGAATGATTCATATATCTACCAATCAAAACTCACAAACTTATTAGCATGGAATGCAGTGAGATTTTGATGCTGGATTAACTAACTGTTGTCAACCATCCAGCTGAAGTACCCTGCACCTGGCGCCCCTGATTTGGCCAAGAGGACGAAAGATCTCCTGGAGCAAGCCGGGTTCGGCCCCGTGAAGGAGGACCACAGCCGCGGGCTCGACCACGGCGCGTGGGTCCCGCTGATGCTCATGTACCCGGAGGCGAACATCCCAGTGTGCCAGCTCTCGGTGCAAACCGACCGCGACGGCACGTACCACTACAACCTCGGCAGGGCGCTTGCTCCCCTCCGGGAGGAAGGCGTCCTCATCCTCGGCTCGGGGAGCGCCACGCACAACCTCCGCAAGATGGGGCCTCCCGACTCGCCGGTGCCCCAGTGGGCCTCCGACTTCGACACCTGGCTCAAGGAATCGCTTCTGAACGGAAGGTAAACGACCAGAGTTGCAACCGCAAGCCGATCGTCTCATGCTCCTGTCGGTGCTAATGTTTGAACTGGCGATGTTTTGCCACGAGAGTAGGATCGTTTTTATTCTCTTTTTCTTATGATCATGGTCAGGTACGATGATGTGAACCGCTACGAGGAGAAGGCGCCGTACGGCAAGGTGGCGCACCCTTGGCCGGACCACTTGTACCCGCTGCACGTCGCGCTCGGCGCGGCGGGGGACGAGTCCAAGGCGGAGCTGATCCACCACAGCTGGACCAACGCTACCCTCTCCTACGCGTCGTACCGGTTCAGCACGAAGAATTGACGGCCTCGACCGAGAGCCCCAGCTGCTGCAGTTCCTCGCGACGCTTTGGGCTGTTTGTAACATTTTACATTCAATAATTTTTCTTCTTGTTTTGAGCAACCTTGCTTTGGACTGTACGTGGTCCCTGATGGCGTTTTAACTTTTGTTTAGAGGAAGATGACGTTTTACTTTGGAGAGCCCTGCTGCTTTCACTTCGGTGATCTTCTTTGAACCCAAACTAGGCCAGCTTTTACGTGCGACCCATCCAGCCCACTGGCACTCGGCAGCCTGCTATAAGTTGGCCAGGCATGTGATGCAGGAAAGAACTGTTTGAAGTTGCCTTGCTACGTCGCATTCTATCTGGTCATGTAACTAACCTCCTGAGGCTGGGGCTTAAAGCTGGCTTTTGCTTCTAAAAAACCGAAAACCCCCAAACAGACTAGCTTCTAAGCAACTTTGGGGATAAGCCAAAAGCTGGTTTTCGAGAGAATGTACTAAAGCTAAAAGCTATAAGCTACGGGAGAAGTGTTTTCTTGGCTTTTGGTGGGTTGAAGTTGAGATATTACCACTAAAAGTTAGTGAAAATTGTCCACCAAATGTCAGATTTTTTAAAATAATATTAATTTTAAAAAATTATAAAAATAAATAGTTGATCTAAAAAATAACAAAAATATGTTCATGTCGCCGGTTGAACTAGCGTCAGACTCCTGTCGCTAGTTCAACCGGCGACAGGTACCCTATCGCCCCCTGTCGTCGGTCCAACTTCTTGTCATCAGTTGTTGAACTGGCGACAGGAAGTTGAACATAGTTCATGTCGCTAGTTTAACTAGCGACAACAATCCAGCTATAAAAACCCCAAAAATTCACTCTAAAACTCATTTTAAATAAAAAACAGAAAGAGACGAGGAGAGGGAGAGAAGAAAAGTAACGAAGCTATGTTAGTTCGTCGCGAAGGAGAGATAAACAAAGCATTGGATCCGATCGGCCATCTTGCAGGTACATTTTTTTGAAACTTTGTACATTATCTCAAAACATTGTCGGTTAGCAAACAAAAATAGCGAAATAAAATTTAGTTGACTAGATAAATGTAGTCCAATTATGTATTACATCATTTGAGCTGTGTACGAGGTAGGTAGAGTGTAATCTAAATAATATCGATTTTATTTAGCACCCCATTTGTGCGCAGTAATTATATTGTTAATATCAGAAATTAATTTTTAACTAGAAAAATAGCATATCATAATTTAAAATTGAAAGGAAAATCCAGAGTAGCTAATTAGGGTGGGTAGAACCTAATCAAAACAATACTAGTTTTATTTTGCTCCCCATTTGTGCGCAGTAATTATATTCGTAATGCCAGGAATTAATTTTAAACTAGTAAAATAGCATGACACGTTTTAAAATTGTAAAGAAAATACAGAGCAGCTAATTAGGGTAGGTAGAGCCTAATCAAAATAATAGCAGCTTTATTTAGCTCCCCATTTGTGCGCGGTAATTATATTGTTAATGTTGGGAACTAATTCATAACCAAAAAATAGCATGACACGTTTTAAAATTGTAAAGAAAATCCGGAGCAGCTAATCAGGGTAGGTAAAGCCTAATTGAAATAATCTCAGCTTTATTTAGCCCCGCCGGGTAGGTAGAGCGTAATCCCAACTTTATGACTTGTCGCATAAATTTGATTTCTATTTGTGGTTGTTAATTATTTTGCTAATGCCGCTTCCTATTACCTTATTACATATTTTATAGTCTTAACAATATATGCACTAAATTTTCAGGTATGGCGGACCCAAGCCACGCTGCTGAGTGGCCATACATTTGCTTGACCAAGTGATTGACCTACATCACCGTAGTCGCCTCAATAGCATCCTCTCCCAGGAGGGTGAGGCAACAATTGAGCTTAGCGTGTTGCGGCCGCACACGCCATCAGGGCATGGAGGTTGCATCCAAACTAGGTGCCAAGGTACGTGTTGTTGCGATCTTTGTGTACTCATTTGTGACCTGACTACTACGTGCGGACTAACGTTCACTCGTGACCGGACCCGATGCAGGCTAAGGGTGGCAGGCCTCCTTCCGCTGGCACGATGGTGGAGGCGACGTGGGAGGACGACCAAGACTGCGGTCCTAGTCATACGTCTAGACGTTTTCCATACGACCGGGCCCTGCTGACGGCGTTGGTCGATCGATGGAGGCCGGAGATGCACACGTTTCACCTTTCGTGCGGGGAGATGGTGCTGACGCTGGAGGACGTGAGCTTCCTGGCTGGGTTGCCCTACACAGGCTTTCCCATGGCGACGTATGAGATCTCACTCACGTGGTGTAAGATCGAGGTGGCCGACTAGAGGGGGGTGAATAGGCGGTTTTAAAAATCTATCGGGCTAAACCAATATATAAATGCGGAAGCTAATAGCGAATTGGTTTTGCACAATTAAAACCTAAATCAACTAGGCTCAACTAAGTGCACCGACAATACAAGAGAGCAAACATACAATGATATATAAGCAATTAAAGCAGGAATGTAAATTGCTCAAAGTAAAGCACAAGTAAAAACAAGATGACACGATTATGTTTTACCGTGGTGTTCGGAGACTTGCCGGTCTCCCCTAATCCACGTTGAGGTAAGCCCAACCACGTTGGACCGGCTCCTCAAATGAGCACACACCTCCGAGGTAAGTCCAAACACTTGGACCGGTTCCAAATCGAACCAACACCTCGCTCCACTACGGTTGCTCTTCCTCCGCTCCGGAGATGGCGAGCACCAAACCACTCACAACAACGCCGGGCCTTCTCACAAGCTTCTTGAGAAGATCACCGGGCACGACGCCTCCACGCCGTCTAGGTGTCGGCAAACACCAAGAGAAACAAGTCTCAACGATCACTTGAACTAATCAAGTGTCAACGCTCAAGTGGATACTCAATCCACTACCTAAGGCAACACATGCACTTAGGGTTTGCTCTCAACACTCACTAAGTGCAACACATGCACAAAAGAGATGAGAGGCTTGCTCTTAGCTCAATAGAATGAATATGGGCACCAAAGAACCTCTCCCAACCGGCCAAGGTGGCTATATATAGCCCACACACAAAAACTAGCCGTTGGAGGCAAAGTTGCGAGAAAAATCGGAAATCGGAAGTTCCGCCAACTAATATGCGGAACTACCGTTTCTCTCTGTTCATGGGCGTCTGGTGCATAACGGCTAAAAACTAGCCGTTAAAACTTTTGGTGCGGAAGTTCCGCGATACAAATATCGAACTTCCGATAATATCGGAAGTTCCGCGATACAAAATCGGAACTTCCGCAGCCCAATTTCAGCACAGACGATACTCGGTAAAAATGTCATAACTTTTGACTCCGATGTCGAAATTGAGTGATCTCGGACTCTATGGAAAGCTTATTCAGAGGGCTACACAACCCACCTATTTGATTGACCTCAAACACATTTGATCAAATCAAAAAGCACAACTCCAAAGAGCCACTATCATGATCTAAGTCCAAATAAATAGCAATAAGCAATCTTAGACCATGCCAAGGAAAATGCATGAATCCCAACGATTTGCAAAACACATTTGCAAACTTAGATCATGCCACAAGGTGTAGGTACATGGACTTCAACCATTTGCAAAACACATTCGCAAAAGTATAGTCACATGCTACAAGGATTAATCAGATAAGCCTCAACTATTTGCAAAACACATTCGCAAATAATAGCATCATGCCATGTAGAGCTAGAGCAAGTAAGATTGAGCTATCAACACATGATGAGACTCAAGCTACTAGACAAGACCCTCTTAATAGTACGGCAACCTATACTAGCAATCCGGTCTTCCAACCAAACACCAAGACCGGTAAAAGACTAGGAACACATCCTTAGCCCTAGCTAGTCATACCTTTGCCATGAGCATCTTCTTGAAGCTTGATGACGCACATCTTCACTTCAAGTCCGGGTCATCGTCTTGACATGCATCAACCCATGATGCATCCTTTACTTGACCTCCATCAACACATGATGGGTCTTCTCTGACTTGACGATCAACTCATGATCATCTCCTTCTTCGAGATCTTGTTATGCATCAACACACGATACATCCTCTTCTTGAACCTTGACTTGATGACGATCAACTCATGATGTCATCCAAAGTCTTCGTCACCCTAGAACATAGCCTATTCATCCAACTCATGAAAATGTTAGTCCCACAATGATTAACAATAATTATCAAGATATACATGCAACAAATGCTTCTAAATAAACTATTGTAGAAAGGTGCGGTACTACCGCCAACTATCATGCGGTAGTTCCGATTATCGGAAGTTCCGCTCATTTCATTGCGAACTACCGCACTTGCGAAAATGGCTAAGTCCCTAAAAGGGTACTCTGGAAAAATCAAACCGCGCATTTTTGGACCATCCGATAATCGGAACTTCCGCTCTTATCATTGCGAACTTCGCACTCGAAAATCGGCTAAGTCCCAAACCGGATGCTCTCGAAAAATCAAGCATTGGAAATCGGACCGTCGATAATCGGAACTTCCGCACGATAACGCCGAACTTCCGATTGTGCACTGAAGAAAGATTTTGCTTTTAAAACCAAACCAAAAGACAATGCATGATCCTAAGTTGATCTTTTACCATCTTTGCATTTCCTTTTCATGTCTTCATTCGGACTCGGGACTAAGCCTTGAACACATCTTAGCACACACATTAGTCCCACAACACAATTGCAAATAATTGAATATAAAGCAATATGAGTATATATGAACTACACAAGTTTTATATACTCAAAGGATTTGTTTCAAAGTAATGATCCTTAATATGTAAGGAGAATGGAATATGGATCAATACTTATGAAACCACAAAATATAGAGTGAACTCCCCCTAAATGTGTGCATACACAAATGTGTAATAAGAACATATGCACATATTCAAGTTTAACTTATGGTTGAGTTCAACCTATATTTTGGATTCGAGGAATGCAACAATATATAAGATTAAGATGTCGATTGCATACCTCATTGAATTTCACCTTTATATCCAAATGAGACTACACAAGATATTACTAAATAAAAGAGTTAGTCTCATATTTGGATTTGTCATTAATCACCAAAACAATCCATTAACTCATAATGGCGGGTCTAGATCTTTCACGTGGCGCACGGAGTTCCTCGTGAGGTTCCCGGACATGCTACCGCCGGGCAGCGATTACCACGAGTTCAGCAACCCGCACTGGTCGACACTAAGGTGTATTTGCTAGTTCTACGTAAGTCTTCGTAACTATTGTCTTCATGCGTCAATTCATTTGTAAACCTTGCTGATGTGTATATGTCTTCTTGCAGCCTGAGTGTATGGTGAAGGGTGCACCCGACGAGATGGTGAGGAGGCACTTCGAGGCCTACCTGTTGTGGATGTTCAGGTGTCTCATGTTCCTGAGGTCCCACGGCGACAGCGTTGACATGCACTACATCCGGTACGCAAGTGAGCTCTCAGACTGGCTAGTGGAGGAGATCCAGCCCTACGCCTGGGGTCCAGCCGTGTTGTGCGCAACGTACAACGCACTATGCGACGCGTGCCGTCGGGCCCAGGATAGCTCCATCCTCTCTAGATGTCCGCTACTTCTGCAGCTGTGGTCCTTTAAGCGCTTCAAGATCGGACATCCACAGCTGGACTTGGAAGCGTACACTGTCAGCTTGTACGCCAAGGAGGACGACGTGGACCGACCGACCATGGGCACGTTGTGGCGCCGTCGATGGGTTAATTTCGTGAATATTTATAGAGCACTTCCAGTATGTATTCCACTTAGGCTGAAATATGTGCACTCGCCAAGGGCATCCCTCTATTTCGTACTTCGCGTTGTAGTATCTTGGGTTAGACTTAACCACTGTGAATGTGCGCCGCACCGACAAGGCCCAGAATTTGACCGCTTCCTGCACGACCTCCTTGCATTTGTACATAGCTCTTTGCCTGACTTCGCTCTGGTCGTACTCCCACGACACACGAGCCTTCGTTGATGAGGAGGTTGTCGAACTGGTATGTGTTACACTTGGATGGAACCGCCAACTGGTCCACATCATGCTCGTAATCGGATCCTTTATCTTCTGACAATGCATTGTAGTCCCAGGTTTTCTAATCCATCCTTTACACTATAGCTTCCAGCTCCTCACCCTTGTCAGCAAGTCCACCGGCCTGCCTTACTTAAGGAGCTACTTCTCTAGGGTCTCGCCGACAAAGACCAAAGAACTCCGGAGCTTTGGGCCTTTGTGTGCGCCCGTCTTTGGTTGGAGTCACCAACTTCTTCTTCGGTATCACCACCCCTTTCTTGTTCAACCGCAGATGCAGGAGTGGACTTGGCATATGCATATGCTAGAATGACTAAATCCCACCCTCCCTCCCTCGCCACGCGTATATATGACTACCATGACCTTGTTCCCTTCAGCTGCACAAACTCTCAATATGTGGGTTGTGTTACTCGGGGGCAAGGCAACTCAATCTCAGATCATACACATCATGGTCCACTTGGAATATGTGAAACAACCACCTTATCACAGCGCCCCATGTACACCCCTCTGCTCTTGGCAGGGGCACAACCGCCGATTGAAAATAACGCAAATCAATTCCCTCGGGACCCTCCAGAATAGTCCTTGGATCGTAGTAAATTTTGAAATTAGTGATGTCCGACTGAAGGATCTAGACCCGCCATTATGAGTTAATGGAGTGTTTGGTGATTAATGACAATTCTATTTGTGTTGGTGATTAATGATAAATCTATTTGTAAGACTAATATTTTATTGTTATATCTAGTGTGTAGTCTCATTTGGATATAAATATGAAATTCAACGAGGTATGCATTCGATATCATATTTCTTATATATTGTTGCATTACTCGGATCCAAAATATAGGTTGAACTCAACCATAAGTTTAACTTGAATATGTGCATATGCTCCTATTACACATTTAGGGGGAGTTCACTCTATATTTTGTGGTTTCATTAGTATTGATCCATATTCCATTTTTCACATATATTTGGATCTCTACTTTGAAACATATCCTCTTGAGTATATAAAATTTGTGTAGTTCTTGTATACTCATGTCTTGAGTATATAAAACTTGTGTAGTTTATATATACTCATGTTGTGTTACATTAAATTATCTACATTCAATTTATTTGCAATTGAAGTGGTTATCATCAATTACCAAAGAGGGAAAGATTGAAGTATCTTGTCCCACCATTATAAGTTAATGGTATGGTGTGGTAATTAATGATAATCATATTGTGGAACTAACATTTTCTATGAGTTGGATGAATAGGTTATGTTCCAAGGTGATGAAAACTTAGGATGACATCATGAGTTGATCGTCATCAAGTCAAGGTGTTAGAAGAATATGCATCATGTGTTGATGCATGTGAAGAGCTTGAAGAAATGGGAATCATCATGTGTCGATGATGTTCAAGAAGTAGACCCATCATGTGTTGATGGAGGTCTAGTGAAGGATGCATCATGTGTTGATGCGTATCAAGAAGAGGAGATGATCATGAGTTGATCATCCGGTCAAGAGAAGACTCATCATGTGTTGATGGAGGTCTAATGAAGGATGCATCATGTGTTGATGCATATCAAGACTCGGGATGGAGAAATCCTCATGTGTTGATGCTATTCAAGACAAGATCCCGAAGTGAAGAAGATCATCATGTGTTGATGATTATCAAGTCAAAGACCTGGACTTGAAGTGATGATGTGTGCCATCAAGTTTCAAGAAGATGCAAGGCAAATGTATGACTAGCTAGGGCAAAGGATGTGTTCCTAGTCTTTTACCGGTCTTGGTGTTTGGTAGGAAGACCGGATTGCTAGTATAGGTTACCGTACTATTAAGAGGGGTCTTGACTAGTATCATGAGTTAGTCATGTGTTGATAGCTCATTATGTTTGCTCTAGCTCATCTATGCATGGAGCTATTATTTACGAATGTGTTATGCAAATAGCCGAGCTTCATGCATTTAATCCTTGTAGCATGGGACTATAATTTGCAAATGTGTTTTTGCAAATGGTTTAAGTCCATACTCCTTAGCCTTGTGGCATGATACTATTATTTGCGAATGTGTTTTGCAAATAGTTGATGCTCATGCTTGATATCTTGTAGCATGTGACTTAAGTTTGCAAATGTGTTTTGCAAATGGTTTGAGTCCATGTATCTTATTCCTTGTGGTATGATTCTAAAATTGGCAAATGTGTTTTGCAACTTGTTAGGAATCTTGCTTGTGATCTTTGTTGGCATGGCTCATCAATTGGCAAATGTGTTTTGCAATTGAAACTGTTGTGAAAGCCAGTGCTATTTTTTCAAGATAATCGGTAGTTCCGCATTATAACTACGGAACTACCGTTGTGCGGTAGTACCGGCATGTTGAGAGCGAAACTACCGCATGCCGGTTGGTCCGAAAATCCGCGGTACGTTTTTTTTCCACAAAAACACCTCTTTGAGAATTCTTTGCTCATCTGGAAGTGCGGTAGTATCGGTGTGTTGGGAGCGGAACTACCGCAGCTCGGTATTTCCGAAAGTTGGAGCGGTACATTTTTTCTAGAAGGTGCCATGTGTTGGACCTGAGTTGAAGCGGTAGTACCGCCCATTAGAAACAGAACTACCAGAGTGCGAACGACCGCAAGATCAACATCGGTAGTACCGGATTTCACTTTTCAACGGTTAGTTTCTCGTCTGATATAGCCGTTACTATGCTTGTCGTTTAGGTGTGGTAGTACCGGTCATAGAACAGCGGTAGTACCGTATGTGCTGATTCTTCAGCAGATTCTCTTCCAACGGCTAGTTTTTGTGTGTGGGCTATATATACCCACCTTGGCCGGTTGGAAATAGATCTTTTGGTGCCTCTATTGAATTTCTTGAGCAAAGAGCAAGCCTCTCATCTCTTTTATGCATATGTTGCACTTAGTGAGCTTGGAGAGCAAACCCTAAGTGCATGTGTTGCCTTAGGTAGTGGATTTTGTATCCACTTGAGTTTTGACACTTGATTAGTTCAAGTGAAAGTTGAGTCTTGTTACTCTTGGTGTTTGCCAACACCAAGACGGCGTGGAGGCGTCGTGACCGGTGATCTTCTCAAGAAGCTTGTGAGAAGGCCTGGCGTGGTTGTGAGTGGTTTGGTGCTCACCATCTTTGGAGTGGAGGAAGAGCAACTCGAGTGGAGCGAGGTGTTGGTTCGTGTTGGAACCGGTCCAAGTGGTTGGACTTACCTCGGAGGTGTTGGCTTAATTCGTGGAGCCGGTCCAATTCATTTGGGCTTACCTCAACGTGGACTAGGGGAGACCGGCAAGTCTCTGATCACCATGGTAAAACATCATTGTGTCCATTATTGTTTGATCTTGTGCTTTACTTTGAGTAATTTACATTACTTACTTTAATTGCTTATATATTTTTGTATGATTGCTCTCATTCAATTGTATTCATATTGTTGGTGCACTTAGTAAAGTCTAGTTGATTTAGGTTTTTATTGTGCAAAACCAATTGTTATGAGCTTCCGCATTATAAATTGGTTTTAGCCAAAGAAGTTTTTTAAAATCGCCTATTCACCTCCCGTCTAGTCGGCCTCCTCGATCCTACACCGACATAATTGACGCATTGCACCATGAAGAACATTTTCACAATTAACCACATATCTAAAACAAGACTATCAACTGCAAAGAATTATGTACAACATACTGCACTACGCAACCGTACATCCAAAACTATGTAATCCATTCGGTTCAAAAAATTACCTCACAGGTAGGCAACCTGACGGATAGCGCATCACAAGCTTCTCTCCTCCCCTCTACTCTTCTCCTTTCCCCCTTCTCTTTTTACTGAATACAAATGAGTCATGTGCTGAATTTTAGGGTTTCATAGAGCTCTTATAGAGGAAAGAGTCTCTTTCGCCAGTTCAACTAGCGATAGGGAGTTAGACCGGCCATGGAAACCCATTTTTGTAATTTTTTAGGCTGGCTATTTATTTTTGTAATTTTCTTTAAAATTAATATTATATTAAAAAAATTCCCAAATGCCACCGCATAAAAGTCGTTCGCATCCCTCCTCTCTCTACGTCGTTCTCTCATCCCCACTCGGCTCTCACTCTCTCTGGCTCCTGACTCCCATTCCCCCTTCACCCTAGGGATTCATCGCCACCGTCTCCCTCCCACTGCCGCCGCCGTCAACCGTTTCCCTCCGTCCATATCTCCTCCCGGCGTCCCCAAGCGGTGTCTGGGCGGAAGGGGAGGCCTGGCAACGGGAGTTTGTCTCCTCCGCCCAGATCTCCTCTCGACCGCCGCCGCCCCTCTCCCAGAAGGTGCCACTGAATCCCTCCTCGTCCCCTTCCGGATTGCCGCTGCCGCCGAAGCCGCCGCTTCCCTCCGTCCCGATGGCCACCCCATCGTTTGCTTTGCAAACATGCCCGGTGACGGCGGCGGCTGAGGGCAACGCCCGGCTAGATCTAGGATTCTTTCTAGGATTCTTTTTTCTTTGTCTTTTTTTCACTTATTTTTGTGGGATTCTTTGCAAATTTCTGAACTTTCAACATATTGATTGAAGAAATTGGTTATCTGAACATTTGTCATATTCAAATAATTGAAATCATTGTGTTCTTGTATGTTCTGTTTGTGGATAGATGTAAAATCATGTGTGTTCATGGAAATCTTGTGTGTTTACGGATTTATTTACATCAATTAGAAAAGGCAATCTAGGATTTACAACAATTAGAAAAAGGCAATCTAGGAGCATACAAATTTTGATCCATCCTGTATCACCGATACATTCTGAAAGCTAGCTGCATTTTGACGATCGATGAATTAGTTGTATTCATATGCAGTGATAGTGCTTGCTTATAAACAATGATCTATTTTGCTTTCTAATTCTTTTTAAAAATTATTAATCGGCTAAGTAAAAAAGTATTTAAATTCTGTAGTTAAGGACATACATATTGTCTTTTCCATATTTTTTGCAAAGAATCATAAAAATCATAAAAACAAAAGGAGACATCTACGTTGCAGAATGTTGCTCAATTGTTCGTAACTTAGTACAATTAAGTCGTTTCATCAATATTTCTATAAAAAATAATAAACAATCATATTTACGCTAAATCAACACATAAACGTGCCTTCAGAGCCTTAATGGCTTGTTTGGATATTCTGTGATCCGACTCAATCCGAATAATCCATTCGGATTGGTTTGAATTCCTCCTTATCCAAACAAACTCTAAAAGTTATTTCAGATATTTCAACCTTCATCTATAACTGAAGCTGCCAACTAGCCTTTAAAAATCATACTGTCAGACGGCTTCTCAGGAAAAAGCTACAATGATTTGTAAAAAAAAAGAAAAAAAACGGTTTATGACAAAAGCTGCCAAATATGACCTAAGTAGTGATGACAAAATATGCCAAATATGACAAAAGCTGCCGACCTGGTGAGCGCAACTGTCTGGCCAGGATGATCGCCTGGTTTCCCGACGCTCGATCCATCGTTCGTTCCTGTCTTCTATCCTATGTCCGTGTTTTCATCCATTAATCTCAGTCACAGGTGGGCTAGCTCTTATAAGGAAGCTATGAAGAGTAAGGATTCATCTAAGTGGCTAGATGCCATGAAAGATGAAATTAAGTCTATGGGCGTGTAGAGCGGAAGGCGACTAAGGGGGTGAATAGGCGCTTTCAAAACTTTCTCGCCTAAATCAAAATCAACACGAACTTTACTCCTTTAGCTATGAAAGCTAAGAAGATCGATAAGCACAGCGGAAGCCTTGTGTTGGATTTGATAAACCCCTCAACCATCGACACAAGCGGAGAAAAGAACTCACTTTGTTCCTTCTGGATCTTGGCGGTCGCCAGGCTACCACGGCGGTCGGACCGACGGTCAACAATGATCGGCCGTGACTAAGCGGCGGTCGGACGTGGAGAACGATTCGACCGAGCAAACCGTGTCGAAAACATGGCGGTCGGACCGCGTTGAAGGACGGTCGGACGGTAAGAGTCGATCTTGAAAAACTCCACCCAAATCCAAAGCGAAATTTGATCCAACTTTTGATTCAACCAATAAAACTTGACCAAATTTCGAGCACACCTCCTAATGATATTAGAGACCTATTTCTAGCGACGATCCGTCAGATCCACTTGCAGAATCGATCTCTCGAGATTTTACCAAAGAAGTGCACAAACCCTAGAAATATGAAAATCTTGATTCAAGACTTGCTTGTGGGGTTGATGATCTAGATGACTCTAGGAGTAATCCACACATCAAAGCAAGATAAAGTAGGCCAAGAGACCAAGTATGAACCTTTGAATCAAGGAAGCACCAAAATCATCCAAAGGGAGAAGAACACAAAAGGAGCAACGATCTTTCAATTGAGCATCACAAGATTGTTCAGTACACAAGATGCTTACAAAGCCTCTCCAACAAGGAGGGCAAGAGCTCAACAAGGAGCACACTCCAAACCCTAGTTCTCCTCTCCTCTCCTCCAAACCCTAGAAAAGAAAGAAGGGCTAAAATGAATGCTTAGCGTTTTCCATCTCCCTTCCTATTTATACTAGAGAGCTAGGGTTTTCTTTTGGGGTCACTTACACATGGGACCCACACACAAATAACTCTTGAAGCAATCGTCGCTTCACCCGTGTAGGTTGATCGGCGATTCTCATCGCGTCGCCAAGCCTCTCTTGTCCGAATCCCTCGGAACCTCCGAGACTCGCACCGATATCCGCACCGCTGATCCAACGGTTGTATCGAACCACCGTTCGATCCTTCTTGCCCATTGCACTGCTTGAGTCACATGACCTCACGGTATCCATGATCGTTACGGACCTCGGCTCTCCAGCGTAGTCGATCCACTCACCGTTAGCGTCGTTGACTCGCAAGCCACCTGCACAATAGACAAACAAACCGTTTGGAACAAGTTCTTCACAACTTGACCCACGTCAGTTCCGAATGCAATATACAACAATAAAGCATTGAAGTTCATATAATAACACAATCAAAACCAACTCAATGCAACACTTGGCTAACCTTCAAGCCATTGCGTGCGCCTACGGCGGTCAGACCGATTTCATGCCGTCGGACCGCTCCACAGCGGTCGGACGGTCCAAGACTAGCCAAAATTTCAACTCAAAATTCGAAACCTTCGGAATTTTCAAGCGAATAGAACTTTTGATGGAAGCTCCAAAAATGATGGGACCACATCCGAAGACTCCTCACTTGCCTACACAACCTATTTTGGATTAGCCCCAAATCCAACTTTAGGTCGAGCGTCGACCGGTACCATGCCAGTCCGGCAGTCACGGCGATCGACCGCCCTAAGCCGGTCGACGCTTTGTGTCGCGCATAAGACAAACCAAAGCGAGATTTTGCAAACCAACAACGCCATTGCCAATTGACTCATCATCCGAGATCGTGCACATATCCTCACGATATCCACAATCTCCCTTGATGAACACATTGGCAATTTTCAAAAAATGTGGTTTTGAAATGAAAAGTAAAATTGCGTTTAGCTAAAGGCACAACTTGGTCCATAAGCGAGAAAAACTTGGAGCTACCAAGTTGGCTTGAATATATAGGCAAGTGAGATAAGGCAATGAAAGCACCAAAGGATTCAATTTCAGAAGTAGCCAAAAATCTCACTTAGGTCCAAATGAAAGGCAATTTTCTATTTGACCTTTGATCATGTGAGTATTTTTCAATTGCAAATGAATCTGGAAAAGGCAATAGAACCACAAGACTTAACTCACTATGATCACAAATTTTCAAAGGTTCAAAATTTGTATTTTATGAAGTTCTTTTATATTAAACCTTGAGTATGAAACCAAAAGCTCCAACATCATTTTCTTCACAATCTTTCTCCTTTGACAATGAATTCATCAAGATGCATGAAAAGAAAGAGCATGAAGGAATGACTTTATTTTGAACTTTAGTTAAAGGCCATGACCATTATACATGGAGACAAGTACAAGTATTATACCAAGCCATATAAAGAGTAGCGCTATATACAATCATGGCAAAACATGTCTTGCAAAGCTAAAACCAAGATAGCGACAATCTGAGATTAATCATTAAAATCATGAAAGGTTGCTCAATATCATAGATTCACTCAAGCAACCAAAATGAGTCAAGCCATGTCTATAAGTAAAGAGACTCAAAACAAGAATTGAGGTATTTTGAGCATTAAGAGAATTCTTTTGAAGCAAAGCTCAAGCACTTAGCTCCTTTTGGGCAATTCCATTTTTTCTTTTGCTAGATCTCAAGCCTTACTGTACCATCTCAAGCGATAAGCTTAAAGAATGATCTAGATCATCCAAAACTCCCACGAGTTCATGCCTAGTGCAATGGCAAGCGTCTCATGAGAAAGGATTGGTGAGATCGATTTTTCGAAGAAAATCTCATTTTCATTTGCTTGACTTAATAAGATAAAAGCTCATTTTCAACTTCAGAATAAGTTCAAGACTCAATTCAACTTTGTAAGACATGGCGAGAGTCATAAGAGGATCACTAGAGCAAAACTAGTCACAAGATCCAACAAGACATGATTTGATTCAAATTGCTCACAAGATATAAAGCTAGCAAGGCAAAAGCTAAGCCAAACACGAAGAGCCATAAAAGAAGTCTAGCGACTATCACTTGATATGACAAGGTATAGAAGATGAAATCAAGTCATACAAGGATAATAATCAAAGCTCCACTAATTTTATTATACAATGCAAGACAAATGAATTGAAACATGCATTATGATACAATGAATGCAAAAGACAACTTCCCTCAAAAGTGCAATAGGACTAATAACCCTAACTCTCCATAAGCGAAAAGAACGTAAGAGTCAAGAGCCTTAGTGAAAATATACAAGTTGTGCTCGGACTCTACAAAGTGAAGCACAACATCACCTTTCTCAACATGGTCTCTCAGAAAATGAAATCGAATGTCAATGTGTTTAGTCGGAATGTTGCTTTGGTTTTGGCAATATTAATGCGAAGTGTTAGTCACGAAGAGAACACTTCCCAAAGATAACCCATAGTCCTGGCGTGGATAAAATCAGAGAACTCGAGAGCAACCATGCGGCTGCTACATACTCGGCCTCGAGTTATCGTCCTTCAGTATGATTTTCTAGAAGACCAAAAACAAGAGATGTGCCCAGAAATGACAAGTGCGGGAGTACTCTTCCTATCAACTCTACACGTGAAATCGATCGAAAATGCTCGAATTGAAAAGAAGAAGAAGAATATCGAGTCAAAGTCAAGCGTATCTTGAAGATACTGAAACTCGACTCATTGATGACTGATGAAGAACCAGGGGAGCTGAGCCGACGCTAGACAAGGGCGAGTGTATGTCGGCCTCGTAATTAATAGATAGAGGAGGAGCCAATCATCTGCGGTACTCCTAGGTCCACGACTCTCCATCCTCATCGGGTCAGACGGTGGTTGTAGCAATGGGAGTAGACATTGGCCTCTGCTTCCCATATTGAAGCTCAGGAGAAGGTCCTTTGTATACTTACTCGGTGAGCGAAAGTGCCTTCTTTCAATTGCTTGATTTGAAGACCAAGGAAGAATGTCAGAGAGAGAGAGAGAGAGAGAGAGAGAGAGAGTTAACTTTTTTTTCCCTTGCCATACTACAGACTATAGTAGCTACGAGCTCCATCACTGTCAATGTCCATGATAGTGCGCTTACGCGAATGTCACTTGGAGGTTGGATCCAAATCTATGATGCTGCGAAAAGGAGTCTAGATGCATTGGATTTGTTGTGTGCTGTAGTCTAGATCACCAGAGTAGTATTTCTCTCTCTTGCAGTTGCATGCGGAATTGTGGAAACTAGTCTGCAACCACCGCCTATTATGCAACCACTGTCGGCGGATTCGGTCCGATAATTACCGTCGCAGAGAAAAGAGAATTGCTCGTACACAATTACAGAAAGTAAAATAGATACAGAAATAGGGAATTTCTTTTGCTCTTTTTTTTTATTTGTCTTCTTTCTCTGTACATACAATAGATTGAAACCCCTACAAATAAATTAAAGAAATATTAAGAGTTCACCATAAACCAAGGCCGGCCGGCTCAGACCCCAGAAACAAGCTAAACAAGGGCTCGCCTTGGAAGTGTTGGTGGCTGGCATTGGTAATTGCACGGAAAATCCTGGAAATTGAAGAGATCACAATTAATTTACAATGCACACTGAAAAAAGGAGCTAGGAACTTGGATGCAAACAACCATTGGATGCAGAACCTAGGAGTAGAACACAAGAGATGTTGACTTGGCATTGACTCGTCCAATGCGATGTTTCAGGGGTTGAGTACAACATCTAGAGACACCGCGGTAGCGAAGCAGCAGTGGGCTCTGATACCAAATGTTATAATAGCTATTGGTGTATGGGTTTGAAGACCGAAGATATGACACTCACCCTGTGCTAACCACACACATGGCTCTTCCCTGACATAGTAAAAAGACTTTGAGATTTAGTTTAACTCTTGATTTCTCATTGCTTGCCTCAAGAAGATACAACGTTGTCCCTTATATAGGGGGAGCTTGACTTGATGCCTAACAAACTAATCTCTAACTCAAAGGAAACAATATCTAATTTAAAGAAAACTAATCCAATCACTATATCTATCTTCCTAACTAATCTTATTTCTTTCGTAATTAGATAATCCTCTAACAATCTAACTAGGGAAGGAATTCCTTCCTAAATCAATACGAAACTGACTCAGACTTTGATACAATTACTATCCAAACTATCCTGATTTACTACCAGACTCTGATACAATTATTACACAAACTATCCTAATTTACTTAAAGTAATTATTGATATTGTTGCTTTGCGGGTGTTGGCCGGCTTGGCCCATGACCATAACACACAAAGCATTGCAGGCAAGCTAATCTCTCGTTCCGTAATATAAATTCATTTGGGATTCCTACGGTTGAAGGTTTAAAACACTGATAATCAATATATGTTAAATTATATAAGCTGGTTAAATGAAAAATAATGTCATTGGATTTGTCTTGGAAAATACTTTCACAATATATATTTTTTACCGTTTTTCTTTATACATCGGTCGACTTTTTTTTGAAGAAATCAGTCGAATTTCTGACCTTTATATCTGCGTCACGGGCTCACGGCTCGTGCTCCGGCCTGCTGCATTGTTGTCTTCTCTGCGCGGCGGGATTAGGGCTCTTTCAATAATTAGGGTTTGGGTTCACTAGGGTCCGAGTATAGAGGGAGGGGGAGGGGCGATGGCGGGGGGACGAGGAGACATGAGTGACCAGTTATGGGTTGGTGAGGAGGTTGGAAGCAGTTGGGGTGGCAGATCTAGCGGCGGTGAACTGCCGAAGCCGGGGAAGAAGGTTGGATGTTGGGGAGGAGGGGTACATCAAAAGGAGAGGAGGCAGGCGACTCGGGCACTACCCTTGGCGTCGACGGCCGCAGCGGGAGGCTGCAGCGGTGGGCACGCTGGCGGTCAGCATCGGCACCAAGGGGCGAGGGCTGCGCCGGTGAGGAGGTAGGAGGCACACGGTGCGGCAGCAGATCGTGTCGTAGGTTTCGTGGGTTTACTGGGTTAGGGATGGGGCTCTGTAAATAGAAGAAGGTGAGGGGAATTTGCACTCTCAAATCATGATCGGATGGTGGGAAAAATCATATGATGGACGAGGGATAAATAAATCGATTGTTAGGAGATCATCCCTAATTTTTATTATTTTTGCTAGTATAGCATAATACAAAAATAAAAATAAAATGTTGTGCTGGAGACCGTAAAAAGTTAAAACGGACTTATGTTTTGGACGGGAGCACTGGCTAAAGCTAGCACAATAACCACATGTTGCATTTTATTCGCCTTTAATCACGATTCGATCTGCTTTCGGTCGGGATAGGGCAAACATCAATTTTTGTTATTAGATTGCTGGGTGATGGGGACGTGCATGATTTTGTTTGTACCAATCCCCCTCAAGCACAAGCCATGCTCAGCCAAGAATATCATATATTAGATTGCAGTCTTTAAAAAAAAATACTTAGCAGGTTGCAACCCCTCGTTCGTACTAATTATCTCATAATGTAACGGGGGTGTCTATATTTTAGATGATTAAATTTTTTTATCTATCAATCACTTTTTTTCACTGTTGATCTAAAACAGATAAAAGTAAATGTAGGTGAACTCTACAAATACAAAAAATATATCTAAAATAGACAAAAGTAATATAAATGAACTCTACAGATAAAAAAAACAACAACAAAACAAATATAATTAAAAGTTATATTAAAGTTATGTTAAAATTGTATATCATTTAGTAAAATTATGTTAAAATTGTAGTACTTTAATTTTAAGCTCAGTACTATACAATTATAAATAATTGATGAAAAAAAAATTAGAAAAAAGAAAAGCTAGCTAACGAAACACCAGGCTCCCGTGTGGTCGTCCACGTACGTCCTTCCCGACAGGACGGTGTGCCATCCTAAGTAGCTAGCGAAAGGAGAGAGAGAGAAAGAGAAAAAAAGTTTTCCTCGATCCTGATGAAAATAAGTCGCAACAACCGGTGTCGGCACTCGGTCGAGTACTCAGCGTGCAACGGCGATCCTATTCCTATTCCTATTCCTGCGTATCATGTCTGCGTGGACACCGTCATCCTTTAGTCTCCTCACATCGATCACTAGCTAGTCTTTAGTTAGTCTCCTACTACGTAGTACTGCTAGCTAGTCACTTAGCCAGTGATCTGATGTGTAGTGGTACGTACCGTACGTACCCTGTGAGCCATCGTGTGCTAGCTAGCTGCAGAGTATTCGGCAAAAATGCCAAGTTTTTGAAAGGTAATAGTAAAACTCTACTCGTCTGCAAACGAAAGGACAACAACGACATCTTTATCTACCACGATCTGCATGACATTCCGTCTGTGAGAATCCGAATAATTAGACTTAATCAAACAACAGTCATTGGTAATTAACGTAATCAAAATTCTTTAATCAAGAGCAAAGTGTGATGTCAGTTTGGTGTTAGGGTTTTTGATCTAGGCCAAACGGCCAAACAAAGGGACGTGTAACTGACGCGCCCTGATCGGGGGTGTCTAACCAACCTTGGTTACGGTCCCCCGTTGTAACAGCACAAGATTAAAAGGCAGGGGGTTTGGCCTCTCACAGGGGTATGAGTTTCTCCTGTTCCCGTGAGAGTAACACCCCGCACAAACCCTAAAGAACCGATCTACTACGCGTTGTGAACAACGGGAAGGCCGCCGCCACTGCAGGACATCGCCGGCGACCTCTGAACCGCGAACTTCCGGACGACCTTCACCGACTCTTCCTCACGCCTGCATCACGCAGGCACGGGTCTTCACTCATGGCGTTCATGGCTGACCGTAAGTTTTTCCCGATCTAATGAATATCCCTAGGTGTTCTAGTGTCAGGCTAGCAGTACATGTTTCTAGCATTTGGTATCAGAGCGCCTGCTGGTTCTCCTAGAACCCTAGTCACTGTTGTCCTCTGTTGGGTTTGGTTAGCATGTTAGAAGGAGGGGAATCGTTTTATTATATGCAAACCCCAAAATCATGATGAACCCTAAAGCAATTTTTCCCCAAATCCCCAAATCAATTGAATTCCTTTTCGGATCGGGAGTGGGAAGGGACTTACGGTTCACGGGCCGCTACCGAGGACCGCTGCTGCCGCCGCCCCATGGATGCGCCGCCGCTCCTCGGGTGCACCGCCGAGCCGGCCCATACCCGCTGCTTGCCATTGCCGCCGCTTTGCATCAAGGCGGCACGGCTTGCCGACGCCGAAGCGAACAGCATGCCGCCTCGTCTTGCGCCAGACCGCTTGCCATGCGCTGATCGCAGATCGCCGCCACCTGCGCGAGCCACCGTCGCCTCCGTTTTTTTCGGGAGGAGCCGAATGCCCTGGGGTTAGGGCGCCCCTTCTTTTGTCTGGGCTAAGGGAAATCTGAACCGTCCGTCCCCACGGACGGCTGTGATGGAAAGGGGTCGCTTGGGGCCGGTTGTAGGTGACAGTTCTTGGGTTTCGGCCAAAGACGACATTATATTTTTTGGGGTATATTTTCATGTATTTAAAGTGCATATTAAGTATAGTTGATGATTACTTGATGTCTCTCATGAAAATATTACTGGATATTTAAGCTGCTGAGAATATTATGATATTTTTTTCCGCTGCCTGATGTTTTGTCTCTAATTGAATGAAACCAACGAGAAATTCAATTAGAGAATTATGTTTATTTTTCATGCTATTACTTTTGGACCAACGTTAATTGTAATTGCATGTTATCAATTATGTTTGTTATGTTTTATTTTCACATGCTATTACCTTTTGACCAACGTTAATTGTAATTGCATGTGTATTATGTTAAATTTTTCGTTTCTGCCCAACGGTGATGCGAAAAATTCTTATAAGCATGTTGTTAACCATACCAACGTAAGGTTAACCTTCATGCAAATTAATTATACATTTTCCTAATGAAAATTTTAAATTTTGCAGCTTTCCGCTCAAGTTAATGCAATTGAGCCACTTAACGGCAGCAATTTCCAAAAATGGAAATTTGCACTTATGACGACCTTCCAGCTCATGGATCTGGACTACGCATTCAGGTTCGATGAACCAGTCGCTCCTAATGAAGGGGAGGACAGATTTGATGACAAAATGAAGGAATACAAAGCTAATGCTGAAAAGTGGGATCGGTCTAACCGCATTTCACTAGCTGTAATGAAAAACTCCATCAATGAAGCTATTAGGGGAGCAATCCCTGAAAAGGAAAAAGTGAAGGAGTATTTATCTTCCATAGAGGATCACTTTAAAGGATCCTCTAAGGTCTATCTACTGACGATGCACGACTCATGAACACTAAGTACAATGGTACTGAAAATGTCCGTGAGCACATTATGACCATAATTAATATTGCTGCTAGACTTAAGACAATGGACATGGAAATTTCTGACGGTTTTGTTGTCCATTACATTATGATGTCTCTTCCTAAGCAATATGAAGCTTTTAAGGTGAACTATAACACCGTTAAAGACAAGTGGACAATGAGCGAGTTGATCGCTAATGTTTCTCAGGAAGAGGAGTGGATCAAAGCTGAGGGATCTAATGATTTTGTGAATCACATCAACTTCTCAAATACAGCTGGTCCCTCTAGAAATAGAGGTGGCTATAAAGGAAAGGGAAAGAAGGAGCAAGCCTATTCCCCTTATAAGAAGCCACAGCATCCACAGCACCCTAAAGCGCCTAAAACGCTTGAGTCTGGAAGCTCAAATGGAGAAAAGAAAAGTGATGAGTGCCATTTTTGTCAGTCAAAGGACCACTTCAAAGATAACTGTCCTGGATGGCTAAAATGGCTAGCCAAGAAAGGTACTTATGAAATTACTTTTGTTGATGAAGCATTTTATGCTGATTTTTCTATAAATTCTTGGTGGATTGATTCTGGTGCCACTGTGCATGTTACGAATTCCTTGCAGGGATTCCATATGTTGACAAGTCTCAGAGGGGAAAGAAGCCTAAGAGTGGCTAATGGGATGGAAGCCAAAATTGAAGCTATTGGATTTGTTTCTTTAGTCTTGAATAATGGCTTTGTAATGAAACTTAATGATGTTCTTTATGTTCCCTCGATGAGAAGAAACTTAATTTCTGTTTCATTATTAGATAATGATGGATATTCTTGTAATTTTGGACACGGAAAGTGTTTGGTTTATTTTAATAATGATAATGTTGGTCGTGCCATCCGACACGACAAGCTTTACATGTTATCCCTGCAAGATTCACTTATATCCATGAATGTATGTGATGTGAATAAAAAGCATAGCGAATTGATGAGACTTCGTCGAAATTGTGGCACTGTCGTTTGGGCCACATTTCGAGGGGGAGAATTGAACGTCTCATTAAAGAAGAAATTCTCCACCCTTTAGATTTTAGCGATTCGGATGATCATTGCCTTGATTGCATCAAAGGCAAGTATGTAAAGAAAATAAAGAAAGGTGCTACTCGAAGCACGGGGATTTTAGAATTAATTCACACTGACATATGTGGTCCTTTCCCTGTGACATCAGTAGATGGTTATGATTCTTTTATTACGTTCACTGATGATTACTCACGTTATGGCTATATCTATCCTATTAAAGAGAGATCGGAAGCACTTGATAAATTTAAAATATTTAAGGCTGAAGTTGAAAATCAGCACAGTCTAAAGATTAAAGTAGTGCGCTCGGATCGTGGGGGAGAGTATTATGGGCGACACGCAACTTATGGACAGATTCCTGGTCCTTTTGCCAGGTTCTTACAAGAAAATGGTATAGTCGCCCAATACTCAATGCCCGGAGATCCTCAGCAAAATGGAGTAGCAGAAAGAAGAAACCGCACTCTTATGGACATGGTTCGAAGTATGTTGAGCTACTCCACTTTGCCTGTAAAGTTATGGATGGAAGCATTAAAGACCGCTGCACACATACTCAATAGGGTTCCCAGTAAATCAGTGCCCAAAACACCCTATGAATTATGGACTGGGAGAAAACCAAGTTTGAACTACCTCCATGTGTGGGGTTGTGCAGCCGAAGCTAAAGTATTTAACCCACAAATTGGGAAATTAGATCCTAAGACTGTGAGTTGCCATTTTATTGGCTATCCTGACAGATCTAAAGGCTACCGATTCTATTGTCCAAATCGTACCACAAAATTTGTAGAAACAAGGCACGCTGTGTTCTTGGAAAATGATGGCATTAGTGGTGATTTGGAGCCTAGGAAAATTGATCTTGAAGAGAAGCGGATGTATGTTGCTTCGCCGCTAATCCGACAGATTGATTTTCCTATGCCCCAAGTGGTTGTGCCCACAGTTGATCCTGTAGTTGCAACTCCTGTTGCGTCTCCAGTTAATTCTGTGGCTACTCCTTCTGTTGAGGACTCTGAAAACACAAGTGTCGTACCTAATGATGAGCCTTCACAGCCCTCTGTGACAATTAATGAACAATCTAATGAGCACGCTAATGTACCATCGGGAGATCGAGCAGTGAGGAGATCTGCTATCCCAAGTGATTATGAGGTTTACTTGAATGAAGATGATCTTGGGAAGGTGGATGATCCTAGCTCTTATAAGGAAGCTATGAAGAGTAAGGATTCATCTAAGTGGCTAGATGCCATGAAAGATGAAATTAAGTCTATGGGCGATAACGATGTGTGGGACTTAGTAGAAATTCCTAACGGAGCCAAAACAGTAGGCTGCAAATGGGTCTACAAAACAAAGCGTGACTCCAAAGGGAATATCGAAAGGTTTAAAGCGAGACTTGTAGCAAAAGGATTTACACAAAGAGAAGGCATTGACTATAATGAAACATTTTCTCCTGTCTCGACTAAAGATTCATTTAGAATTATAATGGCGCTCACAGCACATTTTGATTTAGAATTGCACCAAATGGACGTTAAGACTGCATTCCTAAATGGTGACTTGTATGAGGACGTTTACATGACACAACCGGAAGGTTTTGTTGTGGAAGACGAGAAACATTTGGGATGTAAGCTAAAGAAATCCATATATGGCTCAAGCAAGCTTCTAGGCAATGGTACCTTAAGTTCGATGAAGTCATAAGGAATTTTGGATTTAAGGAGAATGATGTTGATAATTGTACATATGTTAAGTTCAGGGTGAGTAATTACACCTTCTTAATCCTTTATGTGGATGACATATTATTGGCCAGCAGTAGTGTGGACATGCTGCGGGAAACTAAAAGATTTCTCTCGTCAAATTTTGACATGAAGGATCTCGGTGAAGCATCTTATGTTCTTGGTATTGAAATTCACCGAGATAGGTCAAAAGGAACATTAGGTTTATCACAAAAGGCATACATTGACAGAGTACTAAAGAGATACAATATGCATAAATGCTCTGCCTCGCCTGCTCCTATTGTTAACGGCGATAAGTTTGGGAAATTTCAATGCCCAAAGAATGACTATGAATCTGATCAGATGAAGGATGTACCTTACGCTTCTGCTGTCGGAAGTATTATGTATGCTCAAGTATGTACACGCCCTGATTTAGCTTTTGTTACCGGGATGCTTGGCAGATATCAATCAAATCCAGGACCGGACCACTGGAAAGCCGTTAAGAAAGTCCTGCGCTATATGCAAGGCACTAAAGGTCACATGCTCACATATAGGAAAAGCGATAACCTTGAGGTTGTCGGTTATTCTGATGCTGATTTTGCGGGGTGTAAAGACACTAAGAAGTCCACATCAGGTTATATTTTCACCCTCGCAGGAGCAGCGATTTCATGGAAAAGTGTAAAGCAAACACTTACTGCATCGTCGACAATGCAGGCTGAATTTGTGGCATGTTATGAGGCTACCGGGCAGGCTGTATGGCTTAAGAACTTTATCCCGGGATTGAGAGTGGTAGACAGCATTTCTAGACCACTCATTCTGTACTGCGATAATCAACCCGCAGTTTTCTATTCGAGTAACAACAAGTCGAGTGCGGCTGCCAAGCACATTGACATAAAGTATCATGTTGTGAAAGATAGAGTCCAGGATCAAACAATTAAGATTGAGCATATTGGAACTAAATTTATGCTTGCGGATCCGCTTACAAAAGGCTTACCGCCCAATATTTTTTGTAATCATGTTGCCGGCATGGGTTTATTGGAGAGCCTGTGATCCTGGAATAAGAGGACCATATAAAGTAACCAACTCCCATAAAGTATTATGTTAACCGATCGATATAAAATGGAGCACTATAAGTCCTGATGTCCAGCGGTACTTAATTGACTGTTGTGACGCATTGCTTTGGTGTGAACTTTTATTGAGAAAGGGCTTATGATGTTTAGCCTTACGATCAAGGGGGAGAATGTTAGGGTTTTTTATCTAGGCCAAACAGCCAAACAAAGGGACGTGGGGAGACGCCCACGTCCACCCTATTTTTGCTCTAACTGACGCGCCCTGATCGGGGGTGCCTAACCAACCTTGGTTACGGTCCCCCGTTGTAACAGCGCAAGATTAAAAGGCAGGGGGTTTGGCCTCTCACAGGGGTATGAGTTTCTCCTGTTCCCGTGAGAGTAACACCCCGCACAAACCCTAAAGAACCGATCTACTACGCGTTGTGAACAACGGGAAGGCCGCCGCCACTGCAGGACATCGCCGGCGACCTCTGAACCGCGAACTTCCGGACGACCTTCACCGACTCTTCCTCACGCCTGCATCACGCAGGCACGGGTCTTCACTCATGGCGTTCATGGCTGACCGTAAGTTTTTCCCGATCTAATGAATATCCCTAGGTGTTCTAGTGTCAGGCTAGCAGTACATGTTTCTAGCATTTGGTAGTGAGCGCTTAATCAAACGCAAATAAAAACAAGAGTGGTTGTAACAGCATCTCATCAACTAATTAACGCAGAATCTCTTACAAAAGAAATGCATTGCAAGCTTAATTAAAATATCATTACAAACTCAAGGTTATTTGCATAAGCTAAGTACATCTAGAAAATCTGCACATATTACAACCTTGATCATGTTGCAACCAACCACAGCGTAACCTAGCTACAAGAGCTAATTATATTACAATCCAGTTCTTGCATTCTTGTCGTTGGAGCCTTTTTGCCCATCCTACCCATTTATCGCCAACCCCTTGGGCCTCTCCCGAACTCACATCCCTGTAAACAACCAGAATGCAGTTAGCAAACCAAGAGCAGTAGCCGAAGCATCCTATGAACCAGTGGGCACTAAATCCACAGTGCGTAGTGAGGGAGGAGTGGATAGAGCCCTGCACAGAGGCAGGAAAGAGAGCAGCTGAGCCATTCCCCCTTGCTCATTCTTCATTTCTCCCCCTCTATTCCTCACTGCATATCACAGGGAGCACAGCCGAGCCAACCCCCCTTGCACAGACTCTGCATCCTCCTCCTCTGTTCCATGTAGCCACATCATCTCATGTGCAGCACAACCGGCCATATCCAGAGCCTTTCCTCACCCACGTCCATTCCCCCTGCACAAGACCCACTCCATCACATACACAAAGCTCTGCCCAGCTCACTTTCACCAGGAGCACGGGGGAGGAAAGGAGCCAGAGAGCCAGGAGAAGGAGGAAGACCAGAGAGCAAGGACGACGTCGGCACCAGCATCAACCTTGAACCTTTGGTGACCACCCCCACTTCCGATAGCCCATCTCGAACACCACCAGCCACCACTGCCGACCATTGACCCCAAAATCGACCCAATCCCAACCCCTCGGTAAACTACTCTTGCATATTGAAAACCCCTCAGTAGAAAAATAGCTATCATTTGTCATCACAGAGCAATAGGGGGAGGGGTAGAGAGAGAGATTAAGGTGAGTATTTACCTCAGTAGCAAATCGAATCCAGCATCCACTTCAACCTCCAGTAGCCACCACCACCTCAAATCAAGCACCATGAACATGCATACATGAAAAACCAACTAGCATTAAGATTTGACTCAACCGTGAATACTAAGAATCAATTTAGCAAAAAACAAAAAGGAAGTGGGGGAATCCGGGCCAAGGCACCGGCAGCCGGGAGGCCGAGCCAGCTGGGCCGGAGCGCACCGGGCTGGGGACCTAGCCGAGGCGACGTTGGCCATCCAACCGCGCCGGGAGCAAAAGGAGGCGGCACCAGGCGCGCGCGGGCGCCAAAGGCACCGATGGCGGCAGGGTCCAGTGGCAGAAGTAGGAAGGAGGAGGCGCCGGAGGGAGAAGTCAGCCGGAGGAGCGCCATGGGGCCGGGTTGGCGAGCTAAAGGATCTAGACCCGCCATTATGAGTTAATGAAGTGTTTTACTGATTAATGATAAATCTATTTGTGAGACTAACATTTTATTGTTATATTAGTGTGTAGTCTCATTTGGATATAAAGATGAAATTCAACGAGGTATGCATTCGACTTTATACTCTTATATATTGTTGCATTCCTCGGATCCAAAATATAGGTTGAACTCCACCATTAGTATAACTTGAATATGTGCATATGTTCCTATTTACACATTTGTGTATGCACACATTTAGGGGGAGTTCACTCTATATTTTATGGTTTCATTAGTATTAATCCATATTCTGTTTTCCACATATATTTGGGATTTTTACTTTGAAACATATCCTTTTGAGTATATAAGACTTTTGTAGTTCTTGTATACTCATGTTTTGAGTATACAAAACTTGTGTTGTTCTTTTATACACATGTTGTGAGTATATAGAACTTGTGTAGTTCTTGTATACTCATGTTGGAGTATATATAACTTGTGTAGTTCATATATACTCATGTTGTGTTACTTTAAATTATCTACATTCAATTTATGTGCAATTGAAGTGGTTATCATCAATTACCAAATTAAGAGGGAAAGATTGAAGTATCTTGTCCCACCATTATGAGTTAATGGTATAGTGTGGTAATTAATGATAATCATATTGTGGAACTAACATTTTTCATGAGTTGGATGAATAGGTTATGTTCCAGAGTGATGAAGACTTGGGATGATCATGAGTTGATCATCAAGTCAAGATTCAAGTGAAGAAGATGCATCATGTGTTGATGCATTGATGCATCATGTGTTGGTGCATATGATGAGTTTGAAGAAATAGGAATCATCGTGTGTCGATGATGTTCAAAGAGTAGACCCATCATGTGTTGATGGAGGTCTAGTGAAGGATGCATCATGTGTTGATGCGTATCAAGAAGAGGAGATGATCATGAGTGGATCATCAAGTCAAGAGAAGACACATCATGTGTTGATAGAGGACAAGTGAAAGAATACATCATGTGTTGATGCATGTCAAGACTCAGGATGAAGAAATCATCATGTGTTGATGATGTTCAAGGCAAGATCCCGAAGTGAAGGAGATTATCATGTGTTGATGATTATCAAAGTCAAGGATCCGGACTTGAAGTGATGATGTGTGTCATCAAACTTCAAGAAGATGCCAGGCAAAAGTATGACTAGCTAGGGCTAAGGATGTGTTCCTAGTCTTTTACTGGTTTTGGTGTTTGGTTGGAAGACCGGATTGATAGTATAGGTTGTCGTACTATTAAGAGGGGTCTTGACTAGTAGCATGAGTTAGTCATGTGTTGATATCTCATTATGCTTGCTCTAGCTCATCTGTGCATGGAGCTATTATTTACGAATGTGTTTTGCAAATAGTCGAGGTTCATGCATTTAATCCTTGTAGCATAGGACTATAATTTGCAAATATTTTTTTACAAATAGTTGAAATCCATGCACCTTAGCCCTGTGGCATGATGTTATTATTTGCGAATGTGTCTTGACAATAGTTGATGCTCATGCTTGATTTCTTGTAGCATGTGACTTAAGTTTGCAAATGATTTGAGTCCGTGTATCTTATTTCTTGTAGTATGATTCTAAAAGTTAGCAAATATATTTCGCAACTTGTTAGGAATCTTGCCTGTGATCCTTGTTGGCCTGGTTTATCAATTGGCAAATGTGTTTTGCAATTGGAGTTGTTGTGAAAGCCATTGTTTGTTTCATCGGGAAGATCGGTAGTTCCAAATTATAATCAGCTAAATCGCCACAGCGGATAGTACCAAAGATGTTGAGAGAGGAACTACCGCAGGCTGGTTGGTCCGAAAATCCAGTGGTACATTTTTTTCCAAAGAGATGCTTTTTTTATAATTCTTCGCTCTTTTGAAAGTGCGGTAGTACCAGCGTGTTGGGCACGGAACTACCGCAGCTCGGTATTTCCGGAAATTGTCGTGGTACATTTTTTTCCAGAAGGTGCCATGTGTTGGACCTGAGTGGAAGCGATAGTACCGCCTATCAGAAACGAAACTACTGGAGTGCGGAACGACCGTGCGTTGAACGGCGGTAGTACCGGATTTCACTTTTCAACGACTAGTTTCTTGTCTGATATAGATGTTATTGTGCTTGTCGTTTAGGTGCGGTAGTACCGGCCGTAGAACGGCGGTAGTTCTGCATGTGCTGATTTTTCAGCAGATTTTCCTCCAACGGCTAGTTTTTGTGTGTGGACTATATATATTCACATTGGCCGGTTGGGGAACAGGGGTTGGCAATCTTTGGAGTCCCTTGAGCAAAGAGCAAGCCTCTCATCTCTTATGTGCATGTGTTGCACTTAGTGAGCTTGGAGAGCAAACCCTAAGTGCATGTGTTGCCTTAGGTAGTGGATTGTGTATCCACTTGAGCTTAGACATTTGATCAGTTCAAGTGAAAGTTGAGTCTTGTTACTCTTAGTGTTTGCCGACACCAAGACGGCGTGGAGGCGTCGTGACCGGTGATCTTCTCAAGAAGCTTGTGAGAAGGCTCAGCGTGATTGTGAGTGGTTTGGTGCTCACCATCTCCGGAGTGGAGGAAGAGCAACCCGAGTTGAGCGAGGTGTTGGTTCGTGTTGGAACCGGTCAGTGGTTGGACTTTCTTCGGAGGTGTTGGCTTAATTCGTGGAGCCGATCCAATTCGTTTAGGCTTACCTCAACGTGGATTAGGGGAGACCAGCAAGTCTCCGAACACCACGGTAAAATAGTATTGTGTCATTTTGGTTTGTGCTTGTGCTTTGCTTGAGCAATTTACATTCTTGCTTTAATTGCTTATATATATTTGTATGATTGCTCTCATTCAATTGTATTCATATTGTTGGTGCACTTAGGGGAGTCTAGTTGATTTAGGTTTTAATTATGCAAAACCAAATAGTTATTAGCTTCCGCATTAAAATTGGTTTTAGCCAAAGAGATTTTAAAACCGCCTATTCAGCCTACTCTAGTCGGTCTCCTCGATCTTTCACGAGCGGCAAGGGAGCTGGAGCCAGAAGGGATGGGGGTGAACCAGGGAGCGACCGGGAGCCAGGCAAGCGCCGAATCAAGCCGAAGTGGAGCCGGAGGCTGCGGCAGGCTGACCGACAGCGGTGACAGGCGAAAGGAAGGCAGCGCCATGGGGAGAAGTGAATTTGGGGGAGGAGGGGAAAGAAGTGACGGGAGGCTGTGTGGATGTCGGCCAGGTGAGGGGTTAAAGAGAGAGAAGAGTTAGGAATGGGGGAAGTTAAGTAGGGTTAGGGAATTGGGGATTAGATGATTAGAGGATTAAGATTAGGAAATTAAGGTTAGTAATTTAAGCATAGGAACAATTAAGAAAAGGTATAATTTCCAAAGAATTTTTAATAAGCGTTATATATTTGTACCAACAGGGATTAGCAATGAAATTAATAAGTGTTAGCACGATGTGTGTGTGTGTGTGTGTATTCAACCAAACGGGTGTAATTAGGTCGCAATGAGATAAGCCGTAATAAATCAGTCAGGTGTGTAATAGAATAAAATTAAAATTAAAAGTTGTAAAATTTGTTAATAAAGAGTGAGTGCGTGCGTAACAAACCTTTTTATACTGGGCAAATAATCTGGCAAGTTAGAATGTGTTAATCATGTTTAATTACTTAAATTAAAGCTGCTCTAAGTTTAAGTTGAGAATAAATAATAGGTATACATAGCGGGAGAAAGCCAATAAGCGTAATTCCGTACAAAAGCGTGTAATAGTTCTTTTCACCCGATTAAAACGCCAGTTCAGCATTTTCAACCATAGAGCAAGTAGACCATAGAATGAGAGTGCTAACTTAGCAAGGAATCTGAAAAATATTATTAAATTAAAATTTGCTAACATAAGAAGATGCACTAACATTTTATACCTACTATCACTCAAAATCAACTAAATATTTATTTATATATTATCCGTGCTGCCGCATTGCTACAGAGGATGAACTAGAACCGACAGGAGTAACTGATCAGAGATTCGTCGACGACAATATTTTGTACAACTCCCAAGGCAAGCTTTTCTCTTGAACATAAACATAGTTATATTAAATGTAAACCGTATATTGCTATATCATATACTTATTGCATCAAAACTATTTCTCAAAATCAAATCAAATAATTGAGATGGGGATAAAAGAAGATAAGAAAAGAGGTGAAAGAGAGGAGGAAATGAGAATTACTAGGTTGGTAAAGTGGGGCCGTGCAGGGGAAACGCGACGACGACGATGATGATGAGGTAAGAGGTGGGACCCCTTTACATATGTTTAGAATATAAGAACTAACAAAACTCTTACTCGGTCAGAGGCCGTAAATTCAGTGCCAACTATTTTTTCGTTTCGATGGGTAGAAAATGTTACCTTGTTACGTAATTATGTTCTCCACAACGGGTCACGTTAGAGTGTTGGGCACGGAAGAAAGCCGCCCCAAGGTGGAGTGTAGGGCACGGACGAGAGCTGCCCCAACCAACATTACTGGAACTCGGTGGATGACGAGGTTAGCACCGTGACTAAATCAGTACCGACAGAAAGTAATGGGTGGAGAAATTAATCACGTAACTTGAAAAACATTTTGTATTTTGAACTTGAACCTGCATCAAAGGAAATGCTGGGGACCTGGCTCATTTAGAGTTCAGAGTAGCTATTGGTAAAGTGGTACAAGCCTACACAGTGTTATACAAAATCATGAATTCATGTATGTCTCCTGGATTGGAGTCTACGGGAACCGCCAGGGGTCTGTCCTCTATTCAAGTGATAAGTAGTCTTATTAGTATTAAAATCTGCCACCTTTTTAATGAGTTGTTATTTTTAGCAAAGAGATGAGCTAGAAAATGTGATAATGAACAGAGATGAGTCGTCCAGTGCATTTTTCCTATTAATGCTTGCTGAGTACATAAGTACTCAACCTTGTTAGTATTCTCCTTTGTTAGATTCTAGTCCAGCCGGGAATTATCCCGAGTGAGACAAGGGACGTGCAGGTACAGATGAGGCCGCAGGAGACGGGGGTCCTTGCTAAGAGGAGCAGGGCGAGCTGGACGCCCTGCTCGACACATGGGACGACTAGGAGGTCAAGTGAGCATGGTAGGCAAGAGAGGGACTTAGCCCCATTCTGCAGTGTAAATCACTATATGTTAATGTAAAATCTTAGCCCTGCGTGGCTAACTGTTGTAATAAATAACAATTTATATCTTATTGTTCTGTCACGTCAACTCTGGTAAGACATACTATTTGTTGAAGCGGTGTTCTACCGAGTAGACGAATAGTAATCACTTTGCTTAAGTGTGATAACCCTCTGGAGTAATGACACGGGGCGTCACACCGTCGTAGTCTACGAGCGCGACACATGGTCTACTATGGTCTGGGATCGCGGCGTGTGGTTTTCTACGGTAAAACCGTATGGTAAAAATATCATTTTTGTCATTTTGTTTGCAAGGTGGTGTGGTGTGGTGGCTAATTTTGCTATTTATTTTTAAAAATAAGCTAAATAGGCAAACAAACAAAAAAAAAAACCCTCCTAGCTGCATGGAACGGAAGAACGCACACGCCGGAGGCCGGGCAGCAGCGTGGCCGCGCGGGGCATGCAGCATGTACAGTCGGTTTTGGATTGAGAAGTGGCGGCAAAAGGACCCAAGTTGCGCGACGCGTCGACCCCCATGACTCCATCTACTTCGATACGTCTCTCCAACCGCATGACGATGACGCAGCTGCGAAACCGTAGGCCTTGCCTTTTCTGTTAGTATGTTACACTCCACCTGTGGTTTTCTGGGTGTGCCTTGGCCTTTATAACCACACAATCGTTCGACCCTTGATTGGTTGCTTGCTAGGTTATCGATTCAGTTAATCTTGCTTTTGTCCTCGCAAAAACAAACTAATATACTCCCTCTCCAGTCACAACATTTTGACTATAACAATTTAACCACTAACTTATCATATATTCAGTACAATATCATGAAATTATTTTTTAGAACAAATTCACTCATATTACTTTCATATGTCCAAATCATGCGTTTTAAATATTATCTTTGATCAAAATTAATAGAGTTTGATTGACTATAATCTGTGTTACTTTTTTTGTGATTAGAGGGGTACTTTTGAAGTGTCTGAACAGGTTCTGGCGGCAGCCCCGGCTGAACTCGTCGATGGCCTTTTACTACTGGTTGAGGTGATTACGTCATTGCACTACTCTTATGGTTAAGGAAAGCCTTCCAATCATTTCCTCAGGATTCCGCCCCTAGGTCATCACTAGTTTGTAGTTATAGTGTTACACGCCTGCTTTTATTTTGAGTAGTACTTCGTGGAAAAGAATCCTTACTTTTCGCGTTTTGAACTACAGAAGTGCTAAAAAAAAACTTACTCAATTTGCTCCGGACAACAAGACGTGGAACATTTACGTCATTATTCAAATCCCTACAAAGGAGAGGGTCGGAAGTCGCAACACCTAAAGTATACGGGTTGAGTATATGCTTCTGCTAGCGAGTGGATGTCTAGTCTAGCCTGCACCTGGCGGATTAGAAAAAGAGTTAATACAGATGACCTGCGATACAATATGTATGTATAAAAAAAACAAACTCCTAGAGCAAGTGGCACGGTAAAATTTCTATAGTACTTGCACCTTTGTTGCTATAGTACTGTATTACGATATTATCTACTTTATCATAAAACATTGTTTATATAGTAAATTTCTACAGTTCTATAAAGGATCTGAATCGGTCCCCGTTTAGCCCCGGGGCATGAAAAACGCATGGTTTGCTTCGGGCAATTTGGCCGACTGAAACAATAGTTAGGTCGCGCAGAAATTTTTACTTTTCGAATAGACCCTGACTGACTGTTCACATGCGCTTTGAGTCACGCATGTCTCATGACCAATTAACAACCGTTGATGTTTCTCTAAAAAAAATAATAACCGTTGATGTAATGTAAACGCCGTGATTACTCGACGCATTGGGTCCGAACTCTGCTCAATGGAGCCCGTTGGCGCCGAACTGGCATGCCGGGGTCCTACATGTCGGAGTGCCGGCCCTATCGGAGTTCCGAGGAGCCCTGAGTTAAGCCCAGGTGGGCTTCAACGAGTTCCTATATATACCGAACAAACCAAACCAAACCCCGTCCCGTACTCCTGGTTCATTGCCGCATCCATCTCTGTATCCACACACCTTCACAGGACACCTGAGGACGCGGCGAGAAGATGGACAAGAACGCAGCAGCAGAAGACATCGAGAGAGGCGAACACGAGCGGAAAGGTGCGCGTGCCTTCCTCTACTTCTCCCTCTGCTTATCATGATTTCTTGTCCGAGATTTAGGGGGTTTTAGGGATTGATCACGGCGTGCGTGATTGGTTCTTTGCCTCTGGGACTCTTGGGGATTGAATCCTTTGGCCCGGCGGCGGGCGGCTTGTGGTTTCAGGGACGGTATGGACGGCGACGGCGCACATTGTGACGGCGGTGGTCGGCTCCGGCGTGCTGGCGCTGGCGTGGAGTGTGGCGCAGCTGGGCTGGGCGGCGGGGCCGCTCGCGCTGGGCGGCTTCGCCTGCGTCACCTACTACACCTCCACGCTGCTCGCCAACGCCTACCGCGCGCCCGACCCCGTCACCGGCGCCAGGAACCGCACCTACATGGACGCCGTCAGATCATACCTCAGTACGTCTCACGCGCGCGCCCTCTCTCAACACGCACAAAAATTAGATCTCCGTTAAGTTCTTGCCTTGATTAGCTGAACGCAATGCCTAAAAATTCTCAGGTCCTAGAGAGGTGTTCATGTGCGGGATCGCTCAGTACGTGAACCTGTGGGGAACCATGGTGGGCTACACCATCACCGCAACCATAAGCATGGTGTGAGTAACCAAAATTAATTTAAGCTTCTTCTGAATAAAACTACTTGTCATATATTTGTGCTAAATTTTGTTTCTTTTTTGTCATATATTTGTGCTAAATTTTGTTTCTTTTTTGTCATATATTTGTGCATTGGAAAGTGCGATCAGAAGGTCGGATTGCTTCCACCGGAACGGCCACGACGCGCACTGCGACACGTCAGGGACCGTGCCCATGCTGGTGTTCAGCATAGTTCAGGTGGTGTTGTCCCAGTTCCCCGGCCTGGAGCACATCACGTGGCTCTCGGTCGTCGCGGCGGTCATGTCGTTCGCCTACTCGTTCATCGGGCTCGGCCTCTCCGTGGCGGAGTGGGTGTCTCACGGTGGTCACCCCAGCGGGAGGATCGAAGGCGCTACCGCGGCGTCTTCGAGCAAGAAGATGTGGAACGTTCTTCTTGCCCTGGGCAACATCGCCTTTGCTTACACTTTTGCAGAAGTACTAATTGAGATCCAGGTATGCAGTTTTCATCATACACGATGCGGCTACTCTAGGTCTGAATGAATATTTGTTAATAGCATGGACAAAAATTTTGTTCAGAAAATTAATTAATCCAAGTAGCGATGCTTTTGTCAGTAAGGTACCTTTTTTTTATCTGTTTTGCTTGTAGGATACACTGAAGTCGCCACCATCTGAGAACAAGACCATGAAGAAGGCTGCAGTGTATGGAATTGGAGCCACCACCATCTTCTACATCTCCCTTGGCTGCGCCGGATATGCCGCATTTGGTTCAGATGCTCCCGGCAACATCCTCACGGCGCCAGGATTAGGGCCCTTCTGGCTCGTCGACATCGCCAACATGTGCCTCATCCTCCACCTCATTGGGGCATATCAGGTCAGTACATTTCAATCAGAATTGCATTTATCATTAAGTTGACATTCTGAACTGAATGAAGTTAACCCTGCAGCTCAAACTTACGTGCATTTCTCGATGCAGGTTTATGCACAGCCCATATTTGCTACGGTGGAGAGGTGGATTGCCTCCCGGTGGCCGGAAGCCAAGTTCATCAACAGCGCATACACCGTCAGCATCCCGCTCATAGAACGAGGCTCGGTGACCGTCGCACCATACAAGCTCGTCTTACGGATCGTCATAGTCGTCGCGACAACCGTAGTGGCGATGATGATACCGTTCTTCAACGCGGTACTGGGGCTCCTCGGCGCGTTCAGCTTCTGGCCGCTCACCGTATACTTCCCCATTAGCATGCACATTGCCCAGGAGAAGATCACCAAGGGGACAAAGTGGTGTCTCCTGCAAGGTTTGAGCATGGTCTGCTTGCTGATTTCAGTGGCAGTGGGCATAGGCTCTGTGACTGACATTGTGGATAGCCTGAAGGTCTCTACCCCTTTCAAAACTGTCAGCTAGAGGCTGCTGTAGTATTGTAGAATAGTGACAAACGGCTGAGTTAAAGAAGAATGTAGGGATCTGGTCTCTGATTCTCTGTGTATCATTTTCTCTGATGTTGACATGTTAGTAGAATGTCATATCCGATCAGTTCTTCTGAATTATGCTGGATCGGTTATAATGACCCATTAGCATGTTCCTACTTCCTACACTGAATAAACCGTAAAGAATGACTAAAACGAAGCAGAAAGGGGACTGGTAAGTTAGGAATATGTTGGAGTATTGGGATGATCTGTACAATGGCATCTGCCTATTAGCATGTCCTGTTCCTCTCTGATAAAATTGTTGAGCACATGAATATCTTACTATTATGTCTTCATTCAAGGTTGTCGAAATTTAACTGCCGCTATCTTCTCTGATAAAATTGTTGAGCACATGAATATCTTACTATTATGTCTTCATTCAAGGTTGTCGAAATTTAACTACCGCTATCTCCCATTTCTGACATTGCAATGCTGTAAATCATGAAGATGTTCACAACATTTGTACAAAGTACATGGCTTAAATTTGTACAGGATAGAGCTGAGCTTTTACCTATGAATGTTGTGTGTATTGCAATAGCCTAATAGGCAATATAAGCCCAGTTCACCGGATCGAGCTAGGGAACGACAAGCAGTGCCCGAATCCAAGCCTGGCAACAAGGAAGATGGTGCTGGAGGTCAACTCAGTGGAGGAAGGACGAGGACTGCTGCTGCTGCAAGGAGGGCTCTGGGCTCTGGCTAAGAGGTAGGCCGCCCCCCGGAAGTGGAGATTGCTCCTCTCGGGGGCAGCGGCTATGGAGGATGATTGGAAGGCTAGGTTGTGTTACAAAAGATGGCGGAGGAACGACGAAGTAAAGCAAGATCAATTGCAGAGAGACACGAGATTTAACGTGGAAAACCCTCCCAATGCGAGAGGGAAAAACCACGGGCGCCAGCCAGCAACAATCTTCACTATATCGGGGTGAGGTTACAACACCGGGGATTTACAACTCTCATATCTTATGCCAAACGGCGGCGGCTTACAGGAAATATATATATCTCAGGGAAACCCTAATTCGACTAGGATCCATACCGCGGGGGGCTTCGCCCCCCCGCACCCCCCCAGGCGTCCCTGGTGCACGGGCCTTACACTATGGCCCGCTTCAGGACTCCGCTCCGCTCCGGCCCTAAGCCTCCGCTACGCTTCGTCCAGAAGCTGGCCTAATTGATGTATAGAATTTGGATCACAAATCAACAGGTTGGAGACTAGCGTATGAACTTTTGCTCTGATAACGTGTTATAAATGTTATGTATGTATTGCAATAGCCCAATAGTGGCAATATATAGAGTACAAGAGACACAAGATTAAACCCTAAAACATAAGGGAAATACCACAAATTCCTTTAACATGAACAAGCTTTCAGAGGCTACTACACCCCCAGATTATTACCAGCCTACTAGTTACTGGCTTGCTGCTCACTAGTCAGGCATTCTAAGGTCCTAATTGGCTGCCCCCAGAGTGTTGCTACTGGGTGCCTAAAGTTCCTGATCTTGTACATGGTTGCATCTTACTAAGAAAAGGCTACCTTTTCTTACTTCGTGTCATTCTTGTTCTTTGCCCTCCCAATTTTTGAGCTAGGATCGATGTCGATGAGCATTTTCACAACTTCTCTCATTGTTGGTCGTTCAGAAGGCAGTTGAACAGTGCAAAGAATGGCAATGATCAAGACCTTTATCATGTCGTCTGATGCATAGTTGCTAACTTTTGGATCAAGAACAGCTGCAGGATTTTGGCCAGCCAAATGGGACGAAACCCAGGATACAATGTCCAGTTCACCGTCAAACTGTTGGTCTGTCTGGCTACGTCCAGTAAGCAACTCTAGCAGCACAACACCAAAGCTGTAAACATCGCTCTTCTCTGTTGCCTTAAGAGAATAAGCAAGCTCTGCGTTTTTAGAAAAGCTGATGTGAGATTCTCAAATTGTCAGACCAATCACTAAAAGCGTATGCATATGAGAAATTAAATAGTTTGAGGAATGCATAATATGCATCTGAAAATATTTGCATAAAAGTAAGAAATGCATCACTTGTTAAATTTACTTTTCAAATATGCATGGATATTTGATAACTGATACCAAAAACGTGCCAGAAATTTCTGAAGAAACAACAAAGCAAATTACATCCATCAATAGAAACAGATCTTAAGTGACAAATACTACAGGAATTGTACTGTCTGTAATAGTAAAATTAAATAATCAGTGCATCAGTTCATTTGACAGCGTTATTTACCAGGGCAAGGCATAATGAATTCTAGAGTACGTGAGTGGCAATGAAAAAAAAAATCTGCAGTATTCATGCAGAAGACTAACCATTAACCACAAGTCTACAATTATGCAAAGATAATTTACATGTAAGAGACGACTTGTTTAGAACTTACCAGGAGCCATGTAGCCATGGGTACCAGCGAAGCAGCTAAGTGGTGAACCTTCCACCAATTTAGCAATACCGAAATCTGCAAGCTTAGCTTCATACTCCTCATCCAGAAGTATGTTGGTCGACTTTATGTCACGATGAATTATGGCCGGGGAGCAATCATGATGAAGGTACATAATACCCTTTGCAACCCCGACCGCAATCCGGTACCGCTTGCCCCAGTCCAGCTCTGGCTGCCCAGCTTTGAATTCACGACGGATGGCATCGTACAGATTGCCATTCACCACATACTCATAGACTAGAAAGTTTGATCCCCCACCGGTCAAGAATGCATGAAGTTTCAGAATGTTCCGATGGCGTATCTTCCCGAGTGTGTTTATCTCAGTCTTCAGGACCTTTGCATCATCACGCTTCCACAGCTCCTTCACAGCCACAATTCCCCTCCCCTTGCTCAATTCTAACCTGTAAACTTTGCCGGTGCCTCCACAGCCAATCAAATTCTCCCCATCCAAGTTGCACACATCTTCAGGATCGAGCTCCGGGGGGTGGAAGGACTCAAGGACCCACTTTGAGTCACTGTCATCACAACTCTCAATGTCCCGCTTCCTGTTGAACTCTTCAAGCTTGTAATTTTCATATCTCAGACATGCCAACCCAGATAGGAGAACAACCAAAGATGTCAGTATGATCAGCACAGCAAATAACCGTCTCTGTGAGAAATAATGATGGTTGTCGGTCCAGCGGCAAGAGCTTAAATTGGTGGCAATTTGCCTCCACCCTTCTGAAATGTCAGTGACACAAAGGCCAGCGTTTTCAGAGAATGCATCATCTCCAGCTATCATCAGGAGTTGTGGAGGGACTGGTCCTGACAACTTGTTGTGGGAGAAATCAACATAACTTAGTTTCAGCGACTGCAATCCTTCAGGGATTTCACCAGAGATCATGTTATGTGACAGATTGAGTGAATTCAGCGTGAAAAGGGAGGCAAATGTGTCTGGAATGTCACCAGTCAAAGAATTCCCTGCGAGATTTAGGTCAACCAGGCTGTTGCACATACCAATATCCAGTGGTATCGGCCCTTCAAGTGCATTGTGTTCCAAATGTAGGTACGACAACAGCTTCAGATTTCCAATCTGCGTAGGAATTTGGCCATAGAATCTGTTGTTGGAAGCAACCAGCTTTTCCAGCTGGGAGAGCTTCCCCAACTCCAATGGAAGCTCGCCAGAGAAGTTGTTATTATGAACATACAGCTGATTCAGAATGGCTGAAATGCCTATATCAGAAGATATGCGCCCGATAAATCCGTTATCAGCGACATCAATGACCACAGCATTAGGCAATCCCCATATTCCATCAAGAATACTCCCAGTGAACTTATTTTGACTTATTCTGAACCTTTGAAGTGTCTTGCAGGAAGAGTAAGAGCTGGGGAATTCACCTGAGAAGTTGTTGGTCAAAGCCAGTAAGAACTGCAGTTTGTTGTTTTGGCAAAGGAACCTTGGAAATTCACCGGAAAAATAGTTCTCTGATATGTCAATTGCATTAATTGGCGAGAACCGGCCAAGGTTGGCAGGGAACTTTCCTGAGAACTGATTTTCATAGGTTGAAAATGACTCAAGAAACTGCAAGTCCCCCAGTCCTTCAGGAAGCTCACCAGAGAAGTTGTTCCGGTATATATGGAAGATCTTAAGCTTCTTCAGGCTAGCAATTTCCTGGGCAGTGTACCAGTAAGTTGATTCCGAGACACATCAAATTCAGATAACAATGTCAGATGTGCAAGCTCAGAAGGAATTTCACCGGTCAAGTTGTTTTGGTAGAGCTCAATCTTCCACAGGTTGCTCAAGTTGGATATTGCCTTCGGGAACACGCCAGTCATCTGATTGCGTGAGAAGTCCAGCGTCCCAAGTGACACCAAATCAAAGACTGAAGCTGGTATCTCTCCTCTAAGGTTGCATTGCCCCAAGAATAGCCATGTCAGATTCTTCAGGCCTCCAATGCTTTCAGGAACATCTCCTTCATCAAAGTTATTCTCTCCTAGGCCTAATATAGTTAGGCCTGATAATTTACTGACCCACACAGGGAATGCACCATAAAAAGTATTTGTTGATAAGTCAAGAACTTGTAGTTTGAGTAATGATGAAAAATCAGGCAATTGGCCTGTCAAACTGTTCATTGACAGATTAAGAACTTGCAGATTTGTGCAGTTGGACAATACAGCAGGAATAACGCCTGAGATGGAGTTTGCACTCAGCTCCAGAGTACGTAATTGCCGAAGAAGAGAAAATGATGGCGATATAGTGCCTGATAGTGAGACATTTGAGAGTGATATTCCAATGACATCACCAGAATTGTGGTCGCACGTTACACCGTAAAATTGGCACGGTGAGTGAGATTCATCCCAATTTCTTAGGTAATTTTGTGGATCCTCTAGATGACTTTTGATGTCCAGGAGTGCATCCGTTTCCAGAGGTAGAGATGTGGATATCCCAAAACTGACAAATAGGAGAATGAACCAGAAATATATCTGAAACTGTGAAGTTGACATAATGTGTACCTGAAAATAAGGGAACCAAAAAATAGTTTGGTGGCATACTGGATTTGATGGTAAAATTAATACCTTGAAATATTAACAAAAGTAGACACCTTTTAAATTTCAGAAAACAAACGAAAGCCACCACAGTGATCTTTGAGTAGAACTGAAGGAAATTGAAGTGTGAAAAGACTTAAATCATTATACGGAAAGCCAGCTACTGAATAATCATGGGGACCAAGTAATAAAAGGTGATTATATTTTTTTGAAGGGAATAAAAGATAATTAGATACTTGTTGATCTAGCACATATCAGTGCTTCCATTTTCATGAGAACAAAACATGCAAGTTAATTTACTACTACATATTTCTCTGGGCCTCTGGCAAATAGCTTACATTACTTCCTTGAGCACAACAGTTTGTGCTTATGGTTTTTGATGTACTTTTTAACACAAGAAAGTCGTATAGTTCTAATTTTTAAGAAACATATATGTGCTATTTGAATCCTAAGTACAAATACCAAATTGCTTGATAAACACCCCAGACTTACACTACATAAGAACTTAGTCAGATATTTTAGCAGATACATCAACATACCCAGTACCTTTCTCAGCCTCTCAGCTAATTAAGATCAGATCTAGTATGTGTTCATATCAGCATTTAACTCAACCAGCAAGTGGATGCACTGAATGATTCCATATTGACTTATAGCAAAGGTCCTTATTGCCGTTGTCTCTACTAGCATGTATGGCTCTTGTTTACTCCGTATATCTGCATCTCAAGATGAGATGTGCAACTTCTGGTGCAGTTTGGACAGTAGATCGCTGTGGACCACATACGATCAGACGGTGGAGATTGCGCATTGACACTACTACTACATGATCTGGAAATGGTTCTGCTACATTAAGTTGTACGCTTTTTGCATGCATCCTAGCTCAGCTAACCAATAATTTGTCTAGTACAGGTGGCTACAATACATCATTGTCATGAACCATGAGAACGGAATGCTTATTCCTCCCCCCTCAATGTCCCTTCTATCAATTCTCCATTCTCTTGGTCACAAGAGGTACTCTAAATCACAATATGTCCATGTGGTTACCTCACCCCAATAAAAGTAAGAATCAGTTCGTGGAAACAATACCAGAACCAAATCTTAGCCTTGCAAACTACAACACTTTGTTTCTAACTCGTCACTCCCCTCTCCACCCTTCCCGACGGAACATCCCAGACTACACTCACAAGTCACAACCCTAGTCAAACATGAACATCGATCGTTATATGATATTATGATATATTGACATGAATCAAGAAATGCACAAAGCGACGTACTACTTCCATTTCGCAGTGTTTGTAAAGCCCATGCGCAGACCAAGAAAGCACAACCCTATAAAACATGGCATGCTACAGCTACTCAACAACAGAACAAATATCTCCTCAAAGGACAAATAACAACATGACACTTCCAAAGGAAATGAACAAATATTGCGAAACGGAGGGGGAGGGAGTAATATAGATTGATACCACAATATAGAAGTATCCAGTCTTTACTGTAGTAAAGCTCAATCTTACACCGATAAGATGACAAGTAAACCTTATCCAGCGGTCAAACTGAGAAATGTAAGTCGATAGTCGGGAAGGAAGGAACGCACCAGCTAGAACTAGAAGGCAGGCAGCAACCACAGAATTCCTTAGCCTCTGGCCAAGCACAATTGTAGAGGAGAGGAGAGTAGAGGAGAGGAGAAGAGAGAGTTAGAGATGGATATCTATAGCAGTGTACTTTACGGAGCAACCAGGAGAGCAAGTAGTGGTGCGGCGAGAGAGGGGCGGAACAGACGAGAGGAAGCGGCCACGCAGGCAGGGGTGGAGCAAACAAACGGGTGCCTCTTGTTTCGTCGACTTCGCGCGGACATGTTTAACGCCTGCGCCGTATATAGCGGTAGCCTTCGCGTCTCGCGATTTGCATGCTGACGCGCACGCGCGCGCAAAAGAACAAGACGAATTAATCGAGACGGTGAAGAAAAAAACGTACGCGCCCGTCCCGTCCCGTCCCGTCCCCGGCCGAGCGAGCCGGAATCTTCGTGTTCTGTGGATCGCGGGAGGCGTTGGGGGCAGCGGAGCTCGGTGGACGCTGCTCGCCACTTGTCCGCGTCTGCCGCGCGGGGAAAGCGACGCGCGGCGCTGCGATCTCACGGGCGCGCGTGCACGGACGATCACACGAGATACTGCTGTTATTGTCTTGTCTTCTCTTTTTTTTCATATCTGCCGAGTGGTGGTGATATATTACTCACGAGTCCACTCGCCGAGGAATGATGCTATACTGCCAAGTGCCAACTGGAGTACTAGCTAGCTTTTTATGTACACCATGCATAAAACACTTGTGTCTGGGGCTTCCCAATAAACGAAAGGAGCGGGGGGCTGTATTTTCTGAACCTGATGAAATAGTTGTTCTGTTTCAACTTTACCCAACGCGAATGTCGGCTACTCGTTCATAAAAAAATGCGTCAATCATCAAATCTCGACAGACATGCAAATGAGGAGACAAGAAGGACAGAACAAAATTTCAAACAGAAATTGGAGTCAAAGGTCTGCTGATTCAGCCCCCTGCCCCACAAGAAGCAATACTAAAAATTCAACAAAACCACAAACCGAAAGCTGCTCCACCGATCTCTCTAGGCCAAGGGGGTGTTTGCTTCGATATTTCACTCAAAAAAAATTAGAAGTCATTTCAAATACCTAGTTTTTCACAACAACTTTTCTTCAAAGTCACTTCACGTTACAACGTGCGGAAGTCAGAAGCTGACCGTAGGGAGCTTCCGCGGCCTCTATTTCGCATTTACCCCCGAAGTTGGAGGATAACTACCTGTCGTTTGCCATTCGACAAAACCCATCTCCCCAGCACCCAGCTCCTTCCCTCCTTCCTTGGCGCCCATCTCCACCCTCCTCCTCCTGCGCCCGCACCACCCTCCTCCTCAGCGCATCCGGCTCCCTCCTCCGGTGCTTCTACCTCATCTCCTCCGCCTAGATCTCGACGCAACCGCCCTCCTCCCTCCCCCAGAGCCCTCCTCCCCCGACGCGGCCCCTCCTTCTCCGGCTCCCTCCCCCAATGTCTCCTCCTCCCTCCGCCCAGATCTGGACGTCGCAGCCCTCCACCCTCCTCCGGCACCTCCGCCTCGCCTCTGGCTCCCTCATCCTCCACCGGCTTGCGCCGCCTCCTCCCCTGATGTGGCACCCTCCCCTGGCGCCTCCGCCCAAACACCAAACCTCCCTCCGCCCAGATCTGGATGTCGCCACCCTCCTCCCCTACCGCCGCCGCCGGCGGCGGCGGCTGAAACCCTAGGTGCCACCGCTTCTATTTTTGTAACACCCTGATCCAAAATCGGCTCAATGCCCAGCCCACCGTGGGGCGAACCCGCCACACATAGCACCTCACTTACACTTTCGTCCTCGCTTCGTGTAGAAGGGTTAACCCGGAGGTGGTACGTTTGGATCCAACAGGCATTATATACCACTACAACTCACTAGAGACAAGCAATGTGGGACTAATCTCACCACACAACTCCTCATGGGCCACATGGGCCACGCTAAGAGCAGGACGGGGTATTACATTCACCCCTTAAGGGTCGACACCTCGGCAAAGATACCGCATACGCGCAAATGCCCGAACCACCCCTCGGTACACGTCCGTGCGTCCAGTCTGCGGCACATATGCCATGCCATGTGTCCACTCCGCCCACATGCGCCATGCGCCATATGCCCGCGCTTCGCCCCGCACGCGCCCGTCAACAAGGTTGATGCTCGATACCATCCGTAACACCGACCCAAAATTCGCCAATGCCCAGCCACCGTAGGGCGGACCAGCGACACATAGCACCTCACTTACACTTTCGCCCTCGCCGTGTAAAAGGGTTAACCCGAGGTGCTACGCTTGGATCCAACAGCATTATATACCACTACAACTCACTTGAGACAAGCAATGTGGACTAATCCCACCACACAACTCCTCATGGACCACATGGGCCACGCTTCGAGCGGTAGGGGTATTACATTCACCCCTTAAGGGCCGACGCCAAGAACATATCCGCATACGCGGCAAATGCCTGTAACCACCCCTCGGACACGTCCCGTGCGTCCCAAAGGCGGCACATATACCATGCCATGTGTCCACTGGGCCCACATGTGCCATGCGCCATATGCCGCGCCCTATCCCGCACGCCCATGCAAATGAAGGTTGATGCTCTGATACCATCTGTAACACCCTGACCCAAAATCGGCTCAATGCCCAGCCCACCGTGGGGCGGACCCGCCACACATAGCACCTCACTTACACTTTCGTCCTCGCTTCGTGTAAAAGGGTTAACCCGGAGGTGGTACGTTTGGATCCAACAGGCATTATATACCACTACAACTCACTTGAGACAAGCAATGTGGGACTAATCCCACCACACAACTCCTCATGGGCCACATGGGCCACGCTACGAGCAGGCCGGGGTATTACAATTTTCTTTACTTTTTTACATTTTTCTGTTGTAATTTAATTATTTTGTAATAGCTATTTATTTTAATAATTATTTATTGTAATAATTAATCATTATGATATTTTTACTAATTATTTATTGTCTTTATTTATGTAATATTTGTTTATTGTAATAATTATGTTAATTGTGGTTTATTGCACTAATTATGGTAAATTGTAGTATATTGCGTTAATCGCGGTAGTCATTACCACTACTACATAAAAAGTCTTCACAGACGGTTCAAAAACGTCATCACGGACGGTTTCGTGAGCCGTCTGAGTTCATGGGTCAGTAATGACATGAGGTCATCATAGATGACTTTCGAACCGTCTGTGATGTATACTATCACAGACGAATTCATCTACAAATCGTCTGTAATGTTATTTCTCTATAAAATCTTCAAGCAGTGGTTGCTTGTGTCTTTAAAACCAGCTTTATATATATATAATTCGTAATCCCTTGTTAGCTAACCAAAGGCCTGAATTCAGCTAGCTAGCTCGCCCCTTGGGTGTTCATCCTAACCGTGCAGGAGAAACCATGGCATACTTCATCGAACCTGACACACTGGAGTGTGATTTGCTTCATGTCAATCCTCTAAATGCTTAATAGAATCCTCCAAAACCACGGCCTTAGAAGTAATAGCAGTAGAACCAAAGTTGAAGTTATTAATTACAAGTATGTAATTGTCTTTATACCCAACAAGAACACCAAACAACTTGAGTTTTGATTTATATGTAAGGATGGTCTCACCGTAGATATATCAGCAACCAACTATTGCTTGATGTCAAGTTCTACAGTGAGACCATCCTTACATATAAACCAGAACTCAAGTTGCTTGGTGTTCTTGTTGGGTTTAAAGACAATTACATACTTGTAATTAATAATTTCTACTTCAGTTCTACTGCTATTACCACCGAGGCAATGGTTTAAGAGGATTCTACAAAGCATTTAGAGATTAGCATGAAGTAAATCACACACTCCAGTGTGTCAGGTTCGATGAAGTAGGCCGTGGTTTCTCCTGCACGTTTAGGTTGAACGCCCAAGGAGCGAGCTAGCTAGCTGAATTCAAGTCTCGATTTAGCTTACAAAGGGCTATAAACTATATATATATGAAGCTAGTTTTAAAAGCACAAGCGGCTACTGTTTGGAGATTTTATAGAGAGAAGAGATAAGGAATGGAATGGTAAGACGTACCTGAGACGCAAGGGATGAGAACTTGAATGACGAGAGGCTAGTTGATTACACAGACAAATGTAAGATTAAGAAGATTGATTATTGCTCTCAAAATAAAACTTGCTAATATATTCAGACTAGTTCAAGTAAATTATCCAAAATTAACTTTGTTGTACACAAGAGCAAAATCTATCAAGATACTATCAACTGTGATGTAGGACAACAAGTATATCAGAATGTATAAATTGCCTGCTCGAAACAATATATAACAGCAGGTAATCTAACAGCTCAAGACACAATCTATACAAAATATCACATCCAATTGCATTTGTGATATTAATTCATCATAGAGCAATTCACGATACCACAAAAAATCATTCACCCACTGCCAATTTGCCATCGAACCCCCCATGTGAACCAACACTAAGTACAGAGAGCACCCCAGTAGCATCATATTTCACAGAAGCACTTGACACACTAACATTAGCATCTCCATCCTTCACCAACATCCATGGCATCACAAAGCAAAAGGAGGGAGTAGTAGAGGTGAAGTATACCAGTGCAACTAGGCAACCGAGGTAGCAACCCACCTTCATCAAACAATCACAAGGCCTCCATCATTTTCATGCATAGGCAACATCAACCCACATCCCAGCATCATTCACATGTGCATGCATATCAACCAACAACACATTAGTAAGAAATCAAGCTAAACTTTCAAATCAAACTCACAATAGGGAAAGCAAAATAGAAAAAAATAGAAAAGAGGAGGGGAAGGGGATCGAGCCAGAGCGGCGGTGCCATGGTGCCGGTCTGAGTGGGGCTGAGCCAGGCTAGGAAGACGTAGGGGCCGCGCAGGTAAGAGGAAATCACTACGGCTACCGTGGCTACCATGCAGGAGACGGGCGGGCCAGGAGCTAGGGGCGCGCGGGCGGGCAAGCCAAGCAAGCCACACGCACGGGAGGGCCGGAGGCACAAAGGAGAGGCACTGGCAAGCCCTAGAGTCCGAATATATATAAATAGGATTGGACATCACAGACGGTTCTAAAGTAAAACCAGTTGTGATATTATCTTTTCACACACGATTTTAAACAGAAACCGTTTATGATAAATATACATCACAGACGGTTCCAATAAATAACCATATGTGATAATATACATTCTTATATACATAAATACAAATTCACACATATGCACGTTCTCATGTACATAGATGCAAATTCAGAACATATGGCACATAAATATATATTACTTATTTTCCACCGGTCAATAATGCCATCATGTCGTTATACCGAGACAATTTACATATATAGAAGACAGTAAATACAAATTCAACTGGTTTTTTTTGTATTTATATATGGTCAAACACCATGGCCAGTCGCTTCTTACAAAGATTTTAAAAAAGTAGAAATCTAAATAATCAAAGTTTTTCTAGTGGCGGAGGTAGCATACTATCTCTGTCTTCAAAACTTTGTAGGCGTTAACGTCGGTATCAGACTGTTCGGGATCATCAAACGAAGCCCGAAATGTGTCCACCCGCTGACACGCTCATTCGAGTGTCTCCCAAAGACTATCCGACTATTTAATCAAGAAAAATTGAGCCAATAGGATCTCTTCCCTTGCTTGAGGGGTCTCGGCAAGGTCAAATCGGTTGCCCGCCGCCTCGATTAAGCGATCCAAGCGACGACAATCCTCCTGGAGATGTGCAATGTCGTTCTGGATGACCACGTCGATGATGAGGTTAACTCACCGGAAGTGGGAGATCACCCGGAAGACGCGGGGGAGGAGAATGTCAAGACGGCGGAAGGTGGTCGTCACCTGCTCCAGCACATCCTCGGACAGAGGAGCGAAGACACTGTTGGTACAATATCCTTCCGTAGCGTACGGTCAGAGAGGTGCTCGTACAGTATGGCCAGGTAGGTCATCAATGCCGGCGACAAGGAAACAGAAGAGGGAGACATTTCTGTTTTTAGAGTACGTATAGACTGATGTCCGGATGATCATCTTCGATGGCGGATTATCCTTTTTATAAAACAAGGAATAAAATCGTCGCATGAGACGAAGAGACGCATCGGGGAACCGAAGCGGCATTTATGCGAGCGAAGAGACGCATCGGCGACAAAGAAACTCATCGGGGAACTGAAGCGATATTATCATAGACAGTTATAACCAAAATCCGTCTATGAAGTCTACGATTACCACAGACGGTTCATGTTCAGAACCGTTTGTGATACTTTACAGACGGTTCTCAACATGAATCGTCTGTGAAGTCTACAATTATCGCTGACGGTTCGTGTTCGTAATCGCTCGTGATACTTCACGGATCGTTTCGGCATGAACCGCTCGTGATATTACCTCTTCACGCATTTGTTCTTAGCGCAACGATAATACTGATTTTAGCTAAACAAAAACCGTCTATAATTGTATTTAATACATACAGTTTTGGCCAACCGTCTGTGATGAGGCGTCCAGTATTAACCTTTTGCAGTAGTGTGCCAAATGCGACCAATTGCGCTAATTGCGGCAGTCGTTGTCGAATGTGATCAATTGCTCTAATTACGGTAGTCATCGTTAAATGTCGTCAATTGCGGTAGTTATCGTCAATTATGTTAGTTGTCCATTATCTTTAAATGTCGTCAATTGTGTTTAGCGTCATTAATTATTGTCAATTGTCGTTAGTTCTCGTTAAATGTTGTTAATTGCGTTAAACGATATCAAACAAGCTGTTACTGTCCTCATGGGTATTTCACACATTTCCTATCTAGGAAGCTACAGCAAGCCTACCTAAAAGTTAGACAGCCAAATATCAAACCTCTTCAGCCCGGCCGTTCAGCCCTGTCGACAAGCCAAAAGTCATTTTTCAGAAGAAAAAAAAACACAACCGTGCCAAACAGGCCCCAAATCTCCTCCCGCTCCGAGCCACATCAACATTTTGCTCAAACGATGTGTCACCTAAGTTTTTCCTCTTGATATACACATGACACATAAAGAATTCCAATCAACTACAAAGTGATTTGAACATATAACAATACTAGTATTTTTGTACAAGACCAAATAATACAGATTTGTATCTACATGTCTGATTAGATTGTGATGTGCTTCTTTTTCTTTACTGAACATTAGCCCCGTGAACTGGTAGGCAGCAGAATTCCATTCATAGGAGCTGACTATGCACAAGCAGGAAGTACCCTGTCTGATTGAAAAGTACTACTTGGCTTTGGCTGTGCATTGTACTACTAATCTACTATTATAAAATAAGCATCACTTAACCGCTGTTACATCGGCCTGTGTCGCGAACAGTGCAACGATCAAGTGCTGATTTGTTCTCAAATCAAACGTTAATTATTGCAGCAGTGGACGTTCCTGCACAAGCATACGTTGCTCTTTGCATCTGAGCTTTGAACTATCCCTCAAAGTGAGGTGGACAGTAATGGAATTACTCCAGGGGAAACGTTTAATGATAGTTAAGCGGAATCTGTCCATCTCCAAGTACACATAACTTAAAGCTATATATTTTCATGGAACAGTCATTCTGACCGGAGAGAATGCCTTTCTTCATAAATTTGGGGGCCTATTACGTACTCCATTATTGCACCTATGTTAGCGACTTGTGACAACTTTGGCTCATTTTCCATTGAGTGACCAGGGAATTCGGTCTCAGGTTATTGTCATAGGCATGATATGATACTGGCATTTAGCCTCTTTTGACCAGCACTGGGAGGAGACACCTGCTTTTGGTGCCACTTGGTTCGGACTATCACCGGTCACGGCAACCACTACAATCGTGCAACTGCATGTGTAGCTGAAGGGCCGGGACAATACCTGCTGTGTTCTTGATAACTGAGTACTTCTGGTTAAGGTACAGTCAGAACTTCAAGAGAGCCTATAGTGTGCATTCTATCTGTGATGGAACGCACAAAGATGCACTGAGAGGTCGCATGATTAGGTCTAGTCAGCATCTCAACAGCAACAGGAATATCGGATCCATTGAGGTGATTCTTCACAGGTCAAGTCGTGATGATTCTGTGAGCACTTTAGTGTTACGAAGGATCAGATTTTTTTTAGTAGTGGACAGTGTTCAACATGACGCCATGGGCCATGATCTAAACCTGTAACAGGCAAACTCCAACGAATGACCTATACCAAAGCAACAAGATACTCTCACTACATATGGCAGTTACGCAGTAACTTCTTTTCTGAGATCAGATATGGCTGCAACTCGATGAAACCTGCACTTCTTTGCCAGTATCAGGAGTCAGAGTAAGCTTCAGGGCGGGGTGCTTATCTGCAAAACGTACCGACAAAACCGGGTGGCTTTGGGCGGCAAGCTATCCTGAATTCTTGATTGAAACAAGTTGACGTCTGATCTCCATCTCATCTCGATCGGCCTCTGTTTAAATTATTGCTCATGGTAATCGATGGACGGTCCATAATTCCATGCCAATAATTATTCACAACAATGATTTGTTGTTATACAGTGCCTCAATCCAATGTGCCGCCGGATCGATGACTTGACCAAAGCTTCGTGCCATTTAGGACAGTTGCAGCGCATGTCAGATGACCACATCTCGCACCAAGTTAGGCAATAGTAAGCATCAGTACGTGTCTAACTCCTCCTCTCATCAAAGCACACACGAATGTGAAAATTAAGAGACCTAAAAAAGCAAAAGTGCCTTAGCTAGCGACGTGGCGAGCGGCTGTTTGATGTTGTCCGTTCAATTTGTTGTCAAGGTCCCCTTGCCTAGTCACCCTTCACCACCGCTGCGCCCATGACATGAGCCTGTGTAATATTGTAGAGGCCGTGAGGCTGGCATGGCTTCCCTGTTGCGCGTGCGTGACGAGTGAAAGGGAAGAAACGAACTACTAATGGAGGGATCGAAGAAAGAAAGCACTGGCTCGTTGCTCCACCACTACTGATGTGCAGTATGGTTCATCCTGGATTCAGATCGAGCAATTTGCACGGCGATCCACTTGAATTTGCTGATGCCTTTTTTGCTGGGCGATGTGTGGATCGCTCTGCGAAATTTCTTCCGGTGCAGGCTGTATCCGCCTCTAGCTAGCTAATCGCCTCCGTCGGCGGCAGCATGCATCATGTGAGTATGTGACGTCCGTGCGAGCTGGTCTATGCGAATTCGCAATCTAGAATTTTTGATGTCCATGATCCCATTATCTCGCAGGTTGCTTTCAGGGTCGTCCGAGCTCCAAAGTGAGATTGATGCAGATTTTCTTGTCTCCAGTACTGTTGACCAAAGACAGGCGTACGTACTCCTACTCAGACGTTTGGTCTCGTTATCTATCGGCTATGTGACGCCGTTAGACCATCGGTAGTGTCTGTACATGTGAGAGAAAAATGGAAGGATTTTTTTTTATTCAAGGATTTAATGTGGAAAATCTATAGTACCGTGCATTAAAAATCGTCATATTTTTCCAACAGTCTTGCTACCGTGACCATTTCATTGTTTCTGCTATTTAGTACAGTATTTATTGCCGAGTATGTTCGCTCACTCACGGATCAGCGGTATGCAAGCAGAGGATCCGAATCCCATGTGAGAGGGGAAGTAGAGTCTAGGGCATGTACAACAATTTCTCTTTTTAAAGTTCTCTCTGAAGGCCCCAACTTATTTACAGACAACCTTAGAAATAATATCTCTAACAATTCATCTATAAAATCATTCATTTTCAACACAACTTCTCTCCTTACTCACTCGCTATTTTGTGATGGTTTGTGTGCCCAACTGTCTCTTATATAAGAGATAACATATTATCTCTCTTAACATCATCTTTCTTCCTATTAGGATTTTGGGTGACATGGTAGGTAAGAGACGGCTGAGGTGTCCACTATTGGAGATGCCCTTAGGAATTTTTCTGCAATGTTTGGACCCTGTTGGTGGGACCCACCTCCAATAAAACAATGCAAGCCCATCTGTCTCCATGTCTCCTCCCACTGTGTCCCCTCCCTGCTCCCCATCTCGCTCATTCCCTCCCTAGAGTCCCAACGGCGGCATCAAGGTTGGGAAGGCAGTCGGTATCGAGGCTCGAATCCGGCGTCGATAGCTCCCAGCGGCGGCAGGATCTGGGCTCCGTCGATAGTCCCCACGCTTACTTTGACGATACCCATACGCTGCAGTGGTCTTTAATCCTCACGTCACGCTCTGGATCGAAGATTGTGTAAGCTTTTATTTCCTCTGTGTAAACGAAAATAGGCAATAAACCTCAACCCATGTAGCCCTTCTATCTCCCCCGGTCCATAGAATGCACAATAACAACGCTATGTGACTATAGTTATAGATCGCATCCTTTCTAGGATCACATGAACACCACGACAGGGCAAGCATGCACTACCAAAAAAAAAAAAAACACTCCCACCTTAGTACAGAGATTTACGTAACAAAAAAGGTATATTAGTAACCATATTTTTTGATATTCATGTCCATATTTTACCCGCAACGAAAAAATACACGCACTGTATCATTATTCTATATACTAATTTCGTATCTCATCACCGCACCCACAGTGCTGTTTCCAGAAAAAGCGTCGTGGCGTTGGATTCTATCTAGTTGACGTAAAGGCGTAGGAAACACTGACGCTTAATTTGACAGCCCGCTGAGTTGGGTCCGTGCGACTGGGTCGGATCGGCACAGCCGACAGGACACGCGCGTGGCCGCGGTGCACGGATGGATGGGATGGCACCAGCCGCGGCCATGCCGGTTGCCGAGACGCGTGCTGATTCATCCCCGGCGCGCGTGACTTGCGCCGTTCTGCCGTCTTGTCGCAACTCACGCTCCGACGAGGCCGGGCCATCCTACGGTGCGGGCGTATGCCGCTCGAAACAGCCCGCCTCTTCGGCCGGGTCGACACATGGGCCGTGACGGGCACGGCCAGACCCAGTAGGCCACCGCTGACAACATGCGCATACGTGGGCTGTTTGTTTAACGGCCGGTCCCTTCCACTCCCTTCGGCCCAGGCGCTCAGCCCGTCCCGTATAACATCAATGTTTTTTTTGATTTTTTTAATATAAAACTTAGCTTCTCATGTGATTACATAACATAAGACGCGCGCGCGCACACACCGGAGAGTGCACCGTATTAACACACATCTAGATATACAGAAACCAAGGATAAATTCGCGACCTCATAAATTTTCTATCGAAACACACTCACGAGGGTGTAAAAGTGAGCATCGCAGAGCAGGTGCGTCTCTCACAACTCCACCACTTCACATGAGTTGTTTTTCGTAAACCCCGACTTCGGACTAGGTAAGAAAGTACAAGGTTTTGAAACAGGAAATAAAAACAAACACAAAATCCACGGGACAAAGTTAGCCTATTTTCAACTAGCCTCCCATGTGACGGATTGCAATTATTTGATTTTTCTCTCTAGTAAATGCAGAGTTGTGGAACAGAAAGTTAAATATATAGTTTTGTCATAGAAGTCGTAGTGTTGCTGAATTTACTTACAAAAAGAGTTCTTGCCTAACAGCAAAGAGCCAAAAATCACGCGATCTGTGCCCAATTTTTACTTGGATTTTGAGTTCATGTACATATGTAACGGGTTATGATTTGATTTGAACCGAGTTACACCGAAGTTTCTCCTGTACAGCCAATTCCTGTATCTCTCGTCATCTCTAGGTCTTCTTTTTTTACAGGCCGAGGAGGACTGGAGGAGGTAGACATGTGCGCCCCTCGACATGCATGTCATGTGGTCTTCGGCTCGGGAAAAGACCTTTTCCCTTTCTTATTTCTACTTTTTAGGTCGCCTAGCTATCATCATCTGCTCGTCCCTCGATGTGCGCTTTACAATGATACTACATCTTGTCAAATACAGAGTCGATTATCTACAGTACAATACATTCTTGAGCAATGTTACGTGTCACCTGGATCAATCTCCGTTCTTCTTCCATACTCTATTTTCCCTGTGGTTCCATCTGGTCTGGCCTTTCCTGTCACTTCGTTCATTCTTGCATGCAAGGCATCTCGTCGTATTGCATGTTCATAACATTCGCTTTCCTTTTTCTTCTCAACCTAGCTGGCCCTTAGGTGATTAGTTTTCTCGGTTTGTGTTTTGCTTTCTACTACTACCTCATGCTTTATCCCTTTGTTTTCCTTTGGATGATTGCTTCTCTTGGGGCAGTGCTGCAGCATAAAGTTGGAGCAAGAAGTCCAAATTAAGATTTGCTTTCATAACGCAGCTCCTCCCTCTCTCCCATGTCTTTGCCCCTCTGGCACTCATGCGGGTTCTACACATGCTAAGAAGGGAAGCGACTATAGATTGTAGATGCACAGAATTATATGTTCTCGAGATGAAAAATACAGGGCCTTCGTTGATGCACTCTTCCTTGCCAGCCACCGGCGCCGATGCTCAGAATTAAGTAATGGAGTTGCGCTTTATTAGTTGTCTCCCAACTCACAAGTATCAAGTCCTTACTTTGGAAGCAAGCATCGATGATTTTAATACCCTCCTCTTTATCTTGGATTGATGCTTGCTCAAGGCAAGCAGACAGGATGATTTGCAGATGAAATAATACAAAGGTAATCCTCCAAATACGAGGAGTTGAGGACTACCTGGAAAAGGAGGTAATTTATGCATGTGTAATCATCAGTTACTAATTTACTGGTAGTGGTAGTATTTTTCCCAAGTAAATGGCCCTAACTAAGAACACCACCACTTGGTCAGAGTACACGCACACTTTTGCTGCTCAGGTTATCTTGTTGCAAACTACTACTGGTGACAGAAAGAATAAACAAGCGTAAACTAGTCAGTCTACTGATATTGACAAGCAGCTTTCGGAGGGTTAGCTTTCGGAGGGTTAGTTAACCCTGTTGTTTCCTGAGAGGATCCTAATAGCATCTAAGACAGATTTTACTGCACACGGATTCAATCCATTGGAATCATCACTGGGGATCAGTATTTTACTCCTACTGTTCATCCTAAAGAGCATAATAAAACTGAAGTGGCAGCAGAAACAGTCTCAATCCAAAAGTACGGAGGAACAGTAGAAGTAAGCATAAGAGCACGAACTGCCTCAAGAAGATGAGCATAAGCATCACGGCAGGAAAACCGAGAGAGTGTGCTCTGCTCAGCAAGAAAGTCACGAAGGACTCCTGACAAGTATTCCCCGGTAAAGTCAGTATGAAAAACACGAATATAAGAATCAAACTGAGTACGGATCATGGTGGCAAAAGTCTTGTAGATGGATAAAACATCACTACAAGATGACATAAAGTATATCCATGTATGGCTAGAAAATTTATCAATAAAAATGATATAATATCGATGACCTCATTTCGAAACGAAAGGGGCCGGATCCCATACATCAGAACGAACAAGATCAAAAGGACGTTGTGACACTGACTCACTGGAAGAATAAAGAAGGTGAAGCTGTTTACCAAACTTACAACCCTGATAATTTAGAGAAGCATCACCAGACATATACCCTAAAAGACCACGACGAAGTAAAGAAGATAGATGCGACCTGCAAAGATGTTTCAAACGATGATACCACTGAGAAAAAGACGCAATGGGGGATGCAGCAGAAACAGTGACGATGGTGGAGGCGACAAGACTGGCAGGAGCAGCGGAAGGAAGATGAAATCAGTCAAACTACCAAAAATGTTGTGAGTCACGGCGGCGAGGGGCAGCACCAACCAGAGTCCCCATGTGTCGATCCTGAACACAACAAGAATCAGAATCGAGAATAATACGACAACCATGATCAGTGAACTAACCGGCAGATATGAGCTGCATGGTTAGTTTCGGAACATGGGAAATAGCAGGAACATAAAAAGAGAAATTCGAAAGAGTGTCTCGTCCTGCAATAGAAAGATAGGTATCATATGCTGTCTGAACAGTGATAGGAGCGGCTAAGGGACAAATAGAAGTAAGACTGGTGGAATCAGATGTCATATGAAAGGAAGCATCGGAATTAAGGATCCAAGGTGATATACCTGAGGAAGAAGTAGAAGGTAGTCTCCCACTAGAATATTGTGCAGCAAAACCAATAGAACAAGACAGTGCAGAAGGAGCCATGCGACGCAACACTATGAGAAACTCCTGAGAATCAGAAACACCAGAACTCCACTAAGAGAAATAACCACTAGTGCCCTTCGGAGGATGGTGTAGGATCAAGGATAACCGACTAGAGGGGGGTGAATAGGAGGTTTCTAAATTTTCTTAATCAAATTACCCAAATTAGCAAGATACTCTAATCAAAGATATTTATCACAATCTATGAGCTACAAAAATAAGTGCAATAAGTAAAGACAAGAATTAACCACACAAGGACAAGGGGTTTTTTCCCGTGGTGTCGAAGATTTGTCGATCTTCACTAGTCCACGTTGAGGAAGCTTGATCCACTCAAGCCGGCTCCACAAATTAAGCCTACCCTCGATCACTTGGTTGTTCTTCCTCCTCTCCGGAGTTGGTGAACACCGACCAATCACAAACGGCAACGGGTCTCTTCACAAGCTTCTTTGAAGAGATCACCGAGCAACCTCCGCCAAGTCGTCTAGGTGCCGACAAGCACCAAGAGAATAGAACTTGATCTTTCACTTGACGGCAAACAAGAGCCAAAGGATCAACTAATAATGCAATACTCTTGTTCTTACTCACTACCTCACAAAAGTGTGCAAAGAGAGTAAATGAGGAGTGAGAGGAGTGCTCAAGGCTTGAATGAATTGAATGAATGCTCAACAACACGTCCTTGAGCTGGTGGGGGTGTATTTATACCCCCCCCCCACAACCAAATATGACCATTATGCGTAAAATCGAGCAAAACTCGGAAATCGAACTTCAGCGGTACAAAGTGCGGAACTTCCGCCTTCACTCGAGTGCATCAGATAGCAGTCATTACATGAGCATTAAATGCTCGAACTAGCCGTTGGATTTATGTGCGAACTTCCGCCAACAAGATTTCGGTTCTTCCGATTAATCGAAGATCCGCTTTTACACAATGGAACTACCGCGCTCGCTGCAACGGCTAAGTCCCTAAAAGGGTGCTCTCGAAAAAATCAACCGCACATTTTTGAGCAACCGATTAATCGAACTTCGCTCATATCATTGCGGAACTTCCGCTTGAGAAATCGGCTAAGTCCCTAAAACGGATGCTCGGAAAAATCAAGCGCACATATTTGAACAAACCGATTAATCGGAACTTCCGCTCGTTTCATTGCGGAGCTTCAGCTGAGAAATCGGCTAAGTCCGAAAATGGATGCTCTCGGAAAAATCAAGCGCGGTTTTTGAGAACGCGACAATGAAGTTCCGCAGTTCACATGCCGGAACTTCCGATTGTGTTCTGAGAAAAAGAGTTTTCTTTTTAAACCAAACCAAAAGAACATGCATGATCCTAAGTTGATCCAAAGGCATAATGAGATGCTTTCAAGCTACTAGACAAGCTCCCCCTTGATAGTACGACATTTATCCTATAATCCGGTCTTCCTCCATACTTCAAAGACCGGTAAAATTCAAAGGGGTCCTAATCTATTTGTACCTTGTCTTTGAGATCAACTCCGTCTTTTCAACATTCTTTCACATGCAGCTCCTTAGTTTTACTTTGTCATTTGGGACTATGCCTTGTAATCACTTCAACAAACATGTTAGTCCCATATTCACATAATGTCATTAATTACCAAAATACAATTTTTAGGGGCCTAGATGCTTTCAGATGGCCACCATGACGTAAATCCTTCTTCTTCTTGTAGCAGAACTGCTCCACATGTCCATGCTTGTTGCAATAGGTGCAGTGGAGGCCCCTACCAACAGCAGCTGTCACCGGTGAAGGCACAACTGGTGATGGAGTGGCTGTAGCAGGTGTAGAAGCTGGAGGAACCGAAGAAAATGACTGGAACAGCAGCAGACCCACAACACGAAGGTGAATCTCCTCAGCACGAACAGCTACAAGGGCCTCCAACAAAGTCATACGAGGGTGTCGTGCTAGCAATTGAGTACGAGTCTGCTCATACTCAGCCCGAAGACGTGTCAAGAAGTCATAGATGCGATGAAGCTCTAGGTGAAACTGCTGACGCTGACAGCACTGACAAGTATGGTAAACATTTGGTCCCAAAGAGTCAATCTGACGCCATACCGCAGACAACTGGGCATAAAACTCGTCCACAGTGGCATCTCTCTGCTGCAGCGACTGCTCCTGATACACAACATAAAGATACAAGGAATCACCAGATGGCTCGTAGCGGTTGCGCGGATGCTCCCACATCAACTGTGCTGAGGTCAATCCAACCACATCCCTAGTGAAATGCACTTCCATGCTAGCAACCAGAATAGCAGAGGCATGGGCATCCTCATCAATCCATGTCTTGTAGGCAGCATACTAAGCCTGAAAAATCACCATAACATCCTCAAAAGCATCAGATATCCCTTTGCGAGTGTCTTCGGAAGCATCCTTCGGGAGCACAGGCCCAACATGTGGAACATGGCGAGGCAGACAAGGCAACTCGCGAGTGAGAAAATCCCCAAAACGCTGACCACGCATATGGAGGCGTATGTGCTAAAACTAGTCCCGATAATTGAGACCATCAAAGATCACTAGACAACGAGGAACAGACACAGTGCCCATTGGTAGGCGGCGCTGGACGGTGCGGCAACCAAGATAACGAAGTCTAATAGGCGGTGCTGTACGACACGTCGGTTGGAACGACATACTATTTTTTTAATGGGCCAGCTTCTCATAAAAGGGCCCCGATGCCTACGAGGCATGCCGAATCGACGGCGGCTCGTGCGGAGGACCCGAGTGGAGCAACAGTGGCGACGCGGGCATCCCGAGCGGCGGCGGCACGAGCATCCCGAGCAGCAGCAGCCCAACTCCCAGCTGACTCCCTGGAGGCTCGGGAAACCAGGCGGCGGCCGAGCTCGAGCGACACTCGGCTGTGTCAAAGAGAACGATCGGCGGTTAGATCGAGGCCGATGACCGCATGGGGCGAAGACAATGTCGGCGGCGGCCCGGAGTAACGGCGATGGCTGGGTGGGCGACGGAGCCGGGCAGCCAGAGACAAAGGGCCAGCGGAGGCGGTGATGGAGCCGGGCGGCCCGAGACGAAGACGACCCGGATGAAGAGTCAGCACGACGGCGACCCGTGACGCAAAGAAAGTCGAGCGACAATGGCGGCTGACGAAAGCGGCATGACCTACCGGCGAGAAGAGACTAGTCGATGGCGGCGGCGCAGACGAAACCCTTGGTATGACGCTGATACCATGTTATGAATAGATATTGTATTGATATAAGGCACATATATAGTATATATACAAATAAATTTTTGTATAATACACATCTAACACTCTCAATCAGTAGCTATATAGATTTTTGTAGGTTATGCTTTGGGGTAGCCTTGCACTGCCTCCACAGACATTGTTATTGACGTGTTGCTGGATTGGACAGCCCGCCTAGAACATTATCCATGGCAGACAAGCCAATGGTACTGAATTATCCTGAAGTTGTTTGTCACATCATTATACCAAACTATCTGTACTAATACTATTGATGATAACCACCATTCCTTATATAACTATACGTTCACAATAAAGTGCAGAAAGGTTTTAAAGAAAACCTGTCCACTCTATGTTTCATTCTTTATCATCGACAAATGCCCGTGCATGATATACTCAACACTCTGTTGATCCGCACATAGTAGAGAGGAGAATGTCCGTACAAATATCGTGTGGTTGCAGTTGCAGGTGATCCACAGAGCCGTCCGGCAGCAGGGGCCTGGTTGCCGTTGAGCCTGAGAAGGCCACGACTATCTCCTCGCATCCTCCACAGTCACACACTCGCAATTATTAGCACCTTCCTTCTTCCCCATCAGAACAAACAGAAGAACGCTTCCTTGAATTCTCCCTTGGAAGCAAAGAGAGTCCAGCCCCTTTGCTTACTGCACATGCTTAAGCCTGCGTCCACAGGCCACAGCTCATCTCATCTACTGATCATAATCATATGGAATACTAACACACACATCGATCACATGTGGAGGTGCTGTGCTAGAATTGGATAAATTCCTGTGCACTGGCAGTTACCTGACATCCACCATGATGCCCATCAGAGGCTGATTGGTCCCTGCACAAAGGCCACACAAAACTTCCCTTCTTTCCACGAGCTGCTTTTCTTGCATTGCCCACTCCTTTTGCTTTTCCTTTGGCTTGGCCTAGGCTGCACTACACTAGCCCTTTGATTGAATCATTTCCACCTCCTCCCCTCCTACACTGCACTAACTAGTGCACTAACGCTAGTCGAGGATATATCATGTGGGCTGCTACAGAGTGTGCATGGGATTGGGATTGGGAGTGGGGAACCACTCTTTTGAGGCGCCCAAACATGATTCTGGGATTATTTTTTGTACCAATCTTGCAGCCTTCCCTTGCCATCAACTGTTGAAGGCTCCCTATCATCCATCTCTGCTAGCTTGCTTATTTCTATGCGAGTGTGGCAGCCTTTCCCGCGGCACTCTTTTTGTTCCTCCAAACTTTTTTTTCCTTTGTTTTCTCGTCGCTCCACATTGACACCACCAAATCAGTTGAGATCTCACTTTTGATTCGGTGACTGGCTTTAAGTAGAGGCAGCCAAGCCATCTCTCTTCTTCTTGTGGGTTCTTTCGTTTTTGCCATTCGGCAATCACTACTGAGCTCCCATTAGCAGAGGCAAAGCAAGCGAAAAAAACAGTTGTTTGTTTCTGCCTTCAATTCTGGGAGGAGTGCAGACTGCAGAGTGCTAGTGCTAAGGTCTGAAGGTATAGTCTCTTTGTCCTGCAATGTACATTCTTCTGAATGAGTTTTTTTGGGTAGTCTTTCTTCTGTTTCTCCAGTTATTTCTCCTTTTTGCATTGCTTTTCAGCTTTCTTGGCTGATCACTGGTAAAAAAAAGAGGTAGTGCCGTAGTGAAGATGCTGAAAAAAATAGTTGTTATGCCCGTGTAAAGTACAAGTGTGCAACTAACTCACTAATAGTTCTCGGTGATTCTTGATTCTTCCGGAGATCGACTTCCCATCATCCGTCATGGGGTAGCTATCCACAGTTCCAAAAAAGTCAACATTCAGTTCTTGCGTGCCCCTGAAATTCAGAAATTGTCGCCGTTCAACACGTAAATTTCAACTACGCCAATTTCTTGACGAGTAATACATGGCGTGCAGGGAAACGTTCTGGTTGCGGTTGCAAACGACCGAGAAGTGGGCAGCTATGAGCGGGTTCGGGCAGAGGTCGAGGCCGTGGCCAGGGGACCCCACGCCGACGCCGTCCGAGCCAGCCGCGGCGGTTGCCGCGACCGCGGACGCGAGGGGCGAGGCGTCGACGCTCAAGGATTTCGGCACGTCGATGGACGCCATCTCCTTCGGGTTCGCGGCCACGGCCATCCTCATCTCCATGTTCCTCCTCATGGCCATCTTCGAGCACCTCATCAAGCCCCGGGCCTTCCCGCCGGACGACTCCCCAGCGGTGCGGCCCGCCCCTCCAGCCGCCGGCACCGGCACAGCCGCTCTCCCGGCAAGCTTCGGAGCCCGCCCATGGTAAGGACCTAACTACGTGACAACTCACCGTTATCGTGACATGCAATGCGTGTGGTACGTGTTACTGGATGAGATACTGACTACTGAGCGGTCAACATCGGCATGTTGCAGGTGGACTCGGTGCTGCAGGCGGCGGACCTGTCTGTGCTGATGCCGGGGCAGCGGTACCCGACGTTCCTGGCGCAGCCGGCGCCGCTGCCGCCGTCCTGCCCCAGGGAAGGGGTGCATTGGCCGCCGCACGACCACCGCCGCTCCTGCATGCCACCCTAACAATAATCTCTGCAACGAAGAAGCATGTGCTGTCGATCCGGCCGGGTTGTTCATTCGTTGTATAGCGGAGAGGTTGTACATGTAGGAGAATGGCAGAGTTGTTGGATATCTATCGATCGACATCCTGTCCTGGTTGCCCGGCCAATCTTGTTCGTATGCATATTGCATTGCATGGTCCTTTCTTTCAGGTGTTTAAGTTCGTGTCATTTCGCGAGTAGTTCGGGCCCAACTGCCCAACCGGTACATGAGGGCAAGAATAGGCAACTGTGCACTAGCAAAATCGTACGGTACGGTTGGGCCTTGAAAGGACGGCCCAACTGCCCGTTGATCCATCCGTATAGCCTGTCCTTTGCACCAGATGCGAGCACTGAGCTGCCATGAAAGAGATGCTGCAACGAAGCACGCCAGGTTGTTAGACTTCGAGATCTGAGAATGAACAAGCTAACGGTCTACGGGTGGCACCGGAAACCAGGGACGCTATGGTGGTGCGCCCTGCCCGTCGGACATGGCTGGGAATCAGGGGAGAAATTTGCGCCCGGTGTCACCTCCCAGTCCCAGGTCAACACAGAGCTGAAAGTAATCAAAGCAACATGGTCCGAGAGACTTGAGCCTTGCAAATGTTTGCTCCAATTAGAACAAGGCTAGAACAAACCGGTGCTGATGAAAATTGACAGTTCTCGATCTCGGGCTGAGCACGTCATACTGGGTGTTTTTAAAAATTGTTGATGATTTGCCACACAAAAGATGTGTATTTGATTATTTAATGCTCCTTGTCTTACTAATATGCATATTACAGGACCACATATCAGTGAAATATGGAGTAACCAATCATCAAATGCATATTTTCTGCTATGACAAATCATCAAATATGGCTTTTACTCTTGATTATTTCAATCGCAGCGTGTGCGGTAACTCAAGGTGCGTACCGCAGGCTAACTTCCTACTCCTCTTAGGTCAACGAGAGCACGTAGTTCTGCGATACAAAGTTAACAGACACCCATTTCTCCGTTTTTAACACATCTCGTGCAACATATGACACCACTGATTAGCTCATGCTGTCTCCTGGCACCAACCATTGATAAACAGGATTAAAAAACCATATGGTTAATTAACAATATAGCACACAAAAGTCTACGCACACGAAACATTTCCTACGAAACGGCTACGAAAACAGGTTCTCGCATGCCTGCGCGGCCGCAAACAACCACCAAGCTTCATCCTCAGTTATCTTATAACTAATAAAAGAAGAAATTCACTCCCACACAATGGGATGGTGTTTTTTCTCCCATGCGCGTGGTTGACAACTCCCACCCCTTCCAAATTTCTTATCGAGGTGCACCAACATGCACTACTACAGAAAAGCTCATTACAGACGGTTTGTAACAGTCATTACAAACGGTTTTTGAACCGTCTGAAATTTTATGTATGTGATAACAGACGGTTATCACAAACGGTTGAAAAAATCGTTTGTGATAAGTCTTATCACATACTGTTTTTAACAAAAACCGTCTGTGAAGGGCAACAAAAAACCGTCTGTGAATGGCAGATATCGCAGACGGTTCCAACCAAAACCGTTTGTGATATCTTAGTATCACAGACGGTTCTTGGTTGGAACCGTCTGTGATATCTGCTCTTCACAGACGATTTTTTGTTAAAAACCGTCTGTGATAAGTCTTTCAACCTAACTAATTTTTTTTTTCAAATTTTCAGCTAGCCTCAGGAATTGCTAGTCATGCCCTCTGAAAACTAACAAGCAGAAACATATCACAAATAATTGTTGACAACTCAAAGTCATCATTCAACTCAAAATCAATTACAAACGAATGCTTCAAGTATTGTCGCTAGAGTTACAAATTGAATTACAACCAGTCAAAATGAATTACAATATTGAATAAATTGTTTCGAGGTCGTTCATCGGTGTCGACGACGTAAAACTCTCCGGTGGTGTTAACTATATCTGCCTTGATGAAGCCACAGAGCTCCCCTCGAACGTGCGTGACCTGGTCCATCTCGAATGCATTTAACTCTATGTTCAAGCCACGCCGCTAGCGTGAGTAAAGTAGTAAGCATATATATTTAAATTTATAATTAGGAAATAATTATTACGAGATTGACAAACCGTGGATCGTCGTCCCTAGAAGCAATCAATAGTCGCATATGATGGCATACGTAGAATGCGATAGGTGATCTCGTTTTTCTTTGGCAGACTTTGCAAAAATAGAATTACATATACATGTACAGTCAGTTCGAGACGCAATATTACGGAGTATGATATATGATTATTGTGTTGTAGCGTGTACCGAAAATCGCATCCTATGAGTCAGTGTGACGCTCGTTCCCTTGTATAAACCTCCCCCGGCAACATAGCCGATGAACGTCCTACATGATTCAAAAAAGTTATCCTCGTCCATTTCAAATGAAGGAAGACTACAATAGAATTATGTGCGGAGGAAATGAACATACTTATCGAGTATTCCTTTAAGAATGGTGAAGTCGTGATTTTTGTTGAGTAGGGAATCAAGGTACAATACCATGTTCCTCTTTGGCACAAGAATCAGAAGAATCCAGTGGAACATACTCATGTATGTCGCTATAGTCATAAACCTATGTTGAAACGTAATTTGTATAGCAAATATTGAAGCACTTACTTCTGATTGTAGGGAACCATTATGTAGTCCTTATCGTCCAGAGCAAGCAATCATATTTTTATGTAATTCTCGACGTATGATGCGTCTTGGTTGATTGTTTGCTCAGAGATCACGTGTGGGTCGAGGAAACCCACCGGTTCTTTGATTCGACGGGCACATTTCATAATGTATCTGTACAAAAGCAATGAGTTATGATATTTATCGGTATCACGTGTGTAGAAATTGATTGTACACACTTACAGTGTCCAGCATCGTAGAAGTGAGGCGTCGAGGGCAGTTAGGTTGTATAGGTCAAATAAGTTTTCAAAGCCCACGACGAAGTCGCCAGGCTCGTGGAGAAAATGCTCCCTCCCGTATCTGATAGTGATTCCAGTATGACCCCCCCTCCTCTCGGGTCTTGCGCAAGTACCAATCATGCAAAGCTTGACAAGCTACTCATGAGCTCTTTATTTTTGCACCGGAGACCAACAGACTTCCGATGGAGTATTTCACGGGTTTGGGAGGTGCCTTAATGTTCTTCGATTTTGATTTCTCCTTAACGAGGCGGCTGAGGGACGTCTTCCCGTGAGACGCCTTAGGGACCGATATGGTGACACGCTTTTCTTGTCCCTTCGCCGTCTTCTCGACGGGAAGCGATGTGGCGGCCTTTTGAAGCTTTGGTTGAGGCGGACTCATCGAGGGTCCTATTGGAGAGGTAAGGTCCTGTCGATATCGCGTCACTGAAGGGTCCAGTGCGATGTCCTTCTTGGGCCATTTGATAAAAGTGTGCGTGGCATCCCCTAGTGTTCTGATTTCTTCGTTCGGGGGAATCTCCAGCGGGATGGCCATGAAATTGTCATGTACCATGTCCACCTTCACCCTGGCGTACCCCTGCGCTAGCTGAGCACCGTGCTGCACTGCCCCTTCCTGGTATGGATACACCATACCCCGCCCAGCCTCAATAGGAATCGACCCAACCATCCTCACTTGGAGCTTGCAGGGCGTCGGCTCCTACAAAATAGTACACAATTAGCTAAGGCGTCCTATAGGTCTATCTTTGGAGCATTCCAGAGATGTACATTACCTCGATGTTGTCGATCGGTAATTGCTAGGGATGGCAATCGGGCGCGGCGGGTACGGGTAGTGCTCGCCCATACCCGTACCCGCGACCCCGAATTCCCCCCACGGGTATACCCGCGAAGGACGACGGGCGAAAAACCTCGCCATACCGTCGCCCATGGTACCGTCGCCCGTGAGCATACCCACTTACCGCGAATAATGCATCGCCGCCAGGTGGGTACCCATCGCCCGCGTACATGCTCGTTACCCACGAGCAATGCATACATCAAGTTCATCATAATTCACACATCAATGGTGTATCACACATTCAACAACTAATAAAGTTCATCACAATTCACATATCATGTTCGACAAGACAACTAATTAAGTTTAACAAATAAAATACAAATACAAATTGACATAGTTTCTTACACATGTGGGTAGATTACGTAATCCAAGCGAAGCGAGTGCACGGTGGAGCTTACCCATGCCCATACCCGTTTACCCGATGGGTAAGGAATTGTGCTCGTTTTCATACCCGTGGGCAAAGAAAGACGCCCATACCCACCTCCATTAGGGTATTCGTCCGCGGGCACGCGGGTAATCGGGCACAATTGCCATCCCTAGTAATTGCACGTCGTCATGTCCAGAATTATATGAGAACACGACACTACTCGGATGTTGAGGAGGACTTGCTCCCAAATTAACAGGGGCGGCTTGCACTTGCATGAGTTGATTTACTTGGTTCTGCAAATTTGTTATTCGTTCTTCAAATTTTTCAATAATCACATGTTCCAACCGAGCGTCGTGCTAGTCCTTAGATCTCTTCCTACTCCTATATGTGTCGGAGTTGTGTGGGAATCCATCCCTCCAAGGTACGTAAACCCCAACGCCTCGCGTGCGACCCGGGTGCTCCTTGTTTCCCAGGGCCGTAGATAGTACATCCTTCTCCCTGTCTACTTCGAAGGAATCTTGGGAAGATGCGGAAGTCAATGCTTCCTGCAAGAGGACATCATGTTATTGTAGACACCATGAAGTTATGGACTTATTAACAATTAAGTGGTTTGACAAATTTACCAGCCGTTGAGACACTGCCTCGTCTGCCGGGTTTGTGAAGAAGATGCTGCTCGAAGACGTGGCTGATGCCCTCGCTCTTAACTGTGCTCGAGCGCTTCGTCGAGATCTCGACAAACGGTCGCACGGCGGTCTCGTCCACCGCCGCCATCGCGTGGCTTTACTGCGTACCAGCCGGTCGCGAGTCCGTGGGGTGAGTGTTTTGTGCTGGAGAGCTCGGCGCTGCACTTTGCTCTCGAAATTGGGTCGTCGTCTTCATCTGCACGAAGGCGTCCCATGTATCCCGTGATAAGAAATGATACGTTGTGAAGGGCGTCCGACTCGTGTCACGTACTGCGTGACAAGCAGGCTCTTGAAGCTCCTCCACGCGTGGAACATCGCGAGCAGCGCGTGCCATCACACACGTGCTTGGCCCGCCTGTGGAAAGTGAACGAGGCGAAAAGTTCATCTACAACCGTCTCTCTGTACATCCATCGAGACTTCGTGTTGGGGTGGTGATGGGGACTCGTTCCTTGCAAGTACCCATGAGACGGTCCGAATCTCGATCCGCTTTCTTGGGACTCGGCGGGATCCCGACGTCATCGACCTCGTGATCGTCATGCGGCCCAAGGGCAATTTGGAGATTCCTCGCCATCTCGCTGCGTACCACCTTGATCGGAGATCCAGACGCATTTAGCGGCGTCGGCGGCGGCGAAGACGACTGCCTCATCATCTCGCTTACTTGCTATCTATATAAGTTACGTACGCAATGATTACATAATAAAATAAAAGTTACCCATTGAACCTAAATATATGATACGTAGTAAATAAAATATATGAAATTACACAAAAAAAAACTGCAAAGGAGAAGAAAATATTGAAAACAAACAAACACACATACAGGGATGTAACGGCACGGCACAACATAAAACGATAAGAGCAGCCGTTGTCTAAACTCGTATACCTTTTTACGAGGGGGTAAAACCCAGGTAAAGACACATCCGTCTAATAGCTTAAAAAGATACTACTCTGAAACTACAAAGACAGATGGGATAATATTAATAAAAAATTTAGTAACGCCAATGAACTCCAATGTCAGACGTGGCAATCCAAAGGTTAAGAAAAACTTGCAGGGGATGACAGAGATGGAAAATCTTGTGAGAGCACTGTGAAACTTTGAGCTCTGACAAATCTTGTTTTGCTGGTCATTTCATTCAACATTGCCCAATAAATGGTGATACTAGATTTGACATGAAAAGGATGAAACCCCCAACTGGCATTCCAAAATCCATGTTAATGCCCAACAAATGAGTAGTATTATTTAAAATTGTTGTAGCCTAAAGGACATGCATGTTCCAATAGGCCTACCAGTTTTGACTAAAACTGCATGCAAATAATAGATGCCAATGTGTAGAATGAGGTATACATGAAACTAGTTGAGAAAAGGTTGGATGGTCAGGAGCTTACTGAACATGATTATGAACAAGCTATGGTAGTTGTATTTGGTAACTATGGTGGAGGATTTTTGAATTTGTCAACAAGCAGTGAACAAGGAAGTAGCTCCAATAACATAAATGGTTTCATGAACTTCGTAGTGTCATTTCTGGCTGAGAACTATCCAGAGGATGATTTGATGCTCGGCTACCACCATTTCTTAGAAGATAAGAGGTATGAACACAACAATATGCTTGATGTGTCGTTCCTTATACATATCTACCAATATGGTTGCACACTAACATATTTTATCTTGCATTCTAGGTTGGAGAGAACCAGGCAAGTCAGCACCACATAACAATTCACCCTCGACAGGTTAGAGAGTCACCTTGACCTTCAAGTGAAGAATAGGCACATTATACGCTTGATGTTGCATCTTACTAGCTAGATATTGCATTAGACATTTTACATGCTTTAGAGTTAGTATCTTTATTGAACTTTTGAAATTACTATTTGGTTGTTGCTAGAAAATTTGTTTTGATATTCTCGTTGAGAACAATGTCAGCATATTGTTTATTTGCTTCAATCTTCAGAGTGCTATAAGTCGTGTTCATGTTGTGGGATGGAGTACATTTCGGCATTTTATATTCATGCGATGAGTGAAAGCTATAGTGGAGAGAAGATCAACCTTAGGGTGGCGTCGGATCGAGGGAGGCGGCGTTGGGTGGCACCGGAACAGGGGAGGCGGCGTTGGGTGGCACCAGATCGAGGGAGGCGGCGTTGGGTGGCGCCGGATCGGGGAGGCGGCGTTGGACGATTCTGGGAAGAACTAGGGCAAGTGCTAAGAACTTGGGCAAGTGCACAACGATTCTAGCGGACCACTTATATCGTCTAACATCACAGACGGTTCTTTAATGGAACCGTCTGTGATGTAGCATCACAGACGGTTCCATTAAAGAACCGTCTGTGATGCGCACAAATGGACCACCAACTAATTGCCGGTCTGACCGCCACCAAATCGGTCACACCGCCAAGGGTGGCCGGTCTGACCACCAACACATGGCAGTTTAACCGATTTAGCACCGGTAAGACCGCCAGGCCACAGAAGCAATGCACTTTTAACTTTGCTGAAATGACAAAACACATTTTCCTATTTTTGTGCATTAACATCAACATTAGAGATGATAAGTCCATAACACATGACAATTCCACATTGACATCACATTACAATGGAAGAACAAGTCCATAACACGTGACGTGTTTCCATGTTAACATCAAATTACAATGGAATACATGCTTAATTGAAATATAGTCCTTCATGATGATCAACGCGCATATAGCTAGCTTCCTCACTAGGTTCTTCCTCCAGTATGATGTCGTCTCCGAAAGGAGGCAACTCGTCAAATTGATTGTACTCTTCCTAATCCTACTTTTCCCATGAAGAACTACGAGACGGTTCTTATTTGCAGGGTCCATTACATAAAAAACTTGAACAACTTGCTTAGCGAGTACGAATGGTTTGTCCTTGTATCCGACACGTTTCAGGTCCACAATAGTGACGCCGTACTTGTCGACCATGACGCCCTGCGGAAGTTTAACCCAATGACATCGAAACAGGGGGATCTTGAAAAGTACATAGTCGAGCTCTCAAATCTCCTCTACGAACCCATAGTACGAGTTCAACCCGCGTGCCCCCCGCAGTATTGAACCCCTCGTGAAATGCATCTATGCGGACACCACTGTTCTGGACTATGCTCTTCCTATCCTTAGCTGTCGTATAAAACGTGTACCCATTTATGTCGTATCCTTGCCATGTTACAATTGTAAATTTTGGCCCTTTGGCCAACCATAGCAGTGTTTCATCACTTGATGACCTCCCAGTGAATCACATCTTTAACCATTCGTTGAACCGACAGTTGTGCTCTCTCGTTATCCAAACCTCCAACCGGTCTGGATTCTGTTGGCGTACCATGTCTTTGTGCTCGTCGATGTACGGGGACACTTGGGTCATGTGTTGCAAGACCGTGAAATGGGACTGCGCGAATGTATCTAGATCGGGAGTGATTGCTTTCCTTCCGATGGTCCCGATACCCTCCAATCTACCCTCGTGACGAGATAGAGACAAACCTATAGGTTCCACCTGAGCCATGTAGTCGACGCAGAACTCAATGACCTCTTCGGTTGCATAACCTTCGATGATACCGCCCTCCGTGAGATCGATTCCGCACGTAGGACTTCGTAATTCCATGTATCTCTCGAAGGGTACATATGACGAGGAGCACAGGTCGCATATCTTTATCTCTTTCACAAGGTGAACAACGAGATGGACCATGATATCAAAAATGACGGAGGAAATACATCTCAAGATGACATAGAGTCGTCACCACCTCGGCTACCAGTAGGCGTCGAGTCCTTCGGATCGATGATCTTCTGAGCAATTGAGTTAAAGAAATAACACAGCCTAAAGATTGCCACTCGGATCTTGTTCGGCAAGATACTCCTAATTGCAACAGGAAGCATTTGTGTCATCAGCACATGACAATCATGAGACTTCATACCAATTAATTTCAAATCTTTCATGGAAACAAGTTTCTTAATATTGGCGGAGTAACCGGACGGAACTTTCACACCATGCAAGCTTTGACACAGTTCATTTCTCTCGACCTTGGACAAAGTGTAGCAAGCTGGGGGAAGGTACATTCGTCCTTTATCGGTCTCTTTTGGTGCTAACTCGGTTCTTATGTTCATATCAACCAAGTCACGCCGTGCGTTAACACCGTCTTTCGTTTTGCCACTAATGTTCAGTAAGAGACCAATCAAACTATCACATACATTCTTCTCCACGTGCATGACGTTGATGTAGTGGCGAACTTCTAAGTCCTCCCAATAAGGCAAGTCCCAAAAAATTGACCGCTTCTTTGAGATGTTTTTCTGAGGGGTCCTTAATTTACGTCCCTTTCCAACCACAACATCGATATCCTTAACCATATCATAGACCTCTTTCCCTCTAAAAGCCTTTGGAGCTGAACCGTCCTTCTTATTTTCGTCGAATTGTTTCTTCATCTTGCGGTATGGGTGAATCCTGTGAAGGAACCTACGGTGACGCATATACACAGTTTTGCGCGAGTTGTTCAACCATACACTCTCGGTACCATCTAAGCAGTGCAGACAGCTTTGGCTCCTTTTGTACTGAACCCCGACAGGTTACTAAGGGCAGGAAAATCATTGATGGTATAGAATAACATGGCGCGTAAAGTGAAGTTCTCTCGTTTGTACGCATCCCATACTTGTACCCCTTCGTTTCAAAGTGTCACAAGATCTTCCAGCAATGGTGCTAGGTACACATCAATATCGCTCCCAGGTTGCTTCGGCCCATGGATAAGTAGTGACATCAAAATGTATTTCCGCTTCATACACAGCCAAGGAGGAAGGTTGTACATACATAGATTCACAGGCCAGTTGCTATGTCGGCTGCTCATGTTACCGAAAGGATTCATTCCGTCCATACTCAACCCTAAACTTATGTTCCTCGGTTCCGCACCGAACTCTTCGAAGCTCCAATCGAAGTTTCTCCACTGGGCGGAATCAGCAGGATGTCTGAGCTTCCCATCTTTCTTACGCTCCCCCGAGTGCCAACGCATCAATCTTGTCTCCTTTCGGTTCGCAAATAAACGCTTCAAACGTGGGATCACAGGTAGATACCACAACATCTTAGCAGGAGGTCCTTGCTTCGCCTTAGCAGTATTATTACGCTTGTATCTGGATGCTTTGCACACGGGACATACATGCATGTCTGCATACTCTTTACGGTAGAGGATACAATCGTTCGGACATGCATGTATTCTTTCTACTTCCATTCCCAATGGACAACGAACCTTCTTAGCTTGGTAGGTCGTGCTGGGCGACACGTTTCCCTTTGGAAGGATGTCAGCTAAGAGACATAACAACGTCGTAAAACTCTTGTCGGACCAACCATTGCTTGCCTTCAATTTCAACAGTTCAAGCACGGTTGACAACCTTGTGCATTACGGCTTGCAGCCAGGGAACAAAGGTTTCCCCGAGTCCTCCATTAAGCCCTCAAATTTACAAAACTCTCTCTCACCGTAGTTCCCTTCTGCATCGTATAGCATCTAATCCAGATTGTCATCATGCGACCTATCCTCATCAAAAGCACATTCTATACCCTGCATATCGTTGACTTCATCGGCGATGTCGTCATTACTGACTTCCGGTATAATCTGCTCTTCACCGTGACTGCTCCAATATGTATATCATTTTTTAAAGCCCCTTCGTATTAAGTGAGCTTCGATATGCGCCGGGTTGTTAAATATTTTCATATTACCACAATCAATGCATGGATAGGACATAAATTTTATCCCCTTCTTCAACATATCCTGCTCGGCGGCTCTTTTAAAAGCAAACACGTCATTAATATACTCTTAACTCACACGGTTATCAATGTACATCCAGTTTTGGTCCATCTACACGTATACGCACGTAACAAATTAATTATTGTTAAATTATATTAATAAACCGCAAGTACCCTTCATAATGACCAAACACATTAGTGATTAGTCTAGAGTAAATATAAAGGGTTACAGATCGTTACACATTAGTGATTAGTCTAGAGCAAAAATAAAGGGTTACAGATCGTTACCCTTCTTTCCAAGGTGGCCCAATGTGGGAGGAAGCAGCAGAGGTGCCGCAATGGGGGAGGAGGCAGCAGGGGTGACAGCTCAAAACGGAATGGGCAGCAATGTGCATGGAAGGAGGCAGCAGCAGTAGGGTGGCGCAACGGGGGAGGAGGCAGCAGCAGTAGTGTGGCGCAAAGGGGGAGGAGGCAGCAACAGCAGGGTGGCCAATGGGGAGGAGGCAGCAGCAGCAGCATGGTGGCAGCGCCTCAAATGGAATGGGCAGGGAGGCCTGTCGGGAGCATCTATTTATAGTGGTAGTATATCAAAGACGGTTCTTGTAAAGAACCGTCTGTGATAAATAAGTATCACAGACGGTTCTTTATACGAACTGTCAGGAAATATCCTGAGCGGTTCGTATAAAGAACCGTCTGTGATGAGCACCATGAACCGTCTATGATACTTCACATACGGTTCGTATAAAGAACCGTCTGTGATACGTCCACATCACAGACGGTTAACGAAAAACCGTCTGTGATAATTTTATCACAGACGGTTCCGAGGCGTCTTCTATTGCCTATTTTGTAGTAGTGATGTGAATCAACCCGACAGGAACAAGGTCTCGCCCCGCCATACCCATGTGACTCGCAAACACATACATGACCCCACTTTTTACACAACCACCTAAACCGTCGCCGCGCTACTTCATCTTCACATGCACACACCGAAATTCACCGATGTCCCACTCCTTCACGTCTCGCGCAGCGACTCGCCACATGCAACTGTCCAGCATTGGCTTCGTGCCTCAGAGATCCCGACCCCCTCTGGCACTCAGTTTGTGGATTGCAACAGCGGTGTGCACGAAGATAAGGGGATCCGACATTGTAGGAGGCGGCGGCACAAGAAAGTAGTGCCAGCGACAAAAAGAGGTAGCGGGGAGGGGAGGCGATGTCATGGGGACGGGAGAATGCACCGGGAGGGAAGGGAGGAGAGGAGGCAACAATACCTTAGAGGAGAAGCAGCGGCGCCAGGGAAGGGAGAGGAGGCAACGATGGCGCACGAGGAAGAGGCAGAGACGAAAGCGCCCTTCCCTTGCCGCGCCGCCGTCTCAAATTCATCACGCCGCGTTCTCTCCATCCTAATCCTCCTGTGCGCCGCCACCAACTCGTCATCCGGCCTCCTACCTCCTCGCCGCGATATACCATGTGAGGGCTGCAAAGGCTAATGACCGTGAGAACTGGGTCGTAGCTTGGGTTTAGGGTGGAAGAAGGTAACCATCGACGCGTAACCCTCTTCATTGTTAGCTGACAATGGTTGAAAATGGACAACACGTTGAGGAGAGAAGTCAGCATTAACTTCAACTTCCAAAGATAAACAATCTATGAGTTCGAAATTTTAATGTTTACGAGTAGTAGTAATAGCAGGTGATGCAATAGGTGGAGTTAATGTTTCTGTTTATATGCGTGTGAAAGAAAAATTAATATTTATTATATGGTTTAGGATCATATCTACTGATATGTATCACTCTTTTTTTAAATATTTTATTGCAACGCACTAACAATCCTGGCCGTCCCTCCTGTACCTTGTAATCACTTAAGACCAAAAGCGATCCAGGCCCAATTTCATCCGTGTAGTCCCAAATTCCCTTCACGACCTCCTCGTAATCTTAACCCCGAAGGCACTTGAATTAACAAAAGTTTGTCCCCAACAATCCGTAGCAATGATTTGTTTGGATTGCATGCACATGGGGGTACGTCCAACTTATAATTTTGCTTCTGTCCGGTTTGCATATGGTAAACCGTAGCCTGCAGTGGCTAGGCTACAAGCTCGTTCGATCAACCGACAGATTGGTACGCCTGATAGCTCATAAGTTTGTCACACATCATGTCCAGGCTCTAGATGCATTCGAATAATCCCCGGCAGCCCGAATTATTAAGAGGGATACGATGATTTGTTATAGTAAAAGATATGTATTTAATGATTTATCAAAGTAAAAAAAATATATATTTAATATTTTATCACTTTATATGTTCCTAACATATGGTCTTATAACTCATATATCAGTGAGATATGAATATCAAATCATCACATACCCATGTTTTTATTAGCAGATTTTCAACAATTCCAATTATTAAACCTGGGTACGTGATGTGCCGTGGTGGTCTCTGGTCAAATTGGACGCTTCCACAGGGGCACAGGGCTCACCCACCCAACGGCTCATGATAACGCCCCAAACCCAACACCATAACACGGGCGCATTTGATCCCGTCATGACCTCCATTTCCCACTCGCGGACAGGAGAACGGCCGGTGATCGGCTGATCTCACACCACGCTCTCCAGCCTCCACTGCCACTACGTGCAGACGCACCACCCTCATCTACTGCACTGCCCGCACGGCTACAAATTCCAACCCTGAGAACCCCACGCCGAACAACTCCACGGCCACTCCCAAGAGGTTTCAGTAAACGACTAGGAGAGATGAATGGCTACTGCAACCTCGTCTCCTCCGCTCCAGTGGTCAACGCCGCGGTTGCTGCTGGCACGGCGGAGGAGGGCAAGTGGGAAGGGATGGCCGTCGGGGCGGCGACCCTGGTCAGGAACTTCTCCTCCGCCTCCCAGAGGTTCAGGGCCGTGGAGAGGAGCAAGTCGACTAACGGCCACCACGGCGGCCTGCAGGGCGTGGTGAGGAGGGCATTCTCCATGAGGAGACAGCCCTCCAGCTTCGCGGACGGGTACTGGAGGATCCATGACGACATGGATGGCGACGCGGCTGAGCAGCAGGATCAGGTGTTCGAGGAGGAAGAGCAGAAGAAGGGAGTAGAGCAGGTGGAGGAAGATGCAGCAAGCAAGAAGGAGATCAAGAGGACGAAGAAGAAGAGGGGTCACATCTTGAAGGCGTGCAAGAAGCTTCTTGGATTCTGACATGTTCCAGCTTACAAGAAGGTTTTCTTTTTGTCCAAAAAAAAGCATGTTACGAGATCGAAGCGATGTTTTTGTACTACTTGTTTCATGGTTCTTGCTTCCTTTTTGTCTCTTGTTTTGTCATGTTCGTCGTTTGGGGTAAATAAGGACTCGATTTGGTTGACAAGAACATGGGATGCTGTTGCTGTATGTGCGTGTCACGTGAGCTAGATCTTGATGAGTTTGATTGGACTTTGGAGCATGTGCCTTAGTGGGTCTGTAGGTGATGCATGCATGCATGCCTGGCAACGCGGCCTAGAGGCCCAGATTTGATGCTATTCTCTGACTGAGTTGAGAATTCTGGCCTCTGTTTTGACCGCAGAGAAGGATTCTTAAGCGTCCGTCGCCCATAGATCCTGTCTTATTAGTTGCAGAAGAGAATTATAAGGTTTCGAAATATTTTCTGGGCTTAACTGACCCTCTAATTAAACCTTTTCTTCTCTACTTATCTATCAAATGATCAAATCAGTTTCTCTATTTGTGCAAAAAAAAGTCTCTCTTTTGAACGACGCAACCTCGGTTAGCTACTTGTACTATGAAACGGATGCCGGAGGAGTGGAGGAAGTAGATGCGGCAGCAGGGGCGGATTCAGGATAAAATATTAGGTAGGGCGAGTCGCGGTCTCACAGGTTGCGATGTGGCCGCACCCCCCGCTCTCCGGCGAGGTCGTACGTATCACGGGCGTCCTACTTGCGTTTCTTTTATGAATCTACAATATATTGTATGTAATCCATTGAGGCTATATTATGGAGACGGCATCCCGGACTGCATTTGAGGTCGTTGTTTCATCTTGGACAGTCACTGTGTCTGCAGTGGTGGTTCTCCTACATAAGATCTACAATAGACAACCAAAGAAACCACATTACTATAATATATTATAGCACCGATTGATCCTAAAAATTACAAATGGGCATGAAACAATCAATCTCACATTGTCCTCTGCAAGGTGGGAAGGTGGATGACGATATATCCATTAAAGAATTTTTTCACATATATAAGAATGTGGTTCATTGATGCATTGTATCAAACAGTGGTGTGCAAACTCACTTTAATAGCAACAGGGCGCATGATTGCCGGCCGCCGAGCGGGAGAGCCGGAGGCCGAGGCCGAGCGAGAGGGGACCAGGAGTGGGAGAGCCGAGGTCGGAGGTCGAGCGCCAGAGCGAAGAGGAGGTCTTGTTGGGTTGCCGCGGTCGCACTGTTGTCTGTCAGAAGAAACGCACCGGGGCGGCTCCGGCCACTGGGCGGCCGCCACCTTGCCCTATTGCCGAGCCGCCTGCAGGCGGCAGTCTTTGCTGTGGCGCCGTGGGAGAAGGGAATAGATCCAGCGTCGTCGTGTTGCCGGCTCAATGCGAGCAGGGTAAAGGTCCGGGTCGACACGAGGATCATGCCCCCCCTCAAATCCCATCAGCCGGCCCACGTACCGTTAAAGCACTAATTTTGGGAGCGGGCGAGGCTCAACGGGCCAACCCGTGCGCTTTAGGGTGCGTTTAGTTGGTGAGATAAGGTTGAATGTGATAGGATGGTATAGGTAGGATATGATTGTCCTGGATGAGATGATACAAATATGATGTTTGGTTGGTGGGATATGATGATACATGATTTTGTTTGATTGGTGGAATAGGATGGTTCAATATGGTGTTTGGTTGGTGGGATAGGATGGTCCGTATGATATTTTTTGCACTAAAATATGCCAAGAGTGATCTTATTTTGTTGATTAAATGACAAGAAACACAACGGTTCAGTCGGATCGCAAATCGGATACTCAGTTTAGAAAATATGATCATTTGAAACTCGTAAATCAAGCCGCCACGTCACCAAACGCCTTGGAATTCGAGTGAACGGTGTGATTCGGGATTTTTCCTCGAACGTGATGATACATCATAAATATGGAATATTCCTTTTTCTTGAACCATCTCATCCCTAATGGTTTGGTTCTATTCAACCAACCAAACACCTGAACGAGCTCATTTTCCGTACCAGATGGTTCAGGACCACTACATTCAACGAACCAAACGCACCCTTACATCCCATAGTTCGTATAGTGACCGACAGCGGTACAACAACGAATTGGTGTTCCGTGCTTGTAACTACACTGGTTCGAATCCATCAGGGAAGAAAACTTCGTTATCTTCCACTACGTACTCTGATCTTGTCACGGTTAAATATTATCATTTCTCAATTCTCATCATCACGTGAATATGCACGTAATCAACACTAGTTACATTGCAGCGTAAACTCTCGATCTGTACCCCTGTCCCGTAGCTACTAAGCACGCCCACGTAGGGCAGTTTGACCAACCCGGTCACAGCAGCGTTGGATTCGGATTTTGTAAATCCAAATTCTTTGTAAAAATACTATGTTATTTCTTGGATCAGTAGATAACACTCACAGCAGTGGCGGATCCAGGATTTTTAAAATGGGTGTTTGGACTAACAAACATGTTGTACAATGTAAAACATAAAGGTACATAATATAAAAAAATAAAGTACAAATTATTTGAGTAGCTATATAATTATCGATGCAAAAGTGTGTACATGTAAGTCAGATAAACATGAAGCTAAAAATTGAGTTTTGGTGCCATGAACTTACTCCAGTACGCATTTGGTTGAGTCTTCCATTATTTGTAACAGTCGTATAATGATCTGACTCTTTTGGAGCTAATAATGCAAAATATGGTGTTAGGACTATAAACAACTGAATTATATTGAGAAAAACATTATCACATATACATGTATGTGTACTGAATTTGTATGAGCAGTGTTTCTAGTTTCTATATCAGAGTAAATATATAGACACATAGATAGGGATTACCGAATTAGTGACATTCAACCCTAAAAAAACTATAGCAAGAATAAGCCATCGGTGCCAATCTGATTCCATGAGCCAAATAGCCAATGCACACCTACTGTCCACTTATCCACATGACAACATCCACTTATCATAATTAACATCCATTCCATCACAGAGGAATGGGAGTAGTTACCTAAATGCGACTCGGCAATGGCGGCAACACCATTCCATCATAACTAATATCCATTCCAAAGACGGAGCCAGGGAACCATAGAGCCACCTGAGAATCGAGATAGAGAGAGAGGGGGGATTTCTTCAAGCAAGTATCGACCCAAGCAACCACCCGAATGGAGAAGAAGTGGGAAAGCAAAGAAGAAGAAAGACTATCCTGGGAGTTCTCGGCTGTGAGTGGATAGAAATGAGAGAGAGAGAGAGAGAGAGTAAGGAAGAAGTGAGGCGAGGCGCTTGGCGAGGGGCGGCATGACTGTGGTGGGCGTTGTGCCGTGGTGGGCGTTGTGCCGTGGTGGGCTTTGCTGCTGGTGTGGGGGCGGGGCGGTGTGACCGAGTGGCGAGTGGTCTGCGTTTGCACGAATCGCCAAGCAAACGGAGTTGCATGCACAGTGTAAATACGTATTTTAAGTATAATTACTAGTATATATACCTAATATACCTAATAAATACTAAATTTTCCCCCTAAAAATGGGTGTACATCTGTACACCCATGTCACCCATGTCCCTACATTGGATACGCCCATGACTCACAGGCACATTGGTGAATCATTTCATACATAGTGTGAACTAAATTATTCAAATATATTAAAATAATCAGAGTGACATAGACTACGTCGGGTCGAGTTTTACAGGAAGGACCGAACAGATCAAATTGATTACATTACATGAAAGCAACACAAACTACAGCGGAAGCAAAAGGGGTAAAGCTCATCTCTCCACACGTAAGTGACTGGGTAGCCTGTGTACGATGGATATTAACCAAGTGTTTGGATAATATCGGTTATACGCAAGTACCAAACGAGTCCACTAGATTGAGGCGGACCTAGACTATAGAATTAGCCTACCCTTCATCGTTTCCTTGACCATCGGCTTCTGAGTCCTCGTAATACGCATAATCTCTTTGGTCCACATTCTCTGAAGGGTTTGGGGGATTGGAGGAGAGCGAGAATGGGCACAACTTTCATTCTCGCGAGCCAACACACAAGATGTAATAATATACATACATGGCTTAAAAAGGGTGGTTCGGGTTCTTTTATTTGCTAAAACAACATTTTCAATTATCATAATTACAAATTCCTATCACTTAGCATTTTAACCAAATTACATTTTATTAAAGAGAGTAATTGTGCAATATTAAATCACGACAGAAGTCCCCTCCATCGGAACCTCTGTCTTATGCTTCTTTTGATTGGAGATACATCCAATCATTAACAACACCACTAAGCTTAACGGCTCAGAAAAAATCTAATCTCAGGACTAGGTGAGCCCAACCTAATTTTCATATCTCCCACAAAGGTTTTTTGAAATAGAACTAACTCTAATAAGTTCCTATGTCCGCCTTTGATTGTAGGCACAACTGTTTAAACAGTTTAGACTTTGCAAAGGTTGTACATTGTACCCATAAGAGATAATCATACTCGTTGCCCCACAATGATGCTTAGTCATGTAATTGAGTGACCATCACAGTAACTTTTCAAATTATTTCGCCCTTCCGTCATCTTACCCATATGGGCCACGCCCATAAGTTGTGTGAGATGTTCACCTCAACAACAAGCGTAGCGGGATTACCCACAACGTCTAGCGTGACTGACAACTTCACCTTGCACGATCCCGCTACCCCTTCAGCGAGATAACATTCAGAGTTTAATAAAATTACCAAACCAAATTGTATTTTACAGACTTGTGGTTGTATTTGTTTTAAACAGAAGATCATGACAATATTAAGTCCTTAATCCATCCGGACGATTCATACCACCTACGAATCACTCTCGTGCACGACAGCACCAACCACCATTCCATTCGCCCAGATATGGTAATAGCAAGTTGTTAGGGTTTTGAGGAGTAAAATCAATTCATCTCAATTGCTTCAGTCATGTACCCCCAATGACTGCCCAAAATTATTTCATGCTGAAGAGATGATGATTAGGGCATTTTAATGCCCCGGTACTTAAGCAATACTAGCACGTCGCTTAAGTAGAAAATATACTAGTATTTACCGCATAGCTACTAGGGTGACAAGAAATAATGGATTTAATTATCAAAGGATGTCTTAATAATTAATTAATAATTAAATGAGTACTTAATTACCTTAAGCTCTAACATACATTTGATTAAAGAATTAAAACATGCATTTTTGGCAATTTAAATAAATATAAATTTACATAAAATGTAGGCTCAAAATGATCAAAGTTTCAACTCACCTTGGTTATAGGTAAGAGAGTCTTGATAGTCTTGTGCTTGATCAAGTTGGAGATCTCCCGCGTCTTCGAATCCTATTCGGATAAATGTACCGGAAAAAGGCACAAACAAGTAAAGTGAGCAAATAAATAATAAAAATATAATAAATGAACTCCAAATTAAACAAGACAAGTGTAATTAGCAAGATCTTGAATTTATACAAATTTAGAGACAAAAAATTCACTTAAATTAGAGTTATAACGAGCTTTCGAAATTGAGCTTTTGAATTAATTCAAGAAAATAGAAAAGAGAGAGAGAATCGGTGCACCACACAATACATGAACCAAGTCCATGCGCATGAGTCCATTGGTGCACTGGAGGGCTACTGTGGCTGGGCCCACTTGTCAAAGAGAGGGAGAGGAGCTTAGAGCCAATGACAGGAAGGTCCATTGGCCATAGAGAGAAAGAAGAAGGGGATAAACAGGGAGCAGGGGAGCCAAGGGAGGACGCTCGGGCGGTAGGGAGCGGTGGCGGCACCGGCGAGTTGCGCGGGGAGGCCGGCAAGCGGGTGAAACGGGCCCCACGAGGGTGGTGGCCCCACTAGAGGCGACGGCGGCGGCTCCAATGGCGGCAGCGGCGCATGGGCTCACGGAGGCGCGGGCAAACCAACGATGCTAGGATGGAGATTGCGCACGCACGAGCTACGCCGGGGTAGCGAGGCCGATGGTGGAGTCGGGGAAGCTCGGGGGGCCGGATCGGTGGGGCGGCGGCGGAGGCGGAAGAGAAGGGGCGGCGGTGGCGGCACGTCTCGGCAGCGGAGAGGAAGGAAGAAGGTGGGGTGGCTTTCTCAGCCTTTGAGGCGCATGGTGACACGGTTGCCCGAGTTGGAGGCTCACCGGATCGGCAATTTGGCGATGAGGCGCACCGACTGCCAGGAGCAACGCGAGTGGCGGCTTAGGCTTGTGTGCACGGTGGAATGAGGCAAGGGCACAAGGTGGGAGGGTAATGGCGAGGAGGCCGAGGCTCTTTTATAGCGACGGGGGAGGATGGAACCGTTGGGCTCGCGATGCTTGGTCCCAAGGCAGCATGGGGCTCTAGACGGCGAGGACAGAGCTGGTGCACGGTGGTGACCTTGCAGGGCGAGGCGGGTGAGGCGACAAAGGAGGCTGTCATCACAACGTGACTTGGAGGGCCGAGTAGGTAAGGGCAACAGCGCGGCCGATGCAACGTGGTCGCGAGCCGTGACTTTGTGCGGGCGGGACAGGACAAGGCATTGGGAGGCGCCGGAGTCAAGGCGACCCAGGAGCAGGTGGCGAAAGGGAAGGACCAGCGGGAGCCAAGGCAGCGTGGGCATGGCAGAGGGAGCACGGGAGTGTGCAGCGGCAGAGGGAGCTTGTGGTTGGTGTCATGGCGCAGGCGGCGACGACCGGGCGTAGACGACTAAGGGAGAAGAAAGCAAGAGGGGAGAGCTGCTGGGCTGAGAGTCCAAAAGGAGGAGATGGCCGGGTGGAGCTTGGACAGGATGTCGGGAGGGAGAATTGGGCTGGGCGTGCTGGGCCGGTCCACGGAAGAGATGGGGCTGAGCCCAAAGAAAAAGAGGAAGAGTCAATTTTGAGAAAAGATCCGAAATAGAAAAGGAGATTTCAAACTCGAATTTGAATCCGGGAATTTGTAAAAAGGTTTGAAACACAAATCCAAACTTAGCTAGAAGCTAGAGGTTTTTGAGAAGATAAGATAATTAAAAATATAGTTTGAAAATTCAAGAATCGAAGTATTTACTATTTACTGTTTAAAAAACGAGAATGTTGTTAGCACACGGCCCTCTCCGCCACCTCGCTCTGCGTCACGCCCTCCGCAGCCGTCAGCACCTCAAGCGCCTCGCTGCCGCCGATCAGGACGGCCACCAAGCAGCCGGGCACCGGCGCCGTCGCGTTCACGTGCGCCTTCTCGCGGTTCTGCGCGACCCAGTAGCCTCCCCTCCCGTCCCGCCCCACGCTGTCCGGGTAGCCCGGCACGTCCGCAAAGAGCTTGTACCCGTCGGCCTTGGGCCCGCGGACCAGTGCCTGAACACCTGGCACTGCGAGGTGTGCGCGACGACGAAGTGCGCCCGGTCGCGGCTGACGGCCTCGCCGTTCGGTTACGGCAGGCCAGGCCGGATTGCAGCACGGTGACACGGCGCGTTCGCGGGTCAAATTTCATCAACCGCCCTGTCGCATCTCCCTTGAGCGGAATCAGCTCATTTTCTCTGCACGCACGCTCATGCTTTGAGTTAATCACTTTTATCAACTAACCTGGTATCAAATCAGATGGAGTAAATAGTCATTGAGTTAAGGCTTGTGGTTTATTAGCTACTTGACTTCTTTCGTACGTGGTGCCGCTGTCTCTGACGTAGACCTTGCCGGTGACCTGGTCGGCGTCCACACCATTGAGAAACTTGAACGGCACACCGTTCGCCTCGGTCGCCAGCACCTCGGCCTCGCCGCCGTCTGGACCTACTCTCATGAGTCCCGAGTACGCATCGGCGAAGTTGTGGTCACTGGATTTCCTATGGAACCGAAGACCCAAAGACCGCCTGCCGCACGCATGTGTTCTCTGTTACAATTGGGTTCTTGGGCGCCCAGCGCCGAGGCATATTCCTGCACACGTATCACGCGATTACACACGTAGGATAGGAAATAGTAGTACTATTGTTATTGTACAGCACTCGCCTATCTAGCACTAACACGGCTGATAACAGTATAAATTTAGATTTAAAAAAGATACACACATTTAGGTGTATATGATTCTACATTTATACAGACCGTTAATTGTGGTTGTATGCGAAGCTGGTCTAGCCGGTGGCCCCGCCGCCCCACTTGAGGACGGGGTGATTGGAGACACTGGTGTACGGCCCTCCGCTGCTGCTATTGAACTCGAGGCTATCTTCTAGAAGGTATTTATAATGGGCACCCATTAAGCCTATACACAAATAAGTTTAACTCACACACGCATTTCAAAGTGTTGTCTTCATCTTCTCTGGACTTAAACAACTTCTCCTTGCGCCGCGGTTTAACCAAAAGCCATCAAGACGATTTTTTTAGTTAAGTTACTAGAATACCCCTTCTCGATCCTTCTCCAAAGACCAAGTCTAAACTTCATGAAGCAATCTCATGTTTTGCCACGTGTAGGTTGATCAACGACTCTCTTCATGTCGACAAGTCTCTCTCATCCGGCTCCCACCGAAACCACTATGGCACTTGCACCAACACCCGCGCCGCTTAATGCAACTCGTCGCACCGAACTTCCCGTTAGGTCATCCTTGTGCATTTTGCGCCATGCTTGAGTCCATTGACTTCACCCGGCATCTTCGATCGTTCTGAACCTTAGCTCTCCAAGCCTAGTCCCGATCATCCTCGCCGTTGATCGTCGTTGACCTCAAACCCCCTGCACAACAATAGACAAAGAAATTGATTCCGGGAACAACTTATTTACAACTTGACCCACATTAGTCAAAACATCCATCATGCAACATATATGCACTGAAACCCATGAACTTAACCTATCCAACAAACATCACCGCCAAACTAGCCGGCGAACAAGTCAAAACCGGTCAGACCGCCACCCATGGCCGGTCTAACCGCCACATGGCCAGTCTGACCACCCAGCAAGGGACTTAGCCAAATTTCCTCTCTAGAAATTCAAAACCTTTCTGAAAATTTCAAACGAATAGAACTTTTAACTCGGACTTAAAAATTATGAGACCAAGAGTAGGAGAATCCTCTCTCATCTACATCCTCTATTTTTGGCACAACTCCAAAGTCAACTACTTTTATGGCCGGTCTGATCGCCAGCCTCTTTGCCAAAACCCTGGCCGATCTGACCGCCACACAGACCGGTCAGACCGCCGCCCATGACCGATCTTACCACCAGCCACTACACCTCGAGGCTCGACTGGTCTAACCACCATACAGTCGGTCTGACCGTTGACTTGGCCGGTTTGATCTCCTATTGCCTGACAACAATGGAACTTTGTCGAAAATGCGTGTTTCGGTAAACCCTCAATACCATTTCCAATTGTAATATCATCCCAAGATCATGACCATGTTCCCATGATATCCACAATCTCTCCTTGATGAACACATTGACAATTTTCCATAAATGTAAGTTTGAGGTTTGAAAATAAAAATACTAGACATTTTCACGCAAAGGCACAACTTGGTCCAAAAGTAAGAGAACGCAATGGAAATAATCAAGTTGACTTCAGATTAGCATAGACAAGAGAGATAAGGCAAAAAAAGTAAGAAAGTTTCAATAACCACAGAAGAATCAAAATCTCACTTAAGGTTCATATGAGAGAACAAGTTCATGTCTTTGACATGTAGTCTCATGAGAATAGTTTGACACAATTTAATCACATGAGAATCTCGAAATTTGATTTTTCATTTTGTGCAATAGCATTTTTATATTCACAAAGGAACAAGAAGCTCAAGAGATGTTCAATCCTAGATTCAAGAGCTAACAAAGCAATTTTGACTGGGTTAATATCACAAAAAGATCACTAATTGTGCAACTAGCTAAAAGATCCACAAATTACAATTTTAGTTCAAATTGTCTTAAAGTTCTAGCTCATTTAGCAAAGACTTAGCTACGCATGTGAAAACATGATAATTTTAGCAAGTTAAAGAACTAAACATGAAACTAAACAAAAAATTAAAACACTAAAGCTCAAAAGGGTAATAAGCAAAGCTTCATCAATTTAAGTGATAAGCAGTAAAGCTTACATAACAATACATCTTTTATAATTTTCATATGAATGCAATATGATACAATGAGATGCAAGAAAAACTTAAAAGCCTAAAAATATAAAAAGAACCAGCAAGTTCAGGAGAAGATTAAGGAAATATCAGATGAACAAGGAAAGCTCAGAAGAGAGCCAACTCCCCCTCAAACCAACCCATAGGGGTAAATTACCCCTAACTCACTCCTCAAGGTGACAAATCTACTTGGGTTTAAAGGCTTGATGAGGATATCACCTAACTGAGTCTCGAATCTACAAATTCTAGCACAATATCACCCTTCTCTACATGGTCTCTAAGGAAGTGATAACGAATGTCTATGTGCTTGGTCCTAGAATGTTGCACAGGGTTCTTAGCAATATTAATAGCTAAAGTGTTATTACAGGCAAGAGGAACACCAGCAAAAGTTAACACATAATCATTAAGAGTGGACACCATCCACAGAATCTGACAACAACAACTAGCGGCAGCTACATATTCAACTTTTGCAGTGGATTGTGCAATAGATGACTACTCATAGAAGACCAAGAGACAAGAGAAGTGACAAGTGAATGAGCTACTCTTCCTATCTAGCTGGCAGCCTACAAAATCAGAATAAAAAACTCCTGAATGGACAAAGAAGAAGAGCAGGAATATGAATGCCATACTGGAGGATTAAGTGAAGGTACCTGAAAATGCGCTTGACGGCTTGGCGATAAGAAGTCCTTAGAGATGCTTGAAACATCACACAAATGCATACTATGGAGTGGTTGTCTAGTCTTGAGGCCATCGGGTATAGGAAGGAGTCGATCATGCTACTGTACTCGCGTTGATCCACGGCTTCTCCTTCCTCGTCTGGATGCAAAGCTGTCGAAGTCGCAATGGGAGTGGCGATCGACTTGCAGTCATCCATCTCGAAGCGCTTGAGCAAATCCTTAGTGTGTTTCGTCTGATGGATGAAGATCTCTTCCTTGCATTGCTTGATTTGAAGCTCTAGAAAGTAGTTGAGCTCTCCCATCATATTCATCTCAAATTCTCAGGATATGCTCTCAGAAAAACTAGAAACAAGAGCATGAGAAAAACCACCGAAGGTAATATCATCCGTGTAAATTTGAATAAGAAATAAGTCATTGCCATGCTTAAGAATGAATAGAGTCTTGTCTACCTTACACATCTTAATTTATTCTTAATCAAGAAGGTCTTAAGTCTATCATACCAAGCTCTAGGGGCTTGCTTAAGACCATACATGACTTTGGATAGCTTGAAAACATGATGTGGATGCTTGGGATTCTCAAAGCCTAGGGATTTTCTAACATACACTTCCTCCTTTATGTAACTATTCAGAAATGCACTCTTGACATCCATCTGGTGCAGCCTAAAGCCCTTAAATGCAGCAAATACTAGCAAAATATGAATGACTTCTAATCTAGCAACAGGAGTAAATGTTTTATCAAACTCTAACCCCTCAATTTGGCTAAAACCCTGAGCTACCTATGTAGCCTTGTTTCTAACAACATAATCATCCTCACTTTGTTTGTTTTTTGAACACCCAACGGGTTCCTATCACATTATGACCACTAAGAGGCTCTACTAGATTCCAGACCTTGTTCCTCTCAAAGTTCTCTAACTCCTCATGCATGGTATTAACCCAGCTAGAATCAAATAATGCATGTGATATATCGCGGGGTTCGAAAGAAGCAACAAATCCAGAATTGGAGTAGAGACTCGGATTGTGATACCTGAAGCGAGTGACTCGCTCATGAAGATGACCAATCATCTGATCCGGAGGGTGAAGCCTCTGAATGTGAAGTGGAGCGCCTGGGGGAGATAGCATCTCTTCAACCTCCACAGGTATTGCTGATGATGACGATGCAGCAGGAGCCTCAACTACAGGTGAAGTAGTGAAGCAGGTTCTTGAGCTGGAATATGAGCGTCAGCGGCAGGTGGAAGAGCATCATCGACTCCATCATCATCTTCTTCTACAAAGATGCTCTCTATCACCTATATCACCTGAAACATCTGATCTAGATCCAGGGTTAGTCTTATCAAAGGTGATATTGCATGTCTCCTTAGCTTGTCCACAAGGGCGACTTCCTTAAGGATGAACTTGTCATTCACCCTGATCGATCTTGTTCCTTCAATCCGCCCTTGTGTATCATCTCCAAAGGTGATAAAGTCATAACTCGTCGATCGCGTGAAGGAGGTGAACCATATTGAGTCTCCGGTCATGTGGCGTGAATAGCCGGAATCGATGAAACACATGTTCTTCCCCTTCCGCGGCGATCCTGAAAATCAAGGCACAAAAGATCGATGTGTCTCAATACTGGGGTTAGTTAAACATGACATGGGAACCCAGTACTGAGACATATATCTGTGAGTAGTATAAACATTAGAATTGCTAGCCTTGATCCTACTTGAGGTTCTATCATGAGCAATGGTTACACGAATATGAGAAGCATCCTGTCTAGGAATATGATGATGGTGAGCATGTGAAACAAATTCTAGTCTAGGTTTCTTCTTTTCTAGATGACCATGTCTCATGAAGGCTCTAGGTTGATGAGATAAAATTCTAGTAATATTTTCCCTAGTATTTTTCAACCCACACCAATAGAACTCAAGCAAATGCACATTCTTCTCGCAATAGGTGCAATGGTACTTGGTACCACTAGGAGAAGTATCTTTTGACTCAACAGATGGTTGGGCAAAACCTACATATTTGAAAATGGTTTTTGTAGGTTGGGTTTTGAACTCAATTAAGCAATTTTCTAATATTTGAATGATATTTGGCTTGAACTTGTCTTGGGCAAAGTTGTATCATAACTCTTGCTTCTTATAAGGAGTTTTGGACTTGTCAAGAATCATGTTTAACTGTTTCTTACCTTTAGAGAATTTTTCTAATGTATCCTTAAGATAAACATTATCTTTTCCAAGGTAAAAATATGATTAACAAGTTTTGGCCTTAATGGCTCTAACATGTTTCTCCCTATGAATAGCAACTTCAAACTTAAGTGCTTCATATGAAGCACAAATAGCATAATTAATTTTGTCCTTGAACTTGACATACTTAGCTCTAACTACTCTAATAAGTCTTTTACTTCATGTTTAACGTTCTAAGCAGAAAGAACAAGTGTAGACTCAGCCTTACCAGAAGCGACCAACTTGCCAGATTCTAAACATTTTTCAGAAGGAGTAGATTTAACTTCAATTAACTCAGTCCTAGCATTTTATAGTTGGTGTAAGGCAATATCATGAGCATTTTGTAATTTAGCAAGTTCAGAATGTAAAGCATGATAAGATGAACATTCATCAACATTAAGGTTCTTAGCATTCACAAGTTATAGTGTGAGATTATCAACTTGGGACTCTAAGTCCTTATTCCTAGCCATAATCAACTCTAACGTCTTATCCTGGACTAAGCAGTTGCTCAAAGATGGTATCACATCTAGCAGAGTGAACGTCATAGGATGGAGGTACCTCATCGATATCATCGGCGTCGATGGAGTCGGCCATGAAGCACATGCCGGTGAAATCCTTTGACTTCCCTTTCTTCTTGTCTTGAGGTAGCTCCTCCTTCTTGTCCTCCTCGCTCCTAGAGTCCACATCGCTCATGGATTGCTCTTCAAAAGCGGTAAGGACTCGATGAGCAGCCTTCATGATCTTGGCAACATCAAACTTGGGCTTGTTCCCTTGAAGCTTCCCCAAGCTGCCTTCTCCTCCTCGTGGTTGTCTTTCCCTTTTAGCTTAGGGCAGTTCTTCCGGATATGGTAGAGCTCTCCAAACTCACAGCATGTCATAGGGCCACCTCTCTTCTTATTTCTCACGTTGTTATATGTCAGTGTGAATTTTTTGCCTAGGAGGGCTAACTCGACCTCAGAGATACTCTCAAGTTCCTCTTCATGGATTGCAGATAAACATGCAAGTGAAAATCCAGATGAAGATTCAGAAGCACCATTAGAAGTTCTATTGAGAGGGTTAGCGACCAAAGCCATATTCTCCTTCTTATGATGATCAACTCTCTTGATCTCATGGGTCCTGAGCTTGCTATAAAGTAACTCCAAAGTGAGATAAGAGAGATTGACATTCTCCTCAATGGTAGTAGCCTTCATCTCACATTCATTGGTGTTGATTGCAGTCAAGATATGGGTGGCATTCTCAGACTGAGAATACTCGATGTCGATCGCTCATAGCTGATTGAGCATCTTATTAAAGCGAGTGAATACATCATCGATGCTCTCTCAAGATGCATCTCGAACTTATTGTATTCTCGTTTAAAGACCGTTTGGTGTACTTTTTTGATTTGGGACGAACCCTCATGATAGGTTTCGCTGGTGTGCCAAATCTCGTGCGCGGTCTCGAGGTGACAAATCATATCATATTCCTGTCTACCAAGTTTGGCATACAAAGGTTCTTTGTCTTGTGGTTGTTAGCAAGAGGGCTGCTGAAGCCGGCGTAGCAACCTCAAGCAAGTCGAGCGGGGTTCAAACAACCTCCCATACAGCTTGTCCTTCACTCTAAAGGAAGACACGCATGTGATTCTTCTAATAGGTATAGTCGAGCTCATCGAAGATATACGGTTTAGTGGAGTATTTCTCCATCGTCAAGTTCAGTGACCGTTAAGATGAAGATGAACTAACCGGACTCTGATACCACTTGTTTGACCGAAACAGCGACTAGAGAGGGGGTTGAATAGGAGCAAGATCTTTTTCACCTTGATTGGATTCAACACGTTTTTCACTTCAATAGCTATGAGAGTTATGAAGACCAATGTACAAGCATAGCGGAAGACTTGTATTGAATCCAATCAAAATCTCAAGTAAAACAACCAAAATCAAAAAACTCAATTTACAACGAGTTGGGTGGTAAGACCTCTCAGCCTAGTGGTCTGACCTTTCTATGGGGCGGTCTAACCTCTCCAAGGGGTGTTCTGACCTCCAGCACGATGAACAGTAAAATCAGCCTGAACTCGAAATCACAAGTTGGTCTAACTTTTGATCCACAACTCCAAACTTTTCGAAACTTAAAACTTACCTTCTCTAGGATGTTAGGAACATATTCCAATTAAGGATTGTGAAGATCATTGCTAAAGTTCTGGCCTTTTTCCGTTTGAGTGAAGGTTGCTTCAAAATCGAGTCAAAATCAAAATATGATCAAAAAATTTGATCGTGGGTGATAGATGATCAAGATGATCCTATATGCATTCTCATATGTCACAGCAAGCAAGATCCAGTCCAGAAATCAAAGTAAAATCGAATGATCAAAGAAAGCCCCAAAATCACAAAAGTGGGAGCAAGAACAAGAAGAGTCCCATCTTGATGAATCTTGCTTAGAATGATTCGAGATTGATGTTGGTTTACAACTACTCCATCTTAGAGGACAAAAACTCAACACTTGATCACACAATCAATCTAACTCTCTAGAATCCTAACCTCTCCTTAAACACAAACTAGAGTATCTTCAATACAAGGGTTGAGAGATGCACAACTAGCACCCTCCCCTATTTATAATGGTGGCTAGCTTCTAGAAGGACATTCCTAATGGGTACCCGTTAAGTCCACATACAAATGGATTTAACTCACACACGTATTTCAAAGCGTCGTCTTCATCTTTTCTTAACATAAACCACTTCTCCTTGCTGCGCTGTCTTGCGCCGCGGTTTAGCCAAAAGCCATCAAGACGGTATTTTGGTGAAGTTAACAAAATACTCCTTCTCGATCCTTCTCCGAAGACCGAGTCCAAACTTCATGAATCAATCCCATGCTTCACGTGTAGGTTGATCAACGGCTCTCTTCATGTCGGTAAGTCTCTCCCATCCGGCTCCCACCGATACCACCATAACACTTGCACCGACCCCCGCGCCGCTTGATGCAACTCGTCGCACCGAACTTCCGTTCGGTCATCCTTGTCCATTTTGTGCCATGCTTGAGTCCATTAACTTTATCTAGCATTCTCGATCGTTCTAAACCTCAGCTCTCCAAGCATTGTCTCGATCATCCTCGCCGTTGACCGTCATTGACCTCCAAGTCTGCTGCACAACAATAGACAAATAAATCGATTCCGGGAATAAGTTCTTTACAACTTGACCATCGTTAGTCAAACCATGCATCATTCAACACATATGCATTGAAACCAAGAACTTGAGCTAACTAACAAACATCGCCACTAAGCTAGCCTACGAATAAGTCAAAACTGGTCAGACCGCCACCCATAGCGGTCTGACCGCCCAAAGGGACATAACCAAATTTTCTCCTTGAAATCCAAACTTCTTTGAAAATTTCAAACGAAAGGAACTTTTGACTCGAAGTTTCAAAAATTATGAGACCAAGAGTAGCAGAATCCCCTCTTACCTACATCCTCTATTTTGGCCTAACTCTAAACTCAAAACTACTTTTATGGCCGGTCTGATCGCCAGCCTCTTGGCCAAAACTCTGGCCGGTCTGACCGCCAGAGGTGGCTAGTCTGACCGCCACACAGGCCGATTAGAGCGCCACCCATGACCGGTCTTACCTCCAGCCACTATACCCGAGATTCGGCCGGTCTGACCACCAGTGGTGGCCGGTCAGACCGTCATACAGCCGATCTGACCGCTTATCGTCTGACAACAACTAAACTTTGTCGAAAACGTGTGTTTTGACAAATGCTCAATATCATTGCCAATTGTAACATCATATTAAGATCATGATCATATCTCTATAATATCCACACCACGTGTATAGGTCATCTTGGCATCGTTGCCCTTCACCTCGCCGGCCGTGCGCGGCAAGATCGAGAGAGAAGACAGAGCAAGAGCTGTTGCCGCCGGTTTGCGCTCCATGTACGCTCGTTCGTTAACTGCTGTTCTCTAGCTGAAATGTTTCGGTGATACATGGTGTGGCGCAAGTGTTAAATGCTCGTTATCAATTGAGTAAAGAGATCAATTAGCACAAGTAGTTGTAGTTTGTGACGTGTCAAATCATGACACCGCATGCATTTAGTTTGTTGTTCTTTCTGGACAAATAAAGGTGGTTTAGTAATTCATGGTGCCGAATAATAGTACATCTGTGTGAGTAATTAAGAGCGAAACATGAACACAAACACCAGCGGCGGGAGTTAGGAATTAGAGATGAGAGAAGTCTAATAAGTTATACAGTAAAATTACATTCTATAAAGAAGTTAAATAGTAGAAATATAGATAAAATCTCATAAATTACAAAAAAATGTAGCGACAAAATTTGGATTACGGAGGAAACCCTCCCGCTCCCTCCTCTGACGAACTCCCATCCTGTACTCAGTTAGAGGCTATGCCTGTATGCACATATATCATTACAATTGCAACACGGATTTGAAATTTTGAATGGATTGGGGGACTTCTTGCCCTCTTTCTGAATGCTTCTGGAATGCAAGAAACACTCCTTTTGTTTACAGGGAGCAAGAGCGATATGGCAGCCATATGTGGATGGATACCCCCCCCCTCAATACTGAGTGAGCAATTTTGGATCTTGCGAGCTTTCACTTAGTCACTGTTGATTCTTATTATCTTAATCGCGTCGCTAGTGCCTATGAAACGGGCAACAGCAACCGGTTATTATTTGATCTTTACCAAGGACGGGACAATATTACAGGCAATTATCATCAACTCACAATTGATTCGGATGGGGCTCCACTCTGGAACCCGACACGGGATGAAAACGACACTGCTGCAGAAAGCAGAAACAGTGTGACATCTCAAACAAACGCCATTATCAGTAATACTAGCACTAGGCTAGCAATTAGTCGTCCACTCAACATTTCCAAAAGGTGAAGTGATGGTAAATGTCAGAGCTAAGCTACTTGATGGATATACAGCGAGACCAGGAAAAAAAAAAAGAACATTTGGGGCAGCAGCCATCGGTGCTGCCTGGAAGCAGGACTGCAGGATAGTTGTTTGACATACGAAGTACGACACAGCTCTGTGCTCTGTGAGGCACACTAAAGCTTCAGAAATCATAACTCAGAACTCAGAATTACTACAAGCTTGCTAAACATGAGAGAATCACTGAATACTACTGAGACCACATGCAGTTAAGAGTTGATGTTTTCAGCAAGGGTAGATGCAGACATGCAGCGGCGGAAGAATTCCCACCTGTGTCCACACTCTTGCGGTGGCACGGCGGGCGGCCTCACGCGTTGGTACCTGTAACAGGACGCCCGTGTGGTTTCTTGGCCGTTGGCCGTGGCAAAATCGTCGTTCCGGATAGTCCAAGATTGCAACGGTGCTGGATAAGATCTTCGCAGTAATCTAGGAAAAGATCACGCTGTCTTCGTCAGAACATACAGTCTACTCTACGTTGTTGAGATTACACTTCACGGTAAGGTCAATATACTCTGACTGACGTCTCAATGTACGTACTAGATTATCCCTGAAAATGAAATAGAGATGAACACACACGCATACACACATCCTTGTTTGGCAATTGGCAGTCGCCACCAGTCAGTCTTTGCTGACTTGCTCCTTGCATGCACGCACGAATATTTATGCAGGCAATACTAGGCAAGTAGGCATGCTATTGCTAGCTCTACGCGTTGGCATGCCTGCATGCTACGAAAGAGGAGGCTACACACCGAACGACTCCATGCTATTAAGTACCACGTTGCACGAGGATGTTACCCCAAAAGTGCAGACGAGACGCTCGTTTTCCATAGTTTTAGTCAGTAAAAACGGTGAATAATACCATACTACGTACTACGTGTTGACAAGTCTCTGAAACGCTGACCGGTCAGTCAGTCCCCGAACCAAAAGGGGTAAGAAAACCGCGGGTCCCGCACGCAGCCAGCGCGGCCGCCACGCGAGAACCCTAACCACAGTACCCACCGTGCGCCACGAGCCCATGGCTTATTACCGCGACCGGTTTTCCTCTTTTTTGTTATGCTTCCCGCACCGCAACCCTCCCCCTCTTGTGTTTCTCGTTCTCTCTCTTCCCCCGCTCCGCTCCGCGTCTCGAGCTCCATGACGAACACGCCACCTCGATGCTTCTCGCCTCGTCGGCCGGCGCCTCATTGGATCCCAGGAAGTAGTCGGGCGGGTCGGGGTCGCGAGGCGGCGGGAATTAGGGCTGGGGTTCAGCTCCGGCTCCAGCTCGCCCATTGCGGCCAGGTCGGTGGTTAGGTTTTGACGATCGATAGTTCCAGCCCTAATCGGTGCTTAGTTTTTTTGGCTTTCGATTGTTGTGTGGTGGCGATGTTGCTTAGGGTTTGGGATTTTGGTCCTGATGCTTTATTTAGGTTTGTTTGGTGCTTCGTTTGTTCGATCATTGATTTGTGCTATGATTGAGGATAGGCGCTTTTGTTTCCCATTTTCTGCTAAGGAGATTGCGAATTTCGCTAGATATGACTCCGATTTGTTGTTTTTGAGTTCTTACTGTAGGGCTGTGGGTTTGTGGAAATTTGGGTATCTCCCTTGGGTTTGAGGCGATTGGGCTTACCGCCGCGGATTAGGAATCCATTGTTTTCGCGTTTAATGCTTCGTTCGGATCCGAGTTAGGGTTCCTTGGCTGTTTGGATTTGCGATGCGGCTGAAGTGTTAGCTTCGGGAACCTGATTTCAGCGTAACCTAAATTCCCACCGCCCCCCTCTTTGGCCTCGTGGTGCAAGGGATTGGGCAAGTATATTTGATTTTTTGGATCCAATGCGCGATTGTTTTGGTTTTGCGGATTCCATGCTTTTCTTTGGCTCCAATCGTGGGATGCCGATTCGCGGCGCAGCTAAAACGTCTAGTGTTTGAAATTGTGTGATGTTTTGCGTGATTTTTACGTTCCTGCTACTTCGCTGTGTTATCTTTTTTTGGGTCCAAATTTCTATTCATTTTGGTGGTAGTTTAATAAGCGGTCGGATTTTGAGGTTTGTGTGCTCAATTTTGGAAGCCTACCTTAGGGTTTCTTCAGTCTAGCTACTAAATTTTGCGTAGCTTTGATTGGTCAAAGCGAGTGCTGTTTAGCGGTTTCTTTTGGCGTTAAGAGCTCAAAGTTTTGCTTTTGTCGACCAAATTTAAGGGTTTGACGCTTGCTTGTCAGTACGGCATTTGGAATCGGTGTGCTGTTGATATTCTTGATGGACGATTATATTTTGACTGGCTGGGAAATCCGATACTTTCTTAGGCTTCAATTGCGATGATATCAATTTACATGGCTCAGATTGTTTTAGGACCTAATCTTTTGCATTTTCGTGTCGTGTGTTAAGACAGGTGCTGGAAAGGTGATTCATCCCCATGTTCTCAGTACTTGTTAGCTGTACCGGTGGCCAGCAGCTCATTTCAGGTAATTCTATTCAAATGTTGGTGAACACTTGGTCTGCTTGTTTTGGTAGTTTTGGAATCGTTGGACTGTCACTTGTTGGATTGTTTTTTATTTGAGAATGTAATAGTGGTTTGATAAGTGCAGATTAATATGATTGGAGTTTAACTTTGATGGCTCTAAAAATGTCGTAACCTTTGACACAGTTCGTATGATCTTATTTGGTGATCAATCTTGACAGAGGTTGATATTCTAAACTATGTGGAGAAAATTGTTAGCTTCAGCTTATTGGACAGTGGTATGATGAATGTCAAATGCGTGGTACACTGGTACTTATAAAAAGTTGGGTCTTAAAGAGTATAGCTGGGGCTAAAGGCCACCACAAAAAAAGATTGTTTTCATTGTCAAGAGGTGGATTGCAAACCCTTCTATTCTTTGTTAATTGTTAACTCAAATGCTAGTTGTGCTCAGTAGAATTTGGTAATCCTTGATAAGATATGGGCAGACAATGCTAAAGTGATAATCGACATGCCAACCCTGGTTAATCAACTTATTTTTATAGTCCAGACCCGAAAATCCCAAATCCTTACTTTATTCCAGACCTCATAAGCTGCAAGTATTAAGTAATCACTTATATATGAAAGTCTTATGTATACAATATCCTTATATTCTTTATGATCTCATATAAAGTGTGTGATTCTTACAAATGGTATATTGCAATGCTGACGCTGAAGCTTGCTCAACATAATGTACTGATCTATCTGTCAATCCATAACTTCATATTCCATCATGTGTAGTTTGTCCATTTTACTAAAATTCTCATTGGGAATTCTGAATGTATGTCATGGTTAAACAATCTGTAGGTTTGTCTGCCTGCGGGTCTGTACATTCTTACCTACACTCTTGTAAATAGTACACATGTAATTATATGCGATAGAAACCTACTGTTTCAGTGTTTCCCATAAAAAGAAAAGAGAACAAATGAAGGAGGCACAGAAGTTCACTTGACCTTTGCAAAACAGTAACATCGTATACTTGTAATTACAATTGGAATTATCTATCGTTGCAATAATTTATGAATATAAAAGTTTAGTCTCCAGAATTGCTATGTTCTTTTAGGGTGATAACATAATCACATAATTTTTGTTTGCAACAGATTACAAAATCACAGAAATGCCAACTTTAGAAATGGCCTTCAGTATATTTGCCAGCTAACTGGAATATGCTCCTAGCATGTCCACTGTTGGCTTTGCAAATATTGGATTTTTTTAAAAAAAATAATACATTTTAAAAAAGAATTACATAAATAAATACCCGTTTAATATAATTACGAAAATGAAATTCTGTCGCCGGTTGGACTAATGGCAGATCCCTGTCGCCAGCCAAACAATGTTAAATGCCCCTTGTTGCCATTCCAGATGATGATTGGCGGCCAAATCGTCATTTAGAATGGCGCCAGGGACCCCATAACCCTTGTCGCCATTCTAAATGGTGACAGAGGCTAGGCTATAAAGAGCCAAAAAAAATCGGCCATAATTCACTTTTAATCCAAAAAAAGAAAGAGGGAAGATGAGGAGAGGGGAGAAGAAGTTGCGAAGCCCTGTCCATCCGCAGACGAGGAGGGGAGAGAGAGGGTGAAGCTAATTCGGTCATCCAAATTGTAGGTAATTTTTTGTAACTATACATCTAAATTCGAAACCCTGGTAGTTTAACAGCTGAAACTAGTAGGTTCGTAATTTAATGGATTAGATAGTTTTATATGTATGGTTATGTAGTGTAGTTTAGTGTAGTACATCTTTATAGGTGTGTGTAGTTTGGTTATAGAAACGTGGTTAGTTATAAAGATCTTATTTACGGTGTAGTAATTGAATAGTTTAGATAGTTTTAGATGTATGGTTACGCGGTGTAGTTCTTTGTAGTAAATCTTTTTAGGTGTGTGTAGTTTAGTTTTAGATATGTCGTTAATCATGTAAATATTTTTATGGTGCAGTAATTGAATGGATTAGATAGTTTGAGATGTATGATTTTGTAGCCTAGTAAATCTTTTTTAGGTGTGTAGTTTGGTTGTAGATATGTCGTTAATGCTTCTATTTTAATATTACTTTTTTAAGAGAATTACAGAAATAAATGCACATTTAATAAAATAGAAAAATGGGCTTATGTCGCTGTTTGAAATGATGACATGCCTGTGTCGCCGGTCCGATTGGCGACAGGAGCCCTGTTGCCCATCAAATGTCTTTGTTGACATTTGGAATAACGATTGGTTTGGGAATACTGTTAATATTGTTTTTTCTGTTTATGTTTCTTATTAATAAAAATGTAAGGACTGTCTTTTCTGTTTCACATTATTTTTGGTATGGAGTTCATATGAGATTCTGCGTAGTGGCCCTTCGAGCTACTGGACTCGGCTGTTGACGCGGGCCACCGTAGCCGTCTTAGTATCGTCCAGCCCTAGCTTAGCGAGGCACCCATCAAGATTGGCGCGTTTTGCCTGCGCATGCCCATGAGGGTATGGAGGGGTCGACCCACGTTAGGTTCCTAGGTACACGCAGTTGTAACATTTATGTACTCAATTTAAATCCGACCTGTGTGGGTGTACTGTCGTGTCCTCTTGATCGTTTTGACGTAGGTTGAGAGTGTACGGTCTGCTTTCACCTGCGAGGATGGTGGGCGACCAGGATGTCCGTACGTCCCGACGTTTCCCGTACGACCGGTGCCTGTCAACAGTCTTGGTGGACCGTTGGAGGCCGAAGATGCACACGTACCACCTTCCATGTGGGGAGATGACTCATACGCTGTAGGACATTGCGTACCTGACGGGTTTGTGTTGCGCGGGTGAAAGCATCTAGGCCACTAAAAATGGTTTTGGTAATTAATGACAGCAATGTGTTACGTGACTAACACGATGTTTTAAAGGTTTAGTCCCGGATCTTGGATGATGACATGTTAATGGCATGCAAAGATAACAAAAGATCGACATGGTTCAAGACAAAGGTATTATATAGCCAAAGGACCATTTTATAGTTTTTACCGGTCTCGATGATTGGTAGAAAGACCGGATTTATAGGCTAGATGTTGTACTATAAAATGGATCATGGCTAGTAGCTTGATGATTTATTTTGTGCCATCTTGATCAACTAAGATATGCATGCATCTAAATCTGCATTTGATAAATAGTTATCAGTAAAATCAGTATGACCACAAGTAAATGCGGTACTACCAGCTTGTGGTATAACCGCACGTGAAGTGCGGTAGGACCAATTTCTAGTTGACGGTACATTATTTCTAGAGTATGTTTTTGGGAGTTTTTCTTCCCTTGGAAATTGGTAGTACTGGTTGAAAGTATCGGACCATTTGAGTGCGGTAGTACTGCACCAAATCGTAACGGCTAGTTCAGAAACATTTAATGAGCCCTATATGTCCGTTGAACAGTAGGTGTGGTAGTACCAATCGATCAATGGCGATAGTACCACACCTGCTGAATTTTTTGGGATCTTCTTCAAACGGTCGTTTTTTGTGATTGGGGGCTATAAATACGCCCCCACCCCCACCACCAGCACCAAGCTCTGGACCCTTGACCTCATCGAATACCTTACAGTCTTTGGTGCACTCTCTGCTATTTATTTGCAAATATTTCATATTTTGAGGTAGTTGAGAGCATTGAGGTACTTGTGCATCATTAGTTGATCTTTTGACACTTGATAACCTTCAGACAAGGGTTGTGATTTGTTACTCTTAATGCTTGACGACACTTAGACGACTTGGAGGAAAATTGTGTGGTGGTCTCTTCAAGAAGGTTGTGAAGAGGCTCGGCACCGGTTGTGAGTGGTTTGTGCTCACTATCTCCAAAGTGGAGGAAGAACAACCCTAGTGAAATCGAGGTTCATTAGGCTTAATTTGTGAAGTCGGTCCAATTCGTATGAGTTTACCTCAACGTGGGCTAGTGAAGACCGGCAACTCTTCGACACCACAGGAAAACATCGATTGCCTTCATTGCGGTTTTCTCTCTTGTTTTTACTTTTTTTGCATTTACATTTCTAGCTTCTTATTTGTGTAGAATTGCTTAGCTAAAATTGTATTTAGTATTGACATAGTTTTGGGGTGTCTTAGTGACTTGTGGTATAAATCTTTTAGTTAGACCATACTTGTTAAAATTGCTAATTAGAATACAAGTTTTTAGAAACCTCATATCCACCCCTTCTAGTCAGTCATTCTTGATCCGACAGCGGGTTGGCCCGTGGCTGTGCACGGTGTCACTCCGACGTGGTGCGCGGACTTACTCGTCAGGTTCGCTGGGTGCTAACGCAAGGCGTCGGCTATAGGGAGTTCAACAACAGCCACGAGCCTTCGCTCGAGTGTGTATCCTTCGGGTAGTATGTGCAATATGTATGAAGTAGTTTTCGTTATCTACATAAGGGATTCATGTATCAAGCATGTTGTATGCTTATTTATGAATTGCAAGATGTCAACTTTTGGCTACTGGATTTGTATAAATGTAACATGACTAGGAAAATTGCATTACAATATTAAGAATATATCCATGACATCATGAAGTCATGTTCAATTCACATTACAATACCATTACATTATACTATACCTTCGGTCTAGCCTTTAGCACCTTTTCAGACCGAACTGACTACACACTGTCATGCCACCTTTTCAAACCGAAATGACAATCGGGACTAACTTTTCTCAGTGAGTGAACTCACCAGCCTTTCGCAACGAGTACACACCACTCACCAGCCTTCCGCAACGAGTACACACCGCTCACCGGCCATCCAACCCTCAACACTACACCCTATCCATTTATAAAAGGATGGAGAAGAGAGCTAGAGGAGAACACTACACCACCACAACCAACACTTCACTCCAACTTGTTTCGCAGAACAAAGAGGAGGGAGGGAGAAGAGAGCGAGCTAGAGGAGAACATTAGGTCGGGCTTGGAGATGTCGTGCTATACGGAGATGACGCGGAAGCGCAAGTGGCTTGCTGGGAAGGTGGGAACCTACCCAAATCGTTCGATAAAGGATGCACACATCATTCAGTCTATACACCTGGCAACCGCTGCCTGGGCATATTGCATGTTCGGTTATATCCGCGTAAGAGAATCTCACACACATCTATTTTCACATTTTACATTGCATTACACACATTGCTAGTTTTATCCGTGCATAATGGCAAGTGGAGGAGCGTTGCTTTTTCTTCCAATTGATCGATGGGCTATGCGGAGATGACGTGGAAGCGCAAGTGGCTTGCTGGGAAGGCGGGAACCTACCCGAATCGTTCGATAAAGGATGCGCACATCATTCAATCTACACACCTGGCAATCGCCACCCAGGCATACTGCACGTTCGGTTATATCCGCGTAGGAGAATCTCACACACACATCTCTTTTACATTTTACATTGCATTCCACATATTGCTAGCTTTTTATGTGCATAATGGCAAGTGGAGGAGCGTTGCTTTTTCTTCCAATTGATCGACGATTCGGACTAATACGATAGAGCGCTCATCGAGCAGAAATACATGCTCAACTACGCGCTGTCACCCGGGACCTTCCACCGCTGGAAACCTTCGGTTTGAACGACAACCTGAGAGTGGGGAAGACAAGGCACCAATGGTGCCCAAAAAACTAGGGTGGTGGTGGAAGACCCCCAAACAACATACTGAGGACGGCGGGGCCAAGCGCACAGCTGACAAGGGGAAGTCACCCATAGTCCCCAATGCTCCTCCAAAGCGTGTGGTTACTCCCGAGGAGCTCATGGAAGCCCAGTACAGGGCTAGCCACAGCCGCAGGTCTGCAACAAACAAGGGGAAGATGCTGATGGGCCATCAAGACTAAGTTTTTTTCAATCCACCAGTTTTTCTGCTTCCAAAAGGCGCGCATGTATCCTACGTGTAGATCAGGTAGATGATTCGTGTAGGTTGAAACAAATGCACGTAACCAAACCCTCTGCGCCATGTAATTTACACTTAAATTACTAAGTTTTATTGTCGCAATTGAAATTTCATCTTTAAAATTTTACTCCTAAGTTGTTCACTACTTAATATTTTGTTATATTTTTCAGAAATAATCGGTTGCGCACACTACAAGAAATTACCAAAAAACTTAGTCAATTTCTGTAAAATTTGAAGTTGCATTCTCTACAAATATAAATATAAATTTATTTAAATTATTTCTGCCAAAAAATTTAAAAATCCAGATACTGTCGCCAATCCAAATGGCTATAGAGACATTTAACACTGTTTGATCAGTGACAAGGGTCTATCACAATTTGAGTTGGCGACAGAAGCTCATTTTTGTAATTATATTAAACGGATATTTATTTATGTAATTCTATTTTTAAAATGTATTATTGAAAAAATCGCAAATATTGCGGGCTGGTGCTGTGTATTTGATCAATAATATCACAAAAGCCTAAAATTTGCACACCAGGCAACTTGAACTAGCTTTAACATCTCTGGCTCTGTTGGATTTCTTACTACTGAGAGCTGCTATTGTTCATAGTAAATGAGTTGCTTAAACACACTCAGCCGTTGGATCGGCTCTCCCCATCAGCCGTTGGATCGGCTCATGGGAAGGGAGGCCCTCCCCCAGCCAATTCCCTTCCCTCTTTTGTATACATATTGTTTTGATCAATAATATCACAAAAGCCTAAAATTTGTACACTAGACAACTTGAACTAGCTTTAACATCTCTGGCTCTGTTGGATTTCTTACTACTGAAAGCTGCTATTGTTCATAGTAAATGAGTTGCTTAAACACACTGTTTTGTATACATATTGTTCACTCTAATCATATTTTGTAAGAAGTTTTCATGTTTATTTCACACCTGTCTTATTAATAGACCACCTGAAAGATCCTTTTATAGCATCTTTCTCTACACTTATCATTCACTAATTGTTCATCACGTCTGCTTTCATGTTTGATGTCTCGTTCATGCCCTTTACTTAGTATGGCAAAACACATTTTTCTTGATATTTACAGAACACCAATTTCTGGTATATGGATGCTTTTTATAATGATAAGAGTCTGAAAGTTGTTAGTGAATTTTCATTCGACAGGTTAGTCATTTCAAGCATCATTCATCTTTTGTTCCACTCTTTTCATGCTGTATTTATATGATGATTTGTTTAGATAAAATTCATTGAGCCAAACTTTAATTGATTAGCTGAAATATTTGTTAGCAAACTTTTGGTAATTAAGTTTGATTTTCTTATACAGTCTCATTCGCTCCCAAAAGACCAAACTTATCAAAGACTAAATAAGCTCAGCATGTCATTATACTTCCGTATCTTTATATACTGTTAAGATGTTGGATGATACGAACACATACTGCTATGTCGTCTTCTATTTTGTATTTTGGAAGTTGTAAGGCTTTGCCATGTTTTGTTGTAGTATAGGCTCGATGTTACTATAAATTAACACGTGATTTTATTAACATGTAACAAGATATCTTTTTTAGGATATAAATGTATGCCTAGCTCAAACATTACCATTTAGTGATTTCAAAACAATGAGACCATGCGTCCAATCGTTTATCGTAGAATCTTCAAGCCTTCCTTTATTCAATGGGTCAATATCGGTCAATTAGGTTTATTTATCGAACAACATTTAGTTCTCATCATTTAGTATTTTAAGATGCCAATCCTAATATTTCAAATAAGTCAAATTATTGGGCATAACAACGATACCTAACCCTGTCATGGTGTAGTAGCAATATCGTCTCAAAGGGAAATGAAACTTCATGTTATATGCGATATGCTCGATTTCGTTGCACTGTGCTATTAATTATTGTTGTGTCGTGTTGCATTTGGTTGTCTTATGTAGTTTAAACTTAACCTGTCATCGTGTTATATGTTAGAAATGCCTGATTTTGTTGCACTATGATATTTTATTGTTGTATCATTGGTTGTCCTATGTGGTTTATACTTAAAGCTCACTTAGGTTTCCATGTTGCAGTGCAGAATTGCAGGTGCTTAACACATGAGAGAAAAGATTACTTCCAAGCACAATAGGTTAACATCGTACCGCCGGTCAGAGAAAGGATTACGTCCAAGGAGAATAGATTAACATCATATCACTGGTCAGAAAGACAAGATTACATGTCACTCGAAGGTCCAGAGAGGCCTCAGCCAACAGGTGCTGCCCCCCTCTCCCTCAGCCCCTCACTCAATATTTACATTTCACTACACTATGCACAGTCACCCAACAGTTGCCATCCGTCCAAATTTGCCTGCACCGCCAACAGAAGATCCTATCTCATCCTTGCACCTCCCGGCAGCGCCCACCTCCATTCTGCCGCCATCGTTGCCACTCCCGCCACCACGGCCCTTTCCTCTGCGCGGGCTAGCACACTTCCTGCAGACGAATTTTTCAGGGACATCCTCAAAATCACTGATCCCTGAGCACCTGGTGTGCTGCCAAACTCCACACACGTCACATGCCAGCATCCTCTCACCATCATCATCCTTGGCGCCACATGTGCAGTCCACCGTCCAGTTCTCCAAACCCCTCTCCATCCTGAACTGCATAATTCTCCGGTGATCCCCAGTGCACCGTCCTCTCACCCTAACAAGCTGGCTTGAGCCAAGCACATGCTTCACAAGGGTTGTGTCGCTGAAGTTTGGGAAGTCAGGGAGCTGTTCAGCCTGGAAGCTTTGGAACATGAGGTACGTTTCTTGAAAGGCCCTTGCAGCCTGTATTTTCAGTTCAGCAAGGGTAGCACTTGCTGGTAAAAGTACACGTTCCACCGGAGGTGCAGTATAGTCCTTTGGGTGATCAAGCAGTTCAATGGAGCACCTCACACAAAGCAGGAATGGGTTCAAAAGAGTCTGTGGAGCATGCTCATCATAGTGTTTGATGAACTGCTTGCAGTCCAGAATCTTTGCTGCTGCAATGTGTGATGAAGCACCCACCACCTCTGGTTGTTTAGACAGCATGGTTTCTGGGTTCAGAAGAGCATTATAGAGGAATCTAAGATCATGCTGAAGATGTTCAACAGTGGGCCCAAACACAGTTGCATTAACTGGCGACTGATTGGAATAAGTTTCCAGCCTGCTTGGCATGAAATAATGGTCAAGATAATTACCTAATGAAGTTCAGCAAATCGGAGCAACATACTGGAAACAAGGCTCACCTGTACTCAATTGCACTCGTCTCAGCATTGCAGCGGACAGCAACGAAATGGCCATCATCCATCAGTTTTCCACCCAGTCCTCGAAGAGAATAATCAAGCAGCTCCTGTGAATCGACAGCCTTTGATGCAGCTCCCCTAAGTGCACGCCAAGACACCCACCGTCCAGTTTGGACAGCCCGGAGAACCTTGAGCATTGCAGCTTCTGCCCGATCAATATCTTCCTTTGTCCACATGCAGAGCGCATTAGATGCAACCTCTTTGAGCTCATCTGTTGTGGGTTTTGATATCTCAGTCTTCTTGCGAGCTTGATGAAGCGAGTGCATTATGAATCGGAAGAGGTCCCGCACAGTCATGAGCTGGCGATCCGAAAGGGCCCAATACAGAGCAATTGTGTTCTGCAAAGGAGTCCTGACGGGGTTGCGATCTGAGAAGTACAGCGCCAGATGTATACCGGAAAGCATATGTACTGCCTCTTGGTAGGTATCTGAGGTAAGTGCAAAGCTACCAGCACCAAACTTATATCCCCATTCACCATACCATGGATGGCCACTTGTGATGCCATGCAGAAGCCTGTAGTCCATTCCATGCTTCTTGGATATGTCCATGACAGTGACCTTCCTGCAAGGAGGGAGGGAGATGGCATTTTCAATGCTACGGCTGAATGAAGGTGTTTGAATAAAGGTCATGCCGGCCAAATTCTGTTGTACAAAGTAGCGTCATGCTCATTGAACTAACACCAAAAAAAAAATCGTTTACCTCACATGTAGCACCTTGCACAAGCGATCCCAGAAGCTCATTATGTCACGGCCAGTAAGGTGTGTTGAGCCACCTTCACGTCCATTTACCCTGAGAAGGTGCCCATAGCCGTTTGCATGTACCACAGCATGCAACAAGTGAGAGGAGTCATCCAGACGCAGGTACCCAAACTCTTCCAGCTCCTCACCATCCATATCAAAGTTGCATAGGAGACACCTGGAGAAGACATTGCATCCACGGTGAAGAGACATGTCAATTAGAATGCAGGAGCACCAACACACTACAGATCTGGACGAACTGCCCCATTGCAATCTCATTGAACATAAGCATCATCATGGTCGCATCAAACTGCTTGCATTTAGACACGAGCAGACGCTCTGAACAGGGCAAATGTTGATGCACACTCCTACCAAAACAAATTCGGCAACTTTGCACAATACGAAATCAATTGGGCATGCATCATCATTGTTAGGCGACATCCATCATTGTTAGTATTTCAGTTATGCATTAAGTGTACTGTCTGAAACTACGAATGCCTGTTCCTCCCACCTTGATTCTGCAGCGACCATGGCAGTCCCGCAGCGGAGGCAGCAGGTGCGGCGGCGACCGGACATCTGGTTGCTATCGTTCTCGATGATGAAATGGTACCGCTTACCGCAGACCGGGTGCCCACTCCATCCTGCAATCAAAGAGATGCATCGCACACAAGATTCCATTACCGCTTCTGTATGATTGCGACAAGCAAGACTGAAAACAAATGAGGAGATTATGCATTCAAAAGCAACAGCCTAACAATTGGCTGAGAAAGAAAAGAGAAGCTTCAAGAAAATTTCCACATCACTATCAAAATTTCCAAACAGAAATAACAACATTTTAAAGCAAGTAGCATTCGATAGTCGCGAAGAAAAAAAAAATCTAAACCGATAAATGAGAGGCATTATCCTGTGAACATCTGCTCAAAGAAATAAAATAATATTATCTATGTGGAAAAACATTTCTCCGAGAAACAAAAAAGAACAGAAAAAGGAAGGAAGGAAAGCAACTCACCTACGACTCTGCACTGATCACAATACACAGATCGCGATCGGAGAACATCCTCCTCCACGACGTTGAGATCCGCCCCGGCGCCACCGCCATCCTCGTCCCCCTCCTCGCCTACCCTCAGCGATACCCTCCACGTCAGCAGGTGCGGCGGGGCTGCCGCGGCCGCCGGCGAGAAGATGGAGGGCAGCGGCAGCAGCCGCGCGTACCTCGCGAGGAACCCCCTCACCGCCTCCCGGAACGTCCCGGCCGCCCCGCCGTCCCCGGCCGGCGGAAAGCCCGCGAAGTCCCTGACCTCCACCCGCGTCCTCGCTCTCTTCAGCGGCCGGCCGTTCACCACCATCTCCCCCTCCGCCGCCGTCGGATCCCCTCAGATCTGCCGCTCTCCACCTTCGTCTTCCTCGTCGTCGTCGTCGTCGAACCAGATCGGAACTCGGGTTAGGGTTTGCGGCGGCGGCGGCGGCTGCGAGATAAAGAGGAGGGAGGTGAAGGGGTCGATTCCTTCGAGGGTAAGCCAGGTCGCCTACGCCAGGTCCTTGTACACCACAACTCCGAAATAAATATCGGGCCCACGTGGTACCCTGTGGTGTACGGTGGGATGGGTGTATGTGCCTCAGGCTGCGATGGGCTCCTCAGGTCGTGGCAGGGCGCTAACCAGGGTTAAGCGGGGTTGGGTGGGTGGTTGGGTTCGTGGCCTTTCCGAAAAGAGAGCGGGAGAAATGGGAGGGAATAAAGGCTCGGGGGTACGCTCGTCATTTCACACCCCTGGTTTCCGGGTGGGCCGACTACGGCAGATCACCGTGTCGTTGCGTAGCCACAATTACCGAAATACCCCCTTGGCCCTCGGAGTTTGAATTTTCTTCTATATCTGTTGTTGGCTGCTGACTGTTTTGTGTCACCACCCACGTGGCGATGGCGCGAACCAAAGCCATCCAAATTCAGAGCAAAACAGTGCTCGTTTTCCAACGGTCTAAGCAATCTGGGATCGGTAAACTTTTATTCAATTCTATTCTGCTAGTATTATGCAAATGGTTTCTCATGCTGTTTCTTTTTTACTATCAGTACAAAGTCTGCTCTCATTACTTGTCACCGAATCGCGAAGGCGCAAACCTAAAGTGTGGTGGAAGCGCTGAAATGTATGGTGGCATTTGGTGTTTTTTTATATAATTAAAAAAAAGTGTGGTATCATGGGTACTAGGAGCAGTAGCAGTACACTGCACTCTGCCTGGCGGCAGCAGAGCAGAAGCGATCAGAGGAATTATTAAACGCGGGGGGCAAAAACGGCAACACAGATTCTCGCGAGACAGAGCCGGGCGTCCACTACTCCGGTCGAAGCGTCCAAAACTCTCGGTTTTTTTTTTTCTGGGCTCTTCCCCCTCCCTCGCCTCGCGCCTAAATTTGGAGGGAGACGTGGTTAGCGCTCGCGAGATTGATTGCTGCTTGATCCGCGTACGTCGTGACCGTGATTTGATTTTTCTTTCTTTTCCTGGACCGGGTTTAGAGGAGGCGCCAAACGACCGACGAACACAGGAATGTACAGCGTCGTCGTTGGGCTGTTGGCGGGGCCACGCTTCAGTCTAGGAGCGAATCTTGAGGGCCGCACGTGCATGTAGCCGTGTCTACCAGTAGTAGAGTTCCACGTTGTCTCTGGGCAGTTTTCATCCAATACGGCACGATGGCATCTGGGTTTGGATCATCTTAGGCTAATGATCAATGTCCCAAAAGAAGTGCTTGATGTTGTTAGGATCACCATTGGTATTGTATGATCATTCTGGCCTTTACCTATATAGATAGCATCATGATTTTTCTGAAGAATTATATAGGCTCATGATCTTGTGGAGCTATATAAAATAGCGGTGAACAATATGATAATTACAAGGTACATGTCCATTTAACACACTCAGCTCCAAAATTGCTCAAATCTATTAAAAAAATGTTAAATTTGTTCATTTGTATCATCTCAATATCAAAACCGGTGTAAATCACCCTCTCACCCTAAACCACTGTAGTTTTGGATGATGTGACATCTACATTTTGCTTGGAGCAAAGATCCTATCATGATCATGCGACCTGACCCAATGATGTTGATTATGTTAGATGTATATGTTTCTTGGTATATGTTAGTTTGTATATGGTGTTTTATGCATATTTACCTAGACATGTAACTTGTATATTTGGTCTTTGGTCCATTGGAATAGAGTAAAAGTTCATTTCAACATAGTGTCACAGCCATGGTTCCTAAACCCTAGTCCTAGCAACTATTCATCAACACCGCCCTCAGGGTGCCGCCGCCTGAGCACCGCCGCCTCCTCCCCTTCGATCAACTGTTTCGTTTTGCTCTACTATGAACGCACCTTCCTCTACCCGCCGCAGCCGTCGCACCTACTCACGCTAGCCTCTCCACCGAGCTTGCTGTCTTGGCTGGATCAGCGCCCATGGCCTTTCTCCTCTCTCTCCACCACCGCGCAACGACTTCACCGTCTGCGGTCGTGTTGCCAGAGCCCTCTGCCCTCACGTCGTGATCTCCTCATCGCCGCAGCACTGCAGCCGCACCCCACGGCACCGTAGCCGCAGTAACTGCCGATGTCGGTCGATGGCCAGATCCCAGTAACCCTGAGCACCGCCACCTCCTCCTCGGGTGGCCATCGCCCCGAGGCTCATTTGCTCCGGATCGGGCAACCACCGCTGCCCCTACACTCCTTTGCTCCGGATCAGGCCAACGCCGCCCCCGAACACCGACGTCTCCTACTCGGAATGTCGATGCCCCGAGCTCCTCTGCTCGCCGCCGCTGCCGTCTCCCAGCCCTTGCCGCTGACGCCGCTGCTTGCCGCCGACGCTTCATTCTCGCCGACGAGATGACGAAGCACACCAAGAAGGTTGGAATTGTTGGCAAATACAGTGCCAGGTATCGTGCCAATTCGCTTAAGAAGATCAAGAAGATGGAGGTCTCCCAACACTCCAAGTACTTTTGTGAGTTCTGGTGGCAAGTTTGTCCTGAAAAGGAAAGCAGTGGGAATCTGGGGATGCAAGAAATGTGGGAAGCCTAATGTTGGTGGTGCTTATACCATTAACATTGCCAGTGCGGTCGAGCGACATCCGGCACCCCTGCTATGGATCCTCGACGCCGTCACCGGCCCCTGCACCTCCTGGATGGAGGCTGGGCGCGGCCTCCTCGCGTGCGCCACGACTGGTAGTGACGAGGCTGCCTCCCTCCGTGCACAGCTCTCCAAGGCAAAGGCGGAGGTCACGCCGAGCACGATGAGATCCTCTCTGTGCTCCTAGTGGCTATGCGGCTAGGTGACACCAACCTCCACAGCAGCGAGGAGGAACCTGACGCGCGAGAGGTGAAGCAACAACCGATGGCCGCGTTGTTGGTGCTCGCTGACATGCCCCTAACCTTCTCCACCTCGCCCTTCACTGCCTCTGCCTTGGGTCGCCATTGTCGCCCGTACCCCAAGCTCCTGCCTCGAACTTCCTCTCCGACGCCGCCTTTGCTTCGCCAAACGCGGATCTAGGTTGTTCGGCTCCCAAGCTAGCCGCAGCTACCTCTGGCCCGTCGGGAGCTGGCAACTATCGCTAGGGCTCCTCTAGTGATGGCATGCAACAACTCCTCTCCCTGATCCAGTGACTCGATGTCGGCTCGTCCTCAGACTCCTCGGGCTCTACTCGTCTGACTCTTGTTTCTTAGTAGTCTTTATCACCTCCACCATCTCCCTCATCGAGTATCTTATCATCGTGAATCTTGAGCTCTGGTGTTTCCTTTCACATGACACCATATTCTACCCACATCACTTCTGTGAGTCCCACAACTCTTCCTTGCAGTGTTCAGATTGCAGATGGTACCTCTCTTCTTATAGCTAACCGATGCACCCTTTTCACTTATTCTTTCAATGTTCATGTAGTCTCTCATGTTCCTCAGCCTGCTATGCAGCTTATGTTGGTTGGTCAGATCACTGATCACAACTGTCGTGTTGTTCTTGAGTCTGACTTGTTGTGTCCAGGACCGCCACACGGGGACTCCGCTTGGTACTAGCCCTCGGCGCCGTGATTCACAACGTCTTTTGGAGTTTGACTAGCTGCATATTCATTCCACTGTCCACACCAGCCAATCATCCACTACCACTGTCTATGTCTTTGTTGCATCCTCTACTGCTCCCATCACTCAATGGCACCATCATTTGGATCATCTATGTGGATCGCGCTGTCGTCACTAGTAGATCATGGTGCTCTTGGTTCTGTTTCTAGGAATACCTTTTTATATTGTATGGGTTGCAAGCTTGGTGAAGGACCGAAATGGCAACAGAGGGGGGGTGAATGGTGCCTTAAAATTAAGAACTCCCCTTTAATGTATTTAAACAAGATCTACAAAACCCTCTCAAGAAGAGTAAAACAAAATCAGAGAACTAAAACAGGTTTCAGTATGTTCTGTCAAAAATCGGAAGCTCCGATTCTACCGTGATGAGTTCGCATCCGTAGTTCCGGGTTAGTCGGAAGTTCCGCTGCGATAGTCGCCTTGGACAATCGGAAGTTCGATTGTCCCGACCAAGAACACAGATCTTCTCGGTTTTTCCCAAAATCCAAAATGCTAAATCTTGAATGCTCTTCTCGGTCAAGTTTCACAGGACATCATCCTAAACACCATCTTGACCTTATGGAGAAGAATCGCAAACAAAGATTCAATAATCAAGCCAAAAACGGATTTCTTGAAGAAGGGGCAAGAAAGACCAAAACCCACAATAAACGAGATTCTCATATTCTTAGCTCATGAAACTTTGAGGATGCAATAGCAATATCAAAACGACTCTAGATATCAAGTTTCAAGCTATTTCATAGGGCCGAATCAAAAGATACATCAAAACCCTAAATATTCAACAAGAACAGGAAGGGAATAAGAGAGGCACAAACAAGTAATAAAAAAACCCTCGAGTTTCATTGATAGAGATCAAAAGATTACGGAGGAAACACAGGAGGAATGATTACAAGGATTTTCGGTTCATTCTCTCCAAACCAACAACCTCTCAAAAGCAAAACAAAACCTTTAGCTAGAGCTAACCCTAATTTTCTCTCTCAAAGTCTAACCCTAACAACGGGGGTTCACTCTGTTATAGCCTCTCGCTTAATGGGCCTCCAACCCATTAAGCCCGCTACACCGAACGGAACCGCCTCCACTTGTGCCGCTTTGCGAAAATACCGTTTAGCCCCTTGCACACCTTTCCGAAGCCTCCGTGCGCCTTCTTTGCGTCCTTGACACGCAACCACCTCAAGATTCACGCCGTCTTGACACATCCCGACCGCTTCGACCTCAACGCCGCCTGCGCCTAGTCCGATCACCTCGTGTCTCGCCACGACTTCGTCTCGATGTCCTGCAGTCAACATAGACAAAAACACATCACATAGCATTGCACAATATCATAGCATCAACATTTGTATAAGACTCAAACTCATACAAAATCAAAATCACAAATTATCCTTCTACGCGATTACGGACACAATCGAAAGTTCGCGATTACCACGCAATGGAAGTTCCGATTCCGAACGTCCGCGCTGTCGAGATTATCGGAAGTTCCGCGCTTAACATTGCGGAACTTCCGATCTTCGGAATATCCGCCTTTCCAATTTTTCAAATCCGATTATCGTCTCAGAGGAACACTCAACGTCAGTATTATCGGACACTCCGCTACCCCATGTGCGGAAGTTCCGATTTCCTTCACCCGAACTCAAAACCGGTGTTAATCGGAAGTTCCTATTTCCAACGCCGGTAGTTAGATTATCGGAACTTCCGCGACATACACAAATGATAGTTCCGATTATCTGTTTCAAAGACGAAGCAGTCCAAACCGAAAAACTCAACTTTCAAATATTTAACAAGCTGTCAAATACTCATCACTCAGAATGGGGGACCTCTCACATGGTCTCTCACTTGGCAAGCAACTGCAACTCCCGTATCCCTCTAGTGATTCTGTTTCTACTCGTCCTTTTGATATTATTCACTTTGATGTTTGGAGTCTAGCTCGCCAACTTGCTTGACACTGCTCATGCTCTCATGCTTGCCTCTTCTATTCTAGCTCACTTCTGGGTTGATGTTGTCTCCACTACTGCTTTCCTCATCAATATGCAACCTTTTACTTCTCTTTAGGGCTCTACTCATGTCAAGTATTTCTATGGTCGGGCTCCTGAGTACGGTCACTGTTGTTGTTTTGGTCGTGTCTACTTCGTTCTTCTTTCATCTCGTGAGCGCACCAAGCTGACTGTTGAGCCAGTTGAGTGATTTTTCTTAGCTGCAATCTTGAGCATAAGGGTTATCGCTGTTATGACTCTGTTGCTTGTCGGATGAGGATATCTCGGGATACCACCTTCGATGAGTCCCGACCTTACTACACTTGTTATCCTACTGTTAGCTCATATTCTTTTGTTGAGTCAATCTCCTTTCTTATTTTTTCTGACCCTCAGTTTTCCACTTTTGTTTCGCTTCTGCCTCCACCTTATTCACTTCCCTCTCCTCTGAGTCCACTTGTTCTCTCTCCGCAGTTTCCTTCCAGTTCTTTTGTTGAGATTCCACATTTCCCCTTGCACTACTCACGCCGTCCTCGCCGTACTCCTTCTCTGGTTGAGCCACAATCTTTGCTGGGCCTTGTCCCCAACTCTTCTTCTCCGTCCTTGTTGGTTCCTGCTTTGTCTTTTCCTCCCAAATACGATCTTTGTGGCCGTCACACTGTTAAACCTCCTGAGCGGTACGGCTTTCCAGCTGCTGCTCGTTTCGAGACTACAACTGTGGATATCGTGAGGATATGTGCACGATCTTAGGATGATGAGTCAATTGGCAATGGCTTTGTTGGTTTGCAATTTATCGCGTTTTCGGGTTTGCTCAAAAATTTGTCGCTGCACCACAGCGATCGGCCGGGTGTGTGGGGCGGTCAGACCGCCCGTGGAGAGGTCGGACCGGCCGTGGTTGCCGGTCGGACCGGCCTGACCTAAAAGTGGTTTTTGGGGCTGAGCCAAAAATAGGTTGTGTAGGCAAGTGGGGGGAGTCTCCTGGATGTGGTCACATCATTTTGGAGCTCAGTCAAAAGTTCTATTCGATTGAAATTTCGGAAGGTTTGGATTTTCGAGTGAAAATTTGGCTAAATCTTTTGGGCGGTCCGGCCATTGTTGTGGGATCGGTCCGACCGGCCTGGAATCGGTCGGACCGTCCGTGTGGGGCGGTCAGACCGCCGATGACTTGAAGCTTGGCCTTGTTGGCATTGTTTTGTATTGATTGTGTTTATCGTATGAACTTCAATGCTTTATTGTTGCATATTGCATTGCGGAACTAACGTGGGTCAAGTTGTAAAGAACTTGTTCCCGGAAACGATTTATTTGTCTATTGCTGTGCAGGTGGCTTGCAGGTCAACGACATCAACGGTAAGGTGGATCGGGACTACGCTTGGAGAGTGAGGTCGAGCGATCATGGATCTGGGTGGGTCGTGTGACTCAAGCATGGTGCGAGATGGGCAAGATGGATCGAGCGGGTAGTTGATGCATTGGTTGGATCGGTGGTGCGAAAGTCGGTGCGAGTTTCTGGGAGGTTCCGATGGGATTCGGTCAGGAGAGACTTGGCGACGTGATGAGAACCGCTGATCAACCTACACGTGGTGAAGCAGACAATTGCTTCAACAGATGTATGTGTGTGGGTCCCATGTGTGTGTGGGCCCCAAATATGAAACCCTAGGCCTCTCCTATAAATAGAAAGGGGGGAGATGTAAAACCCCCAAGCATTCATTTGGCCCTCTTCTTCATTTTCTAGGGTTTGGAGGAGAGGAGAGGAGAAGCTAGGGTTTGGAGAGATTGTGAGTGTGCTCCTTGTTGAGCTCTTGTTCTCCTTGTAGGAGTGGCTTTGTAAGCATCTTGTGAGATCAATCAATCTTGTGATGCTTGCTTGAGAGTTCATTTGTCTCCCTTTGTGTTCTTCTCTCTTTTGGATGAATTTGGTGCTTCCTTGATTCAAGTGGTTAAGCTTGGTCTCTTGACCTATTTTCTATTGCTTTGATGTGTGGGAATACTCCTAGAATCATCTAGACCATCAACCCCACAAGCAAGTCTTGAATCAAAGTTTTTCATATTTCTAGGGTTTGTGCACTTCTTCGGTAAAACATTGAGAGATCGTTTCTACGAAGTGGATCTGAAGGATCGTTGCTAGAAATAGGTCTCTAATATCCTTAGGGAGGTGTGCTCGAAATTTGGTCAAGTTTCATTGGTTGAATCAAAAGTTGGATCAAATTTCGTTTTGGATTTGGGCTTAGTTTTTCAGTACTGGACTGAATCGGTCTGACCGGTTTTACAACGGCGGTCCAACCGCCCGCTTTTCAGACCGCTCAGTACTGCCGGGTCGAACCGATATCCAACGGTCCGACCGCCAGTTAGTAGCCGGTCCGACCTCTCGTTAAACGTCGGTCCGATCCCTTTGTCTCAGTGGCCCGACCGCCAAGATCAGATCGAGCAGTGAGTTCAATTTTCCACTTTTGTGTCGTGTGGTTGAGGGGGTTATCGAATTCAGCACAAGGCTTCCTCTGTGCACTTACTGATCTTCTTAGCTTTCATAGCTAAAGGAGTAAAGTTCGTGTTGAATTTGATTAAGGCGAGAAAGTTGAGAAAGCGCCTATTCACCCCCCCCCCCTTTAGTCGCCTTTACGGTCCTACAAGTGGTATCAGAGCAGGTTAGCTCTTCTCATAGATCTTAACCTGGTCTTTGGAGCCATGGCGATGACAAGTACTCAACCAAGCCACAGTTTTTGATGGAGTTGATTTTGCATCTTTGGAAGGCTCGTATGCAAGCTTATATCGAGGCTCAAGGGCACGCTATTTGGCTTAAGGTAAAGAACCCTTATGTCGTGCGGTACCGATGACGATATGATCACTCCGGATGTGGAGGCCAACAAAGAAGGCTCGAAATTATTTGATCCAAGGCCTTAGTCGATCCGAGTTTGAGCGTGTTGCTCACTGCGGTCTGCTCATGAGATCTGCGGACTCTTTGTGACTATCACGAAGGGTCCATCGCGATCAAGGAAGTGAGACGAGAACCCGACTCAAGAAAGTATACTCGAAGATCGAGCAAAGGCACGTGAGTCTTTGGATGAGTGTGGGGAAGATTTTCTAAGATTCTTCATGATCTCCGCTTTGTTGACTTAGTTTTTTCCTGAGTCTGAAAATGCACGCCAGCTGTTGGGTGCTCTTGATGTGAAGGTCTGGGAACGAAGATCACTTCCATCAATGACAACACTGTCATGAGTGAGCTTACCATGGATAAGCTTTACTCGAGGTTGAAGACGCATGGGATTGATTTTATCTCGCGTCTCCCCAAGACAGAGTCGATGGCATTAGTGGTTGACAAATCCAAGGGTTGTTCTTCTGAGTCTCTTGATTGTAGCTCATCTGGTTTTTCATTATCTGCTTTGCATTCTTTGAGCGATGAGCAACTTGAGAAACTGCCCGAGGATGACTTAGCCCTTCTATCCACCAAATTCACAAGAGCGTACAACAAGGTGAGAAATAGGAGGAGAAGTGGACCTATCACATGCTTTGAATGTGGTGAGCCAAACCACATTCGTTCCAGGTGCCCCAAGCTAAAGGGCAAGGAGGAGAAGGAGACACGAAGACATCCCCAGGAGAGGGATGCAAAACCCAAGAAAAACTATCGCAAGTTTGTCAGCCGGGTCCTTGCCGCTCTAGAGAACGTAAACATGAGCGATGTGGACTCGGAAACGGAGGACGACGAGAGTGACTCCCATGGCAAGAAGAAGGCTCATGACTTCACTGGCATGTGTTTCATGGCCAAGAACAGCCACGACAGCGACTCCTCCAACGATGAGGATCCTTTTAGTGATCCTGATGAGGTATGCCCTTCAACTGCTGACATGAAAAGGGCTTTGGTGCTTGCTGAACAGAAATTGCATAAGCAAGTAAAAATGATTAAGAAGCAGGACATTATGATTGATAATTTGAACCTAGAAGTTGTTAGGCTTAAATCTATTAATCCTGATGATATTTGTGATTCCTGCACTAGCTTGCTTAAAGAATTGAAAAGCTTGAAATCTGCTCATTCCTCTGTTGCTAATCAACTAAAAGATGCTCTCGATGAACTAGAATCTCTCAAGTCTAGTTCTGTTTACTTAGATGCCATTTCTCTTGATGTGACTGCCATGGAAGCTATTCCTTTAACTTGCTCGAACTGTGCTTTACTTGAATTAAAATTGGATAGCGCCCTGAAGGAATTGCAAAAATTTGATGCTAGTCACACATACTCTCATTGTAAGAATAATAGGATTAAGATGCAAGAGATGACTGAAATGGTTGTTTACTCTAGAGCTGCCTCTTGTGAAAATTGTCCCAAGCTTACAATTGAGATTGAAGCTTTAAACAAAACTCTTGAAGAAAAGGCTAAAATTGAAAAATCCATGTCTTTTACTGCTTCTAAGAAAGTCATTGATTCTAACTCTTCTGTTTTGAATGCTGAAGTTGAAACCATGATTGGTCAGATTCAAGAGGCATTTAGAGTCAAATTTAAGGAGCGGTTGAATAGGATTAAGGAACCCTACTGTGTGTCTTGTGAGGCTTTCAAAGTGGAAGTGGCTCTTCTTAAGAGTAAACGTGATGAAGTAATCAAGTCTAGAAAGTGCACTAGATGTGAGAGTCTAATTAAGGAGAATGATTACCTCAAGGTGACTCTTGAGAAGTTTTCAAGTGGGAAAAAGAAACTCAACATGATTCTTGATCAATCCAAGGTGAGCGTGAAAAATAGTGGCCTAGGCTTCAATCCCCTAAAGCATTCCAAAAAAAACCCACCTAAGATTGCTAGAGTTGTGAAAAATGGTTTGTTTGAGCTAGAACCTCCTAAGTCTTCCAAGGTTGTTTTCAAATCCGTAGGTTTTGCTCAAACTCTTTCTGGTAAGAAAGGTGCTTTTACTTCTTCAGTACAGACCCCTCAAAAGGTCAAGTACCATTGCACCTTCTGCAAGAAAGAAGGACACACCGTTGAGTTCTGCTTCCGAAGAGCAAAACTTGAGAGAAAGAGAGAGGATGAGCGCCTTGAGATCCATTAGAGGAGTCCCTTCTCCAGCTGTAGTCTCTAGAGCTAGGCAGTATGTTTATCGTACCACATATAGGCCTAGATTTGTAGAGAACTTTGTAGACTCTTTTGGTGGGTCTAGGCAGCATGTTGAATTAGGATATCGTGAGGAGAGACCACGGGTAGCACCTAGACAGGGGGAGTATCGATCTTTTGGTAGATCGTTTCGGAGAGGTCTAGGTGGTTCTCATGTGCATCCTTATGATTTTATTTCTGATCATGTTTCTGCTGCTTTCTCTGCTTGCTCCCGGGCATCGTGCTTCTCAAGATCTTGGATTCCTAGATCATTTATCACTAACCCGATCTTGAGGCACGGATGTTTTCGATTGTGCTTTTTAGGTCCGTCGTGCGAGGAAGGAGGACATATGGCTTGTTGACTCCGGGTGTTCTCGACATATGACCGGAGATTCTAGATGGTTCTCCTCCCTCACACGTGCATCCGGCAACGAATTGATTACCTTTGGGGATGCTTCTACCGGGACCGTGACTGCAAAAGGTACTATGTGCGTCAACGACAAGTTCATGCTTAAAGACGTCGCTTTGGTAAGTAAGCTGAGGTATAATCTTCTATCTGTTTCTCAGCTGCTTGATGAGGGTCTAAAAGTGAGGTTTAAAAGTGGTGAGTGTAGAGTTCTAGATTCCTCGGGTGAGCTTCTTTTTAAGATCTCCAGATTTGAGAAGATCTTTTGTGCAAATTTGATATTTCTTGACTTCTAGTCCTAGGTGTCTCGTAGCCTCTGATTCTCATGATCTTGTTTTGTGGCATCGTAGACTTGGGCATATAGGTTTTGATCATTTGTCTAGAGTCGGTTGCAAGGACTTGATTAGAGGTTTGCCTAAGTCAAGGTCATTAGAGATCTTGTGTGCTCGCATACTGTAGACATGGTAAGATGGTGTCTGCTTCCCACCCACCTCTTACCTTGGTAATGACCGATGGACAGGGGCGACTTCTTCACTTAGACACGCTTGGTCCTTCTAGAGTTCAATCAGATGGTGGGAAATGGTATGTCTTTGGTGGTTGTGGATGATTTCTCCGGTATTCATGGGTTTATTTTCTCGCTTCTAAGGACGAAGCATTTGGATTCTTTAGAGATTTGGTCCTTAGACTTCTTTGTTGATATTCTGGAGCTTTGAGAGCCATTAGGGTGACAATATGATGAATTCAAGAATTCTTCTTTTCTACCTTCGCGATAGGGAATTGAGCATCAGTTTTCTTCTCCTAGAGTTCCCCAGCAGAATGGTGTTGTAGAAAGGAAGAACAGAACTCTTGTAGAGATGGCTCGGACCATGTTAGATGAGCATTATACTCCTAGGAGATTTTGGGCTGAGCCGATCTCTACTGCTTGTTATATCTCCAATAGGGTTTTCTCGAGATCTGTGGTTGGGAAGACCTCTTATGAGCTTAGATTTGGTCATTCTCCCAAAGTCTCTCATTTCAAGATTTTTGGTTGCAAGTGCTTCATTCTTAAACATGGCAACCTTTATAAATTTGAGTCTAGATGTTTTGATGGCATATTTCTTGGATATCCTGCTCATTCTCGTGGCTATCGTGTTTTTAATGTTGACACTAACAAAATTGTTGAGACTTGCGAAGTCACTTTTGATGAGGCTAGTCCTGGTACTAGACCCGATGCTACAGGTACACAGGTTCCTGAAATTCAAGGAAGTATCTTTGTCGATGATGACTCTGAGGATGAGGAACCGAACCATCCTCCGGCTACCTCGAGAGGGTGGAGAGCACGCTACTACTACTCCAGTTTGGTGGCGACCTCCTCCTATCCCCACCGACGATCCGAGTGGTTCTGCTCCTACCTCAACAACTCATGGGGTAGAGGCCATACGCACTGGAGCACCTCTTCACATTCAGCGACAACATCCACCTGAGCAGATGATTGGGGATCTTCAAGAGCGAGTCACTCGCTCCAAGTTTATTTCTCCTTATTCTCATGCACATTCTGCTTTTGTCGCTTCTTTTGAACCCCGAGATATCACCCATGCTTTATCTGATGCCTCTTGGGTCAATGCCATGCATGAAGAGCTTGAAAATTTCGAAAGAAACAAAGTCTGGACTTTAGTTGAGCGTCCTTCTGATTCTCATATTATTGGAACAAAATGGATTTTTAAAAATAAGCAAAGTGAGGATGGGTTGGTTGTTCGCAATAAGGCTAGACTCGTAGCTCAAGGTTATTCCTGTAGAAGGCTTAGACTTTGAAGAGACCTTTGCTCCAAAGAGCTAGACTGAAGCCATTCGTATTCTTTTAGCATTTGCAACATCCAAGGGTTTCAAGCTTTTTCAAATGGATGTTAAAAGTGCTTTCTTGAATGGTTTCATAGAAGAAGAGGTCTTTGTCAAGCAACCTCCTGGTTTTGAAAATCATAAATTTCCAAACTATGTTTTTAAACTCTCTAAAGCCTTGTATGGATTGAAACAAGCTCCTAGAGCTTGGTATGACAGGCTTAAGAGTTTCTCGCTTGAAAATAATTTTAAAATGGGAATGGTTGATAAAACCTTGTTCACTCTCAGGCATGGCAGTGATTTCTTATTGGTTCAGATTTATGTGGATGATATTATATTCGGTGGTTCTTCTCATACTTTGGTGTCCAGATTTTTAGATTCGATGAGCAGTGAGTTCGAGATGAGCATGATGGGAGAGTTGACATTCTTCCTTGGTCTTCAAATCAAGCAACTGAAAGAAGGCACCTTCGTTCACCAGAGTAAGTATACAAAGGACCTTCTTCGGCGCTTCAATATGGGAAGCAGTAGGCCAATGTCTACTCCCATTGCTACAACCACCGTCTTTGGACCACGATGAGGATGGAGAGCCCGTGGACGGAAGGAATACCGCATATGATTGGCTCCTCCTCTATCTCACAAATGTCAGTCGGACATACAATTTGCCGTATGTCATGCGCTCGCTTCGAGCTTCCTCGTGCTTCTCATCGTCAAGTAGTACGACGTATCTTCAGGTATCTTCAAGATACTCTTGACTTTGGACTCTGGTATTCTTCTTCTTCTGCTCTCTCAATTCGAGCATTTTCTGATGCTGATTTTGCGGGGTGTAGAGTGGATAGGAAGAGTACTTCTGGCACTTGTCATTTCTTGGGCACATCACTTGTTTCTTGGTCTTCTAGAAAACAGTCTAACACCCCAGCCCAACACTGAGCCTAGAATGTCACCTCACTACACTTTAAACTAATAATTAATGACACACTATAAAATTTCATCAATAAATCATCAATAATCAAATCAATGAACATTATTCAATAGCTAACATGTCCAAGTGTAAACCAATATTGAATGAATGATTATCATGGCGAATGATCATGTGATGCCCATGTGCTCTACTCGCTCTCAATTACGGCATCCTCGAAGATCACCTAAAAACAACAGTAGAGCAAGGGTGAGTCCACGACTCAGCAAACACATCATATACAACGAACAATAATAAATCAACAGCATTCAATAACTTCATTATCATCACATGCACTTCCATTCACATTCTCATTTATCAATCTCAAATATCAATGCAACTCTATTCTATATGTCCACATGCACTTCTTTTCAGATATCGCAGGTATAGCGTGAGTGAATGCTCGCGACAACATTCACTCTCAAGCCCGTTCCTCCAAAAGGATCGGGGACCTCCTCCACTCCCGTGGAGTTGTGATCATAAAGATCACCTTCTCTTATGCAAAGATGCTTATGAATGCAAACATGCAAACTCCATCATAAACATCATATCCAACTTTCCATCATGCTCATCAACAAAGATATAAACATACCGATTCATTGTTTGCAATTAAACCAAATAAAAGCACAACAATAATGGTAATAGAAGATAAAGAAAACAGTGATCGATCATTGATCGCTGTCTACCATGCACTTGCCTTTACTAGCAATGACGACGATTTGATTAGAAGACGGCAACAAGCACGACGCCTCTCCTATATTAAATACACCAACTTCAATACAAATTACAGCAACAAGAATAGCAATCAAAATGCTTCGCTCCTACACGACCCCAAATATACCACGTTACGCCGGTATCAAAAAAGCTACCCATTGCTGTCCGGTTACTAAAAAGAGCGTAACTTTTGACTCGAAAGTCCGATCACCACAAACCACCCCATTCTGGATTCATTATCAAATTCTCCACATTTTCTTAGATTACGAAGACTTCTAATTAAATCATCTAACCCTCCGTATTTAGCCCAGAAAACCGATCTGTCCGCTTCGGAACAGCAGCCTTACTAAATTCATAACTTTTGTTTTACTCAACCAAAATGCGTGTTCTCAGATCCTACAGAACCATTAGACAATTATCTACAACTTTCATGCAGATCAAAAACACTAATTAATCCGTTTACTATTTTTAATAACCAATCTACCAAAACAGCGCCAAATAACGACGACCGCAAAAACAGCGGTCTTCCGAAAATCATAACTCTAAATCTACTAGTCCGATTGACAAGATTAAACATGCTATAGAAAGATATCGAAATTATCTACGATTATCTAGGAGATGACATTTCCAAAATCCGCCATTAAGGTACCCGAATAAATCGCTTAACAGTACATCGTTCTAAATAGATCTATTAATCGGCACAAAGACTAAAACTAAAGAACCTTCTCTAATTAACCTCAATTAAAAAACAGAGAATACAAACTTCCAGATTGTTACCAACAAGAAATCGGGTATCTACTTAGTTAATCATGCATGCACAAATATTAGTCACGTAACCATGCAAGACAACATACCTTAATTGCCTTGTAACTAACGGAACGCTTGCATGCTAACAAAATGGCAGAACCGCAGATCCGAATCGGCGGAAAGCTACTGGCGAAGAAGAAAAACCGGCAAGATCGGTACCGGCAAAGAAAAACAAAGATCTGATTCGGCGGTTAGCGTAGAAGAGAGAAAGCAAAAGCGGCGGTATTTCGATTTCACCGGAGAAGCGACTCTGCATGCAATGCTCGGCTAGAACAAAGAATAAGAATAGGATCAGCGACAACCAAGAAGAAGAAAGCATGCAATGGTCTGAGTTTCAGCGGTGGCGCATCTGCAAAGAGAGGCTTCAATGGCCAAGAAAGGCTCGGCGATAAAAGCAGAGTCTCTCGGCCGCAAAGACAGGACGGCGGAAGATCCAGAGACAAGAAAAAAATAGGCGGCGGCAGCTGTGGGAAAAAAAAGTGGCTAGGGTTTTCTAAAAAACCCACAAACTATTTATAGCTCATAAAAATTCTGAGATATTCTATTTTCCACAAAATCTTTTTATTTAATTACACATAAGCCCTAAAGACGATTTTAATTAATTATTTACTAATACCATTAAATTAATTACTCTCCGAACATTAAGACGCGATTATTAAGATTTAATTTATTTTCAGGGTATTACATTCTACCCCCCTTAACGGAATTCGACCCCGAATTCTAATCGCCGTTCTACTCAAATAAAAACTGCACAACTGAAATTAAACAACAAAATAACACGTACCCGACGTGAACAACTCCGGGTATTGCTCGCGCATGCGAGACTCCAACTCCCAAGTCGCCTCTCTCTCAGATCGATCGTCCCACAAAGACCTTGACGTATACCAACGTCTTGTGCCTCAGCATTCGCTCCGACCTCTCCAGAATGCGCGCCGGACGCGACTCAACTGTGAGGTCTTGCTCAATAGTCAACGGCTCTAATGAAATCTTATGCTCTGGATCTCTCAAAACTTTCGGCAAGATCGAGACGTGAAACACATTATGAACTCCACGCATGGACTCAGGAAGATCTAAGCGGTAGGCCAACTTTCCAATTCTTGCAATAATCGGGAACGGTCCAACGTACCTCGGGCTAAGCTTTCCTTTAGTACCAAACCGAACAATGCCTTTAGTGGGAGACACTCTCAAGAGCACCTGGTCACCCACCGCAAACTCCAAGTCACGTCTCCTCAAATCAGCATAACTTTTCTGTCTACTCTGAGCTGCTAACAGATTCTGCCTCACCATGGCCACACGCTCAACGGTCTTCTGAATCCAATCCGGACCCAAAATTGCCTTCTCTCCAACTGCATCCCAACAAAGTGGCGATCTGCACTTCCGCCCATAGAGAACCTCAAATGGCGCGGCTCTAATACTGGAATGGTAACTATTATTATAAGCAAACTCTGCAAGTGGCAACTGGTCCTCCCAACTACCCTTCCAAGATAGAACACAAGATCGCAACATGTCCTCCAAAGTCTGAATAGTACGCTCTGACTGCCCATCCATGCATGGGTGAAGCAGTACTCGGTAGCGGTGTGTGCCCAATGCACTCTGCAGACTCTCCCAGAACTTGGAGACAAACTTCGCGTCTCTGTCAGAAACGATGGTCTTTGGCACACCATGCAGTCTCACTATCTCACGCACATAAATAGGGGCTAGATCACTCGCTGAATTTGTCGTGCGAATAGGAATGAAGTGTCTTGCACTTGCTTTGAATCGATCCACCACTACCCAAATCGCATCCTTCCTCGCGGCGAACGAGGTAGCGCCACCACAAAGTCCATGGAGATATCATCCCAAGGCCACTGGGGAACCTCCAAAGGCTGCAACAACCCCGCAGGACGCTTGTGTTCAGCTTTCACTTGCTGACAACCACCGCAAGAAGCCACATAATTAGCAATGTCCACCTTCATTCTTTTCCACCAAAAGTTCTGTTTCAAATCTCGATACATCTTAGTCTCACCAGGATGAATAGTGTATGGAGTACGATGTGCCTCCCTCAAAATATCATCCTTGACCTCCGCCTTTTGCGGCACGCAAAGACGTCCTTTAAACCTCAAAGTACCAGAATCGTCCATGCTAAAATCACTCTCTTTGCCTTCATCCAGACGCTTCCTAACCTCCTGTAGTAACCGGTCACTCTGTTGTGCTTCCCGCACACGGTCTGGAATTGCTGACTCAAGAATCAACTGTGTCTCAACATGTGATGTGCCCGCATAACAATAGGAGATACCCATGCGATCAAAATCAGCAATGAGGCAATCTAGAGTAGCAGGAGTCGCCTTGCGACTAAGAGCATCCGCAACTACATTGGCCTTGCCTGGATGATACTGAATAGTAAGATCATAATCCTTGATCAACTCCAACCACCTCCTTTGCCTCAAATTCAGATCCTTCTGAGTGAAGATATACTTGAGACTCTTGTGATCTGTGAAAATATCACAAGGCTCGCCGTATAGATAATGCCTCCAAATCTTGAGAGCAAAAACAACCGCAGCCAACTCCAAATCATGAGTGGGATAATTCTGCTCGTGCTTCTTTAACTGTCTCGACGCATAAGCAATCACCTTACCGTCTTGCATGAGAACACAGCCAAGACCCACTCGAGACGCATCTGAAAAGACTGTGAACCGCTTCCCCGGCTCGGGAAGAGCGAGAATAGGAGAGGTCACCAACCTTGTCCTTCAAAATGCGTAAACTAGCGCCACACTCATCGGTCCACTGGAATCTCACACCTTTCTGAGTAAGCTGAGACATCGGCTTGGCAATGATAGAGAAATCCTGCACAAAACGCCGATAGTAACCAGCCAAACCCAAGAAACTCCTCACCTCCTTCACACTAGTCGGCCTCTTCCAATCCACCACTGTGGAGACCTTGCTAGGATCAACAAAGAATACCACGAGGTTAATCACATGACCCGAAAACCCACTTCAAATCCGAACTCACACTTCTTCAACTTAGCATAGAACTTGTGCTCTCTCAAAGTGTCTAAAACCAGCCTCAAATGACGCTCATGATCCCATTGGTCTTGGAATAGATAAGAATGTCATCAATGAACACCACCACGAAGTCATCTAGATACTCGTGTAACATGTTGTTCATGGTTTCCATAAAAATGGCAGGTGCATTAGTCAATCCAAAAGACATAACTTTATACTCATAATGCCCATACAGTGGAGAAGCGGTCTTCTCTACATCTGCTCACGCACACGGATTTGATTATACCCTGACTGGAGATCAATCTTGGAGAACACTTGAGCTCCATTCAACCGATCAAATAAGTCCTCAATGCGGGGCAATGGATATTTGTTCTTGATTGTGACTGCATTAAGCGCGCGGTAATCAATACACATGCGCCAACTGCCATCCTTCTTCTCTGTGAACAGAACAGGAGCTCCCCATGGCGATACACTACGCCTGATCAAACCTTTAGCCAACAAATCATCCAACTGCTTCTTCAACTCGTCCTGAAACGGACGTGCTAACCGATATGGAGACATCGAGATGGGACGAGTACCCGGAATAAGATCAATGCGAAACTCCACGTCTCGCGCAGGTGGCAAACCCGGAAGTTCAGCTGGGAACACATCTGAGTAATCACTAACCACTGGAATCTCCTCAATCTGCGAAGCCACACTCGGTTTCTCAGCAAGAGCTAAAAGAAGTCCAGTTTTCACTGCACGCTGACCCGGGAACAGTCCAGCCAACATCGAAAGAGAGCGCGGAGGCGCACTCCCCTGAAAAGTCAAAGTCTCCCCAGACGAGGTCTGCACAGAGACTGTTCTACAGAAACAAGATATCACGGCTCGATAAGAGTGCAACCAATCCATACCCAAGATAACATCGAACGGCTCCATTTGAATAACTATCAAATTCGCCGTGAACTTCTCTCCATCAATGACAACAGAACACCCAGGACAAACAGTAGAACTAGCAATAATACCCCCAGGAGAACTAACCAACACTGATTGAGAAATCCACTGCATACTCAAGTTCGCTCTTCTAGCAAACGCCGATGAAACAAACGAAAAGGTAGCCCCCGAATCAAAAAGGACTAAAGCATCAAATGAATCCACAAGCAAAGTACCTGTCACCACGTCAGGACGACCTGCGGACTCTGCGATGAGGCATGGCGTACACTCGAGTGGCGCCATGGCGAAAGAAGACGCGGCGGCGGCGAGCCCCAACAATCTCTTGTGGCGGTGCGGTAAAGCCGTCGTGCAACTTTGATGCGGTCTGCGGAGGTGGCGGTGCCAGAGTACCTCCGAGGCGCCCAAGTGAAGGAAATGGCATCGCTGGAGGAGCGATCATCATCCGAAAGATCCTCGGCAGACCCATCAAGAAGAAGACGATGGCACGAGCTCCCACTTGATCACGCTAAGCGGGGTTACGCGACACACCGCTCCTTGTGACCACAGCCGGCCACACCGACGGCAATCACCGTCCAAGTGCACTCGGCAGCGGTGTCCATCACCGCACTTAAAGCAAAGCATGCCCCGCCTCGGGCAGACGGCGAGCCGAGTACCGCAAAAGGACGAGGCGCCAAGAAGAGAACGGCCTCGATCGCTTAGACTGAAAATCTGCGGTCCTCCTTGAATTTCTTGAAAGCGGTCGTGACTGCACCCACTTCCTCACTAGAGCTCCTCTTCGGTCACCACGAAGCAACGATCCACCGAGGCTTGTCGCCTTTGTGAGTGCATCTCCAACTCCATGCCCCTAGCTTGCTCCACAATGAATCTGTAGTCACAGAGTGGAGTAGCTCCCAACACATGTCGGTACTCAATTGAGACCCCGACGGAACCTCTTGGCCTTCGAAGATCATCGTTAAGCTCTTCAAGGGACAAAGCGAACCAAGTTGTTGAACTCACCTCATACTCAAGAATAGACCTCTTCCCCGAGCAAAGGCCGTCAAGGCAACCTCCATCTTCTCTACAAAAGAGTAGGGTAGAACTTCCCTTGAACTGATCAACAAAGTCCTCCCAAGTGATCGGCCCTTGAGTGGCGGTCCTCGAAGACAACACGCCTCCCACCAAATATCCGCTTTGTTGACTAAGAGCACGGATCTCTCCCACCAACTCTCTCAAAGAAAGCTGGGTCTCATCTTGGGCCCCAACCGGAGGCGGGTCAACAAGAACCCCTCGACCATCGACTCAATCACACAGAGGTGGCTCCACGGAACCTCGCCTGCGGGCCCGACCTCCACGACCGCGGCCACCACGACCACGTCCTCTACCCCTCGGCATAGCTATCAACCACAATCAACAATACACAATGAGCTCAAAGCTCAACATAAACTCCTTCATCAATAAACAACATAACGGAAGCGTAAAACTATAATCGTACCTCTCTCTAACCTACTGTGCACTAGTGTGTCAAATTTTAGGTTAGTTAACCATTAGCAAATTTTAGTTGATTTACTAAACTAAAACAAATTTTAACAATTTTAGTTTGCCTAAGTTGTTAATCTATTCACCACGGACCTAAAACCTGGCTCTGATACCAACTGTAACACCCCAGCCCAACACTGAGCCTAGAATGTCACCTCACTACACTTTAAACTAATAATTAATGACACACTATAAAATTTCATCAATAAATCATCAATAATCAAATCAATGAACATTATTCAATAGCTAACATGTCCAAGTGTAAACCAATATTGAATGAATGATTATCATGGCGAATGATCATGTGATGCCCATGTGCTCTACTCGCTCTCAATTACGGCATCCTCGAAGATCACCTAAAAACAACAGTAGAGCAAGGGTGAGTCCACGACTCAGCAAACACATCATATACAACGAACAATAATAAATCAACAGCATTCAATAACTTCATTATCATCACATGCACTTCCATTCACATTCTCATTTATCAATCTCAAATATCAATGCAACTCTATTCTATATGTCCACATGCACTTCTTTTCGCAGATATCTGGGTATAGCGTGAGTGAATGCTCATGACAACATTCACTCTCAAGCCCGTTCCTCCAAAAGGATCGGGACCTCCTCCACTCCGTGGAGTTGTGATCATAAAGATCACCTTCTCTTATGCAAAGATGCTTATGAATGCAAACATGCAAACTCCATCATAAACATCATATCCAACTTTCCATCATGCTCATCAACAAAGATATAAACATACCGATTCATTGTTTGCAATTAAACCAAATAAAAGCACAACAATAATGGTAATAGAAGATAAAGAAAACGATGATCGATCATTGATCATTTATCTACCATGCACTTGCCTTTACTAGCAATGACGCACGATTTGATTAGAAAGCGGCAACAAGCACGACGCCTCCTATATTAAATACACCAACTTCAATACAAATTACAGCAACAAGAATAGCAATCAAAATGCTTCGCTCCTACACGACCCCAAATATACCACGTTACGCCGGTATCAAAAAAGCTACCCATTGCTGTCCGGTTACTAAAAAGAGCGTAACTTTTGACTCGAAAGTCCGATCACCACAAACCACCCCATTCTGGATTCATTATCAAATTCTCCACATTTTCTTAGATTACGAAGACTTCTAATTAAATCATCTAACCCTCCGTATTTAGCCCAGAAAACCGATCTGTCCGCTTCGGAACAGCAACCTTACTAAATTCATAACTTTTGTTTTACTCAACCAAAATGCGTGTTCTCAGATCCTACAGAACCATTAGACAATTATCTACAACTTTCATGCAGATCAAAAACACTAATTAATCCGTTTACTATTTTTAATAACCAATCTACCAAAACAGCGCCAAATAACGACGACCGCAAAAACAGCGGTCTTCCGAAAATCATAACTCTAAATCTACTAGTCCGATTGACAAGATTAAACATGCTATAGAAAGATATCGAAATTATCTACGATTATCTAGGAGATGACATTTCCAAAATCCGCCATTAAGGTACCGAATAAATCGCTCAACAGTACATCGTTCTAAATAGATCTATTAATCGGCACAAAGACTAAAACTAAAGAACCTTCTCTAATTAACCTCAATTAAAAAACAGAGAATACAAACTTCCAGATTGTTACCAACAAGAAATCGGGTATCTACTTAGTTAATCATGCATGCACAAATATTAGTCACGTAACCATGCAAGACAACATACCTTAATTGCCTTGTAACTAACGGAACGCTTGCATGCTAACAAAATGGCAGAACCGCAGATCCGAATCGGCAAAAGCTACTGCAAGCGGCAAGAGAAAACCGCGACATCACCGGGCGAAAAAACAAGCAGAAGCGATTCGGCGGTTAGCGTATAGATGAGGAAAGCAAAAGCAAAGATTGCCGGCCGATTTCTTTTGGAAAGCGACTCACATCGTGCAATGCTCGGCTAGGACAGAATAGCCAGCGAGGATCGGCGGACAACCAAAGAAGAAGAAAGCATGCAATGGCAGCGAGGGCTTCAGCGGTGGCGCATGCAGTGAGAGCTTCCAATGGCCAGCAAGCGGCTCGGCAGTAAAAACAGCAAGTCTCGGCCGGCAGCACAGGGACGGCCGGGAAGATCCAGAGACAAGAAAAAAATAGGCGGCGGCGGCTGTGGGAAAAAAAAGTGGCTAGGGTTTTCTAAAAACCCACAAACTATTTATAGCTCATAAAAATTCTGAGATATTCTATTTTCCACAAAATCTTTTTATTTAATTACACATAAGCCCTAAAGACGATTTTAATTAATTATTTACTAATACCATTAAATTAATTACTCTCCGAACATTAAGACGCGATTATTAAGATTTAATTTATTTTCAGGGTATTACAGTTGCATGATCCACACCGAGGCCGAGTATGTAGTCACAGACCGATGGTTGCTCTCGTGTTCTCTGGATTTTATCCACGCTGCGGGACTATGGGTTATCCTTGAGAAGTGTTCCTCTTTTCGTGACAACACTACGCAATTAATATTGCCAAAACCCAATGCAACATTCCGGACTAAACACATTGATATTCGATTTCATTTTCTGAGAGACCATGTTGAGAAGGGTGATGTTGTGCTCCACTTTGTAGAGTCAGAACAACAGCTTGCAGATATTTTCACTAAAACTCTTGATTCTTCTCGTTTTGCTACTTTGCGGGAGAGTTAGGGGTTATTAGTCCTATTGGGCTGTTTTGAGGGGGAATTTGCTCTTTTTGCAATCATTGTATCATAATGCATGTTTCATTTCAATTGTCTTGCATTGTATAATAAAATTTGTGGAGCTTTGATTATTATCCTTGTATGGCTTGATTTCATACTCTATACCTTGTCATATCAAGTGATAGTCTGCTAGACTTCTTTTATGACTCTTCGTGTTTTAGCTTAGCTTTCACTTGCTAGCTTTATATCTGTGAGCAAATTGAATCAAATCATGTCTTGTTGGATCTTGTGACTAGTTTTGCTCTAGTGATCCTCTTATGATTCTTGCCATGTCATATAGGTTGAATTGAGTCTTGAACTTATTTTGAGATGAAAATGAGCTTTTTAATTTCTTAAGTCAAGCAAATGAAAAATGAGATTTTACATGTGAAAAATCGATCTCACCAATCCTTTCTCATGAGACGGCTTGCCATTGCACTAGACATGAACTCAGGGGGAGTTTTGGATGACCTAGACCACTCTTTTAAGCTTATCACTTGAGATGGTCGCGGCAAGGCTTGAGATCTAGCACAGTAAAAAAATTATTTTTAGGAAAATACTCAAAATGCTAAGTGCTTGAGTTTTGCTTCAAAAGTGTACTCTTAATGCTCAAAATGCCTCAGTTCTTGTTTTGAGTCTCTTTTTACTTATAGACATGGCTTGACTCATTTTTTGTTGCTTTTAGTGAAACTATGATATTGAGCAACTTTTCATGGTATTCATTCTCTTAATCTCAGATTACTGCTATTTTGGTTTTAGCTTTGCAGTACATGTTTTGCCATGATTGAATATAGCTTCTACTCTTTTTATGGCTTGGTATAACACTTGTACTGTCTACATGGATAATGGTTATGGCTCCTTTTACTAAAGTTCAAAAATAAAGTCATTCCTTTATGCTCTTTCTTTTCTCATGCATCTTGATGAATTCATTGTCAAAGGGGGAGAAAGATTGAAGAAAAATACTATTTTGGAGCGTTTGGTTTCATATATAAAAGAACACATATAAAAAAAATGAATGAACCTTTTGAAAATTTGTGATCATGGTGAGTTGAGTCTCTGGGTTTTATTGCCTTTGTCTGATTATATTTGCAATTGGAGAAGACTCACAATGATCAAAGGTCAAATAGAATATTTTGTCTTTCATATGGACCTAAGTGAGATTTTTTGCTACTTTCTGGAATTTGAATCCTTTTGTGCTTTAATTGCCTAATCTCACTTGCTTATACTATTCTGAAGCCAGCTTGGTAGGTTCCTAGGCTTTTTCTTGCTTATGGACCAAGTTGTGCCTTTATGCGAAAACGGCGATTTGTTTTACTTTTCAATTCAAAAAACCACATTTTCTGGGAAATTGTCAATGTGTTCATCAAGGGGGAGATTGTGGATATCGTGAGGATATGTGCACGATCTCAGGATGATGAGTCAATTGGCAATGGCTTTGTTGGTTTGCAATTTGTCGCGTTTTCGGGTTTGCTCCAAGGCTGTCAGACCACAGGCGGTCTGACCGGTTGTGTGGGGCGGTCAGACCGCCCGTGGAGAGGTCGGACCGGCCGTGGTTGCCGGTCGGACCGGCCTGACCTAAAAGTGGTTTTTGGGGCTGAGCCAAAAATAGGTTGTGTAGGCAAGTGGGGGGGTCTCCTGGATGTGGTCACATCATTTTTGGAGCTCCCAGTCAAAAGTTCTATTCAGTTGAAATTTCCAGAAGGTTTCGGATTTTCGAGCTGAAAATTTGGCTAAGTCTTTTCGGGCGGTCCGACCGCCGTTGTGGGATCGGTCCGACCGGCCTGGAATCGGTCGGACCGTCCGTGTGGGGCGGTCAGACCGCCGATGACTTGAAGCTTGGCCTGGTTGGCATTGTTGTGTATTGATTATGTTTATCGTATGAACTTCAATGCTTTATTGTTGCATATTGCATTGCGGAACTAACGTGGGTCAAGTTGTAAAGAACTTGTTCTCGGAAATGATTTGTTTGTCTATTGCTGTGCAGGTGGCTTGCAGGTCAACGACGTCAACGGTAAGGTGGATCGGGACTACGCTTGGAGAGCTGAGGTCCAGAACGATCATGGATGCCGGGTGAGGTCGTGTGACTCAAGCATGGTGCAGGATGGGCAAGATGGATCGAACGGGTAGTTCGGTACAGCTGGTTGGATCAGGTGGTGCGGAAGTCGGTGCGAGTTTCTGGGAGGTTCCGATGGGATTCGGTCAGGTGAGACTTGGCGACGTGATGAGAACCACTGATCAACCTACACGTGGTGAAGCAGGCAATTGCTTCAACAGATGTATGTGTGTGGGTCCCATGTGTGTGTGGGCCCCAAATGTGAAACCCTAGGCCTCTCCTATAAATAGAAAGGGGGGAGATGTAAAACCCCCAAGCATTCATTTGGCCCTCTTCTTCATTTTCTAGGGTTTGGAGGAGAGGAGAGGAGAAGCTAGGGTTTGGAGAGATTGTGAGTGTGCTCCTTGTTGAGCTCTTGTTCTCCTTGTAGGAGTGGCTTTGTAAGCATCTTGTGAGATCAATCAATCTTGTGATGCTTGCTTGAGAGTTCATTTGTCTCCCTTTGTGTTCTTCTCTCTTTTGGATGAATTTGGTGCTTCCTTGATTCAAGTGGTTAAGCTTGGTCTCTTGACCTATTTTCTATTGCTTTGATGTGTGGGAATACTCCTAGAATCATCTAGACCATCAACCCCACAAGCAAGTCTTGAATCAAAGTTTTTCATATTTCTAGGGTTTGTGCACTTCTTCGGTAAAACATTGAGAGATCGTTTCTACGAAGTGGATCTGAAGGATCGTTGCTAGAAATAGGTCTCTAATATCCTTAGGGAGGTGTGCTCGAAATTTGGTCAAGTTTCATTGGTTGAATCAAAAGTTGGATCAAATTTCGTTTTGGATTTGGGCTTAGTTTTTCAGTACTGGACTGAATCGGTCTGACCGGTTTTACAACGGCGGTCCGACCGCCCGCTTTTCAAACCGCTCAGTACTGCCGGGTCGAACCGATATCCAACGGTCCGACCGCCAGTTAGTAGCCGGTCCGACCGCTCGTTAAACGTCGGTCCGATCACTTTGTCTCCAAATGGTCGACCGCCATGATCAGTCGAGCAGTGAGTTCAATTCTCCACTTTTGTGTCGTGTGGTTGAGGGTTATCGAATTGAAAGACAAGGCTTCCTCTGTGCACTTACTGATCTTCTTAGCTTTCATAGCTAAAGGAGTAAAGTTCGTGTTGAATTTGATTAAGGCGAGAAAGTTGAGAAAGCGCCTATTCACCCCCCCTTTAGTCGCATTTACGGTCCTACAACAACTTACCATGAGGCTGCTGCTCACCCTTAGTAGAAGCTCACGATTTCTAAGGAGATTGCTGCTTTAGAGCGTACTGGCACTTGGAATGTTGTGCTCTTACCTGCGCGTGTCACTACTATCACATACAAGTAGGTGTACAAGATCAAAACTTGCTCGTATGGTTCTCTTGAGCTTTACAAGGCTCGTCTTGTGACGCGTGGTTTTCAGCCGAGCATGAGACATTCGCTCTATCACCCACATTACTACTGTTTACACTCTCCTTGTTGTGGCCTCTATTCGATAGTGGCCATCTCTCACCGGATGTTAAAAATATACTTCTCAATGACGAGGTGCTTAAGGAGGTTTACATGCAGTCGCCCCTTGGGTATTCTGTTCCTGGTGATCTAGTTTATCGCATTCATTGCACTCTCTACGGGCTCAAGTAAACCCCTTGTTCTTTGTTTGACCGCTTCTCCTTTGTTATCACTGCTGCTAGTTTCTCCGCCAGTGATCACAACCATTCCCTCTTTGTACACATCTCTCTTCGGGGTTGGAAGCTCCTCCTCTACGTGGACGATATGATCATTATTGGGGATAACTCTTAGTACATTAATTTTACGAAGGAGCGTCTCAGATAGCAGTTTTTAATGTCTAGTTTGGGTTCTCTTCGTTACTTCTTTGGGATTGAGGCTACTTCTACGTCTGAGGGCTACTACTTCTCCTAAGAGAAGTACATTCAAGATATTCTTACTCGCTCTTGTCTCATTGACCAGCGCACGGTGGACACTCCTATGTAGCTTAATGTTAACCTTCACCCCACTAATGGGGAGTCTCTTGAGGATCTCACTCGCTACCGTCATCTTGTCGAGAGTTTTGTCTACCTTGAGATCACTCGAACTAATATTTCTCACACAATTCACATTCCGAGTCAGTTCGTTTACACTTCCACTCAGCTCCACTACAATTACCTTATTCATATTATATGATATCTTCACAGTACCACTAGCCACCGTCTTTTCTTTCATCGCTCCAGCTCTATGCAGCTTTAGATGTACTCTGATGCGACTTGGGCTAGCGATCCATCTGATCGCTGGTTTCTTTATGTCTATTGTGTTTTCCTTGGTTCCTCTCTGATTGCCTGGAAGACCGAGAAGCAAACTGTCGTTTCCCGTTCCAGTGCTATGGCGGAGTTGCAAACCATGACTACTTGAGGATTTCGGTGTTTCTGCTTTTGCACCGACTCATATCTTATCAGACAGTACTGTCGCAATCAACATTACTCGAGATCCAGTGAAGCATGACCTCACCAAACACATTGGAGTAGACGCTTCGTACATGAGATCACATGTGCATGACCAAAGTTATTACTCTTCAGTATGTGCATTTGGAGTTTCAGTTAGCCGATTTCTTCATCAAACCACGGACTCGAGCTCAGCATAACTTCTACCTCTCCAACAGATTCTAGAGAAGATCACGATCCTAACAACGTTGCTAATGATGTTGTGCATTACCTCTCTCACTCATTATATTGATCTTGCTCCTTTATTTTCCAATCAAACGCCCCAAAACAAGGGAAATTAACGCAAAAGCTGTGGGCAGTCATGATTAACATCCTTTGCGTAAATTAAAGTTGTAACTGAACAAGTGGAGCATTTGGCATGACCAAACTCCATTGGAACGCTAGGGGCCTAAAGCCATGAAATTTCGCTAAAGCAGGCACCAAAAAGTATAACAACTTACATACAGATGCCACTCGTTCATTTCTTGTTTCCGCAATCGCATTCATGCACCTTACGTGGCTCGCTTCTCATCTCAAACGAATTGATCGGTCATACATGTCAGAGTTCAAATACAAATCTCGTCCCCCAAAGCTCCGTAGTTTCACAAATTGGATTTAAAACCAAGCTCTAGGCAGATCAATTTGTCTGATGAATTAATTGATCACGTAGCGACGTTCCAGACCGCTCCTTGGCCTTCGCCGCAAGCCTTGTGGATGTGCTTCATCCTGTCCACTGACTTGCAGACCCCACTGCACGACCAATCGAAGGACGCCACGCACACGTTCCCGGCTCGCTTCTTCCACTCGCAATCTGTAAAAACAACGTGTTTTTTTATAGCAAAATGCCAAAATGCATAACGTATTCGATCTTGCTGTGCAATTCTGTACTGCAGCACATAAGCAGAGTCAGTCAAATGTTATATGTGAGTCACTCTGCGATTCTGAAACAATTCTGACTAGATTGATGGCCTCGGATCATGAAAGGGAGATTGATGTTTTAAGAGACCTGGAGGCGTTGCACAGCACATGCTCCGGTCGTCGACGTGCTCGACCTCGAGTCCGATCAGCCACGCGCCGAGAGAAACGTCCTCGTTGGCAAATCTATGCAGGATTGGCCTACAAACGTGCAGTCGCAAATACATCAGATAGGAAGTTTCTGCACTATTCAGCCGCTCACAAGTTCGAACATCACATCACATGAACTAGCTACCTGCAACGACCCAAGAAACAAATGTAAGGACGTGTGTGCTAGCTTACTGATTTATGGAGATGTAGGAGGCGAGATCCTTGGAAATGGCGTAGATTTGTCCGGTGGCGTGGCGGAAGTACTTGTTCCCCTCCTCCCCGAACTTCCAGTACTCTGGCTCGTGGTACTTCACTCCTCTGCAAGAAGAGATCAAAAATCGATGTCTGGAACTAGCAGAAATTTTCAGATAGAATGCAGGTTTAGATCCTGCACGGCTGCACTGCAGTAATTAGGGAGCACGATTTTGCTCACTTCTGCGACAGAACAGGCCCGGACTTCATGCAGCCGACGTACACCCTCGGCCGTGTTCTGTATTTGGCCAATCTACTCGTCAGCATCCCTGGAATTCAGAAGAAAAAAATGGGCATAATTCAGTGGCTTGCACTACAACTTGCCACCACGGACGGACATGCTACATGTTACTACGAGTACGTACGTACCGAGGTTGACGTGGACGTCGTCATCGACCTTGACGTAGAAGTCGGCGTCCCACACGGCGACGGCGGTGGTGAAGTAGATCCTGGTCTTGGAGGACAGCTCGTGGTAGCCCTCCACGTGGTCCAGCCGCAGGAAGTCCTTGGTCTCCGCCTCCTCGGCGTCCACGGCGCGGTCGAGCACACCGCCGGGCGTCCCGCTGTGCCCGATCACGAACCGGATCGCTATCCCCTTCTCCTTCTCCAGCCTCCTCAGCTTATCCCCTGCACGCACGCACGCACGCACATCGTCAACAGAACCGATCAACACGCCCACGTACACAAGAATTCGGTACGCAAATAGTACACAGTTCCACAAAAAGAAAGAAAACTGTACAGATACGAAGTCAGTCGGCGGTGCAGTGCATGCATGGAATCGATGGGTACCTTTGGGGACCCATGTCTCGCGGAGCGAGTCGCGGCGCTTCTTGCTGCTGAAGGCCGTGTTGATGCCGATCACGACGAAGGCCTTCTGCGGGCCCTTGGACGAGACGGCCGCGCCGGCCCCGCTGCTCCTCGCGCGCTCCACGGCCAGCTCCATCTCCAGAGAAGACACCGCCTTGTCCAGGGATCTAGAGAGATTCACAATTAGCCGTTGTGCGCATGAGATGCATGCAATTCACATATACTATATGTGTGTATGCTACGAATGCTTACTGAATTGCATGGTGAGTCCTCGACACCTTGTTCATGATATCCGTGGGATGGCTCTCCCCTAGCTTTGGACAGGTTCAGAGCAAACTTATGCAGTTAGCACGCGACAATTGACGCACAGAGTCTTGGTAAGTTAGTTTGGACTTTGGAGTGTGCATAGGCATTTGCTTACACGCTTGTTCTCGCAGCCAGAAGCAGAGGTCTTCTCCTTGACAGTATTACTGCCCTTGCTCGTCGGCGGCGCGGAGGACGGCAGAAGCGACACCCGCCCGCTGAGCAGCGAGCCAACAACGAAGCTCGCCACGCACAGCGCGGCCACGGCCTTCCCCGGCAACGGCGCCCTCGCCCGCGGCGGCCTCTTCTCCAGCTGCGGCTGCCGCTCCGTCAGCGCCTACATCAAATACCAACATTGTCATTTCGTTTCGCCCAAAGATACTAAGCACACCGCTAGCTTGTCAGGCTAACTAGCAACTAGGAGTACACACACCATCATTGCAGCAACTTGGTAGGAGCTAGCTAGCGCGCAGAAATGGAAGTGTGTGGCCTGGGCATGCACTTGGAGACCGATGTGATTTATGCGCCGGCACGCGACGAAAACGCTGGTTATCTGCCCGCCCCGGCCGCTTGCACCGCGGGAGGGTTCAGTTTGGGAGACCGTTTCGTGTGAGGCGCCTCATGCCGAGCGTGTGAGACGATGAGGCCTGCGCGAGGTAAAGAGATGCCTTGGTTTGCAACCTGCGCAAAGCACTGTCGAGTTCATGATCTCGGGTTTACGTGTACGAATTGTACGCGCGGGCTCGTTGGTGCATCGGCCAATCATATGAATTGGTATGGCCCCAAAAGTTCAGGGCAGCGGGAGAAAGTTCGTCAACTTTCGGCTGGGGATTTACCGATAGTAGTACGTTATGGTTGCATAATTACGCAAGTACAGACGGCTTATGGTAAATACAAATGGCCGAGAGATACATATTTCACGTGAAGGTTTTACTAAAGTCACTGTACTTTGGTTCATCTCTTAAAAAAAAGTCATCATTCTTGAAAGGCACTGCCGCCACAAGCAAGGTCTACTTCAAGTGGCTGATGGCTGCTCCAACATTTCGCAAGAGCAACCATGATGGACGGCATATATTGTCGCCATTGAACGGTTTCGTTAATTCAGTGATCTGCCAGGAGGAGACATAACGGAGTACGAGCAACAAGCTCCTATTGAAGTAGAGCCGTGAATGGGTGATACATTGAAGAAGCCCATTTGCACCTTAAAAGCCTTGTAGCACAAACATGATAGTTATTCGCACAATATTCCTACTTTGCTACAGTTTACAAAACTCACAAACTTCACTGCTAGACTACATTTCAAGTAATGACATATATACTTTGCCAAAACCAAAATGGGATCCATGTTATGGTACCACACCGTCAGTAACAATCTTCAACACGCAGTAATCTTCAGATGCTGGCATGTGAACGAAACGTTTAGCATACAACTGCAAGTTATATTTGACCAAAGTAGATGAGAATGTTATGGAAAGGATGGGACAACCTTGGTTAATAATTCTGGGAGCTTGCCCGACTGCCGATCTGTTCTGCTACAACAGAACAATTTGATCTTTTGCAGATGCTGCGAGAATGCAAAGGGAAAAAACATGAGCCCTGAGTGTTTGCAAATTGCATAGGGAATATATTTTTCCATCTACGGAGAGAGCGTCATACAAGCAAACAAGATCCAGCAATATGACTTGTCACTCAATTCTTGCCCTCAACATATACTTCTCTTGTTGAAGGATTCCATTGTCAGGTTAGCAGTGAAGGCCGGGATGGAATTCATCTTTCTTATGAAAACCTCGACCTGAAAAGTATGGTTAGATCATCTGAGTCAGTAAAATCAAGTTCTGGTTCAGTGCCAAACTTAAAAACAGTTATGGACTTTGCTATACTTGTAAGAGTGCTAACCATAACTGTATGGAGTACCTAGACCAGATCCTTATTCGAAATGTGCTGTCTACAAAATGTCTATGGCATTCCCATTACTTAGAAACAGCTTGGTTTCTTGTACTCAACACCCCAAGACATGCCTAATGCAATGTGTTCACAGTATTTTTAAGCACACGTCTATCTATCTAATCACCTAGATCAGTATTATTGCAGGCTAACGTAAGTCTCAGAATTTTGGCACCTAGTAAATAGCATATTTTGATGTACAATTTAGAGACTTAGAAACTAAATACAGCAACTGGACCACACCTGTTTATGCAAAATACAGCTTAAGACCCTGCAAATTTGGAGGGCATAAATAAAGAAGCTTCTTAGTTCCACAAGACTTATTACCCCCCTCACCCTCCCTCCCTCCTACTTACGCACTTTATTCCCCTGTAACACTAAGAACGCTATTGGTTATCTGATACTATGCTTCAGCATAGAAAATATAGTAAAACGCAATCGATAAGCTGAATACCTGCTGACCAATCTCTTGTTGAGAAGTGTAGTCATTTACCTGTATTTATTAGCAACATCAAATAGTGTCCCCCTTAAACTATAGGAAAAACCATTTCAGCAATGTAATAAACCTACCACAATATTGGTGCTTCCTGATTCATAGTCAAACTCAAGTTTTTCATCATCACTTTGGGCATAGACTGATTGCAGAATAAATCGTGTTACAGGGATCCCATTTGACTGCTGCTGGTCATTCATCACAATCTAAAACCATAAAACAACAAAAGGTTATGCCAAATAACATTGACGTTTCACAGCTGGACATAGTTAGAAGTTAGAACCATGTAACAAGGAAAAATAAACGAAATGTTGAAGCCGGAAAATAATGAGCATGGTATTTACCGAAATGGACATTACCTATGCAACAATTGAAGAATATCAAAATTTTACATGCAAAAGACAACATGATTTTGAAACTAACCATCCTAGTAAAACAAATATATATGTACTCTGTTGACCTCAAGTGATGAGGTGGATATACTTATAAGTGTAACAGTGATGCTTAGTATTAAACCATATGTTGAATGCATAACTATTTTAAGCTTAACTTTTAAAAGCAGGATAGGTAGCTTCCTTTCTCAAGATGCTGCCAGTCTTTTCTATCTTGGGCTCAAGAGAAGTTCACAACTGGATGAAACCATAAAACAATTGACTTGAACTAAGAATAGTGCATACAACATTACTGTTACTATAAGTATCTAGAACACTAAGATTTCAAATCTGCTAATATAAATCCTTCAGCTACTATACATGGCTTCTCGAAATCCAGATATGATCCCCTTCATTGGGCCACAGCAAAACACAGTTGACATGGGGGAATATGTGGGTAAGAGTAGTAGATTGAGAGAGTCAGAGAGTTGACCCCATCATGAATTGTGCTATATTAACAATACCTTATAACCAAAAAGCGAGCAGCAAGCCTTTCGAAAGACCGAGATCCTTTCTGCAAACACTGCCTTGTATCTGTTTCAAAGCAAGTATAAGATCATCTCCAACAAATCAATATGTACAGAAGCTTAAAACAAAGAATTAATAAACTAGATACCTTTCTTCGCGTTTCTCTAGTCTGGCAATTTTATTTTTAAGCTGTGCTAGCTTTTCAGCAATATTTGCATCTACCACAGTTCCAGCATCTGCAGTAAAATAAATATTCCGTTTATAAACACATCCAAAACAAAATCCGACAAGGGCTCTCAGAGATTGTAACACATGAAGCACAGGATATTAAAAGACAGGCCACTCCAGTAGAAAATATAGTTGTATCTTGTTAGACTATGCAACTATGCCAAAGAAAAACAAGCTATCAGAAATAGTAGAATGAGCAATAATACTCATGAATGAAGCTCACAACTAATTATTGCATGCTACAAACTACAATCCTTTAGATAATAACTCATGCAGAGTTTGGAACTGAAAAAACAGGTAAGCAAACTAGAAACTTAAGCATGCAAACCATATTTTGAGATCACAAATAGTACAAAGAATAAGTAAGATTACCTACCAGCTTGTCCTTTTAGTTCTTCGACTGCCTGCAGCCTCTCTTTTGTTTTCTTTAGTTCAGCTTGCAATGCTTCTATTGTCAGCTTTGCTTCACTGTCCACTGCAAGAGTATTTACCATACGCAGTACTTTTGTGCTTGAGGCAGAGTAATCTCCATGACCCAGCTGTCAAATGTGACAAGAACTCTTAAGAGTACAGAAGCATGGAATTCAGAACAAAAAATTGCAAGTTAATTTAGTATTCTTCACAGTGTACTTACTGATAATTACACGCTCAAACTTTATTGTTGAAGGAAAGATGATGTCTACTTAATACTTTGACGACACGGTACTATAACAAAGGATAACTCTTGATGCACATACATTCAGTGCAAAAACATTCGCCATTGCTTCATTTGAAGCTGAAAGGAACATAACAGTTCTTAACTCATGCATTTGTTCACAGGTAGCAGAGGTAACGAGAGATGGGCATGCTCACACAACTAAAAGGAAGAAGGCTCGAATACTCTACCAGTGAAGTCAATAAATCTACACCTATTGTAGGGGCGGCCCAACGACCTGGCGAGGACCCTGAAGGCCCCCCCCCCCCAAGGCCACAAGCCGGGGCCCCCGAGGGTACCAGGCAGGAAAACCCGGTCCCGATGCAATTCCTGGCCGGTAGGCGGTACCGGTAACTGGCCAGTTACCGGAAATCACGAAAAAAACCGAACAAAGTGAAAGCAATCGTATGGCACTAGAATTACTTGATGAGGCCAATAGGCAGTGTACATATATATAACCGAACAGTCGGTGTGAACACGAGACCGAACCGAACAGTCGGTGTGAACATGAGACCGAAACGAACAGTCGGTGTGAACACGAAACCGAAACGAACAGTCGGTGTGAACACGATCCCGAACCGAACAGTCGGTGTGAACACGATATTTGTCTAACACGCCCCCGCAGTCTGAGCGTCTACTTACAGACGTTCAAACTGGACCGAAACTCGGTAAAGACAGACGTAGGTAATCCCTTGGTGAAAATATCGGCATACTGGGATGATGTCGGGACATGAAGAACGCGGACAGCACCAATGGCGACACGCTCCCGAACAAAGTGAAGATCAATCTCAATATGTTTGGTGCGTTGGTGCTGAACCGGGTTGGATGACATGTAGATGGCGCTGATGTTGTCGCAATACACCAAGGTAGCCTTGCTGGGTGGGGAGTGGAGCTCACATAAGAGTTGGCGCGACCAGATGCCTCGACCACGATTAGCCACACCACGGTACTCGGCCGGCTGGACTGAGAGCGGTGTTCGGCGCTTGGAGGACCAGGAGACGAGGCTATCCGCGAGGAACACGGCATAGCCCGAGGTGAACTTGCGGGTATCGGGACAGCCGGCCCAGTCAGCGTCGGGGTAGACAATCAGATCAAACTATGCTGAAGGTCGAAGAAGCAGCCCAAGGTGTAGAGTGCCACGAATATACCGCAGGATACGCTTCAAGGCGGCAAGGTGAGGCTCCCGAGGATCGTGCATGTGAAGGCAGACCTGCTGGATGGCGTAGGAGATGTCCGGACGTGTGAAGGTGAGATACTGAAGAGCACCAGCCAAACTCCGGAAATCAGTGGCGTCACTGACGGGGGTGCCATCCAGCGCTGAAACCTTGGAACAGGTATCCACCGGGGTGGAGCAGGGCTTACACTCAGCCATGCCCGCGCGGTCTAGAATCTCTTGCATATACTGGTGCTGCGAGAGAGAAAGGCCATCAGACCGCCGCTGAACCTGCATCCCGAGGAAGTGATGGAGATCACCCAAGTCTTTCATCGAGAACTCCTGTTGCAAAGCAGTGATAGTGCGATGGAGGAGTGTGGTCGACGAAGCTGTGAGGACGATGTCATCCACATAGAGCAGCAGGTAGATGAGTTCAGCACCATGGTGGAACACGAAGAGCGAGGTGTCAGACTTGGTTTCCATGAACCCGAGAGACACCAAGTAAGTACAAAACAGGCCGTACCATGCTCGAGGCGCTTGCTTGAGACCGTAGAGGGAACGGTTCAGACGGCAGACATAATCTGGATGAGAGGAATCCTCGAACCCGGAGGGCTGCACGCAGTAAACTGTCTCATCAATGTTGCCATGGAGGAAGGCATTCTTTACATCAAGCTGTCGAATAGGCCAGTTGCGGGAGAGGGCCTGCGAGAGCACAGTTCGCACGGTAGCTGGTTTGACGACGGGGCTGAAGGTTTCTGAAAAATCAACTCCTGGGCGTTGTGTGAAGCCGCGGAGGACCCAGCGAGCTTTGTAGCGCTCCAGTGAACCATCAGCCTGAAACTTGTGTTTGAAGATCCACTTGCCAGTCACCACATTCGCGCCAGGGGGGCGCGGAACAAGATCCCAAGTGTTGTTCTGGAGAAGGGCAAGATGCTCATCTAGCATGGCAATAGCGCCGATTCGGTCGGCAAGAGCGGCCGGTATGTCCTCGAACAGAGACAACAACGCGGTGTTGTACGCAGCAGGTTGTCGGAAGCCATGTTTCGCCCTGGTGGTCATGGAGTGTGTATTGACCACGGGGGGAATGGCAACTGCGCCCTTTGGAAGGGACGCAGGGACGGTTGGAGGCGCCGGAGACGCAGGTGGAGGCACCAGGAGTACGGGGCGAGGGCGCCGGCCAGACACTGAGCGGTGACGCGAGCCGGTGATTTGAAGCGGCAATGGCCATGGGAGGCGCAGGGGACGCCGGGGTAGCCGCACGTGGCTGTGTGGAGGATGCCGAAGCAGCCGCACGTGGCTGTGCGGGCGTAGTCGAGGGTGCTGGTGACGTCGTGGCAGGAGCAGGCAAGGGCGCACCGGTGGACACTGCTGCACGTGGCAGTGCAGATGAGGCGCCTGCTGGAGACCCAGCCGCACATGGCAGTGCGGGCAGAGAATGCGGTGATGGTGATCCTGCAGGTAAAAAAGACCGTGTCGGGCCTATGGGCACCGGAACGGGATTAGTAAAGGTGTCCAAAAACTCGAAGTCCGCGGTGGATGGGGTGTCTGGCTGCTCGGCAAAAGGAAAGGAGGACTCGTCAAAGATCACATGGCGAGATATGATGATCTTGTTGGAGTTGGTGTCTAGACAGCGGTAGCCTTTATGATGAGCAGAGTAGCCAAGGAAGACACACAAAGTGGAGCGCGAGCAAGTTTGTGGGCGGGTCGGTCAAGTTGGGATAACAACGACAACCGAAGACGCGCAGATGGTCATACGCGGGCGGAGAGCCTAGCAAGGCTTCATGAGGCGTACGGGAGCGCAGCGTTTTGGTTGGTAAGATGTTGAGTAGAATGGTGGCGGTGTTCAGTGCCTCGACCCAATACCGAGGAGGAAGACAGGCTTGGAAGAGGAGGGACCGAATCACATTGTTGAGAGAGCGAATGGCGCTCGGCCTTCCCATTCGAGCGAGAGGTGTAAGGGCACGACATTCGAAGGTGAGTGACGTGGGTCAGGAAGAAGGTGTGGGCGCTGAAGTTGTCAAACTCGCGCCCATTATCGCATTGGACAGACTGGATGGTGTGGCCAAACTGTGTGGAAACAAGAGCAAAGAAATTAGATAGAGTCGAAAAGGTGTCAGACTTGAGGCGTAAAGGGAACGTCCACATATAGTGTGAGCAATCATCGAGGATGACCAAATAATATTTGAATCCGAGACACTAGGGATGGCGAGGTCCATAAATCACAAGTGTATGAGTTCAAAACTATGCGAAGCACGTGATCTTGACACGGAAAAAGGAAGACGAACATGACGCCCGAAATGACAAGCATGACATATAGTATTTTTAATGTCTTTGTTATAAGCCATAAGTTTGGACAGAGTCTCAAATCCAGGATGACCGAGACGACGATGCCATAGAGTGGACGCAGCGGTGGTGGCGAGGTGTGCAACAGGAAGTGATGACACGCCAGAGGACGAAGAGGTACAACGGCACGGAGCTATTGCACTGGTGATCACTCTCCGGAATGCGATCCTTCACAGAACAACCAAAGAGGTCAAATTCAACAGAACAATTGTTGTCGGGCGAACCGACGCACGGAAATTAGGTTCTTAATAAGACCGGAGAAACAAGGACATTATTAAGACATAATGAACCGGAAGATGAGTGTGCCGATGGAGATGACGGAAGTAAAGCACCGCTTATCGACAACAATGGAAGATGGAAGAGGATACCACTGGGAAGAGGTGTGGGAAAGAGTACCGGCGTCGGAGGTCAGATGCGAGGTGGCGCCGGTGTTGAAGATCCAATGTGTTCTTTGGGCGAGTCGGCGACACGGTGTTGAATGAGGAAGCGGACCTGCTGGCGTCCCGGATGGCATGCCACCGTAGGGTAGTAGTAGCCGGGGCGGCCACGCCCTTGGGCGCCGGCGACGAAGGCTCGGTGAGGAGGACGAGCAATGACAATGAGCGAGGGAGGACGATTCCCAGGCCACATGCTGATGGAGCCGGACCAAGGCTTGTAGAAGCTGGGCCATGGACCGCCTGGAGGAGCTGCGCAGATGTCGCTGGTTCTCCGCAGAGAGCCGGACCAGCGCGGCGTGCTGATCGCCGCCCCTTGCCCTTGCCACCGCCGCGCGTGCCGCGCTTGTCGCCCTTGCCGGAGTTCCTGGAGTTGCCGCCGTTTCCAGGAGAGGCGCTGGGAGGCTGCTGCGGTGGTGCAGTGGGCTTGTTGGGTTGCTGACCAGCAGGGCCGCCAGCGCCGTAGGTAAGGAGGGCGGTCGGGGAAGGCACCGAGCGATGAGCCATGTTGAGTTCTTCAAGCGGCAGATCGGTCCGGGCTTCGGGAAGGTGAAACGGCGCCACGCTTACTGGTGCATGCCGATGGAGGCGAAGCGCTCGTTGAGGCCGCGGATGACGTTGAGGATGAGCGTACGATCAATGACGACCTCGCCCAAGTCGGGGTAGGTGTGGTCGGCGGCGTCGGTGAGAACATGGCGCCGAAGGGAGAATTTCCCAAGAACCAGGAGCATCTGGTGGCGCCAGCGGGTGTAGTTGTTGTTCTCCATGTCGAGGACGGCGGGGACGAGAGCGTGGATGTTCTGGACGCCGACGGCCTGGGCGTGGAGGTTGATGATGGTGGCGGCCTCGTACATCAGGAGAGCGTCCCGGAGCAGCTGAGGAGAACCACCGTCGCCACCGTCGCTGGTAGAGGAAGCGGCGTCGTCTTCTGGTGGGATGGCGGCCTCGGCCGCTTCCCGCCTCGGGCGGCTGCGAGGGCGCCGCGATCGCGGCGGCGGCGGCATCGCGCTCTCGAGCCGCGGCCGCGGCGGCTCGGGCGCTACTGGAGAGAGCGGCGGCGTAGCCGCTGTTGGCGGCGGCGCTCTTCAATACCAGCGCGCGCTCGACCTCGATAGCACGGCACGCTTCGCCAGTGGTGGCGCGGTGCGTTCAACCTCGGCGGCCTCGACATCGGCGGCAGAGGAGGCGGGGGAGCGGAGCCGTGCATGAGGCGGGAAGGATGCGCACCGAGGCGCTTGTGGGGTCGCGCAATGAGAGGCGCGCGTTAGAAACGGATGGAAGGAGAAAAAAAAACCTAGGCGTCTGATACCATGAAAGCAATCGTATGGCACTAGAATTACTTGATGAGGCCAATAGGCAGGGTACATATATATAACTGAACAGTCGGTGTAAACACGAGACCGAACTGAACAGTCGGTGTGAACACGAGACCGAAACGAACAGTCGGTGTGAACACGAGACCGAAACGAACAGTCGGTGTGAACACGATATTTGTCTAACACAAAGTTCAAAATCTAAAATTTGAATTGCGCAGTTTGAAAACCACTGGACCGGTAACCGGAAAAACCGGCCGGAATTTTGAATTGACAAATTTTGAATTAGAAAGTGTTTAATGAAGTGCATATTTAGCTTATACAATACGTAATCTAGCATATTTAGCTCATACAATGCGTAATCTAACATATTTAGCTCATATGAAATGCAAACCGGTCAGAAACAATAATTCAAGAATATTTAGCTCATACAATACGTAATCTAGCACAAAATAGGCCTAAACCAACATAGACAATGCATTATGCATTCAAAAATTCAAATTTGAAAAGTCAGTTACTGTTCACCCGGTCTCCACCGGGAAATCCGGTTACCCGCAGATAATCGGGTGGTTTTTTCCTGTACCATGTACCCCTTTGGAGGAGCCCCGGACCCCAAGCGAAGATCCCCAGGAGACCAGTATGGGTCAGCAAAACAGATGCTTCAGAGGCAGCGCGGAGGCGTCCAGACCACCGCCGAAGCACCACCGGCCCAGAAGACGCGAACCGCCTGTGACCGCCTCAGGGGCACCAAGGGGTGCTCGCCGAAGGGTGCCCGAGGCCCCGCACCCCGGGGCACGCGGCATACGGCGAAGGGAGGATGGCACCGCTGGACCGAGTGTACCAGCTAGATGGACCAAGACCAGGGAAGTCCACCATAAGCTGAAGGCTACACTTTGAGGTAAGAAAAACCCCTACAGCCCCTACATGCGTAGTACCTTTTTAGGGGTAGATCCGCAATCTCATGTACCCTGTCGGAATGCTATAAATAAGCCATCTCCCCCATGTAATAACTAAGATCCGATTTTCGAGACAATTAATACACATTCTCCTAACAACTGATCCCCTCTTCGAGGATCCTTCAGCCCCTCGTGTAGACACCGGGGGTCCTCTTTTTCTACTGACTAGTCTTTCCTGCTACGACAACACCAATATGACAACGGCAAACATTTTGATAACTTGCCCAGGAGCAATTAATCAAAATTTAAGATGTTTCAGATAGATCTGAACAGTACATGAAAAAAAACCATATTTGAGTATTCTGATGGATATATGTTAGGCTGCCTTTTCGAATGAAACTGCTCTAAATAACAGTGAGCGCAACAAGATACCAATTCAAAAAGTTGATCTTAGTGCAATAGTCCTTACCTTTAACTCGAGTAAGGCCACCTGAGAGCGTAGTTGATCTACCTCTCGCTCCAAAGACTTCGATTTTTTTGCTTCAATGCTCAATTTTTCATTCATCAGATTGAGCTCAGCGTGCTGTTGACTAACTAATTCTCTCTGCTCATGTTGAGTGCTCTCCAGTTCTCTTATTACCTTTTCCATTTGAGATAGATCTAACTCCATATTCTACATTGTTCCCTCAGAAGAAATATTTAGCATTAAGAAAAGTGATAAGGGCACGAAACCGCCATTTTTAAGAATATATAGAAACTCGCTAACCTTGGATGATGTGTCATCTCCATCCCTAGGTTTTTGGTTAGTCAACATAGCATGGTCCTTTCTTAATCTATCTCTTTCTTCACTGACTGCAGCAAGCTGTTCAGAAGACACACGCCACAAAGGCAAAACGTAAAGCATGACAGCATGAATTATTGACATATAAAAGGATGAATTCTCAATGTAAATACAGAATATACAGAGGAAGAGTTATTATTCCATGAATCTCTTAAGACAGCTTCGGCAGCAGAAGTGCTATGGGACCACAAGTGGATTTATGGTACAACATTGCATAAATGATAAATTTAAAAAAAAAACTGGAAACTGGTGTCACAGATAATTCTAAATACAGCAGGCAACAATGAGATAATACCTGAAGTTCAAGCCGCTTGACCTCCCTAGTAGCACTTTCAGCTCTCTCTTTGGCAAGGGTAGCTTCACCTTCTGCACGTTGCTTGCTGAGATCAGCAAATTCCAATGCAACCTCTAGTTCTTTCAATCGTGAGTTTACTTCACCAACTTTATTCAAATTTGTCAATGCTTGTCTGTTAACAATTCAAAGAACTGTATAAATCTTATATGAAGAAAGGAGAACACAAACTTGAATGTGCTTGCCTACAATATTAATCTTTCTCACAAATTTAAGCAAAAGAAGCTAACATTTCACCATTTATGTTGAATTTATGAAATAAACTAGTTGTGCAGTTGTGTTTATGAATGTAAGAGAAGATAATACTCTGAATAGTGTTAATAGCGATGAACTATAGCAGAAAATAAAGTTGGAACAGTTACAGTGATAATGGACATGTACTTTTGCAAATCGGCAATCTTTTGAGGTATGTCACTGTAAGAAGACACATCAGGTATGCCACTGAGCAATGATGTACATGATGCTAATTCAAGCTCCAACTTCTGTGCTTTAGCTTCGATTTCCTGCAGCTTAGATAATTCCATTTCTGCTCTTTCCCTGCGCCCCTGCTCCTCCAATAGTTTTTCTTTCAGCAACTCAACATTTGTGTGGGAAGATTTAAACCTTCTAGCCTCATGCACTTCTTTCTCCTAAATATAAGAATCATATAGGTAAAGAACGTCATTTATTGTTTGGAAAATTGCACAGCAGCTCATTATTGACAACCTATATAATACAACTAGGAAAGAAACCACGGATATGTCTAAAATTGAGGGGAAAGGGACTCTAAAAACTACATTCAAAACAATGCCATTTAATACCTAAACAAGTTAATTGCATAATATTTATACAACATCCAATAGAAAAGTGCATTGCATGGTAAAAATAAGTGCCTTGATGAATGAAGTTATGCACTTGTACAGGATTTTTTCAAGACAATAGACACAAAGTAGCACGATTCAAGCACCCATAAAAGAAGTCATCCAATCTACCACAGCTGTGCTAAGATTAGAAGTTCCTGCATAGCTTGAACATCCTACATTTAGCAGCTCAGAGAACCACATAGGGCAGTAAACAGCTCTCCCTACTCCCTAGAACTAAACATAAATTTCACATCAGTAATTACTAATTAGTGCTAAGAATGCTGTAAGCTTACAGTATCGGCATAACACTGATAGGTTGCAAAGTTTTCTGCCAGCCATAAATAACTGGTTTTCCTTATTAAGCAGTACACATTCCAATAAGCATTTGTTAAAACTGAGAACATGAAACAAACATGCCATCAAACACTCACATAGCACCAGCTATCAACCATCAAGGATACATCAACTTTCTAATGTTAAATGCTCACATAATTCCGGAGCTCCTCTTGCAAAAGCTTTATCAACTTCTGATCATCTGTTGGAGTACGTTGAACAGACAAAGCGCTGGAATTCAATAGCTTGTGCTCCATGTCATTCTTTTCGTGAATACACTGACCAAGATCATAAAATATAAATCAGCGTAGCTGTTGTACCAAAATGTAAAGCCAATACACTAGTTTGAGCATCTGACGAGAGCTCAAATTCTCAGCAGGGAAAAGAGTGGGAATTGTCGATAGACATAATAAATTAATAATCATGCAAATTAATATAAGCTGACCTCGCCTAGTTGCTTTTTCAAGTCCTCCAACTGCTCATTTAACAACTTTGCTTCACTCTCAGAGTTCTGCGCCCTGAGTCTCATTCTTTCAAGCTATCCCCAGATATGTTCAAATAGATAAGCCAACTTGCAGTGATAAATCAATGTTCACAAGAGTTCAACAATACAGACCTGAGCATTTAGTTTGGAAACAGATAGTTTTGAGTCGTCTTGCAAATAAGAAAGTTCCTTCCTAAGGGATTTCTTCTCCCTTTCTAAATTTTCTGATAACCGCGGCAAATTCCCTTCCAACTCCTTGACCGACTCCTTCGCAGATGCTGATGATGATTCAGCACTAATTCGAGAATCGATCTCTTTAATAAGTTTTGCCTGCAGCACCACCAAGCCTGTGATTAGTCGTGTCAACTGATAAACGGAGATATGAATATGATAACCCCCCCCCCCACCCACACACACACAAACAAAAAGTAGTCATACACATTAAAGGATCAAGTAGCCACCACGGTAACAAGATGGAGTTCAAGTGACGAAGGGGAAGATTTTTATACCTCAAGATCACCTATCTTCTTGACTTGATCATGATAGCGTTCCAGGTAATCACCCAACTCCTTCAATAGTCGATCTTGTAATGCATTCTCCCGCCCTTTTGTTGCTGCCAGTTCTTGCTCAACACAGTTCAGTTTATCCTGGCATGTTGTCCTTTCATCCTCTGAAGTGATAAATACTAGTTTGTTAATTCAGTTTCTGTTTGTAAATATGTGCATTTGGCTTGCAACAGAATAATGCTATCATCTAATTCTAACCCCAGGTTACTTAAATCAGCAAGCCGAATTGTGAACTTAATAAGATATAACTTGGAGGATGGTGTTATTTGACGTCCACAGTGCACACATGCTTCAAGTGGCAATTTTAATGCATATAATATTTCAAACTTGCGCAACGGATATAGCTAATTAACAGCTAAATGAACTGCATTCACGCTCTATGCATATGACAACAACTCAGACTAAAAGCCTGGGTAATCGAAAGCATACCACTCTTGGATAACCGTTCCTCCAACGCATCAAGTGTTTCTCGATACTCCTGAACTTGCTCCTCCGCAGTGTCCAGTGCCACCATGAACTCTGATTTCACCTATCAGAAATACACACATGAAAACAATAAAACATCAATATGTATACACACATGAAAACAATAAAACATCAACATGTCTACCAAAGTGGCATAGTCTCCTAGCAATATGTCTACCAAAGTGGGATATAATCCTAACAATTGCGTACTTCACTCAGATCCTCCAAATCCAATCAACAAACCATTATCTATATTTAAAGGGATTCAAAGAGCTTTTCGATGTGGCATGTGTGACCAAAACTGACATAAGTACAACAGATCTGGTACTACTTGCCGCTAAATGGCAGCTACTCGTTCCAGTAACAAAAATTACACAACATTATATGCTTCCACCGAGCTAGACCGTAACAGTTGCAGATAGGGAAGAAGCGATCTCACCATCTGACGGCAGTGGTACGTGCAGACCATGTCATCGGAGGGCTCCCCGGGCGCGGCGGCGGCTACGAGGGCGGTGGGGCGGTCGTAGAGCACGAGACGGCGGTCGGAGACGGGGCTCTGGCCTGTGGCGGCGGCGAGGTCAGCGTCGGCGTCGGACTCGGCGCGGCGCTTCCGCTGTGGAGGGGTCCGGAGGATCATCTCGCTGACCTCGCGGGGGTTCTAGCGGCGAGGGATTCGCGAGGTGTCGTGGGGATAGAGTGGCGATGTTGAGGAGGGGTTCAGGAGGATGGATTTTGATTTGAAAATGCGCTGATGGTGGAGGGGGTGAAGGGTCGCGATGTTGGGGGTGGGGGTGCGATGCGCGCGCGGTGCGGATTGCTAGGTCGGTAGGTCTAAACCCCAACATACGCTTCTAAATGAAGGAAAGCGCATTTTATCCATAATCAGTTTTTCTTCCTAATTTCCTGTGTTTTTCTTTTGACATATCGAAAATCCTTTTCCTATAAAAAAAAATCAGTGATTTTAGTGTAAACAGATGTGCTATGTACAGATGTTGTGTATTTTTCCAGAACACACAAAAGCTTTTTGTGAGTATTTGCATTAGGAAGGAGAACGAAACAGTACAACATTTAGTTACGACGCTTCGCTGCCTGTAAGGATATATGTTAACTAAAGCCTATTCTGCAATAGATACTACTATATAGATGTTTTAGATTGATACAAGTAAATAGTGACTTTTTTTTTGTCACGATAAGAAAGAGCTAAGAACAAGCATGATCAGGCTGCATCAGTATCACCAGAAAAAAAAAACTGTATAAAACATTGGTTATAAAAAAGTCCATAGAGAAACAGATGTGCAAATTAAAATACCACAATTTATCACTATCCATTATTTTACTTGTTGTTTTGGATATCGTCGTGTTCTCTAAAACACATATTTGACCACTACCTTTTCTAATTACATGTTAGTAAATAATAATAATAAATATAATAATATGGAAGTACTTTTGATGATAAATATACAAGTATAATTTATATGTGACAAATATAAATAGTTTTGTGTATATTAGTGATCAAATTCTAAAACGACACCTATTTGAGAATGGAGGGAATAATTATTTTACAAACACGGGCCAATACCCAAAAAAAAAAAAAAAGTGTTCGTGAAATCATCCTAGGTAGTGCCAATGGCCGCCGCGACTTGAGCCAAAGTCGACTGCCTAGGCGGTTCAAGGCGGGCCAGGGCGGTCTGAGACGCGGCAGCGGTGGGCATGTCTCGACGTCTGCCTTGACAGCGAGGCGGGAAGGCGGGATGAGGCGAGGAAGGCAGTCCAAGGCGGAGGCAGGAAAATATGTTCTCAAGAGAGGAGGGGGTATAAAAGCAAGCCAAGGCAGATATGGTTAGGTGGCCATGCACCTATTTGTTTATGTTGCCATCGCCGCCGATTCCGGCTCCCCTATCGTGGATTTGGCCTCCCCCACTGTGGATTTGGTCTCTCCCATCGCCATTCTCCTTTGCCTCCGCCTCCGCCTCTACCCCCAACTCCCCTCCATCTGGCTTCCCTCTGGCCCCTAACTCCTGCACACCCCCTCCCCCCCGGTCAGTGTCTCGCCCTGCCTCTCTGCTCTGCTCCCGCCTTTGCCTCGCGATAAGCTGATAGATTAGTACTAGTAATAGCAATAGTGTGAGTAGTTAGTACTAGTAGATACTAGATAATATAATAGTTGCAATACTTTCTAGTTACTACTTAACTAGTTTTTTTTATTATTTTTTTACTTGTTACTATTTGTTAGTATAGGATATCATCTGTTGCTTCCGTGCCGGAGACCACTTCTCAATGCTAATCCCTAAAAATGAAGTGTAAATTGTGTAACAAAATTGTTTCCAAAGGGGTATATAGGCTCAAGCAACATGTTGGTCATATCATGGGAAATATTTCTAGATGCCCACAGTCCACGAAGGAAGAACAAGAGAAGTGTAAAAAAATATACTAAGGAAGCAAAATTCAAGATTAATTCTAATAAAGCAAGAGAGGAAGAAGTAAGAAATGAAGTGATGATTGAAAAAGAAGAGGATAATGAAGAGCTTGAAGATGTTGGAGACTCGGAACCTCGTAAGTTAGGGCCTATCGATAAGTTTTGCTTGTGATATTGATCCTTCTACTATTTTGAGCTCGTCACAAATGATGGGGCAACAAAAACAATAATGATTCACTTTGGAAATAGAGAACTCGAAAGGAGAAGCAGTATGTTGTAAGATGCCTTTATGCTCATGGTATAACTTGCAAATCTCAAACTCTCACGGAGTTATTAATATTTTTTGATATCCTTATATATTTATAATTTCTTATGTTTAAATATATCATTCAATGTCGTCAACAATGATGAGTTCAAACAAATGTGTGAGGTCATTCTCAATATGAATGCTGAAAAAAGTTGTTGAAGGTGGAAGTGAAAACAACCAAGGGTTTATTGAAGTCACATGAAGAAGAAAGGGCCTTGACCGGATACTCCATCACGACCGAAACTTGGACCAACCATAAATGGAGGAGCATAATGAATTTGTACGTGTATTGCAGCTTAGGAACAAGTTTTCCATAATCAAAGGAGGCGTCAAAAGATGCGCACACAAGTGAATACATCTTTGAGTATGTGGATGCTTGCATTGAACAATTTGGTCCCACATATGCTGTGCAAGTAGTCACGAATAATGCTTCCAACAGCATAGGAGCAAAAGAATTATTTAAGGCCAAATATCTTTTCGAGCTCATACGTGACTCACACCATCAATTTGATGCTACAGGCAATTGACAGCAATGCAAAGTACGATAAAGACATTTAAGCAAGCAAAGTCATTCGTCGTTTTCGTCTGTTCACACCATAAGACCTTGACCTTGATGAGGAAATATACAAAGAAGAGAGATACAAAGTTTTAATGACAAGAAGGTCGCACTAAGGGCAATGACGCTTAGTAAGGAACAGGAATAGTGGGCTAACACTAAAAAAACTAAGGAATTAAGGCAACTAGTACACTAATTAGTAGGTCATTTTGGAATGGCGTTTTCTGAGATCTTCCTCCAAGCCTCCTCAAGTCTTTTATCATCAAAGATTTGAGATCAGTTGGGGATGTCATTGCGATGAGGAGACTCCTAACTAAGGAAGAAATCCTCTCAACGTGAAAGAAGGAAGCATACTTGCTCCTTCCTCTTGGACCACTTCGGTCCCAGCAGTGGACAGAACCTGTCGGGACTCTTCTTCAACCTTTGCTTCGATAGGTGGGGTCGGAGCCGCCAAGGATTCATGAGCAGTAGGAGCATGTATTGGCGCTTCCACCTGCTCGGGGCTGGTTCGACCATCCTTTCCTCAAGAGTTTCCTCCTGAGGGGAGCTCTAATCAAAAGCGATCGGAAAAACCAGATGATCTATAAAAATAGAAGAAAGGAAGGGGAAAACTTTGGAATACAAGAAAAATCAAAAGGTATGAATTTATGTAATTTTTTTATACTTGGTCTTCTTGGTCCTGAAGTTGAAACGCCCTGGAGCGAAGTCCAGATCACTCGCTTTCCTTTTCTTCTTTTCGATCGATTTCACCAATTCCGTTCTGGTAGGGCTGGTCATACCCTCACATCCTCCGACCATAAGTCGAAAGTAATTTCCCTAACTATCTGATCGGAAATCATGGTTTCATCGACCACTGGAACAACTGCTTTAGGAGCAACTGTCTAGTCACTTCGAAACTAATGACCACCGCTGCTTCGAACGACAGATCTTTTTTTTCGCCACCTAAATCATTAATTAAATTTAGTTTGGCGATGAAATTATTTATTTGGAATATGTACTCCCTTCAATGCTCTTTTTTCTCATAAAAGAAATAGTTGGCTTGAACAAGGTCTACCTCCAAGGAGCCACCATCTTGAGTGGTCGTTGGAGCAGAAGTGGTCGGAGTGATAGCAGGATTCGAGCTCTCGATGAGTTCATTGATATCCAACCTGACCGACTGCACATTAAAGGGTGTTATGGCACACCGATCGGAAAATACACAAACAATTAAAGGATCTTGTTATTTTTTACCTTGAGTCTTTCTTTTCTCTCTTCTAGAGAGACGATAGCCAAAATCCGGAGAACATCAGCCGTATCACCAGGCTCCCCAACGCAAATCATCTTGATCCGATCCCTAATATCTTTAGGGAAAAGGGCTAAACATAAGGAAAGACTTTAAGGTTGTAAAATAATCAACTGAAATAAACTAAACTGGTCGGGATTTTTCATAACTTATGTTCCAAAGAATCCCTGGTCGCATCTTCCCGACCAATATACCAAAGCATGGTACGTGCTCGGAGCTTCAGAGGACTTATCTAGTGTGTGAAAAAATCTTTCACAACATGCGAAGAAGTTAATCCTTTGATGCTAAGGTGGTGGATAGCCTTGATCCATCTCCCAACATTTCCCTCCTTCGCGGAGGATCGCCACCGAGGATTCTCGACCGCCACCTTACCAACAAAACAGAGGCTATCTCCCTTGGTAACCGTCATGTAGAACCAATTCTTTTTTTCATGACAACCACAAAGACTTGGAATACATGCAAAAATACTACTCAGCTTTCCCATCGTGGAGACGCAACGTGCACTCCCCCGGTGCCGCCGTCGACTTCCCAACTTCGTCATTTTGTATAAATATCCGAGGACCTCCAGATCTGGCAGGATCCCCAAATATGCTTTACAAAGATAGATGAAGATGCCGAGATTGCAATCGAATTGGGATCAATGTTTACTAGTTCAACCCTATAATACTTAAGAACTTGGGAGAAGAACAAATGCGTTGGTAACCCAAACCAAAACTCAATGTATGCGATAAAAACAAAGATTTCTCCTCATTACCGCTCGGAAAATGCTCTCCATCCGCAAATCTCCATGAGATCAAAGTCTTGTTAGGAAGCATCCCGCTCTAAAAAACCAAAAGAGATTCTGAGAGCGTAAAATCCCTAAGACGACACACTACGAGGTTTTTATAAGGCTTTTTCTTTAACTGCAAAAAAGAGTTACTCAAAGCCCAACGGACAAACCTCCTCGGTTTCTCAGGCAATTCCTTAACTTTAAAGTCAATACTAACCACTTTGTTATTCTCATCATTAAATGAAGGGTTTACAATATAGTTCCCGCCAAAAGATCACATTACAAATTCACTTAGAGTTCGTAGACTAACTGATGAAGTTTAAATTTTTAAATACTACTTTAATATTTAAGTCCGTGTCCTGTACTTGGGAACAACAACACAACCTTCCAGGTCCAAATGTCCAATATATTTTCGATCCCCCATTTCCAAAACCCAACCAAACCCCTCGTTCTTCCCGCCTCCAGCCGCATCCCCGCCATGGCGCCTGGTGACCTAGCCCGCCTCCTCATCGGCCGCCGCACACCCGCCCTGCTCCTCGCGCGCCCCTTCGCCGCGAAGGCCCGCGCATCGTGGCGGCCGCAGGAGCCGTATCTCCCCTCGGACGACGACGACGACGGCTTCGCCGGCGGCGAGGAGGCCGCCCCCACCGAGGGCATCAGCAAGCCTCTCGCCGATGTCCTCAGGGAGCTCGGGAAGAGGGTCCCCGAGTTCCTCGTGAAGACGCGCGTCGAGGGCGGTGGATTCGCCATCAAGTACATCTCATGGTGAGCCTGCCCGATCACTAGTGATCGCTCATCGAACCCTAGCTTTTAGTGTACAGTGCAGTGTAGGATTGGTTAATGTGGGAGATTTCTTGTTGTTTTTGCATGATTTATGAGTATTTGCAGATTTGTGCATGAGCATTAGGTTATGTTGGAGTAGTGTCCTTTACTCCTTTCTGCTGTGGTTTAAATAGCTTTGTGCTGATGGGTGGATTAGTAGAATCGTAGTAAGCAGTCAAATGAATCATTCGACGTATCAACATGTTAAGTATATGTTCTATTGTTATGTGAAGGGGAATTGCATCCAATAAGGGCAACTCGAAGTGTTTGTTTACACCTGTTGTTCTGTTCTCAATGTAGCGATTGGTGATTTGTTGATAGAGGTAAAATTAAACTTGACGCCTGATGCAGGCCTAGTTAGGACGAAAGCTATCAAAATTCTATTGGAAAAACTTGTGATCAACGGGTTTGCTGATTCGATTTCCGGGTTTTTATCATGGGCAGTTCGGCGGCAATGGCGGGATGGTGCTCTGATTCCTCTCGGGCCGAACACGTGGGAGGAGGGGGACGACAACAAACGAGCTCGCGGAGCATGTGATGACACGACACACGACTTGGGGCGGCACAAGCACGGGAGTCCAGATCCGGACCGAGCTCGTCGTTGGCTCAACCGTCATCTCCTTCCTATCTGGTATGCAGCACCGTCTGTCGCAGATGTCGTCGCCCCTATTCTCTTAATCCCCGACGGAGTCATGCAGGTCTACCGCATCGCCGACGTGCCTAGCCGTGCAACGCAACGTCCTTCTCCTGCTAGTGGTTCGGTCAGGAGCACCCGAAGTCTTTTCAAAAAATATCTCTCCTATCCAGCCAGAAATGATATTATATTGGCCTTAGTGTCTCATAGTAAAGAGACACATTTTTTAAGTGTTTTTCGGCAAAGACACGAAATTTGGGTGCGCTAATGACATGAAATTGTGACATCTTGTAGCCATTTTGTCATAAATAAATCATGAGATTCTATGCTGAAATGACAAAGTCAGGATCCTAGAGATCACTTAGTGTTTCATGTCGCATTACATAAACTAATATCGTTGAACTGTTAACTAGTTGATGACAGATTCTATGTGATACACTGCTGTAACCTTAAAATAGTTTTGTTTAATATAGGTCTAGAACTAATATAAAAAGTAATTTGTTTACTCTTCCTTTCAGATCTACAGAGAGGCCACTGGAACTGCTTCTGTTGATGATACAAGCTATGGAGATCCTGTACAGAAGGCCGAAGCAATGGCTTTTCGTCGAGCTTGTGCCCGTCTTGGTCTTGGACTTCATCTTTATCACGAAGATATGTCATAGATGCTTAATGTTAATTATTTGTGGTATGAACTTTTGCATGTATCTTGGTGTGCAGACCTTTGTCCTTTAATAGGCTGCCCTTTTGTGCTGGATACACTTTTCTTATGCTTGATATGAATGCTCCAGCATAGAAAACTAAGTATTTTAGGTTATCGTGTAGGTGACTAAATGTAAGCGACTGATGCAACTGCTGTTCTCCAGCATGTTGTTCCAATGTCTAAGTTTCTTTCTGCAGCAATTTCGTTGAAGCGTGATTTATGTGTTTTCTGATTTATAATATTCTTTATCTGGATATTTCATTTGCGTCCTAGTGAGTCGCTAGCTGAGAGGAAACACTTTGCATGTTAGTCATTGCTCTTGTACTAACGTTTCCGCAAGATTATCAGGCAACTTTCTAGAGACTAGAATCCCAGTTACCAAATTAATTTGAACTTATTAGGATTTTGATGACCCAACAGTCCTATGGTACTGATACCATCCGTTGGTTTTGCCATTATGTCAAATGTTTTATAGCTTATTTTTTTGATCTTATATTAAGGGCTACCGAATCATTGCTCCTTCCAAAAAAATTCTAATATGATGACTGATGGAGCCATACCAGGCCATTTTATCCCACTAGTGAATAGTCTAAAGTCTAACTGTCATTGTACAAGTTTGCTAGGAATATAGCTATTATCAACTGGTTGTCATTGCCATCTTCATATAGAATTTGCATAATTGGACAGCTTAACTTTTGGTATATATTGATAGTAGTCAAACAGACATGTTTTTAATCGTAGCAGTCTGGGCATATTGGCTATTGGGCATGGTTTCAAATCCTCAAACTCTTGAGGGAACCTTGGTAGGATCTATAGAAACTAGAAGGCTACCGAAGTGATTTCTTCAATAAAAACCAATGCATCACGAAACGAGTAGCTTACCCAATTAATGAAATTTATCCAGCTGAACCTGAAAGCCTAAAATACTACTGGATGAGGTCATGGGGTTGAATTTTGCCTAATACTCGCGGCCTTCCTAGTATCCACCTGATGCATCATCTATGAAGGGAGAATGCTTTTAAGACATACTTTCACAACACTACTTTTAGTTACTCAAGTACCGAGACAAAATTAGTTAAAAGACCAACGAATAAGAAATGTGCAACCCAGTGGGTAGATTTTACATAGCATTATGGCGAACTACAATGTCCGGAAAGAAGGTACTGACTATAAATGGACGGAATAATAGCTAGGACGTGATATAAAATAGTAAAGAGTTCTGCTTGTCCTAGAAGTAGCATAGTGCTGCTTTATTATTACAACCGCCATGTCCGATAATAGTACATTTAAAACCATCTCTCTGCGCCGGGGGTGTTGTCTTGGACCTGACCATGGAAGTGACACACTGGGGAAGATAAACATCTAGATGCGTGGGTGACCCAAGACAATAAAAATTTATCTATGGGTCCATTGGGGTTAATGAGTTACGCAGCAGTGCCTGGCATCTCCAAAGCCTTCTTTGGAGTCCCATCACTGTGTTAGAAACGACAGGAGGTAGCGCTAAGTGGCCAAAACAAACATTAGCACTCCTTTGAACCTGTCTCTGATGAGGGGCACAGGCTCTCCTTAGAGCCTTAACCACCTAGATGCAAGCTATCAACTGAAAGATAATAAAAAGGTTAGTTGGTGCATCTAATCATTGCTTAGAAAAAGTGAGTGGTTGGTTACACAAGAAGTTACCACATGATGTTTATGTAAAGTTGGTGTGGGTGAATATGCATGGAAAAGAGGTTATAGACTGGTCACATGTCAAATTCATTTGCTCTAGGTAACACCCAAGACTAGAAGATTAGGGTCTGCTAAATGATTCATGCTTCACCCAGAAGCACTTGGCCTAAGCTAAAAACAGTATAGATTCCACTGATGAAATTTTGGAGTGGCATGCTAGCTCGATCAGTTGTTTAGCTGTCACTTCTGTCCAATTTGGCTTGTATCAGCATGTACCCTCCCTGGGGTAATGCTTGATTGTTAGGGTTTCTTTTGCCCACAGCATTCTCTTGCTAGGGCTGAAATTAGCTCTCTTGGATGAAGTCCTTCCTTGGACTATGGTTAAATTGGTTGGTTTGTGCTTGTCTGTTAGTACAACCCCATCCTCGGGGCATCAAGCTTTGAGCCCATCCTGGGACTGAAGCTAATCTCCAATCACCACATGACCATGTGGGATATGGAGAGAGGGGCACTTGGACTGATGAACATGGGATTAACAATAGCGCCCTTTGGTGTTAGAGATGGATGCATGAACTCAACACGTAGGAAATAAAAACAAGACAGTGACGATGAGAAAGGAGACCATGGTTAGGCCAAGGGTTGCTCTGGAGCAGCAGACACAGCAAAGTGTGAGGGGATGAGCCGATAAGGATGAGTAGCCTGAGTTGGAGTTGGCAAGGTTGGAGCTGTGAGAGCCATAGTCATGCCTGTTTAATGGGGACACACACTGTCAAGATATTAGTACCCCAACTGAACAATAAATAAATAAATCAACTAATTTCTGAGAAAATGTTAGGTTTTCTTAGCAAATCGATGAAAAAACAATAGTAATCGTACTTTCTACCATTTTCAATGCATGGGCACTCGTTTAGATTCTTGTATTGTACCTGACAGACCAACAAATGCATACCGACAGCTAATTTGTTCCTAGAAATGCGCTAGAGCAGACTGAGCTATTTTATATTGAAATACAACCTACTAATAGCCTGTGGGTTTCATTTTCTTCATCAATAGAAAGAAATATGTCATGAACTCTAGAAAGCTCTACTAAGTGCTACATTTAGCTAGGATTGTGAAAGCACAGTAGGGTTTGAATAATGAAAGCCAAACTTTTAGAAAAATGTGAAAGCACAGTAGGGTTTGAATAATGAAAGCCAAACTTTTAGAAAAATGCTAAGTGGATATATACAAGATAGCTAGTAATACCTGCTTGGGCTTGAGGACTCGCTGCAAGTGACAATGGTCCGCCATATTGCTGTGCAAAGCCCGTTACAGCAGCAGCTGTAGAAGCCACAGTGGAGAAGTGGAACATCTGTGGGTATTGCAAGTTGTAGCCCTGTCCACTTGCATAGTTGGTTGTAGTGCTTCCTGACTGCCCAAACTGGAAATATGGATAAAAGGGACTGGTTCCAGTCACCATGCCAGCTGCTGCTCCTCCATAAAATGGGTACTGGGCTCCTCCATAGATGTTGTAGTAGTTCTAATTAACAGAGCAAGGAGAAACATGTCAAGTCTTTTTCTTGTTCGTTAGGAACTCTGTTATTGTACTACTTTACAATACATTACATTCAAATTAGGTTTATATGCAATTTGCATCTGTTGGACTTGCAAGCAATGCATTTCAGCATTTATAGCTTTCTATAAATGTTAATTGAACTATTCATGCTCTTGTATTTTCTGTTAATTTTCTTGCTTCCTGTCTAAAATTTCATCAAATAATATGGCTTTGAGTTAGCTGTTCTGATATTGTGAAGGCATTATCACATAACCTTAGTGTATAGCAGCTGTTGATCAAAAGACAAAGTTATGATCTTTTTTTGCAATTGTAAAGATTTTCAGTATGCCTGTCACGTTAGGACCAATATTATTCTGATAATTGCTAAGGAAGAAACACATTACCTTAATGTAGAATCTGCTAATGAAAATAAAAGTTATAATCTAATTCTTGCTATGATAATCGCTGTGCATATGCATGCGCCTACTTTTAAAACCATGCTCTGTTACATTATGCCAGATAATATCTTGCCATATTCAAACCAGTAACTTGTTTTACTTCTCTTTTTTTAGACATAGTACTTAAGGGATGATGTCAAAATGCAAGGCATGTGCTGGAAAGAAAAACATTCTAGTTCTGTTGCTATAGTGATGTACCTCAAGTTTTTTTTTTGTCTTGCGTATGCAAACAGTATTGAAATTCCAATAACTTTATATTCTTTATATTTGACTTAAAGAAAATCATTTGCCAGTAGAACAGACTACAGATTCACTGCTGCCTGCCTGTATGTGTCATAAGCAGTGGATCAAACTGGGCCATAGCTGGGTTGCAGCACTAATTGCAAACCTGCACTCTGGCCTACGTTCGGGTCCACGATTCAAAGTCCCAGCAGGTAATTTGTGTCCCTTATGGAGCCAAACAGAGGTTTGGCCTTGTATAGAATTGGGACCCAAGCATGTGCTGCCATAAGTTTCTTGGGTTAACAAGGGGTTCTAGCCGATCGAAAGATGGACCAAGTGTTTAGCAGGTTTGGTCTGGACAAACTAGGGCCCATGCCATGTGCACCTGTACAAGGTAAGATAGAAGTTGCTAGGACCAGAAGGAACTATACTTTTAGCACTGCACTGTTTCATAGAGGATACATAGTTGATTGGTGTTTTCCTATAGACCTGGGCATTGTAGAGACTGGGCCCTTTGTCATATGGAACCATTGTTTTGAGGGAGAGATTGGAAAGCAACCGTCTATCCATGACCAGAAGCTAGACTCAACCATGACAATACCTGTTACACCCTCAAAGTTGAGGAAAAGGAATGGTTTTGAAAGGATAGTATAGAGGCTGTCAGTGCATATTATTGTCTAAGAACATGCAGGACAGCTGGGCACGTGATGAATCTTTTTAAGAGTAGCTTGCTCATGCTTGTTTAAGATAAAAAAATATGGTAAAAGAGTTTTTGCAGTGATGTGTCATCTAAAAACTACTTCACTGGCTTGTGGTAACTGTTGGGGTACAGGTCCGAGGACCGAGGGTAGAATACTCGTCCTTGAACGGTTGGTGATGTCATCGCCAAGGTTTTAAGGCTTAGTTGAAGAGGAAGGGGTGAGACTAAAAACTTTGTTTATTCATTGCTTAACAATACATGATACAATGTTGTCCCTCTTATAGGTATTTCTTAACTTGATCTCTAAAAAACATATCTCTAATATATAAAATGGATGATTATAACAATACAATCTAATAATAACCTGCTTAACTAATAGATAATACCAAACATTTAATAGATACATGCCTAAATAACAAATCCTTCCTAATAAGTGTGGCTGTACTGTTTGCGTGATGCTACAGAGCCCATGGTACTGCTACAGTACCATGGTACTGTTTGCGCGTCTGGTCTAGTGCCTCGGTCTTAGTCCATAACATGCTCCAACATATGCCTTTTATTTTCACATTAGTCTCCAGTGCCAAAGGAAAAACAAAATCCATATGAGCAACATAACAAAACGATCGAGTAGACCATGCATCATTTATGAGGGAGCATGTGGTTGTTAAAATGGTTCTGTAACATTGAAATCACTAGGATTTTTTGTTTTCCAATAGGAAACGTGATTGTGCAGATCACCTTTTTTTCATCTTCACGTTATTATATTTATTTAGTGATGGAGAACTAGTAGAAACTAATATTTTATTCATGTTCAAGCCATTAGTTGTGGACTTACTGTTAATTCTGTGCCTTCCATTAGAAGCAAAGGATGGCTGCATTTGAGGTAACATTGTTGCAATATGTATGCTTTACTTTAATGGGAGCTGTCAATATTACAAGTTTGATAAACAGTTCAGCTTTTAAGAGAAGTCGCATGCAAGCTGTCAGTTTTAAGTAAAGCTTATGCAGGATTTGTTTCTAGCATAAAAGAAGAAAGAGTTCATTAAGAGTATGAACTCCAATCCTCCAGGTTGGCTTGAAAGTTTGCAGAGGCTAAAATGGTGAGCATTTCTTACATGTCTTTTTTTTTGTTATTGTACAATATAGTGTTTTATGTTCCTGGAGCAGTTTTTTTTATGTCACCTAATGCCTATTTTTAGCCAGTAAACATTTATGTACTGCTGTTTTCCATGCATGGTGTATCATACCATGTTCTTATGATAAGTGCATAATGCAAACATGGCATAATGGCATGAAACTTTAAAGTCAGGTGCTTTATATTTGCCTCTGGTCTCTGCAAATTGATCTCAGTAAAATGAATATAAACAACAGCATTATATGTAACTGTTGGTCAAGTTAATAGAACTTATTGAAAATGCAAAGGGTGAACTTACTGTGGGATAACTGTAATCTGGAGAATAGGGAGAGTACCTGCAGTAGTGAAGGAGAAAGAAATATCATTCTTGTTTGTTACAAATTGATTATGAAGTATTGAATGATCTACTTGATTAGCCAGCTAGCTTAGCTTGCCTGCTGAGAGAGAGAGAGAGAGAGAGCTAGGGTGTGCTTGCATGTATATACTTGCTAAGTCTACTACGGGAGAAAGACTGGGCGATCATGTGCCACTAGAGCACGCACTGCCACTTTATATGAGTGTGTGTGTGTGTGTGTGTGTGTGAGAGAGAGAGAGAGAGAGAGAGACTCTGCATGCAAGCTAAAAGCCTACATGCCATTCACCATTGACCAAGGTGGCATGTCATAATGCACATGTCATGCATGTGATAAGCCCCCGTCATAGTTGGTCCTTGGACGCTTTTAAGTTTCATAGGGTCCGCACCACATGTGTGAGAGAGAGAGAGAGAGTACTAACCCATATACATGGTAAGGGAGGCCTTGTGGGATGGCATAATGAGGGAAGGTGGCATGAGAAGGAAAAGCTGCACTCAGCCCACCTTGGATCCCTGCCTGCTGGCTAAAGGACTTCATCACCCTAAAGCTCCTAGTTCCTCCTGTTGCAAATCATCAAGAAAACAAAAGCGAATTTACCCACATTGCTTGCTAACCTTATCAACAAAAGACACACTTCTTTAAAGCAGGTATGCACTTGTTCCGATGCACCACTGATGAATTTATTCACAGACCCAGTCATGCCATTCTTCAGTCTCTGAATTGCAAGACGACATAATAGAAGTAAAAAGATTCTCGAATCTGGCCCTGATTAATTTAGGATTAAGGCTTCATCGGTTGGATTTATTATTCAAGTCTTGGATTTATAATTAGTATAGCACATTATCCAAAACAAGGCACTTATTTCGAGGATAACCAACATATTTGTACTGCTTATGTTGTTTCTCCCCCTTATCTACTTTTTCCAGCAAGTAAGTGCCGAGAGGATAACCTTTTAAGGCTATGGCCAGCTATTTATTTTTCCAGCTGAAGGGCAATTTCAGTGATCATGAATGTACTGTACTTAGGAAATTCAGCTAGCACTAAGCTAAAGTTAGGCATTTTAAGCTTTTTAGTCTCTACTAGATGCCAACACGAGATCCTTATTTAGCGCTTATGGTTGGGCCAATTAGCAAAGTTTGGCAAACTTGATGTCTTGTTCTTTAAGCTCTTCGTTTATTCTAATGGCACGAAGGAATTTTTTGCGCATAAAATCGTAATAGCTAAGTTTGTGATCATGGAACTATATATAGAAATCATAGAAAAATGCAAGAGGTAGTACATCTATAATGATTATTGCTTTTCTTTTTCAAGAGCTTTTAGTGATGGGCTGTCTTCAACTCAAGAGAAGTTGTCATCAAAGGCAATCAAGAGAAGTTGTCATCAAAGGCAATCAAGAGAAGCTAGCTAACTGTTTCTTCTATGTTACTTTGTGTAGCTAGTGAGATAATGGCAAATAACTAACCATGCTTTGGGGTTGGGGGCCTAGATCTCTGAACCCCAAGGGAAGCCAGATTACAGTTAGCCCTCCTCCCGTCGATCACCGGCGCGGGATCAACACAAGCCCTCATCGCCGCATCCGGGTCCCGGAAGGTAACCTACAATACGAATTCATGGTGCATAATTTAATGAAATTAAGCCACCATTGATATTGCAGCAAACAAAAAAGGAAGGAAAAAACACATGGACTAAAAACTATCAAGTTTGCAAATTAACTAAACTGCAATTGAGTGCACACAAAGGAAAATAACTGTGTAGGATCATACAAATCCGTAGCCCTTGGATCTGCCAGTATTCTTGTCAGTGATGACAACTGCTTCCAGGATTTCCCCAAATTGCTCAAAGTACTTCCTCATGGTCTCCTTCTGGGTCTCCCATGCCAGCCCCCCTACAAACACCTTGGTGTAGGTCGTGTCTCCAAACTGCCCCATCACACTGGGTGGACTCATGATACTAACTTCACCTCAGCAACAACAATTATAACTCCGAAAAGAAACAACAAAACCAGCAACTAAGGATCTGAATTCGGCTAGGACTAGTTCTTGTTAGAGTAAGGGGAGAGAGGAGAGGAGAGGAGGGAAAGAGGGAGGGAGGAGAAAAGCTAAAGGTCAGAGGAAAGGGGTAGGAGAGAGAGGGGAAGGGAGGGTACAGAGGAACAATATATACTAGTGATGGCTATAACGCACCATCCTTGTCTTTTTGGTCCAAGTCATGCTCATATAATAATACTACACACCGGGAGACACACCCACCCCCGCCAAGCGACAGTAAAATGACCCAACTACCCCTAGTTTTGAACAGTAGTTACAGTGTGGCGTTGGCCTGTCCTTGTCTGGAGAGTGGCAAAAACGGAACGGAGTTAGGGAAGGATCACAACGGGAATTAGGGGATCTCAGGAGGATTTGTAGGATACGGTCTTTGTGAACTTATCCGAATCCCTCTCTCTCTTTTTCTGGTATCTGTATCTGAGTCATCGTTGCTAGATGATCATGTGTAATCAACCAGTGATACAAACATTAGGGAAACAATTTTAACATAGTTCTTCATTGTATTCTCATATCTAACGGAACAGAGCACAGAGTGGGTGGGCATGGATGATCCAAGGTCCTTGTTCTTTCGTAATTGGAGGTTTACGGAGTTGACTACAGCTGTTGGTGATAGCAAGATCCTTACTCTCATGGAGAGGATGATACTTGGAGATGAGGTAATTTTTTCTTGGATTTCTATCACAATACCATGCCAACCTGAGGGGTTGGGGATACATATTTATACGCTGCCAACCAGCCAAGCATATGCTAAGATGCTATCCTAAGATGTTGTCCTATGACAACGAAGATCTCATTCTTAAAAGCTCTTTGTCCTATGATGATCAAGATCTCGTCCTATGACACCAAGATCTTGTCCTTAAAGTGTCATCATAGGACACCAAGATGTTGTCCTATGACAATCAAGATGTTGTCCTTAAAGTTCTGCTGACAAACCTACCCCACAAAGACCACAATGATGGGACTTATTCATCATTCTCCCCTAAGTCTTGTGCGTCGTCTTGTGGGAGTTGAACCATCCCGATCCTAGAGTGAGCTCGAGGAATTTTACCTCCCAAGAGGCTTGGTGGCGGTCCGCAAGTCGATCCGTGGTGTTGATGTAGCTCGCCTTGATGTCGCCTTCATCCAAATGACCTCGGATGAAGTGGTACTTCACCCGGATGTGCTTGCTCCGCTCGTGGAAAACGGGTTCTTTGCGAGCCGAGCGGACTTGTCGCCCACCCCGAGCGCCACCGCTCAAAGTGTCTCTGCCGAGGAGATCACCAGCGATTGAGCGAGCCGCAGGCGCTGAGTCGAGCGGTGGAAGCCGCTATGTACTCGGCCTCACAGCTGGACAGGGCCACCACCTGCTGCTTGACTGACTGCCAGCTAACGAGGCACTTGCCGAGGAAGAAGATAATCCCGCTTGTGCTCTTGCTGGTGTCGATGTCGCCTGCGTGGTCGCTGTCGCATTGCGGCGAAGTGCGCCGCCGACACCTCGGGTAGTGCAAGCCGTAGGTCGGAGGTGCCCGCAACGTAGCGGAGGATCCTCTTCACGGCTTCTTGATGCTCGTCGTCGGTCGCCGCATGAACCGACTGACGTAGCCGACGGCGAACGCCAAATCTGGACGCATGTGGACGAGGTAGCGAAGGCTGCCCACGATGCGCCGGTACTGCGTCGCGTCCACCTCCTCCGCCGTGCTCTCACGACTCAGCTTCAGCCTCTCCTCCATAGGAGTGTGGGCTGGGTTGCAGTCGGTGAGCCCGCCAGCTCGACGGTGCGCTTGGCGTGGCGGTCGATGAAGGAGATATGGAGTCGTCCCGTGGACCTCGATCCCGTGTAGAAGGAGAGGAGCCACAAGTCGCTCATCTGGAAGGCGGTCTTCATCTCCGCCTTGAACGCCTCGCCCTCGCCCTCCTTGGAGCCGGTGATCAACAGGTCGTCGACGTGACGCCACCGCCAGGCGTTGCGCCTTTGCCCGTCGGTGAGACCGCGACCTCGTGTGCGCTCTGCTGGAACCCCATTTGCTTGAGGTGGAGTCCAACAGCGTTTGGGCTCGTGGTGCCTGCCGCAAGCCATAGAGGGCCTTGCGCAGGCGGAGAACCTTGCCCTCCTTGCCGGGGATGACGAATCCCGGCGGCTGACGGACGTAGGCCTCCTCCTTCAAGTCGCCGTTGAGGAAGGCGGACTTGACGTCCATGTGATGGACGCGCCAATCCTCCTGGGCTGCAAGTGCGAGGAGAAGACGAACGGACTCCATGCGCGCGACGGGTGCGAAGGCGTCATCGAAGTCGACCCCCTCCTGCTGCATGAAACCACGTGCCACCAAGCGAGCCTTGTGCTTGATGATGGCGCCGGCTTCATCCCGCTTCAGCTTGAACACCCACTTAAGGGTGATCGCTCGGTGACCGGCAGGAAGATCCGCCAGCTCCCACGTCCGGTTCCGCTCGACGGCGTCCATCTCCTGCTTCATCGCGACACGCCATGCCGCGTCTCCCTCCGCCTCGGCGAAGGAACGAGGCTCGCCGTCGTCGCACGCCAAGTGCAGCTCCGCCTCGAAGTCGTGCTGCGCCAGTCCAGGGATGGGCTGCTCGCCGAGGATGTTGTCCATGGTACGATAGCGTAGAGGCTCGTCGTCGTGGTAGCGCCGACGCGGTCCTCGTCGTGAGACAATGAGTAGCGAACTCCACCATGCGCCGCTTCGTCGTGGACCGGCTATTGGGGCCGATCCGGTGGTGTGGCCTCCGGTGCGAGAGTGGTGGCCGGTGCGGAGAGCGTGGCGTGGCCGGTCGAAGGTGGTGGAGCACTCGCCGCCGTGGCGAGCAAGGTGTCGAGGTGGACGAGCTCGGTGAAGACGAGCTGCTAGCTCCCCCGGCTCTCTCGAAATGGACGTAGTCGACAACAAAGTCCCTGAGAGTCGAAGTCGAACCGTCGTCCACCGCCTTGTCCCACGTCCAGCCTCGCCCTTCGTCGAACACAACGTCACGCGAGATGCGGACGCGCCAGTGACAGGTCGAGGATGCGGTAGGCCTTGAGCCCTCCGCGTGCCGATGAACACTCCGGTGCTCTGCCGCCGAGCTTACCGATGTGACCAAGCTCCTTGGCGAACGCGAGAGCCAAGACCCGCAAGTGGGAGACCGCCGGCTTGCGTCCATGCCAAGCCTCGTACGGCGTCCTGCCATCGAGCGCCTTGGTAGGCGAGCGGTTGAGGATGTAGACGGCCGTCACCACCGCCTCTCCCCAGAAGACAGCCGGCATCCCCCTCTGCTTGAGGAGGGCCCGAGCCATCCCCACAACCGTCTGGTTGCGCCGCTCGACGACACCGTTCTGCTGCGGGCTGTACGGCGCCGAGTAGTGGCGCTGAATGCCCTCATCAGCGCAGTACGACGCGAATTCAGCCGCCGTGAATTCGCCGCCGTTGTCTCAGGCACAAGACGCTGCAGCCTTGCGGCCGCGACTCGCCTCCGCGGCCGACTGCGTCGCTGATGGCGTCCGCAGCCTCTCCCTTGCTGCCGAGGACCATCACCCACATGTAGCGGGAGAGATCGTCGACAAGCAGCAAGAAGTAGCGTCGTCCTCCCGGTGTGGCCGGTGTCACCGGGCCACACAAGTCCCCGTGCACGAGCTCGAACCTCTCCTTGGCTCGGAAACTCGCCTGCTGGGGAAAGGGGAGTCGCCTCTGCTTCGTCAACACGCAGACGTCGCAGAACTGCTCCACATGGTCAAGGCACGGCAGGCCTCGCACCATTTCCATGGCACTGAGCCGCTTCAGGGCCTCGAAGTGAAGGTGCCCAAAGCGCTCGTGCCACTGCCACGTCTCGTCGTCCCGACGAGCAGCGAGACAGAGGGGTTGTGCCACCGGCACGTGAAACATGTAGAGTGGATTTGCGCCTCTGGTTACCTTGGCAAGAAGGCGGCGACGAAGATCCCAAATCCGCAGCACCCCGTGCTCGATCTCGACACGAGAGCCGTTCTCATCGAGCTGTCCCAAGCTGATGATGGAGTTCCGCAGATCGGGGATGTAGTAGACGCCGGTGAGCAGCCTGTGCTCACCAGACATGGTGGTGAAGATGACGGAACCGACGCCCTTGATTTCCACGCCGGAGGCGTCCCCAAACTTGACGGAGCCTCGGACGCTCGAGTCAAACTCGGCGAAGAACTCCCGTTGACCGGTCATGTGATGGGTGGCGCCGGTGTCGAGGCACCACCCGTCAGTCTTGTCGTTGCCGGAGCCGTAGCCGAGGAGGGCATGTGCTTTTGGCTCGTCAAGGTGGAGGAGAGCCACTGCGGCCGGTGCCGCTGGAGGTAGTTCGATGCTCGCATGAGCAATGAACGAGCCGGCCTCCTCCTCCTCGCTCGCGCGACGTGGGCTCGCCGCGTCGTGTCTGGCCGACAATCCCTGGCCCAATGACCAAGCTTGCCGCAGTTGTGGCAAGAGTCGTCTCGTGCCGGCTTTTGCTTGCCAGCGGCGCCGCCCTGGGCGCCTCCACGATCATTACCCTCGGCACGTCCTCGCGCCCATGCCTGGGCGTCTTTGCGCGGCTTGCCGCGCTTGCCATGCTTGCGGCCGCCTGTCGTGGAAGAAGGCTCCCCCTTCTTCCTGTCACCTTGGCCGGCGACCCACTGTTCCCGAGTGAGGAGGAGCTTCCGCCAATGGAGACAGTCCCGAGAGGCGTTGTGGCTCATCGTATCCAACAACCTTGAGGCGACCCGCCGCCTCGATCGTCATCGTGGAGAGGTCCAGCGAGAGACTCGATCGAGCGGGCGTCGCTTGTATTTCTGGGGCGCAGCGGAAGAGCTTTTCCACGCTCTCTCCTCGCCGTAGGTGTCGTTCGTCGAATTGCACCGGCTTCTGCAACGAGTGTTGAGACGGAGAACAAAGTCATCCACGTCCTCAGCTAGCTTGAAGGCCAAGTGCTCCCACTCCGCGCGGCGCTCGCAATGTAGACTTGCGGTAGCGGCCGGCCGCCGATGCGTCTTTGCGGCGATGGCGTCCCAAGCTTCTTTGGCGATCCGCTTGTTGGTAGCGAAGCGCATCTCGGGCGGGACTGCAGTGATGAGAGCATCCAGCGCCCGTCGATCCTGGTCGTAGTCGACGTCGTCGTACCGGACTGCATCCCACATATGCCGGACCTGGAGTTTTACCCTCATCACCGCAGCCCACTCTACATAGTTGATCTTGGTGAGGGTAGGCCACCTGCCGCCGGGGCCGACGTCCCTGACGACAGCCTGGTACCCGTGGTGACCACGGTACCGTCTCGGGAGAGAGCGCGTCGCTGTGAAGGCCGCGCCTCCGTCGACCGTCACGCCGCCGCCGTCGCGCGCCTCCTCGAGGCGCCACCGCGTCCGTCCGCGCTGTCTGTCTGCCGCCGCTTCGTGGCGTCGCGCGCCGCCATCGCGCTGGCCGCTTCGCCCTGCCTTTGCCTCCTCTCCGGCCGCTCAAGGTCCGCGTCGCTATTTGCCATCGCAGAGATGGAGCTTTATTCTTGCCGCAAAAACCTTGACCTCATTCTGCTGCCGACGTCGTGTCGCATCTGCCACCGCCGCCGCTTCCACCTCCGCTCTGCCGCCGCCTGCGCCCGCCTCGCCTTTGACGCCTTGACGCCCTTTCTGAGCAGGAGATGCTCGAGGCTACAGGATAGTATGGCTCGATACCACTTGTTACTCATTGAGTCTTCTTGTTGGTGATAGCAAGATCATTACTCTCATGGAGAGGATGACACTTGGAGATGAGGCAATTTTTTCATGGATTTCTATCACAATGCCATGCCAACTCGAGGGTTGGGATACATATTTATAAGTCGCCAACCACCAAGCATATGCTAAGATACTATCCTAAGATCTTTGTCCTATGACAACCAAGATCTTGTCCTTAAAGTCTTTGTCCCTATGATACCAAGATCTTTATTCTCTATGACACAAGATGTTGTCCTTAAAGTCATGTCATAGGACACAAGATCTTGTCCTATGATATCAAGATCTTTATCCTTAAAGTCTTGTACAAACCTACCCCACAAAGACCATAGTACAGGGACTTATTCATCAACAGCAACAACATATTTGGTACGTACTCTGCTATTGAGCGTAATTTGTTATGTAGAGATATTTTGAGTATTGTTTGCTTGCAGATAAATTTGGGTTGAGGAAGTCTGCATAAATAGTTTAAAGTAGTGCATCACTATAATGTAGGCTATTCCTTGCAATATTTCCAGGGGAATTATTGAGGATTTATCACTATGAATAAGTACATTTGAGGATTTACTCCTCGATGTCACACTGACATGTGGGTCCTGAGCCATATGTCAGTGAGTCATCGATTGGTAAATCCTCAAATGCTTCTATATCATAATGGCAAATCTTTAAATCCCCTCATTTCTAGGTGGTAGAGTTTATATAGAACTACAATTACAATAGCCGGTGATTTCTGAAGTCGATCATTTGTGCAAATTTATAGGTTGTTTATAGCGAAGGTGATCCATGTTGCCCCTCACCCCATTTCTCCAACCTGTGCGTGGATTAACCTAATTCCTACAAAAGACATTGGGCCAACAATCCTGAAAATTATTATTATTAACCAACTGAAAATTATGTTATTTTCAGCAATATATGTAGTTACTTTAGCAAATGAAAATCAGTAGAGCAATATTTGGAGATCATCGTGAGGCGCTAGCTCATGATCCTAGGCACTGAGAGTTAGAGCAACAAACTGTGGTGGAGGCTTTTTCCTTGTGCATCAAGCACATACAAAAGCATGCCCCACCAATGGAGGAGGGGAGATATTTGATGATATGCACTGCCTGGCAAACTGAGGGGAGTGCATGATGTGCCATCAGATCTGATATGGGGATGGACGGCTGGGGTAGTGGTCGGGGCGGAATGAACTGTTCCAAGGCTCGACAAGGACGCAGTGCCAAAGCTTTTGCCTATCACTAGCTCCTAACGCTAGATATCTCTTGGTCTTTAAGCCACCTCTGATAACAACGGCCTTGTCCATCACTTGGTTATCTCTCAGACAGCAACAATACAGTCCTTGACGCCCGTGTGCGTGTAGCTATCCATGCAATATCTTGCTGCCGACTAATAGTTGTCCCTTTCTTTTCCAGGCGAATTGTATAAAAGAACATACATAGTGTACGATGTAAGGTTAACATGGCTCATAAAGATTACTAGATTTACTAACATAGGAATTGAAGTAATTATGTGTGTATGCTTATGTGCAAGTATTTCATACTGTTAGAAGTGCTTATCCAAACTGATTTGGTGACATGTACTAAAAGTAGTCTCCAGTAGATTCTTATCTTAGTAGTGTCTAATCCTCTTGATTGGAGAAGAGAAGGCTAAAAATCATGTGGGAGATTAGGAATACGTGTAGGAGAGATTAAGAGAAATCAATGAAGAAAGGTGGAATGTCCCTGTCTAATCAGAGAAGGTTCGCAGATGATATGAATATCAGTATGGGGGCTATGCCATGGTCTGGCTTTTGGCCGACGGAAGCGTGAACGTGTGATTTGAGGCCACCCAGCTTCTATTTTGGACAAGTGTACCTATTTGTGGCAGAAAATTTTTATAAATGCTTCATGTTACAGGCAATTTTGTGGTAAATTTTCTTTGAGAAAAGTCGCTTAGTTTAGTTGTTTCTTTTTCCAACACAAGCAAGTAAATAATTTCTCACATACTTTCTCTAGAAATGTGCTCTCAGCTTTTCTTATCTCAACGTAGGGAAGTATATTGTGCAAGTGATGTCGTTACCTCTTACTAATTAGTATAAGCGACAAGTGTAGTATTTCACAAAAAAAAAACTACAAAAATATGTTATGCATCTCATATACTCACTTTTCTTTCACCTTTGTGTAGCTCTCTTATCCCCCTTTGGTTCTTTCTCTAATCATTTGGCTACCTACTTCATCGCAAAGGGAATCTTTTACAATGACTGGGAGTATTTCCTCTCGGAATAAGGGGAGAATCTAAAGTTTGGTCCAGTATACTCTGACTTGTGTATCAGTACGTACCATTGTCTTTAGATTAACATCTCCCAGGCCGGCTGTCCTTGCTGACCGGTCGACGGAGACTGACCTGGAACAAGGGCACCGGGGTAATTTCGGACATGTTAGTGGTGTCTGGTCCTGGAGTGTTCAGTGTTCACAGCTAATTTTGCTCTTCCCCGCGCGCTCTGCAGCTTGGAACATTGGATACTCTGAAGTCTGAACCATGAATCTGAAAACTTGGTAAGTTGGTACTACCTCTCCTTGGCTTTCAATTTGGTTTCGTTGCATCCAAGTATTAATTCTCGGCTTTGCCCAATCAAGCTTGTGGATATAAGGCCCTGTTGAAATTCCCGCGTTTAAAATGGGGTATAAAATGGGGTCTAAGGTCCTGTTGAAATTCCTCGTTTAAAATGGAGTCTAATGCCCTGCATGAAATACAAGAGCTTTTCATAATTCATATGGAAATTGAACTGTTTCTAATGAAATTCTGTTTTGAAACGTGATGCGACTGTCCTTTATCTTTCTCTCTATATTGGACAATGTTTATGGCCGATTACTGTTTCGTATTGGAAACACGTTTTATTTGGTAGTGGAAAACTGGCAATTGCTGGTAAGGAGGTTTGAGTTGACCCGTATTCCATCCTTGGTGTCTGTTACCTTTCACCCGGTGAACAGGGCAAAGAATAGCAGCAATGGAACCTACAGGTTGGGAAAGGTCATTGGCTCGTGCCCATACTGCGCAGCATTTTGGTTACCACTCTCCAAGTTTTCTTTAACCTCTTCTGGTAGGCGATATTGGGCGGCGCCAGTGACATAGGAACGGCCTTGATAGTCTTTCCCGTGGAAGGAAAAGGTTGCCTTGTGAGAATCATCTGAAATTTTGGTTGGTAGAGCAACGAATTTTTGGGAGCTAGTTTCAACATAGAGCTCAATATCACCTTAAGATGTTCCGTTTAGGGTTTGTTCGGATAAGAAGAGATTATAACTAATTACTTCGGATTTGAAGCGATTTTAGTTTAAATTTTGAGTTAATCCGAAAGAATTGAGTTGAATCATAATGTAGCCAAACAAACCCTTAAGATATTCCGTTTAAATAGGATCATTTTTATGTAGACACTATCTGGATCACAGGATCCTAGTATCAGGATAATGCTAGGATAGTAAGGGAAGCGTGAATACAATATATACTTTTAGTTTGGAGGACGGTTAACGGTTTTACATGATTAAATGTAATAGAGAATTGGGATCCATAAACGGTTTTACATGATTGAGCTTGTAGAATCGTAGGATTGTAAGGTCTCATAAGACGGATTGAGACATGGGCAACCACTGCTAGGGTAAGATTATTCAATAATATAGACCCTTCTAAAAATTTCTTATTGCCCTTTTTCATGCTCGGGAGACTTACAGAAAGTTACTGTATTATATGGGCTATTGTGTATTTTTAGGGCCTCCTTGATTTGTAGGATTTTTGGAGGATTCTAATCCTTAGGAATTTTTCCTATAAAAGTTGTTTGATTTGTAGGATTGAAGTGGTATAATTCCTATGAAATATTTTCCTATGCATTCAACTCCACGGGAAACTGAACATTGGCTCAAAGCTCATGGAAAATTAATATGTTTTTCCTATGGTGTAATCAAACACCCTTTGTTGCAATTCCTGTGATTTTCAATCCTACGTGATTCAAGAATCCATGGCATTGCAATCCTACGTTTTTCCTATTTCTACGTTTTTAGAATCGTGTGAACGAAAGAGGCAATGTTTGTGGCGAAATGATTAGTTATTGCAAGGAGCCGATACAATGAATAATAGACACCCGGCCCTAGCATCCATCAACGTCTGGTCCAGCCAATTCTCAAACATTCGTTGCCATGGTACTGCTGGCCTGTTTGATCTACATTAGCATTTTCGGTTACAAGAATTGTAATTCATGATCTTAGATTAGCCAGCTCATAGAACAAGTTGTGGTAATGCCGAATTGGTCGGAGGATATTTTTTGGTGAATTTAGTGCTATAAAATCACCATATATGGTTATTTGCAACGAAGGATTGATCCTTTCTTTCGAGTATTATACGATGCAACTCTCTAGCCAAATCAATTTATATTTTCCCCCCTGCTTGCTTGTCTGAGCTCTCGTTATTGTAATTTTTGCTGTGTTTCCTAAACATTTATAGATTTGCATTCGTGCATTTTTCTGTATACTTGCCCTGTTCCATAAACTCCATAATCCAGTACAAACGTCTTATCTGTTCAACTGTTCATTGGCGGTTCGATTAGACAGCCACATAATGAAATAAGGGTATAAGTTCACGGAACAGGCTCAATAACACGCCTGAACAACCCAGACCCACGCAAAATTATCTGAACCTTACAACCGTGCAAAACGAGTTTAAGGTGAGATTGATGGTCCCATTTGACCAGAGTTCAAACTCGCTTATAACCGCATTGCCAGCACTCCAATATTAAAGCAGGCTCGTAGTACTACCGGACTAGTACTCGTATACCACCATAGACTAACTATACCTCTCAACTTCTGTCTGTTGACCAGGTGTGGTTTGGTTGGATGCAACAATCTTTACTACTGAATAAAAAAAGATTTTACTCTGTACAAAGGGACGATTGTCCCACCTGGAGTACGTAAAAAAAAAAACGCTCTTCGCATCTTGCATCTGCCCCACCCCTAGCATCCTCGCCACCTTCTTGCATATGGCATTTCCATTGCCCCTACCGCATCTGAGCTGCCCTGTCTCACCCCTCACATCCGCGTTGCCCTTGTCACTATCGCATCCATACCATCGCCGCCCGCCCTCACCCCTACCTCATATGTGCTGCTCTCCTTGCATCCATGTAGCTTCGCCTCACCCCACCCCTACCATCGCCGCTTCTTGCATTTGCGCCATCACCCTCCCTGCTGTGGTTCCCGAAGAAGCTCTCTCTAGCGTCGATACTGTTGCACGACCGAAATGACCTTGTCGATAAGCACCACCGCACAACCGCCTCGATCCACCTCTCGGCCTCCACCACAATTAGATTCTCCATGATGTTGTCGTTCGTTTTCACCATCTCCCGAGCCCTGCTGCCTTCTCATCGTGTCCGATGAACTCACTAGTAAGCTAGGCCATGACCCCTCCACCCCCTCCTCTGTCCAGATGTGGCACCAACCCCCAAACTCGAGGTAACGCGTGACAGTGTCCATGGTGGTGGGGACCACACCAACGACGTCATGGATGAGAAGGTGGAGCTTGTGGAGCGGCTATAGCGCAGCCTGGGCATGGCCAAGGTGTGTGCGAGAGCAGTGCAGAGACCAGGGAGGCCAAGTAGGGAAAGAGAGGAGGATGGGGTGGGGATGGTGGGGGCCACGGGCGGCGAGGGTGCGGCGCTGCGAGGGAGCGGTGGTTGAAGGGGGAGTTGGCGGTGTCTTGAGATGGGAGGAGGTGGAGCTGCAGTTGGGTAAGAGAGGGGATGATTTGGTTGATGAGGTGGCAAAATATAGTGACAAGGATGCTAACGTAGATACCATGCCAGTAAAACCGAGGTGATTTTGGTATCAAGGGGTAAACTAAATGGTTTTAAGAGTTGGAGGTTGTCGCGTCTCTAGTTTTGTAGTTGAGGGTTGACTTTCATACTTTCATAAGAGTTCAGCAGTGAAATGAACTTTTTCAAAAATATTTGAAGAAACCTGATCCTTTGGAGGAGCAACGAATGGAGTTTTGGGCTTAAAGAACACTATTCTGAAGCGAAATAGGGGCATACGGCCGGTGACATGCGCTGGCCACCTGGCGCAAATATGGCGCTTGGTAGGCCCCTTGTTTGGGTTTTGAGCATGATATTGATGTTATTTTTACCAATTTACTCACATAAATACTATTTTTACTATTTTGTCACACAACTGTGCTATTTTAACCGTGAACTATAACGATAGAAAGAACAAGGGAGCATACGAGATCGTGGCCTTATTGGCTGAGACTAGACCTTTTTTTTTTTTCTGCGGATGCCAATTTTGTGTGTATAGGTAGAACCAAGTTCGCGGTGGAGGTCGGGCACAACGCGTCAGGCCGGGACAGAGCTTAATTTTTCATGTTCATGTAACTAGTCTTAATTTTTCATGTTCATGTAACGACTTTTGTAATTTACAGATCATTGTAGAAATAACTGCTTATTTCGTAGAATTTGGTCCTCCTGCCAAAAATGTGATACTACGTGCTAATGGATATGTGTCCCACTGTTAGTGTGAAAGAAAAGTGTTATTTAGTGCAAGGTTTTGGTATCCCGTTGCAACTCATGGGTACTTACTAGTTATGGAAATTAGCCGCATTACAACGGATATCAAATAAACACACACGTGTTCTAAAGTTGAAAAATAAATATGCATAAAATAATTATCCTTGCAACTAAAAGTTACATAAAAATTCACGTCCGATCAATAATCCACAAAGTATCTTATTATAAACCACATGTACGTATGATATAATTGTTCATAGAAGATTATTACAGTAATTATACACATATCTATCTATAAAATATTCTACCAACTCATGAGGTGTAGATGGTAGATGACAGACTTATCACTATCACCAAATTCTTCTTTTATAATACTAAAGATATAAAAAGAATTTAGTAGTGGTGAGTGATACATTCATCTCTTCAAAATCTGTGCGCCAACATGTGGATCACGCCAAGTATATTGTTCTTCCAACAAACACATCCAAATCCTCTCGTTTGTTGCAACAAATATATCCAAACGATATACTGATCATGTTAACAGACACTAACAGCACCTCTCACTAAGTTTGGGTTATGCACGGACATACCCCCTATTCTCTTGCGAAGTTTGTTAACTACCTCCGTACATGTACACTTAAGCACCAAATTATATTTAGCATCTTACCAACAAACACGCGGTAACTTCCTCTCGGTTCCCCGTCGGTTGTTTTTTATTTATTCGTAGCTAGTAATAGTAAAGATAATTGACGGTTTCCGGAGGGGACGCGCACCCACTGAGGCTGTCCCACGTGATTGCACAGAGTGTCCCCCCTCCCCCGGCGGGGAAGGAGAAACCAGCTGTAAAGCGGGCCCACCTCCCCGGCGCGGCTATCGAGGCCACTTGTGTCCAAAAAGCCACCGTCCACTGCCTCCCTGCGCGGGCTCGGCGGCACGTGCGGCCCAGGTACGGCCCGCGTGCTGAGTGGATTCCTCTTTGCTTGCATCGGCGCCGAGCAAATCATTCCCTGCACACACAGCCTGCCCCTCCCTGCACTCCGAGTTGTGGCTACGCGGCACTCTCTCTCTCTCTAAGTGAGGTCATGCCTGAGATGGGTGAGAAAGTGTTCCTTAATATCTGGACTGTTCAATATTATATATATCTCTCTACTGTTCAATCTAACAGATTCAACAGGTGTAGTCGGTTTATTATACCTGGACTTACGTACGAGATCATCTCTCTTAATATAGACACTTCACACCAACCCATTGGTGGTTCTCCAGGGCAAAAATCTCAGCAGCCAACTGCTTTGGTAAAATTGTACTCTTATCTGTGAAATTTAACCACCGATGGAAGCAAGTATACAACTATCAAATCTCCCTGATAGATGGATGGAAGATTAGTCTCTTCTGCCTCCGATTCCAAATGTATATCGTTTTAGATGTTTATGGACTAACTTACAGTAGCTTGGTCCATGACATCACCTCCCATCTTGGAACACGTCGGAGAACCGAATTTTGCCAAATAAATCACAGGAATTTGCATGAACAATTAGCCGTCCAGATGGCCGCACTGAACCCACGGCTTAGAGCTGACCAAGGTTTCGGCGAGCAGAACGCCGAGCAACACCGCGATCGTGCGCTAACAAGCATTTCCTGGTTCGGTGCCGGTGCGGCGTGGTCCCTACCACGGGGCGAATCATTGCGGGTGCAGATCTCGAGGCGTGGGGCCCGGTCGAGACAAGCGTTGCAGATTCTGGGGCCACCGTTCCTTCCGCCGTAGGCCAACCGAGTAGGCCTCGCTCTCACCCTCGCCGTCTCCTCCACGCCAAAGAGAGAGAAAAAAAACTAGCAAATACTGCAGCGACAAGTCAAAATTTCGGATCAAAGATCGAAAACAGATTATCACCAGTAAAACTTAGAATAGTAGGAAGAATAAAATCAATCAAGACAGCCAGCATCAATAAAATTTAAAAACACATTACTCACTGAGCGCCCTGCACGACGCACAAACTTGACTCTCCAACCATCGGTTGCGCATCTGTCGTCGTTGCCGACCCAGTTGCGGCAAGCCCACAACGCACCAGCAGTCAGCGCCTCATCTGCTGCTTCCGTGCTTCGCCGCCCGCCACCGCACGATTGAAGTCGCTGTCTCGCTGAGTAGTATCGTAACTAGTAGCAAGCAACAACAGTGAAGCTTTTAGATGGACCCGACCTAACCAAATTTAGACGTACGGTCCGAGCGCTAGGCTCGTACGGCACGTTCCGTCGTTGGATTATGTAAGGTGCCACCAATCGTCGCCGTAGATTCGTCCAATGTCGTGTCACAATAATCTGTTGTCGAACGGATGGTGGTCAACACGGCGAGTGCCTCAAGTGGCAACCATATAACACATCCGAGCAAGGAGATCACATTGTTGGTATGTACTGGACCTATTAGTCATTTGTTATCATGATTTGTTGCGATAAAATTTATGTGCATTGTTGTAGTTGTAGCATTATGTTGTTGACATTGTCCTCATACAAATACTCCCAGCATCTGGAAAAAACTAGATGTTAATGATTTTTTGTGTTGAAGACGAATGTTGCGAAACATTACGAAAAATATTACGGTCCACTTAAAACAATGTTATATACTGTTTTTTAAATGTTGTATATGTACAAAAAAAATTACATTCGAAGTAAAATAATGTTGCATCAAAAAATAAAATACTCTTGACTCACGATTTATGTTGTGACAACCTACTCTTGACTGAATGGGATTTATGTTGTGACACCCTTTTCTTCAAATGGCTCGACCTGTCTACCGTATGACTTGTTAATGTCCTTTGAAGGTTTGTTGATTCGTTACACGTGTATGCAAACGCGTTTCTTCGGACGTCCTCAACGTATTATTGTCCTAATTTTTTTCCAACTGAAATGCTGAGCGGCGACGACCCAAATTGACCGAGCAAATCCTCCGTCCCTGGAATACTACATGTTTGACTGCTGCCTCCTCCGTACAGCGCCACATCAACAGGTGGTTAGTTGGCTAACGAAATCTTCCAGTTAGGGCGCCGCCTGACGTGGCATGGAGGCAGCACCTTGTTTGTATTGTCAGGCGCCACCACCACCATCATCTACGTGCCTACCACACTCGATCCCACAAGCATTGCTCCTTTTCCTCCTGCACCGCTAATATACCATATTTTCACACTACACGCGAGTCACGAGCCATGTCTACCTCTCTTGAGTGTTTGTTACGCTAGCTGACGACGGCCATATATATAAGCAGCTGTACGTACGTCTATTAAGGACAAACACATGGATCCATGCATGACCCATCCAACCTGGAACCTGGTCTCTTTTAAAACTATGATCTGAGAAACTAAAGAAACGGGGGCCAAGATATATAACAGTAGAACGAACCCGACAACTCTAAGATCTCCATCGTGGCAGGCATAATGGCATTGCGCGATCGAGTCCATCCATCCTGTCCACTCTCCGATCGACGATCTCATCATTCTCATCCAGATCTAGCTAGCCAGCACATACATGCATATGTGCCGCCAACAGTGCACCGATCTTGCGTCCCAACCGGGGAACTGATCGAGAAAGATCAGCAAACAACCACACACCTTTCCGGACCCAAACAATTGGATGAATTCGTCACAGCTCCCAGACGTTCGTTTATCCTCTGGCGCCTCCACATCTAGTATATATCATTTCCGCGGTTGTCTTTCCCACGAAAATGGCGCAAGCGCCAAGCAGCGTGAATCCGTAGATGCATGCACCATGCACCAGCTATATAGCATTCTGCGATTTGCACCGGAGAAAGTTGAGACGCGACACGCGCGTATCAGCAACGCGACCACACGTTTGCGAGACCCGTCCAATTACAAAATCAAATGAAATAGCTAAGAAATTTGCCGAGAAAGGTCTTTAAAACTATTGTTTTTTCTTCTATCAACAGAATCAACGGTCAATAGAAATAGGAACTTGCATTATACCCTCCTCCGTCAAATTCTTTTTTTCCCAAGAGGGCGCATGGACACACAAGTCCCAAGTGGTGTTGGGTTGGGAGCTAGGAGCCTAGGAGAACGCAAGAGAGTAAGAGAGGGTAGTGGTATAGCCTCCTAGTAGGAGTATAAAATAGCCGGTGGCAGCTGGCTCCAGCTGTAAGGAAAGAGAGAGGCTTCTTTGACCGGAGAAGGTGACAGACAGCCCAGCAAAGCACTCAGCTCATCCGACGCAGGAGCAGCGGCGGCGGCAGGAGAAGAACATGCAGTTAAAAAAGCTTCAGCGCGCGACACAACACCACAGGTTCACAATAGAATACTACTGCTCAATTCGGTTATTCAGTTTCAGTAGTACACCACACAGCATGAGGAGACGAGAGTAGGAGACCATTCTTTCTGACGCGTACCGAGACCATTCTATGACGTCGAGGCAGGCTGCAGCGGCATAACTAAAAGTGCAACTGTTGGTATTGAAGGTGCCCATCATCGGTGCATGTGATGGCCGGGGTAAAGGCAGCACCCGTTCTGAATCTGACAAGCCTGAGACTGAAACGCTCCTCTCTTTTTCAGGGGTGTTGTTGCTTCCTTCCTTGCACCGAGAGATCGAGCATGCCTTGTCCTTTCGTTTTTTGGTAGCAAAGCAATGGAAGATCGTGTAGATAGATTACTTGATTTTGATGTGAGCAAATTGAGTACTAGTACTAACCATCGTGGATTTTTTTTTTAAAAAAAATATGGGTGTGTTGGTTCAACTTCGACAACAACGAGCTGCAAAAGTTGTGCGCTTTCTCTTTTCTTTCCTCTTTCTTAAAGAGCACGTACAACGCCAGCTTGGTACAGTGGTTCGCAGGGCCTCAGCGAAGCTTGCAGAAGTGCAGGTGCTTCCCGACAAAAATAGTGAGGTGATAGATGAGGTTAATTATCGTTGTATTTATATTTTTTATTTGAAAAGTCTAAATTTTTAGTCTATCTCTGTGGATAGATCGAAATTTTAAACTACTTTCCTAACAAAAGGGGTGAGACGATAGATGAGGTTGTGTGTTGTGGTCCTTTTAGGTATTATTTGGGAAACTCAAATTTCTAATCCGTCTCCGTGGATAGACCGGGATTTTAAATTATGCACAACTTTTATGCTTTTCAAGTATTCTATTTTTTCTACTACTCTCTAGCATTTTGTTGTGGTAGCAAGAGTTCCTATCTAATTTAGTAGCAAGAATTCCTATCTGATGTAGTAGCAACAATCCCTATTTTAGTTTCATTCATTTGGAATTATGTATCATGTGTGAGGCATACAATGTTTGAGATGTACAAATATCGTAGCATCCCAAATTTTACTGCCTCAAATATTTTTCTGCAATAAAAAATTATTTTCCACAATTACACACGTTCATTTATTTATATTCCTCAACCATCAAACAATCGTGCATTAGGGCATCTACAATGTGAGATGTTTATATACGAGTGCTTAAAAAAAGATAATACAGTCACATCATCAACTACCTATGTAAAAATCGTTTCCTCCGATGCAAGTATCTGTTTTGTAGGTGCTTAAATGATTGTATTATCTATTAATTATATATAGTCATATACATAAGCACCGGTGCCTAATCAAGTATCGATGCTACAAAATAAGCACTTTATCTATCTTGCGTGGTAAGAAAAATCATTTTTTTTTTGCTAAACACCTCTCTAACCACTTGCATTGTACATGCTCTTAGAAGGGTGGACGCTTGGATGGTGTTTTCAAATTTTGTAGGTTTCACTTGGAGCTACCATGCATTGGAAAGATAGGGGCTTAAATGGTATCTTCAGTGGTTTATACTTGGATGGAGGAGAGACCACCGCTTAAAGACTACCATACGTTATACGTGCCCTAAACAAATAGCTGGTACCAGTACTACTTCTACAACAAAGTTGATGCAGATCTTATGTCCAAGTCATAGGCTCGTAGGGGTATCGTTTCTTTTCGTTTGTTTATGTAAAGAGAGAGGTATTTGCACTCCCTTTCGGGTCTGGAGAGTTGGATAGCTGGAATGATCGCCATTCATCAACCACCGCTGCCCAACCAACCACTCACTGCCTTGGAAAAATACAGCAGCCTGCTGAAGATCATCGGCACCTGGGCCTAATGGACCTGCAAATGGACCGAATAAACCTGATACTACTTTGTAAGTGCAGTGGCCGAGATACAACCTATCCACTGGTCCAAAATATGTTCTACTTCACACTGATATATTTTCTCTCTGCAATTAACCAAGTATTTTTCAAGTGTTGATACGAGACTATGGCTACTTACAACTTACTGTTGTGTAATTGTGTTTGTGACAGTGAGATTTCAGAGAGTCGCCTGTGATTTTTCAGAGCTGCTCCGTTTCTGGACGTACTTGATCGGCTGAGTCACATGTTTGACACTGCTTCCATCTCGAACTGCTAGTACGCTATTGAGTACTGTTTCTCTTGTACCTGAATAAAGTTAGGTAAATGTAGCACAGGCTTGTGACAACCGACAGATGCTGCAAGCCAGCGACACCTAAAAGTGCCGAAAGAGACTGCATTGCCCAAGGACGAACTGACAGGTGACAACAAACAAGCCGACCATGAGCTGTTCCATATGGCGATAAAGAAGCACGCAATGCCTCGAATGCGGAAAATATATTCTGGACAAGTATTGCCGAAACAGAAACAAATTCCCCGCGTTACAAGTCAAAGCTTACGTTGCTACAGTACCATACAATTCATCTCCTTTTTCTCTGCAGGGAAGTACCATACAATTTCCGCACAACAATGAATCAAAGAAGATCATCTCCGCAATCTGCATCATGTTTAGTATTATAACATAACTGTCATGTACTGTGGCGCTAGAACTGTGTATTGCGCAATCCAAAACACATTGGATTTTTACTGGGTGGTAATGTGCTGCTTGTAACGCAGGGCTCTGCATTTTGAATATTAATTAATGTAGATCATATGACCCATCTCCTGCTCAAACAAGTGACTATTGTTGAAGTATGCCACAAACTTAGTTATCTAAGTCGATCTATTTGTATGCTGCTAAGATAATTTAGAAGACGGGCAAGGTCTTCATGGACAGTACGACGCTGGAGAAAACCACGGATGTAATTACAATTGCAAACGCTGTGCCATTCATCGCTGCACACACGTCAAGCCATGGCACACGAACATCCACACGCCGAACAGGACCAGGCACAGCACGACGTCAACGACGATCACGTCCACAGCGTGGCGCCGCCACCAGCAAGGCCGTCCTGGCCGCCGCGCGCCTTCCTCCGGTTGCACGGCGCGGTGGTGTTGCCAGGCGTGCTGGGCCTCCTCGTCCTTCTCGCCGTCGGTGCACGCCGGCTCACCTGGTGAGTCCCCGGGGAGCGTCGCATTTGCCATGAAGGAGCTCGTCCTGGCGGTTCTTGCCGCGACCTGCATCGTCTGCACGAACTGCCGCACGACGGGGGCCACCGCACCGTCGCGCGGGTGCTTCCTGGGTGCGGCATTGCACGCGTCGCGGACGCGCTCAAGGAACCGGACCGTCTCGGCGCTGCCCGGCGTGGGGTCCGCGACGGCGAAGTACGTGCGGCCGTCGTCGGCCGCGAGGAACGCGAACGTGCGCCTCCCGGCCACGGTGTGGTGGTGCCACCGGTGGTGCATCGGAGCGTGGTCGAGGCAGAGCGCGGCGAGCTCGCGGGCTGCCTCCGCGTCCTCGCCGACCGCGTTGGAGTGGAAGTACGACATCTTGTTCGTCTTGCCCCTGGACGATGCGGCCACGCAGAAGAAGACGTCTTCTTCACCGAGGAAGACGTCGATGCCGCCGGCTATCTGCATCCCCGAGTTCTCCACCTTCACCTTGGCTTTGATCGGCGCGAGATCATGCAGACTCCAATGGATTTGAGAAGAATTGCATCAAGAGGAGTTCTCGTACGTGCATGTGTCCGTGTATGTAAGCTTGCAATGCTTAGGGACAGCTTCAAATCAGCATGTGCAATATCACAGAAGCAAAGGCTGCAACTGCAAGATGCAAAAGTTTGGAGACAAAACGGTGCAGAGGAAAGCTGCTGCAGTAGCAGTACTTATGCAGAAATGGTTAGTTTTCATGTGTTGCAGTTGCACCAGAAAAGAGCACAAGGCGGAGAGGATGTGCCTTGTACAGAGGCTGTGGCTAAAGAATAAACAAGTAGACAAGGAAAGAAGCCCTAGAATCCTAGAGGCTAGGTCAGTAGAGCATTAGAAGTAACTTACTTGAGGAGAGAAGCAATGAGAAGAACCATTTTGATACATGGCTTCAAGTGTGGTTTTGACCTTGAGGAAGGCTTTTAGGTGCCCAGTGCGGTGAGATCAGCTATAGAGTAAAGTATTTTTGCCGTAGAATTTTCGTTTCGGGATAAAACACTTTTGGGTTAGGTGAGTCAAAATGGGAGCGTTTCAGCGCTATCGTATTCGTATCCATCTGTCAAGTTTCAGTTTTCTTTCCTTTCTTCTTGGGTGTGTTTGAGAGACAAGTCCTAATACTTTCACAACAGAGTAACAAAACGGTATGATATGGCTGAGAAAAAAAAAGATATGGCCGATGAAGTGATAACAAAGAGCGATTATTAGTGGTACGTCATCACTTAGGTAGAAGCTTGTCTTTGCGGTGGTTCGGACAGTGATAGTCTCAACTGTAAGTAGTATTACACATAAGAGGATAGGTGGAACTGCAATAGTAGAAAAAACTCAAACTTGTCAAGCATCAAGCTTTGCCATCCAGGCACCAAGCAATCTCATCTATTGTCCACCCCTCCTCACCAAACACGAAAATTTCAAGGGCAAAAGACTGCAAAAATCTAGCCAGCAATGACGAATGACACAGATAGAGAATTGCATAACGAAACAGAAAAGCTATCAAGTAATACAACCGAGTCTTGCATCACTTAAACATAATAAAATAGGGTTGGTTGGCAAGCCTGCACTCCAGAAACTTTGCTGTTTCTGACAGAGATTCATTTCTGTGATTGGCATGGACGCAAAACAGTTGACTTGACTCGGTTTTATAAATATCTACGGTTCTACAGTTGAGACATCAACATCTTCTGGGTAAGAGTAATGGTCATCGAGTACACGACAAGGATTGCCTTTAAGAATAATGCAAAGCATGTATACAACTATGCATATATGCAAGATAGAGGACGCGCAGTACGGCCGGCGCTGTTTCATTCCTTTTTACCCATGATGAAGAGGAGGATGTACAAATGTACTAAGCTATCTTCAAGACAAGGATGTGCAGTCTTCTAGTACCAATTTATCATTTATAAAATAGATAATAGCCATATTTACATGTATGAAGATGAAGTACAATCCAGACGTTTCTGATAATTTGTTGAGGAGCTAAGAAGCTATGGTCAACCTGCCTAATTTGTCAAACATACCAGATTCCGTTCTTTGGTGCCTAGTAGGCCGGGTACACAGTAGGGATAATAATTGTTAGAAAAACCATAAATCTGCCCTCCCGCCATTTACCAACGGATATGCTGGGTTATGCGACACAGGCATATCACTACAATGCACAAATTGAGGCTGCTTTGGTAATGGTATAGGGTTGAGTTTAGGCATTACTGGATTACTGCCATTTGATGAGGGTTTGTGTTGTTCAGAAATCTGTCAAAAATGATAGAAATTTAGGGATTTGATCTTGCTTATATCAGCACCAATATAGATAAATATACATAGTAATAACAAAATGTCAAAATGTCACAGGGTCTAAAGGAAATGAAAGAAACTAGGAACTTCGAGTAAACAGTATGACACAGAACATAATAACAGCTACTAGTGCTCTAACTAGGTACGTTGTGACCATATTAGCACAGTGTTATCATGGTAAACTAATGATTAGTATAGAAGAAACGTATCCAAATTGAAGAGTATTAAAAAGGAAACATACCGCAAATTTAAGTGTTTTGCCATTAAGCCGAACAAGTCCTGAAAAAAGTCCAACAGCATACTGGGTGATTTCCTCTGCCTCATACTCAGCAAAAGCATATCCTTTGGGACGACTAGTTTCCTTGTCACAGGGTATGTATAGGTCTACTACATGACCTGCCTGAATAAGAACCTCATACAAGATTCTTTCAGATACCTTTTCATCCAAGTTACCTATTGAGAAAAACAGGTTACTAAAATTAATAAAACACAAAGCATTATTGAATTGATACAACAGAATGCGACTGCCTGGAGTTACGTGAAGGTGTTAAAGAACCGCATACAAAGCAATCGCCAATGGTAATAGAGAATACTAGGATTGTCCAGAGAGAACATAACATATATATAACTTGATAGGGTTCCGAAAACAACAGCACAGCGCCACAGCCTAGAAAGTGGCCAACAAAACTAGACAAACCATGAGAGAACAAGGCCACCCAGCTATAAATTCACCAATGTAACAAAAAATGGAAGAGTTCAGTATCTCCATGTCGGGGAAGTTTCGAATACATGTAAAATTTTAAATGTTATTTAACCAAAATACAACCATATATGATGATTATACATTACTGATTGTCGTTATTGAGAAAAGTTCATAAGCATTGCAGCATGATACAAAATCTTTGAAGTTCCTTACGGTTCTGATCATACCATCACTCTAGCAAGGCGATCTACGGTTGCACCCTTGATGACACGAGTCTATAGCTAAACATTACTAAAGTAAATTGAAAGATCAGGAATCCTTTCACCGGCAAATTAGAACCAAACATGCCTTAGAAGTCACAGTCAGAACAGCAGAAATTAAGTAAATCGATAATCACATATACTAAAACTAACCGGTGACACCACAGTGGCATACAAAGCAGCCACTAAACAAGATTAAGCCACAAACCTACTATAAACCCAAAAGGAATGAATCACTAATTACTCAAAAACAACTATTCTTCTTCCCAGTCCTAAACCAAGTCATGGACCGCATCAGACAGCCACGGACACCGTCGTATCCGCCTATCCGGTAAGCAAAGAACAATGGCAGATCAAACATAGAACCGTTCGCGCAGCCAACCTAACTAACCGATCGATCAACCACCGAGACGCACATCGATCAAACCGCTCAATGCGACAACGCAGCTAATTCAATCCGAACTAAAAGAACACCAAAATCGGGGGTAGATGCGGCGATCCGCGACTTGTACGGGAAGTGAGGGGAGCGCGAAGGGGACTCACCTATGTAGACGGTGCGGCTCGGGTTCCTCGCCATGCGGACCGGATCTGGGCGACGAGCACCGCGCGCTCGCGGTCGCGCCGTGTCACAGCAGTGACGGCAGGACGGCAACAGACTGATGAGTCCCCTTCGCGCAGTTTTGAAGCGTTACTGAAGGTCTTAGAGGATTCTGACTAGTATTGGGTGTTAGATGAGTCAAATATCCTTTCGACCTTCTATTTTGCTTTGTCCCGTGTCACAGCAGTTTTGAAGCGTTACTGAAGGTCTTAGAGGATTCTGACTAGTATTGGGTGTTAGATGAGTCAAATGTCCTTCGACCTTCCATCTTGCCTTGTTCAACTTATCACACGTTGTAAGGTAGGAATATACGAATTAACTGATGGACGTCCATCAGTTCGATTGCCTTCGGCAGGTGGTGTTTGAGCACCCGTACCATCTCCATCCGGATGTGATGGCGGGTTAGACTATGGAGGATTGTGCACGGGAACCTGATTGGTATCTCCGATTGCATTAACTTCGTGTCTCCAACAACGATCTTCCGACAAGTTCCCGTCGTAGATAAGGGAGAGCCTCCCAGAGCTTCGGTCAGGAACCTCCACGTCTGAGAGTAGTCAGAGATTACCACATCGGGCGGGTTTTATGGTGGATTCAGCCCGATCTGGTGGATTGCCGATCGTATACTGAGCTTTATCATTCCTACTTGGCCTTCGACCAGTGGCAATGGTAATTTCATTGACACTCTCACCAAGTGCTGGTTGGCTTCCGGAATACGTAGAAACCTTTGGCGAATATCGGTCGCCCATGATAACATCGAGAGTACGTTGACTCTCTGATGCTGGGCTACCGTCGTCGTTCTTGCCGGTCAGATTGACCGGGCTTGTAGAGGCATTCGGATGTTCCAAACTGGTTAGAACGACCGGTTCCTCAGGAAGCACCACAGATGATGGTGGTGAATCTTCATCCATCTGGTCGATTTCGCTGGCCTTAGCGAGTGGCGAGCCAGCAGAGGCGGATAATAAGGACATACCGTTTTCTTCCATGGTGTGCATGCACGTGTCCATATCGTGGTCGGAGTAGTCTGCCAAGGCGAACCAATTTTCTTCATCCCAAGTCCCTGCCATGTTCGCATGAGCAATGATAGCGTGAAAGGAGTGAATGAAGAATGCTTGAGCAAAGCAATCTTCAAGAACCCAACGCCTTCTTCCCCACGGACTGCGCGAGCTGTCAACGATCGAGTCACCGATCTTACGAAATAGAACAAAGGAAAATGACAAAGAGTTATTGGGGGATAATAGGGTTGCTTTTTATTACTATAAACTGGATCCTTTACAGAGGGTGCCTTCAACAAGGCGGTAGACTAATCCTAATTACACCGAGCATAATGCTTGCTATGCTATTGAATCAGAGTTGAAACATGAATCTAATGTTGACTATGATGCCTCGATCCGATGCCTTTGTTCCTCCGTGCTCCGTCTTTAGATAACCAACGAAGAGGTGACAGTTACTCCTAGAGAAGACACCTGTTAGAAGGGACACGTCTAGTCGAAGGGACAGTGCTGTTAGTAAAACAGTAACTGATCGTCGGTTATCATTTGTGAGATACTCAACCGTATGGTAGTTGTTGTTAGTGTCTTAGGACCATGAACCGTCGCGTGGTATGGAGCAAATATGACATGTGTTCCATTCGTCACACGGTAAGAATATACTTGGAGTCAGATCCAGATACTAGTTCAAGGCTTCTGCGAGCAGTCATCTGATCGAGGACCAGGTATAGGATCTCGTCCGACCATGGTACCTATAAGTAACCTCTGAAATCCTTACGACCACGGGGTTGTTAGCCTTAGGGGTTATGACCATGAAGACATATGACCTTTTAATTATGCATTAAAGTAATACATAGATATTTTAATCATCGTCAAGAACTAGGAATGTAGTTCTCTCTATCATGGCCGACTCAGAGGAGGCAAGGGCGAGGCGAGGGCAACGGCAAGCTGCGACAGTGGAGTTCCGACGAAAACGCGAGCACGTTGTGTTCCCGGGCCTGAAGAATTCATTCTTGTCGACATGAGGTGACGTGGATGATGAACATGGCCGGAAGGGGGCGGCGACGAGTCCATCGGACTCGGAGGGGACGAAATCGCTGGCATTGCATCCAATGAACTTCATTTCAACGTAAGTTCAGGGAGCTAAGTAACACAACCTCGCAAGTTCAGGGGTTGTGAAAGTAAAATGCAAGTTTAGTAATGATACTTGTATTACACAAATGCAAACAGTCTATGTCAAAAGCAACATCACGAAGCACATTGCTTCTAAAAATTCTATCCTCATGAAATTCAGAAGAATAGTGAGGTAAAGATCCCGCAAACAAAGTTTTTATGAAAATTGAGTTGATTTATTCACTAAATCTCTGCCTGCATCAATATCCAAAGATGCATTCATGGGATTGGAATGAGACGATTTAAAGAGTTGAAGAGTTCAGGGGGAGTAAATCCCTAGATCATAATCCTTATCAAATCCTAAAGATTTATCCAAAATCTTGAAGATTGTACCACGAAGATTAAACGTTGTACCATTTTCTTGGTGAGTTTTCCTGAAGTTTTCTCACATGAAGATTTTTAGTGAGGCAATAAGTGTAATGCAACTTATGAATGAATATACTCTTTTCTTCATTCTTTTTTTTACCAATGGATTTTTGAAGGAGTTTTTTATGAGACATTTGCATATCGTTGTCTATTGCCCAAGGGGGAGTGTTACGAAATCTAATTATGGGTAAAAAGCTAAACCGCTCATGAAGGACTTCCACCTCTATGAGCTATAAATACGAGGACCCCATATACAAGAGATGGATGAATAAAGATATTTAGATCTCCTCTGTACATTGTATTTCTCTTAGTGTTTATTGTGTGATTGGATTGGTTATCTCCCGACTATGTCATCGATTATATAAAAATGCTAACATTTCTTCTTCTTCTTCTTGAGTGAGATAGATATGCTAAGATTTCTTATCCTCTTCATCCATATATGTACTGTAGTAAATTTGTGTATAAATGAGCATATCTGGTGTAATCATCTCAATTTGTGCAATGAGCATGAAAGAAAATAAAGAGAAAGAAATGTATTATCTACGATCTTGTAGTCGACTATATCACCAGAATCAAGAAGGAAATGTCTTAAGTCCATAAAAATATTAAAAGGTTGTGTTATCTATAAATACAAGTGAATTTTTTTATTATATAAGCTATCTATAGTACTATATATAGATGATATAGAGAGTTATTATTGATGGCAGTTGTCTGTGATTGTACATAGACTAAAGATAAAGATAGACAACGAAAATATCTGACAGAATAAATGTTAATGGACAATAAAAAAAAATCATTACTATTCGTCACAACGCGCAGGTTGGAGAAAGGCAGGTTTCACGAATCACAGTGCGAACAATAGAAGGCGATACAAAAGCCATTAACGTCTTCCTCTCCTCCTCCTTCTCCTTGCCTTCCTTCCCCCCAATGGAGCTGCGGCCGTTTCAAAACCCCCCACCCATCCGCTGCCCGCTCCACCACTACCACGCAACTCCTCCCACGAAGCCCCAGCCCCCGATCCGCGCTGATTCGCTTCGGACTCTGCGATTCTGAGCGCCGCCGACTAGGATTCGCTAGGTCGAGCCGAGTTTGCTGCTGCCGGGTGCAGTTCTGGTGGAGATGTGAGGCGGGAGAAATGCAGAGATCGCGGAGAGCCCTTCTGAAGAGGAGGGCCGCGGCGGCGGAGCAGAGCGTGGACGCGGCCGCCGGGAGGAAGAGGCGGCTGTACGGCTTCTCCGCCTCGGTGGTCGTCGCATCGTGGGTCGTCCTACTCCTACTCAACTCGCTCATAGGCCATGGCGACGGTCAACGCGGTATGGTTTGGCCTTCGTCTTTGCTGTTTCTGAAATCGAACTTGATGAATCGTGCGGGTAGGTGGGTTGTTGCGTGGTGAGGTGATCGCTAGATGATGGCTTGGGCCGCGGTTTCTCCGTGAGTCGATGAAATCGCAGCGCAATCGAACCCAGTTAGATCCGTGTGCGGTTGTTATTCTAAATAGGAGTTGCTGCTTGTTAGATGGGTTGATGGAAATTCCGCGTCCTTCTGTCCTCAAATTGCTAATTTTCTCCATCTGTTTCCAAATTTGTGTGCTAAGTTCCGTGTCGACTTTGGGATTACATTGGTGGTGTCTGATTTCTGCAGATGGAGGAGGTTCTGCTGTTACTCTCTCCGTCGTTGAGCCTACCTTGAATGAAGATTCTGTTAATCCCGGTGTACAGCGGGAGCATGAGGAGAATTTCGCAGTATCAGGTGATACTTGTGTTAAACTTGATGAAACTGTTGCGCTTTCAGAAGAGATACTGCTGCAGGAAGATCAACTGTGCTCCAAGGATGAGGCACAAAGTGATGACGCCGAAGCTCTAACCAAGGATAGTCAGGTTGAGCTTTCAGAAGGTCAGGGTGAGAGTCTTCCTCTGACAAACGTCGATTCTGGAGTTCATCCAGCGGGGAAGGTGGAGGGTGAAGATGTTCGGAGACCAGCAAGATTATCACGAGTTGTCCCTCCCGGTCTCGATGAATTCAAGACAAGAGCAATCGCTGAAAGGGGAAAAGATGCCTCTAATCAAACCGGCAATGTGATCCACCGAAGGGAGCCTAGTGGGAAGTTGTACAATTACGCTTCAGCAGCTAAAGGGGCAAAGGTCCTGGATTTTAACAAGGAGGCCAAGGGTGCTTCCAACATCCTAGACAAAGACAAGGACAAGTATCTACGCAATCCTTGCTCAGCAGAGGGGAAATTTGTCACCATAGAACTTTCTGAAGAAACATTAGTGGATACCATTGCAATTGCAAATTTCGAGCACTATTCTTCTAATCTAAGAGAATTTGAAATGCTAAGCAGTCTGACTTATCCCACAGAAAACTGGGAAACACTTGGGAGGTTCACTGTCGCAAATGCCAAGCATGCTCAGAATTTAACTTTTCCCGAGCCAAAGTGGGCTAGATATTTGAAGCTCAACTTGCTAAGCCATTATGGTTCTGAGTTCTACTGTACACTCAGTATGCTTGAAGTGTATGGAATGGATGCTGTAGAGAAGATGCTCGAGAATTTGATTCCAGTTGAGAATAAAATAGTGGAACCTGACGATAAAATCAAGGAGCCAGTTGAGCAAACACCTTTGAAGGAGCCTACTGGTGGCAAAGACTCCTCACAAGAACCCCTTGATGAAGATGAATTTGAACTAAAAGATGATAAAGCAAGTGTTGATTCATCGAAGAATGGTGCTCATGATCAAATGGGAGAGACAAGAACACTTCAGACCGGCAGGATTCCTGGAGATACAGTTCTTAAGGTGCTAATGCAGAAAGTTCAATCTCTTGATGTGAGCTTCTCTGTCTTGGAGCGGTACCTAGAGGAGCTGAACAGCAGGTACGGGCAAATTTTTAAGGATTTTGATGCTGATATTGATAGCAAAGATGCTCTGATGGAGAAAATCAAATTGGAGTTGAAGTTTCTCGAGAGCAGCAAAGATAATTTTGTATGCAATTCTATCCACTTATCTTTTCTTTCAGCTATTCCTGTCTTTAATTTCTGTATCTCATCATATATTCATTGGTTTCAGGCGAAGGAAATTGAAGGGATTCTCTCATGGAAGCTAGTTGCTTCCTCACAGTTAAACCAGCTACTCCTGGATAATGCCATAATCAGGTTTGTATAGTCACATTTTTTTTCTTCCTTTTCCTCTATGTTCAGATTTCTATACTTGGTAATATAGGTCCATCTCGAGTTGATTCAGTGTCTGCTCAGCAAATAATGTTTTTCTTAGTGTATTTTTGTATTAGCTAATTAGAATTTCCAAAGGACACAGTAAAGACTTCAGATACAAACTTCACGCATTGGCATTTGCGTCAATAAAGCATGATATTGGCTTGGTATGATTATAACTTTGTGAATCATGCTGTGATGTCTCTGCAGATCAGAACTTGAAAGATTTCAGGAAAAGCAGGCTGACTTGGAGAACAGGAGCTTTGCTGTTATATTTTTGAGTTTTGTTTTTGGATGTTTAGCAATTGCTAAGTTGTCCATAGGTACGATATCCAAAATTTGTACATTATATGATTTTGAGAAGTTCCATAGGGTAAAATCTGGATGGCCTGTGTTGCTGCTGAGCAGTTGCATTATAGCCTCCGTTTTGGTAATACAGTGATGTATGTATTCAACTCCATATAATCGGGGCTGCACATTGTAATTGCACGAGGCTTCTAATTCAAAATCAAATACATCTTTGAGATCTTAGACAAATTTTCAGTGTATTTATCTAACGTCATCAGTGATCTCAATTTGGAGGGCGGAAAAGGTATAAATTGTGATACTGTGGTCATTTTAAAGTTGCAACAGACTAGAACTGTATTATTTTACTCTGGTCCATGGTCCACTCCAGAGGAATGTAGAAGCAGATCTACCTGGAAAGCATGTGCATCCAGCTGGAGCATGGCAACTTCTTTAGAGGTTTAAGGAACCAAGGCATGGTCCCCATGTGTTTTCATGTATGCTTTACCAGGAATATATCTTGCCATGGATCGTTGTGCAGTGGATGTTCTGAATTTTGGGTGGGCGTCTTGCACGGCGCACATGGCCTCAACATTGTGTTGCTTACAAGGCAGTGTTACGTTTGTTTCCACCATGGAAGGCACCATTGATTACTTCTACCAGTACTGAAGTCAATGCCTCGAATGTTAGTATACGAAGTGCAGCTTACTCCTGCACAAATGCACAGCTCTTTTGGTTTGTTGAGACAGTGGTTTTCTACCAGTACTGAAGTCAATGAGTCGAATGTTAGTATACGAAGTGCAGCTTACTCCTGCACAAATGCACAGCTCTTTTGGTTTGTTGAGACAGTGGTTTACTGTGAGTTTTGTTCATTGCTTCCAGTTCCAGCTTTCTTGGTGGGGACTTTTGCACGTATCTATGGAAGTGGCCTTCCATGATGGTTGGCAAATTTGTTTCACAGGCATAGAAGAATAACATTAAAAAAGTACTTTTGTCTGTGATATCTAGTCAGGTAGTCCATGACGGCTTGTTTCTTAAAACTCAGCTGCTTGGTTCACCATGTTTATTAAATTGCAAACTGTTGGCTTTCTTGCCTGATGGAGATACCCCCAGCTTCACGACATTCTCTTGTGTCAGCGTCAGCATTGCTTCCTTGTTCGGTTCTTCCCTTTAATACCACGTTTATTAAATTAGGGAACAAAGTAAGTAGATTAGATATATTCAGTAGAATTTCTATCTCCTACTCTAGGGGTCATCTAGAAAGCGGAGAGCTTTGGATAGAAAAGCTGACATAGATGTTTAGTGATGAAAATATCCATAAAGGAGCTGAGTGAAATTTTGCCTGTGGTAAAGTCCGTACGGGACTATCATGTCTTGGTTTTGGACTGCTATAAACAGTGGATTGAGATTACCAGGTTGGGGAATGGATATATCTGTATTTGTGTTGTGGAGTACGGAATTCCTGAGACTGGTTTGTTGGTAGATGTTTGGTGGTTGGCGTCTTACTGGTGACATGCCACAAGCGTATCACCAGGATCGCATGCATCTCCCTTGACTGCATCCTGCATTTTGGCTCCTTCGGTCATGGTCTCCGAGTCTGTACTGAAGAAGAATTCTCCTTCGCTTTTTCCAGGCTTCAGGGCAAGACCCTTTTTCTTCTTCTTGAGATGCTTGAGCCTTCAGGCAAGACTTACAAAGACCCCTTGCTTTTTGAGATGCCCTCGCCCTGAACATTCCGGAAGCTGATCTGTGAGTCGGTCCGTTCTTCTTGGGGGCAAGCTGGACTTGCCGGCCCTATTTCGTGAGCCCATTGGCAAGATCTGAGTGTTACTCAGTACGTCCGATCTTATTTGTCAGCCCAGGCCGGTGGAGTTTGTGCTCTAACAGTTAGGCTCATAGCAAGGCCTTGTTTTGAACGAATGAACTTCACATGAAATTTTGTTTACATGATTTTTAAACGAGAGAATACGCCCATTTTTGCTGATATTCCTTTGGAAGTGTCTAGGTAACATTCAAGTATTTTTTTTTTGTTTGCGAGTACTCGAATTTTCAGCCGTCCAAAACGAAACATCTGTTGTTCTCGTTTCCCACGGCTTCAACAATCGCTCGGCTCCTTAACCGGTCACACTGTAATTGGCTTTGTGCCTGCTGGTTTTGTTTTTTGTCCACCCAATTAAAGACACTGTTAATCGGTTTTTCTCTAGCCCACCAGAGCTACTGTCAACTGTTTTTAATTTCTCCAACCCATTATAGCTGCTATTAATTGGCTTGTCAGGCCTAACATAGCTGCTGCTAATGGACTTGACTGGCACTCTAGCACAATATAGTTTGTCTAACGGACCTTTGACACTAAAAATTGACAAACAGCCCTGTTTTGACACACAAGTAATGCAAAAATAATTTACATATGTATTAGACTGAAATTGCATAGTTGGGAAATAGTAAAGAGTAGTACAATTTAATGTAAAATGTATTGAACATTATAGGGGAATTTTCAATGGACTACAGGAGCTCAAAGCAATCCACAAATTTTAAGAGGGTATTACCAGTTATTCTGCCAACAGATGTGTTATTTGGTTTTGACATATTGGATCATATTCATTAATAGAAGTAACATTTTTGATAAAACAAACTTGGCAGTTATCTTCGCACAAACTACGAGGGCTTCAAGGTAACTAAAAATTACATGTCAATTGACAAATTCGAACAATTTCCTAAAACTGATTAAATGTAATAATATATTTTTTTTACACAAATATAGGGAAATGAATCAATCACAGACCTGTTGCATCAAGTTAGTAGGTTACAACCAAGCACTTCATCCAGCTTGTAGATATGAAATCAATTTTTTATATTATAAAAGTGGTTTACTTTCTGTATTTTACATGTGTCGGATACAAAATTTACGCAATTTAAAATTTATAAATTTAGTACATAAAGCATGTAAAAAGGTATTGCGTTAGATGTAAAAAAGTTTTAACCTCCTGCTTGCACTACTAATTTCAGATAGACGAGTTTGTAAACACTGAGACAGACGTCAAACAACACGGGCCTCAGTTATATACCCCTTCCAAACCCTTTTTTAATTAGCAATATGTGCATACAGGAGGAAAGTAAACCTATTTTGGAAATGGGCTACAACAAACAAGACAAACTTAAAATAACAAATGATGGCAGATGAAACTGAACCTAGAGACTAAAAAATAGCTAGCCACTCACAAATACGATATCACATATTTTCTTGGAATGGGAATCCTCATTATGCACTGAATCAAGGAATACATATTTCCGATCGATGATATCAACGATGAACAGAAACAAGTGCTTGTCAACACATTGGGAAGTACCACTTCAGAAAATTTAGCACTAGTTAATGTATGTTCGTACAGAGAGCAAGTAACTTTAAATATTCGAGGAGGAAACTAAGTGTAAAAGTGAATAAATTCGTGAATAAACTAACCATGTCACTCTCGTGCAGTTTCCTGACACTCTACGCCTGATTGTTGATTGTACCGTTCACGGCTTACAATCACCTGTAAAATCGAATCAGTGGGACCATACAGGAGTCACAACGCCCATCTGTTTTTTTGGAAAACTATCAATGAAGTTTCTTCCTAAAAAAACACAGCGATGAAAATACATTAAAAACAGATAAAACCTAATGTAAACTTCCAACAAATCTGGGCCTAAAAAACATTTGTCTCTGTTTCTGTCAAACGACCTACTAAGAAAATGATGGACGTGAACCACTCGTATTATGACTCTCAACAATTAAAAACATTCTATCATTCCCCTACCCATTAAGTGATAAACAAGCTAATTGTATTTATAATGATAAAGCTATCTAAATCTAAATACACTATTTGGTAAACATAAGAAAACAGCGTATATGGATGCTTGATATACTGATTGAATGACTTAAAACACATGTGGATCTTAAAAAACAACCATGTTAATGATTTAAACTACATAACAAAAAAGAAACTTAGGTGTATCACTAGAAGAAATAGTGACAGATCTAGAATACACCACACCATGTTGATGATTCAGAGAGGCTCATCAATCTCGCTCAACAAAATCAACTTGTATGAATCAAGACATACGCAACAAAAAATGAACCGTAATTAATGGTCAAATAGTCCGCTTAGGAGGTGAATTTTTTCCCACAACAAAAAAACCCCGCTCACATGCAACACGAAATCAATTAAGCAAAATCGACTCCCACACCGTGGGGATTTCTAAAATCACTCACCTGTTTGCGAATCCTTAGCGGTCACAATCCCACAGATCTGTGAACCCTTCTCCTCCTTTCACCTTGAAAATACCAAAAAACAAATACGCAACGTAGAAATCACTCAACAGAAAATTTTGATAAAAAGCCAAATCCACACAACAACATACAACAACACAAAACCAAAAAATCCATATCAAACTTGGATCTACCGGAGGATGCAGGAAAAAACACTCACTAAACCCTAGAAATCATCAACTTCCCCTCTGAGTCCACCTCCCCATCTCCTCATAATGTTTGCTTTTTGGGGAGATCAAGAGGCTAGGGTAACCAGAAGAAACTTCTCTCTGCTTCCTTCCTCCTTAACGACTCCTCTCCCAAGTCAATCTCTCTCTCCTGGATTAAGAAACTATGAGGAGATGAATAACCCTCTCTTCTCTCTCTACTTCCTAGTCTCTCACTCTAAAAAAAAATGGTTTTGCTAAACAACATTCGATTATTTTTTTATATATCAAAATAGTCGAATTTTTATCCGTCCGATATGCTTTAAGATTTGTAATTCTTCTTATATGATGAATTGGGTATGAATTTATTATATTTTTTTTTATTCAGAACATAACGGGTTCACCACATTGACGTATTTTGTCGGTATATAATTTCATTTTTTATCTTTATTTTTGCCCAATCTCTCAAAGTATATGTTGCATTTTGAATTATGTGATAGAAATATGAGTTATTAAGACTTTCGAGAATAATAACGGTGACCAAAAACACAAATTACATAAATAATTTACTATAATTTATGTATAATTAAGTTGTAAATGAACTTAAATTTGACTATTTTGGGATGAGAAAACAGTCGAATTTTATATCGATAGATTCAAAAAAAAAATACTAAATAGAGGTGACAGATAGGTGCAGTATTCGATGCAAACATACTGTTCAAATTTGACATATTCACACTAAAAACGAGCTCCCATCTATACGGTGCTCCCATTATTACCGCGCCCGATTTGATGGAAACCACGTACGAATCTCAAATTGCATCCAATGGGCACAAAATTCGAGTACCACCAAACAAAAAAAGCTTAAGGACCCTTTAGCAAATTCTTATTTCTTTTCGAATGGATTGGTATGAAAAATCCCACATTGCGATATTAAACAAACCTTTTTAGCTTCCTTGATATTGTATTGTCAGATTTGTGTGGAGGTTTCCTTCAGGTGACACGTCTCCCCGAAACTTCAATCACCACCGCCACCGTCTCTGTGACTGTACAGCAGCAAGTGATGAGTGAACGCGTCGCACTGTACCAGGAATGGTACGGCGAAGCACAAGATGACCAGGCCGCTAGAGAAGTTGCACGCTCCAAGAAACGTCGAGGCATGCTTACATCCGCGATCTGTCTTCAACAACAACAATAGAAAAAAAAGAAAAGAAGCAGCACGTCAACATAGTTGCGAACTTGCGATGCAACAAGCTAGCTCAGCTGGGCATGCACGAGAAGGAACTTTGAGTGGCATCCACACAAAAGCCTGACGAGAAACCACCACTCAAGGTTACTTCCTTGCTTCCTCGACCGGGCAACCGACCAATATTCCATTTGCCCTCTCACCAATCGCAAAGCATTTCTTTCCGAACGGCGGTCTCAAAGCGGAATAGGCATATACAGTTAGGCCTTGTTTGGAAAGGGCGGGATCCACCGGATCGCCGGGATTGCTGGAACATCCCGTAGGGTAGATTTCCGCCCGTCCGGTTTCGGCCGCTTGATACGCTCGGATTCGACAAAACCCGTCGCGTTCCAACTCAATCCGTGGAGAAACAAAACTCGCCTGTCGCGTGTTTTCTTCTCCCGTCGCGTCTTCGCATGCGCCGACTCCTCTTCTCCGACGGCGCCGCCTCCCTCTCTCCCCTTGACTCGGTGGCGCCGATCCGCCGTCGCCGCCGCTCGGAGGAACATCCCGGCCGATAATCTCTCTTCCTCCTCCTCCTACTACTACGATCTCTAGGGTCTGGATCTGTTGCACTGGGGTTAGAGAGGGGGAGGAGAACTCCGGCCAGGGTTGCTCGAGGAGCCTCTTCCAGTCGTGGGGAATCAGGAAGCTGCAGTGGGAGAAGGTGGCGTAGGGTGTTCTACTACGATTTCTAGGGTTTGTATCCGGTCAGATTTATCCTAGGAAAATCTTGGGCTCAAGGTGTGATTTGTTCTTGGGAAGCTGGGTGAATTCAATGGTGGTTGTTTGCATTTGCTGTCAAGCTGCTTGGCTGGGTTTGTATCCGGTCAGATTTATCCTAGGAAAATCTTGGCCAAGGAAATTATTCAATGGTGGTTGTTTGCATTTGCTGTCAAGCTGCTTGGCTGGGTGAATTCACATGACGCGATACGGGGGTTTCTCCCCCCCCCCCGTATTCCGTACTCCACAACCCTATTAGGTTTTCTCCCCCCCCCGGGACAAGTTCCAGATTCCTTCCCTGGATACGGGGGATGGACAACGACACGAGCTTTAGCGCGAGAAAGCCGTAGCATAGCGTCCAAGCAACAGAAACCTCAGATTGAAGCCATAACCAAAGGATTGAGCAAGTCGCACTGGTCTTTGCTTGTTTCTTTCTAGAGAGGATATGTATGCTTGTACTTGGTAGATTGGCACGGTGATATCCGACGAGACATGCCAGAAATGCGTCCCTCCGAACTCCCAACTCTTTACGTATGTGCCACGACGGTTTCCTAGCCACTCACAAATACGATATCACATATTTTCTTGGAATGGGAATCCTCATTATGCACTGAATCAAGGAATACATATTTCCGATCGATGATATCAACGATGAACAGAAACAAGTGCTTGTCAACACATTGGGAAGTACCACTTCAGAAAATTTAGCACTAGTTAATGTATGTTCGTACAGAGAGCAAGTAACTTTAAATATTCGTAGAGGAAACTAAGTGTAAAAGTGAATAAATTCGTGAATAAACTAACCAAGTCACTCTCGTGCAGTTTCCTGACACTCTACGCCTGATTGTTGATTGTACCGTTCACGGCTTACAATCACCTGTAAAATCGAATCAGTGGGACCATACAGGAGTCACAACGCCCATCTGTTTTTTTGGAAAACTATCAATGAAGTTTCTTCCTAAAAAAACACAGCGATGAAAATACAAGATGACCAGGCCGCTAGAGAAGTTGCACGCTCCAAGAAACGTCGAGGCATGCTTACATCCGCGATCTGTCTTCAACAACAACAATAGAAAAAAAAAAAAAGAAGCAGCACGTCAACATCGTTGGGCATGCACGAGAAGGAACTTTGAGTGGCATCCACACAAAGCCTGACGAGAACCCATCACTCAAGGCTAATTCCTTGCTTCCTCGACCGGGCAACCGACCAATATTCCATTTGCCCTCTCACCAATCGCAAAGCATTTCTTTCCGAACGGCGGTCTCAAAGCAGAATAGGCATATACATTTAGGGTTCCGCCCCCCCGGGACAAGTTCCAGATTCCTTCCCTGGATACGGGGGATGGACAACGACACGAGCTTTAGCGCGAGAAAGCCGTAGCATAGCGTCCAAGCAACAGAAACCTCAGCATTGAAGCCAAAACCAAAGGATTGAGCAAGCGGGCACTGGTGCTACTTGTTTCTTTCTGTAGAGAGGATATGTATGCTTGTACTTGGTAGATTGGCACGGTGATATCCGACGAGACATGCCAGCAAATGCGTCCCTCCGAACTCCCAACTCTTTACGTATGTGCCACGACGGTTTCCAGTTGTTGGACCTGGATTTCACAATTCAAAATTCTATGTGAATAATATTTTGTTATTATCTGAATCAGTAAATAATACTCACAGAATGCATCACTGAATCAATTCATACATAACGTAGACCAAGTCATATATTCATTAAATAATATCAGAGTTTATATAGACAGCATCGGGTTAAGTTTACAATAGAACCGAATAAGGCAAAAAGATTACATCACATAAAAACGAAAACGACAGCGGAAGAAAAAGGGGTAGAGCACAGCTCGCCACAGGCAAACGACTAGGGAAACCAATGTACGGCCGATATTATCCAAAGACTTGGGTAATATTGATAGTACATGAATACCGACTGAGTTAGCCAGAGCGAGGCAAAACTAGAGCAACTACAAACTGAACTACGTTTCATCATCTCTTCGGCCCTCAACGTCTGGATCCTCGTAGTATGCATAATGATCTTGATCCACGAACTCTGAAGGGTTTTGGGGGGATGAGCATAACTTCCGTGCTCGCGAGCCAATACACAATGCAATATTTGTGCATGCAAGGCTTTATCAAGGATGGATTGAGTTCTTTTATTTGCTAAAGCAACATTTTCAAATATCATATGTAGAAATTCTCATTACTTAGCATTTTGACCAAATCGCAGTTTATTAAGGAGATTAATTGTGCAATATTTATAACATCAGAGGTTACCTCTACCTTATGCTTATTTTTTTATTGAGGTTACATCCACCTATTAACAATACCGGGTAAGACTACCCAGGGAAAATCCAAATCTAGGGTCACAACGACCCGACGAGTTTTCATCCCACCCACAAAGTTTTATAAATAGAACTAACTCTTGTAAATTCCCATGCCTGCCCTTGACCGTATGCACGGCTGTTCGAACAGTTTGCAGAGGTTGTACATTTTTACCCACAGGAGATAATCGTTTTGATATGTACACATGTTTCTTTAGACATGTGAATCAAGAAGAGATTACCACAAGGCCTTTACAATGCATCCCCAAGTTTTAGTTACACCCGCTAAGATTTCACCTAAGAAGGGTTACGCTCCTACACTTGCGTCAACCCTTACCCAGACCCTCTCTTGCACCTTCGCGACTTACGCTCACACAGAGGTGTAAGCGGTGCACCCTAACCAGTAGTCACGAAGGCCTACGGCGTCGCGGGTCATCTACCTGGTGCAACCTGTACTGATGGACACAAATTATTTAGCTAGATCGACACCATTATAGACTTGTGATTGTACTGTTTTACATTAGGAGGTCATCACAGGATTAAGTTCTTAGGGTTATCTGGGCGGTTCATACTACATACCAACATTTCCTTGGGCTACATCAGCACCCACTGCCATCATACCCTTCGCCCAGATGTGGTAACAGAAGGTTGTTTAGGGTTTTTTGAGAAGTATAAGTTAGATTACCTCAATGTTCCAGTCATTTACCCACATTGACTGCCCAAAACAAGTTTATAATTTTAAAGATGATTGTTGGGGTAAATGAATACCCCGGTACTTAAGCAAGACTAACATGTCGCTTAAGTACAGCCTATAACTAGTATAGTTACCACATAATTACTAGAGTGACAAGAATTAAGTGTTTCAATTGTCAAGAATGGTATAATATTATTTAATTATCAAGTTGGTATTTAACTACCTTTACGACCATTTGATACACATTTGCACATGGAAATTAAAGCATGCAAGTTGATATTTTAAAAATGAATGTAATTTACATAAAATATAGGTTTAATATGATCAAAATATTGACTCGCCTGGGTCTAAGTCAAGAGGGTATTGATCGTCTTGGGCTTGATCGAGCTGAGGTCCTTCCGTGTTCTCGAACTCTATTCAGGCGATCGCGCCGGAAAAAGAAACAACAGACCACCAAAACAAACAAATACAAGAGAAATATCAAAATGAACTCAAAAATAAACAAAACCTCTGCCATTAGAGAGCCACTGATTTTAGAAATTTTTTAGAAACAAAATTCACTCGAATTGGAGTTCGAACGAGGGAGATCGGGTCTTCCAAAGTTTGAGTTTAGAATTAAATCATAAAAAATAAAAAGGAGAGAGGACTCGGTGCACCACACAGTACATGGACCAATGGTCCACGAATCACTGCATCGGTCCACAATTCCCACTGCCCAACAGCTTGCCTTGGGCCTGCGTGTCATAGGGTTAGCATTAACTAAGAGAAAACTAGGTTAATGAACCTCATTAACTTATCCTCGGGTCCCACGCGTCACTGAGACATAGTAGCATTTAAACCAGGATTAATTAAGTCATCATTATTCCTGAAGGACAATGATTTGGTTGATTAAATGCTGAACTACAGTGCTGTCTTGAGCTCGGACAAGCAGGGGAGGCCACAGGCACATGTGGCTTCGGCTCGCCACCGGCAAACGAAGGTGCAGCGGCACCGGGAAAGGCCAAAAATGGTTTGCCAAGGGGACGGTGGCTATTGGGGCACCGGCGGCGGGGCTGGCGCGCATTGGAGCGGCGACGCAACGACAAGAAGCGACGGCGGCACAGTTGCGCGGTGATAAAAAGGGAGAGGGCACGAGCAAGAGCATGGCATGGAGGAGGTGTAGAGCCAAGTGGGGAGGTCGAAGGTGGCCTGAGCACGACGAACAGCGGGAGGAAAGGTGGCAGCCGGAGGCGAAGGGGAAGGCCAAATCCGGTGGCTCCCTTGGTCTAGGGCAAAGCGGCTCAGGGGAGAGGTTCCTCGGCTCTTGGGGCACCTCATGACGGGGTCACCCGGGGAAGGAGCTTGCCGGGGCGGCAAGTTGATGGCGATGCGCGGCGGTGGGCGCATGGGCCACGCGCGGCACCAGCAGTGGGGTGGCGCGGGGAGGAAGATGGTGTGTGCACGGGCTGTGCCCGAGGGTGGGGAAGCTAGAGGGGAGGTCAGGGGAACTTGGGGCGACCGTGGTGGCGGGGCGGCAGCGGCCGGAGAAGAAGAGGAAGGGGTAGAGGCGTGGAGAAGAAGAGGAAGGGTAGAGGCGGTGGCACTTCTCGCCCCGAGAAGAAAGAGTGGAGGTGGGGAAAGTAGAGGGGGTTGGGGCTTCGAAGATGTTGGACGGGAGCAAAGGAGATGCACCAGGGCTTCTCAAAGCCAGATGGGGGAGAACCTGGGGGGTGGAGCTGGGCTTAGCTCGGTGCGGGTGGCGGCGAAGGTCGCAGGGCGCAGACGGCAATGGGCGAGAAGCTTATTGGAGCGATATACTCTGTTGTCCCGGTTTATCGATGGTGGCGCTCTCACGATCCAGCTACGAGAAGGAGCCAAGCAATCGCTCGCTTTGCAAAGACCCGCTGACTCGAGGAAGAAGAAGGAAGAGAGAGAAAAGCAAAATGATGTGGAGGTGAGCAAAGGGAGATGCACGAGAGTTTTCACAATGGGAAACTTCTCAAAGCCCTATATAGGATGGGGAGAACACACGGGGTTACAAGGCCCATGGGCCCAAGTGGGTGAGCTGGGACTCGGACTTAGCTAGACGTGGACTCTTTTGATGATTGTACGACTGGATGGTCGCATAATGATCTTGCAGACTTGATAAGCGGTCCAGAATCACGTCAAACGGAGTCCGTATGAAGAAGTTACGTGTTTGCAGTACTATCGCAAGCGAATTCGAATCCGAACGAGCCCAAGGAACTCTTGCTTGACACGGATACAAAGTGACGTGGTGACCTTCATTATGAGCATGTCCATGACCGCCTCTCCTTGATCTGGTTCCTAAGTACAATTAAATCACTTGCATTAGGTAGCGGTCTATTCTCAAGAATATATAAACATAGGAACGAATTCACCGATAATTAAGTTGGCGAGGACGTATGCTGTAGGTCGGCCAGATCCATAGTAGGGATGTCCTCATCACAACCGCAGCGCGCTGGCGCGCGGGCGAGGAGGCGGCAGGCGGCACGCGCGTGCGCAGAGGCCGTGAGGAGAGCTGAGGGAGGAAGGCCGGCTGGGCCGGGCTAGGAAAAGGAAAAGAAAGGGTCCAAGGCCCAAGAAAGGATGGGGGAATTCAAACTATGATTTGAATTTGAGTTTTTTTTTGAAGTTGGACTTTTGAAATCAAACGGCAACTAAAAACACTATTCAATGACTGAAAACGAGGTGTTACACTAGTTGATTGGAGGCGAGTCCAAAGAGTTCTTCGGCATCCGCGTTCGGAACAGTGTAGATTTTACCACACTGCTTCCTCACTTTTTGACGCTTTATCGCATGGCTAATTCGTCAATCTCATGATCGCAATTCACAACACGTCAAGTCTTACGGTTATTTGTACTGCATATAGAGTCTTACTTCTCGTATCTTAAGTAATAAGAGGAGGAGTTTACTCTCGCGTGGCAGGACAATGCATTTTCTCCTATACAAGTGGTTGGTCTCTCCTACCCCTCTCAAAATCCTCACCAAGCTGCACCAGCATGTGGACCCAACATGACAGGGACAAGGTCACACCCCGCCATCCCCCATAACTTGTGAATATATCTATGCCCTATTTCTTTCGCAACCAACCAAACCGTCGCCGCCCCACTTCTTCACATGCAAGCCAAAATTTGTTATCATACCAATCCTTCCTGTCTCGCGCCGTGACTCACCACCTGTGTACATCTGACATTCGCTTTGTGCCTCAGAGATCCCGACCCGTCCGGCACTCAGTCAGCAGGTTGCAAAGGCGGTGAGCGCGAAGATGCGGGGATCCGACAGCGTAGGAGGTGATGGCGCGGGGAGGTAGCGCTGGTGACAGGAGGAGGTGGCGCAGAGGGGAGGTGGCGTTGGGACAGGAGAAGGCACTAGGAGGAATGGAGGAGGTGGTGCCTTGGAGAAGAAGCGGCAGCGCCGTGGAAGAGAGAGGAGGCAACGACGGCGCAAGAGGAAGAGACGGAGACGAAGGAGTCCTTCCCTTGTCGCGTCGCCATCTCGAGTTCACCGCACCGTGTCCTCTTTATCCTAATCCTTCCCTACGTCGCTGCCTCCTCCTCGCTTACCACAGCAACGCCGCCACCGCGTCTTCCCCAGCATCCCACCTCCTTGTTGCAATGTGCCTGGTGAAAACTACATAGGCCAATAGTCGTGAGAACCGATCCATGGCTTGGGTTCAAGGTGGAAGAAGGTGGCCATCGACGCGTAGCCCTCTTCCTTATAAGCCGGCAATGGCTAGAAATGAGCAATAAGTTGGGGAGGGAAGTTGACATCAACTTCAACTTCAAAGGTAAACAATCTATGAGCTCAATTTTATTTTTATTTCCGGGTAGTAGTAGTAGGTGATACAATAGACGGAGTTAATTTATATGTGTGTGAAAGAAAATTGATATTTATTATGCGGTTTAGGGTTCCATCCGCTGATATGTATCACTATTTTTGAGGTTCTATTACAACACACGAACACCCTGCTAGCGTCTGAAACAAGAATGGAAGCGAGGTGTTCCTGTTCAGACATCCTTTTCGAATGACATTTCTCCCTTCTTGTTAGATGTAAGTATAGCCATCCTACGCTGATCATAGATCGCTCCCTGTCTAGACACGCACTGCCTGCGCAACTGCACGCACAACAAAACAGCAGTAACCGGAGGTGTTTGAGCGAAAACGGCACGAAAATCCAACGCCGTCGGCTTCGTCACAAAAGTGCAATAACCAAATGCGTGTGTGTGTGTATATCCTAATATACAGTGTGCAGCTGCCATACGTTTGCTGCAAGCTGGACTGCAACTTGCTGCATCCATTTCAGGCTATAAGCATTTGTTATCGCAGAGAAGATATATCATCCAGTTCTTGCGCACCACTCGAAACCCTTGCGTGGCGCCATCCAAATCTCTTCCTTTCAAAGGTGGAGAAACCAAAGCTTAGCCGAAATTTCTATAAATTTCGCACTCCCTTTAATTCTTGGCTGTTAGTTCTTGTTGTTGATTAGCATTAGTAGTAAAAGGTGTCAAGGTGTAGGTAGTGTGTTGCAGTCCCGGCAAGGTCGAAGATGGATGGCGAAATGAGCGAGGACTTGATCACGGAGATCCTCGTAAGGCTGCCGTACAAGTCGCTGGCGCGGTTCCAGTGCGTCTCCACGTCGTGGCAGGGCCTAATCTCCGGCGACTACCTCCGCCGGAGGCTGCCGCTCATCATCTCCGGCGTGCTCTTCCACGAGAGCCCGCAGGGCGCCGATGGCGGGAAGCAGGCGTACTCGTACGCGTGCGCGTCGGGCGACGGCGGCGGCGTTGCGGAGGCCTACATTGGCTTCTTCCCGTGCCACGTGACGTCGACTATCATCGACGGGTGCAATGGCCTGCTGCTGTACTACGCGTCGAGCCCGACGGCGTTCCACGTGGTGAATCCGACGACGCGGCGGTGGGCGGCGCTGCCGGCGCCGCGCAGGAAGACGCTGCTCTCGGTGCTGGCGTTCGACCCCTGCACCTCCCCGTACTACAAGGTAGTGTGCTTCACCGGGTGGCTCCCCCGGGGCGCGTCCGTCGAGGTGTTCGACTCCGAGGCCGGCTCCTGGCGCGAGCACGAGCTCGACTTCGGGCTCGACACGGACGCCATGTCGGCCACCATGCACTACTTCGGCGGCGCGCTCCACGTGCTGGCCTACTCCGGCCACGTCGTGCGCATCGACCTCGGCACCATGGCTTGCGCGGTGACCGCGCTCCCGGCCCCGGTGAGCTGCCGGGCGCGCGCCGGGTACTGCCGGGGCCGCCTCCGGTACGCATCCAGCGACGGCTCGCGCCTCAAGTTCTGGGAGCTTAGGGACGCCGACAAATCCGAGTGGACACTGAAGCACGAGCTGGTCGTCAAGGACCTCGTCACCGGCGAGCCGAACGGCTCGTGCCAGGCCATGATCGCCTTCCTGTTCATGGCGTTCCACCCGGAGAGGGAGGTGGTGTACCTGTGGACGCCGTGGAAGCTTGTGGCGTTCGACATGGAGGAGAGGCGCGTCGAGGAGGAGTGGGTGTTGGGGTCGGAGAAGGAAGGCGCGCATCTCATACAGATTTGGTTGTTTCCGTTCTCGCGCCATCTGGCCAGCTGCTTGGCCTGAGTAGCCTATCTGGCTACCAGACTGACCGGCAGCACTGAGAATGGCTTGTGGGCCCGTGGCTTCTCTACAACAATCTGGTTGCGTCCAACTGTACAGATCACTAAAAGGACTAAAAAAGAAAGATATTGAATATATATGCTACTATTTCATTCGTTTATAAAGTGCATGATTAATTATGTTTGGGCTATTAATCTTTAATTGCTTCCCTTTGAGGTTATTGCCTTGTTTTCATCTGTTATTTATTTATTCTTTATGGTTCGATTGGCATACTTCCTCTGCTCCCAATTAGCATTTGTCGTTAAATTGTTTTAGCTTCCAATAGACCAAAGAAAGCACTAGCCTGTTCTAACCAGTATTCCCTTTTATATATACACTACTTGATTGTTGGTGCTTTGCTGCAGATTAAAAAAAAAGATTATATTACCCAAACATGTCAGTCATTGTTGTCAAACTCGGCTTGCACCACGCCTTTGACTCTGCTATGGTATATGATCAAACTCTGACCTAGTCACGCCGTGCCTCCACCACCGTGCTCAGTTTAGACCACACCCTCGGCTCCAGTGCCACGCCTCGCCGAGCTCCATTGTGGCCCACATCACTCCTTTTGCCTCCATGCTCGGCCTGTGCCACACCCTCGACTCTAACATCACACTTGTCTTGCATCCCCGTCTTTGTGTGTGGGGTGCCACTCAATGGATATGAAGCGCCTGGCTAAGGAGGTTGTTAGAATAAAAATAAATTTTGTTAGAAGTTAAATTGTCTGTGGAGTTTATTTTTTTACTTTTGGTTTCTTTAGGAAGGTGTACCACCACCACCACCACCACTGAGTCCTTTGTATTGGGTTTTCTATTAGCACTTTTGAAGGAGTTATGCAACCGAATAATATAGTGTGAGAAGAGGGGGATTACTCAGCACTCGCTAACTATTCTTTAATATTAGTAAGTAAAGAATAAGTGTAGTCAGTTTTGTTAATGCAATCAAATTATTTTTAACTTTCACTAACAACACCTTTATGTTTATATATACTTATATTTGTATATTAAAATATATAAGTTCATTTGTTTTTAAAAACTTATGTTTATTAGGTTTTATGAATTCCTTTTAAAAAAGATTTTATGAATGCATTACAAGGCAAATCGGTGGTTAAATGTGCATTTGGAGACCATATAAATATCCAAAAAAAAAATTGTGACAGGAGAAGGTACTTTGTACTTCTTCTCATTGCGAAGCAAAGAAAACTGTACCTTTGAGTGAAATGCTCGGGAAGCATGCCATAGAAGTTGTAGCTAATAGTGTCATGAAGGTACCATTATTGACAAATGCGGCAAATACTAAAAAACTGACTACAGATACACCATCGCTGGTTAGCTGTAACACCCCAAAATATCTTAATACAAAAATACAATAATTTTAAAACTTTTTCATGTGTTATCTATTGCTATATTTTTGTACCAGTATTATGAGATTTATGTGATATACATTTCTTTCTTGCCAACACAAGTGAACCCGAAACCACACAAACTCTAGAATCAAAATAATGCTTAAAAACTAATTAGAGTTGTTTAGCAAAATACCAGACATAGATCTATCATCTCTAGATAAATTCTTAAAAGCAAAGTTCCTCTTCTTGTCTCCAACCCCTCCCTAATCTCCCCTAACCTCCACAGACAGCCAGTATGACACCATAAGCCCCCGAGCCCCTTTGGCAGGTTGTGGCAACCACCTTTCTTTCCCCTGCACCGCAGTACCGCCTGAGTGCGTCCCTATGCACTGCTCCTTCGACCAGTGGGCCAGCCTAACCGGCGCAGTTGAGACCGCACCCTGGTCGTGGACGCCTGAACAGATCCAGGTCGGGTGCCAGTCAAGATGGTGTGACCGAAGATCGCCCCTGATCGTGGTCTTTTATGTAGGCCCGGGTCAGTGCGTCCTCTCCCCTCACTACACCATGATATAGTATTAAGGGCAATAGTCTGTCGGGAAAAAATTGGATTAGTGGCAAAATATGCGCCGGTAATATCCAAGAGATTAAGGGTCCCGTTATTTACCGAAAATAATTATTGTCTAGAACAATTTATCCGCCGGCAATGTTTTTATGTTAGCTACAATACATCTGCCCTAGAAAAAGTCAATCAGGTCAACGTAACTGCCGAGCAAAACATTGGCAGGAGGTTAAAAAAATTAATGGCATGAAGACTGAACATATGACCTCGTATCTGCCGGCAAAAAAAATTTAGGCGCGAAGGTGAAAAGTGGAGGAGAGATAGGCGCGGCCTCTCTCCACCTTATCCCCTCCCAAAAATCATCCCCGCGCTTGCTCCTCCCGACGGACGCCTACTCCTCCCAGTGCCACTCCCCGCCCCTCCCCTCCTCCCCGGCCGCCCCTCCCAGCTCCACCAAAGCACGCGCAGCCCTCACGGCGCTCCCCTCCTCCCCTTTGCCTGCTGCCCCCTCCCCTTCGTCTGTGCCGCCCGTGCCTCCCCTTCCACCCTTCACCGCCCTCGCCGCCAGCGTTGGAGGGTAAAACCCGCCGGTGTCCGTCGTCAGATCGGCACCGCCGTTGGATTCTTTCCCCCTCCGCCTCCCGTCTCCTTCCTTCGTCGCCACTCCCCACTACCTCCGCCGCCCCTGCCTCTTCCTCCTCCGCCGCCCCCTCGACTTCCCCTTCGCCTACGCTGTAGCTGTCAGCCGCCTCCTCCCCTTCGCTCGCGCCACTGTCCCCGCTCCCCTTTGCCCACTCATGCCTTCGCCTAGCATCCCTCGCCTCCTCCATGCCCTCTGGCCGCACGCCTCGCACCGCTTCCTCCTTCTCCTTCCTCCTGCCGCTACCACCGCTCCCTCCTACCTCCCGATGCTTCTGATTTGTGTCTCCGTGTTGCTCCAATTGGTATTAATTTGTGAGCCCATATTTTTTTTCATACTATGTATTTTTGTCTGACTTTACGATGACTCCTATGGTTAATGTGGGCACATGAAAAAGTGGCACATGAGTTTATTTTTGTCCAGAAAAGACAGAACCAATTCTAATATCCACAGCTGTTAATTCAGTGAACTGAAATTTGTCATAGTTTCAGCTTCATAACCATCGTTATCATGGATACATATGCTCTCCTTTTTCAATCTGTCCATAAACTGTTAATTTACTTTAGAAATGATTCAATGAATCAATATTGCACTAAGAGCTGAGATGCTTTTGATTTATGCTGGTGCTTTAGCACAGTGATGCGCGCGGCTACGTTGCACTATAAAATGCATTGTATTTGTTCGTAGACATATAAATGCTGCTATCTTGTTGATTTAATTTAACCATACTTTTCTAAAATCCTTCTCTAGCTCAATGTTTAATGTCATGTGCAATTCTGCACCATTCAGTATGGCTAGATATTGACAAAGAGACTGCATTCTTTGGTGTTTTTGATGGCCACAGAGGTAAGCACTACTTGCAAAGATAAGTGATTTTCATGTTTCCCCATTTTACTTGCAAAGATATGTATTAGTAAACTGCCACTTTAAATGTTGCACATATCAGTAAACCACAGGTACTTCAAATGTTGAATTTCATCATGTTCCTTGCTTTTCTCAGGAAGGGTGGTTGCCAAATTCTGTGTGAAATATCTTCACTCGAGTTCTCAAAAGTCAAAAGTGAAGCCTATTTTGTTGGTGACCTAGGCACTGCTGTTCATAGAGCTTTTTTCAGGTATGAGTCATTATAGAGCTTCGGCATTTATTTTTAGATTACTGCCAACACAAAGATGATAATGACTAATTTTGTTGTTGTGCCACTTCAGAATGGATGAAATTGGCGGGAACTATCTGCACTTGGAGATAAGATAAACAGTCTAATGGTATGATAGAAGGGTTGATTTGGTCTCCGAGAGGTAGTGAAATAATGGACATGATGATTGGGCTTTTGAGGAGGTATTTGTTTTCAATTTTCACACTTCATGCTAGAAAAGGAAACCTATATAATTAAAACTCAAAGAATACATAACTATATTCAAACTGTGTTTTCGTGTTTCATAGAATGATTATTGGTTTGACACAATAAAAAATAAATTCTATATCATTGGAAACTGTAGGCTCTACACCACCACCATCTAGGTTTTTATAATTCATATCATTCCATCTGTTCTGTTTTCTTATATGATTTCTAAATGTACTATGGAGTATTTGCGTTTTATGGATAACCCCAAGCTAATTTCCTTCGTGTCAATAGCAAAAAAGCAGAAGACATCTGGAGCCTTCCAGGAACAAAGCATTGATCAACTTAATGATGCCACGACAGTTAGTGGTGTTAACCTGAGGGTATGCATCTCCCTGGGTGATGTTTGCTTTCTTTTTGTATACCTTGTTTATATTCCGTCCGTAATCTTTTACTTTAACAGGAAGAAGAAGAACAACTACTCTCTACCCCGAAGGAGAGCCGTGCCTCAGAAGCAGCACAAAGAATTGTACAGGAAGAAGAAGAAAAGCTCTTTCTACAGAAGGGCCCATTTCTGAGGAAACTAGCAGGAATCAGTTAATTCCTTTGAACTTGATATTGACACTGTAAAATCGTATTACATATACAATATAAACTTTGCAAGCAACACTAACTGATGACATGTTTTTGGCAGTTATTAAATGCAATTTGAAGAACATTAGCGGTGATATTGAGCGTTCTTTATCAATGGTGAGTTTTTCATAGAACTTCCCTTAAGAATATTGTGGTAATATGTCTAACTTCAACTCTTGCTCAGTGTGTGGAGGAGCGATTGCGAATATTCATAGGTACTCTCATAAGAATTTCAAAGTAGGTTTGTTTTTATTAAACAACATTCAATTATGAACTTATGGTATAGTATGTTATTATGGGATACTAACCATGCTTTTCTTATTTCTAGAGAATCAACACTGAAAAGAGTGGGCATCGACTAGTTATTACTTTAGATGTCGGTTGTCAAATTTTGTAGATGAACCAGAAGGCTAAAGAAAAATAGGATAATAAACAAGCAGAGGAAACTGACAAGAACAAGAGACAAACTGAGGTGTTTCATAATTTCCATTTTATTTGTATATGTACCACTTGCATGACATGCTTGCTCTATTGAATTATCATGCTATTATTTTATTAATGACACATTATGTAAGCTATTCACTAAGTTGTTGTGATGCCTTGTCCTTATGGGGATATGAGTGTCATGGATAATGCTTATGGGAGATCTATTGCATGGCCACATCAGCATGTAAGCATCCATGAACTTCAGTATGTGTATTCTTTTTGAATATAGACATGCTACTACAAACAAGAATCCAGTATGCGTATTCTTTTTGAAATGCATGCATGCATGCAGTCTGTGCTTTTGTAAGACAAAAGTTTGTTGGAGGATAGATGGTCTTGATGAGGCTTATGTATTTCCTTGGTATTACTCTCTTGAAGTAACAATTTTATTTGGTTGTATATGTGCATCCTTTTTTCTCCTTTTCTTTGTTCATGCATATATATTACTGGCATTTTGTGGTAATATGGGAGAGATTCTTTTTTTCCTGAATGACATTTATTGGGAACAAGTTCTTCATGTGTACCTGATTAATTTTTCTAGTTGTCCTTTTGTTTTTTAGGGGCCAGTAAGATAAGTCATTAGTAGCACCGAATATTTTAGAAATTTTAACACTTCAAATCAACATGAAACCCTTTTGCCATCCTTCATTTTGACATTTCCCGCGCCCCTCCAAACAGTTATTAGATATAAGGTTTGATGTTGGCCGGAGATCGAAATGAACTATTGTTATATTTATCCAAATTTGGTTGATATTTAACCATTTGGGGGTTATTGACATACATGAAATTTAAGATGTTCAAGCTGTCTTCAACTGTAACTCTACGATATTTCATTGATAATTTTCAGTGCCTCTGGGTTCCTTTAGGCATTTCTAGTAACTGTTGTAAGCAAGGTGTTATACATTTTTTTGTCAGTAAGTACTGCTCAATGGATAGCACAATGGTACATTAATTATTTTGAACTCCAAGTTCATCTTGATAAATCTTTAGTCATTATTAATGCTTTCGTAATTCAGAAATTTTGCAACCTCCTTTGTTAGGTTTCCTTGAATATGCCTGAGTTGGAATATTGATATCCATACGACTCAAATAACAATATTTTGTTATCAGGTCAGGAACTTGGGATCAAAATATGAGCCATTTTTATGAGTTTTTGTTATCCCAGATGTCAAATTCCGTGGGGTATAGTGGAATCAAAACAAACTAGTGTAGTGTATATTGAAATGTTTTGGAAAGAAGAACAAATCTAGACAGATCTACCAATAATTAACACTACTACCCTACAAGCATGATCTTAGCACTAGAATGAAACACTCTGAAATGTGCGCTTTTCTGGGTGTGAGATTAGAGACTTTGGTGAGTAATTTCAATACTTTTAACTTTTAAGTCCCAAGTTTTGATGAGGATATAAATTGTTCATACTTTAGTGAGTATCTTAGCACTAGAATGAAACACTCTAAAAAATATTCTGATTGAATGGTGCAAACTATTGGAAAAAAATATTAAATTCACTATTCTGGGTGGTATAATTAAAATTCATTAGTATTTTACATGTATATTCCTAGGTGTCAATATATCTGTCGGGAAAAGAGACAATCGAGGGCAGTTAACTGCCGGGAAAACAACTATCTGCCGGGGAAAACCAAGTTATCTAGGGCACTTAACTGCTGGGGAAAACGGACAATCAAGGGCAGGTTAACTGCCGGCAATACATCTAACTGTCGGGGAAATTGTAACTGCCAGAAAATAGCTAACTGCCGGGGAAACTATAATTGTCGGGGTAAAAAACTTTTCTAGGGCAGTTAACTCTCGGGAATCCACATATCTGTCGGAGAATGTTTTTCCTGGTAACACTTTACCAGGCAGGCAATAAGTGCTGGGAAACTAATTGCCGGCAGATTATTTGCTTTGCAAAGCAGTTCTCTCCGGCGGTTTGATTGCCCTTAATACCATGCCATGGTGTAGAGCCTGCGGGAGTCAACACCTGCCGAGTTCGGACGCCCAGATGCGACATAGTGCGTGCGTTGGCAGCCACCGTCGCTCAACCATTAAGCGCCATCGCTCAGTATGTCACGTCGCTACATTGTGTTATCGACTCCGTTGCTATTGCCAAACACCCCGTGGTACTGCATAGCGCCAGATGCAGCATATGTCCGATCGACCTCCACCCCCCTTGCGCCTATAAATAGCAACCCCAGGCCCTCCCGCTGTCGTTCCACACCACAAGAACTAGTTCTTCAATTCCTCCATTTCTCAAGGGAGCTTGAGCTCCAGGCAAGGCTTGAGCACTCGCTTCGGCTGGTGCCTCCACGGCGTCGCCAACATCGCATTAGCGCCATCAGTGAAGCCCTCTTCTTCTTGGTTGCCTCAGCTCATGTTCTCTAACCCAGAGACGGATCCCCTCATTGGTTTCACTCTATATTCACAGGATCTCCCACCGACCTCGTTCTTCCTTCCCTCCAACCAGAGTAGCCTAAGCAGTCGGATCGACCCCACCGGCCATCACCACCACTTGGAGCCTCTTCCGTTGTTGCAAACCTTCATCGCCAGACCGTCTCCAGCTAGCTTGCTTCTTCCGCTTTCTACAGGTACATTCCTAGTGGCCAATAGAGGCTCATTTTCACTCTTGATGTGCAAAAGCATTCCCAGAGCGAAGAATGCATTGTAGACCCAAGTTCTAGTCAAACCAGACCAGGTGGTCGAACCCCCTCCAACTTGGAGTATAGTCAAACCTCTAGATAATTGAGCTCCTCCCCGCCTAATGATGTGGTCGAACCTTTATTTTCGACCAGATGGTCAAATCTCCCTCCAACTGGATGGTCGAAACTCCTCCCGACCAGACGGATGAAACTCCCCCGGAGCAAATAGACGAAACTCTTTTCGACCGGGTGGTCAAAACTCTTTCCGACCAGGTAATCGAAACCCTTTCCGACTGGTTGGTTGAAACTCTTTTCGACCAGGTCATCGAAACTCCTCTTGACCAGATGATATAAACTCCTCTCGACCGGGTGGTCAAAACTCTTTTCGACCGGATGGTTGAAACTCTTTCCGACCGGGTGGTCGAAACTCCTTTCGACAAGATGGTTGAAACCCTTTTCGACCAGGTGGTCGAAATGGGTGGTCGAAATTCTTTTCGACTGGGTGGTCAAACTCTTTTTGACCAGGTGGTCGAAACTCCTATCGACCGGGTAGTCGAAACTCTTTTCGATCAGATAGTCGAAACTCTTGCCGACTGGATGCTCGAAACTCCCTTCAACCAGATAGTCGGGACCCCTCCAACCATGTAATTGAAACCTTTCCCCACCAGTCAATCAAAATCTCCTTTCGACCATCCTGTCGAGACTTCTTCGACCAGTTAATCGAAACTCTCCTTCGACCAGCCTGTCGAAGACTTCTTTGACCAATTAGTCGAAACTCTTCTTCGACTAGCTTGTCGAGACTTCTTCGACCAGTTAGTCGAAACTCTCATTCAATCAGCCTGTCAAAGACTTCTTCGACCAGCTTATCAAAACTTCTTCAACCAGTTAGTCGAAACTCTCCTTTGATCAGCATGTCAAAACTTCTTCGGCAAATATGTCGAAACTTCTTCGACGAGTTAGTCGAAAACTCCTCCGGCTAGCTTGTCGAGACTTCTTCGACCAGTTAGTTGAAACTCTCATTCAATCAGCCTGTCAAAGACTTCTTCGACCAGCTTGTCAAAACTTCTTCAACCAGTTAGTCGAAACTCTCCTTTGATCAGCATGTCGAAACTTCTTTGGCCAATATGTCGAAACTTCTTCGACGAGTTAGTCGAAAACTCCTCCGACCAGATTGTCAAAACGTCTTCGACTAATAGTCGAAATTACTTGGACCAATAGTCGAAACACCTGTCGAAATTTTGTTCGACCAGTTGGTCGAAATTCCTTCGACCACCTAGTCGAAACTTCATTGACTAGTAGTCTAAACAATGAACAGTAGTCTAAACAATGAACAGTAGTCGAAACAATAAACAGTAGTCAAAACAATGAGCAGTACTCGAAACCTTCTCTACCCAGTATTCGAAACCCATCCCGACCAAGTGGTTGAAACTATGAGCAGAACTCGAAAACCTCCTCGAACAAGTACTCGAAACCCATCTCAACCATATGGTCGAAACTATACACAGAATTCAAAAACTCCCTCGAGCAAGTATTCGAGTCTCGTCCTAATCAAGTGGTCGAAACAGTAAACAGTACTCGAAAACCCCTTCTCCTAGCAAGGTGAAACCCCTCCGATCAGGCAGTTGAAACACTGAACAGTACTCGAAGCCAAAAACTCGTACGTAGACTAGACACTATCTCGGAAACAACCTACGATACCTGCTCGAATCCTATGTCCAACGTCGAACGACCTCCATCAACACATGATGATTGGTCTTCTCTTGACTTGATGATCAACTCATGATCATTTCTTCTTGATAAGCATCAACTCATGATGCATCATATACACCAAGCTTTGACTTGATGATCAACTCATGATCATCCCGAAGTCTTCATCACCACGAACATAACCTATATATCCAACTCATGGAAAATGTTAGTTCCACAATGTGATCATCATTAATTACCACATCATACCATTAACTCATAATGGTGGGACAAGATACCTCAATCTTTCCTATTTGGTAATTGATGATAACCACTTAAATTCTCATAAATTTAATGATGATAAATGAGAGAACAATTGAGTATATAAACTACACAAGTTATATATATTTAACATGAGTATACAAGAACTACACACGTTCTATATACTCATAACATGAGTATATGAACTACACAAGTTTTGTATACTCAAAGGTTTTGTTTCAACGTAAAGATCCTTAGTATATGTGGAAAATGGAATATGGATCAATACTAATGAAACCACAAAGTATAGGATAAAACTCCCTAAATGTGTGCATACATAAATGTGTAATGAGGTCATATGCACATATTCAAGTTTAACTTAAGGTTGAGTTCAATCCTATATTTTGGATCCGAGAAATGCAACATTATATAAAATTGAGATGTCGATTGCATACCTCGTTGTGTTTCACCTTTATATCCAAATAAGACTACATAAGGATGATACTTGATAAAAGAGTTAGTTCATATTTGATTTGTCATTAATCACCAAAACAATCCATTAACTCATAATGGTGGGTCTAGATCTTTCAATCTCCCTTTTTGGTGATTGATGACAAATCCCAAAGAATTTTGTTCGACCAAATGAAACCTCATTTTCATGAAATTAATCAAAACAACTCAAAGAGAATATTTTGTTGATTTTAAAGCATCCAATTTTATGTATGAGTCATAAATGCCATTTTGAACCTTTTCATAAGAATAGTTTTGGTTCATATGGAAAAACTCACTTAAGTGCTAGAAAGTGACCACTTAGGTCAAAGTAGGATTTTGGCGAATTTCAAAATCAAATAACCTTTTCTAGGTTGGTCTTTTGGAAATTCTTTGAATACCAAAAATGTTTAGAATAACCAACTCTAGGATTTTTTTTTGACAAGATTTTCAAATTCCTTTTAGGTTGGTCGAAATTCCAACGTAATAGGGACCTGAGACTAGCTAAAGTTGTCCAACCCAACTGAGGACACCCCTATTTGAATTTCATTTGGATTTTGAATGCAAGTCGAACTCAGTTGGGTTTATTTGAATTTTGGTTGGTTTTTGTGTATAGAGCCTGAAGCTTCAGAAGACCCACTACCAGACCACGAGCTGGAGCAGCAGTACCACGACCAAGGTGATTCAATACTTGATCATATTGCACCCAGTCTTTGCAAATTATGTTGCTTTAAATTATAAAATTGCATTGTTATGATTTAAACAACTATATTGGTCTAGTACATATTTAATATCTTAATGATAATTGAGTATAACCTTCCACTCCTTGAACGTGGATATTATCATTTATCACTCTAAACTTAATTGTTACATGCTAGTTAATAAGTCTGTATCTAAGTATCATGCTTAGTCCTGCTTAGATACGTGGTCGTGCGGGCATTAAAGTGTCTGACATCAATATTTTCAAACATGAAAAAGCTAGATTTGGACAGTTGAGGCTGGGAGTCTGGCTAGTATGTTGGTCTAAAGGTTATTTTCAAACCCAACCAAACCTGAAAATTTGTACTCGACTTGGGCGGATGAAATGAGTGGCTGGTGCTGGTGATGCACGTCGGTGGGGTATGTGGATACACTGTCCATGTCAATAAAGGACCAAGTTCTTGTGATGACCTATCGTGTAAAAACAGTACGACCACAAGTTTATAATGGGTACGACATGGCTAACTAATTTGTTCGCCTCAGTGTGGCTTCGCCACTGGTAGGTGTGTCGCGTGGGTATGGGTAAAAGCCATAGGAAAATCACATGGCGTAAGAGGGAGCCTCATGGGAGTGTGGCTCTTGGCGGTGGAAACCTTAGCAGGTGAGGTTGCGTCGAGGTTGAGCATTGTAAAGGCCCTGTGTTAATCTCTCCTTGATTCACATGTCTAAGGAAACGTGTGTAGATATCAAGATGATTATCTCTTATGAGTAAAGTGTACGAACTCTACAGAGTAAGAAAATTATCTAGATAGCCGTGCTCACGGTCAAAAGCGGTGCTAGGAATTCACTTGAAATGGTTTTATTTTTATAAAACCATTTGTGTGTGGTTGTGAAATGAAAAACTAGGGTGAGACCCCAAGGATTTGTGAAGGCCTGGTCGGGGACCAGTGGTAATTACGAGTTAGCCCGAGCATTGAGTGGATGGAGCCACTCGATGGTATAAGAGATGAAATCTCCACTAGTACCTTACAAATGAAACACAATTTATAAAACCTGTTCTTAAAAATGCTAGGTCGTAGGATGTTCTACTATTTGATCTAATTCACACCTGACTTTATGCAAATAAAAGAACTCGTTTTTCCTTGACTAGCCTTGCATCTATGATAATTTGCATTGTGTGTTGGCTCGCGAGTACGGTTGTGTACTCAGGCTCGTCCAATATAATCTTTCAGAGCCGTTCGACCAGGACCCCTACGACTTCTACTTGGCAGCGAGCCAGTCGGTGACGATGATGATAAAGCTTAGATCGGGACCCCCATTGCTTGCTTGTGGGCAGAGTGAATGGATCCACCACTATTTCTTTTGCTTCTGCACTTACCCTGTTACTCTGTACTCTGACTTTGTGATGGCCTTTGTGCATTTTTGTAAAATAATGGGATGTACGGCCGGTTATGTAATATACTTGTCTGTGAATACGATATATATATTGATCCAAGCATGTATCTGTGTATACTGTTTACTGATTAAGTGAATAGCACATATTGATACAGTTATTTCAAATTACAAATTGGGTCCGACATTAGTGCAGTATCAGTGCAGTAATGTACGGAGATGTTGAAACGGATGGCCATGGTGGAGACAAATCACTGCTACAGCAATAGAGGACGATGGTGATTGACATTTCACAACAGCAGTGACAACGTTGGCCGCGGTTGCCGACAGATACAATGCCGGCGACAATGGCGACGCAGTTGACGATGGCTGTGCGCCAATATCAGATATCTAGACCAATAAAATTGATTCGAATAAATAATAGGCATCATTGTTGACGTTGAGTAACTTACATGTTCAGAGAAATTTGGGATCCCGACACTTATTAGCAGGGTGCTAATTATAAATACTGCCTAAACTTAACCTAACTGAGCTATAATAATGTGTTGATATATCCAAAATCAGTTCGTTCCTGAGCTTGCCATGATTTCTACTCACGGAGGATGTTCGGGAACAGCCCACGGATGTACTGCGGCATGAAGTCGTGCCGCGTCAGGATCCCGACAACCGGCGGCCTCTGCACATGCAAACACACGCAAAAACAAGAAAAAACGAAATGAGCATCGGTTATATCACTTGCAAGAGTGTCGAATTTTAGATGGAAAAGCTCGTAGGTTTCTTGGTTCTTACCCCCGGTGTCCTCGGCACGACGCACATGTGCCGGAGGCCGAGGTCGCGGAAGAGCACGGCGGCCTTGGCCAGCGACATGTTCTCCACGACGGTGTACGGCGACCGGTTGGTGATCGGGTGGAGGTCCACGTACATGTCCATCTCCTCCTCGGTGAGGTCAAGGTCCTCGACCTTGAGACCCTTTCCCGACCCGGCCTTGGCGAAGTCGAAGGGCGCGAGCTTGCGGAACACCTCGGCGGCGCCGGTCTTGACGCGGTCCCTGGTGAAGATCCTGCCCTGCAGCAGCACGAGCAGGTGGGAGCGCAGCACGAGGCCGCACAGCTCCGGCACCGGCGCGAACGGCTCGTCCTCGATCACCGGGAACCCGTTGTGCCCCGCGCGCCGCAGCGTGTTCACGACGGCGCCGACACGCTCGACGCTGGAGAAAGTGATGAGAGCGCCGGACACGACGTCGCCGGCGACCAGGCTCCGCATGCACGGCTCGCCGTGCACCTCCAGGTAGGGGAGTCCCTTCATGCGCACGATCTGGTCGTACACGCCCTTGTTGAAGCAGTCCGCCACCGTCTTAGAGATGAGCAGCACGAGCATGATGTGCGGCAGCAGCAGGAGGTCGTTGGTGAGCTCCAGGAGGATGACGCACACCGAAACCGTCATCCGCATGGTCCCGCCGAGGAAGGACGCCGCGCCGAGCAGCGCGAAGAGGCCCGTGTCGAGGCCAGTGAGGGCGCCGAACAGCTTGCCGACCAGCCGGCCGAATGACGCGCCGGACAGGATCACGGGGATGAAGAGGCCGGACGGCACGGCCACGCCGTAGGTGAGCAGGCCGAGGGAGTAGACGGCGGCGAAGAAGGTGAGCAGCGTGGACACGTCGAACTCGCTGTCGGTGCCGCCGCTGAAGAGGTTGCGGATGGCGTCGTCGTTGGTGTTGAGGAAGAGCGAGGCCAGGGCGTTGTAGTGCCCGGCCGGGCACCGAAACTTCTTGAAGTTGCCAGAGCGGCCGATGGTCGGACACCTGCTGCTGGCGCTGAGCTCGGCCGGGCAGGGGATGCACGTCGCCAGCCATGGCAGGCCGAAGGAGCAGCACGAGGTAATTAGTGAGATGGACACTGTCAGAACGATCTTGTATCGCGCTCCCTTCCTGCAAATTCAAATCGTTCAGTGATCTTCTGAAGTTGCAAGAAATGCTTGCTTCAGATCGAGAGATTCCGATCACGATTACTCGTTGATGATGCTATATGTGCGAAGTATCCAGTCGAGGAGGAAGTTGTAGAGCGCTCCGAGCAGCCCGCCGAGGATGCCGAGCAGTATGACCGCGGCAATGTCAATGGCAGTGTACGATGTCACCCGTGAACTGACATCGAACATGATCAGCCCTCCTTTGCCAAACAGGCCGCAGTTGCCACCGCGACAGTACTCTATCAGAGACCGCAGCACCATTGCCACCACAGCCGTCGTGGAGAATGTCCTCCAAAGAAGTGCGCTCCGCCACCTGAGAAATTGGAAAGGTGAAGGGTTTCATTTACCTATTGCGGCAAATTCCATTTACAGTTCAACATGGTCATATTCTCAAACTCAAAGACTACCAAACAATCGAATTGATGTGACAAACATGAATTGCTGGAAAAAAGGGTAGGTAAAACACTACTTCTCAGGTAGCGATAGTAGTATGAGACATACTAGGTCCACTGTAGCATATCCGGCAAAATGATTTTTTTTTAATGAAACAAAATGGTATTTTTTTATGATACGGTTTTGGTTTTGGGGGATTACCAGGATGCTGCTTCTTCAAGCGCAAAGAGGACACCGCCGACAGGGGCACGAAAAGCTGCCGTGACGCCCGCTGCAGCCCCGCAGGTGATCAGATCCCTGCGGTCTAGATCATTCTTGAAGTACCTGATCCAATTCCAGGTGAGACCATACTTGCGTGACCCGCCTTGCCCGAGCAAGGAGGCAATGCAAGCACCAGTGTGCACCATAGGCCCTTCCTTGCCCAGCACAAACCCGGCAGACACCCCAAATATAGAGCCAACAATCTGCAGATCGCAAGTCACAACATAATCTAATGCAAATCGAAACATCATATCGCAATGAAAAAAATACGGGAGCTTGGAAGTTTTAGGATCGGACCTTCACGAAGAGGGTGCTGGGTGCTAAGATGGAGTGCGCATCGATGCCATTGAGGTAAGCCTTCACCTCAGGTATGCCAGAGCCGGCTGCTGCCGGAGCAATGTAAGCGCACAATGCAGCAGCGGCAGCCGCCAATACTGCATTGCAACTGATGTACAATAGGAATGCAGCCTTGTACCTGAAACACCAAGCAATGTTAATCCAAAAAAGAGATGTCTCTTGTCCGTGCATTGTTGGCAAGTGGCAGTATTGTGTGATTTCTACCTGTTCTGGAGCACGAGATTGCTCGTTAGGAGCAGCTTAAACCCGGCGATATTTTCGACGGCAATGTTGTTGAAGAATCCTACTAGGCCAACGACTGATCCTACAAGAAGTGCTAGGACCCATTTAAGGACCTGGTAGTGGAAGATCTGAATTTTTCCCCTTGATCTCCAGTCCTGCTTGTACACATCATTCTCCACAATCCTGAAATCATCAGTAAAAAAGCATAAGAAACTGCAGAAAACAAAATGGCCCTAATCTGCTGAACTCATTATCTTGGATAAAACCTGCCGAATTCATGGTAGCAATAGCCTGCACAATCCATGCATCCACGCATGCCACATAGGCAGAGTTCTTTATACCATACTATGTACTGAGGTCCAGCACCATTGCAACACTTACATTCATGTGGCTTGGTCAAAACCATTATTAACTCGAGTTCTATGAACTAGCAGTATTAGCACGTTACAGTCAAACAACACATTGATAACGGGTATATGTAGGATTGAAGCGCCCATATTACACTCAAATAATGACATCAACCACGCGCACTTTGATTAAAGTAACAGGAAACACGAGAAACAAATCTGCAGAAAAAAAAATACGACGGCCACTGAGAGGTATACAGTATATCGAAGCACAAAGACACGTACTCGTAATCGAGGCTCTCAATAGGGCAGACGTTGGCGCCGACGACGGCCATCTGTGACGTGGTGTTCGCGCCGCGATGGTGTAGCAGCGGCCGCTCCAGCCCGGTAGCCTCCTCGACGTCCCTCTCCCACCTCACCGACCTCGTCGACATCGGCGTCATCGCCGACATCGGCGTCGCCAACGGCGTTGAGCAGGGGCTCTCGGCTGCGACCGAGTCGTATTCTATTGCAGCCATCACCCTGGAAGTTTTATAATCAAGAGAGGTCCTGTGTTCTTCGTCCTGCTCTTGGACTCTACAAAATATAGACACATGCAATGTCGAGACAAACGGGAGATTAAAAGAAGTTTGTGATTGCGATGGTAAAACAAGATCGAGTAAAACACGACACGGAAGTTATATTTTGTTAATCTAACTAACTAGGAGATAAGCCGGTCTCATTTTGTCTGAAAAAATTGTTTGTCGTCTTCGACAACATTGGAAACATGTAACCCCCAAACACACACAGTAATTAATCCAAAACATGTCTCAATCTTTCTTTTCGTTCAGGTTTTCCAAGCACTTCAACAACTAGATTAATTGTCTTGTTCATAATGCCAATTACAGCTAAAAGTGTAGCAATGCGCCAATGCAATGGTTCGTGACTAAATTTGTGCTTACGATTCCAAGAACAAATTGAAAAACCTAGTTTTAAGCAATTTATTTACCATCGAGAGAACAGATGTCTCTTTCACCGACCAAGACCAATCCATAACACCATATCGATGACGATTATTCTACCCAACATACGCATTCATGTAACTCGTCACCATTCAAACTAGCCAGTAGCAACATTTAACAGGAAAAATATCAATAAGCGTACGATTGATTAATTGTAACTGACCGATCGAAACACTTCTACATCCAATCTTGATCAATTTCCTCCTGTCCTCGGGTCACGCACCGGCCGGTTAGTTCTATTCCACGGCGAAGCAGAGAGGATTCAGCGTTTGTCCACGCACGCGCGCGAAGAAGAAAGGATATGGGCGCCGCGAAGCGATGTGGTCTGGCTAGAATTGCAAGGCAAGGGTGATTTGGTGGTGAGGCGCGGACGAAACGGCGGTAAGCTAGGAAAGATGATTAGCATGCGCCATGCCAGACTTGGCAGGTTCCTTAATTAGGTTTTGCAGAAGAAACAGGCCGTCCGGTGATCGCCGTGGCTCGCATGGTAATCCAATATATGTTACCTACCGGCTACCGCTAAGATTATCCACGCATTCGTCTCTCGAAAAAAGGAAAGATTATCGACGCATTTTATGGGGAAAAAAATGATGTAGATATTTTATATACTGTAATTGTAGATGTCTTCGGGAATATTTCTATGTATGTACGTACAGTTTGTTACCTGGTCAAGTGTACAAAATCCTCGCGTGTGATCGTACGTGCAGTGCCTTGATCGACATTGCAAATAAATCCACGTCAAAACATCTAACAGAATCTGAACTTTATCTCTTTCACGGATACTAGTCATAGGACTCTACGGTGTTGCGATCGATGTACTAAAAAACTATTTTTAAAAAATAAAACAAAATAAACAGATTCCAGTAACTTAAAAAGAGATAAAGACGTGAAGAAACAAACAGATTCTGCTGCCATCTCGTTGCCTGGGCTGAAGCCCTTTCCACGCCGTCCCGGCTTCACATAGCACTGCGTGTTCCCGGCCCGCTCAGATCGCTCTGGTTCGCGCGCGCTTCTGGCCCTGCAAAGCCCCCTCAGGCCGCTCCGCTCCACAGCGCAGTACCACACACGCATCGCTACACTAGCACTACGATGCCCGCACCGCACCGCACGGCCGGCCGCGTCCTCTGCGTTTCGCCTTCCTATGGGAGCTATGGGCCGTGCCCGCGCCGGGCGACTCCCCTTTCGCCGCGCGTACGAAGCGCCTAAATCATCGGGCCGCACCGCCCGTTTTCCCCTTGGAAAACACGCCGTGCCGCATCTCCCTTTCGCTGCGCTGCGCTTCGCTTCTCTCGCCTCGGTCGTGACGTTAAGACTGCACGTGGACCGGCGCGGGTTCAGTCCACTTCCACATGGGCTGCACACCGCCCAAGCAGGCGGTTCCGATCACAAACCTACCTGTGCTCAGTGGCTGAATTCCTGGGCCTTCCTCCCCTGCACGGCTGCACTGCTTCCGCCTCCGCTTGAGCCGCTTCACGTTCCCCGCCTGGGCCTCGTTACCATGGGCTGCCGCGTCTTCGGCTGAACCGGATGCTATTTCAGCAGTGATCTAAAAAGGATGAATATACATACGCGATTTCTCCTAGCTATCTCCGAGTTTTCTTCCAGGAAAGGTAAATAATAGATGTCGCCATCTCCGACTCCAATCGGGCATTATATTTGTTGTTCAACCGCGTTCCTAGTTTGAGATTTAAAAAAAAAAGAAGGTAAATTCCCCAAATATTGTCATGGAAATCACGAAACGCATTGGGCATATTCCACATCTTCTTGGGCCCGGGGCAGGTTTTTGCTAAGAAACCGTATCCAGACCGAGAGTCTTGGTTTGGTTTAAGATGAGCTTCTCATCTATTCAGTAGTCTATAAAAAGGATGCGACCTCAACCATTGTACTACAATTTTCAGAAGAGCAATAAACAAAATCTACAAGTCCTATCAAATTTCTGTTTCAATCTATTATTATGTTACTGTATTCTTCCATCGTTCTTACGATTCTGAGTTTGTCTACGACGTAATCGTTCGGACTAGACTCGTCAGCGACAGTTTTTGCAATAAAAATACTAGTTTTTGCAACAACAAAAAAAACCTTGGGAATTCTAAAATTTGCGTAAATTTTTTCTCGAACTGAAATTTTACATTTAAATCCTTGAAATTGCAGAATTCACGGAAAGTTTTATTTCTAAGCATAAAAGGGCCCCATGAATTCAATTTTTGAATTGATTTTAGCATTTGAAACATGTTTAACTTTGTTATTATTATTTCTATGCAATTTATGTATTGTATTTATTATTTTTATTATTTGTGATTATTTATATTACTTTAAACACTAAAATAGTAGTAAATCATGAAAAATGTATAGAAAAATACGATAACATTATAAGAATTTTTGTAACTATTTTTGTAAATTATCAGCAGTAATATTATGGAATCTTTACATAAATATGTAGATGACTGGCATTACGAACCGGCAATTCGAAGAGTTGGCCCAGGATGGCCACAATTACCTAACTTCAGCATCAAATATCGAAATCGTACTTGGAGCCAAGAAGCTCTGTGCTGCTATTGGACTTAGCACCTTGAACGACGCCACTCCAATTGCTGAGGAGAATGATCAAGCACTTCATTTCCTCAAACATCATCTCTGCCTAACGCTCAAGAATGAGTATATGGCAGAAAAGAACGCACTAGCTTTGTGGACCGCACTGAAGAAGCGGTTCGAGAAGCTGAAATACACCATTCTTCCTCGAGCAAAGTAAGAATAGAACCGACTACGTTTTGCTGACTACAAGACCGTGGAGGAGTACAATTCTGCATTGCACAAAATCTGTACAAGTCTTCAACTCTATGGTAAGGAAACCACAGATGAGCAGAAAATTGAGAAAACTCTCTCTAGCTTTCACCCAAACGCGCTGCAATCCACACACAACTATCGGCAGGGCGACTACAAGGAGTATACCGAACTAATTAACATCATGCAAGTTGCAGAAACTCAAGATAACGTTCTCATAAAGAACTATATCTCACAACCGCCTAGTAGCAATGTTGGTCATGAAGTTAATGCAAGCAGCTACAAGGTGAGAAAGCCTCACTCAAGGGAAAGAGGTAAAAGGGTAAAGTCATTGGTCGTAAAATCAAACAGAATACTCAAGCCAAAAAGGGCAAACAAAATAAACGTGGTGGGAAGCCCTATGGTCAGCAGGACCAAAGTTGCTACAAATGTGGCACTTGGCGACATTGGTCACATGTTTGTCGTGAGCCGTAACACGTGATTGATGCTTTTAAGTCTAAGAAGAATGGCAAATAACAGCATGAGGCACACCTCACCATTGCAGGCACAGATGATCCATAGTCATGGGTTACACTCATGGATGTAGACAGCCCAGTAGTAGCCTCCATCACACCTTCTTTGGACATCGTAGCAGCAGCTGTAGTTGCCGAAGAAGAGAAGTTGGATATGGAGCAGATTCAGGCAGAAGTTTCTTCATACTTCACTGATTCAATCTAGTGCACGCATTATACTTAGATTTTATAGTCATTTGCAGTTTATGATTGTGATAGAACATTGAATTTTTTGAATAATGGTTGTAAGCTCTAGGAGAGCAAAGTAATAAATTTTTATGATGAGTCCTACAAGACTTTTTCCCGTATTAATAATAGCATGTTATATTCTGTTTTGAAGTATTTTATTTATGTGTGTGGATTTCTTCCTACCCTATATTAATAAATACTTTATATATCAGAATGTGTGTGGTGCCCTATGGAAGAAGTGTACTTAGTAGATAGCAGCACAATGAATACCATATTAAGAGAGATACAAAATTTCCAGTTGATCAACAAGAATGTTGGTAGTCTTACAACAATCGTAGGCAGCGATACTTGTATAATAGGCTGACGAAGAGCCACAATTATACTCCGATGGACACAACATTGGTCATTGAAGAAGCCTTATTGTACCAAGAATCGATTGGAACTCTCTTAAGCTTTAAAGATATTCACGCTAACGGTCTCCACGCAGAGACTAAAGAAAAGTATGGTAAGGAATACCTGCTCATTACAAAACGCGAAAAATAGAAAAAGGGTATTAGAACGATTTCCTTTATATGAATCTGGGCTATACTACACTCACATTAAGGCACCTGCAGCCTATACTATCATGAAAATAACTTTTAGAAGCTTTTAACTTTTCTGTCTCTGGCATGATAGATTAGGCCACCCAGTCTTAGAATGATGAGAATATAATTAATAATTCTCAGGGACATAATATCAATGTAAAAAATTTCCCGAATCAGAAAGATTGTGTACCTCGTATGTGCCACCGGGAAACGGATTACTCCCTGCATTCCTGGACCGTATCCAAGGAGACATTAGCAGTCCTATACAGCCCCTGTTAGGGCCATTTAGGTACTTTATGGCGCTCATCTATGCTTCATCGAAATGGTCGCATGTACACTTATTGTCTACGAGAAATCATGCTTTTGCAAATCTGATCTCGTAGATAATTAAAATTAAGAATAATTTCCCTAAGCATCATGTGAAGTCCATCAGAATGGACAACGCCAGAGAGCAATGGGAATTACCGCTGAGCATTCTGTATCACATGTCCATACCCAGAATGGACTAGCATAGGTGGGAATTACCGCTGAGCATTCTGTATCACATGTCCATACCCAGAATGGACTAGCATAGGCATTAATTAAAAGAATTAAATTTATTGCCCGACAACTCTTACATAATTGTAATTTACCAACTACATGTTGGGGGCACGCGGTCCTACACGCAGCAACTCTCATCAATTTTCAACCGTCGATATATAACATAAATTCACCTATGCAACTAGCGCAAGGGTCAACACCGAAAATCTCTCATCTACAAAGGTTTGGTTGCGAGGTTTATGTACCTATACCATCACCGCAGCGAACTGCAACGGGCCCTCTTCGAAAGTCTAGGATATACATTGGTTATGAGACAACATCCATAATCAGGTATCTAGACCCCATGACTGAAGATTTGCGTACAACCCGCTTCGCTGATAGCATATTTGATGGGGATAGTTTCCCGTCATTTGGGGAGGAAATAAACCCCTTGATGAAAAATATCGAAAATGATGTGGTAATCCACGAGAATCCATGCATATGACCCGCGCAGTAGTGAAGCAAATAGAGAAGTCCAGAAGATAATTGATTTACAAGCATTAGCGAATCAACTGTCTGACCACTTTAGTGATTTGAAAAGCGTGACCAAGTCGTATGTGCCTGCAGGCAATGCGCCGGAGAGGGTTAAAATACCAAAAAAATTGAAGGTATCCCTAATCCCGTCTAGAGGTCTCAGAATAAAAGGACGAGAACTCCGACCCCTCGAATCCAAAGTAACCGGGGACGTCTGGGAAAATAATAAGAATGACTTGACATAGCCGATCGCTAAAGTTTTCCACAAGTAGAAGGGGAGCCAGTTGAGACCTGGCACCAATATAGAACCTTCGGTAAAAGGCATACCGAATTTGAATATTCCCAAGGAGGAGACATCAACATGGATGTGATTGCACACATCGGAGATAAAAAAACTAAAGGGACTTGCACTCGCAATTGAAAGCAGCGGTGAGCAAATAGAAGCATTGGAAGTATCGCCCCATGAAGAAATAGCTATAAATTATGTGACCACGGGAGAATCTATGAATATAACAACAACCAATGACGATATTTATTTTGAAAATAAAATTACCACAATCATCAATCTTGATCGAAAGCTTGCATCGCTCGCTGAATGTAAGAAAAGACCAGTTTAGGAAGATTGGAAGAAGACAATAGAAGCATGATTATTATCTCTGAATAAAAGAGAGGTTTTTAGGCCATTAAACCGCACGCCTCCCTAAGTGGGTATTTGTTCGATAGAGAAATGAAATAATAAAGTTGTAAGACAAAAAATAAGGCTCGTTGCACAAGGTTTCACTCAACGACCAGGAGTCGATTGTGAAGAAACTTATTCCCCGGTCATGGGCGGAACTACCTTTAGATATTTAATCTCAATGGCAGTAAACTTGAATTTAAAAATAAAATTGATGGATGTGGTAACTACATACCTTTATAGGAACTTGGATTCTGACATTTATACGAACGTACCCAAAGGTATCCCTATCCCGAACAAAGACAGAGCAAATAGAAATCTGTGAAGTGTGCAACTCAGAAAGTCACTGTATGGAGTGAATCAATCAGGCAGAATGTGGTATAATCACTTGAGCGACTTTCTCTGCAAGAAAGGCTACACGAACAATGAGGATTGTTCCTATATTTTTATACAGCGATCTCAGGATGGATTATATATAATCTCACTATATGTAGATGATATGAATATCATCGGGGCTATGGAATATATTAAGAAAGCAAGCTCTTACCTTGAGTCGGAGTTCGAAATGAAAGACTTGAGTAAAACCAAATATTACATAGGCTCGTAGCTTAAGCATACCCCTGAAGGGATTTTAGTACACCAGTCAACCTACCCTCAGAAAGTGTTATAACGGTTCGGCTTTGAAAAGATATATCCTTCGAAAGTGCCGATGGTCGGAGATCCTTGCAGTAGGATAAGAACCCGTACAGACCTAAAGAAGAGGGAGAGGAAGTTCTAAGGCTGGAATTCCCATACTTGATGTAATAGGAGCACTCATATATTTAGCAAACTATACTAGACCGATATTGTATTTGTCGTGAACCTACTAGCATGGTATAGTGCAGAACCTACCAAAAGACATTGACAGGGAATAAAGGACATCTTCCGATAGCTCCAAGGAAGCAAAGATCTTAGTCTATTCTACAGAAAGAACCAAGACCTAACTATGGCTGGCTATGTAGATGCTGGGTACCTGTCATACCCACATATAGTTAAGTTGCAAATATGCTACGCATTCATATGTGGTGGAACTACAATTTCATAGAAATCGTCTAAGCAAAGCCTTGTATCTACTTCGACAAACCACTCAAAAATCACAGCACTGTACGAGTCCTCACGAGAATGTTCTTGGCTTCGTGAACGATTCACCACATCCAGTAGTCATGTGGATTGAATATCACGTAAACCCCACACTATTATCTATGAAGATAATGCAACTTATGTTGCACAAGTGCAGAGGAGTTATGTGAAGAGTCCCTCACTAAGCATACCAACCCTAAGTTCTTCTATACTCACGAATTGTAAAAGATGGATAAAATTAAAGTATGTCATACTAAGTCATATAAAAATCTTGCAGATTTATTCACTAAGTCACTTACAGTGTCTAACTTTGAAAGACGCATACGTGGAATTGGAATGATGAGACTTAGAGAAGTGCATAATTCAGGGAGAATCTTCGCTAACTCTTTTATTAAAGCTTGATCACGAAGATCGAGTACCCAAAGAATAAATTCTGAAGATTAAATGAAATTGGGTGGGTTGTACTCTTTTTCCATTGACGAGTTTTTCTGAAGTTTCTCGGCTAAAATTTTTAATGAGGCAATTCGTGCAGCACAGCAGAACGTGTATCATGTACTCTTTCTCCAAAAAAAATTTCCACTAGATTTTTATGTAGTTTTGATGAGACATGAACATGACAGATGAGTACCAAGGGGTGTGTTAAGAAACCAGGCTCATGCCGAGAGTTCTGGTCCAAAGTGGGCTTCTCATCCATCCAGTAGCTTATATAAAGGAGGAGGGGATCACAACCATTGTACTACAGTTTTCAGAAAAGCAACAAAGAGAAGCTAGAAGTCCCCTCATATCTCTGTGTTTAATCTATTATTCTGTTCTTGTATTTTTGCATCGTTGTTACGATTCTAAGTTTGTCTATGAGGTAATCGTCGAACTGACCGCGTCCCTCAACAATTTTATTCATTTGTAAATTAACTGACATCCTTTCTCCCAGATCACACCTATCATAAATCACCTTTCCAAATGTACATCTTGTACTTTCAAGGGTATTTCGAACATGCATCCCTCGCTGCTGCACCTTCCGTTCCCTTGATCTCTCTCTCTTTTTGGCCTTTTCTCGGCTTATTTTCGTGCTTTACTACTTTGAATCACTTTGCATTTGTTTGAGATGCTGATCAAACTATATATACCTTTCTCTTGCTCTATCCATATCTTGCTCATGAAGTTCCTGGGAATCGGGAATTGCAGATTGGAGTGTCTAGTTCATCCTGGCATCGTATGCTAAGCTAATCTCACAAGATATTCGTTTTTTCATCGTTTAAATCTCCTTGCCTTTCGTGTCAAGCTGCTCATGTTTAGATCACACTAGCTAGTGCTTACTGCCTAGTTAACAGTTACCTTTTGCCGTTTAGCTACTCGTACGTATGCATTTGTTGCATTCCACTGTGACAAGCATGAAGGCCGCAGTTGACGACGTCAAGGTTATGTTCACGAGGAAGGAGTCCTTCACCGGCCTCGCCAAAACGGTCGCGTTTCTTGTGATCTTCGCACTCGGCGTGGTCGCCGGCCAATGGGCGGCCACCGGGCCCAGCCAGTACCACGGCACCTACACCAGCTTCATGTTCCCGAGCACCACCGTTTACGCCGCCCCTTCCGGCAACGGCGGCGGGGTATGCGGCCGTCCCGACGGGGACGCCGGCTTCGCGGAGTTCGTGGCCCCGACGCGCCTCATGCACGACATGACGGACGAGCAGCTGTTCTGGCGCGCCACGATGGTGCCGGCCGCCGGCGCGTACCCGTTCGAGCATGTGCCCAAGTCCAAGGTGGCCTTCATGTTCCTCGCCGGGCGAGGCGTCCTGCCGCTTGCGCCGCTCTGGGAACGCTTCTTCCGCGGCCACGAGGGGCTCTTCTCCGTCTACGTCCACGCGCTGCCGGGGGTGGCTCTCAACGTCTCCAAGGACTCGCCGTTCTACGGCAGGCAGATCCCCAGCCAGGTGCACGATACAACGCCGCCGCCATTACTGGCGCCCTATGCCGGTCATTCTCACGATCGCTGCATCTGATCCTTCCATTACATGGCTTGCTTTCCCTTTTCCCCAGGAAACCTCATGGGGCTCCATATCACTCATGGACGCCGAGAAGCGGCTGCTCGCGAACGCGCTGCTCGACTTCTCCAACGAGCGATTCGTGCTCCTTTCTGAGAGCTGCATACCGGTGCAGAGCTTCCCGACGGTCTACGAGTATCTCGTCGGCTCGCGGCACAGCTTCGTGGAGGTCTACTACCAGCAGAACAAGCAATGCCGCGGCCGGTACAGCCGCCGCATGGCGCCGGTCATCACGTTGCCGCAGTGGAGGAAAGGATCCCAGTGGTTCGAGCTCAGCCGGGACCTGGCAACGAGCGTCCTGACGGACACCAAGTACTACCCCCTCTTCAGGAAGCACTGCCGGCCGTCGTGCTACCCCGACGAGCACTACCTCCCGACGTTTGTGAACATGCTCCACGGCGGCCGGAACTCGAACCTCACAGTGACGTACGTTGACTGGTCCAAAGGGGGTCCTCACCCGGCCATGTACGGCGCGGGGATGTCACGGTGGACCTGATCCAGAGCATCAGGAAGAGCCCAAAACCCTGCATGTACAATTCTCGGCCGACTTCGACATGCTTCCTCTTTGCCAGGAAGTTCTCGCCTGACACGTTGGAGCCGCTGCTCAACATCTCGTCGACGGCCATGCAGTACTAGCTTTCGCCGTCGACAACGCGGGTGTTTCCGTGTTTGGAACTTAGGATTTACAACCTTGTCAGGTATCAACTGTAACTGGTGAACAAACCAAAATGGCTCATTTGCCGGCATCTTGTAGAATTTGCTACAGTGTGATGTGAAGAGCAGGTTAGGCGTAATTGCATAAGTAGTTTACACCTCATTGACTGATCAGGACCCCGGATTGTCTAGTTGTCTCATGGTATTCGTGCAGCATCCACTTGCAGTACACAAGTTGCTATCTACCAAATGCCAATTGGCATTGAACCACCACGGCGTGCAACAGGGTTGGTTTGGTTGTGCTTTCTAATCAAGAAACAGCAGGGGCCCAACATCTGCTGGGGTGCTGCAGTGCACCAACCATTTCAGCTCTTCCGCTCCTTTGTGATCCAACAACTAGATCATTGCATTCAATTTTCGCACTTCACTCGAGTATGAGCGATTCATAGCTGTGGTCCAGTTCATCGATTTTTACGGATCGACCAGGCTTCGCTGACCCAAGAAATGGCCCATCAGCAGCAATGTAAGAACTGTGGTAATAATCCTGAATCCCTTGAGATTTTAGCAACAGCAGCCTGTCAATTAGTGCCACAAAAGCTGGGAAAGCACAAAGCAAAGCTGCAATTTCTCAGCCAAGGAAGGGATTAGGCAAAGCTGTCATAAGCACGTCCATGGTAACTGATGAAATAATCACCAATTAGGCAAAGCATTGTTCCGGCTTTTTGCAAAAGACAAAAGCCTGGAGAGCAGGTGGCCTTAGCAGGTGGGAGTAGCATTTGGTATGGTAGTAGAATGCTTTTAAGCAATACTTGAGATAGTTAATGAAATAAATGATGTGAAAGTAATAAAATGGCAACTAGGACAAATAAAAAAAGGCGAAATCTCATCAGAACTGACCATACAGCTCATTCAGCAAGCATGTACGTATCCACAGAATGCTTGGATCACATTTCATATACATATATAACCTGTATGTACAAGGACGTCTCTTTATGAACTCGTGCTTTGAGTATTAACACAAGGCCGAGAAAATTTGATACAATTGGACCTGGCATTGCAAGCTCACTCACAGCCTTTCAGAATGTCAGCAAGACCGTTGCGCTGCTCGTCGGTCAGCTGCTTCGGGAAGACGATCTCAAACTTCACCCTTAGATCGCCCCGCGCGCCTTTCTGTTCGACAATGGGCATCCCTTCCCCTTTGATGACCTTTTCATACCCCGGACAGATGATTTCATCCTGAAATGAGCAGCTCACCTTCTTGCCACTCAGAAGCCTGAATGAGAAGGACCAACCGGTGAGCGCGCTCACCATTGGCACCTCGGCTTTCAGCACTAGGTTGTTGCCTACCCTCTTGAACATCGGGTGCTTCTTCTCGGATATGGTGAAGACCGCATCGGCAGGTAGGCATCCCGGTCTCTCATCCCCCATGCCTTCAGAGGTGACCTTGTGCCCTTTCTTCCACCCTGGTTTCACCAGGATCATCTGGCTCACCTCCTTCTTAACTATTGACCTGTCCAAAACATTAATCCAGTGAAGGTGATTAGTCCACAATGCTCCAAGAGAGAGAGAGAGTCCAATGAGGAAGGAAGCTTAGGAGTCACTGTCTCTGAAATCTGAATCCTCCTAGGCCACCACCCACACATGTAAAAAGAATTATGAATATTGCCTATGACTCAAAAGGATCACTTCTTTTATAGATGATAGATCCAAAAGTAGGGTATTCAAAACTCCCAACAAACATGTATGCACATACGTGGCGAAGAAAGAAACTTGAAACCTAAGAATTATCTCCTCAAGATAGGATCCTAATAACACAAAACCCTGTTCAAAAACATCATTATTATGTCTTGTGTTAGGTAGGATAATCTTGCAAGAATAGGATAGATACCCGGAAGGGAAAAGGCACACACCAAAGGGCACTTGTGTAAAGGTTTCATGCCTATGTTTCAAAGGAAACTAAATATTCCACTGACAAATGCAGCCTATAAAGCAGTCACCCCACTGTAAGAAAGAAGTGCGCCATAGCCTGGAAAAGAAGAAAGTGATCGTGCTGGTTTACTATTTATCGAGCAATTCTAAACCATGCAGAGAATTGTGGGCACAAAGTGGAATGCATGTCACCGTCAGAACAAATTCTGAATTCTTGCCTACCCTGAAGTTTCCAAGTATCGATCCATTGGAATCACATGTTTGCGAGTTAATCACATCAATGCTGTTCCGCTTGAATTAAAACTTTTGTTTTTCTAATGAAAAAGAAACAGATGACAAGCGATTGCTCGTCAGAATTCAGGTGAAGTTTCAATCAATCTTGTCCACGGATTAGGTGTAACCGCGTTAGGGGCAAAAAACACTACCCGTTCTTGGTGACGACGTCGCGGGTGAACCTGACCTCCTTCTTGCAGCCGTGGCAGAGCTCCTCGAGGGTGCACTCGAGCTTGCGCTCCAGCGGCGGCGCCTTGCGCATGATGGAGCTGGAGAACTCGGCGAACGCGCGCCGCCCGCCCGAGTTGCCTGAGCTGTACACCTTCTTGAACTCCCTCGCCGGCGTGCCGGGCGCGCTCCTCGTGCCAAAGTCGTCGCTGCGCGCCCTCTCCATGCGCACCCCGCCGCCGACCGCCCCGGCCTTCTCGCCCGCCCGGCCGTCGTTGCACACCCCGAACACCGCCCTGTTCTCCTGCTGGTCGAGGAGCGCCTGCGCAAGAAGCCCACGCGCAAGAACAACATCACGACACATTGCAATTCATAACACATGCATCTGCAAGGGGGTCATCTCACTCACCTCGTAGGCCTCGGTGATGGCCTTGAAGCGCGCCTCGGCCTCGGGCTTGGACGACGACGGGTGCTTGTCGGGGTGCCATTTCTTGACGAGGCTCTTGTACGCGGCGCGGATTTCCTGCGGCGAGGTCTCCATGGGGATGTTCAGAATCTGGTGGTACAGCTCGGGTGGGTTTCCCATTGGAGGAGATGGGGGGATGGGGTTCTTGGGCGGCTCGCGGTCGCAGGGGAAAGCAAGAAACAGGGGAGGAACGGAAAGAAACGAGGAGTGGTGTTTTTTTTTTTTTTTGCAGAGATGGAGAGGGGGAGAGAAGAAACGGAGAGTGAGCGATATGTGTGGCTTTTATGTAGGGGTACAAGTATTTGAACTGGTTTAGAGAGAGAGAGAGGGAGGAGAGGAGGGTGTCTTGGTATGAATTGTAAAATGGATGTATTAGTGGTGGTGCATGTGGGGCCATGGAGGTCATGAGGGTGGACTGGCAATGGACATGGACATGGACAAGGACTAGCTACTAGGGTAAGAGGGCAGGATAAGAGGATGTGATGGTGTGGGATTTGTAGCTTTGCGTTTGCATTTGCACCACTACACGATGCTAGCTTTTTGAAGCAAGGTATGAAGAGAAAAGGGGGTTTCCTCCGAGGATTGGTGGTGATATTAGTGGACGATGGAGACAAGTGCTTTTGATGATCACGTCTTTGTGCAAGTTATATTTATAACATTTTTCACGAGGTACAATTGTATGAGAGTGAATTCTTAGGTATCTATGGTGAAGTTACAATAAAAAAATCCATGGTGAAGTAATATACTCTACTGCCAAACTCAGTTGAAAGCTAAATTTTTCCTCACCAATTCCAATTCAAAGTTCATAAAATTCGCAGTCAAAAGTTCTTAGATCCCAATCGATGGTTTGTTTTATTGCAGTTGAACGTCTAATTTTTTCCTCAAAAACCCAAATAAATACTGTTTTTGCATTCAATTTTGAGAGCTCCTTTTTTTGCGCTACAACGGAGAAGTAGCGGGCAGTGGTCAATTAGAAGCACCCTCGTAACAAATTCATGGTAAACCAGAATCATCAGGTCCACTAAGGGTACCCGTGTGGCACAGAGCCATTTTATTTGGAGCTCTTTTTTTATGGTACACTCAATTTACTGCGGTTTGTCTATTCTTTTTTTAATCAAATGATTCAGATTAGTTAGAATTTAATTATATTACAGCTAGTTGTATGAGTAATAGAATCCCAAAAGAGTGGAATTGTAATATGTGAAAATTATATTACACAAGAGTAATATTTTCAACTTTAATTGAAAAGTTCATAATACCCATACGAAAAACTATAAATATAAAGAAATGTCTATTATACGTTTAATAAATCAATAGTCAGATTTGATTTATACTACCACCGTACGCTACCCTACAGGTAGAATGTACCATAAGAATTTCTCTTTATTTAATACTCGGTTAATTGCTTCCAACAAAGCATCAGGGGCATAGTCCAAATTTGGTGGTACTTGTGAAGTTACTACTACTAAATCAGCAGATCCGGTGTAGTGAACAGCTAGTTGTACCGCGTTACTCCTTCATAAAGCCCAGATCAATTCACTCGTGACACCACTCCAAGGCTCCAAGCCCAAGCGTGAGCGTGTGAAAAGGAGATCACTGCGTGTATCAGTGTTGCATGATCATGCATGCCCTTGCATCTGTTGCAGGTGAATGATTTGGCGAATAAGTACGGCATGGTTAGCTATTATTGTCCGTACTGGCAAAATCACTATGCGCTACTCGTGCATGCATGCTGTGTCGCTACTTAACAGGCCGCCTGATTCACCCAGATCAAGCCGTCCCTCGCTCTGTGCGGCTGTCAGCCTGTCACGCCGGCCGATTCACCAATATTTTTCTCGAAGTCGCTTTGGTCCATAGAAACCCAATATATTATAGATAGATTGACATACACTACTCGTCCGTCTATACTCCAGTGAGGCATTGAGATGCATTTACAGTTAGTCGATCAATGGTCACGCTCTCCTTGGATTCTTCCGAGCGCGGCACGGCCATATGCATGTGCAAAGTGGGAGGGTAGGAAAATGGACGAACGCCTCATGAAGTGCCTATTCATCGCCACCTTGCGCGTCTCATTGCAGACGCGATGCCACGTACTCGATCAAGGACCAGACCGGTTTTGTCCCGAGAATTGAATGAGCACGAAGGGTACCAACAAAAGACAGCGGTGTGTAGATGACGTACAACTTCCGAGTCAAGGCGACGACGAACGACTGGCGGTAGTAACTTCGAATCGCAGAGGGGTGGTAAAACGTAAATGGAGTAACAATGTGGTGTTGCGATCTCGCGTCGTAAGTTTGTAGTAGACGACTATAGACAAGCTGTAAGGTTTTAAAAAAATTACTACTCTCGATGAGATGAAATTGACGAGCGCGCGCGACTCGGCAATCCACAGGCACGTGGCTATACTATATGAGAAATCGAACGGTGATTCCACGTTTCGAGAACCAATTAGTTAACCTCTCCAGTCTCGATAGGTGTATTTGCACAGGAGAACCCAATTAACAAGCACCCATGATCATCGTAAACTTCAACCAAATCATCCATGCAGTAACCAAACATGTTTGCCACATGCCACGCTTTGCACGGCTGACTGACTAGCGATTCTAGTAGACCAACACCTTTCGCGCGGAGAAAAAAATTACGTGTCCCGCGCACGTTCTCGCTTGCCTGGTCCAATCAAATCGTCGCCGGCTGGGGAGCGGGGTAACGTACGGGTCACTGGTGTGGCCGTGTATATTGGGTGGATTTCACCGTGCGCTCGGGGAAGGCCGCGCGCGGGTGGTTGGCGGGGTGCGGCCGTGTAGGTTGGCCAGGGCCGAGGCTTAACTGCGCGCGCGGTGGTTGCTCATCAGCGGCGGTCGATCGTCACGTCTCGACGCGGCGAGTTTGGCTCGATTCCATTGGATTCGGTGGGCGTCTGGGCGAACCGCACTTCTTTTTGTACACACAAACCATGTCCCAGTAGTATCGGCACACATACATTTGCGTGTTCCTCTACACACGTGATCTCTACTACTTAAAAGAAATAATTAGTGATGGTCTGTTCTCCCTCATACGATGTGAGCCGTTAGATCTATTTTTTTCGTGAGATGTGAGCCGTAGGATGTCGTTCTTTTTTGATTCCTTCCGTGCGTACGGTTGGCCACTCATAGCCTACTCTCCACTCCCTCCACACCCCAACTGCTCAAGTTGGTGCACAAGAACTCCAAAAAATTCCATCGATCTTTCCAATAACATGTTACCGACAGATCGTTTGCATTTTAAAGGCTGAGCACGACGACTATTAACGATATATTTTTTTTAATCTGTAGCAAAGCACGAGTATTAAACTATTAACTTTTAAAGAGACAATAGTTATTGCAGAGCGTCGACACCTGTTTTTCCACTAAACTTGTACACGCACTCGCGAATATTTTTTTTTTGGTGAGGCGCATGAGGTTTGAATTCGAGAGTTGAACCTGGCGAGTAGCTCGCTCACCAGCGACAGCTTGGTCCTCGAGCCGCACTTCATGGTTCGGTTGTTTAGACTCCCGTGCTGTTTTTGAAGATGATACAAGGAGATAGTATCGGTACGTAATTTGACTTGGAACGAATCACGATCTCACGTGAAAAGAGGGAGGGAAGGGGCGATAAAAGAAGACCACTGCTTGCAGTTGGGGGGTCACTTTTGGCCGACAACGCTGCCAAATCGAAACCATATTAAATTATTAATGCCCAAGAATTCAATGTTATGCATTTCTTGATCCAAATGCATGGAGAATTATCAGCTCACACGTCACTGGCTTCATCTCCCGGAGGAGCAAGTGTCCACACCAAACTTACAGAAATCAAATTAAGTCATACCAGAAAGACTACTTGACAGTAGCAAGAAAAGTTCCATTAGGCCATTGGGGCTGGGTGGAACATGAAACGTGGACTGGTTTGACCCCATTCCAAGCCCAGATCAAATCAGTATTAACACGTGATTTTGACACTCCAACGAAGGTTAGTTACAGAAGAGACCATGGGGTGAAACTCTGTAGACGCCAGTGGAAAGGAAGATCCTAAACGTTGAGCTATGTCAGCAGCAGTGAGTGGACAATCATGCGTGCAGTATCTCTATCGGTTGTGATCGGATCAGCATTTCTTTCTCTCGCCTGGAGAAAAATTTGCAGTAAAGTCGAGACAAGATCGATGGAATCCGATGATTTATTGAACCCGAAAGAATCCGATGATTTATTGAACTTCGTTTTTGCTTCGTTTTTTAAGTAGTCTACTAGTATTTGAAAACAATATTCCCAGGGTTTTATTTATTTCAGGAAAATATTTATTGCAAGAAAGCTCATTTCTTTCAGGTTGGGATAGATGCTGGACCAGACTGAAATACTCTCTGAGCCTCAGATAGAGTTATGCATACATCAATGACTTGTCTTTTATTTTATTTTATTTGTTGTGAGGAATATCGATCACTTTTCTTTTCCTTACGAGCATACATTATTTCTTTAAATAGGCCCTTAACAAATTTGAAATGACACAAAATAACTGGGAAATAACCATGAAATTTCCAACCCTTTTTATCTAAAGATGGAGTGACTGAATGGATAAACAACACTGACGATGATTTACTATCGATCTTACGAATGGATATTACAGGTTTTCTAAAATTAGAATGACACAGAGAAAAACACATGGATTTAGACAGATTCAGGGTTTCTCCGGAGAGAATAACAACTCTACTTATGTGTTGTTGTATTAACTATGTTGTTTACAATTAGGAAGAAGATCACTAGAACTAATGCTTAATGTCTTCTTGCTCTTGCCCTTCGGTCTTGCCTCCTTACTTTTTATATAGTGTATGAAGGGTCCAGGCCAAGAGACACCTCAACACTTGATAGAATGCGCACGTTGATGGAAGTTATTGTTAGAAAAATAACACCCCACGTCGTCTGACAGTTATCGTCAAAGACAGATGTGCAATACATGCAGTTATCCTAGAGGATAACAGCGTATGCTAACTGCTCTGTGTCTTAAACACAACACATAAGATTACTTAGTCAATTGAACCCACATGTCTGTAAGCTTTGTTGACTACTGTAGTAGTCGTGAATCGACTGTTAGAAAGCCTTACACACCATGAGGTGGTCGGCGGTTTACGAGGACACCGCTATGAATCCTCCACGAACAACCGTCGAACTCTTTGATATGGCTGATAAGTATGCGGCCGCTAGTGAGGCGGTTGAATGGACTGAAGCCATTGATCGAAAAGATAAAATCCCTCAACCTGGCCTTGAGAAGTCAGAAAAGAATCCCAAGAAGGTTTCCAAAAAGAAGGAGCACCGCAAGATGGGCGCCAAGGAAGTCCTAGCGGTTCCAGATAAACCGTTCAAGGGTAAGAAGGACTATACCGGTCGGGGCAAGGCCAAAGTTCCGACCGATGGCCATAATAAGGGTAAGAAGTGGTGTCCACTTCACCAACAGGCAGGGTATGACTTGCGCACTTGCCGTGTTTGGCAAAAGAAGCTGGAAGATTTTTATGCAGGTAAAGGCCCACTCCCCGCAATCCAAGAGTTGGGGGAAACAAGTTCCAAAAAGGACAAGGATGGCGACGAAGAGATGGAGTACCGTGAGCCTCGGCAAGACGGTCAATATGATCTTCTGAGGTTCTTCTTCATACGACTCACGCCACACACGAAAGCCATGGGCAGGTCGACCTAATTGTAGAGTTCTACGACCATAAGGTGGTCTGATCAGTAATCTCCTTCAAAGAAAGAAGATTGCCTCGCCTCATCAACTCGACCGTAGGTTCCCTATTATCGTAGAACCTACTATTAATTATTGCAAAGTCAATCGACTGTTGTAGAAAGTGGTAGCTCTTTAAATATATTATTTTCGGAGCTTTAGAAGACATGCGGTTCCTGGATCAAAAGTAAAACCGGTGAAATCGCATTCCATGGCATAGTTCACGGTTCTACCGCCAAACCGATAGGACAAGTATCCTTCGCTTCGCTTGGAAGTCCCGATAACTTCCGAACGGAAAAATTTCATTTGACGTGGTTGATTTTGAAACCGCATATAATGGAATTCTTGGTCGTCGGCGTTAGCAAACTGCTGAAAGCCTACCACCACGGTGGGGTTCGTGGAGATCGCAAAATGGCATACGCATGTGATCGAAGATCCTTAGAATCGGTCGATGAGTTACCGAAATTACGACTCATCATGCATGCAGGTCAAGCACTCCGCACCCAAGATAACGCCCAAACCATCCGACTGACCAAGGAGGTTCTACTCGACAAAGACGCTTCTTTAGGAAACGCCATGTCAAGCAATGATGGTGGATCCTCACCAAAAGTCTTGCCGACGGAGCAGACTCAATACTAAATAGGAAGAGTCGCCGTCTCCTTCCTTCGAGCAAACAAGGATGTATTCGCATGGCAACCATCCGACATGCCCGAGTCCCTGGGAGGTGATCGAGCACAGGCTAGCGCCCACCGATAAAAATCCGGCCAAGCGTAAACTCGGACGTTTCGCACCCGAACAGGAAGGATGCCATCCACCGAGATTGACAAGCTCTTAAAGGTGGATTCATTCGTGAAGTACATCACCCTCAATGGCTCGCTAATCCTGTAATGGTTAGGAAGAGTAATGGGAAATGGAGGATGTGTATAGACTTCATAGATCTTAATAAAGCTTGTCAGAAGGACGATTTTCCCTTCCTCGCATTGATCAACTTGTAGACTCTACCTCGGGTGTGAGTTATTAAGTTTTTAGAAGCCTTACCACCATGATAGAGTAAAGAAGATGAAGAGAAGACTTCCTTCATCACTCCATTTGGCACTTCTTGTTATGTAAAGATGCCCTTTGGTCTCAAAAATGTTTGGTGCCACTTTTCAAAGATTAATGCAAAAAACCTTCAGCCCACAAATAGATCAAAATTTGGAAGCCTACGTTGATGACTTGGTAGTGAAAAGTGTCAACTCCGGCGATCACATGCTTGACCTTAAAGAAACCTTCAATAACTTGAGAAGACATAACCTCAAGTTGAATCCGAGAAGTGTGTGTTTGGAGTTTCACTGAAAGCTACTCGGTTTTCTAGTTTCGCTAGAGGTATCGGCGAACCCAAATAAGATATCGGCCATGTAGAAAGGCCTATGATCACCAGGTGGTTGTAGAACATCCTACGACGATACAGGATGGTCGTAGAATGATTTACAACCAATCATCTTAAGCTTTTTCATTATTCATGATAAAAGGTATACTTAAGACTATCGTGAGGACGTTGCTATCTATAATTACAGATAAATAAGTTAATTAATTGAGTATTATTAGATCCTCGTCGAGCACTTTTTTCATCTCAACATTTGGTGTCTCCATTTCTTGAACAACACTATTACATTATCATTCATGGAAAAGCTGTCTCCATTTCCTGAACAGTAGTATTTTTACAGTTACAAAAGACATAACAAATTCTCGTTGTGGCTAGAGAGTTAACAAATTCTCGAATTCAATAATCTCGGGGAAAAAAAACCAGAAGTTGACAATACGACAAATATACAATTCGTTTAGCAAACCATCGACATATATGTATATTGCTTACAAGTTCTTGGAGCCTATCTACTAAGTTGGGTGTGTGTTATTTCATCTCCTTTTTGCCTTTTGCTAATAGAAAATTAAGATATGCCTCCCTAGTTGGCGCCATGGATCTTGTCCTTTGCTCTCCTAGTGGAAACTGAGTAGCAGTAAAGGCTGCTTAGAATAGTGTCACTTGGCAATGATGAGCGAGCAGAACATGGTAAGATTCTCCGTTACGTCAGTTCTGCAAATTAATAGGATTTGAGCAATGTGATGACAGTTTGGCACCCACTCTTCTGGCGTCCAAATCAGCTGGCCCATCAGCTCCAAGGTAATTGATTGTGCCGCTGTTATTTGAATCATTTCTTTCTTTCGTTTTCTTGATTTGGTTGTCCTTCACATCTTGCTGAAACCGGTGAGACGACCCGATGCACATTATAATAACAGATATTTCTCTCACTAAAGTGTCGGCAGAGGGGGAAAGATATCTATATGCCATTCTGCCTGGATCCTCCGATTACGTAGAACCCTATAAATTAAAACAAAATGTATTCTACCGGGTAAATCCACGCAGAAAGGGCGTGAGAAGAGGGTGTTCACACGCCCTGATTCTTCTTCCCCATCAAATTTCGCGTTGATCTGTTTCGCGGCCGTCCGATTTTTTTGGTTTTGCGCGCCTGCGGTTCCTTCACATCCGCCCGATCCTTTGCCTGGTATCTGCTCCTCGGTTTGTGTGCGCATGCTGCCCTCTTCCTCTTTCTTTCTCCGCCGAATCCAACCCCAACCCAGCCCTCTCTTCGTCACCTCCGCTCTCTCCGTGCAAGCGCCGCCTATCCCCCCTCCCTCGCGTGTCCCTCGTACCCCTCCCGCTCACGCTCCTGCTCCCCGAGTGGCTGCCGCGGCCCGCGCTACTCGGGCGGCACATCCACTCACTTCCAGCTTTCTCCACCGCCGCTCCACTCCCTCCCATGGCTTCCGATCCCGCTCTCTCGTCGTTGCCTCCGCACCCGCCGTGCAAGTGTCGCATATCCCCCTCCCCCTCCCCCGTGCGCTCCTCGTCCCGCCCCCGCCCCCGCCCCCGCTCCGCGAGCGGTCGCCGCAGCCCGCGCTGCTCCGACGACAAGCGGTGGCGGCACAACGCCCTCACCGTCGAGGTGACTTCACCGTTGCTTCACTCCCTCCCATGGCTTCCGCCGAAATCCACAACCTTGACGCCGCCGACTCCAACCCCAACCCCGCCCTCTCGTCGTCTCCTCCGCTGCCGCCGCACAAGTGCCGCCTATTCCCCTCCCCTCCCCTGCACGCTCCTTGTCCGCTCCCGCTCCCCGAGCGGCCGCCGCAGCCCGCGCTGCTCCGACAGCAAGCGGTGGCGGCACAACGTCCTCACTGTCGAGGTTTGCCGCGATTTCCTGCACGACAGGTCCATCCGCCCCGACATCGAGTGCAAGTACGCACAACCACACCACTCCGTCTCCGTCGAGCAGTACGCGCGAGATCTCACCTCCCCCTACCTGTGCCATCTGCGCGCGTTCGCGCGCATGCGATAGTGGCGTATTGTTCTGATTTGGGTTTTGGTGTGCGGGCGGATTTGGTCAGGGACAACAAGGTGACGGTGTGTGCGTATTCGTTGAGGAAGAACTGCTTTTAGGGGAAATACCATGGAAGTGGCAGTAGCTAGTAGCGCTATTGTTTGCATGTGCCATTCCAGTAAAAAATTTTTGCCTTTTCCCCCTCCGTAGCCGGAGCCGGCCGCTGCTTCTCCGTGTTTGCCTACGAGTTTTGCCTCTTTTCGGCTTCTACGCTTCGTGTCTTTTTTTTTTTTTTTTTGTTGGACGTGTTCTCGCCTTTGCTGCTCTCGCCCTCTGAGTCTGACTACTCTATTTTCTCTCTTAGAGCTGGGTTTGGATCGTACTTTTTTGGTCAGTTTGAAGTTTGGTCGAGCGATGATGTAAGACAAGACGATGACGTGGGTCTGATCCAACACGACATGAATAACGGGCGAGTTGGAGTCCGAGAATACGACTGTTGGGCGGCAAGACGCAAGACAAGACGATCAATTGGGCCGTGTTTGAACCCAAGACGCATTTAAATAGACCAAACTTTCCCATTTTTGCCCAATCCCTCTCTCAGCCTGGCCCAATCACTCCACACTAGCTTAGCCCAACCAATCATTCCCTTCTGCCACCCGGCCTTGGTCCACGGGTGTCTTTGTCTTTCTGGACGGTGGAGGCGGCGGTTGTCGTGTTCTCAAGTGTCTATAGTTACTTAGACGTGGGCTTGGGCCGGTACGGCACGATCCCGGCACGGCGGGTTTTGGGTCGTGCCTGGGCCTAATCAGAGGCGAGGCGGATCGACCGCGGCACGACATGGCCAAGCACACGCGAGTCCGAAGTCGCCAAGACACTCAAGATGACCCAATGCCCACCTCTACTTTCTCTCTTTTTTTCCCCTATTTTTTGGGTTGGGTTGGATGGTTTCTCGGGGAAGTCAGGATCTTGAGGAGGTGCTTCGATCTCCGTCGCAAGGTTGGGGCTTAATCTTTCATGTACTTAGTTCTTGTCTCTTGTGACGAGTTAGCAGCTGTAGCTTTCGGTTGGGTTTGATTCTTGCGAGTTCATTCGGAAAGGTTTAAGAATCTGAGGAGTTTTGAGCTTGGTTGTGGCTGCAAGGTTGGGTTCTTGGAGTGTTTCGATGAGATAGCTTCCATGTCCGGGCGCCGAGGATGTGGTCGCTGAATGTGGCGCGGGCGGATGCGGTGGTGGAGGCCAGGCCGGTGCTGATGCCCGTTAGCAACAAGGCCAGGTCCTGCTTGGCGAATGCCCAGAAGCCCGCCCCGAGGCCGATTCGGAAGGCGGCACTGGCAAATATGGCAACATCCGAGATGCCTGTCGTTGCGCTGGCGGTGTTGGAGCTAATCCTTCCAAAGCTAATATTACAGAGTTTGTAACAAGTTCTGAATCAGAGTTTGAGTTGGAGTCTGATAGAGTTGTCAATGCATCCGAAGTCAGTAGTAAGTTGATGTTTTCCGTATCCGAGTTGAATAGCTTCCATATCCAAGTTAGTGTATATGTCGATTTTAGCAATCCTTTACAGGGATTCAATTATCGAATAATTGGTTTACCTGTGGGTCCAGGTAGAATTTCAAATCGGTGCCGAAATTTCCGATTTGGTTGAATCTTGGTCGAATTTGATTGAATTTTGGTCGAATTTGATTGAATTTTGGTCGAATTTGATTTTTAGAAATTTAAAATCCAAAAAAATCAAAAAAAAATGAAAAAAAAATCGGTCGATTATCGGCCGTTTCGACCTTACCGGCCACCCCAATATATTTTTTGAACCGGTATTGAAATCACTTATCCTTTATAAGGACCTTTTGGGTCTTATAAATTATACAACAAGAAGATAAGCAATAAAAATAGAAAAAGACTGCAGTTGCAGCACCACAAAGAGTCTTGTTTTCGTTTGGTGTTTTTTAGCACTGTTCATCTTCGAGTATTGTTCATCGTTTCGACTACCTGGTCGGAGGAGGTTCGACAACATGACTGGTCAGAAGGTTTCGACAACCTGATCGAAGAAGGTTCGACTGCACGTGGTATCAAAGTAGGTGTATGAAAATTGGTCCTCCAACTCCAGAAAAGAGCAAGCTGATAGCACCCAACGGATCTTCGTCAGGAACGAAGGATGGCCCAAATTCGCTTCGATACCCGGCTCTCACTTCAGAGAACTACCCAGCTTGGTCTATGAAGATGCGAGTGAACATGCATGCCCATGGGGTCTGGGACGCAGTAGCCGATCCGGTCGATCAAAAGGGAAAGATCAATTCAAAAGGAAAGGTTGTGGAAGTCGATGTGAAAACTGATCAAACTACATTGGCGCTTATCTACGCTGCCATACCTGACTCGATACTAAATCAGCCAGTCGGGAAAGACACATCACAAGAAGCTTGGATCGCTCTTCGCACTATACACGAAGGAGTGGATCGAGTGAAGAAAGTATGACTACAAACTCTTCGAGGGGAGTATGGGGTGTTGCATATGGGTGAAACTCAATCAGTAGATGAGTTTGCAGGAAAATTAACAGCAATGGTCAACGAGTTTTGATCTCTTGGCGATAAAGTGGAGGAAACTGAGGCGGTCGAGAAATACTTGCGAGTACTACCCGAGATGTACGTGCCTGTGGTTACAACTCTTTTGTATTCCAGTGGTCTTGAGAGTATGAAGCTGGAAGAGATAATTGGGTCTCTTAAAGCACATGATGGGCTAACTTGAAAGGTTGCAATGCTCGCAACGATCAAGCGTTATTTGTGAAAGCTGAGTTGAAGGGAGAGAACAAGTAGACTCAAAATGTGAAAACCTAACCTCTCCTATAAATAGAGGTTATTCATCCAATCAAGGTGGTCGGGTTCTGAAAGATCAATTGTCTCTTTTGTATTCGCATTCACCAAGGAGGTACTCCTAGTGGTCCTATTGTTTGTGCGGTCGTGGACAAGGTGATTTCAATAGCAATCGAGAGAGGTCAAAAATTAAGTTCTTTACCTGCAATAGATTCGGCCATTATGCTGGAAAATATCGGAGTCACATCAAGTGCTTTGAGTGTCAAAAATATGAGCACTATGCTGCTGATTATCGGAATAAGAAGAAGGATGAGGTAAACTTGACTCAAGTCTATGATGTTCCTAAGCCAACCCTTCATTATCTATCTCTGAAGAAAAACACACACAACCCATGATCTTAGAAGAAGACCAAGTTCAGCCGAAATTGTTGAAAGTTGGAGAAGAGATGGTGGAATTCAATCTCTGGTATCTTGATAATGGTGCTTCGAATCATATGACAAGACAGAGGGAAAGTTTACTGAGTTGAATGAGAGCTTTCATGGACAAGTAAAGTTTGGGGATGAGTCTGTTGTCCATATAGAAGGCAAAGACAATATCTTATAACAATACAAAAATGGGGAGCAAAATTGCTGACTAATGTATACTACATACCAAGGTTATGCAACAACATCATCAGTCTGGGCCAATTGACAGAAGAGGGTTGCGATGTGTCTTTGAAAGGACCCCATTTATTGTTACATTATCAAGATGGATAACTTTTGATGAAGATAATTAGAACTGCAAATAGGTTGTATAAAATCCAACTGGAGTCAGCTAAGCCAGTTTGTTTCTCTACCCGGTTGGAAAATACAGCATGGTTATGACATGATCGGTCGGGTCATGTGAATTTTCAATCTCTGAAACAAATGACAGAAAGGGATGGTACAAGGGGTGCCACTTCTCGATCACCCATCTCACTTCTGCAAGGAGTGCACTATAGCAAAATAGACATGACTCCCATTCCCAAATCAAGCATAGTTTAGGGCATCACAACCTTTGGAGCTACTTCATGTAGATTTATGTGGTCCTATTACCACTGATTCAAATCTGGAAACAAATACTTCTTTCCTCTAATCGATGATTTTTCAAGAGTGATGTGGGTCTATATGTTAAAGAGAAAGTCGAAAGCAAAGGGCATGCTTAGAAAATTCACAGTTCAAGTTGAAAATGAAACAGATCACAAAATCAAGGCATTAAGATCTGATCGTGGAGGCGAGCTCTTGGCACAAGAATTCGAGTCAATTTGTGAGGAGAAGTTTATCAAAATATTTTTTACAGCTTCATACAGTCCTCAATAGAATGGAGTAGTTGAGCGTAGAAATCGAACTGTGATGAATATGGCAAGAAGTTTCACGGTGGAGAGAGAGAGGAAAGAGTCCGGTAGGAAAAAATATAAGCAGGAACAAGGAAAGAGCCACCGGCTCGGATCCAGTGGTGGCTAGAGGGAGGAGAGAGGTGGTGGCTAGCGAATGGGAGGAAGAGAGGCGGTGGTGGGAGGCGGAGAGGAGGAAGAGAGGCAACGGTGAAGAGAGTAAGGAAGGAGTCGTGCGGGGAAAAAAAATATAAGGTAGGGGAAGAATAAAAAGGAAGGAAAGGGAGGATAGGGAAAGAAAATAAGAAAGGTGAATAAGAAGAAGAAAGAAAGAAAGAAAGGGGAAGGAAAAAGTTCAATAAATTTTAGATTTTTCATGAGCACAATAGTGATAAAAATTTTGAGATCAGTCTGCTAGCAAGTTTGTCTTCCTCTTTTGAGTATAGAAGTAGTGATGGAGAGCTCAATGGAATGGGAATTTTGTGTATGGTACTAATATTTGAGTTGTATTTGTTGTGCATTTTGTTTATTTAAGATCTGTTGTAACAAAAATACCATATAAATATTTTACTATAAACGACGGGGTTTCATTCCGACGTTCCCTTTTCACCTCCCTAATAAAATCTAACAAAAAACATACAAATATCTCCTAACAAAGAAATTAAATTAAATACAAATTGTGATGTGTGTCACAACAAAGCTCAACTAGACGAGACAGTGAAGCCAAGGGCGAGGTGTAGGTTAAGCATGGCGTCAGAGGCGCGACGCCAACTGGGTCAAACCTCGGCCAAGCGCAAAGGAGATGAGGGCGTGTTGCAGGCTAAGCTGTGTTGAGTAATACGATATTTTTTTGATACGCCATAAGTACTACCAAAGCGTTGGTTTGCATCCCTAAATTGTAAACTAATGCTAGAACTCAAATTGGTGCTATAGTTTTTTTGCAACAAAAGGTAAAACAAAACGTTGTGAAGGCCGAGAGGGTGGATGGGGATGTTGGCCAACGAGAGGGAATGTGCTCTCGGATAAAACCCTAGCACACACGGGTGGTCAAGAAATACATATGGTGACATGGCAGGAAGGGTTGTATTAGCATCAAAGGAAGCATCAAGTGTATAGAACAAGTTTGCGCAAGAAGCTAAGAGAAGGAAATCCCACGACGTAAGGGAAACCGAGAGGGAGACTTTGCCATGCATGAGGAGGACGCGGGGAACATAGCACGTGGGTTGGTTCAGTTTGGATCCAATTCGGACAACCAATTGGTGTTTAATATTTTTATTCTGAAATTAGAGTAGTTTAAATTTTGAATTAAAATAGGAGTTTGCAATAAGACAAGCATTCAACAATTATTTCAGATATCATCAGAGTATATAATATTGTCATGTGGCTTATGATAAGAATGTTAGAGGACGCGCATCCCTCCTCTAGTCCCCATGTTTGCCATGGCGATCCCTGATTCATTCATTTCTCCTCTCCGTCCGATTCGTAAAAACGAATCGATAAACTGTGTTTTGCTACGCCTCCTCCCATCGGCCCCATTCCAAGCCCATTCAATCGCACTCACGGCTCAGACTATCCCACATTGCGTTAAGTGGCGCATGCGCACAAAGAAGCACAAGCACGCACAATGCACGAGGAACGACGTGCATGGTAGGTTGGTTGCTCGTTCATTTGGATTTTGGAGCAAGCATCGTGCACACACATGGTATTAGTGCTTGCTTGTTGACATGGCCTCGAACAAGTTCGTCAAAAGACATGGCCTCAAGCTAGGTGGAAACAGGGCTAATCCTGCGGGCGTACGCGTCGTTGCTACCCGTCGCCACCCGAACTCCGGGCGAGACCCGCCGTTTTTTCACAAATCCTTTCGCGTCGTACTGTTTTCCATCCATTAGTCAACCTACGCACCAAGTTAATTTGAGATTCATGCTCGTAGCTAACCAAATCAAGCGTTCTCCTTCTCCGCCTATGTCCATCTTCCCCAACACCGTTCGTTGCCACCGGTAAGCCAATGTCCAATTACTCATCATACGAGAATGTCGTGGTCATATCCCACATTTTAGCACACTTACCTTCTCCTCCAAACGTTCGTACAACCACCGCCGCCATCACCGCCACTGCTTGCCGCCGGCACATCTCCAACGCAGTTGCCATTGTTCTCGAGGTCCAGTACACCGTTAACCCCTGATTTGTCCCGCCTTCGCCCAGATATGGTGCGTCGTTGTAGCTGTCATCCTCGCTGTCGCGAAAGGATGAAGGCAGGAGAGAGTGTGTGGAAGAAGAGGAGGGATGCAGAAGAAAATGTATTAGTCTATATTATGTCTTTTCTTTGCAAATTGTATTGACAAGACTGCCACGCCAGCCGATTGAGTTGGTTGTCATTGATGTTGGGAAACCCTGGATTAGGGTTTGATGGCTATAATACCGAAACTACCATGTGTGGGTATTAGTCTTTAAATAGGATCTTTTGTACTCAGAAAGAGATTGATCAATTGATAAAGAGGTTCCTCATATTGTGTCGTCATCTATTTGTCTGTATGTTGATTGTCTATTATTTGGTTTATTGGTTTGTGCGACTACTACGTTTTTCAACATGTTATCAGCACGAATCTCTCTACACTGCCGAATCGGTATATCATCAAGATTTCATCTTTCAATCTCTAATTTCGCTATGAATTAATATGGTAGATTAAATTTGTCCGACTCGATTAGATCTGTTAATTGCTAATTAGGGTTCTAGTTACGTTCAATCGATATCTACGATTAATTACTACTAATTGCCGCAATTAGATTGAATCTGTACTGTTCATATTACTGTTCATGTGAGAGAGAAATCTATTGACAGGCTCGGAGCCGGTGTAACATCCCAAGTTTTTCAGGCCTTTTGAAAATTTTAAAATAAAAATAACCATTTGGTTTTGTTGAATTGCTAAAGTTTAACTTGGAGATTTTTGAAATTAAAAGTAATTTAATATGAATTAATAAAACTTTAACTAATTCAAAACTTAGTTTATTTTAAGTTTATTGCAGTTTTCTGCTATTTAAAGTCTCATTTCTCTGTTCATTCCGAATTCCCGTGGCCTGTTCCTTTCTCTCGCGCGCCGACTCGCTCCACCTTTCTCGGTTTCGACCACCCTTTCGGTTTCAACCATCTTTTGGTTTCGACTACCCTTTCGGTTTCGACCATCCTCTTAGTTATGATCACCCTTTTGGTTTCGACCATCCTCTTGGTGTCGACCACCCTCTCGGTGTCTACCATCCTTTCATTGTCGACCACTCTCTCGATTTCAACTAGCCGCTCGGTTTCGAGCAGCCCCGCTTGTCTCCTCCTTACCTGCTCTCGTCTTTTCCCCATCGCGTCACAGCCATCGCAAAAGTCCTCGCGCATTAAATGTCGTCACCGCCGTCGCGCCTGTTCCCCTCTTCTCTCCACCCCTACCGTCATACCCTCCCTTACCTGCTGGTCGTGCACCCAAGCCGCGCCACCGCGAATCCCACTACTCCGTCTTGTCGCCCGATCCTCCTCCTTCCTCTATAAATGGAGCACTAGGGAGCCCTTTGCCTCCTCTTGTTTTCCCCTCAACTCTCCCTTTTTTCTCACTCTCTCGCCCTCGTTTCGCCGTGCTTCGAGTTTAGTATGACCCTTCCTTATGGAGATCTCCATCGCCAAGCATCCTGCTCGCCATGTCTCCAAGTTGCCAACACCCGAAGTACTCCCACTAAGCCATTACACTTAACAGCACTAGGGATAAAATTATAAGGAGTAAATTTAGCACCACAAGTCGACACGCATGCCGTTATACAAATATAGACAACCTTGGGCTGCAATAAACATGACACACAGGTCATGAACATTACACACATGCATGCATCTCATACATCATGGGTCATACTATTCACATCAACCTGCAAAAATAAGTTAGGCATGCAATAGCATTCTAACGAGCAACAAGAACACACACTACAAAAGCGCGGTCCGATTACCTAGCACGGCGGTCCCGCTAGCCGGTTAGCGGGCGAGGTTCGAAGGGGCAGCGCGCTCGAAATTTTTTCCGGAACATGAATCTCATTCACGAAACCGAGCCTTGGAAATCATTAGATTAATCATATTAACCCTATTTCGAACCGATCTGATCATTGCCTTGATACGACCACACACTGCGGCATACTCCGATGGCGGAACTCCGACCGGTAGGAGTATCATGCAAGGTGATCGTGAACATGCGCAATAAAACATCTAGTACTTATCGATCGTAACTTCGATTCGATCAACCACATTGATCTTCGCGTGCTCCAATGGATTTACTATCACTGTCTGCCCCGATGGCGGAAACCGACCGGTAGAGGCAAGTCGTGATACGACCATGCAAGCACGATCACGGAATGACGAATAAAACCCATCCTACCCCCAATGCATATGGACGATCATATCGACCACCGCCAAAACAGAGATAGATCACATCTATAACTGCCACATATCACAATATGTGTCCATTCCGAATCTAGAACTAGACGGCATGGCCCTGATACCACTGAAGGGTAACGCGGCAAGGCTACGATAGCACAAACAAAATTTTTAGCGCGCAACCAAGCAACCACCACAAGTAATAGATCACGAGATTACCGCTAGACGCCCTGACTCGTAGCGGAAGTAGAGTCATTGTAGCGAGTTGATGCAGTCGTAGTCGTACTCACGACGCGTCTCCTCCTTCGAGTGGTCGTACTCGTCGCGCGTCTGCTTCTTCGAGTGGTCGTACTCATCACGTGACTTCTCCTCCGACTCCGGTGAACATCACAAGTTGCGGATCGTCCTAGTGCTGATGCTTCGCAACAACACCTCCGAGGTATCCACACATACGGGGCAGGATCACCACGCGCTGGAGTGCTAGCACCGGCAGCGTGGTTGAGAAGGCGTGGCTATTAGGGTTTCAGGAGTTCTTCCAAAGATCATCCTCTCCTTCACCCCATGCCACCGCCACTCTTTATATAGGCATCCATGATGGGTCTCGACCTGGAGGCCCATTAGGAACTCGTGGCCTATACGAATTCGGATCACCATCCAAAACAGATCCTTACCCTTTAAGTGTGCGACCACAGTTCATGTGTAATCGGTTATGACTCTAAACTCTTTTTCGACCACTAGTCTTCAATGGTACCTAGCAAAGACATAACGATTCCCAAAGACACATAGAATATATCTGACGAACCTTGATGTAATATGATCTATGATCGAGTCCTCATCACTTACGACCGATTCAGATCTCTATACAACCAGTTGTATTAGGTCACGACCATTCAGAACTCCTTACGACTGTGTTCTTATCATTCTCGTGATTACATTCGACCAATCCACGACCACCTCGTATCTCCATACGACTAGTCCGTGAATCGATCGAACTAAGCAACCTACTTATGCATTCTCCTTTGCCTCACGATGCCCGGTTGAACTCCGGTGAGATGTTGTGTCATCCATGGACTGTTCAATACTTTCTCGATCGAGTGTCGGATAACATCATGTGGTCGACACTTCGACCACTAGTGGTATGGCCATACACTTTCTTTATCCGATCACCACGAGGGGCACAGAGACATCTCTCCTGTTATGTTAGGAGGGGCAAATCCCATCTCGACCAGTCACATCCCTCTGCATGTTTCATAGCATACCCGAAAGCTACCTTTATAACTACCCGATTCTTAGTAGCGTTTGGCAACCCCTAAGAGTGCTATTACACATGTAGGGAACCATGCTGATCCCAGGTTAAGGATTATACATCATCATTACTTGAGACCAACTAATAACACAAAGATTCATAACAATCTCAATAGTGTCTCAATGATGGGTCTATCCAACCCCATATTCTCTAACATGTGCTCACATTATTGATTCGATATCCCTATATCCATGACCGGTGAAACTAGGTCATCAATCAATACATGTGCTAGTCATAGAGTCACTGGTGTTCCGACCAGGGAAACATTTAGAATGACATTATATAAGTTACAGAGTTCCACCAACAAGTCACATACTTATTATATAACAAATGATTCATTCAAGGAACATGATAACATATTATCAAAAATATGAATATAATAAAATATCATCATCTCTATGATTGCCTCTAGGGCATATTTCTAACAAGTTGAACCTCATTCGACCAGGTAGTCGAACCTTCTTCCGACCACCTACGGTCAAACCTCCTTCCGAGAGTTCGTTCTCCTTCATTCGAGCTCTGGTTCGAGTTATTCAAATTTCTAATTTCATCTTAATTCAGTACCTTTGTTTTGGTTCTAGTTTAGTTCTCTCTGGATTTATTTGGATTTATTTTATTTATTTGGCTCTTTTCGCACGTATAGATTCTGGCGTTTCCGAAGAGTTCTTGGACCCGACGACCTCGACCGAAGCATCTCAACTATTCAACGAAGGCAAGTCGTAGGTTTTGATCATTCGTACCCATTTTATAAAATTACATAGTTTTATATCAGCATGCATTGCTATTTTTAGATCAATTGTTTCCGGGATTAGTTAAATACCTAGTTGACAGTATGACTACTTGAATAATTGTGGTTGACATTTTGACATGTAGCCTTGGGCACCATAGGTTGGGTAATCTTAATTGGACATTATTGTAATACCAACATAGGTGTGTATTATACTTAGTCATGCTTTAGTTATGCGATGATCTCTCGATCACATGATTTAATGATGATGAATTTGACTTAATAATATATAGAATTGTGGCGGAGCCACTCTTGATAAAATTTGGCAATCTTGAAGAAATTTGTTGAAAATGAGCTTATTTTGAAAAATGTAAGTATAATTTGTGAAAAACTATCTTCAAAAGAGTTTTAACTTTGACATATAGTTGGAAATGCTCCAAAAGTGGTTCATGTTTCTTTGTAAAAAATTTAGAGCAAATTACAACATGATATCTAACTTATCCTCAAATTTCAATCCTCGGCATGCATTCTATTGCACCCCGATACGACCGCATCTCCTCAGGGGTACGACCGGTTCCCAGTGGTCTCACCGCATCTTTGCCGCCTGTCTGACCGGACTTGGGAGGCTTGCATAATTTGTCCAAATTGTTAATTTCCAATTTCCTTTGGCATTCACTTTGATCCCCAAAGTCAAGCTGATCCTTGTTAGCTACCCTCAAGTACTTTCTTGACTCCATATGTCATTTTGATCAAATTATGATGCTTTTATCATAAAAATGGTATTCTCTCTAAAAAGTGGTAGCACTTTTGGTCATCTTGACCTCGGCATAAGATTCATCTTTGTCTTTACAAGTGATATCATCTTTTTACTTAAAGTGGTATCCAATCTCCTTTGCCGAGCAAAATCTTTTCTTAACCAACCTCTCTCTGATACGTGGTATCTCTTACAAGTGAAAAATAAGTGGTATCCTCTACAAATGGCATCTCCTGGATTTGGTCATTTCCAAATGATTGTCTAATCTCAAGTGACAATTATTGAGGATCTCTCAAACAGTATCAAGTGGCTTACAAGTGAACTCCATGTGGTACCTTCATTATCCAAGTGGAATCTAAATTTAGTATTCACAAGTGGATTTCAATCCTTCAAGAGAAGATCAAGTACCCAAATCAACTTTGTATTTACAAAGGATATTAGTTGTGTATACAATAGTATCAAGTATTTACAAATAGAATCAAATATTCTTGGTATCAATTATGCTTACAATTGGTATCAAATGTCATCATAAGTGTTATTAATTTCAAAGTGGTGTATGCTCTTCATGGAAAAGACAAAGGAACCACAAAAGGTTAAAATAGGGAGAGACCTTCAATTGCAATATATTTGGCCTTTAGAGACATGGGAAGAAAGAAATGCAATTGGAGCTTGCATAATCTTAATAGGAAAGAGATGACAAAGAAGAAGATGGTAAGATGGAAAAGAATCATTTGTGTGTTAAATAAGAAGAAAGAAATGCTAAGAGCAACCTTTGTGTAAGGGAAGTTTTTTTTTCTTTGTGAAAAACTTAGTAAATATTTCGGGTTTACTTAAAAGGGGGTAAAGTATTAATATTGGGAAAAATATTTTACCTAATTTCCCAAAATGATTTATGGGTCTTATTAACGCATGTTTTTTTTATTATCATGTGCTTTGTTTAGTATTCTTGTAGTGAAATTGTCAATGATATGCAAGTTTAGCATTTTTAAAGTGCCTCTTTGGTCATGTGTCAAAACTCTTGTTGAAAAAGCTCAAATTTGTGAAAAAAAAGTAGATAAAAGTACTTAAATATATATTTCAAATGTTTTCCAATGCTGTTGAAGTAAAAAATTCCTAATTTAAAAACAAAATAGCAAATTTGGCCCCAAAAAGATCTTGTATTATCTTTATTTTGGATTAAATGACATATTTCTATAAATCAAAATCTATTGAGTTTTTCAAAAAGTTGTCAATACCAAAGTCGTATTATTGGTCATTTCAAACATTTCCTTAGTTCAAAGTTTTTACGAAAGAACAACTGTTGAAAAGTTATATTCATTTGAAGTTCACCGAAAAATTAGTGTTGATCCAAAATGATCTATTCTTGCATATAGTGAGTTCAGCTATTTCTGCAGGATTTCATTGTGTATCTTGGCTTGAAATAGCATTTCTAACTCATACAAAGCCAAGAAAGTGAAAAAATCCAAAAAAATCAAATTAGTTTGCACTTTGAACCTTCAATGCAAAATCACTGTATTTATGTGCCTACAAAGAGCTTTTTACCATATCTTTTGAAAGAAAAATCCTTTTTCAAAAATTATTTTTGACAAATATTTTAAATATCACAAACTTAAATTCTATAAATTTTCAAAGTATTTGGACTTCATAGGAAAATGTCTTGAATTTTCTATTCGTGGAACAAAAACCATGCCTTCAATGCGAAATTTGGCATATCTTTTGAACGGAAACTTCTTCTTTGGAAATTTTTCTTGTAAAAGTTTCTTAGAGTCCAAAGTTTGTTTCTGCCAAATTTGAAAGTATTTCAACTTGTTTTGATTTTTTTTGACCTTTTCTCACTTTGATCAAATGCTGAAATTTCAGACTTTTGCATGTTTTGAGTTGATTTATGCTTTTTGTATATCTCAATGGGTTCATATTTTAAGGATGATATACTTATTACATTTTATCCTCATAGTTTTTTATGTTTTAATATTTTAGCCATCTTTCGAAGCTCAAATGGAATGAAAATCTGGAAATTCTGAAATTTTTAGTTTTCTGAAACTTTATCAGTTTCATATCTTCACATTGGTTGACATTTAGTTGAGCCTACTAAAATAAAACTTGTGTTCATTTGTAAGTACTAGCTCTATGATTTATTTCATATTTTCTAATCTTGTTTCCACACATTGTAAGTTTTGGCTTTTGAGTTGTTTTTGCAAATTGAAAACGTAGTTCGAGATGATCTCAAAAGTGAGCTTCTTTGAATGTGTTTCAAATGTTATTTTATTTGGTTAACTCAAAATATAGCCTTATTTCAAGTTATTTTTCTCTATTCACCATAAAGGGGTAGTTTGTGACTTATTGAGGTTTCCTTCAAATTTCTTGAAATCAAACTCTCATATTGGTCATATGTATCTATTTCATACTCTTTGTGACCATATTATAGCGAATTCATTGCCAAGCTCATTGTTTTGCAAAGACTCCTTTTTGGCTAAGCTTTATTTTGTAATTTTTTGTGATTAATGCCAAAAGGAGAGAATTTTTGTGAGCTATGATAAAACCACATTTGGATGATTAATATATTCTCTTGTGATTTTACCTTATTTCATGCATGTCTTGAGGAGAAGCAACTCATTCACACACATAGCTTCCTATATGTATCATGTGCACAAGCATGTCATTCTCATATGCATGATGCTTGAAGCTTTAAATTGTTTAGTTACATGCATGGATATAATTCAATAGCTTAAATTATTATCTTATGTTGATTTATATCTAAATATTGTTATTGATAAAATATTTATCATCAATCACCAAAAAGAGGAAGATTGAAGAATCTAGACCTGCCATTATTAGTTAATGAAGTATTTTGGTGATTAATGACAAATCTATATGTGAGACTAACACTTTTATTTATAGGTATAATATTTTTATTAATATACCTATTGTGTAGTATTATTTGGATAAAAAAATATATGAAAATCATGGAGGTATGCATTCGACATCATATTCTTATATCTTGTTTCATTTCTCATATTCAAAATATAGGTTGAACTCCACTAAAAGTCTAACTTGAATATGTGCATATATTTTTATTACACATTTGTGTATACAGATATTTAGGGGGAGTTCACTCTATGTTTTGTGGTTTCATTAGTATTGATCGGTTTCATTAGTATTGATCCATTTTTTTATCCACATATATTTGGGATCTCTACTTTGAAACAAATCCTTTGAGTATATAAAACTTGTGTAGTTCATATATACTCATATTGCTTTATATCTAATTATTTACCATTTTGTTATGAGACTAACGTGTGTGGTAAGATGTTTTAAAGGCTTAGTCCCAGATTATGGATGGCAGCATAGAAATGGCAATGCAAAGACAATAGATGGATCATGGCTAGTAGCTTGAGGATCTATTGATGCGCCATTTCGATCAACCAAGTGTTATGAATTGCATTTAGTTTTGCTTCTGGAAAGACTTGAGTGAAAATCGGTATGACCGCATTCTATGAGCAGTAATACTGGATTTTATATGGCGGTATGTTTATTCCAAAAGCATGTTTTTTGGAGTTTTCATCTCCCTTGAAGATCGGTAATACCACATGTGAGAAATGGTACTACCAAAAGCGGTAATACCGAAGTCTAGTTGGCGGTATGTTATTTTTCGAAATAGTGTTTTTTTATTCTCTGGTCCTCTGGAAATCGGTAGTACCGATCTGAGAAACTGTACTACCGGAGAGCGGTATCACCGGATTCTAGTTGGCGGTAGTACCGCACCTGGCAATAATGGTTTGTTCAGAAGCATTTATGCATATATATCTTTGTAATTAATGATAATAACATTATAGAACTAACATTTTCCATGTGTTGGATGAATAGGTTATGTTCCATGATGATGGAGACTTCGGATGACATCATGAGTTGAATACCATCAAGTCAAGGTTCAATAAGAGGATGCATCATATGTTGATGCATATCAAGATCACGAAGAAGAGGTAATCATGAGGTGATTTCAAGTCAAGAGAAGACCCATCATGTGTTGATGGAGGGCACGTAAAGGATGTATCATGGGTTCATGCATATCAAGACAATGACCCAGACTTGAAGTGAAAATGTGTGTCATCAATCTTCAAGAGGATGCTCAAGGCAAAGGTATGACTAGCTAGGGCTAAAGATATGTTCCTAGTCTTTTAGCGTTCTTGGTGTCTGGTTTGAAAACTGAATTACTAGTATAGGTTGTCGTACTATTAAGACGGGTATTGTCTAGTAGCTTGAGTCTCTTCATGTGTTGATGGCTCAATTTTACTTGCTCTAGCTCTCCGTGGCATGATGCTATTATTTACGAATGTGTTTTGCAAATAGTTAGGGCTCATGCATTTAATCCTTGTAGCATGTGACAATACTTTGCAAATATATTTTTGCAACTGGTTAAAGTCCATGTACCTACTCCTTGTGGTATGATCTAAGTTTGCAAATGTGTTTTGCAAATTGTTGGGACTCGTGCATCTTCCTTTGGCATGGTCTAAGATTGCTTGTTGATATTTTCTTGTGCTTAGATCATGGCAGTGACTCTTTGAAAGTTCTTATGCTTTCTGTACTGATCTAATGTGTTTGAGATCATGCAAATAGATGGGTTGTGTAGCCCTTTACATAAGCTTTTCATAGAGTCCAAGATCACTCAATTCCGACGTCGAAGTCAAAAGTTTTGACCTTTTGCCGAGTGTCGTCTTTGCTGAAATTGGGTTGCGATAGTATCGCCTCTGTGAGTGTTGTAGTACTGCACCAAAATTTCAATAGCTAGTTTTTGAGCATTTAACACACCCTTTTCGATCGTTGAATAGGAAAATCGGTAGTACCGGGTTTGTACAGCGGTACTACCGCAAATACTAATTTTTGGGGATTTGTGCTCCCAACGGCAAGTTTTTGTGGTGTGGACTATAAATACTCCCTTGGTGGTTGTGAGACAACCTTTTGGCATCCCATTTTACTCTCTTGAGTTAGTGTGAGCTTCTCTTCTCAATTGTGCATGTGTCGTACCTTGTGAGCATGGAGAGAGGTCTCTAGTTGCATGTGTTGCATCTACAGTTCGATTTTGTATCCACTTGAGCGTGTGCATTCGTTGCACGTGATGAGAGTCAAGCGAGGGGCTTGGCTTATTACTCTTGGTGTTTGCCGACACCTAGACTGCGTTGGAGGTGTCGTGTCCAGTGATCTCTTCAAAGAAGATTGTGAAGAGGCCCGGTGTGTTGTAAAGGTTGGAGCTCACCTACCCGGAGCGTAAAAGAGCTACTACTAGTGGAATTGAGGTGTCTGCCTTAATTCATGGAGCTGGTCCAATTTATTTGGGCTTACCTCAACGTGGACTAGGGGAGACCTAAGTCTCCGAACACCACAGTAAACATTCTTTTGTCATTGTGGTTTATTATTTTGTGCTTTACTTTGTGCACTTTACATTCCTAGAATTAAATTGTTTACACGTCTTTGTATGTTTGCTATCATTGACACATACTTAGGTTGTTGGTGCACTTAGTGAGACTAGTTGATTTTGGTCTTGATTGTGCAAAACCGATTTGATTTACTCTTCCGCACATAAACTCGGTTTTAGCCAAAGAATTTTAAAACCACCTATTCACCCCCCCCTTTAGTCGGCATCCTCGATCTTACAGGAGGAAGGCACCACAAGTGAGGAAGACATGCATACACTTGCCTTAGCTTCACCAAGAAAAGAAGAGGAGGAAACTCAGCTGGCCAAAGAAGAAAAGAAGCAACTCAAGGCAAGGAGGCGGCCCAAGCGTGGAGTACCAACCGATGGAACTAAGGGAGCCAGGCCCACGGCCCAAGGAGCATGCACCAATCCAATCCAATCCAAGGTGTGGGTAGCTGCGTGGGCCAAGCCAATGGAGGATCAAGGAGGCGCTTGGGCCCAAGGAGGGGTGGCACACGGCCCAATGAGGTGTTTGGCCAGCCTAGGCATGATGGAGGGTTATTGGACTCCAACACAAACTCAAAATCCGAATTGGAGCACTCTTCCAATTTTATTTCAAAGTCAAATCCTAATTTGAAGTGGATTTCAATCCGAATTGGGACTTATGTGTTAGGGAATTGTGTGGGCTTGCATGCCAAGTATTTAGGATGAATTATGCTTATAATTTCGCCCATGTAACTTTTGTTTTTGTTCAAAATACTAGAGTTCGCGTCATTTGCGTCTAGGAGTTGTTTTCGGTCTCTTGAGCCCGAATTAGAATTTGGGCTTAGCGCATGGAGTTTTGGCCGAACTAGAGGGGGGAGACTCCCTATTTAAGAGGTGTGGCGGATCTAGGAGAGAGGACCACGAAATTTGATGATTTTTGGATAGATCCAATCTATTGTTTGGTTGCTAGTTTTCAGAACTAAGTGTGCTTGCTTCTATTGTTCTTGCGGATTCTTCGAGTTTGCTTGGATTGATCGGTCGTGGTCAACCTCTTCGTGCAATTGCCTACGTGTTGGTTGTGTGGATTGGATCATCGTGAGAGTTGTGGTGTGATTGCCATTGGGGAGGTTTTGTGCTTGACGCAAGGTTGCCTCAATTTCATATTGCATTGTTGTTCTTGAGTTAACGTGCTAGGTGTATCCAAGATTCTAAGTCATGAAGATCGGGTAGCCCCGTATCACTTACAAAATTGTAGGTTGTCCACCAGTTGTTGGGGCCACACAGTGTTGCACGACGTTGCGTTAATCCAACTCAGACCAACTGCATATCACCCAACTTCCCCCTTGAAATTAGTGCGTGGAAAAGAACCAAGTATTTCTCATCTACGAAAATTCGGTTGTGTTGTGTACTTGCCTATTTCACCACCGCGTCGTACAACCATGAGCCCTCACATGAAGTTGGGGACCTATGTAGGTTTTGAATCTCCGTCAATTATTAAATACATATAGCTTATGACAGGGCATCTGCACATGGCTCGGTACGTTGATTGTATTTTTGATAAGGACAATTTACCGGCATTAGGGGGAGGAATGTACCACTATAAAGAATGCCGATAAATAGATTGGAATATAAGTGACATTCAGTCCTTAGACCCACACACCAAATACTTAGAACTGGAAGTTCGGAGAATAATAGATTTGCAACAAATAGCTAATAATCCGCCAGATACCTTTACTAATATTAAGGGAGTGGCAAAATCACAAATACCTATAGTAAATACGTCAAGAGAGTAGAAGTACCCTAGAAGGATATTGAATCCATTCATACCCATTATGCAAAGAAGAGGAGAGACCTTCGGGGGCATAGGACTTGATTCCACAAAGACGTCCGCAGAAACAAAGAACCGAATAGGACAAATCACTCCATAAGACAGTTGAAAAAACTCAACCTGACGTTGAGAAAATCCATGAAGTGATCCATCCTGACGATGGTAACCCCAGCGAAAATTTGTGCAATCTGACGCTGGGAGATCGGAACATCCAGACTCCATCATTGTGGGAAATCACGAGGAACTGGAAGAAATAAATGAAGAAATTTTCACAAATTATGTGGACTTAGGAGAGTCATATAAAAGAACGACTACAGTTATCAACATATATTTCACCTCTAAAATTACTAAAACTCATGGACTGAATCCAGAACCTAAGTCCATGGTAGAGTGCCAGAAGCGCTCAAATTGGGTCAAATGAAAAGAAGCAATTGAGGTAGAATTGCACTTGCTAAATAAAAGAAAAGTATTCTATCCTGTTGTCCGAACACCTCCTAAAGTGTTCTTTGCAGGATCCAAATGAGTTTTCATCTAGAAGAGAAATGAGAACAACCGGGTGGTGAGATTTAAAGCGAGGCTTGTAGCACAAGGGTCCATGCAGAGACCCAGCATCGATTACAATGAAACCCACTCACCTGTGATGAGTGGAACCACATTCCGATACTTAATATCAATGGTAGCTTGCATGAATTTAACAACGTGGTTGATGGATGTAGTTATTGCATATTTATATGGGTCATTAGTTGCATATATCTATATGAGAGTCCCTGATGGAGTCAAAATTCCGATCCTAATAAAACTAATTGCAACATGTATAGCGTAAAACTGCAGTGGTCGTTGTACGGATTGAAACAATTGGGAAGAATGTGGTACAACCGACTAAGTGGTTTTCTCCTAAAGAAGGGTTATTCAAATAATGATGATTGTCCCTGCGTATTTATAAAGAAATCCTAGAATGGATTTGGTATCATTTCAGTTTATGTCGATGATCTGAATATCATCGGAACCGCAGAGGACATAAAGGAAGTAATCTCTTACCTTGTGACGGAGTTTGAGATGAAATACTTGGGTAAAACCAAGTATTACTTGGGCTCTGCTAGAGCACTTCCTGAAGTGATCATAGTGCACTAGTCTACCTATACCAAGAAGGTATTGGAGAAATTCAATATAGATAAATCTCATCATTTAAAGACCTCCATGGTAGTACGATCTCTAGATATGGATAAAGACTCATTAAGACTGAGGATGGAAAACGAGGAGGTTTTAGGACCAAAGTTTCATACTTAAGTGTCATAGGAGCACCGATGTACCTTGCAAACTGTAGTAGACCTGATATTGCATTCGCAGTCAACTTATTAGCTAGACACAGTACAACTCCAACAAGAAGGCATTGGGATGACGTTAAGGTTCTTCTCATATACCTCCAAGGTACACAAGATCTTGACTTATTTTCCTGAAAAAACAAAGACTTAACCATGATGCGATATACTGATGTTGGCTATCTGACTGATCCCTGTACTACCAAATCTAAAACTGTGTTCGTATTTCTATACGGTGATACAATAAGATTAGTGAAGGGCAGGGCAGAACAACGTGTACCTGATTTCTTTCAATCGGATGCGGTGAACAGTATTAAGAACTTCCTGAACATAGGTTGAGCTGAACCTATTATCCGCACCGTCCACTAGCGTCAAGATCTGCGCCCGATTTTTTTCCTTTTTCATTCTTCGGAATTGGTCTGATGGGGGGAGAGAAAAGGCTGCAGCACAGTACATATGGGGTCCCTGTTCTGTTCTTATCCCTTCCCCACCCCCGAATTCTCTCTCCTCAACATACATCTCTGTCCCCCCACCTGATCCGGCGACCGCGCGGCGGTCGGTGACGGAGAAGAAGGTGGCCTTCCCCGAGACCGCCGCCGCCGGATCCACTGTGCCCCAGTTCGCTCCTGCCGGATCCACCGTCGTCGAGGAGGTACACACCGTCGGAGGTGAAGTCCAGATCGGGCCGGCCGGAGCAGGTTGGCAGAGCAGGTGCTCGTCGACGGTGCACGGCGATGGCGACGGTGCACACTGCCGCCGTCGCTCATCTTATTCATCGCCGAGATGCATCGTCCTTCTTCCTCGCTGTTGTAGGTCGACGGCCATTCTTCCTCCTTGCCGGTTCCGGTGACGAGGCGGTGCTGCTCCATCTGGTGCTCTAGATCTAGTCGAAGAGGATGCTCTAGGTCTGGTCGTGCACCGCGCCGCTGCTCGCCGTGGCAGGGTCCCAGAGGTGCTCCGCCGTGCACCTCGCCGGTCCATCTCCTCCTCGTTCGCCGATCTCCAAGTGTATGGTACAATACATGTTCACCACTTCTTGCCGGCGTCGTGGAGTTGCTCCGCGCCGGTGCACCACGCCATTGTGCTCCCCTCGACGTGCACCGTGTCGCCGCCATCCGCCGTCATCTTCCTCGACGGTACACTGCCTACCGGCGTCGCCTGTCTTCCTCACCGATGCACCGCTCCTACTCTTTCTTGTCAGTGCACCTGGCGTTTTTTCATAAAAAGCCCTATTACTATTGATATATGTATATAAAACCATGAAAGTCTAAAGATTTCACAGTGGGGTCAGGTTTGGATCCCGACTACGCCACTTGACCGCAACGGCCGCCGCCTCCTCCCTGTGCACCGCACATCTTCTCTCTCCCCCCATGTGTATTGTACAATGCGTATACTATGGTATTTTGAGTACATGTATTGTACAAGGAGTTGTTGGCTGTATTGGCGCGTTTCCGGATAAATTAACGAAAATAGCACTTGTCACGTTGTCACGTGGTATTTACATAAACGGAGCCTCATCTGTAAGGCCATCGTGCATTTCTCTCCAAAAAAAAAAACGTACTGCTGGGCTGTCCTTCACCTTCAGCTTTCGAGCTAATAGATGATCTGCGTATAACCTTCAACCTTCAGCTTTCGAGCTAATAGACGAGAGGCAATTGAGCTACCCAACATTGAGGAAACCATGAATGTAGCAAATATGAAGCCATGAGGAATTTCTTCATCATTTGGGCTCAAAGCAGGAGTCCACGGGAAAAAAACAAGTGTGCATTGAACCCTCAAACAATGACTGTATGGCTCCAAGCAATGCAATCTTTTCATCTGAAATTTCATGAGAAATCCTTCAGTTGCCAATGTTAAATTCAAAAAACTATCATGACATTTGCTATGCCGAGACAGGCTAAACCTACCTGAAGCAATGGCTTTAGCTGCAACCTTGAACTGGGTCATCAAGTCCTTGCTGTCAGATGGATCTCCGTAGTTCTCACTCCAAGACGATAAGATGATTGACATGCCTATTGCTAGAAAGCAAGCAGCAGCATCGAATGGAGCAACAGGGCCAAAACCCAAGTTATCAGCCAATAGGTTTGCAAATAGCCCAGCGACAATGGCAACTAGGCCATTCCCAAGAAATATAGCCTTGGAGAATGTTATCGACAACCATTGTGGATCAAATCCTCTCTGTACAATTTACATGGTAGATTTGCACATTGTCAGCCAATGTCTTAAAAAAAGAGTAAATAATCAAGGGAAGCCCCGAAAGGCATTGAGAAAATAGCGCTACAATTGGTTAATCATAAAAAAGTACAATGTTGTCATAACCAAAATAGAACAGTGATTTGCATATAACTTCACACAACAGACTTCTCATGATACTTGTACATATCAATTAGTTTCTACAGCAAATGGCTAATTCTCAGAAGGATTATGACATGGTTTTAATTGCCTGGTCTGTTCTGAAGATGTCATGGGAACACCAGATCTGCCGACACAAGGACTAGAATTCAAACAAAATATAAAAAACTTGACTGCTGACAGGATGACTGCAAGATGGTTAATCAGTGATGAGAGTTCAACCAGCAAACCACAGTCCGAAGATCCTGATGTAGTTTGTATGTTTTACTGTGCATTGTACTTCACTCTTATCATCATGCAAGTATTATTGTACAGATTTCTTCAATTTTATATACACCTCAAAGTCATTTTATATACAAGTCGTGGATTACTAGCAGCCAGACCTCCCTAATCCGTTACATTGTGTTAGCTTCGGCACACTCAACTAGTCATCTTGTATACTGATTACTGACAAGTGACGATAGAGATACGCAATTACGCATAACCAAAAGCAAAAGAATTCCAAAGATGTAAACTTTATAAACATTAGCTATTTCTAAGGGGGCAAAAGAAGAGGATAAGATTAAAGCTAAAGCCAAGTTACAACATGACTGACGGGCACACAGATCTGGGCTACTACCTTCTTGTGCTCTGCGACAAGCCACGACTCGAACGCCGAGAAGAGCAGCGATGTGGCAATACCTCCGAGCGAATCTTGTACTCATGGGTGCTTCGTGATACAGCTCAGGATGTAGGTAATGCACGCACTCTTCCTTCCCCCGTGACCACCCAAAACCATCCAACCTCATCAGGATATCCAAGAAAACACAACAAAATCAACACAATTCGCCGAAGAAACGGACGAGCACGCACTGCTTATCGCCCGGCAAAAAAAGTTGGGCGGTGGAGAAGGACAGCACAGCACGATAGCTGTGTGGTTTTTGGGAGGAATGCAAGGTGATTTTGTATCGGGTTATTGGGAAACCCACACGATGGTTTTCGCAGACGAGGCTTTATTTCTGCAAATACCTCACGATGAGTGTCATTTTCGCTAATTCGTTCGAAAAATACAAAAATATGGCCAAAAACTCGGGTACAAAGTCCAAATTTTGAATCAAGTGCGTATGATGTATTAGTATTGTACAAGGCCTCCTCACTCCCCCCGACATACCGATTTTGGTGGGCATCTGCCCATGCGCCACCGCACCTTGACCAATTAGGTTAGTTTAGGGTTAGGTTAGTTTAGGGTTAGGTTAGAATAGAGTATAAATTTGAAAAAATTGAAATATATAGCATATTACATCAAAAAATTACAAAATTTTTTGTGGGGGTTTCTCACATATTGTATTTGTTTGTGTAATTTTTTTATTAATTTATTTGTTAAGAATTGTTTGATATAAATGCGTGTTTATACAAAGCAATAAATGTGTGTCGAATGTGCTTTCGTACAGATCAATTAATGTACTTCATATGCTCATTTTGCTAGGTCATATGGTCATTATGATATCTGGTAACATGTGCTCATTTGTGGGAGATTGTAATTTGGCCCTTGCGGGCACTTGCGGCCAAGTGTTGATTGTAATGCTTGGTTCATGCATGTGGTTTAACTTTGCACCGAAAGTTTGGATGAAATGTTATCTCGTGACTCTCTTTGATGATTGCAGTGGATATAAAATGATTCCCTTTGATGATTGCAGTGCATATATATTGGAGAGAGCGACCGCGCGATTTCATTTCGCAGTCGCTCGCTCGCTCGTTCTTCTGCTAAGTTCATATCGCAGTCACTCGCTCGCTCCTCTGCCCATTCTTTTCTTTTCATGCGCTTGCTCTCTCGATTATATTTCAACGTTATTAACCGTCGTCGTCGTTCGCAGGTAGGTTTATCGTAATTTTTAATTTAGCTACATTCTTCTATGTTTAATTAGCCACATTGTCGTGAATGTTCGCTATGTATGTTTTGCTAGTCATGTCTCTACCGAGCTACTAGAACAATTCTACGATGAGGACCACCGGTGCAGCCGTGGCTCATCACGGGCGTGGATGGCCCTCCGCCTGGCGCTTGAGCGGGGAGGGATCGTGGGCGATGAGACGATCGTTACGTCCCGATCCTCCGGGAGACAGGCTTGTTGCCCTTTGCGAGGATGGTGTCCTTTCAACGTGGGTTCACCTAGACGGCACTGTTGTCCGCACTTGTGGACCGGTGGAGGCCTCGAGACGCACACCTTCCATTTTCGGTGGGGTGAGATGACGATCACCCTACAGACGCCTCGTTTTGACCGGTCTCCGATCCGGTGTGCCGCTTGTTCCGCCCTCAGAGAGCGGATCGAAGGTCAGCCGAGCAATGGGTTTGGCCAACCTCTGCCGGAGGGTGCACGTGGCGCCCTCGGGCTTGGCCGAGGCGATTCGGTGAATGCCCGCAGGTGCACACGAGGACGCCGTTAGGACGCATCTCGTTGCTTACCTTCTCCAAATCTTTGGTTGGGTCCTGTTTCCAACCACAAAGGGCGATTTTTTGAACCCAGCTTCATCCGCGCCGAAGTCTTTGGTTGACGCGGGTCGAGCCGATGCAGCAAAGATCGGGATCACCGCCCTTTGCGCTACATACCGAGGGTTGTGTGACGCCATGCGGCGGCAGCATACCGTAGCAACTGGCCGTGTGCTACGTGCTCCTCGCAAATGTGGAGTTGGGAGCACTTCCTGGGCGGCCGACCATTGAGACAATGGCGCACTCCGCACTCCCTCTCCACATGACCACATAGACGCGCCCACCATGGGCTTACGGTGGATCGCCGCCGTCGCTCTGCGCCGGGCCAATGTAAGACCGGCGAGGTGCTACTCGTTGTACCACAACGAGTTCGAAGTTATTGCACGAGGCGACATCATCCGTGTCCATGGCATGCTGATTTTCGCCGCGGTTGCGCCAAGACGGGCCGTCTGCGCAATGCGCCGAGGATCGATTATTGTGGACGACGATCCGCCACCGGTGTTCTCACATATGGTGGAGCCTTACGCGCGCCCGGTGCGTAATGCGACGATTTGTCGATACCACCGCGTTCCCCGAACGGCAGCCCACGAGCGAAATGTACACATGTGAGTCAAATTTCATCCAAGTAATTTTTGCGATCCTTACGCCTTCTTTTATAACATTAATCTTTCCGAAAATGCAGCAATCGAGGTCGGGTGGGCATATTTCGGATGGTAAATGCACCAAAGACCAAGTGGATTGCGACATGGATTAACGAGAATGCACGTGGATGTATGGCATGAGCAAAGTCCATATGACCTGAAGTCAGACAAGCGTACATGGAGTGGTACATGCCATGAACGCGCAAGAAGACTCACCATTCCTCCTCCGGCGCCCAGAGGAGGTGACATTTCGACGCACTAAGAGAGCCTCCGCGCGACGTCGGCCGTCACGGTAGCTTCAAGACATGACGACACCGTCGACACTTACAACCTCCGGTTCGCAGCTTTGTTGACGATATTCGTATTTTTGTTAATGAACTGTTACATATGTCACTCTGATTCGAGCGGGCGGTGCGCGTCCAGAGCGCAATGGACGAGGCCCAACTCAAATTTCAGATAGAACCCCCATGGTATATAAAAAGTTTTAAAGCACATCTCGGCGGAGATGAAGAAGATAATAAAGAACTTGAGCTGTGGTCGTTCGAGGGACGGCGTCTTGCGCGATCGGGCACGGCGTGGGGCGTGCTCACCCGCTTAGGTCACCACGACCTAGCGAGTCCAAAGAAAGTCAGCTGCGTTCTCGTCGGTCATCTGCGGGCGGTCGCCGCACAGTAAGTCGCTATGTACAAATTTACATTAAGTTTTGTAATTATGCCTTACGTTCCGCTAACATCATGCCGTTCTCGCCAGAGGTCCGCCGAGATGAATCACTTCGTCGTCCGACCCAGACATTACGCCGCCCCCTCGGTTATCTGCAGACCGCACATCCGGAGGTACGAGGTTCTTAGTTTACATCCAGTGTTCATTTGTACTAACATCGTTTCGCCTTGCGACCTTGGCCCGTGGGGTGACGGCCATTCACATCGACCGATGACGACGATACGAGCCTCCCAAATCCTACCAGGAGCGAAGACACGACGCCAGGGCAAGAACAATGGCGGCGGGGTTTTAGCGACGCAGGCGAGCTCCTCCGGGTTGTTGCCCTACGTTCAAGAGCAGATGTCCTCCGGTTCGGTGCCCCACGGTATACTCCAGCGAGAGTTCATCCGCGCACCGGAGTTGCAGTGAATCGTACCCCAGTGGTTTTCTAGCCTCCGTCGTAGATGAATTCCTCGGAAGTGTCCCCAGTCGCACGCCTCATCACGACAACATGTACGCCTACGGACTCGATCATCGGTCCACCTCGCGCTCAACGGTCTCAGTACCCTCTCGAACCGACACGCGTTCTCCGTGAGCGGTGGACGATTCCACGGTCATGCTCGGCGCAAAACAAGGCGCGCAAGACGCGACGCAACGCAGTTAGGAGAGAGTAGTGGCTCGAGATTTGTGGCCGTATAGTATCACGTGTTATGCGATTTTCATTGTACTACATGCTTGTTATCGCTATTTCAGATGAGTGTCTTGTTCAGATTAATCAATAAACGTACAAACAATTCTTAACAAATAAATTAATAAAAAATTACACAAACAAATACAATATGTGAGAAACCCCACAACCTCCTCTCTCCTGCGGGGCGAGGCGGTATGTGCGTATGTATTGTATATTGTATATTGTATTATACTGTGCACTACCATGTAAAGGATGTCAAAGAATGTGTACAATATATGAGTGTCAATACATTGATGTACATCGTACGTCACAATTCAAACTCAACTGCCAAGTCTGCCTCTACAATTCAAAATTCAAAAAGTGTCAGGAGAGAGAATGAACACACGATGCTTACCTAGGTATGCTTGATTTGTCCTTTGAGAACAGGCGAGTACGTCGTAGTAACTTCGAAGTGTCTCAAACCGGTGTTTGTGCTTTCAAAATTGACAGCAACATCAAACTCTCCGGCTCCTCACTTCATAGGTTGATTAGAGATTTAATAGTTTGCATACTCCAATGTCAGTACAGCACAACGATCAAAATGTCGATCTTACAAATATATCTAAAAAACAGAGGAAAATGACACGTATCTCCTGGTAAGATATAGGGTTGCTCTTTATTACTATGAACTGCCTATTACAAAGGGTGCCTTGAATCAGGACTAAGGCTAATCCTTGTACACTGGAACGTATTGCTTGCTAAAGTGATATGGACTAATCGAATGGTGGTCTTCTTGAATGCTTTCCAATAGATCTTATTGTGTTGTCTTCCGTTGTGTCCCCCTCTCCTCAGCCTTCTGCGATCCTCTTAAGTAGTGGATGAAGCGTTGGCGGTTATCCCTCGGAGAGACGCCAGTTGGAAAGTGACACGTCTGATCGAGGAAAGGTGACAGTTGACAATGCATCAACTGCTATGCGGTTGTATGTTTTTGAGACATAACCGTTTGTCCAGTGTATCAGGATCATATAACGTCGCATGATATGGAACGTGTAGCACGTGTTCTATTCATCACACGGAAGAGGATATACAAAGAGGTAGTTCCAAGTACCAGTTCCTAGTCCACGATCAGTCAGAGGTAGTTCCAGGTACCAGTTCATATTCTTACGATCAGTTAGCTGATCGTGGATCAGGACTTTGTCCGACTAAGATATTTATGATGCAGTCTCTGGAACCTTTCGATCAGTGTAGTCGTAGATCTAAGGGTTACGACCATGTAAACATATAGTCTTCTCTGTATATTAAAATAATACATAAAAGGTTTAATCCTCATCATGCACGGAAACAGATCTAAATCGGCAAGTCAGATGCCACAGCAAACGTGGCCTTAAGCTAGAGCTTCCTCACACTCCATCTGCTGCAGTTCGGCACTGTGATCCTCACAGTGAGAAGCTTATTTGTGTCTCTCAATCGTAAACAAAGGTAAACCATCCGCGCGCTTACGCATAGGGCTTGAATCACTGCTCCAATCTAGAAAGTTCATGACACGACACGACATGAAGAGAGCAATGCAAGAGCCTTTTTCCAGTGAGATCTGATATCTACTATAACAGAAGGCATGCCAATTAGGATAGCTTCATGCGTTACGGTAGTTCGTGGGTCTTAATCATTGCTCATATTAAGACTGATATGCAATGCACTTGCTTGCCCAGAAGGTCAGTACCCTCATACCTCAATTGACACTTGTCGAGAGTATTGGGGCACTGCCCATCAAGAAAACGACGAAACACAGGCCAATAATACCATGCTCACAACAAGTCCTAACCTAAACCTAGGTAAACTTTCACTTCCAGGTTGTTTTACTGTGTTACTGTAACAAATATTACAAGCTTGCAGTCTTATTTTTAAGAGCAATTTGTAGCGGTGGAACACTTGGCTGGGTCAAACTCACTAAGAACAGTCTGCTTCAATGGCAAGTGTTTTGGTGACTCCAGGGCATAAATCTTTTCCAAATCCCTTCTCTGACAGGGATACTGCACAGCTATTGATGTTGAGACAGGCCTGCCAAGAATAAAGGAAATAACTGTTCAGGAAAAATGCACTTTGATATGGTCAACAATATCTAGATCTCTGTATAATTATAACCCAGAAATAGTTGTCAGACAACTCATGGTTGGTTTAAAATGGAAAGTTAAACCTCCTAGCAGTCCAATCCCGGTATGGAACTGTAAAACGTAATATAATTCCAGTTGCACTATCACTGCAGAGTCAGAACTGACAGTCATCGAATTCCAAGACAAAATTCATGTGCACTGATCCAAATCCACATGCATCAGCACATCCCAAAAAGTCAGAATTGATGGTTCTCGAATTATGACTTATAAGATTAGATTCATGTGTGTTTTTGTGTCAAGAACTGCAAATGTTACCTTCTCAACAACAGATAGAGAGTTTGTATGGTGGCAGCTTCCTTGTTGGTAGGATCTGCAAGTTCCACTGGGGTTTCCGAAGCTCGCAAACTTAACTTTAGAGATATTTTTACCCTTGGGGCAAGACAACTGTACTTTTACTGCATCTCTGCCATCGTTTGAGATACTTTTATCCCAGAACTCTAAGTCTATGGAAGGAAAATTCTCTGACACAAAGGAGCACACGCTTGTCACAACTCTTCTTGAGAATGTGATCTTCGTGGGATCCCCACCCTTCTCCTCAAAAATCACAAGGGTGTTCCCTGATGGGTGAAACCATGACCGTGGGACATGGTACCTTAAATAAAAGTAAAACAGAAATATGAAACACAAGATAATAATGACATAATTAGGAATGTGAGCTGTGTCAAATATCGTTGCATTACCATCTTTGAGTTGGCTGCCCACATCCTGTCCGGCACTTGTCTGGAGAAAATGCTCCTCTGTAGTTACAGCTGGGAGTGCATCTGTCATCAGTAGAACTAGTCCTGGGCCAATACCTTCCTATGGCATTTCCATTCAACCAAGCCAGGCCTTTCCCCATAGATTGCATGTCTATCCCAACAGGGTCATCGCCTTGAGGAACATCAACATTTACCTAGAAGTGTGTTGGATTAGTACAAGTAGCAGAACGTGAAAACTTCATCTGGAGAACAAAGATTGAAGAAGGTTACCTTGTACCATGTCAAAGGTTGATTTTTTGGTGGCTCAGATTGTGGCATCCACCTTTGGTTATTTCCCTGATCAGGCTTGAACAAACTATAATATTCCCCTTCCAATCCAATCTACCCAGAAATACATAACAAAACCACGCATAAACATTTATCTGAATTATCTCAAATTCAGGATATATCAGCAGGAAAAACGAACCCGGGTACTATGTAAATCAAGAGGGTCGAACAATATAGGTAGCTACAGATACAGGGAAGTACTACTTTTTCATTATGTACTTATATATTGAGTTCTCAATATAATTTTCTCTGAAGAATTTATAAAATCTTGGTGAGATTACCTTGTACGCCCAATTATTTGAAGACAAGTCTATGGTTCCATTTGTCATTCCGGAGATGTTCACACTTGTAAGGCCCGCTCCTACCCATTCATAAAAGGACCCTGCATTCTTAGAAAGCACATAAAGTTCTCATCAATCAAATAATTCAAGCAGTTTCAACTTGAAGCTAAAAAAGGCTGGCTTAACAGGAAGAAGTTTCTCCTTTTGTCAAAAGTGTGCAGAACTGTAGATGCCATATGTGTATACACATAAAATTGCAATGGGCGTGTAAAGAACTTCATAGAGATGATGCAAGGTTAATCACTTCAGTAAATACTTACTTGCAAACCAACAGTCATACTAAGTAGGGCAAGTTCATTCTTCCCAGCCCTCAAATTGATGGGCATTTCCCAATTGAAACTTGATTTTGAACTATTACCATATGCACTGCCTGATCGAGATAGAGAGAGAGAGAGACTTACAAATGGTAAGTGTAATGACAGGGGCACAATAATTTAAAGAGTGTAAATTGGTAAACTGTAAGAACTAGTATCTAAAAATAAGATGCGCTGCTGAAGATGTATGATTCAGAAACCCTTTGAACAAAACGCCACAATAATGCTGGTAGAAACTATTAGAATATGACTCATTTTGTATTTCCTTATCTGTATATGGCAACTCCCTTGTACTCCCTATATATATTGTCTATTAAGCCTCTTGAATATACACACACAATGTTCATAACATGCTATCAGAGCTAAAGCACTAACCTAGCTCTCCCGCTCTTCCGCTGCCACGTTGTCGTCGATGGCCGCCGCCGCCCGACACAACACCGCACCCCTTCCGCTCGACGTTGCCCGAGCCCGACGTTGCTTGTTGAAGCCACCCCGACGCCTCCACCGCCGACGCCCCCGGTCCAACCGCCGCCCAAATCGGGCTGCCACTCGACCACCGACGCGAGGCCGCAGCCGCCACTCGTTGGTCGCCCAACGCCGCCTGCAGCGAACCCGACGCGAGGCCGCTGCCGCTTGTTCGCCACCGCCTACTGGGAACCCAACGCGAGGACAACGCATCGCGTCACCGGACGCAAGGCCGTCGCCGCCGCCGCAAGCAAGCAGGGAAACCCTATCTCCTTGCTTCGGTTTCCCTTCGCACGAGCCGTGTAGGCCTTTTCCTTTGTTTAAGTGTGAGGCTGTGAGCCAAGCAACCAAGCCCGGCCCAACAAAAAAACAACTCAAAAAAACAACGTCGATCTAAACCGCCGTGTCGTCTAGCGCCGCCTGTTAGACTTCGTTGCCTTGGTCGCCGTGCCGTCCAGCGCCGCCTACTGATAGCTTATGTTCCATCAGCTGCGATCCCATTCTCGGAAATAAAACTTCATGAAACAAACTACAGACTGTGGTCTTTACTTATGGAGATTACGCTCGATGGTCTTCGCCTCTGGGAACATGTCACTAGTGTTCGACCTTGTCCGCTGTCGCCAGTTAAGCCTCCTCCCAGACAGCCTAATTATGCACCTCCTGCAGAAGATGAGGCCACCAAGGAGGCAGAGGCCACTACTGCTGCTGCTGACGTTGTTGATAAGGTTTTTCAGTATGCTATAGATGTTTTTGAGCACTGGTGTGATGATGAGGCCCGTGTTCGCGCCATCCTGGTGGTCACCGTCGACGACTCCATCCAACAAGACATTGTTGGTCTGCGTTCTACTCGTCAGGTCTGGGAGTACTTGCGTGAGCGATGCTCAGTTCTTTTCGCTTCAGCGTAAGTTGGAGACGCTTTGCCAGGAGGACTCCTTCGTCGACGACTTCTTCCAAGCCCTAGTCAGTCTCTGGCGCCAGCTGGACGAGCACACTTCTCCGCTCTGCCGGGAATGTCGAAAGTGCAAAAGGTGGATTGTGATCGCCTTCGCCTTTATGACTTCGTCTGTCGTCTTCACCCAGAGTTTGAGTCTATCAGGGCTCAACTGCTGAGCCGCTCACCACGACCGACAATCACTGAGGCTCTTTCGACGCTTCGTGCTGAGGAGCTTCGCCGCTGGTTAGTGACACAGTTTGTTCCTGCTGTGCATGCTACCCATTCGTCTTCGACTACACCGACAGTTTTTGCTTCAACTACAGTCCTTCTCCAGGTGTCTGTTTATGCTCTTGTTTTTGCACTAACTGGGGTTCAGTGCAATTATTGCAAGAACTTCGAGCACGACTATCAACGTTATGCAGTGCGAAAAAAACAGAACAAGACGCGTGGAGCTGGACGATCCTGATAGAATAAGAGTTAGAATAGGAACTCTTTTGTATTTCCTTATCTGTCTTTTGTACTACCTTATCTGTATATGGCATACATCTTTTGTACTCCTATATATATTGCCCATTGGGGCTCTTCAATACACACAATATTCATAACATGGTATCAGAGCAAAGGTTAAGGTTAAGGTTCGCTACCTCCGCCGCCGCCGCCACCTCCTAGCCTCCGCTCGTCCTCCGCCACCGCCGCCCCCGGGAGGAGCTATCTCTACTCCCGGGGGTGGCCTGCTCGACGACGCCTCACCGCGGGTCTCGCACGGCCGGCGCTACGGCCTACCTTGACTCGCTCTGCCCCAACAATCGCGACACCTAGTCGCCTCATCGTTGTGGTCTTCGTCGCGCTTCCGCCCGAGCTCGCCATCGCCTCGGTCGTCTACGCTGCGGCCTATGCGCGGGTGCTGCTGTTGGTGGAGATTGAATCGGCTGCTAGTTTTGCTAGTATCTACTAACTATCATCTGTGTCGTTTTTCTTCCGTTGTGTCCATCCAAACCCGTACTACTTTATCTTTTAGTTCGTCTAAGCCATGCAGTCCACAAATTTATTGTCAGTCATAGAAACATAGGAATTTTTTTGCATGACAGCAGTCGCCGCTCTTTTCTTCGAGCTGCTGCAGATCGTCGTTATGATGCCGCCGCTCTCTTAGCCGCCGCCGTGCTTTTAAGGCCGCCGCGCTTCTTGTGCACTGCGCCTCTGTTGCGTTTTTTGTGCACTGCGCCGCCGCCGTCTTGGGCTTCGATATGCGTTGCCATGCTTCCACCTATTCCTATTCGGCTTGATTTGACAACTCTCTCTATTCATGTCGGTTTCATCATCTTCTTCGTCGTGTTGCCGCAGTCGACTTTTTCAGCCCCTGCACCTTGTGCTTTATGGGCTGTTGCACGACCCCGGATTAGAGATCTTTTGATATTCGACATATTTTCCAAGAGATGCACGCTATGACGACATTATCAAGACTCGGACTTTAGATTTTCCATATTTTAGTGTCAACCTTTTCCAAATGCAATGCTATTGTATACGCTTTGCATTTGAGGGGGTGTTATCATAGGAGTTAGAATATGGACTCTTTTGTATTTCTTTATGTCTTTTGTATTGCCTTATCTGTATATGGCATACATCTCTTGTACTCCTATATATATTGCTCATTGGGGCTCTTCAATATACACACAATATTCATAACAGATCCAAGGGGGCAGGGGGGCCCTTTTTCGACGGGAAGACAGACCAAAGACATCAGACCTTCTCACTAGGTGACTCGTTCGATTAGCTCACAGCTCTACTTCACAGCCTCTCTCACGGCTCGGTTTCGCGGTCTAGTTCAAACGTCTCCTCCAGGTACTTCTTGGGTTCTGGATTCTGGTGCCTCTTTCCACATAACACCGGACTCCACATCTCTCAGTTCAATAGGACCTCATGTTTTTTCTATCTCTGTTCAGACAGCTGACGGTACTCCTGTGTCTGTCAGTTGTCAGGAACTCTTTTGTCCACTTACTTTTCTGTTCCAACTGTTTCCCGTCTTCCCCAGCTTACCATGCAGCTTCTCTCGATGGGTTAGCTCACCGATCTTGACTGTATGGTTGGTTTTGACTCAAACAACTGTTTTATCCAGGATCGACAAACAGGGACGGTACTTGGGACTGGCCAGCGCCGTAGGGATCGTTAGGGTCTTTACATCCTTGATCACCTCCACCTTCCGTCCACTTCAATTGTTCCTGTCACCTTTACGTCTACTTCAACCAACACTGCTGCCACCACCTTTGGAGTTTTTGCGCAATGGCATCACCGTTTAGGTCACTTGTGTAGGTCCCGTCTTTCTTCATTAGTTCGTAAAGGTGTTCTTGGACATGTTACTGTTGACACGACCATGTTTTGTCAGGGTTGTACGCTGGACAAGCAACTACAACTTACTTATCATTCTAGTGAGTCCTTGTCTTCTCGTCCTTTTGATTTAGTTCATTCCGATGTATGGGGACCTACGTCTATTATCTCTAAAGGTGGGCATAAATCTTATATGATCTTCATTGATGATTATTCCCGTTTTACACGGATTTTCCCTATTTCTAATCGTGGTCAGTTTCTTGCGATCTATCGTAGCTTTGCAAACATCGTCATCTGATTGAGACTGTCCACACTCTTCTCCTTACCTCTCACGTTCCACCACAATTCTGGGCTGGGGCTATTTCTACGGCTACATATCTCATCAATATGCAGCCTTCCACTGCTCTTAAGTGTGTCAGTCTTATAAAGTGTATCTATTCTCGAGCCCCCCTGTACTCACCTTCGTGTTTTGTTTGTACTTGTTTTGTTCTGCTGCAGCCTCGTGAGCGCACTAAACTATCGGCCTAGTCAGTTGAGTGTGTGTTTCTTGGTTATAGTTCTGAGCATAAGGGTTATCACTGCTGGATCCTTCTGCTCGACGGATCAGGATTTCACGAGACGTTGTCTTTGACGAATCTCGACCTTTCTTTTATCGAGATTCGGCTCCTTTTGTTTCCACCGTTGAATCGCTTTCATGGTTGTCTCTTTCTGACTCTTCACTCATTTCTCCACTATCATAGTCCTCCCCTCGTCTGTCTCCAGTGGTTCCTTTTGTACCTCCACCTCCAATGCTGCCTCCTGCAGCACCACCGTCTCGTTTCTCTGGTATTCACTACTCCAGGCGTCCTTGTCCTTCACCAGTCTCCTCTCCTGGTATCTTGCCGACACCCACATCTGACCCCCCTGATGATGCTCCTCGTTACGTCCTTCGTGACCACACATCCCTTCGACCTCCTGATCGTCTTGGCTTTGCTCCGATAGCTCATGCTCTCTGTCACTAAGCCTAGTTCTTATTGTAAGGCTGCTCCTCATTCTGAGCGACAGCTCGCTATGGCAGAGGAGCTTGATGCTCTTCGACATACAGAGACTTGGGATATTGTACCGACACCTGTGCATGCTCGTCCGATCACGTGCAAGTGGGTGTACAAGATTAAGACCCAATTTGATGGTACTATCGAGCACTACAAGGCTCATCTTGTGGCCCGTGTCTTTCAGCAGGAGTACGGTCGTGACTACAATGAGACTTTTGCCCTTGTTGCCCATATGACTACTGTTCGCACTCTTGTTGCAATTGCTTCTGTTCGCCGGTGGTCTATCTCTCAGCTGGATGTTAAGAATGTTTTTCTTAATAGTGTTTTCTATGAGGAGGTCTACATGCAGTTATCACCTGGGTATTATGTTCCCGATGGGCACGTCTGTCGTATTCGTCGTGCTCTTTATGGCCTCAAATAGGCTCCTCGTATCTGGTTTGCGCGTTTTACCTCAGTGATTACTGTTGTTGGTTTCACTGTCAGTTCCCCTGATCCTTCTCTTTTTGTCCATATCTCATCTCGAGGTAGAACACTGCTTCTCTATATTGATGATATGCTCATCACTGGTGATGATTCCTCATTCATCGCATATGTAAAGAAGCATCTCAGTGAGCAGTTTTTGATGACTGATCTTGGTTCTCTTACGTACTTTCTTGGGATTGCGGTCTCTTCCATGCCTGAGGGCTACTACCTCTCCCAACAGAAGTACGACCAGGATCTTCTTGATCAGTCTGGTCTGATTGACACTCGCACTGCTCAGACTCCCATAGAGTTATCCCTACAACTTAGTGCCACTGATGGTGATCTTCTTAAGAATCCTACTCAATATCGTCATCTTGTTGGAAGTTTGGTGCATCTTGTGAGCACCCGTCTTGATATTGCTTATGTTGCCCATATCTTGAGTCAATTCATGACTCGTCCTACCTATCTTCACTACAGTCACCTTCTTTGTGTTCTTCGCTATTTGCGTGGGACTATCTCTTGTCGTTTGTTTTTCCCTAGCTCTACCTCACTACAGCTTCAGGCGTACTCCGATGCGACCTGGCTAGTGCTCCTTCTGATCGTCGTTCTCTTTCTGCTTACTGTGTTTTTCTTGGCTTTTCCCTGATTGCCTGGAAGACTAAGAAGCAATCTGTAGTTTCCTGTTCAAGTGCAGAGACTGAGTTAAGAGTTATGGCAGTAGTGACAGCAGAGGTTACTTGGTTGAGGTGGCTACTTGCAGATTTTGAAGTGCCTGTGATGGGATCTTCGCCTCTTTTATCTGACAGTACAGGTGCAATCAGTATTGCCTGGGACCCAGTGAAGCATAAGCTCACTAAGCACATTGGTGTGGATGCTTCATACACTCGCTCACAGGTGCAGAAGAGAGTACTTGCGTTACAGTTTGTGCCATCAGAGTTACAGGTTGATAACTTCTTCATGAAGCTATAGACTAGGGCACAACATTTGTATTTTATCTCCAAACTCAGTGTGTGTGATCCACCATGAGTTTGAGAGGGATGTTAGAATAGAACTCTTTTTGTATTTCCTTATTTGTATATGACAACCCCTTATACCCTCTATATATATATTGCCATTGGGTCTCTTGAATATACACACAGAGTATTCATAACAGAAATAAGCGCTCTACTTCAAGGATATATTTGACTATACGGAAAGATATTGATATTCAGAAGATGTGTTTAGGCTGAATTGGAACTGTGAAACATCCGAGCAAACATCTACTCAGATATTACAGTACATGGTAATTTCTCAGCATAAAGTAAAGAGTGAAGAACAGACCTATAAGCTCATTATTCAGGAAAGCGTGAACAGCATGACCTTTGGAGTCAATATTAAGAACTGGATGGTTCCCACTTGAGGAGTAACTTCCATCTACATTAAAACTGGAAATTCCATTTAAAAGAACTTAGGTCACATAAAGAACTGGAAGTGCACAGGATGGTGCAGAGCAAAATACAATGTAAAACATGAATAACATGAATAATACTAAGGCCTCTCCTCTTTAGTTGATACCTGCATATTCATTCACTATACAATCAGCGTATATGAAACAGCCTGCAGTAGACCAACCTTGTTATATACCATAGGTAGTCAGTAGAATCTTTTGTTGTATTGATATGGTCTACAAATCCATTTCGGAAAAAGTCACTTTTACCCCAAATCCCAATTTTCTCTCTAAAAATGCTCCACCGATCAGGTTTTGATGATCGCAAAGTTTCTGGAACCATGTCCACCATCAAAGTTTGAGATTGCACCTAAAGATGACCAATCATCAGGAACCAAAGTTGTATTTAAAAAATAAGTAATGCGCCACATATAGTGTTTTTCAATTAACTCAATTGGCTATTCTTTTTTTCTCCTTTCCAATTCTTCTGTCATTCTGTTTCCAATTCTTCTGTCATTCTGTGTTTCTTTCCCTGACAAGGGTGTTATCCATTTCATTGGCAAGGTTGAATGTGTTTCTGTTCTGAATACCATCTATTACATAATAAAAGCTAATGACAAGTGATTTTCAGGTGCTAAGAAAAAAAGAGAAACATGCTAGAAATTCTCACAAAAAAAAACAACATCTCGGCCTTAATTTGGTGGACCCTAATTTTCAAGGCTTAGATTTGATAGTTGGCTTGATACAAGAATTCAAAATAACTATCACAAAAGAAGGAAAAACATATAGCCCTTAATTTGGTTAACCTTAAATTTAAAGGCTTAGATTTGATAGTTGGCTTAGAGATATATTAATTCAAAACAAAAAATAAAGATAGGTAGCACTACCTATAATTCGAAGTTTGAGTGTGCAAACTTGCTGGACAGACCCACCTCCGAATACTCTCTTTCACATGGGAGGAGAGATCTCAAATTAAATTGTACTAATTTAATATGAAATAAAAAAATCCCAAATATATTGTTTGCTATATAGGAACTTCAAAGTTTTGAATTGTGCAAAGAAGCAAACTATACCAAACTACAACACGCAATTGCGCGGGCCAATCGGCTAATTAAACAGAAAAATCAAATACCTTTGCAGTGTTGAACACCACATTCTTGCAGTCAGGTAGGATGCTAACTGACCAAGCAGGAAGATCATATTGCATGTTCCGGAAAGTGACAACTTTGTCCTTTTCTGAATCAATGTTAGCCAGGAAAGCAACGCATGCTCCTGAGTGATCAGTGTAAACATCAGCCTGCAAGCAAAAATTGACACTACTAATTTCATAAGTCAATAGAAGAAATGATTAATTCAGCAGGGGGATGAAGATGTGGAATTTTTTGAAAAAGGGAATGGTAATGTGAAGTAAGGCGGTAACACGCAGGTCAAGGTCGACTCACAGTGATATAATAAAGCAGTATTTATCAGGTGCTATTTACAACAGAGATGGGTTTTAGTTATTTTTAAGTTAGAAAGAGCCGAGTTTGTGTAGGTAGGTAAGCATATCGGACACAATTGGAATGATACAGCATTAGGTCACAAGTTATTACCCCAATACCCAATAGAAGACAATAAAGCTTACCTCTTGATGAGGCCCTAGAGAAAGAAACGTTGAGTTGCCATAAAGCAGACTATGCTCGCACAATTTTATAGATTTGTGAAGCTCCCTCAGATGTGCCCATTTTGGAAGTCTCCTAAGGCCTGATTTCAAATCAATTAACAATATGAAGATGGTTCTGGGCTTAATATTATTGATGGGATCCATAAGACCAATAGAGCCAAACCGTATTCATCAATTGGTGCATCGTAGTCATAGCTAGTTGTAATGAATGGCCCTCCAGCAGTGCGACCAAAGTTTGTTCCACCATGGTACTTCAAAAGGATAACGAAAACTTGATCAACTTTCAGTAAAATGAAACTTTCATCAGTTACTCACACTGATTAAATATGATTTCAGATGCTTGACTGTAATTAACATCAAATACATCTGGGTGCCTTAGTCAAGTTAGAGTATGAGATGTGCAATTCTTTGTCAAGTTAGAATATGAATTGTGCAAAGGCAATACCACATAGTAATTCTGAACACTGCCACCTTTCTCAAAAAAACGTGCAACAGCAAATGCAACATCTTCAGGGGGTCTGTGGGGATTACTTTCACCAAAAGTCTGGAACCTAAACAAAAAATCGAAGAAACAAGCAGCAGATCATTTTACTTCACTTCGAGAATAAAGATGAATGAAGAAAAATAATGTACAAATTTGGTCCATATTGTGTTATAAACAACAACATGGGAAGTATTAAATGTAATCTGTTGCTTGCATTACCATCCTGGCCAATTCTCTGTCCAAATTTTTGGCTTGGTTGGCGAGTTTGGCTTGAATTGATCGCAATAGAATGAATTGCAAGTGTTTATCTGCAAATATCGAATTGCATGTGTGAATGGATCCTCCCAAAAAAATGTGTACTGCATCTGCTAGGAACTCTATCTCACATTAGTATCAACTATCAAGTGCATGCATGAATAGATACCAAGATGCTGCTATTCACATAACCATGAAGAAAATAGTTGTCGAAGTGGACACTTGTAGTTCTGAGAGTGTTATGGACTAAGATCCCAACGAGACTGTGCCGATTGGTACTGTATCACGTTACCTATTTTCCTTAGATAGTTGACAAGTTTTATAGGATAAAGAATAGTTGGTTAAGTAGGTTATTTTGGGATTCCTTATCTACCAAGTTATTGTTAGGGATATAGTTTTATCTATTATGAATGTTATTTTTAATAGTTGGAAAGATAAGATTGGATTGATAGGTTTTCTTAAATATTATTTCTTAGGGATCAAGTCGGGTCGCTCCAATAAAAGGGATAGCATGTGTTCATTATCAATCAAGTAATAAAAAAATCAAGAATCAACTAAGCCTCAAAGCCTCTCTACCTCGCCAGGGAAGAGCTCTACGACGGTTAGATGAAAGTGAGTGTCCTACCCTCGGTCCTCGAACCCGTACCCCAACAGTTACCACAACATCAGCAGTTCTATGTCATTAATGGCGAAGTTACAGTCACAAGTACTACGAATTATCTGCCGTTCATTTTTTTCCTATCGTAATGGCTATTAATTTGAACAAACAATTCCAGGAGCAAGTCATCAAACACATTGGTGGCAAAGAAATATTGCAGTTGTACCATACATTGCAATTAGAGTGATAATATGTTCGATGAAGTGATTCATGTTTTAATTGTTCCATAGAACAAAAGGCATCGGATGTCAGAAACTAACCACAGGATCAGGAGCATCATACTGCTGGCACATGATCCAAGGGACACCAGTGTTCTGAGCCAGAGCTATACTAGCTGCCCACATTGCATATTGCTTACCGCCGGCTCCGTACGCTTGTTCGTAATATCCGTACTCATTTTCAATCTGTAATGCGTCAATTCAGTTTCAGGTAAGCTTGTCAATTGTGAGGAACATCAATCTCAGAGCTGGTATAACAAGCTTCACGACCTGAGCTAGTATGATGTGCCCGCCCTGTGAAGCAAAGAACCGTTCTTTCTTCATCATATCCACGATGTACGTCGTGAAGCTCTTCATATGAGACTGCATACAAAAAGTAACTAAAATTATCACCAAACTCGCAAATTTCCCACAAAACGCCCTAAAATTCAGAGCCCCCGCGGCGCACCTTGAACGGCTCGTTGTTCGTCCGGAACACCGTCCCCGGCACATAATGCAGCCACACCGGCACGCCCCTGAATCGCCAGACAAATCAAATCACTGTAATTTGGTAGAATTACAACCAATCGTAACATTTTAACAGTCAAACGAAGCAAGCGAACCCGAAGTTCCACTCGGCGGCTACGAACGGCCCGATGCGCAGGATCATGTACAGCCCGGCGTCCTTGACGACTCTCGCGAACCGCACCAAATCGAACCGGTCCTCGAAGTAGTACTGCTATCCAGTTCATTCACCAATTGCACATAAAAAAAAAGTCACGTTAGTTACGGGAACACACTAAATACAGCACAAAATTTGAAGCGACGCGCGGCGGACCTGGCCGGGGGCGGGCTCGTGGCCGTTCCAGAACACGTAGGTCTCGACGCAGTCGGCGCCGCCGTCCTTGGCCTCGGCCACCAGCTTGGGCCACATCTGCGAGCACATGCTGCAAGGTTAGTACTAGTACAATGTGCGCGCGCGGAAGAGTGGGAGCGTACCGCGGGGACGCTGCGGGGGTAGTGGATGGAGGTGGAGATGAGGAGGCGGCGGCGGCCGGAGATGATGAGGGAGCGGTGGTCGTACGTCACATCGGAGGCGGCGGCGGCGGCGGCAAGCAACGGAAGCAACAGCAGAAGTAAGGGGAGGAACCAGAGGGAATAGGAGGAGGCGGCGGCGGCCATGGATGGAGCCGAGGTGGTGGCGATGTATGTACGGCGCGGTGGTGGTGGTATAAATAGAGTACAGTGTCGTGTGCGGGGGAAGGGGAGATACGCCGGGCCGTGGAGTGGGGCGGATGAGGGCGATATGCTAGGAATTATTGCATGGGATTGGCGCTGTTCGGTGGGAGGGATTGGATGCGGCACCTCTCGGTGTGCCGTGGCAACCGTTCAACGGTATGGACGGCCCAACTCTCCCGCCGTTCCGCTCAAGCAAAACGCTTGAACTGAACTAATCACCTCTTCAGTTCATCAGCTGAAACTGCCTAGTCTCACATCCGCCAAGCCTCGCTTTCTACCGTCACGAAGAGAGAAAGGGACACGCAGCTAGATTCAACAACAAGATCCCGGCACACGGAGATGGTCGGCCCGTCCGGGAGGTCTCGTTCGGTGTTCTATTGGCCATGCGCGAGTGCATTGTTAGAGTAACCGCACCTCCGCGGCAGCACATCGCTACAACTGGCCGATGCATACCACTACCAGTATGGGGAAATTACGGCAGTAGCGCATCGAAATCGAAGTCGACTATGAAATGGCATCGTGTACAACTGAAATTCTTTAAAATGACATTATTGTCAGTCTGACCACCGCTAGTGAGTAAAAAGACTCATTTACCCTCATTATATTTCTTTTTTCTTTGACTCAGCCCGTCGTCGGCAAGTATCAACCTTCGGTGCCACCGCCCGTGAAGAAACAAAAGCCGCAAGCTTGCCCTCCGAGTACATCTGCGTTTTGCACATCTCGCCACCTCTCCTTACTCTTGCCTCCCTCATTATCCCCTACTCCATTTCCTCCTCCCCGAGCTCAGAAAACCGCCGGCTGCGAGCTCCGCCCGTGCACGACCACCTCTCTGGTGTACTCCTTCCCCATCTTCTAGTGTCAAAACGTGTTCCTGAGTTTATGTTTTTCCCTAACTAATTTTGGATTTCTTGTACTACAACCTGCTGGTGGCTTCTTCTTTTCCACGTAGGGCGATAACCGCCGCCACCATCGTCATTCTTCACACGGTGTGTCCCGACTCGATTCCTTTCACCCAAAGCATCCCCTCACCTCCCCTAATATTCCCCTACCACTAATTCGGGTCGTTTTTCCCCAGGCCGCTACCCCCACGTCGAGTCGCTCGCGCCGCCCTCGGCTCTCACCGCTAGCCCGCCTCTACTGTCTCCATCACCACCGCTTGCACCAAATGAGCTCTCCTTACTCATTTAGTTCTCATGCCCCCTTTTCTCCCTCACCGCCTCCTAGCACCGTCGCCTTTTCTTCCCCACTTTGGCGCTATGCATCGTCGCCTCACCGCCATCGAGCTCCTTGAGCCGCTCTGCCGCCACCCGTGGGTTCACCTCGGCCCCCGTGCTCCATTTTTGCCATCAACAGTCACCGCTGTCAGCCCCCATGACCGGCGCTGAGGCCGCCTGAGCCCCTCTAACACCTCCTCTATTTTCCAGATGGTCAAACGCATGAGAGAAGAGGGAAGAGGGGTAAAACGGGTATTAAAGTTGTATTCTCTCATATCGTATATCCTTGTCATTACAGACGGACGAAAAATATAACTATAGTGTTATTTAAAAAAATAGTTATACAGTTAACCTTGATTTGAATATTATTTCTCTAAATACCAATAATTATCGTACTACTGAGCTAACTTTTCCTACAAGAAAAGGCAAGAAAAGATTGCAATGGGGAGTGCGGAGCGGCCAAGGCACGGCCGGCCACAAGTGGTGCTTCCGTGTGGGATGTGCGCAGCGGATGGGGATGAGGCGCGGGGCGGGGAACTGGGAACCGTAGAGCGAGCGAGTCGGCGTCGCGCGCGCATGTGACCTCGGTCGGGCGAGAGTTAGAGCGAGCGGACCATCCACGCTCGGCTCGGGGCCAGCTGCTTCGTCGGTACCCCCTGTCCCGTCCCACCGACGTGCCACGTGGCGCGCAGAAAGGGCATAGCGGTGTACGTAGCCGTGCAGAACACGCACATTTTGATTTTCTTTTCGACAGAAAATAGGCGAGGGTGTCTAGCAGGCCACACTCTCTGCTGTCTAGCTGGCGATAATGCCCGCATTGTGCCGGTGAAGATTACAAAATCCTACACCATTTTCCTGTTTGTAAATACTTGCAAGTGATCTATTCCATCGATCCCTGTATGATGTTGAATATTCTCTTTCTTACGGGGACGAATCCGCGGTCCCTAGAAGTTCCGGCGTCCCCATTTACTTATACCTGCATGAATAGATACCAAGATGCTGCTATTCACATAACCATGAAGAAAATAGTTGTCAGTGGACACTTGTAGTTCGAGTGTTATGGACTAAGATCCCAACGAGCTGGCCGATTGGTACTGTATCACGTTACCTATTTTCCTTAGATAGTTGACAAGTTTTTAGGATAAAGAATAGTTGGTTAAGTAGGTTATTTTGGGATTCCTTATCTACCAAGTTATTGTTAGGGATATAGTTTTATCTATTATGAATGTTATTTTTAATAGTTGGAAAGATAAGATTGGATTGATAGGTTTTCTTAAATATTATTTCTTAGGGATCAAGTCGGTCGCTCCAATAAAAGGGATAGCATGTGTTCATTATCAATCAAGTAATAAAAATCAAGAATCAACTAAGCCTCAAAGCCTCTCTACCTCGCCAGGAAGAGCTCTCGACGTTAGATGAAAGTGAGTGTCCTACCCTCGGTCCTCGAACCCGACCCCACATTACCACAACATCAGCACCTCATTATCCCCTACTCCATTTCCTCCTCCCGAGCTCGAAAAAACACGGCATGCGAGCTCGCTGGTGCACGACCACCTCTCTGGTGTACTCCTTCCCCATCTTCTAGTGTCAAAACGTGTTCCTGAGTTTATGTTTTTCCCTAACTAATTTTGGATTTCTTGTACTACAACCTGCTGGTGGCTTCTTCTTTTCCACGTAGGGCGATAACCGCCGCCACCATCGTCATTCTTCACACGGTGTGTCCCGACTCGATTCCTTTCACCCAAAGCATCCCCTCACCTCCCCTAATATTCCCCTACCACTAATTCGGGTCATTTTTCCCCAGGCCGCTACCCCCACGTCGAGTCGCTCGCGCCGCCCTCGGCTCTCACCGCTAGCCCGCCTCGGCCTGTCTCCATCACCACTGCTTGCACCAGTGAGCTCTCCTTACTCATTTAGTTCTCATGCCCCCCTTTTCTCCCCTCACCTGCCTCCTAGCACCGTCGCCCTTTTCTTCCCCCACCTGAGGCGCTATGCATCGTCGCCCGCCTGCCACTGAGCTCCTTGAGCCGCTCTGCCGCCACCCGGGGTTCACCTCGGCCCCCGTGCTCCATTTTTGCCATCAACAGTCACCGCTGTCAGCCCCCATGACCGGCGCTGAGGCCGTCTGAGCCCCTCTAACACCTCCTCTATTTTCCAGATGGTCAAACGCATGAGAAGAGGGAAGAGGGGTAAAACGAGTATTAAAGTTGTATTCTCTCATATCGTATATCCCTTGCTGTTACAGACGGACGAAAAATATAACTATAGTGTTATTTAAAAAAATAGTTATACAGTTAACCTTGATTTGAATATTATTTCTCTAAATACCAATAATTATCGTACTACTGAGCTAACTTTTCCTACAAGAAAAGGCAAGAAAAGATTGCAATGGGGAGTGCGGAGCGGCCAAGGCACGGCCGGCCACAAGTGGTGCTTCCGTGTGGGATGTGCGCAGCGGATGGGGATGAGGCGCGGGGCGGGGAACTGGGAACCGTAGAGCGAGCGAGTCGGCGTCGCGCGCGCATGTGACCTCGGTCGGGCGAGAGTTAGAGCGAGCGGACCATCCACGCTCGGCTCGGGGCCAGCTGCTTCGTCGGTACCCCCTGTCCCGTCCCACCGACGTGCCACGTGGCGCGCAGAAAGGGCATAGCGGTGTACGTAGCCGTGCAGAACACGCACATTTTGATTTTCTTTTCGACAGAAAATAGGCGAGGGTGTCTAGCAGGCCACACTCTCTGCTGTCTAGCTGGCGATAATGCCCGCATTGTGCCGGTGAAGATTACAAAATCCTACACCATTTTCCTGTTTGTAAATACTTGCAAGTGATCTATTCCATCGATCCCTGTATGATGTTGAATATTCTCTTTCTTACGGGGACGAATCCGCGGTCCCTAGGAGTTCCGGCGTCCCCATTTACGTATACCTTTAGTTTTCGAAATCACATCGAGATGCCAGCCGAACCAGCGGGTGGTAATTTTTGCAAACGGCTATTTTTGTAAAGACCCTTGTTGTTTATGAAATTGTGTATAGATCCTACACGTTTGTGGCCATCCAATGTCGTGGGGGTGCTAGTCGTCCAGTGTCGCGTGCTACGCCCTTATGCCCTAGCCCCTCCCATTCACCTTGCAGAGGGCTCCGCCCGTCTCCTCCCCTTCGCCCCACACCACCCCCGCCGCCTGCATCCTCCTTTTCACCCGCATCGCCCCCTCCTCCCCTAATCGTGTCCTCCTCCCCTCCCGATCCCCTTGCAGAGGTCGTCGTCTCATCCCCTCGCGTCACCCCTCGTGTAAGGACCCGGGAGAAATACCCCCAGATCCTCTATGCAGTCTGAACTAGTTCCATGATCAGTGGCTAGTTCACACAGTAAATAAAAATGGTAACATCCATAAATTGCACATCTATATTAATAAATATCAGAGTTTATTACATGAGACTTACTAGCAAAAAATAAAGAACACAGTGGAAGATGAAGAAGTAGTGGAGCCCAGCTAATCTGCCACAGGCAATCGACTAGGGTAGCGGCTTAGTCATCGAGATCCACACCAGTGGTGAAGTTATTCTCCTCTAACAATATTTTATTAAACAAGGTAAGTACAAATGAATGTACTCCACAAGTTACACCCAATAACAAATTATAATGTATAAGGGTATAACAAAGGATGACTTATAGGATTGATTTTGCATAAAGCCAGGTTTTTAAAAATATTTGTACTAAGTTTTGAAGCTATTGATCAAGAACTAAATTTCATTTATCAAATTCTCAAGTTTTATAGCTGGGTAATCCTCCATACATTTCTAGTGAATTATACCTTTCTATCACATGGCAACACGCCTGATTTCCCAATTGGATAAACTATATCCAAAACCATTTGATAAAATATTTTGACATAAAATCAAAGTCTAACTTTGAGTGGCTTTGCGCAGCATATCCATGATCGTGGATACGGCTATTCGAATAGTTTTATATTCTGCAAAAGTTGTACAACTTTACCCACAAGAGATAATCATCTTATAATGTCCGTCTGACACACTTTCATAGGTGTGCGACTAAGTGATTATCACAAAACCTTTACAATACGCCATTACAATCGTAGTTATGCTCACTAAGATTTTGCTTCATTTGGATAGAAATCCGTCAGATTTAAGCCCCCCTCTTGCGTCATGTGGGAATATATAAAAGTGGGTCATTGTGACACCCACGCGGCCAGATGGCACAACCACGGTGGAATGTTACAAATTAATTAGCCAAGTCCTACCCGCTTCAAACTTGTGGTAGTTCGATGGGACTTAGCAAGATGCGGCTCGAAGATCGATCCTTAACTGACTTGGGCGACTTTCCATAAAACTCATGGGCTCGATCATAGAAATGAATCGATCATGTGCATCAACTTGCACCATCCGAACATCTATTTCACCCAAGTCTAAATTATTATTTATTTATTTTCTTAGTTAAATCATTTGCTGAAAATTCTATGGTAAAGACAATATCATGGCCTCATTTTAAATCATGACTGGATAATTTGGCTAAATTCTCCAAATCAAGATTTTTGATCTAAGCTTTGACTAAGCATAATTTTTCAACATGTTCTAGTCATACTAATGTACCAACTAGATTTTAAATATGGTATCAGAGAATGACTAATTCAATAGCAAAATTTAGCCATACAAAGGTATCAAGAATGACTATGATTTAAAACAAGAATTTAAATAACAGTATATAAATAAGCATGCAGTATTAGTTTAAAATAGAATTTAAATAATTTAAAATACTAGAATTCAAATATAATCAAAGGATGTAACTTGTCTTGCTCATATGCTTAAGGATCTAACTCTTCAAAAAGATCAATTTCTCTGGATTCGTCGAAATCTGCACGCGAAAATAAGCCAATAATCAAATAAAATTCAAATAATTTCAATTTCCTTGGATTTGTCGAAATCTACACGCGAAAATAAGCTAATAATTAAATAAAATTCAAATAATTTCAAATAAACTCTAAATTAAATAATCTCAGTATATATATGTATATCTTGATTTTAGATGAATTTATAAATTTGAATAAACGGAATCGGATCTCATATGAAGGAGAAAGGACATCCAAAAGATTTCCATCACATGAAATGATGAAATATGACTTTCTGGAATTTTAAAGAATTATCTTCCAGAAGGAAAACCTTTATGGTGTCACCATGGTGTCAGTGGTTGGAATTTTATTTTTTGGATGAAATTATTTTATTAAAGAAAAAGGTATGTGCCTCTAACATGCGGACCCCATGGCCATGGACCAAATCCACGGGTTTTGCGTCGGTCCACGGTGGACCGAACGCGCAGCACAATGGCTGAGCCATGTGTGTGCTGACCCGGGCTGCCACATTTGCGCTAACGCTGGCAGGTGGGTTAGGAGGCATTAATGTGGCACGGCATGCGTGTGCCATGTCAGCCAGAGGCCGGCGGCAGCTCGAGTGCGGAGCTCGCCGGCGCTACACGCCACAAGTAGGGGTGGTTGGGGTACCAAAGGGAAGAGAGGAGTGAGGCGAATCTAGGGCTCACCATTTCGGCAGCTCGACGGCCAAGAATCGCCAGCGGTGAGGCGATGTGCGGCGGCGGCTCCCTGGTGAGTGTCCGGCGAAGATCGAGGAGGCACCGTGTAGAACACGGCAAGGCAGAGCTAGGGGTGGCAGCGGTGACGATGGAGGAGCTTCGACAGCGGTGAAAACACCAGAGAAAGCAGGTTCGGCCGAGAGGCTTCAACGACGAAATACGACCAGCATAGAGGGAAAGAAAAGAGGAGGAGGAGGGTCGCAAGATGATGCGGCTAGGGCGGCGAGAGTTTCACCAGAGGCGAAAGTTTGGTGTTGAGGCGGTGCGGCCAGCGCCAAAGAAGAAAAGGGGAAGGTGGTCGGCGCAGTTCCGGGCGGGGGAAAGGAGAAAGGGGGAAGGAGGGGAGAGTTAAGAGGAGAAGGGGAGAGGTAGACGACTTAAATAGATTTTGGGCGTTTTCAACGCCTATTAACTAAGGGAATAATATTCAATATGGAATTGTGCATCCCTATTTTTTCTTGTGGCGTTTCACATTTATTAGAATTCAGTAAAATGTAACTATTCCCTACATGTAGGGAATGTACTTAATGATTTCATACCCATATTCCCATTCTGGCTCGATGAAGGGACCTATCCTGAGGCTTACATGGAGGCCTTGAGCTTGGATTTCTCTGATGAATTTCACCAGATCATATCTTCCTTCGAAGTTGTATTGATCCAGCAAGAAAAAATTCGAGGATCTCTTAGTTGCAAAGTGCTCTTTTACTAAATATTTTTGCTTGTGTTCTGACAGACGCATAAATTGTATACATATGAGACTACAAAGCGCACCCACCTGGACCTAGACAGGCTCATGAACATTCCAAAAGACGTACATTTGTATGACATCCAGGCCACCTTTCCTAGCGTTCTCTATGAGTATCAACCACATCTGTTAATTGTATTTGTAGCACCCTGGCTCAATACTGAGCCCGAAATGCCACTAAACTACATAAACTATCATTTATAATAATATTTTATAATAAATTATAGCAAGCAAATCATTAATAAAACATATACACATATCACAAATAAACATAAAATAACAACACGACTAACATAGTTAATCTCTATATAGCAAAACATAATAATAATATAAGGATTATATAAAACCAACCATAAATAGTCTAATAAATGAATAATTAGGTTCAAACCAATCATATAGAATATTTTAATGTATATCAAGTCCTAAATAATAAATCATCACACTATAGTAAAAGTTTCTTATGATCAAGTAAATCAAGTGATTGAAGTAAATGCAACTATTTCATGTGTGTTATCCCTTCCCATGCAAGATGTCGTCAATGTTCACATAAAACAACAATAGAGCAAGAGTGATTTCATGACTCAGCAAACGCAATAATAAAACAAAGAACAATGATTTATCAACCATAATCAATACCATCATTAATATCATCTATTCAATTCTCTTTATGCTCATATTCAATTCTCTTTATACTCGTACTCAAATATCATAACCAATCTTCATTCAATGTGATGCAGTTCTATACTACATGTCCACATGCTCATTTCATCGCTTATACCGTTATAGCATGAGTGAGCACCCGTGACAGTGTTCACCCTTTCATTAAGCTCATCCTCAAAGGATCGGAGATCCCTCCACTCCCGTGGAATCTCTACCAACGATATAGATATGTGATCATCATGATCACCTTCTCTTGTATGCAATGATGCACAATTCAACTTAAGTTTATCAATTACTCCATTAACTACCATTCATGACTTCATCATAAAAATTGATACCATAACAATTCACAAGACTTGTAATTAAACAATGTAGTGGAATAAACAACATAATGATAGTAAATAATAAATAATACAACGATTAAACCATCGATAACTGTTCTACCACGCACTTGCCTCTTTATCCTCTCAGAGTTGGATAGCGAGATAGCGGTAAGAAACTAGATGTCACACTCCCTGAAGAAACAATTCAAAATATACTCAAAAGACATCACCACAGCACCAAAACTTTACGCTTAATCGCCCTCGCATTTCTATGCAAAACGACATATTTAACTTGATTCTACCGGACGCACTACTCGTTGTCCCAGTAATAAAAAGGTTATAAATATCTCATATGAACCCCAAATCAAGGGAACTCTATAATAAATCTAGGGATATTAGACATTACCCACACAAAAAATGTCGCCAATCTCAAACCCTTGAATTTTCCCTCTTCTTTATGTCATTCTCCTCCTTCCCTTCTCCTTCCTCTTGCTGCTCCTTGCCAGCACTATACCGCACCACCACCAGCAGCTGTGGGGGGAGCAGGGGGAGCCAACCTTGGGGGAGGGCACTGGCTTTGGAAAGAGCTACGACAGGGAGGAGACGTTGGAGGGATAGGGAGAGAGGCGACTAGGGAGGAAGGCAGGCCGCAGGGCTGGACAGGGGGTGTGACGGTTAGAGTTTGCCCCCACCCCCCCTCCTCCCAAGCTCCCCTTATGGCCGACCGAAATTATGAAATTTTCCATCATTAATTCTATTTTTTGAAATTATTTTAGTTGCTCAATTGCTTAAATGGGGTATCACAGTATCGTACATAAGTTAAAGGAAGGAGTGAAGTTTTCTGCTTGATATGATTCGCGGTTTATGGTTGATTGCTTGCAATATGTATTTACTGTTATTAACTGGACTAATTTGATTGCTGAAGGGAACTTGTACTGGCCATCTCTGTTTATCTGGTGAATTGGATGCATGCTGTAGCCCAGCCATCCGAAATTTGCTTCAATAAATGCTTGAAATGATATGTTCTTTGGTATATATTGACAACTACCTCAGCCAATATTTACCTGCTTGGCTTCCATGTTTGAATTAAAGCAACAGCACTGTGTATTTTAATTAATTTTACAACCATACTGCCTTAATATCTAATGTGATGCAAAGTATGCAAACATGAGATATACTGCAAAATCAGAAGTGCATCGGTTGTGGTTGATGCATCAGTTATCTGAAATCATTTCAGCTTTGTAAAGCTTATGAATAGAAAGACGAAATAGTGCAGAGTAGTACATTGCACTGCCTCTGCATCGAATGTCCATATATTTCTTTGGGGGTGTAATCCTGTACCATTCAACAAAATGTGATGGAACAAAGCTAATTTTAAACTGGCAACTGCACACGGTATTCCCATGAGCTATCATCTCTTTTGCCATGAATAAGAAACTACCCAAAACAATTGTTCTTGCATAGTAGAAAGCGAAACTCTTTCTTTCTTTTTTAAACCCAGGCAGGAAGGTAACTAGCACCTAAAATTCAAGAGAGCGGTTCACTTGCATGTAACACCAGAACGGTTTCATTTGTGCAGTAAAGAACACGGGCGTTTGAATTAGATCAGAACTGTACGGCATGCGAGTTATTATCTCAGCTAAAGCTCATAACTTGAGTTCAGAAAAGGATAAAGGGTGCAAGCAACGTCATAGAAGTACCGAAACCCAAGATTTCCAAATTAAAATAACGAAATCTACAAGTTGATTTAAAGTTTAAACGGACGGAAATAATGCAAGATGGCATACATGAGACATCTAGGCAACGATGTTTTTTACGAGAAAACTCGCAAATTTTTTTTACCTCAGTCTATCCCTTCCACTCCTATACCAAACCGTCGCTTTGCTTCTCTTCCCCTCCCACCCCACACCAAACCATCCCACCTCACACCAAACCACTCCACCCTCCTCTCCTTGATCGCCGCCAACTCTCAGAGCCGCCGCGGCCGGCGCCCGCCCTCCTCTCGGTGCCAGTGCCGCTCTGCTCCACCCCTACCTCCTTTAGGCGTCGTCAACTCCACACAGGGCCGCCCCCCGCCTCTTCCCCTCCTGCTTTTCCATCACGATGCACCGCCCGATGTCCGCGGTGTGGGGGCACCGTTCCGTCATCGCCTTCCTTCTTGTCGCCTCCCCAGCACCGACGACTCACGGAGGTTATCATCTTGTCTTCTCGTGAGGCACGGCTCCCTTCGTCGTCGGCTTCTCATCCGGTAGTCTACTCCCCCATAGGTTGACCAGCCGACAAGCTCCCCCGTCATCACCAACCGGCCTCGATTCCCCCAACTAGAGGTATATCTCCCACCCCACGCCAAACTGCTCCGCCCTCCTCTCCTCGGTCGCCGCCAACTTTGGTTGGGAGGATGGTGCCGCATGTGATCGGGAACCTTCCTCTGGTACGGCAGCGTTTCACGCTTGCCATCGGACGTCTGACATTTCACCCATATACATGTGTTGTTGAAAATGGCCCTTTCATTTCTGTAATGGTGTATATACATGGGTTGTGTCACTGTAGTTGAAATTGATGTGGAGGGAGTATGCGTAGAAATGTTGTGGCTCAATGAATGCAAGTGCTCACAAGGTATAATAAACGGTGTTGATTTTGAGTAAATTTCGCATCCTTTGGGATAGACAATTTCATTAATTTTCGCTATGTTCAATTGTAGACGGTTAAAACCTTGTGAATTCCCTCTTCTATCAATGAAATCAAGTGCTGTATTTTATCAAAGAAATGGCTTGTATCACTGTGGTATTAGTCTTTGATTTCATAAAGTGATCTTTGTATAGATTTGAGCAAAATTATCATCAAAGATCTTTTATGTAAACTGATAAATGTCTGGATATTAACTATTTTATGGTACATGTAATGAAAAGAGACTGAGTAGTAAAAGTGGAGATTTTCTTCTTCTTTTGATATGACAAGAGCGGTAAAGGTAGGTTGAGAATCAAAGATTGAGAGCAGCCTGACATGTTTTTAAATTTCAATAGTATACTATTCATTCATAATATAAGTAGATTAAACAATGATATAATTTAGTATTTATGATATTATTTATTTAAGATCAGTTCTAATACACATGTACCCTACTAGTATTTTACCCATTCCCAGTTCATTGGGTGCCTACTTGTTGGGTGATCCTACAATTAGACATCAAGCGTATGCGCCGCCGAGATTAATACGACGCCACTCGATCTCAAGGTTCTAGTATGCAATTTTGAACTCAATTAGGTACTTATTTTCTTTTTGTTGAGCAATATTGTACTCACTTTTTGTGTCGATCACTCGGCGATGATAACATTTGAAGGGAACAAGAAGTCTTTATAGCCTCGCAAAAAAAAAGTCTGTAATAATTAAAAACTACCACCAAGTAAGGTGTGGTTAACGAAGACCATTCAGGTTCATGCAACCTAAAAAAAAAGAGTGCCCTAAAAAAAGGTTCGCGGAAAGGAGTCGCTCCTTCCATTCAGTGCCCAAACAAAAAACAAACTACCCATTTCCGCCTTCCAAGTGCCGGTTTCGCCTCCACAAGGACCACAACAAGTTACATATAATTTGAATTCTTTTTTTATTTAATTCTTTTAAAAATTATTTTAAAGATAGTTTTTTTTTCTAATTTTATTTTCAATTCTGACATCTTTAGTCGCGTTATGATCCATAGTGTGATCAAATTGTACTGTCACGCTACCGACCGTGACGTGATCAAACTGTGTTGTCACGTCAAGATAAGTAACATGACAGAACTTAACTCAAAAATAACCGCATTTAGAGGGGTTGGTGGTATGACAGCACAATTTGATTATATCGTAGTTGGTTGTGTGACAGCACAGTTTGATTACGCTGGTCGTGGCGTTATATAAAAAAAAAACTCAGAATTGTAAATAAAGAAATTATGTTTAAAATAATTTTAAAAAAAGATTAAAAATAAAAAAACTCGTATAATTCCTTCCCCGTTTCCTCTCCGCAAACCTCCACCTGTTCAGACTCACTCCACAAACCAAGCCCATGGCGGAGGCGCCCTCGTCCTCGGCGACGGCCCCGGCGGTGGACGCGGCAGCGATCGCCGCGGTGGCGGAGGCAGCGCCTCCGGAGGAGATAACTCTGAGGGTGAAGTGGAGCGGGAAGAACTACACGGTGCGGGCGGTGGGGGACGACACGCTGGGGGAGCTGAAGCGGCGCATCTGTGAGGTCACGGAGGTGCTCCCCAAGCGGCAGAAGCTGCTCTACCCCAAGCTCATGCTCAAGGACGACTCCATCCTCCTCTCCTCCCTCCCCTTCAAGCCCAACGTCCCGATCACCATGATCGGGTAAGCACGATTCCCCTTTTCCTCCTCGAAACCCTCCCTCCCTCTTGTATCCTCACTTGCGTTCGCATGCGTGTCTACGAAAAAGTAGTGTAGTCGCGTGTAATTGGTTGATTGTTTTGTAACCATCCGCGGAAACGTTAGGTTTTGGTTCGTGAATCGATAGGAGATGCGCGGTTGGTGGGGATTGAGGACTAATGCTCCGGTTTTGAGGTGGGATGACGAGATTTGGAGAGCTCGATGGCCCAATCACTAAACCCTAGCTTGTATGGCCTCTTTTGGTTCGTCTGTTTGCTTCGTGTTGTTGGAGATTTGAACTTGGTGCTTGGGTTCTTATGTTCTGGGATAGAGGGAACGACATATTTGGTTGGGGATTTAGATATTTAGTATGCCCGTATATGGAGTTGTTTGTCTATTTGACAAGTTCGACGAATGGATGGGGAACAATGTGGGTGATGACGGCAGAAGTGCGTGATCAACTGACAAATACTTCAGTTTTGGGCTTTTAAAGATTAGAATAGGAGTAGGGGGGTTCAGCTGAGTGGGATGAGATTACCTTCTCAAACTTTAAGCCATTGCAGTCTGATCACATTGGTGTGCTGCGATAGGCATCTCATTTGGAGTTGGAATTGGTTTAGTGCAACCATCTGTGAAGCGAGCGAAGTTATTGTTAAATTGATGGATAATTGTTACTGATGGCTGCAATATGAATTTGTTGACCTGATTTTTTTTGCTTTTGGATGAGAACAGCATGCTATTCTCTAAATCCTAGAGGCCCGTCATCATTTTTTTTCTTGATGTGTTTCCGAGTTGTGGTACTGTTTGGATGGTTTTTGTCTGCTAGCGACGCAGACAGTAATGTGCTATGGTCAGTTTGATATGTTGTGGAGATGATAACTGAATCTGAATGATAATTTGAGAATTGAGAACAAACTAAGTCTGTTTGGATGGTGCCATGTGGGCCTGTGGTGTATCCTAATCTCATAGCTTATTTTGTTGGACCCCTTTCTGTGGATAATTTCTCAAATGGATTTAATTCAGTTTGGTCAGCTCCTATATATTCTATTTTCTGGTGTTAGCTACCCATTATACTTTGGCACGTTTGCCAATTTTTAGAATTTCTATCATTTATTCCTGAATTATATTAAGCTGCATAAGTCTGTTTATGCTTATTTACGGTGCACACTGAGGTAATTTGGTTTTCTTCATACAGGTGGATCATTATATCATGATTTTCTTAATATATATTCAAGTGTCATGATACATTTTGCACATTGAGTGTAGATTACTGTTGTGTGATAACCTTCATATGGCAGAGTAGAAAGATCCAACATTGCTAGTGGATGGTTGGTAAAGTGTATGTAAATTGCATAAATTACACACACATGTACAATAGCCATCCCCTATTTATTTTGTGTTCATGTTGAACTATGCATGTAACAAAGTATATAGTATGGTTGTATAGCTGCTAATTTAATAGGATAATATTTAAGATTTTTTAGTCGCATGCCACTCCGAAGTTTGTGATTTAGGAAAAAATGCCTGATTGGGAGGACACTGAGAAAGCTTGTGAAATCTAGTTATACATTTATTGAATATACACTTGGGAGTGGATGTTTGTGGCTTTTAGTAAAGCATTGTGAGTTGGGATCATTTCTCTGAACCAGAAAAGTGGTATCGTTGTGAAGTACGTCCTGTGTGAAAATGGACCACTTAAATTTTTTAGAAGGGAAAAAAGTAGGGGAGAGCCCTACTGTTAGAATTTATTAAAGTAGGACAAAACTGTACAGATATATTTGCAAAAGGAAAGTGAAAAACCACTGGGAGAAATCAGAGCTGACTATCTGCGAACCTTTTACACTTAACAAATCAATATCAGCATCGTATCACTTTAGCTTTACTCAACAGCAGAGCATCACAAGTTTTCAGGTTTCTTTCAAGGTTTCGAAACACTCTTTTGCTGCATTGCATCTCAAACAATATGCTTTTGTTCAGAATTTTGAATTTGTAGACTATGGAGTTTCCTCCCATTTGGAAGGTGCGCACTGTTCCCTTCACAGTAATTAATATGTGTGTTGAATTGTCTTGCACTAAATTTGCAGTACTGTTGAAGATGAAATATTTGTGGACCATGAAGATGATCCAGATATACGCGATGATCATGAATTAGGCCAGAATGAAGTTACTGCTATCAAAGATAAAGATGTCTACAAGAAAAAATTAGCACGGCGTGCAAGTCAGTATAAGGTATATTTCCTTGTCACTTTCATTTCCTGTTTTTCCTGTTATACGCTTCTTCCATGTGCATGCTTGTACGGTTCTACACTTGTACCTTTTATTGTTAGTTATGATGCGCTTCTTAGTGCTTGCTCTCCCCTCAACCTATGTGAAATTGGTCTGATTTCCTTCATGGTTCTGGTTGTGAGTAGTTTCAACACGTCGATAGTAGAAAATATTGTGTGATTTTCCTTGCTCATGGATCAACAGCGGTTACAGTGACAAACTGACAACCGCTGTTTTCTCTGCTTGGGTGGGCAATGATTGAACCCGAGTCTCTGAGCAATGATCTATTAACCATAGCTCTCATGTTTATCTCCTTTATTTACTGTAATCTACTTCTGATACTGTCGAGATAAGAGAAGCAACCATTATGGAGGAATGCATGCTGTTGGTTGTGAAAGGAGGTTGTTTAACTCTTACTATCTTGTTAAACCTATGTGGTGGTTAACATATCTTTCTGGCCTATTCCTGTAGATCAAGCTATTGAATCCGTGCCGCAAAGGAAAAAGACTGCTTGTCTTAGACATTGACTATACTCTGTTTGACCATAGGTCTTCAGCTGAGAATCCTGAGGAACTCATGCGTCCATGTAAGGGCACTTTTCATCACAACTATTATGTTTTCTAATGAGCTGTCGTAAAGTTTCATGCCACAATCCCCTTTGCAGATCTTCACCAGTTCCTCTCTGCTGCATATTCAGCTTATGATATCATGATATGGTCAGCAACTGGGTAAGCCTTTTGCCACCCTTAATAGTTCAGTGGTTATGACCGATGTGAAATAGGTAGTAAAAATACCATTGACCCTTGAACACAGTATGAAATGGGTGGAGTTGAAGATGGGGCAACTTGGAGTTCTTAGCAACCCCAACTACAACATTACTGCTCTTCTGGATCACTTGGCGATGATAACTGTGCAATCTGAAAAACAGTCTGAAAAGAAAACTTTTGACTGCAAGCCTCTTGGTGTCATTTGGGCTCAGTTCCCTGAGGTTAGCATTCTATGCTTAGTGTATTACTAATGAATCTGCGAGGGATTCTCGTTGAGTAATTTTCTCATTGCTCCTTCCTTTTCCATATGCAGTACTACGATTCTCGTTGAGTAATTTTCTCATTGCTCCTGCCTTTTCCATATGCAGTACTACAATGAAAAAAACACAATCATGTTTGATGACCTCAAAAGGAATTTTATCATGAATCCACAGAATGGTCTTGTGATCAAACCATTCAGGAAAGCCCATTCGAACAGAAACGGTGATCAAGAGCTGGTGAAGCTTACTCAGTACCTGCTTACCATTGCAGAGCTAGAAGATTTTAGCAAGCTTGACCACGGTGTGTGGGAATCCTTCACAGACGAAAATGCCAAGAGACGCAGACGCAGGTAGTTCTTTCCGTTATAGTGTTCGGCAGACAGAAAGTTAGAGGCCCTCCTGTTTTTTGTTCAGTGCTATTAACTGCACACACTAGCATACCAAAATGACCAGGACAACCCCGATATCTACTTAGAACACTGCAAAAACGCCCACGCTTGATTCGAATTCAACCTTTTGCAAGTTACATTAGTTGTTTTCTGAACATTCACCTGTGTGCATGTGAAACTTGAAGCTTGGCACTGTTATTTTAGCCCATCAAATTTTGCCCCCACAATCTGGCTTCCAGCTTGCATGGGCAGTGTTTCTCTACAGTTAATAGGACGGTAGAATCATGAACTTGCCCTGGCCTCCTATCGCCATGGGGCACTTGACTGGGCTGAGTTACTACTGCCAGTATGGTGGTGTGGTGACGAGGCTTGCTAGCCTCTGGCTGACTGGCTTTCCCAACGTATCATTTCGAGTATCATAATGGCGCTGCAGTGCAGCCTGTATGGCATCTCTATTTAAGAACCAGGACAAGTTATGGTCCCTGGCTAGTGAGTGCAGCTGTCGCCGTGCTCGGGTTCTCCGTCCCTGCGCGGACGATCTTGATAAATACGCTGTTATGCTAAAAGGGGCAGTGTACTGGAAACGATCTTGGGGAGAAACAATGCCATAGCAGCCTGAATCAATGGATGGTAATATATTGAGTAGATATATATTTTTTTGGTGGCGGTGAATGGTGATCTGTTTCTCCTATGATTGCAATAGATCTTTGATACTGGAGCTTCTATTCCCATCTAGATCACAGAAGGATATGCAAAGTGAAAGATAATTAGCATTGTTGGATTGAGACGATGGAGAGCTTGCGACGTTAGCATCCTCATGATCTGGTGGGCAACAATCTGTCCTTAAATTGATCGGACGACTCACATTGTGACTTCACCAGTTCTCAGTGAGAGATGAGGTTTTACCTGATGCATTGCAAATATTTACATCTAGCAAATCTCCTAAGTCTTGCCCGGTTGACCCCTAACCCCACGACTATTAAAGGAGATGCCCCACGGGTGTGCTGGGATTCAGAGAATAGCGGCATGCGGACCACGGCCAAGCCTAGCCAATGCCACTGCACCTCCTGCTCCCAAACTTAAAGTGTGGGTTTTTGTTTGTTTGTAAAAAAAACCAAGAAACTTCAAGTGAGAGTTACACGAGGTCCCCCCCCTCATAGTCACGCTACAGCTTTGGTCTTTCCAGCCAAGGTCGTCCCTTTTTATATGTTCATTTTCCAGCTATGTTGCATTGGAAATGTGGCCTTTAGTCGTGAAAAAGTAACCTCATGTTGCACTGATTTTCTTGTTGGGGTTAAGCAATCAAGCAATTGGGTAGTGTTAGACTGGTAGTAGTGGTGGTAGACTGGTAGTAGTGGGAAAAACTCAAATATACTTCAGCAAACAAGAAACACATCACAACAGAATTGGTCATTTATGCAACACTACACGATGGCACAATGCACAGAAGATTACAGACACTGAAAAGAAGGCAGGTTGGTTGTAGGAGGGTCAGATCTAGGGCTCTTAATTTTGGCTTTACAACGGGAAGAAGCAACACGATCCATAGTGACACAGCATGGTAGCAGGGAGGTTTATATATGATGTACTCGGTCAAACAGAATGGCAGAAGATATATGGGGGTAAAAATATGATCATGTAGAAACAAGAAAGCCTGGGCAGCAAAGCTAAAATTTCCTGAGTAGGCTTGTCAAGCCAGGAGCCAGAAGTTCTTCTGCCACCGGGTGCTGATGAGGTACCCACCGACGCCTTTGCTCTGCTTCCTCACTGCCAACGTCAGGCACTCAGCCTGGTTGATGCATTGCTCCACGAACTCCTCGCTGCTGCTTCGCAGGAAGCTGCAAGTTGCAGGCACACGCATGACACATTTGCATTTGCTCAACAAGGATTAGCTAGTTATGACAGGATTAAAACTAACCTCCCCTGACTCAATTTTCATATGATACTACATTGCTACCTTCACCACATGAACATTGCAACAATGATAGGTATGTGTAGGATTATTGCTTTATTTTGTTGAGTTAGAGACTAAAAGGACAAGAAAAGCATCTGTGATTTTATGGGTAGCACATGGAGCTGCAGCCTAGTGTTATTTGCCCAAAAGGCATGGACCCTGCTAAGGGTTCCTCCCAAGCAGTTTGCTTACTGCTTTGTGAGTGGGCCTGCTCATCACAAAAAGCGGCCACAGAGCCCTTACAGAAGATCTCTCCCTCAAATGCAAATCTAGTTGTGATCAGTTCACTCCAAAATGCTAAATCTGGTATTTTTTAGAGTTCTTTTCCTGAAAGGATAAGCTTAAACCGATACTAGAAACAATACAATAATGACAGTGTAGAAGTAGAACTGAAGGTTCCTACTGGGATCCAGATATGAATGGCTCTGGACTTCCTCTTTTTTTTTAAAAAATGAAACACTATAGACTGACACCATGATAGATTCTCCCATCCGGTTTCTATTCAGAGTTGACCTGAGCTTCACATTTTTAACACACGTACACCGAATAGGGATAAGATAGACATAACTACAGTAGTAGTGTGTGGTGAGTTGTTTACCAGCTTAGCCAGCAGGGAGGAGAGGGCTTGCTTTGGTTGATCACCAGCACAGAGGCCTCCAGCTTCTTCACTTGGCTGAGGACTGTGGCCAGCTTGGGCCCTTGGATCACAAGCGCTTCAACCTCCACCTAACAACATTTGCACCCATTTCGTATGAGCCCTGCTTTTTTACAGGCAATAGGACAAAGGAATAGTTCATGCACGTGCTGTTACACTTACGCAGGGGAGTACACTACATTCAAGTGCTGACTTTTCATTTAAGCAAGCCAATCACGGCAAGATTCGATTTCATAATGCCATTGTTTATGGCCGGTTTAGGTGGGAGTTTGTGAATGGCTATGGGAACCCCACAACTTTTTGTTTCCTAATCCATTTCTTTATTAAGGCCGAGGGACCTTTTAGGCCTGCCAAGATCCATGATCCGGAAAGCCCCCCCTGTAGAGTTTATTTCCCCTGATCCACCCATGAAAAGTGGACTATGATTGAGATGCCCCTTTTCGTGTATGTTAGTGATCTGATCGATGAATCCATACATCAAGTACTGCAAGTCTTTCCCTCTGGTGAACTCAGGATTTCCAAGAACCAAAACTCTACACTATCCTATTAATGCATTTTTCCTCTCTTTTTTTTTCATTCCTGCCTCCCAAAAAGGACCTAAAACATTTTCTCTAGGTCTAACTTTTATGAACTATGCTGGCTAGTAAACATGAAGTACACTAAAACATTTTTTTTTTTTTGTCTAAATTTGTGAACTAGCAATTCTCTTGTGTGCATGCATCCAATCACAAGCTTCCCAAAGGGAAGCCAATAACCAAGCTACTCACATTAGGTAGAGACTAGAGACTAGAGACACACGGCTGATGACTGATGACTCACTACTAAGCGCCTAAAACTTTGTAATTTCAAGTCACAGAGGCCAGAGCACAAGTGAAGTGGCTCAAGTAGCTAGTGCACACAAATGGTACCTCAGGCCTGCAGGCCTTGCAGAGCGTGCCGAGCGAGTTGGCGAGGGAGGGGGCCTCCTCCCCTCTGCCGCCCCCGCCGCCGTAGTGCGGCAGGACGTGGAGCAGCGTGAGGAAGTCCCCCTTGTTGGCGACGTGCGTGAGCGCCCACATCATGGCGTGCTTGGCCCCCGAGCTGTCGTCCACAACCACTATCACCCGCTTCCTCCCCGCCGGCGCGGCCTCCCCCTTCCCGTCGCCACTACCGTACCCCCTCGCCGCCCTCTTCTTGGACCACCGCCTCGAGCCCCTCCTCCGCCCCCCGTACTCCTCCTGCCCGGCCTGCAGCCCGCCGCCGACCCCGTTGCTCGCGCTCAGCTGCTTCAGGAAGTGCTCCCCGGCGCCGCTCGCCATCTACGTGCCTTCCCCCTCTCTCTCCTAGCTGCTGGCTAACGCAATGTAGTGTAATGCAATGCACTCGCTGTACTTGGCGCTGTGCGATACTGTGATGGTTATGTGGAGCGAGACACGGAGCGAGGCGACCGATATAAGGGTGGAGTTGGGGAAAGGACAAGGCTGCTTAAAGAGAGGGAGCCAAGGAGCCAAGGAGCTAGCCAAGGATGGGGGTGGTCACGAGCGCATTGCACCAGCACTGCAAACTTAATTAATGTATATCTTAATTACCATTAGTGAAATACTACAGTAAGAGTACTAGTACTAGTAGTAAAACAGAAGAAATAACGCAAGTGTATATATAAGAAGAGAATTGCTGCACATTTGCATAATTATATTGCATGCAGTTTTTCTCTAATATACAGTGAGGCAAGCCTGACACTCTGACAGCATGCTAGTATTTGATTAGGCCTGGTGCCCTGATCTATTATGATCTGGTATCAGTGTTAAAGAGAGAAATTTTAACTGACTGTAGCAGTGAAATGAAGCTGAGGTGGTAAGTAGTAATGTGCATGCATATACATCAGGTGGTCAGGGTGCTGATTCGGCTTGGCCTACCATTTTCACGTGCGTACGGGAGTTTTCGTAGCTGTGCAAGCAAGGAATATGCCAGTTTTCGTTCGTATGGTTAGCTCCAAAATAAAAGATGGATTGGTCAATACGGCATCAAATCGTAATGTGCGGAATTCTTGGCGGTAGTTCCATTCATAGCATATATGTATGCATTCCAAATGTTTTTTTAATGTGACAGAACTACTCTTGTTTTTTATACATATGCTACAGTTCTAGCCTAGCCCTACGCATTTCTGGATATTTTTATAAGCTAGGTCAGCGAAGAAAAGAATAAACGCTGTCCTCGCAGCTCTAAAAGAGCCTAAATCGCATAGATTTGCCGGGACCAGTCTACAAATTAACACCTAGCAAGTAGTACCGATACTTTCCTGCCTCCGACATCATCTATCACACGCTACTAGCTGGATGCGCACGCATATCTAGCCTAATTCATTTGAGGGCAGTGGCTGAATTAATGGACGAGCGTTCGTTCGTTCGAGATGGCCGGTCCTTCTTGCGCTCTGCAATCTGCATGGCCTACTCAACCACCCCTTGTGACGAAACAGCCTTGCCAATTTTTGGGAGCATATGCATATGCAGCTCATGGATGCACGCCACAGTGCTAATCTATTTGCGAGCCCTATGCATGCTCACAGAGTGTACAGGGGAAGGTGCTGCTCGTAGTCGTAGGTTACTGCTGCTACCTTGTGTAGGGGTGAAAACGGATCGGATACGGACGGATAATGGCTCTGTCATATTTGTTTTCACATTTTTTTTCGGATCCGGATATGAATACGGATACTCCGGATACGAATACGGATACGAATAATATCGAATACGAATACGGGGCGAATACGAATTGAAACGAATACGATCGCGGATTATTTTCGAAACATGAAAACCCCTTAAATTGTATGCCAGGAATTAACGAAAACATATAACTAGTTCATTTGATGCAACACATTCATGGATTATTCATATTTTCAGCAACCACGCATAACATTGGCACTAACAAGTTGCATTAACTAGTTCATCATAAACATAACACTTAGTTTACCATATTTAGCTTATAAGTCAGAACTCACAAAGTCATAAGTCATCACACATTCACACTTAGCTTATCACATACATAAAACTTAGTTCACACTAACATTGATAAGGCTGGATAGTTAATCTATACGTAAATGACTGTAACATCCCAAAGTATGTTACCAAAAATAAATTTAATAAAGTTATTAGTTTATTGGATTTTTTGAGATTTAAAAGAGTTTTCTTGGTTAAAAAGAAAAAATAAATGAAATAAAGTTAATTATTTAATTTCCTAGTTTTCAATGTCAAAAAAAATTTATTGAGATTTCTGGGATTTTATTGTATTTAAAGTGAAAATAAAATAATAATAATTAGTTTCTTGAATTTTTTGGATTTTAAAAAGGTTGTTCATATTTTTCAGAAATTAAAAATAATTTATGTGCAAAAATAAAAACTAACTTTAAGTTGGAATTAATTTTATTAAGTTCAAAATAATTTAAGGAATTTTTGTGATTTTTTCTAGAATTTTTTAACTCTATTTGTTATTTTCTAAAAGGCTATTTGATTTGTTGTATTTTCTGAAATTCAAAAATCAATTAAAATCTTATTTTCCCTTTTGGGCTGAAATCCTCTTCTATTGGGCCGAAATCCGGATATCCGGACTTGTCTTATCCGGATAATCCGTATCCGTATCCGTATCCGCCGGATAGCATGCCTACCGTATTCGTTTCCGTTTCCGACAAAAAAAATCCGAATCCGTATCCGATCCGAAAATTATCCGAGAAAAATCCGATCCGAGACAATCCGAATCCGTTTTCGTCCGGATCGGTCGGAAACTATCCGATCCGTTTTCATCCCTAACCTTGTGTGGGGTTTTCTGAGAGCATCCGAATGGAAACGGGAAATGAAAGCCGGCGATCGAGAAGCGCGCGTGTAAAAATCGACCTTATAAATTTGATGCATCTATCTAGCGATTAGCGGGACGGTGCTGACCCGTCCAGGCTTCCGGTTTATCGCTCCAACCGGCGGTTGACATTGGTTAGACCGGTGATCTCGTATTCTACTCACTATTTATTCACAGTAAATCTAAAAAATACTTAATGAGAAATGATCACATATACCTTTATTACGGTGGCGGACTCAGGATGGGAGTTCGGACTTCAAAGCCATGTTGTCCAGATATGCCGGTACCAATACACCAATACTGTGAAATATCATTTCCCAAAAAAAAATACTGATACGACGATACACGTATATATAATAAAATATAAAAAATATAAAAACTAATGATTTCATATTAGGAAATGGACGATATAAGGCAATCATAATGGTACGAATTAAACAACAAATTATATATATCAATGACAGTTGAGGAGGTGGAAACTAGGAATAGATCTATTTTAGCTCCAAGCTTCATATTTTGCTAAGTTATGTTGTTTTTGCAGGGTGTTGCCAAAACTTGTGCTTGGTGCTTGGTCATTGTTGTTTTCTCTCTCTATATATAATTTTTCTATTCTGGGCTGTAGCAGCTATACCACTAAAACTTATTTTCTTCCTCTAATAGTGATTGGTAGAGCTCCTGTCTTCTTTTTCAAAAAAAAAAACTTGTTATTGGTCGTTGTTGTTTTCTCACTTTTTTCTATTCTGGCTTATTTTCTTCCGCTGATAGTGATTCGTAGAGCTCCTGCCTTCTTCTTTTTTTTTAAAAAAAAAGTTGACAATTGCATACCTGGTTGACCCTGCTCTTTTTTTGCTCTTTTCCTGTCAACAAGAAACCCATTTAAGAATGTTCCTTCTATAGAGCAAAAAATTAGCATGTAAACATATGTAACAAGGGCCAACTATATGTTCATTGCCCAAGGCAAAGATTGTATTTTTGTACAACATCCATCGGAAAGAATCATGAAAGCAGAGGAAGGGGCTAGACTCTAGAAATAACCGGAGCTGGAGCGGAGCACAGCCAGGGAGAAGAAGTGGAGTGCGCGGAACACACCTATATCTGGAGAGGGTATGATGATGATGAGCTGGATATGTTGCTCCCTTCCCGACGCCACGCTCCCTCCAGGCCACCGCGTTGCTCCCTTGGTGTCGCCCGCTCCCTTCCTCCCTGTTTGTTGCGCTGCCACTCGCTTGCTCGCGTCGTATCTCTGTTCGCCTGTGCAGGTGTGCTGTCGCATGCTCGTCCTGCGCCGCCTCACGTCCGCTTGCCGTTGCGTCATAGCGCGGTGTCCACCGACCGTCGCTTGGCTTCATAGCCCGCGCCTCCGCTCGTTTGCCGCTTGGAGGCCAGAGCCCCCCCCCCCCACACATAGTCATAGGATGAGAGAGAGAATAGAGGTTATGGTTTGGTGGGCTGAAGTAGAAAGGAAAATGAGTTTAATGTATTACATAGGCCGCACACGAGGTGTGGGGAGTGCGGGCTGAATTCATTTGCGGACACAAATATATAATTTTAGCATAACTAATAACATATACATCTAATATACCTATCATATATAAGATATATATATTTTAAAAAGGTGTTGAGCTGAACACCTTGACCCATGGAGGGTCCACCCCTGCTTTATTAAATGATATACTACTATTTAACCTCTTTCTAATCATTTAAATAGGAGTAGAAGTAAAGAGAGAAAAATGGTAATAACTACGCCGTTTAACCAGGTTTTTGTTGTTGTTGTTGTTGTTTCGGAGCAGCTCAATTACGGAGACAGTCCAATAGCAAAAAACCGGATCGGACTGTGCTTCGGTTCCTGTTTTTCATTCCGGTCGGACTGGCTGCTGGGTCCGTTTTCAATAACACTGGTGGCCACAACCTCCTCAAGATTTGACACGTATCGCTACTTAGACATTAGACCTCAATACCGCATGTCTACAAATAGTCGAAAGTTTTACGGGTGTTACCATAGCAATCCTGTACTACAATTGCTAAAAACACATCTTCATGTGCTCTGAGCTGTCTGTGGGTCTATACACTTGGCATGTATTGATACACCGATAAGGACGTAGGGTGTACTTAAAGATCCTCGTTTGATCGGTTCTGAAAACTTTTCATCCGCAAAAAGAAAAACAAAGAAAGGTACAGTACTGCCCGTACTAAGAAAAGGCCCGGAACGAAGCAAACGTCAAATCGAGACGGCAGAAATGTTACAGTGCTGTGGCTCGCTTGCGTTCGCTTGTGAGCTGTGATGAAGGCCGGATTTTCCTTTTTCCCTCCCGGCAAAAGCAATCAAAAGGCTTGTGGTGAAGATTCCGTCACCACATCATCAGATCGACACGTGCTGGCTGTCAGAGCCTCCATTTAAACCCGAAATTAAAATCGCCAGGTACGAACTCCACTGTGCTAACTACAACAGTAAGAACTACCCGGCCGGACTCTTAGATTAATTAATCTGTCCCGGATACTAATCCGGTAACATGTGATGTGGGGGGCATAGGGGGCTTGAAATCTGCATCCATCGTCATACCGTGATTTACTCGAGATATTTTAAGAAGAGTTTTTCTTTCAAAAGTTGTATATCAGCACTCCAAGATAGTCGTTACAGTAAAACAAACATGAAAGAAAATGAATAAGAATACAAGATGTAATCTCAAATAATCTTCCCTCTTTAATGATATCTTTGAATATGTGTACAACGAGAGCCCACTTCCCCTCTCACACACACAGAGAGAGAGAGTCTCGTCATGATAAGCCAAGCAATATGGGACAAAATTACGCTAATGGGCCGGATGAACCTATTGTCCATCATTGACCGGTTTAAGTAAAGTGTTCACACCATCGGGCTGTCTAGAATAGGGTGATATACGACACTCCCCTTTGGACACTTTGTCAACGTCATGCTCATACCTCGTTAAAAACTCCTTCCAAAAATGGGTATTAAGCCCGAACCTTTCAGACCTCACTTGGGCTAAGCATGAGAATCCATATAAGATATTTGTTTCCTCTGAAGACGACAACCATTGAGGTGTTCCTCTCATTCCATTGTCATATAACCATCCCTTGAATAGATGTAAGCAAGGATCTTGTGAACACATTCACAAGTTTCATTCTACCAAATTCACCGCTCATTGTCCTTAAAGGAATCGTGAGTATGTAGAATTTAGAACGAAGGTGGACAAGGACGACTAGAATGGGCAGAGACAAGGCGGTTAGTGCGGAAAAAGAGAAAAAGGGTGGCGGTGGATCTGGGTAGAATCGATGGGAATAGTACAAGCATGGGATGTTCTCGGATTAGGGGATTTTGTTTTTGTGGATGAGCGTGATGGAGGAAGATGCTAGGGAGGCTAGCGACGATGGTGGCCGTGGCGGCAAGTAGGAGGACGGTGGTGGCAGCCCTTGGTGAAGGGGACAACTGAAGGTGGTGGGGATCGGTTTCAGCACGATGAGGCTCACCTCGTGATGCAGATGGCTTGGCAAGAGGACGTCAGAGGTGATAGAGGCGGCTGGGGAGGGGTGTGGCGGCTGGAGGGGAAGGAGGAGGAGGCCGGGGGAGGGGCACAGTGGGCGGAGGGGGAGGGGGAGGTGGCCAGGGGAGGGATGTTGTTGGGGAAGGAGGGAGAGAAAGGGGCGGGAGGCGGACGGGGGTGGGGGCGCAGCGAGTGGAGGGGGAGGGTAAGTTGGGGAAAGGGAGTGTGCAAGGGGAAGGACAGAGGGAGGGAAGGAGGCGATCGGGGAAGGGAGGAGGTAGGTTAAGGGGGGAGGAGGCAGCCGGGGAGGGTGGTGGCTGTGGGAAGGAGGGAGAGAAAGGAGAGGGAGGAGGAAGAATACGAGGGTGATTTGACCATTTTGAAAAAAAAATGACAAAAATATAACGAAGTTGATGGCAGCGACTGTAGGATCAAGGATAACCGACTAGAGGGGGGTGAATAGGAGGTTTTTAAAGTTTTTAACAAATTAACAATTTATCCAATTCAATTAATGACTTAGTCTAAACAAGTTATGCTCCTAGCTAGGCAATTTAATCACAATAAGCAAGCTAGAAATATAAGTGCGGAATTGTAAAGACAAGAAGTAACCACAAGACACAATGATGTTTTTCCTGTGGTATCGAAGACTTGCGGTCTTCACTAGTCCACGTTGAGGAAGCTTGACCACCCAAGCCGGCTCCACGAATTAAGCCTTCCTCGATCACTTGGGTTGTTCTTCCTCCGCTCCGAGATGGTGAACACCAACCACTCACAATCTTGCTCGGGTCTTCTCACAAGCTTCACTTGAGAAGATCACCGTGCTTCACCGCCAAGCCGTCTAGGAGTGCGGCAACACCCCAAGAGAATAGATCAACGATCCTCGCTGACTTTACTCAAGTGCCAATGAATCAACTAAAGATGAATGCACTTGATCTCCTCTTAATGAATGCAAGAGTAAATTGGGAGTAGAATTGAATGCACAATGCTCACAAGGGTTGAGATATCTTCAATGCAACTGTAACATATCCCTTGTGCGATTGGGGAGGTATTTATAGCCTCCACCAAACAATTCTAGCCGTTGGGAAGAAGTTCGAAAGTTCAAAGACATATCGGAACAACCGCGTGTTAGCATCGGTACAACCGCGCTATGCTCAATGCACACGATACGGCTATGTTACACGCATTAAATGCACCGATATAGCCGTTGGATTTAGTTGCGGTTCATCCGCAGCAAACACCGGATCGTCCGATTTGAGGATTCTAAACCGTAGATTTTGCATCGTTCGAATTTTACAACCGCCAAATACATTTGAACATCCGTATTGCGGTTCATCCGATTATACGTGCGGATGCAATTGATTCTCAAAAGAGGTTTTCAAAGGAAATTACACTCGTCTCGTTATTTTGCAACCGCCGTAATATCATCGGAACAACCGGATGCGGTCGTCTGCTTCAAGCCATCGGTACAACCGCGATCCACGAAATCGATCACCACGAGATCATGACACGTGGAAGGCCACGATGGACTCTCGTCTAGTGGTCCGATCAAGACACAAGATCGAGCCGTTTGATTTTAATCCAACGATCCACATGCGTTGCCACTTGGACGGTCCGAACGGCCCACTTAATCCTAGCCGTTAGATTGAGATCTGACGATCGGCTTGATTTTCAATTTAAAAGGCTAACGGTTGAACCGCTCACATGCCGGAACAACCGCGCTTCGGTACAACCGCTGCTAAGCCTTCGGTTCATCCGATTCGAATTAAAGCATCAATACATTCTAACTTAAATTCAAGTCCAATTTTAAATGCATGCATGATCCTAAGTTGATCCATATGGCACAAGAATAAGCTATCAAGCTACTAGTCGTGATCCCCTTAATAGTACGGCATTTATCCTATAATCCGGTCTACCAACCAATTCTCCTTAGACCGGTAAAATAGAAAAGGATCCTAGACTATTTGTACCTTGACTTTAAGCCTTGTTGATCTTCACATTTTCCTTTAGCATGCATCCTTGCTTCATCATGTTCATCAAATGGAATTAACCTTGCACATTCTTAGTAAACTTGTTAATCCCATATTCACATATTATCATTAATTACCAAAACCATTTTTAGGGGCCTAGATGCTTTCAATCTCCCCCTTTTTGGTAATTGATGACAACACACTTAATATGTGAGAAAAGTTGTTTTGAATATACTAAGAGTGTATATTCTTTTGAAGTCTTTTGACAGGTAAAATAATCTTTGCAATGAGCATAAGTAAATTTTGAGAATTATTTTTCTTGTCAAATCCAATTAAAAGAAGACTCCCCCTAAACAAATGCATATGGATAGTAAATAATTTGCAAGCATATGTAAAGAATTGAAAATTTTGGCGGAGTTTCTTTTGCATTTATGAACTTGAGGAAGCAATACAGTATAAGATATGTCAAATAATTCAGATTGCATTGCATAAAAAGATAATAAGACATAACCACATTCCACAAGTTCAACAAAAGTTACCAACTATTACACAAAATAGATCAACAATCAACCAGTTTTACAAAACACATATAAATCACATAAGCCCATAGCTCCCCCTAAAACTAAGTCTTCACATCTTCACAATTTCTCCCCCTTTGGCATCAAAGTACCAAAAAGCATCAAACAGGGGGGTCCTGAGAGGAAGAAACTGGGTCTGAGCCGGCAGAGCAGGAGAAGCAGCGAAAGTGAGCTGAAATCGTGCAGGATCCGGAGAAGCTGACACAGAGGGCGCGGGATCCTGAGATACTGAGAGGGTGGTAGGAGCTGGAGGAGCTGTAGAGGTAGCTGGAGCCTGAAACTCAGTAGGTGCAGCTGAGGGAGCTGAGGTAGGTGCAGCTGTCCAAGAAGAAGGACCCTTGGGTGACTGAGGAGGTCGGCGAACATAACGCTGAGGGGTCTTGAGAAAATGTTCTAAGTCATTTAGGCCCTCGACAAAGCCGATAATCTGTTATGAGTCTCATCAAAGAAGTCATTTTGGATAGCCGCCATCTTAGTAAGCCTATGACGAGTCTCATCTCGAAGGCAACTTGTTCACCTTCATTTCTCGCAAAGTCTTGATAATAGATCGCTGATTTTGAAGTACTTGCGCTAGAGCACTTGCATCGTGCATAGCGGCAGGAGGAGCATCAACCTCGTAGGGCATCCTCGGAGACTTGTTGAGGAGGAATGGCATCTCGTGGTTTATATGGCTTGTGAGTAGATCCCAAGCCACCACTGTACTCGATCTTTTTAACAATCAATGCCATGATGTAAGGAGCATAATAAATCCTTTTAACTCTGTCATTCTTGGAGGAGGCTATGCCTTGAAGAATAACATCCACTACATCAAATTTAACTCCCTCCACAATATGATCTATCATGTTCCAAATATGCCCCCGTACTGCATCGAAATTCCCACTCTTAGGGTAGAAAGTATGATTAATTATCCTGTTAATCATGCTCACTTCTGGCTTCAATCCAGTAATTGTCCCTAACTTGCATTTGGTCAAGAGTCATAATGCAGCCCAAGCAGAACAAGTAGGGTTTGAACTCTCAAAGATTTTGTCCCAAGAGTGGATCAATTCTCAACACTCTCGCAAATTCCTCTTTGGTGCTTTCCACATTTCTGGCACCAGTCAGCCATCTAAAAGTCTTCAAGTCATGGGACATATGCAGTGTGGCATAAAATTGTCGAATGATCTTGTCATCATAATTCTGTTTTATGCCCACAAGATCATGAAGACCCACATTGTAGAAAAGTCGATAGACTCCATTGTATTTGTCCAAGGTATTAATATTAGACCAATTAATCCATTTATGATCGGCAAATTTCTTGTGCCTACCATATATTTGCTCATACACTTGCTCTTGAAAGATTGTGTGGAATTTTGGATTTAATGTGTCATTCTTCAGAAGATATTGATTGACATGGCGCTTGATGGCATAGTCATCTGTGACGATGAAGATGTAGGTCGAGAGGAGTCCCGGAGGATCAATCAAATCATCATCTTCTCGCGTCCTTGGAGGAACTTCCTCTTCTTCTTCTTCTTCTTGGATTGATTCCTCAATTGATTTACTTCTGAGCTATTTTCCGATTCGGTTTAGAGTCGGTCTCTTTCCCTTTCCTTTTCCTGCGGTGGAGGTTGAGGTGCGAAGACCCTTGTCTTGACGATCCCTGAGACTTCTTGGATGTTCCTCGCATTCTAGGCATCTATACAGAGATTGGAGTGATTATAAGATGTCAAGGAACAGATTTGAATTGAATTGAATTGAAAGAAATGACAATTTCTGGTTCTGTCAGGATAATCGGATCATCCGCCGTTATGTGGCGGAACGTCGAATCTGCGGTCGTTCGCCTCAAGAACCGAACGTCCGATTGTCTGACCAAAACTAGGGTTGAGGAATTTTGAGATTTTGATGGAATCTAAGAGAGTGAGTGCTAGAACTGGATGTGCAAGGGTCATAGGACACCAAAGAATCACTTTTGCCCAATTAGATTGCTAGTTATCAACAAAGATTATCAAAACCCTAAAATCGCCTCGAGTGCTCCAAATGCGGTAAAACACGAATCAATAGATGTTTTAGCTTGAGATTTGAGGAAGGAGGGCACTGGAAATGCAAGGATCAGCGAGGACTTGGAGATCCACCGAGAGAACCACTCGATTTGAGAGAGGGTTTTGAGAGACGCTCGACTGGAGAGAGAGGAACCCGAGCGGACTGAGATGAAAAAGGAAAACGGACGAGCCGCTGGAGTGATAAGGTCAAAAGGAAAACGGACGTTCCGCTATTATAACGCCGGATGATCCGCATCATGCGGACGTCTGCTCGCATAACTCCGGATGTCTGGATTGTCACGGGATTTTGATAAAGCTCGATTTCTTTGGAATTTTGAATAATTGCAAATGATCCTTAGATTTACACTCAATAAAACATCATTTAGGGATCATTATGCATATAATATACTGAAGATTATATATAAACATAGTTTTTATAATTATAGTGAATTTAATATGAGATTTGAGAAATTCTTTTACAAAATATTTAAATAACACCAAATAAAAAGCAATCGTAATAACAAAAATTTAAACAATGTTTGAATAATCTATGACATTTAATTCATTCCTCAATTTGCAAAAGCGCCTTCATCTAATGGCTTGGTGAAAATATCCGCTAATTGGTCTTGGTTCTTATGTGGCTAATTTCAATGTCTCCTTGATCACATGATCTCTCAAGAAATGGTGGCGAATATCTATATGCTTGGTTCTTGAGTGTTGAACAGATTATTAGCAATTTTCACAAAGACTATCATTGTCACACAAAAGAGGCATTTTATCGCTTTTAATTCCATAATCCATCAATGTTTGCCTCATCCATAGCAATTGAGCACAACAACTTCCCGCTGAAACATATTCGCTTTGGCGGTGGATAGGCTACGAATTTTGTTTCTTGGATGACCATGATACTAAAGATCTTCCTAAAATTGACAACTACCCGAGGTGCTTTTTCTATCCACTTTGCATCCCGCATAATCGAGTCCGAATATCCAATTAAGTCAAATTTAGCACCTTTCGGAACCAAAGGCCAATGCTAGAGGAATGCTTTAAATATCTTAGAATTCTTTTATGACCATTAAATGACATTCTTTTGGATTTGCTTGAAAGCGAGCACACATACAAACACTAAACATGATATCGGGCCTAGATGCGGTAAGATAAAGCAAACTACCAATCATAGATCTATAAAGCTTTAAATCTACCGATTTACCTCCCTCATTTAAGTCAAGATGACCATTTGTTGCCATGGGAGTCTTGATGGGTTTTGCATCCTCCATACCAAACTTCTTGATCAATTCTTTTGCATACTTGGTTTGGCTCACGAAGGTCCCATCTTTGAGTTGCTTGATTTGGAATCCAAGGAAGTAGCTTAATTCTCCAATCATCGACATTTCAAATTCCCTAGACATCATATCACCAAACTCTTTGCAAAAATCTTGATTAGTAGACCCAAAAATAATATCATCAACATAAATTTGACATACAAAGAAATCATCATCTATAACTTTAGTAAATAAGGTTGAATCAATCTTCCCAATTTTGAATCCTTTTGAGACTAGAAAATCTCTAAGTCGTTCATACCATGCTCTAGGAGCTTGTTTAAGGCCATAGAGCGCTTTAGAGAGTTTATAGACATTATTTGGATTTTAGGATCTTCAAACCGGAGGTTGTTCAACAAATACAAGTTCGGAAATTTTACCATTTAAGAAAGCACTTTTAACATCCATTTGAAATAATTTAATATCAAAGCATGATGCAAAAGCAAGTAATATCCGAATTGATTCTAATCTAGCTACGGGAGCAAAAGTTTCACCAAAATCCAAACCTTCAACTTGTGAATACCCTTGAGCTACCAATCTTGCTTTGTTTCGAACAACCAAACCATTTTCATCTTGCTTGTTCCTAAAGACCCATTTTGTACCAATGACGTTGTGTTCCTTGGGTCGATCCACCAATGTCCAAACTTCATTCCGGGTGAAGTTGTTGAGTTCTTCATGCATAGCATTCACCCAATCCGGATCTTCAAGTGCTTCTTCTACATGCTTTGGCTCAATACAAGAGACAAAAGAGTAATATTCACAAAAGAAGCAACACGAGATCGAGTTTGAACACCCTTACTTACATCACCCAATATTTGGTCTATTGGATGATCCTTAGCAATTGCATTGTGGATTCTTGGTGGTAAGTTAGATGGTTGATCATCTTCCTTATTGTCAAATTGAACTTGGTTTGTAGAAGATGTTGGTGGTTCAACTTGTGTGGAGGATGATGAATCATCTTCTGGCTTTATGTCACCAATTTGCATATGCTCCATTGCCCTTCTCAAAGCTTCATTGCCTACATCATCCAAATTCTCATGCTCTTCTTGAGAGTCGTTAGTTTCATCAAATTGAACATCATGTTTTTCTTCAACTAAACCGGAGTTTTTGTTGAAGACACGATAAGCTTTACTATTTGATGAATAACCTAGCAAGAAACCAACATCACATCTACTTTCAAATTTTGATAGCCGAACACCCTTCTTTAAAATGTAGCATTTACAACCAAAGACACGAAAATAGGAGATGTTCGGTTTTCTTCCTACAAGAAGCTCATAGGAAGTCTTTTTCAAAAGACGATGTAAATAAAGACGATTTATGGCATGACAAGCGGTGTTAATTGCTTCCCCAAAAACTATCTAAGTATTATATTCATCAAGCATTGTCCTAGCCATTTCAATTAATGTACGATTTTTCCTTTCTACAACTCCATTTTGTTCCGGGGTGTAGGTTGTGGAAAGTTCGTGCTTTATTCCAAGTTCATCACAAAAGTCTTCAACTTTAGTATTTTTGAACTCGGAACCATTATCACTACGGATTTTCTTTATTTTGAAATCAAATTCATTTTGGGCTCTTTTTGTAAAGTTTTTGAAAATTCCGGAGGTTTCACTTTTATCATCTAGGAAGAATACCCATGTATATCTAGAGTAATCATCCACAATAACCAAACAATAGCTATTTCCCCCGATACTCTTATAGGTTGTTGGCCCAAACAAATCCATATGTAAGAGTTCCAATGGTCTAGAAGTTGACATGATACTTTTGGAAGGGTGAGAATTAGCGACTTGTTTATCGGCTTGACATGCACTACAAAGTCGGTTTTTCTCAAACTTCACATCTTTCAAGCCAACAACTAAATCATGTTTGAAAAGCTTTTTGAGTTGAATCATTCCTACATGAGCTAGCCTTCTATGCCAAAGCCAACCCAAGGAGGTTTTGCCATCAAACAAGTTTTTAAGCATGAATCATTTGAAGTGAAATCTACCAAATAAAGGTTTCCAAATCTAAATCCTTTAAAAATTAAAGAGTTATCATTTTCATTTGAAATTGTAACACCTTCTTTAGAGAAGGAACAAATTAGTCTTAGATCACATATTTGAGCTACGGATAACAAGTTAAAGTTTAGTGATTCTACTAGAGATACATTTGAAATGGAAAGGTCATTTGAGATAGCAATTTTACCCAATCCAATTACCTTTCCTTTGCTATTGTCACCAAATGTGATTTTGTCCATTCCTTTCCCATTCTCGAATGTGGTGAACATTTTTCTATCACCGGTCATGTGTTGAGTGCAACCACTATCAAGCACCCAATGTTTTCCACCGGTCTTGTAGTTCACCTACAAAACAAGAATCAAGTTCTTTTAGGTACCCAAATTTGTTTGGGTCCTTGGAGGTTAGTGACCAAGGTTTTAGGCACCCAAATAGCATTCTTTTAGCGCCTAAAATTGAAGTGCCAATAAAATGAGCAAGTATTTTACCATCCTTAGTCTTTCTAAGCATATAGCATGAATCATATATACCAAAAGATGCAATTTTACCTTTAGGACAATTTTGTTGCACATGTCCTATTTCCAAGACTTATAGCAATACTTACCATTTTCCCTCACATACCTTGTGGGTTTATTTGCTCTTCTTACCTTTCTTAGGCACATACCCGAGACCTTCCTTGTTGAATGAGCACCTTTGCTCACTCAAAAGCTTGTCTAAGGTGGCCTTACCCTTAAAGCATCTTTCCAAACTTTTGCTTAGTTTATTGACTTGTTCTTTTAATTCATGGTTCTCAACAATAAGTAAAGGATCACAAGTATTTGCTAAACTAGCAATTGAATCATCACTAGAGCAACATGGCATGGCAAGTAAATCATCACATGAAGTAGAAATGCTAGACATGGATTTTTCATTTAAAGCAATATCTACTTTAGACATCTCATTCATTAAATCACAAGTAATTCCAATATGTGAATGAGATTTTTCAATATTCTTTAAGATGAGAGAATCATGAGCTTTCTTTAGCTCCTCAAAAGAGTCTTTTAGAGAGAGATATTCTTTCTTCAAGACTTTAAATTTTGATTTCTCTTTTCCATTAAATTCATTTAATTCATCAAGCATATCCAATAATTCTTCATAAGTTGGTTCATCACTATCAATGGATTTTACCTTATCTCCTTTTGCCATGAGGCATGTAGGAGTGGAGAATAGTGAAGGAGTTTCTTTGATAGCAATGCCAACTAGTCCCTTCTTCTTGGAAGACTCATCCTCATCGAGTCGAGTCGCTTGATTCATCATTTGAATCCCACTCTCCAATGTGAGCTTCATTCTTGCCATCCTTGTGAAGCTTCTTGAAAAGCTTCTTCTTGCCATTATATTCTTTCTTCTTGAATGACTTGTCCTTGTCATCCTTCTTTGCGGGCAACGAGATGAGATGTGCCCTTTTCATCACAATTATAGCATCGAATGTTGCTATAACGCTTCTTGTCACTTGAATATTGTCCCTTCTTGTATTTGTCAAAGTTGTAGCTTCTATTGGGGCGTCTCTTCATGAACTTCTTCATTTTCTTACAAGGAGTGCATACTCCTCATCGAATCTTCTCCTTCATCCTCATCATCACTTGATTCCGCTTTGGCCTTGAAAGCGGTAATTTTCTTCTTTGAGGAGGATGTCTCCACGAGCTCTTCTTTGTCCTTCTTGAACAACTCATTTGTGATGAGATTGCCCAAAAGGCCCGTTGGTGTCATCCTTGGCAATTCGGAGAGTTGATGAAGAGCGTCACCAAAGTTTCATATTTGTCAGGAAGAGCCCTAAGCATCTTGCGCACAATATCAACATCGGAAAGGTTAGTCCCAAGGCCTTTGAGCTCATTCACAATGTTGTTGAGTCTTGAATACATCTCATTGATGTTTTCATGAGGCAACATTATGAATGTCTCATATTTAATCCGAAGCCTATGCAATTTGGCTTCTTTGACCGTGGATGTACCTCATGGATTTCGAGAGTTGTCCAAATAGCATGAGCGGTTTCCAAATTGCTCACTCTATTGAACTCATCCGCGTTCAAAGCGCCAAAGAGAGCATTCATAGCTTGGGCATCTAAATGAGAGTTACGCGTGTCTTGATCCGTGGGTTCAAGTGGATTAAGAGGCATAGTGTAACCATCATTTACGATTTTCCAAATGCTTGGACTCATGGCCTTTAAAAAGATTGACATTCTAATTTTCCAATAAGCATAATTTGTGCCATCAAAGAGTGGAGCCCTTCCTAAAGCCATTCCCTCACTAGCCATCCTTGCTCTCCTAGACGGTTAAGTCCAACAACGGAGAGACCAAGCTCTGATACCACTTGTAGGATCAAGGATAACCGACTAGAGGGGGGTGAATAGGAGGTTTTTAAAGTTTTTAACAAATTAACAATTTATCCAATTCAATTAATGACTTAGTCTAAACAAGTTATGCTCCTAGCTAGGCAATTTAATCACAATAAGCAAGCTAGAAATATAAGTGCGGAATTGTAAAGACAAGAAGTAACCACAAGACACAATGATGTTTTTCCCGTGGTATCGAAGACTTGCCGGTCTTCACTAGTCCACGTTGAGGAAGCTTGACCACCCAAGCCGGCTCCACGAATTAAGCCTTCCTCGATCACTTGGGTTGTTCTTCCTCCGCTCCGAGATGGTGAACACCAACCACTCACAATCTTGCTCGGGTCTTCTCACAAGCTTCACTTGAGAAGATCACCGTGCTTCACCGCCAAGCCGTCTAGGAGTGCGGCAACACCCCAAGAGAATAGATCAACGATCCTCGCTTGACTTTACTCAAGTGCCAATGAATCAACTAAAGATGAATGCACTTGATCTCCCTCTTAATGAATGCAAGAGTAAATTGGGAGTAGAATTGAATGCACAATGCTCACAAGGGTTGAGATATCTTCAATGCATGTAACATCTCCCTTGTGCGGTTGGGGAGGTATTTATAGCCTCCACCAAACAATTCTAGCCGTTGGGAAGAAGTTCGAAAGTTCAAAGACATATCGGAACAACCGGCGTGTTAGCATCGGTACAACCGCGCTATGCTCAATGCACAGTAACGGCTATGTTACACGCATTAAATGCACTGATATAGCCGTTGGATTTAGTTGCGGTTCATCCGCAGGCAAACACCCGGATCGTCCGATTTCAGGGATTCTAAACCAGAGATTTTGCATCTGTTCTGGAATTTTACAACCGCCAAATACATTTCGGAACATCCGTATTGCGGTTCATCCGATTATACGTGCGGTACAGCCGATTCTCAAAAGAGGTTTTCAAAGGAAATTACACTCGTACTGTTATTTTGCAACCGCCGTAATATCATCGGAACAACGGGATGCGGTCGCATGCGTTCAAGCCATCGGTACAACCGCAATCCGCAAATCGATCACCACGAGATCATGACACGTGGAAGGCCATGATGGACTCTCGTCTAGTGGTCCGATCAAGACACAAGATCCGAGCCGTTTGATTTTAATCCAACGATCCACATGCGTTGCCACTTGGACGGTCCGAACGGCCCACTTAATCCTAGCCGTTAGATTGAGATCGGCGATCGACGATTTTCAATTTAAAAGGCTAACGGTTGAACCGCTCACATGCCACGAACAACAAGGCTTCGGGACAACCACCGCTAAGCCTTGGTTCATCCGATTCGAATTAAAGCATCAATACATTCTAACTTAAATTCAAGTCCAATTTTAAATGCATGCATGATCCTAAGTTGATCCATATGGCACAAGAATAAGCTATCAAGCTACTAGTCGTGATCCCCCTTAATAGTACGGCATTTATCCTATAATCCGGTCTACCAACCAATTCTCCTTAGACCGGTAAAATAGAAAAGGATCCTAGACTATTTGTACCTTGACTTTAAGCCTTGTTGATCTTCACATTTTCCTTTAGCATGCATCCTTGCTTCATCATGTTCATCAAATGGAATTAACCTTGCACATTCTTAGTAAACTTGTTAATCCCATATTCACATATTATCATTAATTACCAAAACCATTTTTAGGGGCCTAGATGCTTTCAGCGACAAAAAAGAGTAACATTTGTTAAAGGTAATGGCATAGAAGGGAGATGTCATTTTGCAATGGAAGATCATGGATCCGGAATATTTGTGGTGGCACATAAATTTTTTCCCATAATATTTCTATTGTTCTCTCATATCCATATCTCATATGGATATCTCAACATTAACCAGATTCTTGGTTGTTCCTCAATCCGAGCCTTATACAGTGCACGTGCAAAAGTGCTCGGGTATTTCATCCTTACGATGAATCTATTGGCGAATTCTGTCACCTGATTGGCGAATCCTATCATTGGAGTTTTTACATAGTGATTCATTAATCACTTGACTTTATGTTATTAGATCGTAGATCCACATGTGTCCCGTAGATCCTTAGATCCTAGATCCGCAAGCGTCCCCGCGGATTCTTTTTAACATTATAAGTCATCTTGCATAAGTGGGTATACATTTATCTAGTGATATCGCCACTCTATGCATAACAACTTCTTTACAATATCTCGCAAATTCCCTGCTTCTCTCATGCAGGAGTATTTTCTGACTCCAAACTCTCAGTTCAGCTTAACTAATGCATTGGTCTATGCTCATAGCCTTTGTTCATGGTAGTCAAATGGAATATATTTCCATCCCATATGGGCTCAACCCCCCTAATGCCGAGATGATATCTTCATCAGGTAGCGTATCAAAATCCCCTGTCATGGCCTTTAGGACATTTCATGTCCAACACATAGTTGACATCCATGATATTACGATTATGGTGGTGATTTATGTAAGAAATGTTCCACACGCACTAGTTGCAGGGGGTATATGCAATGTACTGGACTCATATGCAATCATATGCATAAAGATTCAAATTATAAATTAGTTGTTCCCAATTTCTATTGGGCAATAATTTCTACAATTTACAACCTCTTATATAACCATATAGATGTTATATTTTCATTCCCCAAAATTATACCATGAACATCAAACGATTTCATAGTAAATACCCATTATTATTCATTGAGATGGATTGGATCCGATGATCCTAAAACTGGGTTCGTAACTCTACGAGTTATAGCAATTTCTTTCCCTAGGAGTATAATTGCTAATGGACAACATCCACTTAATAAGAGCGTCTAGTGGAGGCATTAATTTCTACACTAAAGTACATATATGGCCCATTACATGGGCTCGATTGGTTCTCATGTCCCCCTGAATCCACTCTAGGAAATCAGATGACCCATGATTCTCTCCCCTCACCAATATCATACCATATCATTTAACATATCTATAGACATTGATTGGGGATATCCCAAGTTATAGCCAACATAAAATATTTAGTCCAGTCTATTTTCTCAATGCCCAAAGTGCCCCGATTCTCATCCAAACTTTATGATATGGTGTCTTTCAATTTGCAATATGTTTACATTTGGTCAATAGAAAAATGTTCTAACACAATAGTGTATAATGTATATAATGCAAATATATACCGTTGAAATTATATATGAATAGAACATCAAAGATTGACCACATAATGCCCAGAAGCATGGACATAATAAAGGTCTGTCTAGAACACATAATAAATGTATGTCTGGAACATTCAACTAGATCACCAAATTGCCATAGTTGTTCCACATGAACACACTTGTTGACCAAAAGCTGGTGATCATCTATGGGTGTGTTTGGTTGCCTACATAAGGCCGGCTTGCATCTGTGTATGCAATGTTTGCACTGTTTGGTTGCCTGCACCGTCCTCTGGGCCAGGCCACACGTGTGCAAAAGGCCCTCTTGAGCATGGCCCGACGAAAACACACGAGACAAACTTCGTTCGCAAGCCAAGCCCATGGGATGCAGCCACGCTCCCCTTCGAGTGCACCTGTTGCATATGCGCATGCAAAGTCCGAGCGCTAGGGTTACCCTCCACCTTTGGCCGCCTCCTCATTTGCTCTCATGTTTTATCGCTTTGACCCTCGGGCGGATCGTTCGAAGGCAAGGTGCAACACCACACTCATCCTCACTGCTCTCACCTCTCTTTGTGTCGACCTTGCTCTCGTTTCTAGAGGTAAGACCGGTGGACGATGGTCTGGCGGGGTACCCGACACTCCAAGGCCCCGGTGCCCCCTCTCCTCCTATTCCTCCCCCTCTCCCATGTTGTGCGCTTTCAATGGAGATTGTTGGTACTATGATTTTCTTCCTCCTTCTATTTCTTTGATATATTCGATGGGCATGGAATCGTGGTTGGCACTGTGATTTTCTTCCTCCTCAGTTTCATGATGAATAAGAGGTTTCTGTTTCTTTGATATGTTCGATGGGTATGGAATCTTATAGATCTAGCCGAGATCTTACATTGGACCATGAACTTCCTAGATATATACCTCTTGCATGCTGAATGCCTATATCTATAATCTTTTTTGTTGATTCTACCCTTGTTAGTTTTTGCTATGTAGTACCTATGATCCACCCTTGTTAGTTCGATGAACTACTCTAGCTGTATGCCGGTCAAAACACCTGTTTTCAACCGCTCCTAGTCCTGTTGTCTGTCATTCTCGGAAATCTACATTCTTATTTCATTTCTTGCATGGTGATTTATTGAAATGATAAGGAAAAGAATATTTGCATACTTGAATGCCTAGATCTATAATTTTTTAGTTGATTCCACTTTTGTTAGTTGCAAATATGAGACATGGTTGTTTTTGCTATGTATTACTTATGATCCACCCTTGTTAGTTCCATGAACTGCTATAGTCATTCTTGGTAATATGCATACTAAACATATTTTCAACTGATTTCAGTCCTATTGTCGGTCATTCCTGGTAATTTGCATGCTTATTTCAGTTCTTGTCTGGTGATTTATTGAAAAGATAAGGAAACGAGTACTCTGATCACATGCATGTACTCTATATGCGATAATGTTCATTTTAATCTGAAGCATCAATTTTTTTTCGAGCATTGCATCCTTGGTCGGTGATGGTATGCCACTGGAGGAGCATCCTTAGGATGTGGCAACTGTGACATGCATGCATGTAATATTGATGCTTGCAACTGTGATTGCAATGACATTGTGACACCACCATCATGAAATACTGATATATTGGTTATGTATTTGGTTCATAGATGGATGACTTGGCATGTAACGACAACTCCTAATTGTGAGGGTTGCTGGTCAACAATCTTACATTGTGATTTGCTATATCCTATTGTTGAAATTTGATAATGTGCTAGATATGTATAACTGATGTGCTAGATATGTATAACTGATGTGCTAGATATGTATAACTGCTTGTCCCTTTCTGAAATTTCAACAATCTTACTAGCAGAAGATACATAAAGAGAGATTTCTGAATCTTCGATTGCCATCCACACTATGAGTTTGCTCTTCCTGATTAGCGTTTTAATTTGCTTAGTGTGTCGTGGCTAGTATGAGTTTCAAATTGTATTTGTTATACATTAGCATTGGGGACTTTGTATTGTATTGTTTATGGGCTCAGTATATGCTTGATGAAGAATTGATGTAAAATTGAGATTGAATACGACAATTGGATATAAATTGGTCTTGAGCTTGTAGATTACTTGTTATTTTCTATTGTGTTAAGTAATTGATCCATTCGGTTGTATTGTTTGTGGGCTCAGTATATGCACCGCTTCGAGTGGGGGCAGTCAGATGAGTTCCCAGTGGTGACGTCTGGACTGTCGATGTCTCCTTCGTCTGTGGATTTCTCACATGGTATTTCTTGAAGGTGTGCCTAAACTCTCTATAAATAGTGCACTTCTTCATATGACGCCTGACTTCTGCTTCATCCATATCGTTTCTGATGTATCGTACCTGTCGCTGACAAACCTTTCCCTTCAGCCTATCAATGTCCATAACACAGATAAGTTTCTCCCAGGTCGGATGGCCAGTGAAATGGATAACAGCGCCGTAACCATACATCTCTACACTCCAGGTTTGCATCACCCCTCTTTGTTGAAATAGTCAGAGAGGTATTGGCCGGGATGCTGCGCCACTATCGAACTTGGGAGCAAGGCATATACGGAAGAACGGGCTTGTTGCAAGTGCATAAGCAACTAGCGTGACGTAGCGTGCACTCATGATTGATCCTGTCACAATTCATTCTGTGACGTTCTTTATCCCTGCACATTATCTTGAAGCGAAGCTCCCTTGTGCCCATTTTGAATGCTGGTGCATCTCACCTTTTTTGCTCTTCTTCATGTACTTGGTGATCATGGCAGAGTAGAGTACTATGTCATTTGCCATGGTGATCGACGCATTCTTGCTTCTATCAACAATGCAATTTATGATACCGCGGAGAATTGCCTCCACAATACCCACCAAAGGGAGGCACCTGACGCCGCGCATGACCCAATTGTATACCTCGGCTATATTGGTTGTCATAACACCATATCATACACCACCCCAGTCATGTAGCAATGACCACTTCTCTTTAGGCTCGTGCTCAATTCAGTCTAAGAAGCATTTCACCTGCGCCCCCGTCTTCCTCGCCACACTAGGACCATCTATGGGTAGATGTGACAATGCTTCGGGGGCCTAGTCAGTGTTTGGGGGTGGCCTTTTTTGCTACCTCTATTCTGTGCGTCTGGGTCCGCTCATCCAGAATCACAGCGCCTCATGTATGCTGCTCTGGTCTTGTTAGGGGCACAATCGCTGATTGGAAATAACGCAAATCAATCCCCTCAGGACCATCAAGAATAGTCCTCTGACCGTAGTAAATTTTAAAATTGGTAGCGTCCGACATATTTAACGTACTGCACTGTAAATAAGATTTTTACGATTAACCGCATATCTAAAACTAAACTACCAACTGAAAAAGATTATGTATAACATATTACACTACGTAACCATGCATATAAAATTATGTAATCATTTCGGTTTAAAGAATTACTTGAAAGGTAGACGACCGGACGGGCAACGCTTCGCTAGCTTCTCTCCCCCCTCTAGTCCTCTCTTCTCCTCTCCCTTTACTCCGCTCTTTATATTTTTTCTGAATAAAAGTGAGCCCCTCCTCCTTCTGAATTTTAGGATTTCGATGGTCTTTTATAAGGGATGTTATGTTGCCATTTGGAATGACGACAGGGATTTGCGAGATCACTGTCGCTATTTGAAATGACGATTTTTTTTAATTTTAATATTAAAAAATTTAGGTTCTCTGTCGTTCATTGAATTGTAGCGACAGACCTCTGTCGATAATTCAATTGACGATAGGATCTCTCTGTACTGTTGAGCTGCATGTCGTCAGTGCAGATGTCTCTATCATCAATTGAAATGATAACTAGTTTTGTATAAAAAAAATTGACTATTTATTTTTATAATTATATTTTAAATTAATATCATTTCAAAAAAAAAATTCCGCCCATTGCATGCAAATGCGTGGTACGACCACCAGATCTGCGCGTGGTACGCGAGACGAGCATTGGAGGAGGCCACAGAGTCCTTGGTCGCAGCGGATGCAGGGCAGGGGCAGCCTGACAGGGTGCACAGCGGAATTGAATGCTCCCCGGGTATTTCGCTTCCTGACTACCACTCGCAGGCCGCAGGCCGGTCGGTCCCGGCTGCACCGGATCCCGAGGCCTCTTGGCCGTTGCATCGACGGCTGTGCGGCGCCCAGCCACCGCCTGGGCCACCCCCTTCTGGCCCGCTTGTTTTTATACCCGGAGAATTGTGGATACACCCCTGGCTAGTTGCACGTTTGAGACATGAATCCGAGCGTTTCTAGTTGCAGTTACGGATCGAATGGCCGTAGTACTCGAGTTTGAGACTGTTGCAACGTCCAGCTTTGCAAAAGAGTGCAGGTTGCATGTACTGCTGGTTGCGTTGGGAGTGTGAGAATGCCAGTACCGCAGCTATATCGATCGATTACTCCATGGTGCAGCGAGCGAACCGGCGGGTGAGGCCGCGGCAGCCGATTGCGGGTGGCCCGGTCACGCGGTGGAGGAGTCGTAGAGCCCGTGCGCCTGGGGCTTCTTGGACGATCGGCCTGGGGCTAGACCCGAGCCAGGAGCGATCCCCATGCCGCCCAGCGCCAGATGCGGCCCTGAAGGCCCATACGGCCGCGAAGTGCTCGCGTACGCTGGGAAGCGGGAACGGCGGCAGGGCAAGGCCTGGCTTGCTTTCACCGTTTGCATGCCATGCCGCCCGGCGCGTACGTGAAGCCTGCTCTGTCTTAGTCAGTTGGCGTTATATGGCGGGAATGTTCGGCCTCGAGTACGTGGGCAGCTGATCGATACGAGCGGCCTGGCCTGGTTTCGGCCTGGTTTGACTCGAAAACGACAGTGGATATGATGGCCCGTTGTGCTTCTTCATTCGTCGTTACTCGTCGGAAGGACCGCGTCGACCTGTCCAGTTGCACACTCGGCCAGGCCATCCAATTCCTGGTCAAGCGCTGCTGTGATGAGAGCCCCCAGATTGAAGAAGAGCAAGCTACGAAATTTGAGTTTCGTTCGCTTCACTTATTGAGGGCCAAGACCTTCGCACGGCAGATGAAAGCAAGGCGGGAGGGCATGTGCGCCGGCACGGCAATGGGGACATCCGCCGTGATCTTGCGGTTTCTTGGCCCCTACCGACTCGACCCACCCGGCCGGCCGGCCGCGCCAGGCCATTCTCCTGACGCGCACCCAAAGAACCACCCGGGCCACAAGCAAGTCGCACTCAAAACCAAATATCTACCACCAACGACGAGGAGGGAGGGGAACCATTGTCGAATCCGGCAGGATCGGATCGCAACTTGCACAGCACCAACTACCACGACAGGCAAGCACCACTCTTTAATCAGCAAGTAACAAAGCGTACGCATACACTGCACCATGCCTGTCGCCACAGCAGCACCATATGCCAACAACGCCAAATTGCCAAGGCAGCGGCAGCGGCAGCGGCAACCGAGCCGAACCGAATCATGTCCGCGTACTCTCCTCCATCCATTCGCCGGAGGCTGCGGCGCAGCGTCCATGCTGGCGTGTCGGCCCGACAAATGACAAATTTCGCTCGCCCCAATATTGAACCACATGAATACATGATGGTGGCGAGGCGAACTGCACCGCGCTGCACCCATCCATGCATGCATCTGAAAGAGAAAAGAAAAAGAAAGGAAAGGAAATTACTCGTGCTCCGCGATCTTTTACAGCCTAGGCTAGCAAATCTAGATAGACATGCACACAACGAGAGCAGCAGCTCCTCATAAGTCACAACTCACAAGTGAGTAGTAGTAATTAGTATTAAAAAACAAGCAGATCATTAGTACTGACTCTGAGATTCTGTTACCCACCGGCCAAGACAAAAGCCCGGCAGGAAAAGCAAGAGCCGCAGTATTTAAATAGGGGTCCGGTTGAATTAGGCAGAGGCATTAGCCATCATGCATTGTCCAAAAAGAATCAAAGCTTCAGCTGATGGCTGCAGCCTTTCTGGGGTTCTTCTGTCTACAGGCCGGGCGCCCTACAAATGCAGCACCATCATGCATGGAGCCCCTAGGTCCTGTGATTAGTGCCGATCATCGGTGGTCAAAGGCTCAATGAGGCGATTATTGCTAATCACCTCCATTAGGGCTGCCTAGCTTGCCCCTGTTGGTTGCTTTTGGGCAGGCATAATTGCGGCCATAATTACTGCCATGAGTGGTCATGATGGGACTCGCTTGAGAGGCTGGGCAGCAGTCTTTGTCCCTTGATCCATGTGGGGTGGATGCAGGGCAAATCTCCAATCCCATTCATATCTTTGCACAACAAATGAAGATGGGATTGTATACTCCACCTTGTATACATGCTGATTTCCTCATGTGTTTTGTATAATAATATTTAAAAATGGTCGATTGTAGTGGATTGTGCTGAGTTACACATGGCATTTTGGCCATTAAGTATGCATAAACTGCCTCATTGCACACGTAATAATAGGAGAAATTGTACTATGTTCTACTAATAGTATATGGTGGTAGTATAAATTAAATATAATAATTGATTTGTTAATGATATAATATACTTTTATTTGTATTTATAATTTTAGTCGTAGGCGTATTATGAACTTTTTCAACTAAGATTGAAAATATTACTCTTGTGTCAGGCGATCCCCATATGGTCAATTACAATTCTACTCCTCTACTATTCTACTAGGTGTAGTGTAACTAAATCTGAATCAAATCGCTGGATAAAAGGAATGAACTGTCCGTATTAAATTGAGTGTATTGAGTGTGCCGTAAAAGAGTGTATAAGATAGCACCTAATTTTGGGAAAGATACAAACCGAATTCTCTTGTTTGGGTCACATTAGCAGAGGCAAATCAATCTTTCTTTATTTTAAAATACTAGCTTCTAGACACCTATCACATGTGTGCATTACAATAAACCGTGATTAGATTACGCGAGATCACGGTGTAGGAGGTCGTTTGCTTTTTTTCTAGCTTCTCCAGCGCTCGGAAAGGGTTTGTTTATAGGAGCAGCATGTGTTGTTTAAGTGCTTCTTTCGCCAGGGAAGGAAGAAAGCATCACATTCTCCAAGATCCCACGAGTAGCCCTAACCGCACATCCCCAAAATCTCACCCTTTTGCCAAGATTTGTCCATGTCGTTAGCGATTGCATCTGTTGGTTTGTTGATATGCATGATAACAACACGGTTCCTTGATGAGTTTATCAAATGGAAAGGGGAAGCGTCGTTAAATAAAGAGCAGAGGAATATATCTAGTGGAAAGAAAGATTTGATGTTGCTGCCAATCTTAGTCAAAAGTGTCGATCACCCCGGGGGCCTTAAGCATGATAGTGTTGACCATTATAGCCTGAGCACTAATTGGTTAATGCTAAGAATTGCTATAGTTGTTTGAAAATATTGCATTACAAATAGTTACAGTGCAAAAAAAAAAGTTTTGCAGGCTGTTAGACGGCTGATGTTTTTTTTTAATAAATGAAATCGATTTTTTTGGCTGTTAGATGTGCTTGAAGATGTGTATTTCAGTTGTTGGATGTTCATTTGATACATGAAGATTTTACTTATCACTAACAAAAAAAAGGTGCTTGATGCCTAGTCGCATGCTACAAATTTATAACATAAATGCAGTAATTTTCATACATTAACTTCAAATGTAAATCCCAAAAAATTGCACATACAAAAGCTCCAGTCAGTTACTGTCTAGAAGAAATGGGACCCAAGTTCAGAGATGGTACGGACATGGACAAAACCCTTCCAATTTTGTCCTTTTTCTCAGGAGCTGCCATGACCGGCCTGCCATGGCGTGTATCATCGTGTCCACTGCTCTGCTCTACCGAGTGTTTACATGTCTCTACAGGCTTTACGCACACAAAGTTAAGACTGATATTTCAGTGTGCGGCAAGATGGGAACATAAAGCGCAAAGGTGCATCGCAACAACTTCGTTGCTCAGACCAGAACCATGCTAATAATCTCTTGCATGTCGGGTAATTGTCTCTCCGAGGAGGGGGGTAATCCGCGTACAAACAATTGCAAACCGCCGCGAACAGTCACTGACAGGTAGACCTGTCTGAATTGCACCTGTCAGTAGTTATAGTCACTGGTAGGTAGGTCCGACTGGATTGCACCTGTCAACTGTATGGTTCAGTTGTCGTTCGCTGTTTATGAAAGGAATTATTCACAAAATTCTGTATACATGCCAGCGCTCTTGTGATCCTGTCTTAAGGGTATCGAATCGTAGAACATTTCTACGTAAAAGCATGGAAGATATTTAGCTCCTTACTAATGGGTGAGCTGAGCTGTGGGTAGCAGCGTTGGCGGGATAAGGTTTGCGTCTCTTGAGTTGGAAAGGGTATATATAAAGGAGGAGGAAAGGAAGGTACAGGATAGAATCGAATAACGCATGCTTGGGGCGTCAAATAAACTGATGAGATTGATGGTACTAAATATCGCGTATAGCTTAATTTAGCCCTAGGTTGTGCTGTAGGAGGAGTCTGATCCACGACCGATTTAGGCAGCTGAATTTTCTGTTGATATTTGTACGAGCAAACGAAGTTAGTTACAAAAATTCAGGAGTGAAATTACTATAGATCGGTATAATATCGGTTACTTCTATCCCCCCTTTTCAACTACCTTCCATCAGTAACTTCATCTCCCGCCCATTACGGCATTATAACACCATACTTTCTTTTATCTCTCAATCCCCACCTCGCTTCCTCCACCTCACCCCTCTGGTGGCGCGCCGGTGGCGGAGCTCGCCACCGAAGCGTGCCACTAGAGCCACGGTCATCCCTCCCTCCCTCCTTTCATCCATCTCTCTTTCGTTTAGGTTCGATGAGGAGAGATCATGCACCGATGCGTTGAACAACGCCAAAGGAGCCTGGGCGAAGGACGATGACGAGGCACCATGCTAGCCTAGCCCTCTCCAAATTTTGCCACCTCGTCTTTCTTCTCTGAGCTCGACTAGTTGCTGTCGCCTGCTCCCCTCCTCGTCTAGGTGGTTTGTTGCAAGCATTTTCTCAATTTGTTGCATCGCCTATTCTGAATGGTTGCATAAAGTGTTTCATTTTATTATAATATGTCTTCTTAAATGCTGCAGTAAGAGATTTTTTTTTTTGCAATTGGGGATTTGATTTATTGCAGCTCCTTTTGTTTGTTGTTGCAAGCCTTGTTCCTAGTTTGTTGTGGAAAATCCATTTTTGTTGAGGATTTGTTGCATCTTTGTTTGTAAATTGTTGCAACTATTTTTTTTAAATGTTGCAGTGTTGTAACATCATATTTGCTTGATTTTAATTGTTGAAATAATTTTGAAATATAGTATGACGTGTACTGAACAAATTTGTAAGTTTGTAAATTGTTGCACACATATCGATCTCTCGTTGCATCACATATATTTATTGCCGATATTGATTTAAACTGTTACGTGTGTTATCCAGAGAGAGCGTACGATGGAAAACTAAGTATCGTACTCCCAACGCACATACGTCCAGGCGTTGGATGTGTTCTAATAAACATCCTACGAGTCAACCATTACTTGTGTAGTACATCGTGTAATGAGTACTGAGTAATTCACAAGGCAAACTCCGGTGAGTTGGTGCAGAGTTATTCGGTGATATCACTAAAATTCGCTCCTCAAAATTTTCATGTTGCACAAGCTTTTCTCTAGTTAATCTGACAAATCCTTACTATGTTTTAAGAAAACCCCTAAATCTAGTACACTGCCTAGGCATGTTTAGAACGGAAGAACTTTTCACAGTTCTTGCGAAAATTAAACTGTTTTGTATGAATTTTATCATATGTTCCAAAATAATACACGGTAAAGTTTTTTATATATATATAAAAGAAAACGACGCATGGTATATACATACAGCACTACACTATATACAAGTAAGTATTCACAAACCCTGCGGAGTGCGGACAGGGAAGCCTCCGGAGGGGCAGCTGCAGTCAAACTGAAGAAGACCGCGGTTAACCGAGGAAACGAAAGCAAAGCAAAGCACAGCAGTAGCACCCCCCGGCTCCCACACACAAGCGGCAAGCAATTAAAACACGCCCACTCGTACACACAAAACCTGCTCACTCTCGCAGACACAAGCCGAGCGAGCGGGCAAGAGGAGAGCACAACACAGGAGCAGCAGCAGAAGCAAGCAAGCACCCATGGCTCTGCAGCTGCCGCTGCCGCCGCCGCCCCCCAACCTCATCATCGCCCTTCTCCCCCTCCTATAGACACCCATCATTGCACTCCACGCTCCGCTCCGATCGTGTCGTGTCCCTCTCCTCTCCTCCTCTTCTTGACCCTGCACCGCGCGCTAGCTACATATAGCCAGCCGCCAGCCGCCTCCCGCCTCCAACCTCCTTATCGCAGCGTACTACTGCAGAGCCATGAACGCCTTCTTCACGTACCTGGCGCGCGGGCTCGACGACCTCAGCAGTGGCGGTGGGCTGTCGTCGCTGCCGGCGCTGCTCCGGGCCGCGGCGCTGCTCAGGGGGCTGCACTCGCAGCTCACGCTGCTGGTGGGTCAGCTCCACCTGCCGCCCGGCGGCCGGTGGCTCGACGAGTACATGGACGAGACCGCGCGCCTCTGGGACGCCTGCCTCGCCGTCAAGCTCGGCCTCGCCGCCGTCGAGCGCTACTGCGCCGCCGCGTCCTGCGCAGCCGCCGCCCTGGACGACTGGCTCCAGGACCCCTCCCCTCTCTCCACTCGCCAGGTTGGTTGGTTCTTGCTTTCTTGATGAAATATCCTCCGCGAGTAGTAAATATGATCATGATCACCTTTGTTGATTCCTGTCCTGTTCTTTGAAACTTCTTTCTCCACTGCGTAATTGCGTCTTGCGCCATTAATGGCTTCTTGCTCTGTCTCTTGGAATATCCTTTTGGGCTCTGTTTGTGCATCATCGCTATGTGTTTCTTGCATGCTCTGTTTTAATCTAATCGGGTGCATTAGCATAGGTGACGAGGGCGATCTCTGCGTCGAGGAGGGAGGCGATAGCCGCGGAGGAGGAGAACCGGGCGCTGTCCGAGGCAAGAATCGCTCCGCTCTCACTGCAGCTCGACGAACGGCTGCTGCTGCGCGCCGCGGACGCCAGGCTCAGCGGCTTCAACGGCTTCCGCGGGCTCCTCTACGCGCTACACAATGCCAGCTCCCTGCTCCTGCTCATCCTCGCCTGCGGCGCCGTCTCCTGCGCCGCCGGGCCGTGCTCGGCGGAAGGCGCGGCCGGCTGCAGCACGGACGCCGGCGGGTTCATGGCGTCCATCGCAATGCTGCAGCAGAGGATGGCGGAGGAGGCCGATCAGGCCGAGGCCAACGGCACCAGCGCCGGCGTCGGCGCTCCGGGGATCAGGATGTACGAGTTCCGGTGCGCGCGCGCTGCCGCGGAGGCAGCGCTCGATGAGGTGGAGCGGGCCGTGGCCACGGGCCGCAAGTGCGATGACGGCGGCGTCAAGGACAAGGTGGACGAGCTCAAGGCGTGGCTCGACGTGCTCCGGACAGGCACCGAGAGCCTGGTGTGCCAGCTCGACGACTTCTTGGACGACATTGTCGAGGGCAGGAAGGAGCTCTCCGACCTGTGCAGCCACTGATCAGCGATCGATCACAGCTCATCAGACCACAAAGGTCATCATCATCGCCATGGATGATGCTTGTTGCTTGCTTTCTTGCTTGCATGGTAGTACAAGTAAAGTAATACTACATATAGTAGTACGTAGTAGTAGCATCTTTAATTAGCATGTAGTAGTACTGGGATGGAGAGTGTCACAGCATTTTGGTCATGATGATGTTCCTGACATGATGAGAGAGGGAGAGGGAGAGGCATCTGAGCTGAGAGGGAGGGAGAGAGAAAGAAATCTTGTTGCAGTAGCAGCACAAGCAGTTGAACAACGAAAGGTTGCTTTTTGTTTGTTCGCCTGGAGGACAGAGGTGTCGTGGGCTTGGACTCTTGCTAGTGTCGCAGAGGAAAAAGAAGGCAATGGGTGAACTTTGGTTCTCTTTACACTTTTTTCCCAGTCTCTCGTGCCTGCTTCTTCTGCATCAGTCTATCAATTCTTTGCCCTTGGAAGCATGGGGCATCTGCATGAAAATTACATCTACCATACTAGTCTCTTTTGCCTCTAAATGGAAAAGAAACTAACCTGGTATATCTCATGTTCATACTGGAAGTAGCATAACTTACAAACAGGGTTGAGCCTAAAACCCCAAAGGCCTTCTTAATCTGATTGATAAGGTGATAGTGTTGGTTTAACAACCTCAGCTGCATGGCAAATCATACCTCGTGTACTGCCAGAACCTACGTTTGACAGTTGACATCCATTGCCGGCAAAGCCAAGCTATTGTGGACTTGTTTTTCCGAATCAGGTGCTTACTGTGAAACTAGAAAACAAAAACCGAGCGGCGTGTGCATTATTAGCGCCATTTTATTGGTGCCACTTTGGGCCAAGCACTATTCCTTAGAAAGACTCTGAAAGCAAAGTGTGAAATGCCAAGATCTCTTGCAATTGTTTTTTTTCTCTCCCTTACCTAGTGATCAGAGTTCTTTACTTGTAGTGGCGAGCTCACTTCCTCGTAAGCCATCATTATGGTCATGGACTCCACTAGAGCACGAATAGGGGGAGAAGTGTAGGCTTTAGATTCCTTACTTATATCCCCTCAAGGGGAAAAGATACGCAAAAAAGCGCAGTAATCTACTATATCTAAGAGATGAGAGAGAGAGAGATGAACATCACACAGCATCAACTGCAGCTGCAACTGTGACGGCTCCGGCTTTTGGTGTTCGTCTGATTGGATTGATGTCCCAAGAAGCAGCAGATGGTTGCAATGATTAAAGGGCTTCTGGAACGGCTGCTGGAAGCTGCCCTGCTTTCTGCTGCGCATTGAAGAAAAGGACCTTTGGCTTTCTTTCTTCGCCTTGCTCGCCCACTCGATCGGTTGATGCCGCACCATCATTTCCCTTCAGGAAAAACGGAGCAACCGATGTGATGTCCATGGATCTGCAACAGCTGATCCAAGCAAATCATGGCAGAAAAGAAACGTATCGCTCATGGTCAAGTCTGGAAAAAACAAAACCTAGGGGCCGTGAGTCAAAAGAGAAGATGATAACACCCCTGAGCTGCAGCTGGAATTAGGCTTGTACCTACCATACCAATTACCGAATTTCATGACCCCCCCCCAAAAAAAACACACACACACACAAAAAAACAAAGGAGTCTCATGATGTCACCTGCATTCAGCAGCTCAAAATCTTGACATCCATGTCAACATGTCAGTACTAGTCTACTACTACTAACGCACATTGAAATGTCTAGGGCAGGCAATGAACTGATGAACACATGCAGGCACAGCGCACCAGGGAGTCATGTAAGCACCAATCCGGAAAATGTTAACAAAATGACGCATATATTGTGTTGTGGTGCAGTTGCGGAACTAGTACCCCACAAGATCTAAATATCAATAGAGTTGACAAAGCATTTACTGAATCAAGAAAAGACGAAATAGAGGAGAAATCTACACGATAATGCAGGATACATGAATAATTAAGCCACAAACAGCTGATGAACAAAGAAGTTGTAGAAGTACTTACTAATGTTTTCTCTTATTCATCACCATCGAGAAGAATATGGAGTAGAAACAAGCACATCAACGGCTTAATATGCAATTGATCCAACAGATTGCACACTGGATAAAAAGTTTACCACATTCCATCATGTAATTCGGAAGTGAGCTCAAATGTTTAAGCCCATCCATCCTGGACAACTTACAGGTTCCAAAAGCAGCTAAGCACTATTGTCGGGTAATAAATAACATGAAGAAACATATATAGCTTTGGTAATAAATAACCTGTAAAGCTTCGTGACGCGAAGGTTCACTACATACATAAATCGCAACTTAGGCGGTAAGCCTGTACACGATTGGTTGAGAGTCAAGACCGATATCCAGCTTAAAAAAATCCTTTCCTACTCTGCTGCTGTTTAAAGCAACTTACAGTATTTGTGAACGGCGGGATGACGAAACAGCTGCTGTTTGCTGATGAATCTGGAAAATCCCCACCAAGATATGTATTTATTAATATATGCACATTCATACATCAAAACCTGGCATCGCAAACTGCGATGCAAAAGTTTCAACCTGATTACGAAGTTCTATAATGTCCTTATTGTTCTGTAGACCTCTAAGAAATTCCTTCTGCAGTTTTCCATGTTCTTTCAAAACATTGCTAGCTATATGTGTCGCCCTGATGAGGAAGTCTGCGATATCCTCAAAGTCATCCTCCAAGCAACCTCTAGTAGTCATTGCAGGTGTTCCTGCAGCAACATGACAATAAGCAGCAGTACAATTTTTTTTTTGTATTTATGCACAAACAAACGGTAGAAAGTAATCAAAATGTCATCTTGGACGCGTAATAACTAACCAATCCGCACCCCCCCAGGAGATATTGAGCCATTATCCCCATATATTGGTGTCTTGTTAATAGAGATGTGGCATGCCTCACAGACCTTCTCAAAGTTCTTCCCTGTCAAAGTTTGAAGCACAACAACTTCATAAGCCACAAAACATTTATAATTATTGAAATTGTCCATGAAAAAATAGAACCACAGACATTACTTTGAGAAATTAAAAGTGGTATATACCAGACATTATTGTTTGAACATTTGCAAACAACATGACCATATACCAAAACATTTCAGTTTTCCAATTAATGTCAAGTAAGCAAGACGGAATGAAAATTTGCATTTTTCAAACAGGAAATTAGTTCATACACATCGCGACCGCAAAGACAGATTCACTACAAATTAGTAGGCAGAACTATACCTACCGGTCAAGCCAAAATTTCTGAGGTCCCAAAGTATCAAGTGATTATCTGTGCCACCAGTAACCAATCTGCATTTTCTTCTGAGCAAGGCCGATGCCAAAGCTTGAGCATTTTTCTTGACTTGTTGAATGTATGCTTTATATTCAGGTGTTGCAACTTGCTTCAGAGTTATTGCCAAGGCAGCAATATGATTATTATGAGGCCCCCCTTGCATTGAAGGGAAAACAGCAAAGTTTATCCTATCCTCAAAGTCATGATCATTTCCATCCCCTTGAGAAAATGATCCAGTTCGTTTCCTTAAATTTTTTCCTTTCCTAAAAAATATTATGCCACCTCTAGGACCCCTTAGGTTCTTGTGAGTAGTTGTCGTAACAACATCACAGTAGTCAAAGGGACTGCAACATTCCTGCGAAAGCAACAAGAAACAACTGTCAGTAGACAGTAATGCTCAGCAAGCAAAGTGTCAATGATCTTGTGCGAATAAGATCAGAAACAGCAAGGAACATACAACAACGATCTTCATATAATATGAACATCAAGAGTATGAACTAGCCAGATTAAGGAGTAGAAGCAATTTAGAAGACCTTTCTGGAGGGTAGCAAGTGTAGATAGCATATAAGCAAACATGAAAGTGCAACAAACAGATTCAGGATGGTTCTCATAAAATATAAAATCAACGGGATCTTCAAGTCAAGACCAAGACACGTTTTGATTACTTTGCTCATCAGCATGATTTCCATCACCCAGAACACCCATAAGTAGCATGTTAATACTAATATGGAAACATTTTATCACTTAAGGATCAGCTCTTTCAGACTGAGAAAAATTATAATGCTGCTGTTACATATCTAGGAAAAAATGCATTGAATGGCTTCGTTGGGTGATGGTTGTTGTGATATAAGGAGATTGTCAAGCTCTAAATGCTCCATATGAAGAATTACCACATATAGTTCTTTCTAAATTCTTTTCAAATTATAACTATCAGATATCAGCAAATAAACCAGTGAAGCAATCATGATATGATGCGGCAGAAAAATATGCTTGTCTTTTGCAACGTTCCTTTTTGTTGTAAAATAAGTGTTGCTTGGGACAGGTGGTGTGATTTTGTACTGCTCACATGCATAGACTAAATTATTACGATGTCATCACTCGTCAGCATCAGTACAATGTTTCTCCAGAAAAGTTGCAATGATATATAATAAAATATGTAAAGCACGAATCACCATGACAGACAACTCCATAAGCTCCTACTTGCGTGGCTTATTATTTGAATTAAATTACTTCATCATTTCTGATTTGAGCAAACCAACAAAACAAGTACGTAGGCCAATTTTATGTTAATGGATTGGCTAAACTCATTCACATGTCAGCTGAGCTACCTTGGACAAACAGAAACATAACCAGAAATATTACCTTAGATCTTTCTATAACAAACTATGTTCAAATTCAGCATGGTACAATCGTAGCTGGTTGTTAAATAGTTTCAGAAGGACCACAGTACCAACCGAATCAATACACAGTTAAATAGTTTCAGAAGAACCACAGTACCAACCTAATCAACACACAGACTATTAACATCACACATGTTCACTGGACTCCAAACAATTGATAACGGTAATGGGAAATTATCCAAGTCCGAAGATCAACAATAGCTTCCCCGTTACCAGGGTACAAGCATGCGTGGTGAAGTTGAAAGATTAAATCTAAGAATAGTCAGGTAATCTAAGTGGCAACAAAAGCCTGAAACATTTACGCATATGAGATTCAGGGCAGCTGGCGGCAAGCTTGCAATTGATGCAACGTAAACTAGTTTTTCAATATCTATGATTGCGGTTGTCATAATACACTCATGTGACTATGTGAGACGTACCCCTACTAAATAAATGTGCCTCGAAGAAGTCATGTACCTTTGCCGCGACGAGCCCACTAATATGTGCCATGTCACACATCAGCACTGCACCGCACTTATCAGCGATCAGCCTCATCCGTGGAAAGTCCCACTCCCTGGGGTACGAGCTCCCACCACAGATAAGAATCTTGGGGTGGAAATCCATTGCCCGCTCCTCAAGCTTGTCATAATCAATATACCCAGTCTGTGGATTCACCTTGTATGACAAGCTCTCGAAGAATATAGACGCGCCAGACACCTTCTTACCGCTCGGCGTGTAGTACCCATGGCTGACATGGCCGCCGGACGGTGGCTCGAGCCCCATGATGCGGTCTTTGGGAAGGAGGAGCCCTGTGTACACAGCTAAGTTTGCGGAGGTGCAGGAGTAGGGCTGGACGTTGACCCCCCAGCAGGCGGGGTCGAGGCCGAAGGCGGCGAGGGCGCGCTCATGGCAGAGACGCTCGATGGCGTCGATGTGCTGGTTCCCGCCGTAATAGCGCGACCCCGGGAGCCCCTCGGAGTACTTGTTGGTGAGGTGGCTGCCGAGCGCGTCGAGCACCGCGCGGCAGACGAAGTTCTCCGACGCGATCAGCTCGATGCCCCGCACCTGTCGCTCCAGCTCGAGCTCCATCAGGGCGTGCACGTCCGGATCGGCCTCCGCCAGCGTCTGGTTGCCCCACGCGCGGACCGCGCCTCGGCGGGCCTCCAGATCCGCGCCGCCGCACTCCCCCGTCGCCTGCCGCTTCGGGGGGCGCAACGCCGCGGACGAGGACGAGCAGGAGGACGCCTCCCCTCCCCCTCCCCCGCCGTAGAGCGCGCGGCGCGGGCGCTTGACGCAGAGCGAGTGGCCGAGGAGGGAGAAGTGTTGGTCGCCCCCCTCGTCATCCCTCTCCTCGCCATCTCCACCTCCAATACACTCCGGCTTGGCGTCCTCCGAGTCGTCAAACAGTCGCAGCGGCGCAGCGAGCATGTGCCCGCGGGCGTGGGCGTGGGCGTGGGCGTGCTGGTGGAGGCCGAGCGAGAGGTCCGACGATTCGGGCCGGGAGAGATCCATGCCTGCCTTCAAAATTCCCGAGCGATCAATCGATGCAAAATCGCAACCCTAGCTAACAAGTCTAACAGCAGCAACAACAAGAGGAGCCGGGGCAGAGGCCACGACAGAAGCGGGGGCGGGCGGCGGCGGCGGCGGCTACGAGAGGAGGCGAGGCGGAGGCGGAGAGAACCATGAGCCTTGGGGAATTGGGGTTTGGTATTTTGCGAGCACGCGATACGGCGTTGGAATCTGAGACGGGAGCCGGGTGGGTGGGGGATGATGGAGGAAGGCAAGGCAAGGGTTGACGGTGTGGTGATGCGGTGTGGCTGGCCCTGGGGAATGGACTTCGGAAGGGACGGGATTCACCGGAGGAAGAACCTGGACGGGAAACCGGCCGGAGGCGGTGGGTGCTGTGGCCATCGGGCACGTGCCGGTCGGGTTTGGATGCGAGCTGTTGGGCTCGTGGTGGGCTTGGTTTTCGGGTGGCTGGTGGGTGGGCCCACTCCAGGCAGTTTGATAACCTGGTTGCGCCCACTAGGGTTTCTTGTCGTCGATGAGACAACGGGAGGTCTTTTTTGGGTTGATTTAGCCTCATTTTAAAATACAATAGTCAAACGAGCTCTCACTTATCCGAATAAAAAATAGTATTTTTATCATGCAAAATTATCAAAGAAAGCCACATATCACTTACATAGTATGCGGGCTAAAAACTCGACACATGACTTTCCACGGAGTGAGTGAGCTTTACATGGCTTTCTGCAACGATTTTGTACTTAAGAGTGTTATTTTTATCATTTCGAACCTGGTGATGCTAATTTTGCTTTTGCATTTAAAAAAACGTGTTATTTCAACGAAGACTCAGGACAACGGTCCAACATAATAAGTGTAAAGCATCCTATTTTTTATTGATGAAAGATGAGCTGTAAGTGCATTGACTAGTTCTAAAGGATATGTTTGTGTTATCGAGCTATCGAAGTGACGTTTTGCATATTGATATAGTCTCTAAAACATAATTTTGATCATAATTTTCTATTATAATATATTTATAAATCTAATATTATAAAAGTTTTTTTAAGAAAAATCTACTCATACCATTTTCTTTCCTGTGTTCAATCTAAACGCTCATAAGGATATTGATAGTCTGATCTAAAAAAAATGGATAGTTAATGATAATAAAGTTTGACGGTATGTATCCTAAAACGCTATTCTTTTGTAGCTCAAAGATGCTTACGTTGAAAATTGGGACAGCCATGTTCGACTTCTGAATTCGGTGGATGAATCTGCTTATGTTTTCAGCAAACTTCAATTGAAGGCGTTTGATCTGGACTGTGGTATGTAACGAGAATCGAATGTGTACGGATTCATTGGATCTTCTTTGCCAAAACAAGATAGACAAAACTTCTCCATAACTCTGCACTTTTCATGTTGCCAAACAGGCTGTATCCTATCCAATTCCTTTCGTCTGCGTACAGGTACAGCGAGATAGCGTACGTACCACTTCCAGCGTCAATGGAAGCAGAGTCTTCCCAACATGAGACCCAGCGCAAGCTGTGCCTGTCCCGTTCAAAACAATACCAATTGGCGAAATTGCTAGCATCCTTGCCCACGAAGCGGGGAAAGAGACTTGCCAGTAAAAGCATTAAGCATAGCAACGAATTCGAGCTTCCACCGCACACGTATAGATACATTGAGGCTTCCCTCGTCTTGGCCAGATAACCATGGTCGGGTTCAATGGATCTGTACCACAAAGTCAGGGATATTTGATATTTAAGCGTATTACAGGTCGGATGATTTCACGACAGAAAAATGAGAACATAACAATTCTTTTCTAGATTACTGCAAATGATAGTATCTTGTTGCCTGGGATCCAGAAGAGTGACACGAGGGTGGTGTGCAAAAAGCTGGACACGTCTCTGCTCAAACTTAGGACGAAATCGAGTAAGGAATTCGTAGACACGCTGAAACTCCACATCGAAGACGCATGACCAGCAAAGACGAGCAGGAGCGACAAGTCGACCCGAGTCCACCGACGCCATACAGAACTCTGAGCATAGAAGGCGTCAACAGTAGCGTCACCCTGCTGAAGAGAGTGCTCCTAGCGAACCACTGATAGGTAGAGGGCATCTCCAGACGGTTTGTAGCGCTGACGAAGGTGAGTCCATATCTGGACAGCCGAAGAAAATCCCACAACCTCAGAAGAGAACTGAGGTTGAACACTGGCGATGAAGACAGCAGTAGCCCGAGCGTCATCGTCGCACCACTGAGTGTAGGCAGTCAAGCGATCCATATAGAAATCCAGAGCCTCTTGGTAGGCAGAGGCAGCCTTCTCATCAGCGTGACTAGCAGCCTCAACAGCTGCCTTGTCGGTTGTCGAGGATAGCGCAACAGACGTAGGCTCCGTCGGAGGAGTAGGGCAAGGCGGGTAGGTGACATCGCCAGAGAGAATGCCCTAGAGACGAAGACCATGCATGCGAATGCGCATGTGAGACACGAAGTCGGTGTAATTAACACCGTTGAAGATCACCGGGCAACGAGGGAGGGAAACGGTGCCCATTGTTAGACGGCGCTGGACGGCGCGGCGACCAAGGCAACGAAGTCTAACAGGCGGCGCTGGACGGCGCGGCGGTTAGAACAACATTTTTTTCCCGCCGGTTCTTCACAGGCCGGTTTATATTTCGGCTTGGCCCACGACCGAAGGCAGACGCGCGCTTGCGCGCGGAAACCTAGTTTCCGGCGGTGTCTTTGGCGGTGGCGCTTCCCGCGGCGGCTTCCCTTCCCGGTGGCGTCTTCCTCTGTAGGCGGCGAGAAGACTGGTGGCGCAACAGCGGCAACAAGGCGACGAGGCGGCGGCAACGAGGTGGAGTAAGGAATTCGTAGACACGCTGAAACCCGGTGGCGTCTTCCTCTGTAGGCGGCGAGAAGACTGGTGGCGCAACAGCGGCGACGAGGCGACGAGGCGGGGAAAGAGACTTGCCAGTAAAAGCATTAAGCATAGCAACGAATTCGAGCTTCCACCGCACACGTATAGATACATTGAGGCTTCCCTCGTCTTGGCCAGACAACCATGGTCGGGTTCAATGGATCTGTACCACAAAGTCAGGGATATTTGATATTTCAGCGTATTACAGGTCGGATGATTTCACGACAGAAAAATGAGAACATAACAATTCTTTTCTAGACTACTGCAAATGATAGTATCTTGTTGCCTGGGATCCAGAAGAGTGACACGAGGGTGGTGTGCAAAAAGCTGGACACGTCACTGCTCGAACTCAGGACGAAGTCGAATAAGGAATTCGTAGACACGCTGAAACTCCACATCAAGACGCATGACCAGCAGGCGGACGAAGCAGAGCGACAACCGACCCGCATACAATGAACTCGAGCATAGAAGGCGTCAACAGTAGCGTCACCCTGCCGAAGAGAGTGCTCCTAGCGAACCACTGATAGGTAGAGGGCATCTCGGAGCGGTTCAGAAGGCCGACGAAGGTGAGTCCATATCTGGACAGCCGAAGAAAATCCCACAACCTCAGAAGAGAACTGAGGTTAGACACTGGCAATGAAGACAGCAGCAGCCCGAGCGTCATCGTCGCACCACTGAGTGTAGGCAGTCAAGCGATCCATGTAGAAATCCAGAGCCTCTTGGTAGGCAGAGGCAGCCTTCTCATCAGCGTGACTAGCAGCCTCAACAGCTGTCTTGTCGGCTGTCGAGGATAGCACAACAGACGTAGGCTCCGTCGGAGGAGTAGGGCAAGGCGGGCAGGTGACATCGCCAGAGAGAATGCCCCAGAGACGAAGACCACGCATGTGAGACACGAAGTCGGTGTAATTAACACCGTTGAAAATCACCGGGCAGCGAGGGAGGAAAACGGTGCCCATTATTAGGCGGCGCTGGACTGCGCGGCGACCAAGGCAACGAAGTCTAACAGGTGGCGCTGGACGGCGCGGCAGTTAGAACAACGTTTTTTTTTCTAGCCGGCTCTTCACAGGCCGGTTTATATTCGGCGCCCACGACGATCGAAAGCGACGCGCCGCGCCAAGACGCGTTCGCGCGGAAACCTAGTTTCCCGTGGCGGCGGCGGCGGCGGGCGGCGGCTTCCCCGGTGGCGGCTTCCCCTTCGGTGGCGGCTTCCCCTTCCCCCGGTGGCGTCTTCCTCTGTAGGCGGCGAGAAGACTGGTGGCGCAACAACGGCAACAAGGCGACGAGGCGGCGGCAACGAGGTGGAGTTTCCCCCGGCGGCGGCTTCGGCGGCGGCTTCCGGCGGAGGCGACGCGCCGCGCCGCGACGCGCGCGCGAAACCTAGTTTCCCCCGGCGGCGGCGGCTTCCCTTGGTGGCGTCTTCCTCTGCTGGCGGCGAGGAGGCTGGTGGCGATGGCGCAACAAGGCGACGAGGCGGCGGCAACGAGGATGGCGGCTGCGGCTTCCTCTGCTGGCGGCGAGGAGGCGGCAACGGCCGTGTCTGGACGATGATAGCATGGGATCCTGGAGACCGGAGGCAGCGCGATCCGACCGGGAGTCGTCGGGCGATGACAAGAGATGATGCCGTCAAAGCGGCGGTGGCGGGGCGACAAGCGAAGTGAAGCCCTTGATACGCTCTGATACCATGTTAGGAATAGTGCTTGTATTATCAAGGGGCCAATAGGCCAGTATATATACACAAGTACATGTTACAGATAAGAAACCAAATCATATCTAGAGTTCTACTCTAACACATATATATCTCTAACATATCTATATCTCTAACATGGCTAACGTCTGAACAAGAACTTACATTATCTTTACTATTATAAAAGAAAGATTTGGTGACGATGGGTGAGACTGTCGTCTTCACTCTCTTGAGTTGTTATGATTTTTTATAGATAAATATGCGCACACATGCATAATAAGATACTTGAAAGATCTTATGTTGATAATTAGATTATACGTGTTTGTGGTTTGTGATTAGATTTTATATGGTTTATTGATTGGATGCAAATTATATATAAATTTTTTTAATTTATAGGGATAATTAACTTATGCATATTGATTTTTTAGGTTTATAATTTATATTATATTTTATTTGAAATCCGTTATAACAGGCCAATTCATGTAATTAGGCACAAATAGGCAATCTAAAAACTTTTTTGCAGCACCTGTTTGCCTCCGAGTATCTAGAGGTACAGGAGATTCCAAGGCAGGTGAAATGGTTGTTGCATACTAGTTTCCAGAGAAGCTAAGCAAAGATGAGGCACCAGACTGATATAAATATACCTTTCTGGGTTTGCTTGGAAGTTGGAACACATGAAGAAGGGCTGTGAACAGTGTGCTCCCGTCAGAAGTGATAATTCTAGATGCCAGCTACCAGTCCACCATGACAGCTTTCAACTCCATGACATAGTAGGAAGTAGGAACACCGCAAGCTTGTAACTCAGGGACGCCTCTGTTGAAAACAGCAAGCTGACTGAAGGCCTGAAGCAATTCCAGTAAATGCAAAACAAGGTAACACCGTAACTAGGGGTGGAAAAAGCTCCTCACAGCTTTTCCGAGCCGAGCTCGGAACAAGCTCGGTTTTTGAGCCGAGCCGAGCCGGCTTCGAGCTCGGTGCGGATCCGAGCTCGAGCCGAGCCAAAAGCCGAGCACAACCCCATATAATCAAGATGATTGGATTTTGAATTGATGATAAATGACTCATATAATCATTTTATTCTACCTTTATTTTTGGGCTTGGGAAATCCTGGCTCGAACGAGCTTTTTCGAGCCGGCTAGAGCTTTTTTCGAGCCGAGTCGAGCCGGCTCTCGAGCTCGTTTTCCAAACGAGCCGAGCCGAGCTGAGCCGAGCCTCGATCGAGCATCGGCTCGAGCCGGCTCGGCTTGCGTTCATTAAATGTGATCCTCACGGAGGGACCCTTTTGACAAAATTATCTGTAGTCTATTTTGGAAAGGAATTTTTATTATTAATTAACCCTTTTAAATTTTATTTTAAAGTTAACTCCCCACAAACTTTATTTCCAATTTGACTCCTTTGGTCACGCCACCACCCATGGCGTGACAGTGTTGTTTGATCACAACACCACCAGTGACATGATAAAAAGTGTTATTTTAGTGGACTTATCATATGGTGTGACAATGTTGTTTTGTCACGTCACGGTGGTGGTGTGATCAAAAGAGTCAGAATTGGAAATAAAGTTCGCGAGAGGTTAATTTTAAAATAATTTTTTTAAAAAAGTTAATTAATAAAAAAGTCTTTGGAAAGCATCATGAATACTTAAACAGTAAGAGAGGTAACAGACAACGCTAAAAGATTCTTTGTTATTTCACAGAGTAGGGATTATGGTTCAAAGGTTCCCAATCCTAGAAAGTGAAATAGCTAGATCACAATCGTGCATGCATGTAATAAAATCATTGTAAGGCAGCAGAAGTTTACACATTGTAGTAACGATGAGCACAGCCTAGAAACATACCAAGATGCATATTTCAAGGTGCTTGAAAGCATGGAAGCAATCCGTACTTCTGTAGTGGAACAAGAGAGTGGATGAAAGCAATTGTATCAGTAAAAATGACTGAAAAGATTGCATTCTATGTTTGTACACACAAATTGTGGCAAAGAAGGAAAAACATTTCTGCTAATAAGCCCTTTCCGCCGTGCATGTCAACAGCTTCGTATTGCAGGTCCAGAAAAACCGCTCAAGAATATCACCCTTCAATAATCTCTTAAGAGAAGACAAGGCCAATATACTATACTCATGTAACATCAATCTATTCCAAATGGCACAAATGAGAATTCAATAAATGCACCCTTTACCGCACTCATGTTTCTATCCGTATTGTTCAAGCTGTTAGATACGACTTGTATAGGGTATTCTTTGCATATTTACATACATATGTAACTTGTATATGTTGGTCTTTAGACTCGATGAAATAGATAAGGTTTCATTCCAACATGGTATCAGAGCTAGGATTAGGGTTTCCCACAAGACCGCCTCTGCCGTCCCCACGTTGAGCTCTTCTACTCGGCGCACCTTTGCTCTGCTTCTCCACACGTGCCCGAAGTAGAGCTTCTGTGTTTCTTCCGCGCCGCCCGAGATCCAACGCCCCGCCGCTGGATCCGCACCCCGCCGTCGGATCCGCGCCCCCACGTGCACCTGAGCTTTTTTCTTTCCACGTCACTCGAGTAGGACACCGCACTCCGCGTCGCTTGACGACCGGCCCGACGCCAGTCGACTCCGAAGCGCCACCAACGAGTCTCCCCCAATGCCCTCTGCTCTGGTGTGATGCCCCCTGAGCTGCTCGACCAACACCCGAGCCGCCTCCTCCCTCACCTGAGCTCGCCTCTCCTCCGACCGTCGTCCTCCGCCGCCGCCGCTCAGCCCCGGCGCTTGCCATCATCGCCCTCTCTCCTTGTCCGCATCGCGATCGCGACTGGCTGCCCCTCTGCTCCAGATGGCTACCATCGGTGGATCCTTCGCCATCCCGCTCCCCCCTGTTCGGTTCGACAGGACGAACTTCTGAGAGTGGGTTGTTTACCTGAGAATTCACCTCAACAACCAGCTTACCAGCGTCTCTGGGGTCACCTCACTGGCGAGCATCTTTGTTAGCATCGTCCTACGCCGTCGATTCTACCCGCTCTTCTTACTGATGCGGATCAGACTACTCAAGAGGTTGCCACTGATGCTCTAGAGGAGGCCCTAAAGCTCTATAAGTCTGAACTGCACGCTTACGAGAGATGGGAGGATGCCGAAGCTCGTGCTACCGCCATTCTGGTGGGTAACATGCTTGTGGCCATCTCCATAGATGTGGCGGAGCTGCCGACGACTCAGCTAATGTAGGAGCACCCCCGAGCTCACTATCAGCCAACGAGTGATGCTATGTACCTCTCCGTTGTGCACCAGGCGCACTCCCTTCAGCAGTTTGATGCCACCATGGACAAATTCTACCATCAGATGTCTGAGGTGTGGCATCAATTCGAATTTCTAGGGCCGGATGTCTACCGGACCTGTCGTGTTGAGAAGACTCACCGTCTCTACGACTTCCTAATGCGTCTTCGGTTTGGGTTCGAGACCGTGCGTGCTCAGCTCCTGAATCACCACCCGCACCCAAGCTTGATGGAGGCCCTCACGGGTGTTCATGCTGAGGAGACTCATCATCGTGGCGTGGCTCAAATGCAGACCGTCTTATCCGTTTTAGTGTCGGCTCCTCCAGTACCGACCATGGTCCCTCCAGCTCTGCTGCACCAGTAGTTGTTGTCTCTACTGCAGGTCTCCACTGCACCTACTACTAGCTTGACAATCACCGGTAACAGGAATGCTACAAGCATAGGAGGTACACTCCTATGGAGCTTAGTGTTCACCTTTGACCCACTAATGGAGAGCCTCTTGAGTATCTCACTCGCTATCGCTATCTTGTCGGGAGCTTTGTCTACCTTGAGATCATTTGACCTGACATTTCTCACCCAGTTCACATTCTAAATCAGTTCGTTTCTGCTTCCACTCATCTCCACTACAGTCACATTCTTCGTGTTTTGCAATATCTTCGCAGACCATCAATCGTCGTCTTTTCTTTCCTCGCTCCAACTCTTTGCAGCATCACGTGTACTCTTATGCGACATAGGCTAACGATCTTTCTGATCGCTGATCTCTTTTTGCCTATTATGTTTTCTTTGGTTCCTATATGATTGCTTGGAAGATCAAGAAGCAGATTGTCGTTTCCCGTTCAAGTGTTGAGGCTGACTTGTGAGCCATGACAACGTTGACAGCTAAGATCACTTGGCTTCGATGGCTACTTGAGGATTTTGGTGTTTCAACTTCCGCATCGACTCCTCTCTTATCAGAAAGTACTTGTGCAATCAGTATTACTAGAGATCCAGTGAAGCATAAGCCCACCAAGCATATTAGAGTAGATGCTTCGTTCATAAGATCGTAGGTGTATAACCATATTATCGCTCTTCAGTATGTGCTTTCAAAGCTTCAATTAGCAAATTTCTTCACCAAGGCACAAACTAAAGCTTAGCATGGCTTCTACCTCTCCAAACTCAGTGTTGTTGATCCACCATGAGTTTAAGATGGTGTTAAATATGACTTGTATAGAGTGTTCTTTGCAAATTTACATATACATATAACTTGTATACGTTAGCCTTTAGACCCAATGAAATAGATAAAGTTTCGTTCCAACACAATCAACAAAATATAGTTGTCTGACCACATGCAGGCTAATCAGCAGCCATTTTCTAAAGTTTAACAAATCACAACTCATTGCTTAAAGTAATAAAAAATCAAAGCCTCAAAATTTGACAGTTTGGGTTTTGCCTCCTGCAATCAACTCCAAATAGCACAAATTAGACTACATTAATGCTCATCTTCGCCTACAAGGCTACAACACCCTCGATCTCCACCCTAACACTCATAAATAAAGAACATTTGTTTGGTTATGTGTATCACCATTCATTTGCTTAAAATTTGCAATTCCCTGGGGAACCTGATGTCCTAAATGCTATGTACAGCAGCTGAGAAGCAATATGGACAATGATAGACATACACCACAAAATGAACAAGAAAGGAAACTTAATGCTGACACATAAGATGCTGTACTGCATGTTAAACAAGGATTCAACCATATTTTCAGTAGGACATAGACCTCGGCAGTATGAACCATACTCAAGATAAGTTCATCCACCAATATCACAAAATGTTCATGCCTCGGGACTCAAGCATCTGGAACTGATAGGAAGTATTGCGACATAAATGCCCTGAATCTTATTTTGTACTCCTTCGGTGAAATTACAGTCGGAGATAGATTCTTGGGAACAACAAGCGATGTCTTCACCCAAGACTCCAGTTGTTTGTCCCAGGTATATTGCCTCAAATAATCAATAATTCCAAATACAAGTTCCTTCTTCTGCTTGTCCACTCCAACAAACAAGGAGTAATCCATGACATTCATGCGCTGAAAACATAAGAAATGAAAATTGTAACCTTCAGAGCTAACAGAATGCAAATATACTCCTATCATAAAAACAAAAGAAAGCATGTACACTCAAGGAAAATCATTTGCTGGCAATAGGCATACATACACTTAGAAAAGATGTATCATTCCAAATAGCACGTTCCATGAGGTTTTTGGTTTTGCCTTCAATGTAGATAGGCATGGTACGCATATCTTCAATAAAATTTTGATCCAACAGCACCTTTTCGGGATTTTTTGAATCAGGAACATATCGTGAGAAAAGAGCACCCTTCAGATCATATCTGCGTAGTATATTACGTCCAAATAAAAGATTCTCCATAACCATGAAATTAGTCCTTGTCTCCTTACCATTCCTGATTTCCTTAACCTGAAATAATTGTTAGAGAGCATTAGAACACTAGGTGGTAGGAGCAATTAACACTACAGATATTTCTGGAAGATTTATTGTGGACCTGATATATTCCCAGAATTTTGGCAAGGCATGTAGGGCTACTTGAGACCCGAGATACACCAAAATGCTTGAAGTATTCGAGACCAAACTTTAAGAACGAGTCAAACTCCGTCTTCTTGATTTGTTTTATGATAAATCTGTCATCCATTGATTTTGCGAAACAAACCTTGCTCTTTCCACCTTGTGCATTCCATTTTTTACAACGGCTTATGGATGATATATAAGCAAGTTCCGATGGGCAGCAAATCGTCCGAAGATCATAGAATTGCTTTGCATATATAGAAACAACAGTATATTTGCTCTTCAAAGCTAGCTTTTCACTGTTCAGACAGATTTCAGGATGCAGATCTTTTAATGCAGACAGAAATGAATCATAAAATCCAGATGTTGATTCCTCATATGATAATGGTGATGCATTGCTTGATAGGTTATTATCCTTTCCTAAAGGCTCATTCGGAGACAGAATTGATGACAGCATAGAAGCATCTCTGACCAAGTTACTAGGTGCTACTTTACCAATCTTTCTTCTAGCTGCAAGTTCATCCTTTACAAATGCAGCTTCAGAATAAATTCCTTGTTGTTCAGATATAGCTAGTGCATAAGCAATCATGCTAGATATCTCTTCCTCAGCAATTGACAAGGTATTACCACTAGGGCCAACTATAAAATGCATCAAGTCCATCTGATATTTAAGCTGTGTCAATGATGAAAAAGATGGGGTGTGTTTGTTGATGAGAAGGAACTTATCTAAAGAGCCACCTTGAAGTTCTTTCTTGTATCCCATTTCCAAGCGACTGAACCTATTCCATACCCATTGTCCTGTGTCATCACTCGTGAAATCCAACAAGTTTTGCAGTACAGGCAAACATTTACTTGGCATGGCAACAGGATACATTTCGTTTCCTCTGGCTCGTGCAGGGTGTTCATCATTCTCAACTGGTAAAGCATTTGATTTCTCTAAACAAATATGTTTAGCATTCTGCACAGAGGTGTCGACTTGACATGACCCATTGTCATCAACTTCACCTGGAGAAGACAGAGATAACCTTACATCAAGATCTGGACAAACATGTGATTCATGCTCTTTGATTACTGAATTCTCAGTAAGCTGACCCTTGTCTGAAATTATACCACCACAGGAATTGTCAAAATCGCTAGTAGAAGTTATATTTTTAGAATTCTTCAGCTCATTCTCTGGTATGCTTTCGTGGATAGAACTGTCTAAAGATGCTGCATTAAATTTACTGTACTGAAGAAGATGACGCAACCGGACATCCCAAATATAGAATCCAAGAAGAAGTTGCTGATACAGCCAGTTCAAACTAAGGATCTCGTGAGCACAAGTCTCAGGTTTTACAACGTGGTCAAATGCCTTCAGAGAAACCTTGTGTAGACAGGATATGCTAACATGTCAAAAATAGTTCTCAACCCTTTGGGAAGGAAAATCAGGAAAAAAAAAATTGATGGGAGAATAAAATAGAAGCATGTGGCTTACCTCAAATTCGGTTTTTTCTTGTGCAAGCATCCTAGTGACTTCCAAAAGTAATCCCTCATATACTGAAATGTTGGTGTTTTCCCCCATGGCTTGACCAGAGTATCTTGATTTCAAGCCTTGTATTATGTTTTCGATTTCAGAGAAGAGTAGCTTCCATTTAAGAACGACCTTCAAGAATACAACTATGTTAAGATGCAAGTATGTGTAGCTAAAGGAAAATGTACAGCAGCAGCAACATATTTGTAGAAACGTACATTCTTAACTTCTACACCAAGCCACTCTTTTTTGTTTGGGTTATGGAACTCCAAAGTCAAGGGTGGCATACAAGCAGAATATATTTCAACGGACGAGTATCTGAACATAGCCACTTTGGATCCTAATCTGCATGTCATGAAACGAGGAAGAATTTTTAGTGAAGTCATGTTGAAAATGAACTCTTTTTACGTAGGAGCATCTCGTAGACATTTACCCAAAGAAACGTAGGCAGTCCCTATGCAGCAAATGTCCACACGTTGATAGCTTCTTAGCAGCAGAATGTGTTGAGAAACTGAGTTCCAAGAACTTCCCAAATGACAGATTACGTGCCGAGGAAGATATTATAACCCTCTGGGTGGGTTTACCATTGCATCTCAAGCACCTGGTCCACATCCAAATTCTTCCTTGACCCTCACCGGGAAGTGTTGCCTCCAAGGGAAGGCTTTTCACAAGAACAGTGAGAGTACCATTATGGTGGGTGTAAGAGTTCATGTGAGCTTCTAGAGGCTCACCACATGATAAGCAGCTGTGTTTCTGCAAGTATTATACTTGTTACTAAATTGAAACATGATTATAGCAATTGAAGGATATGTTAAATTAATAAAAATAATTAAGATGTATGACCTCATTAAGTAAAGTATCTTGCAAATATCGTCCAAGAGATGTATCAAAATACCCATAATAAGTTATCCGGGAAAGATGGCTCTGCTCACAAGCTGATTGGTTCCTGATATGTTGGCTGGACATTGAAATTAAAATGTTCTGAGTATTTAAAGAAATCCTAGTATCTGAACACATTCCATCATCAACAATTTCTTGACAATTTTCTCCAGACGCTTCTTTCTTCTGCATAATTACATTTTTTGGAGTAGCAGTAAAGGTTGAGCCATCAAAGTCATCACATGAAGTTGACTCAGCACAATCTGATGATAATATGTCCCCAATAAGATATGTCGAGGGATCTAGAACAGGTAGGGATGAATATGACTGAATGCCTTTGACAGCATTAAGTCTTCCGCCAGCAGGATCTCTAGAAGTCTTAATTTTGGAATCATGAAGATCCGGACACGTCGATTTTTCAGTATTAACAAACCCTTCCTGGTTAGCATACTGCTCAAAAGAAGGACTGTTTAGATCATGTTTCATGGTGCCACATTTTTTTGAACTATCAGAACAGAATTTGGAGTTCAAAGTTGTTCTACAGGGAACAAGCAGCTCTGGATCAGTTTTTAAACAGTTCTCTTTCCTTGTGGCATTTTTTTCTGTTATAAATAATCTTTGATCAGCAAAGAATGAAGTTTCAAGAATCAAATGATAAGCTGCAAAGACAGTGAAATGAAGAACACGCTTAATCTTCTTCAGTTCTTCACTTGTTGGCCCTTTTAGCAATATCTACAAAACAATTTCAAGCTAATCAGAAATAGCAAAAAAGGGCATCTACATAGGATACTTCATGAACAAAAATGAAAAATTTAGCACATCCAAGGTGAAACAATTCATATGTTGTGCACTTCTGCTATATATAAAGCTCCTAAAAGCAGATAAGTATGACTAAAACCATCCTTACTTATGCATTCCAATTCAATACCAAGTTAGAAAGAAGAAGAAAAACATAATGGTGTTAACCTGCAGCATCATCGGCAACTCAATCCTAACGGTGAGAAAATATTTTTTCTAACTTCTGCACCAATACGCATTCAAGATATAACTCAATGATAAACAGCAAATTGGCTTGGCTTATCAACATAATTTGACTCAACCACATTAATAAATGCAAACTAAGAATTTGATCCTGAGCCCAACAGAGAACATAATCTGATCTGATTTGATGTATTTGAATAAAAAAACATGATGGAATACTGCCATATTCAAACTTGTTAGCTTCAATAATCCTTAATCTCCTTTTCATTATTGCCAAATGCAAGGGATGATGTAATATACAAGCAATTTATCAAAAAAGAGCACAAGAGAACTTTTTTTAAAAAGAAGTCTAACCAATGCAATTTAGCAAAATTCAAACAATACACTAAAAGCTGCCCGTGGGGACAACAAAAAAATAGGTCTAACCCATGCATGAAAGCAAGTTAAAATCACAACACTACAGAAAGAGGAAAGATGACCTAAAAAGAAGAAAGAAAGAAAGAAAACATACTGTGCATCCCATAGGTTTTGGAAAACCCTCTATAAATAAAAATGTTTTGGATGCCCTCCTTCCATCTTCTCCAGTTATATTATGCTCCTCAACAAACTTTTCAAAATGGAGAAACTCGCACTGCTTAATAAGGTTGGGTTTGGTAAGAACTTCCTGCAATGAGATAATTGGAGAACCAGTGCAGCGAGCAATTCTTTCCAGCCGATGGATATTCATATCGCTAACTACGGTAACTCCTTGTTTCTGAACATATTCATTTACATTTCGTGAAACCGCTTTCTCCACCAATATAACATCAGGCTGGTATTTGCCTATCACATCACTGAGAGTTTTCTCCAACTGCTCGTTTTCCTGATCAATGGTGATGAATAGGAATTTTGTAAATCTCCTTCATCATCTGGTATTTTCGCTATGCAATGTAAATATGATTGACTAAGGGCATGCATGCACACCTGTTTCATTGAATTCATTGATGATAGCCCTGTGGAAGAATGGCCAAGGGCGCCATGAAGAAGTAACAATTTAGGATGCTTTATGATGGCACGCATCTGCTTATGTGCAGCACTCTTCTTGAAAACAAGACCCTTGATCACTTCACTATCAAAGAAAGAGAAAGGAGACCTAGTTGAAGCATGATAAGGCAAAGGAATGAGCAGCACAAGGAGGAATGTTAGCATGTTACCTCTGCTGGCAAGATCCTGAAGCTATGCATTTCACCTTTACATACAAACCAGGATCCATTGCATTTCCCGCATTGGCATCAGGCTTGACGAGTAATGCAGCATCCCATGATAATGAAGCGACAATATCAAGCCAGTTCTTATCAGTTTCTCCATCAGACAAAGAGAACCCTTCAGCAGCCAGAAAACGACTTACAAGGATCTTGAATTGCCCATTCATAACTTCTGACATTGCTTTCTGCAATTGGTCTTCACGGCTATCCTTGCTTCTCTCCTTGTCAAAGCTAGCATTGAAACTTGAGCGACCCCACCTAGTATCATTATTGTCATTATCATCATCGTTATTAGCAACAATATCAATATCATCTTCTTTATTTGCTGGCTCTGGTGGTAACCAAATGAGTGGGTCTGTATCAAAACTGGGCAAAACTAGTGGGTAAAGGTAGTCACTTCCATTCTCAGAGTCAGCACCCGATTTCATGTCTGGCTCAGTATTCAATATATTGTTGCAAACTACAGTATTTTCCTTGGTACTGTCAAGTTGATCCATAACTTGTTCATTCAACGGAATTATTTCACCACCTGGCATGGGAAGGCTAGTAACCTCTTCAACATTTATCATATCGGATTGTTTAATTTCAATATCTTCCACTGATTCACGATATTGCGTTTCTGTACAATGATTATTGGATAGGATAGCCTGATGAGGGTCAGAAGATACATTTGTATCCAAAATAATATTATAGGCATCGGAATTTTCCTTGGTGGGGTCATGATCTGTCTCCAACTGAAGTTGACCAGAAAAATATTTTGGTCTGCTTGAATAGGAAAACTAGCACCATCATCAACTACAGCAGCATGAATGAGTTGACATTCTTCCACTTGTACTAAATTCCCTTTACATTGCTCCATAAATTCATCACTGAATAGGATATCGATATGAAGTTGGCCGGTATCTAGGAGCTCAGTTTCCTCTTCAGAGTCAGTATCCATGAGGGAGTCACCTGAGAGAAATATAAGACATAAAGAAATTAGGTTATGTTAGCAAATAACCATAAACGGCTAAAAGATAGTATTTCAGCTATAAGAGAACAGTGCGGCAACACTTACCAAGGTTTGAAAAGCAACTAGCAAAGCTCGAGAAAGAACTTTCTCGGCTAAAAAGAGGGGTGCCGTAAGGAGTGCTGCAAGGGCTTGCGTCCATTCCCAGCCAGTCTATCTCACCATTAATAACTGATGATTTGTCACCATGGCCACACTTCTCGCAGCAAGAACCACTACAGGTAAGGCCATTATGGACCTCATCCATGGTTGCCTCTTCTGATTCACATGCATGACACATTTTACTCATGATACAAATTTACCAAATTATTGCGCCACACATACGACCACCTGCAAATAAAATAACCCTGGAATCATCCTCTCTGCTAAACTCAAAACTTGCGAGACTATTTACCAAATATTAAATCTTCATCATGGCAATATAATATTTTACAAAGGTCCAGGGCAGGGCAACAGGAATCATTAATTATTCTCGTTAAGCATGTCTAGTCATTCACTGATTTACAAATTTCCAGCTGCTAAGTTATGAACTTATCAATTTACTCCCTTTGGCCAGTGTGAATGTGAAATCAAGAACTTAATGGACACATATCAAATATAGAGCATGCAGGAACAACAAACACTGAGGAAAAAGACCATATTCTCACAGAGCAAGGCTCCAAGTTTAGCCAAACTAGACCCACTGATACGGAAAACATAATATTAATAATTAGCAAGTTGCACCATCCTGTAACACCAAAGTGGATCAAACTAAAAGCTCTGAAGAGGGCAGGTAAAACAGTTAAACTAAAACAAATTAGGGAATGCAATCGTAAGCTCACTGAGGACACATCAGAATTACAATGATAGTGCACACAAATTAACAGAAACAACCTGAACAAGCACCGAATGCTACAAAAATAACACCACTGAGCTCAAAGTCAAAACATCCAAAAAGTTCTACAAAAAAATAAACTAGAATGGCAGCCGCAGCACAATCAAATATGTGTTTTTTAGAGGGAATCAAATATGTGTATGACATCAAATACTCCACTAAATAATGGGAACATGAGCAGCTAAACTAAAAGGTGACAACAACAGAGTGTTCCTTAAACAACATAGATTGTGCAAACAACACCAAACGCCTCTCAATTTATACAGCGGCAAGCACCAATTCCACTTGTAGTTCACCTATCATATCGTCTCCAAACAACCATAATATTCTCAAACCATGAATTTACCAATATATTCGAATATCCGACATCTCCAGACACAGTACACGCAACTCACGTTCCAAACTAAGGTTGCATCGAAACTACATTGTAAGAATCCCAAACATGTAACCATAAAATACGCATTACAACCACGAGTTCCAGGAGGCACAGACAAAGGTCTGTTTGGTTCGCCACCTCGGTGAGAATGTGAGATGCCTCCCAGTGAGGAGTGAGGACTAATCCATGCCACAGGCCGATAGTTACCATTGCATCATCCAAAAAGCGTCAAGTACAGGAGAGCGCTTTCATATGTACAAACTACAAAGCGTAATACCAAGCTGTGCTGACCAACTCTTCGATCGCATTTAGGAAACCCGGCGGGACAAGGGCTGGCTACGCGAGGCCCCACGACGGCGGCGCAGGCAGCAGCGCTTGACGACTGAGGGGGCAGAGGCGGCGGCTGCAGCGGAGGCGCCCAACGACGGAGGAGCAGGATGCGGCGCACGCGAGGACGACGGCGGCTGCGCGGGCGACGCGGCGGCGGAGCAGGCAGCGGCGCGCGACTACGGCGGAGGCTGCAGCGGCAACCAAACAGCGCCAAAAAAAAAACCTCGCGATCGCCGACGCAGCTTCTCGCAAAAATCCGACACGCTCGCGATCGCTTCGGGTCGTCGAATAGGAGAGCCGAAAAAAACCAAGCGATTTGGGAAAGGGCAAGGCATCAAAACTTACGTGCGGGCGCGGAGAAGACATTATTCCAAATCCACCGGACGAATCCGTCAACCAAAAACCTCGGAACGCGCGCTCAGTTGCTTGCCATTGGCGGAGAGCGAGTCGACGACGGAAGGGATGAACCGGGCGACTCGAAATCTCGAGCTCGATTTGGGAATTAATTTTGGAGACGAATTTGGAACGGGAGGAAATGGGGAAGGAAATAGAGAGGAGTACGTATTGGATGAGCTGTATATATACGTTCGAAGTAATGCTCGGGTGGCATGGCAGGCGGGGGCCAATGTTTGTCGCGTTCGCGTGAGTCGGCGTGGGGTCGCGAAATGGTCCACTTGGAATGTGAACACAACCGCGTTGCACCTGTAAGCATGGAGAAGTCAAGATCACGCCATCCGAACAGCAAAGCATACTTCGGCACATATCTTGTGTGATTTGGATGCCAGCTCTAGCTATGGTTTTTTTTGTCAGACATGTATTGGTTGTCAAATTAGCACGCTGCACGAAATCATTGAGTTATTTCAAATGTCAATTTGAATTAGGCTCGTTTGGAGTATCTATTTTTACATTATTAGTTCAGTACAGTCAAGCTAAAAAAATATGACATGCTATGAATCAATTGATATTCACATGACTAAGTTGTTACAACACATAGTTGAAGTAACATAGTTGCACCATGCCTTTGCCTCTAAAAAAGGACTGCTATGCATGTCGTTGCTATAGATTGGTCTCTTGTAAAATTTAGGTTGTGTTGGGCTCGATCTATATGAGTTGGGCTCGGGTTGTACTTAGTCTAGGACTCGCATGTAAACCTAGTTATACCTTTACTAACAATCCACTGGCTTTTATTGGTTTGATGTACCTTTCATATACGCCTAATGCAATATAGATTTGGCTTTTATATTTATACTGGCATCTGGAATAGGCAATTTTTTAATAATGCGTATTGTTGTGTTCTACTTTTTGTTTCTTCTTTATTTTTTAAGCACACGCATGCCAACAAATAAAATGAAAAGACAAATTTTTTTCCTTTGATTTCAATGTAAATGTTGCAACTTACTAGTGGTAAGCAAATTTAAGGATAGCGCACACTCCAGACACTTTTGGGGTGTAGTCCTGTAGATGGTCTAATCCAAGGCTCTGACAATTGACACCATGATTGGGATGGTAACGATTGGCAATGCCTGGAACGAGGTTCCTTGGGCCAAAAGGAAACGGCCGACAAAAGGACATCCCCAGTTCCTACGGTTCCGAAAAGGAGAGCGCTTCGGCTCGGCGTCTGATGGCTTGAGCACCCGTTTGCTATTATCCCCATAACATTTTTCTCATCCTCGCACTCACTCCACGCACGTTACTCTTTTTTTTCTCACGCTCATGCTTGCATCTCTGATTTCTCTCTTAACTAAAGTTCAACCCGTGCAGCCAGTGGCGGAGCTTGGCCTCGGGATACCGGGGCAATGGCCCGAGATTCAGCTCAAAATTACTCAGCTAAGTGGTGTTTGCCATCATTAGTTATCTCTTAACTACAAAATTTCACCTGCCAAGGCCCGAGGCCCAGCCGGAGGCTAGCTACACCCCTGCGTGCAGCATAGGCAATGGTGGTGAGGCTTCTCAAGTATTGTGGTGTCAAAGCAAGAAGTATGAGCGTCATCGCCACTTTCTTCGAGCTCATGAGTGGGCACCACTGCATTCTCCTAGGTGGGTGCTACCACTTCCTCCCCCGAGCTCCGAGGTGGGAGTAGATGTTTGCGCTAGGCAACAACGCCTAGTGTCTGTTGGAAATATGCCTATATGAGTGATGCCTATTTTCTATAATTCCAAAGCGTGTATGGTTTAATACCATATTGCTAAGGTAAGGTGAAGGTGGCCAACATATAAGGTGGAGTTCTTGTCACTCTTTGAAATATATGACACATGGATGAATCAAGTAAGATATTCACAAATTATTAGGTCACTCATGTATTTAGCGTGAAAATTCGCGCGACCAAGGGCCAGGAAAAGATCAATTAATATATTTCATCGGCTGTGAGCAAATTAAGTCGGTTTACATCTAACCCAGGAGATGATCACTGTGAGGCACTTAAAAGAGTGTTGCATTACTTGAAAGACACAACATCTCTAGGAATAATTTTTATTGGATATCCTTCTGTATTAGAAGGATACAGTAATTCCAATTGGATCTTTGATGCAGATGAGATTAAAGTTACAAGTGGCTATGTGTTCACTTTAGTTGGTGCTGCAGTTTCATGGAGGTCTTGCAAACAGACCATATTAACGAGGTCAACCATGGAAGCAGAACTCGTAGCACTAGACACAGCCACTGTTGAGGCTGAATGGCTAAGAGAGTTTATGTTGGACTTGCCGTTGGTTGAGAAACCAATACTGGCAATCCTGATGTACTATGATAATCAAACAGTGTTGGCTAAAGTCACAAGTACAAAGGATAATATGAAGTCCTCCAGACATGTGAAGCGTAAGCTTAAATCTGTCAGAAAACTGAGAAACTCTGGAGTAATTACTGTGAATTATATGCGCATTGAGAAAAATCTGGCAGACCCTTTCACAAAGGGACTAGCACGAAGCGATTTACGTTGCGTCTATGGACATGGGAATGAGGCCCATTGGAGTTACAACTCAACAGTAACCCATACCTACTTGATCGGAGATCCCGTGACTTAGGTAATGGAAAAAATAAGTTGATGTTTGAACAAGAGAGTACATTTTAAAATATATGTACCCGTGTCCTAATAGACAGAGTACTCTCATCTGTATGGAAGGGTGGCTTAAAGCCTTAATGTATTCAATGTCCAATGAGGGAAAAAGGTATTAGCCTATAGGGTACTTAAAATGAATACACCTACTTGAGCTTAACTGTGAGGTCGCAGTTCACGAGAATAAGGCATTCTCTAGAAAGCTCATGAGCAGATAAGGGAGCATGACCAAATAATACCCTGTTTAGATGAGGTTCTTTGACAGCCTAGTATCAGTTGAGATTTCAAGTGAAATCTAATCATGAAAAGCTGTGAATTCAAAGCATAGTCCATTCATCAGCTGTGAGAAGATGGATATTGTTATTCTAGGTGCAAGTTCAACCCGTACGAGACTTACACTAAAAGACTCGTATATTAATAGTTCTTCAGCACAATATCTTTGATATTCTTTTGTTTCTTGCTTTGAAATTGGTGGGGGATTATTGGAAATAGGCCTATATGAGTGAGGCCTATTTTCTATAATTCCAAAGCGTGTATGGTTTAGTACCAGATTGCTAAGGCAAGGTGAAGGTGACCAACATATAAGGTGGAGTCATTGCCACTCTTTGAAACATGTGACACATGGATGGAGGTGGCACGAGGAGGGCTTTGGCTAAAATCGCGTGACTTGTGACTTGCGACGTGCGAACGTGTCATGACGTGGCGCGCCACTTGGCAGACCAAGTCCACCTTATTTTTGCTGAACCATGCATCTCTCTCTCTCTGTTTGAATGATATTCAAATATTTGAATTTGAGGCTTTATTGGGTGATGATAACAGGTAGTTACCAGTGAGTAAATGGCTAGTTAAGTATGTTAGTTACCAGTGGCTATTTAATCAGTCAATTCACAGTTTGCATCTCTATATATATGCTTGGATACGTCCAGAGCATTGCGCCAATATGAACTACCTCCATTCCTTCTCTTTTTCCTCTGAAAAACTGTGTTGTGGGATTGTACTGTCTAAACCTCATCGACCCTTCTTCTCGGCGTGCACCGTGAAGAAGGGGAGCGGTATCTCTGAGCTGTTACTGCCGTGAAGACCAGCACTGGGGCGACAATAAGGTTTCTGGGCAGCGCACATCTGCGTGACCGCTCGTGTTGCTGATTCATCATCGAGTCTGCACTGCATCGTTTCTGCACTGCATCGAGTCCGCGTCTGCACTACTTCATGTTCTTCATCGAACTCATCAGTATGTCTTTCGTGTTACTGATTGACTTATTTACATTCAGTTTTTTTGCATATACTGTGAAGTACAATGAGTTGCCTGCTGTTAGTACTGGTTTATGCATCATTAGTCTTTTGCAATATTTGTCTTCTTTTAAGATATGAAATTAAAATATTGCCTTATTTTTCAATAGTGTCTGCCCGAGCGTGCCGCCGCAGTCATCTGAGGTCAAGACTTGGTTCGTATCATGTGTTTATTGCAGGCATTTGCTTAATTTGTTGCAACAGTTGGTTCGAAATATTACATGAAGTGTTTTTTTTTGTTGTTTTGATGTTGTTACATCAAATGTTGCGGTAAGAGATTTTTGTTGTAATTGTGTTTTTGATTTGTTGCACAAGAATAAACTTTTGTTGTGGTATGAATGTCTATTTGTTGCACCGAGGAATCCATGATTGTTGCTTTGAGTGGGGAAATTGTTGCATTTTTGTTGCATCGAATGGGGATTTTATTGCAGGTTTACTAAATAATTGTTGCGTCTCACCGATTTTTTTTTGTGTCCAATTGGATGGCTGAGATCGACCATTTTAAGTCAGATCCAGCGGTGGTGGAGAGGGGCGTATGTACGTCCGAGTGCTAGTCCGCCCCTTCCGAAAACATGCTGCTGGCCTTACCTAAAACCCGCACCATGTTCATTGTTCGCTAGCTTAAACTTAGCTAATCGCGTTGAATTGTGACGATACCTAGCACACACAATTAGTCTAATACACACACAGAGACACGGTGCTGCTTCTCCGCTAATGCGCGAACGTTGTCTCGACGCGACGGCGTACATATATCATATATGACAGTGACCAAGCCCGACAGGGGGTGCCCCACCTCTGGGGCATGCATCTAGTGGCAACGTGGGCTTTGCCAACTCACGCGCATGTTTGATACGGAATCGCGGGTACTGTGCGCATGCCGCGGCGGCCGTACAACACGAGTCTAGGTTGTGAAATCATGGAGCTACAAAAGAAAACATTCTCCCTGGACCAACGACACTCAACTGAACAAGTGTGGCGCCATAAACTAATTCTCGGTGCCTATGTATTAAATTATCCGGCTGCCATGTGATGTGAGATCTAATATAGCGTACTCATCTAGATTCGTAGATAATGTATGCGTGCGTAGTACACGATGAGCTAGCCAACAGCGTCAGTCGTCAGATGGGGCCTGAGTATTGTATATCGTCGTATATATCCAACTCTTTATTGTGCCTAGAAATGGAGGCGTCCCCGCGATTCACGGCGATTTTCTCCAACCCGCACCTGGATAGTTGTCCCCGAGTTTTGCTTCACGCAGCGTTGCTTTCACGTGTTGGGTTATCGCCAACCGACGCCTACTCCATTCTTTGCACTGCCATCTCCATCTTCCCCGTGTGCTCCCAGCCGCTAGCTGCTCACGTCGCCCCCACGTTGCTTTCGTTCCCATTTCCTCCCCAGCCTCCCCTTCCCCTGGCTCCTCCCCACCGCCATCTACTCGCGCCGCCCCCACGCTACCTTCCTCCCCATCTCCTCCCCGCCCGCCGCCAACACCACCGCTCCCTCCTCCCTCAGTGCTCCTGTTGATTTTTGGCCAATCAGCTGGCGAGGCATGCCCTCCTGGGCGGTCTCCAGTCTCCCCTCCCCACTAGCCGACCACAACGTTGCGCCGTGTCAGCGCCGACCGCTGAACTCACCCCACCGATTTCGTCGAACAAGTGAGCTCCCTTCAATTCCTTCCACGTCACGTCATGTTCCACCACATCATGACCATTTCTCCTCAATCAATTTGAGTTTTCCGTCAACAGAGCACCTCACGCCATCGTCTTCCCCTAAACCGGCGAAACCCACCGCCTTCGACGTCGCCCTCCCCTCTGGTGAGACCCGTTCTGATTTCTTGTATGGGAAGCATCCTCATGTATTCCTCTCTCATGCCTGGGCCTTGATTTCGTCTCTACCTCTCCAGGGTGCCTTCGCCATGGGAAGCAGGTCGCGCTGCTCGCGGCTCTAGTCACCAGCTTGTGTCGGTCACTCCCCATCGCCGTAGGTACACTGGTGAACTCCTTGCATCTTCCTCTTGCCCATGCTTCCCCTGTTCTTCCCCCTCCCCCTGTCCAACGGTGTTTCCCCTCCTCCCTCCCCGCAACCGGCAGCCATGCCCCGCCACCAGGTCGGGCCAGCGTTGGCTAGGCCACAACGTTGCTCCCTTGGCTCCCTCTCTCCCCGTCCCCTCCCGCACTGACAATCCATTTTTCCTGTCCTCGCCTGCCGACGTCGCCCCTTGTCTGAGCCGCCTGCGTCTCCTCTGCTCCTTGCTCTGCTGGGTGTTTCGGCAGCCTCCTGGGTGCTTGTGTTGAGCAGCCTTGGTTGTGGTGGCCAACCAATTACGGGAGTGATATGTTCCTGTTCCCATGGATGTTAATGTTATTGCTTACTCGGGATTAGTAGATACAACACATTGCCAAAAAAGGAAGTTCATGTAGCTTATTGTACATAATTGGTAATGTGTTTGGTAGTGTATTATGTATTTGTGCCTGCTTTTCTTCAGGAAGTGCAGCTTTGGCTTAGTTTTGTGGAATGTTTGGTGGTATGCTCAAATGGTACCGCTCTCTGCCAATCGATTAGTTTTTTAAAAAATAAATGTATTAATGTATTATTGATATTTTAGGATGCAGTCATGTTGGTTCTGAATTACAGATTCAGGTAATTTTCATATTCTATGTTGTGCTCCTAGAGTTAGCAGGCAACAGTTTTCGTGTACTCTTTTATAGATCTTTTGTCTGCCAGGACCTACGAGTTATCAAATGGATGGGATAGTAATTTTATATATTGATATGATCATTAGTGGAATAGTGTTTCCCACACAAAAATTAGCACCCTTTGAAACTTGAATATGATAGAAATACCGATTCTAGGAATAAACCTGAAAATTAATCTTGTTTCTGCGAATTTTTGAAATACCAATTCTCTAGAATTCCAAGAACAAACAAAGAATTTCAAGAACAAACATAAACTGATTCCAAGAATAAATCTGAAAATTAATCTTGTTTCTACCATAGCTGCAATTCTAGCTGCATCTAGAGAATACAAGTATGTGAATATGACACACCAGAATTCAGAAATCAAAATATCTGCATTTTCTGTCAGTTAATTGGCACAACCTGGTTCTCTAAGGTACTGTATTTTTTTTAATCTTCCCTTGTCGACGATTTAGTGTCGATCTTACGAATGATTGATTGGGGCTTCCTATTAAATAGATCCACACAGAAAGAGACACAAGGATTTATACAGGTTCATGCCTTCTCCTGATAGAATAATAACCATACTCATGCGTTCCTGTATTCAGTATGCTTGTTACAATTGGAAAAAATCACTAAAACTAAGATTCAATGATCCCGTACATCTAACCTTGATCGTCTCCTTCCTCTATCCATTGATTTCAGCCCTTATATGCGTGTGAAGGGGCAGCAGTTACTCTATGCCAAGAGGCGCCTTTACGTCTGATGAAATGCACACGTTGATGGTAATTATTATCAAAGGAAACGACACCACACGTCATCTGGTAGTTACATCAAGGACAAAAGCATAATACTTACAATTATTTCAGAGAATAACTGCGTATATGAATTGCTCTGTGTATTGAACACAGCGTATAAGAGTCCCTAATCGATTGGGTCCATGTGTCTGTAGGCTTTATCGATTATAGGGTGGTCATAGCCTACCTGATCATAGAAAGCCTTACGACGTGGTCGTAGAAAGTCTTACAACCATGGACTGACCGTAGAAAGGCTTACGACCAGGGGGTAGTCGTAGAAAGACTTACGACCACTCAGTTAAGCTTTCCCCTTATGAACAATAAGGGATATACTTATGAGTAATATGAAGATATTGCTATCTATAATATCAATTATAGATAAACAATTAATTGAGGATTATCATATCCTCATCATCTCTGATGCTTTCTTTGTAACATCGACAGTTGGCGTCGACTTGGCAGACTATGCAGAATTTGACATATCATCATCATATCAATTATAGATAAACAATTAATTGAGGATTATCATATTCTCATCATCTAGACCCCACGGACAGTGCTAACTGCCGGCAATCTAGTGTCAATCTTACAGACGATTGATTGGGGGCTTCATATGAAATAGATTCACACAGAAAGAGACACGAGATTTATACAAGTTCAGGTCTTCTCCCGAGAGAATAATAACCCTACTCATGTGTTCCTGTATTCAGTATGCTTGTTACAATCGGGAATAAATCACTCAAACTAAGATTCAGTGATCCCTTACGGCTAACCCCGATCGCCTCTTTCCTTTGTCCATTGACTTTAACCCTTAAATAGCGTGCGAAGGGGTGGTAGTTACCCCATACCAAGAGGCACCTTTACGCCTATCAGAGGAAACTGCAACCCACATTGCCTGGCAGTACATCAAGGACAGAGGCATAATACGTATAATTATTCCAGAGAATAACTGCGTTTACGAACTGCTCTATGTATTGAACACAGTGTATAAGAGTCCCTAATTGATTAGGCCCATATATCTGTAGGTTTTATTGATTACAAGATGGTCATAGTCGTTCTGGTCGTAGAAAGCCTTACGACCATGGACTGGTCGTAGAAAGGTTTACGATCAAGAGGTGGTCGTAGAAAGGCTTACAACCACCCAGTTAAACTTCTCCCTTATGAATAATAATGGGTATGCTTGTGAGTAATATGAAGATATTAGTATCTATAATATCAATTATAGATAAACAATTAATTGAGGATTACCATATCCTCATCATCTATCCCCTCACCTTCAAGTGAAAAAACTTATTTGGAAAGGAGATCGTAAAATAGTGGTCAGAAGTATAGTCTTTCCGACTGGTATTTCATTTGACTGGAAATTAACTTGATCAAGAAGATAATGTTGCTTGAGTTGAAAAGACAGAACCACTTTTCCCGAGCGGACAGATTAAATAATACCAATCGACTCCCACAATCTGTCCGTTTGAGCATTTCCAGAAGAGGTGGCAACTGTTGAGTTCCTACGATCTTGACTCAGACTAGTGGTTATAAGAATCCACAACGGGTGTAACTTAGGGTTTCTACTTTTCCCCATTCGCTTCAAATGTTCTCGAGCTCTTATTCTCTCCGCTGCCATCCAAGTCGTAATCCTTCTCCAAACTCTTTCAAATCAGTTTTGCATATCTTTTTTTTGTGTTTGCTCTTGCACCACTGTGGGTTTTAGTGAATAAAAAGTTCTCTTACCGATTCTGTATCGTGTATAGACTCCATAAATGAGATTAATTGAATATGTGATAAAGTATTTTTTTATATAGCCCTGATTTCACCACGACCTAAGTGTGAGATTGCTATCAGTACGTCAGGAGATACCTTGCAATGTCATATCATTTTACTTGTTCTTTGCAGGAAATGCCCTACAACAAGGATGATAATGTTATAAAAGCAACCTCATTGGAAGTTATATCAGCTTTAAGGGAGGTTCTCAGACATGTTCCCTTTGGAAGGATCATGTGCAAAGTGCAAACCTACACACATGTGTCTGACTTACTTGACTAACCTTTTTTTTCTTTACACACGTATATATCTTTTATCATATATTTGAAGGTGGTTATTCTTTGGCATTACATAATTTTTCAAACTTGCGATGTGGTTGGTATATTTATTGTTGGTATGTTGTGTGTAGTAGTCCAATATAAGCCTTCATATTACCTGTACCTGTTAGTAATGTCAGGCTTTGATGCCAATATAACAGAGATTGTAACCAGCGGCTTTGTAAGAGTTGACATAGAGGTTCGTGATCATAAATCCAATATACTTTTAAATGCCTTGATAATATGCATTTTTTTCTTGAATACCATTGGGTCACACACTAACATGTTGAATGTTCTATTCCTTTCCCTTGATTCAGCACATGGTTCATTTCAACTACCCACGGTTAGTAGACTTCAGTGATGCTATTTCTGGTGCCAACAAGTGCTTGAGGAGTTAGATGTAAGAAGCTTTGGTTAAATCCTCTCCTTTTTACTTTCTCTTTTCTATTCTGAATTAACACCTTAAGCAATCTAGAGGCCATGAAAATTGTGCATTGCCATGTACTATATGTCCTGGTTGTCCTTATTTGTGCTATAGTTTTGTTGTACACTCTAAAGACTTTACTTTCTTCTTTCTCAGACACTGAATTGCTGAACATAGTTGGTTCTTATAAAGCTCAGAAGAAGATCAATGTATATGACACTAATTTCAAAATCTAATCTACCACAGATCCGCAATTGACCAGAATTCTCATTGTCATAAAGCTCAACAGACGATTATTTTATTTTGTGTTTTATCCACTCACACAATGTTTTTTATCTCACACTTAGGTCGTGTTGAAATCAGGGTTATATAAGAAAAAAAAAACTTTACCACAGATTCAATTAATCCCATTTATGGAGTCTATACACGATACAAAACTGATAAGAGAACCTTTCCATCGCTAAAAAACCAACAATGGTGCAGGAGCAAAGCAGGGGAAATAAAAAATGCAGTACCATAGAGAACCAGGTTATGACAATTAGCAGACAAAATGTCAATATTCCGATTTCTGAATTCTCATGTGTCATATTCACATACTTGTATTCTCTTGGAATTATATGTTTGTTTCGTCCAAAAGTTGAAATACTGATTCCAAGAATAAACCTGAAAATTCGAGAATACTAATTTAGGCATTTTTATGTTTGTTTGATGGTTGATTAGGGATTAATCACCAAACATTTTTTCGACCTGATATCGCAATTAAAGGTTCTCAAAGTGTATCCATACAAATACTGGTTGTCCATAGCATCATGTTTGGTTGGTTTCATCATAGGTACATAAAACTATATATAAAAAAGGTCTAAATAAAAAGGAAGCGAAGTGCAAAGAGAAAAATGTAGTTAAGAAACACAACAGTTCTTATATATTTTTCTAATTGATTCCAATTAAACTCGGCTCAATCTTTTTTTAGAAGATTTAGCCGAAAAAAGATCTTGATACGATCATACGACTTCACAAATCGAGATTCTCTATTATATATATTTAGAATATATAGAGGTATAATACAACAAATAAATACAAATATAGTATTATCGTATGATAATGGAATCAAATATGGTGTATTTACAGAAAAAGTCTTTATTCATGACGAAAGAATAAATGAAACAAGCTTATTCTACTATAAATCAATGAAAAAAGATTAGAAATATTAATGGTACTATAAGCCAAAGGATGAAATCATTAGTGGTCTATAACTGAAATGCTGCGACGACTGAATATAGTTACCACCAACGAAAATTCAAACACACCAGAAAACTGCATGTTGCAACCATCACACCACAAGCATAGTACAATAAAAGATTGATAACTTGTGTTTTCCAAACGTAAAATTGTTAAGTCAAAATGAAGAGTTCTAACCCACCATATTTTTGCAAAATAATATAACAACACTGTTTCTTTGTGATATCGAAATGCAGCTAGCAGTCAGAAACAAGAAAAGAAATCAATGCTAAGTCACTGGTTAATTAACAAATAAAAAAAAGATCGGTCCTACATGTCTATACAAATTTTTAAAAAAATGCATCAAACGAATTAGTTATGTACAATTCAAATAAGCGTCTATAACAATGTTGAAATCTACGGCATGACTAAGCATACAGTTTCATCCTAGTAAATACAATAGCACTATAAAACGGAGGTGAGGCACCAACGCGGGGTGGCGAGAGGATGCATGCATGCATGTCAGTTGCAGCAACTGTTCAGCGCTGGATATTCATTGGTTTTGTGCGGCCGGCGCGGCCTCCGGCTAGCCGGGAGTTGCATGTGACGCCCCGTGTCATTACCTCTAGGGTAATCACACTTAGGCACACGGATTACTATTCATCTGCCCGGTAGAACACCGCTCCGACGAATAGCAAGCCATTTTATCAGAGTTGCGCAGCAGAACAATAAGATAGAAACTGTACATCTTTATTACAGTAGTAGCCACACAAGGCTAGGGTTCTTAATAAAGCTATTACACAAACACAAAAGGAAGCTTCTCCGCTCTGGAGTCTGCTCTGGACTACCACCCTCCTACTCGTCCCACGAGTCAAAGATGGCTTCCATCTCGCTCAGGTCCTCGCCGCCGGTGCCTTCTCCTCCTGCTGCTGCATCGGTACCTGCAAGTCCTTCGTCCCACTCGGGATAGCTCCCGGCCGGACTAGGATCTAACAAAGGAGAATACTAACAAGGTTGAGTACAGAAGTACTCAGCAAGCATTAATAGCAAAAGATGCACGGTATGACTGATCTCTGGTCTTTATCACAAATTTTAAAATCATCTCATTCTGAAAATACACATTGAAACATTAAGTGACAATTTTAATTCTGAAAATACTACTAGTCACTCGGAAAGAAGAAAGACCCCTAGCGGTTCCCGTAGACTCCAATCCAGGAGACTGGCATGAATTCATGATTTGTATAGCACTGCGCAGGCTTGCGCCACTTTACCCATAGCTATTCTGAACTCTTTCTGAGCTAGGTCCATCACATTTCCTTTGATGCGACTTCAAGTTCAGAATACAGAACGTTTTCCAGGTTACGTGATTAAGTCTCCACCCATTGTTTTCCGTCGGTGTCCTGAGCGCACCCAGTTCTCCACCGAGTTCCAACAATGTTGGTTGAGGCGGCTCTCATCCGTGCTCAACACTCCACCTTGGGACGGCTATCCTCCGTGCCCAACACTCCCGTTGTGGAGAACATAATTACGTAAACAGGTAGCATTTTTCTGCCCGCCGAAACGGGGAAATGGTTGGCACTGAATTTACGACATCTGACCGAGTAAGAGTTTTGTTAGTCCTTATATTATAGCCGTAGGTAAAGGAGTCCCACCTCTTACCATCATCATCATCATTTTCATCATCATTTTCATTTTCCCTGCCAGGGCCCCCTTTACCCACATAGTAATTCTCAATCTCATCTCATCTCAGCTTTCTTATCTTTCTCATCATCTCAAACCAATTTATTTTTGAGAAATAGTTTTGATGCAATACATATATGATAGAGCAATATACGATTTACATTTAACATAACTATATTTATGTTCAAGAGGATAGCTTGCCTTTAGAGTTGTAGGAAAGGTCGGCGATGACGAATCTCTTATCAGCTTCTCCTGTCGGCACTGGTTTACCCTCTGTAGCAAAGCGGTAGCACGAATAATATATAAATAAATACTTAGTTGAATTTGAGTGATAATATACGCATAAAATGCTAATACGACTCCTATGTTAGCCAAGTTTTAATTTAATAAAATTTTTCGGAACCAAACCCGGTTAGCACTCTCCCGCTAAAAAATCGATCTACTGCTAACTCGCTTAACCGCCGCGACGGCCTAGCCCACGCCCTAACACTCGACAACACTACTACTTAGGCTAAACTAGTTCTATACTCAAAAACCAAACAACTAATTTCTAACTCTAATCTCTAGTCAACCGGCTAACTACTGCACTACTAAACCCTAATCTACCGGCTAATCTAACCAAACCGGCTAAACCCCTCTCTAATCCTAACCCTAACCCTAATCTAACCCTACTCGGCTAAACACTTCTAACCCTAAACTAACCCCTCCCTTAATCACCCCTAACCCTAACTAAACCCCCTAATCTACCCCTCTCTCTCACTCTCTCTCCCTCTTCTAACCCTCGGCGCCGACGCCCTCTGCCTTCACGCCTCCCTCTGCCGACTCCTTCCCACCGCCGCCTCTAACCCTCGCTTCTCCCTCTCCGCTCTCTCGCCTTCCCGCTCTCTCTCGGGAACCTCCGCCGCCCTCGCCTCCAGTCGGCCCGCTCCGGCCCCTCGGCGCTGCTCCCTGCGCCTCCTCCGGACTGCGCCATCTCCCTCGCTCTGGCTCGCCTTCGCCTTGCGCCGCGAAGGCTGCGCCGCCGCTGCTGCTCCTCCTCGCTCTGCCGGTCGCTCCGCTCCCGGCCGGCTCTGCGCCTCCTCGCTCCGACCTAACTCGGCGCGCCCGCGCGCCTCTACTCCACTCCGTGGTGCCTGGGCTGTTCCGCCCGACCGGCCTCTGCGCTCGACCTCGCGCTCTCTACCACGCCTCTCCTCGGCTCGGCTCGCTGACGCCGCCTCTCTCGCTTCTCTCGGCCCGACACAGCTCGGCTCGGCCTCCGGCCACGGCCGCCTGGCTCCTAGATCGCCCGGCCGGCTCATCGGCAACGCATGGTAACCCAACTCCTAACCCTCTTGCTCGAGATGGAAAAGATGAAATCTATATTGATGTTATTGAGATTTGGTGATGTGTGGATGATGAGCAATGCAAACTGATTTGTGCTGGGGTTTACCTCGCGATGGATCTAGGTTGGGGAGAAGGGATGGCGATCTTGGCTTGGTGGTGCTCTCCTTCTCTGCTCCCGCTCTGATTCTTGATGCTTTGGTCAATTTGTTTTCTTCTTCTTTGCTGGTGGCTCCTCCTCCTGCCCTCTTCTGCTTCTTCTTCTTCCTACTGGTTTACCGAGGAGCAGAGCGAGGGAGGTAGTTCTTGTTCTTGGCTTTGGCGGGTTGCTTGCCTTGAGAAGCTGGGAAGAATAATGGCTTCAGGGGGGGGGAATGTATTGCTGTGTGATCTTTGGGGATGAATCTTTGGGTGGCTTGAGGATGCATTTGTCTTTGGTGGCTATCTTGGGAGATGCATTTGTCTTTGGTTTTGAAGAGGATGCACTTGTCTTCTTTGGGGATGCATTTTCTTGGTTGTTCTTTGGGGATGCATTTGCTTCTTTGTCTTTGCTTTCGGGTGGGATGTATCTGAAATTTCTTGGTCATGGTATTTGTGGTCGCTTGCTAGGGGAGATGCATTCTTTGGGGAAATGCATTCTTTGGTTTCTTCTTTGGGGAAAGAATTTCTTTGGTCGCCTGTGCTTGATATTTTGCTCATTGGTGGCTTGCTCTGTGAGAGAGGCTCGGAAATGGTTCTTTGCACCGGTGAAGCTTGGTGAGGTGTGGTTACCGGGGTATGCTGTGAGGTTTATATTTGGGGTTTTGGCAAATGCAAGCAGTGGGTGTTGGGTTTTAATAGTCTTGGGATGATGAGACCCACGTATGACGGATGTCGAAGGATCTTGGGTGATGCGGATATCTTGGCGATCAAGGGGCCGACTAACTCTGGTTGATCTGGGAATCTTGATTGCCAAGGGACCGACTACTCAGGGTACTCCGGATACTCTACTGCACTTCGGGAAATCTGACGGCCACTTTCTAAACTCCAACTTCTATTCACTACTACTCACAAGAATACTCTCGACTACGATTACTAACCGATTGCTGCTCTTCCTTGACGAGCGAGGAAAACGGATCGCGAGGTGGCTCTACGCGCAGACGCTCAAAGACAAGGCGACGAGGAAATTGCTACTACAGATGGCAAGAAGAGAAGACGGCTAGGGTTTTAGTTACTTGCTGCCAAAAATATTGTAAATGCTCGTAAAACAAATATTGTAAAATCTTTTTGATGCAATGAAATGGAAATGTTTTATGTTAACAAATATACAAATAATGCGGGTTGTCACATTGCATCAACCATTTCTTTTTGCAGAATTGCTATATATCAGCCGTTCTAAACACAGACGTGAAAAGAGTCAAGAACTCAAGATCAATGGTCATGCACCGAAGTCTTTTGGAATAACTATTTGATCTGTATATATCCATGAGCTCACGTGCCATGTGTGGCCGCTCAGGGTATTTTGTGACTTTAGTACAGGCTCGTGGCATCGGATAGCAAGTTTATTGGTAAAAAATTAGGGATGTAACTTGTTCAATACTACTCCAATCATACCAATTTTTTTTTATTCTCGAGCACCACCCACACCAACCAAGGCGACTCGAGCACCACTCATCACCCAACCTCCAGTCGTTTTCACCGGATGACAATTGGCAAGCACTTACATATTTTTTTTTTTTTTGTAGAATCGTCAGATTAAAGGAATAGAAAATGTATGCGAAATGGTCCATGTATTCCAACGGAACCTTCACTTTCACAAACAACGGATTAAACGCGTTTATCATCTCCGCTTATTCCAAAGCCGTGTCAACAATTAATATGTGATTGCTTCATCCGTTTATCTGTATTTGTTTATGATCTTGGAGTATCTATTTCAATATATTTGTTCATTAAGAAAATATAGAATGTATTTATTACAATTTCTCTCTCTCTATCTCTACTTATATATTTTGCGCTGCAAGTCTGCATCAGAATACCATATTTTTTACAAAATAATTTTTATATCATGTGAAGTGTACATACAAAGATGAAGCTTACTAAATAAGCTCCCACTAAAATTTTTCACTAGTCAGGAATACAAAACAATTCCGCATTGCATTCTATGGCTTGAACAAAGTCTCAAACTATTGTTCAAAGCAAGCAAAAAATACATATTTATATTGAAAAATTGTAGGCACATATTTAAAGTTAGACCAAAACCGTTCTATTAGCTTACATCATGAACCCATTTGCAATCAAAACTCAGAACCAATAATATTTTTTTAGGTAAATCAACCATAACATATCTATGAATGAATTGATTCCCCGTATCATTGTGTTCTAGTTAGATACTCACGCGTTACAATAGATAAAAAGAATCATACATGATATGAGACACGCTCCACGAGAGCAAGCAGAAGTGGGAGGAGGAGGAGGAGTTGAGAACCGCAACGTGGGAGGGGGATGCACACGTGTGGCTGTGGATATCGTGAGGATATGTGCACGATCTCAGGATGATGAGTCAATTGGCAATGGCGTTATTGGTTTGCAAAATCTCGCGTTTTCGGGTTTGCTCCAAAATTTTGTCGAGCCATGGCGGTCTGACAGGTTGTCTTGGCGGTCGGATCGCTTGATGGAAGCGATCCGAGCGACCATGGTGGCGGTCCGACCGTGATTGAGATTTGGGTTTTTGAGTGGGCCAAAATAGGTTGTGTAGGCAAGTGAGGAGTCTCTGGATGTGGTCCCATCATTTTAGAGCTCGATCAAAAGTTCTATTCGATTGAAATTTCCGAAGGTTTGAATTTCGCTTGAATTTTGGCTAAGTCATTTGGACCGTCCGACCGCCGCCAGGTGGGAGCGGTCCGATCAAGATGAATCGGTCGGGCCGGCCTGTGAAATGATCGGGCCGGCAATCCTGGAGGTGAGCCAAGTGTGGCATTGAGTTTGTTACGAGTGTGTTATTCTATGAACTTCAATGCTTTATTGATGTATATTGCATTCTGAACGGCGTGGGTCAAGTTGTGAAGAACTTGTTCCTAAAGCGGTTTGTTTGTCTATTCTTTGTGCGGTGGCTTGCGAGTCAACGGCGTCAGCGGTGAGTGGATCGGGACTACGCTTGGAGCCGAGGTCGAGCGATCGGGGATACTGGGTGGTCGTGTGACTCAAGCATGGTGCGAGAATGGACAAGATGGATCGAGCGGGTGGTTGATGCAATTTGGTTGGATCGGCGGTGTGGATATCGGTGCGAGTCTGCGGGAGGTTCGATGGGATTCGGACAAGAGAGGCTTGGCGTCGATGAGAACCGCTGATCAACCTACACGTGGTGAAGCAGGCGATTGCTTCAATAGTTATTTGTGTGTGGGTCCCATGTGTAAGAGACCCAAAAAGGGAAACCCTAGCTCTCTAGTATAAATAGGAAGGGTGAGGTGGAAAACCAAGCAAGCATTCATTTAGCCCCTTCTTCCTTTTCTAGGGTTTGGAGGAGAGGAGAGGAAAACTAGGGTTTGGAGTGTGCTCCTTGTTGAGCTCTTGCCCTCCTAGGTGGAGAGGCTTTGTAAGCATCTATTGTGGATGAACAATCTTGTGATGCTTAATTGAAAGATCAATTGCTCCCTTGTGTTCTTCTCTCTTTTGGATGTTTTGGTGCTTCCTTGATTCAAATGTTCATGCTTGGTCTTTTGGCCTACTTTACCTTGCTTTGATGTGTGGGATTACTCCTAGAGTCGTCTACTTCATCAAACCCCAAGCAAGTGTTGAATCAAGTTTTCTCATTTCTAGGGTTTGTGCACCTCTTTGGTAAAATCTCGAGAGATCGATTCTGAAGTGGATCTGACGGATCGTCGCTAAAAATAGGTCTCTAATATCATTAGGGAGGTGTGCTAGAAATTTGGTCAAGTTTCATTGGTTGAATCAAAAGTTGGATCAAATTTCGTTTTGGTTTTGGGTGGAGTTTTCGATCTTGGACTCTCTGGTCCGATCGCTTTCAGCGGCGGTTCGACCGCCGTGTTTTCAGATCACCGGTTTGGCGGGTCGAACCGCTATCCACCGGTCCGACCATTGGTTAGTTGCGGTCGGATCTCCTTGACCGTCGGTCCGACCGCTGTGGTAGCCGGTCGGACCGCGTGTCCATGAAGAACTTTGAGTTCTTTTCTCCTTTTGTGGCGTGTGCTTGAGGGCTTATCAAATTCAACACAAGGCTTCCGTTGTGCTCACCGAACTTCTTAGCTCTCATAGCTAAAGGAGTAAAGTGCGTGTTGGTTTTGATTTAGGCGAGAAAGTTTTGAAAGCGCCTATTCACCCCCTAGTCGCCTTCCGGTCCTACAAGTGGTATCGAGCGGTTAGCTCTTTTCTATAGATCTTAACCGGTCTTTGGAGCCATGGCGATGACAAGTACTCAACCAAGCCACACATTTTTGAGGGAGTTGACTTTGCATCTTTGGAAGGCTCGTATGCAAGCGTATATCGAGGCTCAAGGGCACGCTATTTGGCTAAAGGTGAAAAACCCTTATGTCGTGCCAGCCGATGACGATACGATCACTCCAGATGTGGAGGCCAACAGCAAGGCTCGGAATTATTTGATCCAAGGCCTTAGTCGATCTGAGTTTGAGCGTGTTGCTCACTTGCGGTGCGCTCACGAGATCGGCGGACACTTTGTGATTATCACGAAGGGTCCCTGCGATCAAGGAAGTGAGACGAACCGACTCAAAAGGTTTACTCGAAGATCGAACAAAGGCACGGTGAGTCTTTGGATGAGCTGGGGAAGATTCTCTAAAATTCTTCATGATCTCCGCATTGTTGACTTGATATTTTCTCGAGTGCGAAAATGCACCCGACTTCGGGTGCTCTTGATGTGAAGGTGCAGGGTATGAAGATCACTTCCATCAATGACAACATCATCATGAGTGAGCTTACCATGGATAAGCTCTACTCGAGGTTGAAGACGCATGAGATTGACTTTATCTCGCGTCTCCCAAGACAGTCGATGGCTTTGGTGGTCGACAAATCCAAGGGTTGCTCTTCTGATTCTCTTGATTGTAGCTCATCTGGCTTTTCATTATCTGCTTTACATTCCTTGAGTGATGAGCAACTTGAGAAATTGCCCGAGGATGACTTAGCCCTCCTTTCCACCAAATTCACAAGAGCGTACAACAAGGTGAGAAATAGGAGGAGGAGTGGACCTATCACGTGCTTCAATGTGGTGAGCCAAACCACATTCGCTCCAAGTGCCCAAGTGAAGGGCAAGGAGGAGAAGGAGACACGAAGACATCCCGGGAGAGGATGCAAAACCCAAGAAGACAAACTATCGAAGTTTGTCACCGGGTCCTGCCGCTCTTGAGAATGTAAATATGAGCGATGTGGACTCGGAAGCGGAGGACGACGAGAGTGATTCTCGTGGCAAGAAGAAGGCGCATGACTTCACCATGTGTTTCATGGCCAAGAACGACCACGATAGCGACTCCTCCAACAATGAGGATCCTTTGGTGATCCTCGATGAGGTATGCCCTTCTATTGCCGATATGAAAAGGGCTTTGGTGCTTGTCTGAATGTAAATTGCATAAGCAAGTAAAATGATTAGGAAGCGTGACATTATGATTGATAATTTGAATCTTGAAGTTGTTAGGCTTAAATCTATCAATCCTGCCGAGATTTGTGATTCTGCACTAGCTTGCTTAAAGATTTGACAAGCTTGAAATCGCTCATTCCTCTGTCACAAATCAACTAAAAGATGCTCTCGATGAACTAGAATCTTTCAAGTCTAGATCTGCTTGTTTAGATGTCATTCCTCTTGATGTGACCGCCATGGAAGCTATCCTTTAACTTGCTCTAATTGTGCTCTGCTAGAATTAAAATTGGATAGTTCCTTAAAAGAATTGCAAAAGTTTGATGCTAGTCACACATGCTCTCATTGTAAGGATAATAGGATTAAGATGCAAGAGATGACAGAAACATTGATTTACTCTAGAGTTGCATCTTGTGAAAATTGTCCCAAGCTTACAATTGAGATTGAAGCCTTAAACAAGACCCTGGAAGAAAAGGCTAAAATTGAAAGATCCATGTCTTTTACTGCTTCTAAAAAGGTTATTGATTCTAACTCTTGTGTTTTGAATGCTGAAGTTGAAACCATGGTTAGTCAGATACAAGAGGCGTTTAGAGTCAAGTTTAAGGAGCAGTTGAGTAGGATTCAGGAATCCTATTGTGTGTCTTGTGAGGCCTTCAAAGTGGAAGTGGCCCTTCTTAAGAGTAAGCGCAATGAGGTAATCAAGTCTAGCAAGTGTACTAGATGTGAGGAGTTAATGAAAGAGAATGATTACCTCAAGGTGACTCTTGAGAAATTTTCAAGTGGGAAAAAGAAACTCAACATGATTCTTGATCAATCCAAGGTGAGCGTGAAAAATAGTGGTCTAGGTTTCAACCCTCTAGAGCATTCCAAGAAAAACCCACCTAAGATTGCTAGAGTTGTGAAGAATGGTTTGTTTGAGCTAGAACCTCCTAAGCCATCCGGGGTTGTTTTCAAATCCGGTGGTTTTGCTCAAACTCTTTCTGGCAAGAAAGGTGCTTTCACTCATTCTGTACAGACCCCTCAAAAGGTCCAGTACCATTGCACCTTCTGCAAGAAAGAAGGCCATACTGTTGAGTTCTGCTTCCGGAGAGCAAAACTTGAGAGAAAAGAGAGGATGAGCGTCCTAAGATCCATTAGAGGAGTCCCTTCTCCAGATGTAGTCTCTAGAGCTAGGCAGCCTGTTTATCGCACCACACATAGGCCTAGATTTGTAGAGAACTTTGTAGACTCTTTTGGTGGGTCTAGGCAGCATGTTGGATTAGGACATCGTGAGGAGAGACACCTGTAGCACCTAGACAGGGGAGTATCGATCTTTTGGTAGATCGTTTGGAGAGGTCTAGGTGGTTCTCATGTGCATTCTTATGATTTTATTCCCGATCATGTTTCACTATTTCTCTCGCTTTGCTCCCGGACATCGTGCTTCTCGATCTCGGATTCCTCGCTCATTTATCACTAACCCCAAAGATCGAGGCACGGGTGTTTTCGATTGTGCCTTTTAGGTCCGTGCGTGCGAGGAAGGAGGACAAGTGGCTTGTTGACTCGGGTGTTCTCGACATATGACCGGAGATTCTAGATGGTTCTCCTCCCTCACACGCATCCGCAATGAATTGATTACATTTGGGGATGCTTCTCACGGACCGTGGATCGCAAAGGGCACTTGCGCGTCAACGACAAGTTCATGCTAAAAGACGTCGCTTTGGTGTGTAAGTGAGGTATAATCTTCTATCTGCTTCTCACCGCTTGATGAGGGTCTAGAAGTGAAGTTTAAGAGAGGTGAGTGCAGAGTTCTAGATTCCTCGGTGAGCTTGTTTTTGAGATCTCCGTGTTTGAGAAGATTTTACAGTGCAAATTTCATTATTTCTTCCGCTTCTAGTCCTAGGTGTCTTGTAGCCTCGATTCTCATGACCTTGTTTTGTGGCATCGTAGACTTGGGCATATAGGTTTTGATCATTTGTCTAGAGTCGGTTGCAAGGACTTGATTAGAGGTTTGCCTAGGTGAAGGTCGTCGAGATCTTGTGTGCTCACCTCAGAGACATGGTAAGATGGTGTCCGCTTCCCACCCACCTCTTACTTTGGTAATGACTGATGGACTGGACAGCTTCTTCACTTAGATACTGCTTGGTCCTTCTAGAGTTCATCACCGGTGGGAAATGGTATGTCTTGGTGGTTGTGGATGATTACTCGGTATTCATGGGTTTATTTTCTTACTTCTAAGGACGAAGCATTTGGATTCTTTAAAGATTTGGTCCTTAGAATTGTCGTTGATTTACCCGGAGCTTTGAGAGCCATTAGGAGTGATAATGGGACAGAGTTCAAGAACTCTTCTTTTCTACCTTCTCATACTGATAGGGAATTGAGCATCGCTTTCTTCTCCTAGAGTTCCTCAAACAGAATGGTGTTGTAGAAAGGAAGAATGTAACCCTTGTAGAGATGGCTCTGACCATGCTAGATGAGCATTCTACTCCTAGGAGATTTTAATGAGGCGATCTCTACTGCTTGTTATATCTCCAATAGGGTTTTCTTGAGATCCGTGGTTGGGAAGACTTCTTATGAGCTTAGATTTGGTCATTCTCCCAAGGTCTCTCATTTCAAGATTTTTGGTTGCAAGTGCTTCATTCTTAAACATGGAAATCTTGATAAATTTGAGTCTAGATGTTTTGATGGCATATTTCTTGGATATCCCGCTCATTCTCGTGGCTATCGTGTTTTTAATGTTGATACTAACAAAATTGTTGAGACTTGCGAAGTCACTTTTGATGAGGCTAGTCCTCAGTACTAGACCCGATGCTTGGTACACAGTTACGAAACCCAAGAAAGCATCTTCGTCGATGATGATTACGAGGATGAAGACCCAAACCATCCTCCCGCTACCTCGAGAGGGTGGAGAGCTGCTACTACTACTTGATGTCACCGAGCGGCCGCCTCCTATCCCCACCGACGATCCGAGTGGCTCTGCTCCTACCTCCACAACTCATGGGGTAGAGGCCACTACGCACTCAGAGCACCTCTTCGCATTCAATGACAACATCCTCCCAATGATGATTGGGGATCTTCAAGAGCGAGTCACTCGCCTGTGTTTATTTCTTCCGATTCCCATGCACATTCCGCTTTTGTCGCTTCTTTTGAACCCCGAGATATCACCCATGCCTTATCCGATGCCTCTTGGGTCAATGCCATGCATGAAGAGCTTGAAAATTTTGAAAGAAACAAAGTCCGGTTTTTAGTTGAGCGACCTTCCGATTCTCATGTTATTGGAACAAAATGGGTTTTAAAAATAAGCAAAGTGAGGATGGATTGGTTGTTCGCAATAAGGCTAGACTTGTTGCTCAAGGTTATTCCTGTAGAGGGCTTAGACTTTGAGGAGACTTTTGCTCCAAAGAGCTAGATTGGAGGCCATTCGCATTCTTTTAGCATTTGCAACATCCAAGGGTTTCAAGCTTTTTCAAATGGATGTTAAAAGTGCTTTCTTGAATGGCTTCATAGAAGAAGAGGTCTTTGTCAAGCAACCTCCTGGGTTTGAAAATCAAAAATTCCCAAACCATGTTTTTAAACTCTCTAAAGCCTGTATGGATTGAAACAAGCTCCTAGAGCTTGGTATGACAGACTTAAGAGTTTCTTGCTTGAAAATGATTTCAAAATGGGAATGGTTGATAAAACCTTGTTCACTCTCGTGCATGGCGATGATTTCTTGTTGGTTCAAATATATGTGGATGATATTATTTTCGGTGGTTCCTCTCATGCTTTGGTGTCTAGATTTTCGATTCTATGAGCAAAGAATTCGAGATGAGCATGATGGGAGAGTCGACATTCTTCCTTGGTCTTCAAATCAAGCAACCGAAAGAAGGCACCTTCGTCCACCGAGTAAGTATACAAAGGACCTTCTTCGCGCTTCAATATGGGAAGCGAGAGGCCAATGTCTACTCCCATTGCAACAACCACCGTCTTTGGACCACGATGAGGATGGAGAGTCCGTGGACGTAAGAAGTACCGCAGATGATTGGCTCCTCCTCTATCTTACGTGTCGAGGCCGGACATACAATTCGCCGTATGTCCATGCGCTCGATTTCAGCTTCCCTCGTGCTTCTCATCGCAAGTCAGACGCCGCATCTTCGTGTATCTTCAAGATACGCTTGATTTTGGACTCGTATTCTTCCTCTTGGCTCTTTCGATTCGAGCATTTTCTCGATCTTGATTTAGCACGGTGTAGAGTGGATAGGAAGAGTACTTACGGCACTTGTCATTTCTTGGGCACATCTCTTGTTTCTTGGTCTTCTAGAAAATGCAGTCTTACATTGCCTGATACCGAGGTCGAGTATGTAGCTGCCGCCCGGTGGTGCTCTCGTGTTCTTTGGATTTTATCCACGCCATGGACTATGGGTTGTCTTTGGGAAGTGTTCCTCTTTCTCGTGACAACACTACGCAATTAATATTGCCAAAACCCAAAGCAACATTCGGGACTAAACACATTGACATTCGATTTCATTTTCGAGAGACCATGTTGAGAAAGGTGATGTTGTGCTTCACTTTGTAGAGTCCGAGCAACGACTTGCGATATTTTCACTAAGGCTCTTGATTCTTGGCGTTTCTTTGCTTATGAGGAGAGTTAGGGGTTATTAGTCCTATTGGGCTGTTTTGAGGAAGTGGCTCTGCTTGCATTCATTGTATCATAATGCATGTTTCATTTCATTTGTCTTGCATTGTATATTAAAACTAATGGAGCTTTGATTATTATCCTGTATGACTTGTTTTCATATTTTATACCTTGTCATATCGAGTGATAGCTGCTAGACCTCTTTTATGGCTCATCGTGTTTGGCTCACTTTTGCCTTGCTAGCTTTATATCCTTGAGAAATCTGAATCAAATCATGTCTTGTTGGATCTTGTGACTAGTTTTGCTCTAGTGATCCGCTTATGATTCTCGCCATGTCTTACAAGTTGAATTGAGTCTTGAACTTATTTTGAGATGGAAAATGAGCTTTTACCTTCTTAAGTCAAGCAAAGAAAAGAAAAATTTCATGCGAAAAAGCGATCTCACCAATCCTCTTTCATGAGACGGCTTGCCATTGCACTAGGCATGAACTCAGGGGGAGTTTTGGATGACCTAGATCATTCTTTTAAGCTTATCGCTTGAGATGGTCGCGGCAAGGCTTGAGATCTAGCACAGCAAAAAGGGAGAGAAAGAAAAAGAGATTTTGCCCAAAAAGGGCTAAGTGCTTGAGCTTTGCTTCAAAAGAATTTTCTTAATGCTCAAAATGCCTCAACTCTTGTTTTGAGTCTCTTTTTACTTATAGACATGGCTTGACTCATTTTTGGTTGCTTTTAGTGAATCTATGACTTTGAGCAACCTTTCATGGTTTTAATTCTGTTAATCTCAGATTTCTGTTATCTTGGTTTTAGCTTTGCAGTACACGTTTTGCCATGATTGAATATAGCGTCTTCTCCTTATATGGCTTGGTATAATACTTGTACTGTCTACATGTATAATGGTCATTGCTCCTTTTACTAAAGCTTAAAATAAAGTCATTCCTTCATGCTCTTTCTTTTCATGCATCTTGATGAATTCATTGTCAAAGGGGAGAAAGATTGTGAAGAAAATGTTTGTTGGAGCTTTTGGTTTCATACATAAAGATTGGTTTCATACATAAAGAACACACATAAAAAACTTTTGTGAACCTTTTGAAAATTTGTGATCATGGTGAGTTGAGCTTCTGGGTTTATTGCCTTTTCCTGATTTGATTTGAAATTGAAGAATACTCACAATGATCAAAGGTCAAATAGAACAATGTGCCTTTCATTTGGACCTAAGTGAGATTTTTGGCTACTTTACGAATTTGAATTCTTTTGTGCTTTCAATGCCTTATCTCACTTGCTTACACTATTCAAGCCGCTTGGTCGGTTCCTAGGCTTTTTGTTGCTTATGGATCAAGTTGTGCCTTTATGCAAAACGCGTATTTTTACTTTTCATTTTGAAAAACCACATTTTCTTGAAAATTGCCAATGTGTTCATCAAGGGGAGATTGTGGATATCGTGAGGATATGTGCACGATCTCGGGATGATGAGTCAATTGGCAATGGCGTTATTGGTTTGCAAAATCTCGCGTTTCGGGTTTGCTCCAAGGTCGAGCCCTTTGGCGGTCGGCCGGTTGTCTTAGGGCGGTCGGACGCCCGTGGAAGCGATCCGGCCGACCATGGTGGCCGGTCCGACCACGATTTGAGATTTGGGTTTTTGAGTGGGCCAAAATAGGTTGTGTAGGCAAGTGAGGAGTCTCCGGATGTGGTCCCATCATTTTAGAGCTCCCACCAAAAGTTCTATTCGATTGAAATTTCCGAAGGTTTGAATTTCTCGCTGAATTTTGGCTAAGTCATTTGGACCGGTCCGACCGCCCGTTGTGGGCGCGTCCGATCAAGATGAATCGGTCGGACCGGCCACGTAAGGCCTCGAGCCGCAATCACTGGAGGTGAGCCAAGTGTGGCATTGAGTTTGTTACGAGTGTGTTATTCTATGAACTTCAATGCTTTATTGATGTATATTGCATTGCGGAACCGACGTGGGTCAAGTTGTGAAGAACTTGTTCCTAAACGGTTTGTTTGTCTATTGTCATGCGGGTGGCTTGCGTGTCAACGGCGTCAGCGGTGAGTGGATCGGGACTACGCTTGGAGAGCTGAGGTCCAGAACGATCAGGGATACCGGGTGAGGTCGTGTGACTCAAGCATGGTGCAGAATGGACAAGATGGTCGAACGGGTGGTTCGGTTCAAGTTGGTTGGATCGGCGGTGTGGATATCGGTGCGAGTCTCTTGGGAGGTTCCGATGGGATTCGGACAAGAGAGGCTTGGCGTCGATGAGAACCGCTGATCAACCTACACGTGGTGAAGCATGCGATTGCTTCAATAGTTATTTGTGTGTGGGTCCCATGTGTAAGAGACCCAAAAGGAAACCCTAGCTCTCTAGTATAAATAGGAAGGGGTGAGGTGGAAAACCAAGCAAGCATTCATTTAGCCCCCTTCTTCCTTTTTCTAGGGTTTGGAGGAGAGGAGAGGAAAACTAGGGTTTGGAGTGTGCTCCTTGTTGAGCTCTTGCCCTCCTAGGTGGAGAGGCTTTGTAAGCATCTATTGTGGATGAACAATCTTGTGATGCTTAATTGAAAGATCAATTGCTCCTTGTGTTCTTCTCTCTTTTGGATGTTTTGGTGCTTCCTTGATTCAAATGTTCATGCTTGGTCTTTTGGCCTACTTTACCTTGCTTTGATGTGTGGGATTACTCCTAGAGTCGTCTACTTCATCAAACCCCACAAGCAAGTGTTGAATCAAGTTTTTCTCATTTCTAGGGTTTGTGCACCTCTTTGGTAAAATCTCGAGAGATCGATTCTGCTGAGTGGATCTGCGGATCGTCGCTAAAAATAGGTCTCTAATATCATTAGGGAGGTGTGCTAGAAATTTGGTCAAGTTTCATTGGTTGAATCAAAAGTTGGATCAAATTTCGTTTTGGTTTTGGGTGGAGTTTTGATCTTCGACTCTACCGGTCCGACCGTTTTTCACGGCGGTTCGACCGCCTGTGTTTTCGCCATCACCGGTTTGGCGGGTCGAACCGTATCCACCGGTCCGACCATTTGTTAGTTGCTTGGTCGACCGCTCCTTGACCGTCGGTCCGATCCTTTGTGGTAGCCGGTCGATCACCGCGTGTCGATGAAGAACTTTGAGTTCTTTTCTCCTTTTGTGGCGTGTGCTTGAGGGGCTTATCAAATTCAACACAAGGCTTCCGTTGTGTGCTCACTGAACTTCTTAGCTCTCATAGCTAAAGGAGTAAAGTACGTGTTGGTTTTGATTTAGGCGAGAAAGTTTTGAAAGCGCCTATTCACCCCCCCTAGTCGCCTTTCCGGTCCTACAGTGGCCAAAGGAGCGGTTGCAGTGGAAGGCGACGCCACCTCCTCCCCCGGCAGCCGCGTTGTTGTCGATGAGGAGAACTAAAAGGTCTGAGTGCGCCTTCCACGCGACGGAGCTGGCCCTCATGGATCTCCCTAGGCACAAGTAGCACAGATGTCGTGATGTCGGCAAGGTATTCCCAGCGGCGCACCTGGTCGACGCCGCCGTGAGCGGCGTTGCAGATGCTGTGAAGTTTTGTTCAAGAGTTTTTTTTCTATCTTTTCTTAGAATTTTTTTAGGTTGGGAGGGTGTGGGACGCACACGGGAGGGTGTAAGATCGAGGTGGCCGACTAGAGGGGGGTGAATAGGCGGTTTTACAAATTCTATCGCACTAAACTAATATATAAATGCGGAAGCTAATAGCGAATTAGTTTTGCTCAATTAAAACCTAAATCAACTAGGCTCAACTAAGTGCACCGACAATATGAACACAATACGATATGAGCAATCATACAAGATATATAAGCAATTAAAGCAAGAATGTAAATCGCTCAAAGTAAAGCACAAGTAAACACAAGATGACACGATTATGTTTTACCGTGGTGTTCGGAGACTTGCCGGTCTCCCCTAATCCACGTTGAGGTAAGCCCAACCACGTTGGACCGGCTCCTCAAATGAGCACACACCTCCGAGGTAAGTCCAACACTTGGACCGGTTTCAAACCGAACCAACACCTCGCTCAACTATGGTTGCTCTTCCTCCACTCCGGAGATGGCGAGCACCAAACCACTCACAAACACGCCGGTCTTCTCACAAGCTTCTTGAGAAGATCACAAGCACGACGCCTCACGCCGTCTAGGTGTCGGCAAACACCAAGAGTAACAAATCTCAACTCTCACTTGAACTAATCAAGTGTCTAGGCTCAAGTGGATACACAATCCACTACCTAAGGCAACACATGCACTTAGGGTTTACTCTCCAAGCTCACCAAGTGCAACACATGCACATAAGAGAGGAGAGGCTTGCTCTTAGCTCAAAGAATGAGTATATCACTTAACAATAGCACAGCCTACTTCTCCCAACCGCCAAGGTGGCTATATATAGCCCACACACAAAAACTAGCCGTTGGGAGAAGATTCCATCAAAACGACCAGTGCCTCGGTCCGCCAACCAATGGCGGCCGGACGCCCTACGCGCCAACGGCTAGAAAAATAGCCGTTGGGCCTTGGTCGTCGACCGCCATGCATCGCCGGTCGGACCACGTGAACCGGTTCGACCGCCCGTCTTGGCGGTCCGACCGCCCGTCGCGATTCGGCTAAGTCCCAAAAGGAGCTCTCTGGAAAAAAACGATCCGCTCGATCTCCGGAACTTCCGATTTTTACAACTGCGGAACTTCCGCACAAAGAAATCGGATTAAGTGAAACCGGTCAGACCGTCCGTAGCACACCGGTCAGACCGATTTGCCACCGGTCCGACCGGTGACCACTGCCGATCCGACCGTGCAGACCACGAGCCAACTCCATTGCTCCACTCAAATGGCAAAACACATTCGCTCATTTGAATGCAATTTTCGACAAGGTTTCAAAGATGATATTCTCAGTAGGTTACAAAACACATTTGCTAACCCTTAGAATACTCATCACAAGGAATAAGGTACATGGACTTACACCATTTGCAAAACGCATTTGCAAACTTAAGTCACATGCTACAAGGGTTATGCATGAGCCTCGATTATTTTGCAAAACACATTCGCAAATAAATAGCATCATGCCTAGATGAGCTAGAGCAAACATAATGAGCTATCAACACATGACTAACTCAAACTACTAGTTGAGACCCCTCTTAATAGTACGACAACCTATACTAGCAATCCGGTCTTCCAACCAAACACCAAGACCGGTAAAAGACTAGGAACACATCCTTAGCCCTAGCTAGTCATACCTTTGCCTTGCATCTTCTTGAAGCTTGATGACGCACATCAACACTTCAAGTCCGGATCTTTAACTTTGATAATCATCAACACATGATGATTTCTTCACTTCGGGATCTTGTCTTGAACATCATCAACACATGATGATTTCTCCATCCCGAGTCTTCACATGCATCAACTCATGATGCATTCCTTCACTTGACCTCCATCAACACATGATGATTGGTCTTCTCTTGTCTTGATGATCAACTCATGATCATTTCTTCTTGATAAGCATCAACTCATGATGCATCATTTACACCAAGCTCTTGACTTGATGATCAACTCATGATCATCCCAAGTCTTCATCATCCTGGAACATAACCTATATATCCAACTCATGGAAAATGTTAGTTCCACAATGTGGTCATCATTAATTACCACACCATACCATTAACTCATAATGGTGGGACAAGATACCTCAATCTTTCCCTCTTTGGTAATTGATGATAACCACTAAAATTCTCATATATTTAATGATGATAAATGAGAGAACAAATGAGTATATATAAACTACACAAGTTATATATACTCTAACATGAGTATACAAGAACTACACAAGTTCTATATACTCATAACATGAGTATATACGAACTACACAAGTTTTGTATACTCAAAGGTTTTGTTTCAACGTAAAGATCCCAATATATGTGGAGAATGGAATATGGATCAATACTAATGAAACCACAAAGTATAGGATAAAACTCCCCCTAAATGTGTGCATACACAAATGTGTAATACGATCATATGCACATATTCAAGTTTGACTTATGGTTGAGTTCAATCCTATATTTTGGATCAGAAATGCAACAATATATAAGATTGAGATGTCGATTGCATACCTCGTTGTGTTTCACCTTTATATCCAAATGAGACTACACAAAGATAATACTTGATAAAAGAGTTAGTCTCATATTTGGATTTGTCATTAATCACCAAAACAATCCATTAACTCATAATGGCGGGTCTAGATCTTTCAATCTCCCCCTTTTTGGTGATTGATGACAAATCCATTATCAATAACAACATTTGGATATTCATAGACATAAGAAAAGAATTTAAACTAATGAACTATGTCTATGCATCATATGAGGTGAAACATAAAGCATTAAACAAAATGCATATGAAAATATATGCTTACACAACTAATGCATTTTCCCTCTTTTGGCATGTCTAAACAAATCAAACATCCAAATGAAGAATATTGATAAAAATATTCTCCCCCTTTTGGCATAAATCACCCAAAAACACAAGATACATCTTAGCCAAAAAGGAATATTTGCAAATCGATACCACTTGCAAAAAAAATGAGGTTGGTCACAAAAAGTATGAATTGAACTTATATGACCAAAGGAGATTTTGTTCTCAAGATATGAGAGGAGAAACAAAGATAGGTTATAAACCTATTGATCATAACATTTTTCCCCTTTTAAATCAGAATATTGAGAACCACTTGAAATGATAGTTGAAACATATTCAACTAACCTCCCCTTTTTTGAAAAGAAATATAGAGAATCTCTCATTTTAACATTTTTCACAAACTATGTTGAGAGAAATTTTCATAAAAATTTGACAGAATTTCTCTTGTAAAAAGGACATCCACGACAGAAGACAAGAAGATATAATCAACCACAAATATATTCAATCATAATCACATCTCATCCACATCTCATGCAAATATAAATCATGACACATAAAAAAATATTCACATTCTCACACAGAGTAGCAAAAGATAGCATAGCCAAAGACAAGGTCATACAACCAAGTAGTCATAAAAGATATTACAATTTTTTCAGTACAAGGTCTAAAGACCTAAATAGAACTAAAGGCTACTGCTCTGGAGGATCCTGAGAGGATGAAGGCTGATTCTCTTATTTGAAGGAAGGAGGGTAGGTGCGGTCCACGCCCGATCGGCGATAGTAAAGAGGCACTGCTTTGCTTTGAAAGCGGTGAAGTCTGCTCGCAAATCTGTCATTTGAGCAGTCAGTGCATCAAACCTGGAGGTGGTAGCAGCCTCAAACTCATCCAATCGAGAAAATGCAGCCGCCTGAAAAGCTTCCTGAGAGGAACGAATCTGATCCACACTCAGCTGAAGATGAAGCATCGCCTAGGGGCAGGTCTTGAGCCTGAGGATCCTGAGAAGAGGAGCCCTGTCCCTGATACTGAGGAGGTGGAGGAGGAGCCACTGGAGCAGGAGGAGCAGGAGGAGCAGCTGGAGCAGGAGGAGCATCCCTGGGTCTGTATTCTTTATGCTCTATATCACAGGGAACTTTGAATGTAATTCTGCTCTTGATAAGCCTCATTATGTAGGGAGCATAATAAATACTCTTAGTCTTATCTCCCTTGGAGGTGTCAATCTCTCTGAAAATAAGATCTATGACATCGAAGCGAGTGCCCTCCATTATGTACTGTATCGCATTCCATGCCCTCCCATGGATTTCATCATTGTTCCCACTCCTAGGGAAGAATGATGATCTCATTATCCTGTTAATGATACTAGGGAGGGGAAGGAGTCCTGTCACCTTACCGCAAGAATGAGGATTATTCTGATCATAAAATTCATCTATTTGAGCAAGGTTTAGGGGTTCCTGCAAATGGATACTTATACCCCTTGACTCCTTCAAACCTAAGGCATCCATGAACTGCTTTAGAGCCTTTAACTTTCGTGCTCAAATATCCAAACTAGTTTGTCGTAATCGAGATACTGGCTGTTGCATAGAATTGTCTCGATGACTTTAGAGTGAAAGCTGCAGTTCAGAGAAACCAAGGAATCCAAACCTACATCTTTGAAAAGTCTGTAAAGTCCATTGTAGGTTGGATTTTGTGCCAGGTAGTTCCATTTGACAAATCTGTGGTTTGCAAATTTCTTCTTTGCATAGATGAACTTGAATACATCTTGCTGAAACTTGGTGTGGAACATACCCATAGTTGCATTCGGGAATCGATCTTGATCAACATGTCTCAATATTGTATATTGTTCACTTCTCAACCTTGAGACATCAAGTCCAGTGAACTGTGACTCATCAGGAGCGTCCTCATTATCTTCATCCTCCTCCTCAACATCATTTCCAGCGTTCTCATCGAAGTCATTATCGCTGTTGTTGTTATCTGAACTTGATTCCTCCACTTCTTCCATAGAAACGTCCTCAAGGTCGTCCTCAACTGGATCTTTCCCTCTGGATGGAGAAGGAGAAGGAGAAGGAGAAGGAGGGGTCCACCAACGATCGCCACACGCTTGTTCTAATAGCTCTGGGAAGATAATCAAAGGATCAAACAAGGAATAATAGATAATAAACTTATGAATTTTCAATGGTGCCATTGACATGTTCTCTGGACACAGCGGTCCGATCGCTTGCCCACGGCCGGCGGACGCCACGAGGCCGGTCTGACCGCCATTGTGGCGCCGATCGGATCGCATCGAGGCCGGTCCGATCCGCTGTGTGGAGCCGGTCGACCACGGCTACGAACCGATGAATGAAAATTGTGATTTTCACAAGTTTTCATCATTCATGCAATGGCATCAAGTGCATTCATTTGTCTATTCACAAACTACTTGCAGGACAAAGCTTTGCCACAAAATCTAGTGTACAAGGTAGGATTTTTTGACAAACCCTAGAATTTAGGGCAAATCACAAAATGAGGATAATGCAAGTAGATTGAGGATGCTTACTGGCTCTAAAGATGAGGAGTAACACAGGGGATGCCTCCTTGAAGAGATTTGAGAGCCAAAAATCTGAAAGTTGCAAGTTCTTCCCTCACCTAGGGTTCCAAAATGTGGGAGAGATAGGCAATCAATCCACAAAGTAATTGGAGGGAATGGAAGAGGAGATGAGGGAGAGCAAGAAGATACCTTGAATCCCCAAATGGACGGCCGGAGGAGGAGATCCGAAGGGGAGGAGGTGCTGGCGGCCTGAGAGAGGAGAGAAGAAGAGGGGCTCGGTTTTGGGGAGAAAGGAGGAGTGAGAGAAAAGCTCTCGGGTGAAGGGTTTTTATCCTTTTCACGCAAAACCGTCTGACCGACGGCCAACGCCGGTCGGACCGTAAGGTTGCCATCGGACCTCAGATAGAGGCCTGGCCGGACGGAACGATCCAAATCGACACACGCTTTGAAGGAGGAGAGAAAAAAGAGAAATTTTGTTGTATTTTACTCCAAATCTTTGCACAATCAATCAAATAAACATCTTTAGAGTATTTCCAACTTATATAGCCCATAAGAATAAAATTTAAAATAATTTTTATAAATTAAGTTTTGGTTTTCGGAAATGAAACATATTTCCATGAACTTTCATCAAAACATGCAAAAAGGAGCAAATGAAGAAATTTAAAGCGTCCAATTGCATGTATGAGTCATAAATACCATTATGAACTTAATTATGTGAAGAATTTTGGTTCATGTGGCAAAACTCACTAAAGTGCTAGAAAGTGACTATTTAGGTCAAGGTAGTATTTTGGACGAGTTTGAAAATCAAATATCTTTTTCTAGGTTGGTCTTTTGAAAATCCTTTGAATACCAAAAATGTTTAGAATAACCAACTCTAGGATTTTCCTTTTTGGCAAGATTTTCAAATTCCTTTTAGAATAGATTTTACACAAAAATTTAGTTTATGTAAAAAACAAGATACTATAATGTAGGATTTTGGCTAGAAACTCATTTTCACTTGAAATAGGTTTTTCTAAAGCCAAAAACTTTGATAAATCTTTGAAAAGCATTTGTATACCTTTTGTAACTAGTTTTCCAAAGAATTACTAATAATTATGAAATTTTTGACTTTTGGCTAAAAGGCTTATTTTTGAAAAAACAATACTAGCACTCAATTTATTTGGGCACACTTAGGGATGTGAAATACATGATAATGATTTAGCACTCCCCCTTAATGTGCCACTTCCAACTTGCTCAAGATATTAATAATGAACATTATGAACATAGAGCAAGAACACCCCTTTTAATAAGATTTTCATGAAATGCAACCTACACAAGGTATAAAGGGGCTAGATACTTCAATATAAGTACTTGTTACCGTAGGGGCATTGGTTCTTGATATGAAGCGATAATCCTCAAGCTTGGCTCCAATTTGATATATGATGAAATCCATCTTTATATGAATAAGCCAAGCCTCCAATGCCTCTCCAAGCACCTATTAAGCATTTAAGCGCATTTTGGTACCCAAAACTTGGTTGGGTCCACGAATGTTAGTCACAATGGATTTGGGCACCCAAATGGACCTAGCATTAGTTTTATGTGAACTAACTATTCTAGCAAACACATTGCCATTTTTATCTTTCCTAAGCGAATAATGATCATTATATATAAATGGCTTAGAGAGATACCTTTGGGACAATCCTTACTCATATGTCCTTTTCCTAAGAATTGTAGCAAGTTCGAAGTTTGTATTCATCTTTTACCTTCTTTACTTGCTCCTTGCCGGTTTGCCTCTTCTTTGATGACAATTGCTTGTCATTCACCTTGTTAGGACACACCGAGGCGAAGTGGCCCTTTCCTTTACATTCATGGCACTTGATATTCTTCGTGTGCCTTATGTTGTGCCTTGTCTTGCTTGTCTCCTTTTCTTAGGAGTGAAGCCAATTCCACTCTTATCTTGCAAGCGTCTTTGCTTGCTTAATATAACGTCGAGTGGCTTTCCCTTTGGCTTCTTTCCAAGTCATTCTTCAAATTTTTGACTTGGGCCTTGAGCTCATTGTTTTCCTCTACAATGTTAGTATTGCAAGATATGGAGGAAATATGAGCATCTATTTTGGAGCAACAAGGCATATCAATTAAATCCTCACATGAGGTGGATACATTAACCTTAGATGAAATACATGAGATAGAAGCTATACATGGCAAATCATCTAATAAATTACATTCAATGCCCATATCCACCTTAGAGCTCTTTAGATTATTTAGGAGGAGAGCTTCATGTTCATCTTTTAGAACATCATAATCATTTTGAAGAGAGACATACTCTTTCTTCAAAACTTTGAATTTTAATTTCTCCTTTCCTAAATATTCATTGAGCTCTTCTAGCATATCCATCAACTCATCATATGAAGGCTCATCGTTGTTATTTACCTCATTATTACCTTTAGCCATGAAGCATTGAGTTGATGTGGAGGGAGTTGAGGAGTCCTCATTTTCGTTGTCGGAGCTTGAAGTTGAGCATTCTTCTTCCGACATCCATTCTTGTGTGCAATCGTCACTAGTGGAAGTGGACAATTCATATTGATCTTGAATATATGTCCACATCTCATGAGCGTTCTTGAGATTGCATACCTTGTCAAATATATCTACGCTCAAAGCACTAAATAAGGCGTTAGTAGCTTGAGCGTCGAGATGTAAGCATTTCTCTTCCTCAATGGTTGGAGCAAAATGATCCAATGGAGGAGAAAAGCCTACATCTACAATCCGCCATATTTTCGGACTCATGGCCCTAAAATAACAAGACATGCGGATTTTTCATTGAGCATAATTTGTGCCATCAAATAGAGGTGCTTCACCTAGGTGCACTAAATCTCTAGTTGTCATCCTTTACTCTCTAGACGGTTAAGTCTAATAAATGAGAGACCAAGCTCTGATACCACTTGTAAGATCGAGGTGGCCGACTAGAGGGGGGTGAATAGGCGGTTTTACAAATTCTATCGCACTAAACTAATATATAAATGCGGAAGCTAATAGCGAATTGGTTTTGCTCAATTAAAACCTAAATCAACTAGGCTCAACTAAGTGCACCGACAATATGAACACAATACAATATGAGCAATCATACAAGATATATAAGCAATTAAAGCAAGAATGTAAATCGCTCAAAGTAAAGCACAAGTAAACACAAGATGACACGATTATGTTTTACCGTGGTGTTCGGAGACTTGCCGGTCTCCCCTAATCCACGTTGAGGTAAGCCCAACCACGTTGGACCGGATCCTCAAATGAGCACACACCTCCGAGGTAAGTCCAACACTTGGACCGGTTCCAAACCGAACCAACACCTCGCTCAACTATGGTTGCTCTTCCTCCACTCCGGAGATGGCGAGCACCAAACCACTCACAAACACGCCGGGTCTTCTCACAAGCTTCTTGAGAAGATCACCGCGCACGACGCCTCCACGCCGTCTAGGTGTCGGCAAACACCAAGAGTAACAAATCTCAACTCTCACTTGAACTAATCAAGTGTCTAGGCTCAAGTGGATACACAATCCACTACCTAAGGCAACACATGCACTTAGGGTTTACTCTCCAAGCTCACCAAGTGCAACACATGCACATAAGAGAGGAGAGGCTTGCTCTTAGCTCAAAGAATGAGTATATCACTTAACAATAGCACCAGCTACTTCTCCCAACCGGCCAAGGTGGCTATATATAGCCCACACACAAAAACTAGCCGTTGGGGAGAAGATTCCATCAAAACGACCAGTGGCCGGTCGACCGCCAACCAATGGCCGGTCGGACCGCCCCATGCGCCAACGGCTAGAAAAATAGCCGTTGGGCCTTCGGCCGGTCTGACCGCCATGCACTGGTGTCGGAGCCCCGGGTGTCACACAACCCCGAGACCCTCTGTGCATACCAAGCTAGTCCCATGATCAGTAGCTAGCTTGCACAGTTGCAACAATGATGTAATCTTAACCATTCCACAACGAACTAATGAAGCAGACAAAGTAATATTAATTAAAACAGCAAAGACCTTATGGTCAAGGTTCTTACAAAAGTCGCCACACAGGGCTTAACAACAACAGAGTATCTGGCAGCGGAAATCTCAAAATACGTGGAGCCCAATCGACATGCCCACAGGCAATCGAGTGGTGGACGTGACCTAGTTCGCGAAGTCTTCAAAGTAGCCTTCTTCATAGTACTCAACAATTCCTGGTTCTTCTGCTGGGACTGATCAACAAAGGGCATAAAGCCGTGAGTACATAAAGTACTCAGCAAGTCGTAGAGAAATGTATGCACATAATATTCATGCCAGACTTAAACAAGGATGGCTTTATGGTTGATTTGCAGAAAGCAAGTTTAACAAGAAATACAATAATTAGATGGCAAAGCGTGATTTTAAAAGAATAATACATAGATAACCAAGTTCTTTTGAATCAAACGTGAACATCCTGCTCACTTCCCAACCATTCCAACCAAACGCTTCCATCGAACCAAACCACATTTTTGAAAATACTACCTTGCGAAATCACTGTGCATGTCCGTAAATCGGGACACGGCTATTCAATAGATTTTTGACACTCTGCAGAGGTTGTGCGACTTTACCCACAAGACACGAATTCTCTAGTTTGTTTGGCATCCGTCGATACCACCGCTCACTTCCTTAGGTGAGTAGTCTAGAGCACGTGACAAGGCTTTTACAAAGTTCCATTTTGCCTCGGTTACGCCTTCGCTAAGGTTTCGCCATCACGTACCCCTCTTGCGCCAATAAACAAACCACAATGTAACCGACTCAAAACTTTCCTAATTAATTGGCCACATGTCCCTCCTACCGGACTTATGGTTGCACGAGGTGACCCAGATCAATGACTTGCAAAGTTAAGTCCTTAGTTGACTGCTCAGACAAGTCTACCACAACCCAGTGTGCATTACGCACCCACTCTAGCTCCCTACCTCAAGCCCGAGCATAAATCATTTTTGTTCATTACCAACCAAATGGCAATCCCTGCCATGGCACAACATCTTTTAATAAAAGTGGCCTCACACCACTGTTCCATAGTTCCATTAGTCAAATTTCAATAATCATTGAACATGTGATCGAAAGTCTCGCGGGTAGCTAGAGCATGTCTAAGCAATAATACGCACCCAAGTTGGTAATACAATTATGTCCAACTAGTATTAACCATCCTAAGGTGTCCAAGAATATATGCCATTCAAAGAGACATTTCATTTTCAGTTTATCAAGGAGGCATAATGGCAATTTGGTAATTATCTACTCCCAAAACCATTTTTAATAAAACTAGCCATGCATGATAATTTAATACAATATACATTTGTAAAATGGGTTCAACATGGTCAAAGGCCTACGACTTGCCTTCGTTGACGAGGAGAGGGTCTTCGGTCGTCGGGTCGAAGAAATCTTCCAAACGCCTAATCTACACGCATGAGAATAGCAACAAATAAATAAAACAGCACCAAATAAACTCCAAAAATTACAAAACCAGTACCAAATGAAAGAGGATGAATTTATATGAATTTAGAAATTTGGATCACCCAAATCGGAGTTCGGATGTGAAAGTTATAGCCAAAAGAAGTTTTAAATCACATAAAATGATGGAATTAGGGTTTTTCGGATTTTCGGATTTATTTTCCTATTGAAAAATCCGGTTTACGCGTCGGTATGCGCAACACACGCGGCACCACGCGGCGAATTGTCGACGCGGCGCCGACGTGGCGCCACGTGGTGGCCACGTGGGCTCGCCCACGGTCGAGAGAGAGAGAGAGAGAGAGAGAGACGGACGCAGGCGCAGTGGCGGCGGGCCGAGCCGAGGGGACGGTGGCGGCGGCGACCGGGTCAAGGAGACGGCGGAGAGAACGGCGACGCGAGGCGGGAAGAACGGAGAAGCGCGCGAACGGCCGAGAGAGAGAGAGAAAGAGAAGAGAGAGAGAGGAAGAGCGCGGCGGTTTTATAGAGCTCATGGCGCTTGCAAATGCAATGAGCGGCGATGGACGGCAGGGCGCGGCGCGCGCGTGAGGCGCTGCATGGCGGGCGCGGCGAGGCGCGGCGTGGCGACGAGACAGGCGCGATTCGCGGCGCGCGAATCGCGCGGCGTGGGAGAGAAAGCGCGCGCGACGAAGACGACGACAGAGCCGTCCGATTGCGACGGACGGTGGGAAGTCCAACGGCGCGCGCGAACGGATGCGAAAGGGCGCCGTCCGATTCCGACGGACGGTGGGAAGAGGAAAGGGCGCGGCGGAGAGCCGTCCGATTTTGATCGGACGATTGAGAAGACGGAGGAGCGCGGAGGAAGATGATCAGGCGCCGTCCGATTTCGACGGACGGTGGGAGCGGAAGAGACGCGGCGACGCGATGGCGTTGGATCGTGATCCAACGGCCAGAACAATGAGGCGAGCCGCGCGACGTGGACGCGCGAGGACGCCGGATGGAGATCCAACGCGAAGCGAGGGAAGCGCGCGCGCGCGAAACGGGCATGGAGTGGGCGTGCGGGAACGAGAGATGGGCCGAGGAATTCGCTGACGATGAAAAAAGGATTTTAACTACATTTTTCATTTCAGAAATTCAAATAAATCAAAAGGCAATTTAGAAAATAGCAAATAGACTCCAAAAATTCTAGAAAAATTCACAGAAATTCCTTGACTTATTCTAGACTTAATAAAAATACTTTTAACTTTAAATTTTCTTTTTCTTTTACAAATAAAATAATTTTTCCATTTCGGATAAAACAGAAATAAATTTCTAAAATCCAATAAATCCAAGAAAATTCTCAAAATAATAATTTTGATTTTAAATTCCAGAAATCTCAATCAAACCAACTTTAATTTAATTGAAGTTTGATTAACTCATATTAAACTGCAAATGAATTCTGAAATTTCAAAATTAAACTTTGGGCAAATAGAAGCAAATGGTTCTCTTTTAAAATTTTCAAAACTCAAAAACGGACGTTATAATCGCCGGCTTGACCACCGTGAACCGGTCCGATCGCCGTCTTCGGCCGGTCCGACCGCCCGTCGCGAATTCGGCTAAGTCCCGAAAAGGGAGCTCTCTGGAAAAAACGATCCGCTCGATCTCCGGAACTTCCGATTTTTACAACTGCGGAACTTCCGCACAAAGAAATCGGATTAAGTGAAACCGGTCAGACCGCCCGTAGCACACCGGTCAGACAATATAGGCGGTTTTACAAATTCTATCGCACTAAACCAATATATAAATGCGGAAGCTAATAGCGAATTAGTTTTGCTCAATTAAAACCTAAATCAACTAGGCTCAACTAAGTGCACCGACAATATGAACACAATACGATATGAGCAATCATACAAGATATATAAGCAATTAAAGCAAGAATGTAAATCGCTCAAAGTAAAGCACAAGTAAACACAAGATGACACGATTATGTTTTACCGTGGTGTTCGGAGACTTGCTTGGTCTCCCTAATCCACGCTTGAGGTAAGCCCAACCACGTTGGACCGGCTCCTCAAATGAGCACACACCTCCGAGGTAAGTCCAACACTTGGACCGGTTTCAAACCGAACCAACACTCGCTCAACTATGGTTGCTCTTCCTCCACTCCGAGATGGCGAGCACCAAACCACTCACAAACACGCCGGTCTTCTCACAAGCTTCTTGAGAAGATCACCGCGCACGACGCCTCCACGCCGTCTAGGTGTCGGCAAACACCAAGAGTAACAAATCTCAACTCTCACTTGAACTAATCAAGTGTCTAGGCTCAAGTGGATACACAATCCACTACCTAAGGCAACACATGCACTTAGGGTTTACTCTCCAAGCTCACCAAGTGCAACACATGCACATAAGAGAGGAGAGGCTTGCTCTTAGCTCAAAGAATGAGTATATCACTTAACAATAGCATCACTACTTCTCCCAACCGCCAAGGTGGCTATATATAGCCCACACACAAAAACTAGCCGTTGGGAGAAGATTCCATCAAAAACCCTGTGGTGGTCTCGATCACCAACCAATGGCCGGTCGGATCGCTTCTATCGCCAACGGCTAGAAAATAGCCGTTGGGCCTTGGCGGCTCGACCGCCATGCACTCGCCGGTCGGACCGCCGAAAACCGTTCGACCGCCCGTGCTGGCCGGTCCGACCGCCCGTCGCGAATTCGGCTAAGTCCCAAAAGGAGCTCTCGAAAAAACGATCCGCTCGATCTCGGAACTTCCGATTTTACAATCGCGAACTTCCGCACAAAGAAATCGGATTAGTGAAACCGGTCGACCGTCCGTAGCACACCGGTCGAGACGATTTGCCACCGGCCCGATCGGTGACCACTCACCGATCCGACCGGCAGACCACGAGCCAACTCCAATTGCTCCACTCCAAATGGCAAAACACATTCGCCATTTGAATGCAATTTTCGACAAGGTTTCAAAGATGATATTCTCGTGGGTTACAAAACACATTTGCTAACCCTTAGAATACTCATCACAAGGAATAAGGTACATGGACTTACACCATTTGCAAAACGATTTGCAAACTTAAGTCACATGCTACAAGGGTTATGCATGAGCCTCGATTATTTTGCAAAACACATTCGCAAATAAATAGCATCATGCCTAGATGAGCTAGAGCAAACATAATGAGCTATCAACACATGACTAACTCAAACTACTAGTTGAGACCCCTCTTAATAGTACGACAACCTATACTAGCAATCCGGTCTTCCAACCAAACACCAAGACCGGTAAAAGACTAGGAACACATCCTTAGCCCTAGCTAGTCATACCTTTGCCTTGCATCTTCTTGAAGCTTGATGACGCACATCAACACTTCAAGTCCGGATCTTTAACTTTGACAATCATCAACACATGATGATTTCTTCACTTCGGATCTTGTCTTGAACATCATCAACACATGATGATTTCTCCATCCCGAGTCTTCACATGCATCAACTCATGATGCATTCCTTCACTTGACCTCCATCAACACATGATGATTGGTCTTCTTGTCTTGATGATCAACTCATGATCATTTCTTCTTGATAAGCATCAACTCATGATGCATCATTTACACCAAGCTCTTGACTTGATGATCAACTCATGATCATCCCAAGTCTTCATCATCCCGAACATAACCTATATATCCAACTCATGGAAAATGTTAGTTCCACAATGTGGTCATCATTAATTACCACACCATACCATTAACTCATAATGGTGGGACAAGATACCTCAATCTTTCCCTCTTTGGTAATTGATGATAACCACTAAAATTCTCATATATTTAATGATGATAAATGAGAGAACAAATGAGTATATATAAACTACACAAGTTATATATACTCTAACATGAGTATACAAGAACTACACAAGTTCTATATACTCATAACATGAGTATATACGAACTACACAAGTTTTGTATACTCAAAGGTTTTGTTTCAACGTAAAGATCCCAATATATGTGGAGAATGGAATATGGATCAATACTAATGAAACCACAAAGTATAGGATAAAACTCCCCCTAAATGTGTGCATACACAAATGTGTAATACGATCATATGCACATATTCAAGTTTGACTTATGGTTGAGTTCAATCCTATATTTTGGATCCGAGAAATGCAACAATATATAAGATTGAGATGTCGATTGCATACCTCGTTGTGTTTCACCTTTATATCCAAATGAGACTACACAAAGATAATACTTGATAAAAGAGTTAGTCTCATATTTGGATTTGTCATTAATCACCAAAACAATCCATTAACTCATAATGGCGGGTCTATATCTTTCAGAGGGGTGGGAGGAGTCGGTGCGAGTTTTTTTTCACAGTGTGGGACGATTGTCCCGCTGCGCGGGAGTAAATTACTTTTTTTATTAGTTAAGATAAGATGTTAAGTGGTTGTTGTATATTATTTAATAGGGGTATATATAGTTATTTGTTATTAAATATTTTTTAGATTTAGTGCTTCTTCGGCCTTTACGCAAGGTGAAATGTGAACAAATATAGTGAAATGGATGGAGTAGGAATTAGAAAAGTGTTTTGACAAGAAGTTCGGTTTTGGATTCTCTAGAAAAAGTAATGAGGTGCATCCGAGCATTTGTTTTCTAGAGACAACCGATAGGTAAAATATGTTCCGTGGATGCAATATACACTTTGCACATGTGTGGATATATACATGAAAATTGAGGAAATCAGAAATTAAATGCATATAATCTCTTTGTGTGGATACACATGTAACCGTTCTCATGCACATGCAGAGTGCAGGAAATCAGAAATTAAATTCCTATTATCTCTTTGCGTGGATACACATTTTAGTATGGGCAAAATTGACTATAGGATACTCAAATTTTGTGTCATTTGTACGACGAGCATAAAAAAATGGCTTTACCATAAAATACTTAAATTTTGGGGGCTGTATACACAAAATTGGACTGTTTTCTCTGTAAAAAAACTGTCACATTCTAAAATTCATTTACAACTTCATTATATATAAATTACAGTAAAATATTTATGTAATTTTTATTCTTGGTCACTGTAATTATTCTTGAAGGTCTTAATAACTCATATTTCCATCACATGATTCAAAATCTCATATGTACTTTGAGAGGTTGAGCAAAAATAAAGACAAAAAAATAAAATTATATACCAATAAAATACAGCAATATGGTGAACAGGTTATGTTCTTCGCATGTACTTTGAGAGGTTGAGCAAAAACAAAGACAAAAAATAAAATTATATACCAACAAAACACGATAATATGGTGAATCCGTTATGTTTTTTTCACATGTACTATGAGAGGTTGAGCAAAAACAAAGATAAAATAAAATAAAATTATATACAAAAAATACGACAATGTGGTGAACCCATTATGTTCCGAATTTTTTATATAATAAATTCAAACCCAATTCATCATATGGGAAAAGTGCAAATCTCAAAGCATATCGGACGAATGAAAATTCGATTATTATGATTTTTTTTCTTACAACATATCACCAATACGAATCTTATAGTACATCTAACAAACAGAAAAGTGACAGTTTTGGTTTCAAAAATCGTAGAAAGTTATATAGCAATTTACTAAATTTTGTGACTATTTGTTGCAGGACACCGAGCCAATTAAAATAATATATCCAGTTGATTAGGAGAGGGAAAATTTATAAAATGCCCTCAATGAGTAGTGTCTGGCTCAGTCGGTCTGGTTCAACTGTCCACACTCTATATATTTGCCTACCTCGGTAGAAAATAACGTCACTAATTGCAATTCTAAAGGTTTAGACCCACATGTCATACAAAATACTAATGACTTATTAATAGCTAATTAATTGCTAACACTAATTAGTTTCCTCATTAACATAACTACTTTGCTACACTTGCTCTTCTTCCCCAAATCCAAAAAAACAAATGAATCTCCATGGGCGCGCTCGGCTAAGCTCGACGCCGGCGAGTGGGACCACGGAGACAACTGGGAACGGCAAAAATGGAACCCCACAGTTACGGAGAAACTAATGACGGCGACGTCAAGGCTAGAGGTGTACCGAGTAGGCTCGTCCATGACGGCTGGGCCATCGGATGTGATGGAATTGGCAAACAATGGGCCAAGAGGAGGGAGCTGCGCACTGACGAGGCAAGCGTCTAGTGTGGACGTAGGGCTCGGCGGCGTAGAGAAGGGGCCTTTGTGGCGGCGGCAGTAGTGGCGAGCACGCGTGGCCACGTGGCGGGCAAGAGGAGGTGGGAGCACAGGAGAAGAAGTCGTCGCTGCTGCCCACACCAGCGTCGTTGGCCTCATCAGCAGCAGAGCCACTGCGAAGAGGGCCGAGAAGGAGGCGAGAAGAGGCGGAGGCGCGGGAGTGGCGCGGAGAAGGGCCGCCCCGACACAACAAGAAAGAGGAAGCCACAGACGACGCGGCGCAGAGCCGACCGGAGGAGCGTGGGCCTCAGGGCGACGCGCTCGGGGCGATGCAAAGAGGAGGAGCCGACGGTGGTTGCGGCCTGAGGGGTAAAACGATCTTTTCACTACCTTTCTCTTCTTTTCAACTCAAAAATAATATTTTAATTAGCTCAGTGTCCTACGGTAAATAGCTATAAAAAAATGTATATGTCACTGACTACCCAGCATAACGTCACATATTCTCAGGCACAGCGAAAATATTGCAACGCGGAGTTATGATTGGTCCTGTCTATCATACTGAAAACACTGAAGCCCATTACATGTGTAAGAATAATATGGGCTATTGTAAAAGCCCAGAAATATGCACTTTTTCTTTCGGGCCCTTTATCCACATCCACAACCGTCTTCGCTTCTCACCAAACCGAGCGCCATGCCACTGCCACTGCCCGCCGTGGGCGCGGTCACCGCGGCGCCTCTAGCTCCGGTCACCGCCGCCGGGGCATCGACGCCCCTTAGATACCGCCCTCTCCACATCCGCGTAACACCATCTACCTTCGTCTCCTCGTCGCCCTCTCCTTCCACGGCCGTCTCCGGCCCGCCGCCTGTGAGGCATTCCCGCCAACACCTTGCGGGCAGAGACGGCGCCCCGGTGAGGCCAGCCAAGCCACGGGTGTTCTTCCTAGACGTCAACCCGCTCTGCTTCCGCGGATCCCACCGCAGCCTCGGCGCCTTCGCGCGCTGGCTCGCGCTCTTCTTCGCGCACGTCAGCCTCCGTGACCCCGTCGTCGCCGTGAGTACAGTACACCCTCTCAGACCCTACAAAGGAGTCAGTCACCTTTACGTGCTCCTTCCAGCCACTTCTGAAATCATCTCTCTTTGTGTTAGGTTTTGGACGGGGAGGGAGGGAACGAGTATCGGAGACGGCTGCTGCCGTCGTACAAGGCGCACCGGGCTCGCGGCGTAGGCACCGGCGCCGACTCGCGCGTCGTCGACGTGCTCCGCGATTGCAACGTTCCGGTGGGTGAACCAGAGATAGAAAACACAGATGTCTATAATTGCGCAATCTGCAATGCTTTCTTAGGTAGAATTATAATGCTTAATGATTCGCAAACGGCAAACTCAGGTTGTCAAAGTCGATGGGTATGAGGCAGATGATGTAGTAGCTACCTTAACAGAGCAAGTATTGCAGAAAGGTTTTAGAGTTGTCATTGGCTCACCAGATAAGGACTTCAAGCAGCTGATATCTGAAGACGTTCAGTTAGTTATGCCCATTCCTGAGATGGGGCGTTGGTCCTTTTATACACTGAGGCATTATGTTGCACAGTACAAGTGTGACCCAACTGCAGATTTGAGCCTTAGTAAGTATATATATTGTGTATTAATCTGTCGATCGTGCAATTATTTTTTTATCATTCAGAGTCTGGTTTATCTACCCAACTGATGAATTGGAAGTTATGCTGCACAGGGTGCTTCATAGGTGATGAAGCGGATGGTGTTCCCGGAATCCAGCATGTAGCTCCTGGTTTTGGTCGCAAGACTGCAGTGAAACTATTGAAGAAACATGGTTCCTTAGAAAACTTGCTTAATACAGCTGCAGTTAGAACTGTTGGCAAGGATTATGCTCAGGATGTTCTCGTTAAGCATGCAGATTACTTGCGGAAAACTTATGAAGTTCTCAGCCTGAGAAGGTGTGAACGGTTCAATATCAAGAACACGCAAAATTTCCATGATTCCATCTGATCATATATGCATAAACTCTGCATTGTCGAGTCAATGCAGATAGTTTAGTGTACTACTGAGCTGCAGAACTTACCTGTTTTTTTATTATCAAGCAAGAGTGTATAAATGTAGTAGTATACCACAAGTATGATTAAAGATACATCTTTACGGTGATGTTGCATTTAATTTTAGGTAGCCTAAGAACAACTGAACTTATTACTTTCTCCTGGCACAGGGATGTAAATGTTCAGCTTGACAACAGATGGTTATCCGCGAGGGACACTTGCAATGACAACAGTGTTCTATCCAACTTCATCCTTAAATTCGACAAAGGGCAGAAGCTAAATAGCAGGTAAAACTCAAAACACTGCACTAACGGTGTTTCTTCCACAAGCTCTATGTACCAGTCAATAAAAAAGAGGGATTTAATAGTTAGAGGACCTTGTTTCTGAATATATATATTTAGTATACTGATTTCTGGTTCAGAGAATTTTGTCACAAATCCTTGTTAGTAATGTATGGAAATGGAGGTCTGCATAGGCTGGTCATTCAATGGATAAATTTTCTTGTATAGGCACAAGGACCCTGGCTCAACATGGCTGTAAACAGAAGCTTGGGAGGTCTTTTTATGGGGTAGTTGATGTCCAGGAACAAACTGAAAGTAGTATATTGTCGGATCCTTGCTAGGGGATTCCAGGTTATTTTCTTCTTGTAGCTGCTCGTTGCTGTCTATCAGTAACGAAAGGTGGTTCATTTTAGCACAGATTTGCAATATCGATATGCGAACTGTTAGCGTCTGTTTCCCAAGTTATTCATTCCCCGAAAATGGCAAATGTAGCCTTTTCGGATTGGTTTCTGTTGTAGCCTTGTAGGGGTACTAGCTAAATGCGTGTCAGTGGCCATTTTATCTGGTTGAACAAGCAGGTGATGTTGGCTACAGCAGAATGCAGACTATAGTCCACGAGTAGTCGAGTACATGCAGCAACAGTGAGTGTGTCATCAGAAACATGCTTTCTCTATTCTTATGCCGTGTCATGCATATCTTAATCAACAAGATTCAGGAAGTAATAAAACAAAGGTTGCATCTTCACGGCACGTCATGATGAGTTGATGACAGATATGATGTATCCTCGGATGCTGTTACTCGCGTCAAATTGGATGCTGTACGTAGGTCTGGGTTCATCGAATGCTAATCCAATCTCGCGAGGGTAACTTCTGGTGACGTGGACTAGTCGTGTCTTAATCCATTGTTTGGTTTGAGAAATACGCTGACACCACTGAACAAAGAATCTCTCCATCTTCACCACAGGGATGGCCAGATTGTATGAATGTATGATACATTTCATGTGTATAGTCGTGCTCTGGTTTTCACTTTTAAACTGTCACTCAGAGATTTGTTATTTCTTCTCTTGTTAATTCAGCTAGATATTAAAAATTTGCACAATGGGTATCACCCCAGTCCTATCTCATGCTCCCTTAAATTTTGAAGACCTCCAATCTCCAGATCAATTAAAGACTATGAAAAGACCTTCAAGCATTTTAGCTAGGTGTTCAAGTACAAGCAACGGAAGAATGTAACGTTATAGAAGGGATCTCGAAAGAGCGTCTTGTTGCCTCGAGACACATGGCCTGAATCTCGGGGACTATGGTCGTATGTACTCATGCAAGGCTCCAAAAAGAGGTAGCACGAACAGTGCGCATCGGTTTTTGCAACCGTTGCCATCGAAATGGAATCCTATGCTGCCTTAAGTTACTTCATACAGTGGAGTACTAAACGGTTAACGATTAAATTACATCTTCTTCTCAGGCAAGAGAGGATCTATTTCATAATTAATGTTGTCTGACAGCCTCACTCACCCAATTTCTGCCGCGTGCTACTGCCATCGTTTCATCATGATCTAGCACAAAAATGGAGTAGTAGCGTTTGTACCGACCCGGTCATGTAGGATTTGCATCTGATCATGTTGGTCGTTTGTCAAACAAGATTACAGGAGTGAGCGAGCAGAGAGCTTTTCCGGTTCCCAAAACGTGGTACGCTTTAGGTTTTCGCCTTTCCTTTCCCTTCCCTTCCCTCTTTCTTCACTGACCAGGTAGTACTTCCGGGTATATACATACACTGGAAGTATAAAATTGTCTCTCTTTCATTTCCTTTCTGTTTTTAATCTGGCCTTTATCCTTTGCCAAATTTCCTCATTATGGTCGGCTATTTGGGAGTAGTACGTACTTACCAGTGAAAATTCTCCTTTAAGACCTAGGCGTGAATGCAACACATGCTCGCTGGTGGCAGGTATGGCTACTCAAGCGTAATTGCCCTACTAATAATTGAAAAAAAAGGGGCACAGCTATCCTCATAATGTGCTGTGCTCTTTGTTCTGAGTTGCCAATAGCACAGCTCTCTCCTCCGCCCTTTGTTACTAATGCCAGTTGTTGCCTACTACTAGTTCACCCTTCTCTCCAACGCTACGGGTGTCTGGTGCAAGTAGTATACGCAGTTTACACCGGTTGGCGAAAGGCCGTGTTCATGTTATAAAGAGAGTGGTCGCCAAAGCGAGAAATAAAAGTAGAGTGCACCCTTCTCTGCACATGGGGCATGCGCGGTACTAGAGTAGTGTAGTATATAAATACTACTTACTAGTAGTACCTCACCTTCTCTACTACTCAAAATTGTAGATGGATCTGTATTTCTGTAGCGCCTGAACTGGGCAAGAAACCAAGAAGCATCCCAAGGCAGTGACGTAGTGGGGAGTGCTATTGTTTGTACGAGGCATTGGATTTGGAACGTAACCTGAACTAGGCCGTTTGGTCCTGAAGGAAAGAATCCGATGATCACCCTTAACCGAACTCAGTTGCGGAACGCATGCACACACATGCATGCAGCCACCCATGTAGTAGTACAGGATCAGAGCGCGATCGCAAGCTTTGGCTGGATCTGCCGCGCGCCTGCCACATCCGTCGTGTTTGTACCGGCAATTGGAAGGGTGCTGGTTAATTTGCGACAGCTCGATCTAGGTAGAATGGTTCAAATACCTTTCACTTTGCCAGAGGATATGCAGTTTTTCTAACCACGGCAGGGCGAACAAGAACCGAAGAAGCAACCAAAGAAGATGGGAAAAAGAAGAGGCCCCTGTCGAAGGCCTGAAGCAGCGAAGCCCAGGCGGTCCAGACCCAACTCACATCCATGATCCACCCATGTCTCCCACCGTCACTGGTCCCACATAGCAGTCCCACGAGCCCACGACCTCACGTTCCCCTTCCCGTTCCAAAATTCACCAATCAATTCCCTATTTCTCCAACCCCAATCGGCAAATCAATCGAGGGAGGAGAAGCTCATGGGTCACGACGCACCTGACCTAAGTCGGTCCGCGACGCCGCGTCGCCACCGGTAGCCTGTAGCTGGGCGTGATAGCCGGTCGTCGGAGCCCAGAGGAGGAGGAGGGCAGCTGGCGATTTGGGCGTGGGCCCCGTCGTGCCGCGTGCGTGAGGAAGGGGCCGAAGTCGACGAGGAAGCCCGGAGGAGTTGAGGGGCAGGCCGATGCCGAGGAGGCTGTCTGACCAAGGGAGGAGGGCCGCTGGCCGCCGAGAGCCACCGAGGAGGCGAGGTTGCAAGGAGGACTAGAGGAGGGAGTATCTAGCTAGTTGATGATGGCTATTTGTGCGTGGGACTTGGGAGGAAGTTGAAGACTGAAGTGCCGAAGCCGAATTGTTGCTGATCTATTGGATTTGGGCATTTGGCAGTTCACCGCTGTGCGCCTGCGTCTCAGTGCGGCAGTGTCTATGCTGGTTAGTTGTATACTGGTATATACTCGTTACTCTGACTCAATTGCCAATTTGTTAGTATATTTGATATAGTGTGGTATATATATACTCATTTAACAATTAATTCATAGGTTTGCAAATTGCAATAATAGAGAAACGAACTTTGCATAATTATTTCACAAGCAATTCAAGTAGTACTCCCCAACCGATAAGAGCGTAACTCAACCAAAAAAGCCTCGACTAGAATTTAATCCGGATGAAATTATTGCCGATCCAGCGCATCATATACAATTAGAAGATTTTGCTAATGAAATTAGAGATGAAGTGATGATAACATATTTGTTGAATGGTCCAACTCGAGCAATTGGGTATGCCCTTCCAAAGATTTGCGCAACAATGTATCAGATGACTGGCTGAATAATTTGATGGTGTGCTACACCAAGCGAGACATATTTAGATCCATTGATGATGATAGAATCATAAGATCCTTCCAAGGCATGAAATCTCGCAGAATGAATTTGCCTCGTGAAAGTCATGATTCAAGCTAGCGTCTTAGTAGTATGGTTCTTTTATTTTTAATATTCATGATCATTTAAGTACAATTTGGTATTGTATCACTAATTTTTCTAATTTTTATATACAAGTTGTTGCCTACTGGAACTATATTTACATGTTTTGGGGATGCACTTATTAGCGAGGTACCTTCATTGTATTTCTTTTTTTTCTTTTATTCATGTATTAATTTGATTGCATAAGAATACAATAATATGTTTGTTACAAATTAGTTTAGTCATTCGAGGCTTTCAACCCACCCTCCTTTTTCATCTTAGATTCGCCATTGCGTGGCACATAGGATCTAGAGAGTATCAAGGCGGTTGGTGTAATAAAACACATGACAAAACAAGATGATCAAATGACAATAGGCACAGATTTTACGTAGAAAATACTCGCGGAAAACACCAAAGACGCATGAATGCGGAATTCACTGTATGAGAAGAAGTCACAAGCACGAGGAACTTTGTGTAACATCCCGTTTAAACTTTAGAGAATTAAATGAATTAGAAAGGAAATAGATGAAATTAAAAGAGGAATTCAGAATTTAGAAGGAAAAGCTAGAAAATTTATGACAACCTGGGCCGGGCTCTTGGCCCACGTCATTTGGCCCAAGGGGGATGCTGGCCTATGAGGGGAGGGAGTAGCCAAACCCTAGCACCCCTAGGGCATTGTAGCACCGCCCAAGTACTATAGTGCTACCATGTACTGTAGCACATCCTGCGCTCTTTCCTCCCTGCTAGTGGTGCTGCCAAGGGATCAAGAGGAAGGAGAAGAAGAGGAAGGAAGAGAAAGAAGAAGAAAGGAGGCAAGGGTAGAAGGAAAGAATAAAGGGTTGATCTCGTAGATAATTTTCAGTGGTTCTCATCACGGTCTTCAAGGGTGACAATTCGTTTCTTCCCTGTTTGGATTATTAGTTCATTGATCAGTATGATCTGTTAGTGAATCGTAATCTGTAGTCTCATTGATATGTAGTTTTGGATTAGTCCAGTGCGAAATTAGGGATTTGCGTCTCCTAGAGATTTGTAGATGAATTCATTATATTTCTGTAGAGTATTTGGTCATGTTGATCGAATAAGAAATTTGGAAGTTATGATTTGTACACTACTACTGTCCAGATTTCTCTGATAGGTTTTGGCAATCGTAGTATTTGGTAGATTATAAAAATAGCCGACGACCTAATTAGAGAATTCGACCAACTAGACTATTGTAGATAATTCTTTAAGATTTCCATAAAGTCTAGGAATGCAATTTTTGGATAATCTTATTAGATGTAATGATTATTTTAATCTCACTGTCCAGAATGTCTGTCAGATCCTGGCAGTTGTAATAATCTGTGTATTAAAAATAGTTAATCATCAAATTAGGAAATCTGATCAATTTGGCTATTGTATATAACTCTTTAATATTTCTAGAAAGTCTAAGAACACATTTTTTGGACAATCTGAGTAGAAGATATGAATTTTGTAAGGTGATTGTTCGGTTTTGGGTCAGAACGGTGTTCAGGGAGAAACGACGTTTGGATTGTGACTAGGAGTGATGATGTTTGATTATTGTTTTTGTATTGTTGTATTCCTTGGATTGTATCCTTAGAATATTTATTAAAATGCTCAGGGGAGAGGTGTGAACTCGGGGGTAGAGCCCTCTTCTCGTTGTCAAACTTCACGTGGTTGAAGCATATGCGGAGAATTTTCAAGAATTGCTAATGATTTACGTACATGAATTGTTTATCCACGATCTTGTTGTTGATTAGGTTATGTGCATATGTTGTTTAATCAAAGATATGAAGGTTAATAATTTGTTACCATCATTTGCATGATTCTTTGATCCTTGAGGCTTGGTCTATATGGTAGCCAAGTAATGATGATTTTGAGGTCCTCATCATGTTTTGGACGAGCATGAGGTCCCCACACTCGTGGAGTGTGGGCTTGCGGTCCCTATGCTAGATGGCACATGCATGTGTATGCATCGACGGATGTATTCTCCGCATGACCGGTAAATGCAAAGAGAAAAGTTATGTTCATTTGTGGTATTTGCATTGCATGACAATAAGAGTTGAATAGTTATGATATTATTGTGAATGATTGTTTGTGTTAGATGCAAAGTCTGTCTCATGAGATTTTAGTTATTATCTTAATTGTACTTTGTTAAATCATGGACTCACACCTTTTGCTTTGTTTATTTTATTTTAGGTACCCTTGCGAAGATGTCATGCATGGGAAGGGCTAGAAATAAAATTTAATGCATACTACCAAGTTAAACACCATGATCGCTAATTTTGAAAGTTAAGTTTAATTGGATGAACCGGCTAGAGAACGATAGTTATCTTTATGATCGTATTCACCATTCGAGGTGTATTTGTTTACTTTGTAATGGAGTCGATCGGTGCTTTCATGGAAGTTTTTACGGTTATGACTTAAGTTTTGATACTTGATAATCTTGCTCATCTTCTTGTTAAATGTTTAGAATCCCTTTTATGGTTAAATATATAAAGGGGACTCTGTCGAAATTTAGAGTACATTCTTAGCTTAGTCTTTTGTTATGTTATTTTAGTAGCATTCGAGGCTCATGTTGAGTTGGGGTGTTACACTTTGGTGCATCTCAATTGTGCGCCTACATGGGTACATATATAGGCTAGGAAATAAGAGTCACTAATAGAGAAAGAAACCGAGTCAAAGTCGGTTACACCACTCGACACCACGTCTGACGTCAGTCGGCAGCACGATGACGAGATCAGATCATATTTTAACAATCTCCACCTTAAGACGAAGTCACTCATGCAGCTGAAATATCAAAATCCTCTCCAAATAAGTCTTCATCAACAAACATTGTGGCTCTAAAGTCTATATGACTAATGTCAACAAGTAAGATTGGAACAATCTTATCCAAATGCTTCTCATGAAGCTAAATTATGCAAACGGTCACCAGGTCCAAACACACAGCTATCAATAAAGCAGACGGATAAATATGAGTATTCAACAACTCATAGCCCTAGCAAAGTCTGAGCATGTACAACAGGCCCCTTGAGACAAATGCTCAATCTTCAAATGATATAAGCCAAGACATCACTTGTGACGCTTGATAGATAGCGAAGAACTCATCTCATCAAATCTCACATGCTCCACCTGGAACACAAAACTCAACGAACAAACAATATAAGCAAAGACATCACCTGTCTAGGAGGCTTGGAGGTCAACAACGTTCAACAATAAGGATGATCAAGACTAGGCTAGGAGAGCTAAGGTTAGAACGATCGAGGATGTTGGGTAAAGTCATTGGATTGAAGCATGACGCAAGATAGACAAGAATGACTGAATAAGAAGTTCGGTGCGACGGGTAGCATCAAGTGATGCGAGGTCGGTGCAAGTGCAATAATGGTTTCAGTGGGAGCCAGATAGGGAGTCTTGTTGACATGAAGAGAGTCGTTGATCAACCTACACGTAGCGAAACATGTGATTGCTTCATGGTCATTGGACTCGGTCTTTCGAGAATGATCAAGAAGGGGAATTTTGGTGTCTTCACCAAAATACCGCCTTGGTGACATTTGACAAAATCGCAGCACAAGATGGTACAAAGAGAGACAGTCTAGGTTTAGTGAAGATGAAGATTATGAAGAGACGAATTCGGGAAGCCCGGTTCGTTATCCACTTTGAGAAGCGTGCGTGAGTGTAGACCCATTTGTGTGTGAGCATAACGGGTGCCTATTAGGGTCTTCTCTCTAAACCTAATCTCCACTATAAAAAGGGATGTCCATATGTGGAGTTTCCAAGCTCTTCCAAAAGAAAAACTCTAATTTGTGAGAGATGGATTGATTGAGTGTTTAAGTGTTGAGTTTTGTAAACCAACATCCTTCTCAAATCAATCCAAGTAAAGTTTTCTCAAGATGAGTCTCTTCTTATTCTTGCTCTCTCTTTGATAACTTTTGGGATTTCGATGTTCCCTTAGTTTTCTTGTTGTTTCTTGTTGTAATCTTGCTTATTGGGACATGTGAGAATACATTTAGGATCATATTGATCTTCATCTACCCATTAGTAAGTTTTTGGATCAAAGTTTTAATCTTATCGGTTCTTGTGCCCTATTGCCCTCATCTAAGAAATTGGAGGAACCTTAGCCTCGATTTTCCTGATCGTTGATTGGAATATGTTCCTGGCCTTCTTGTTGAGCTATGGTTGAAATTTGAGAAGATTTAAATCACCAGATCAAAAGTTGAATCGATTTGTGTGATATTAAAATCATGTTGATTTCATTGTTCATCCATGTGAGAGGTCAGAACGGTTGACCAACAGTCAGACCACGCATCATCAGAGGTCTGACCGCCTGTGCCCTCGCTATAAGATTTTGGTGATTTTGGTATTTGTGTATCAGGGTTTGTGTCGGGTTTAATGCAATACTTTCGTTGTGTTTGTATCTTCGATCTTCATAGATTTCATAACTACTAGAGTGATAATGAAGTTTAATGTCATCAAGGTGAAAAGGAAGTAGTGCTCCTATTCAACCCCCCTCTAGTCGCCGTTTCAGTCCAATAGTTACATAAGTAATTCATCTATATCAAGAAAAAAAAAAAAAATGAAAATGAAAAAGATCTGCATGGGTGGAGGCGTTTGGTGGGAGCCAAGAGTAAAGGGGCGGCGGACGGGCTACATCAAGCGGCAGCGGCAGCTAGTGGATGTCGAGGCGGTGTGGTTTGGGTGGCGAGGGATGAGGAGGGTGGAGTTGACGGGCGGAGGCGGCAGCCACGGACGAAGGCAGCGGAGGGAGGCGATCCGGCGTGGAGGACCGAGGAGGTTGGATCTGGTGGCGAAGACGCCGCGACCGGTCGAAGCCAAGGGAGAAAGGGCAGCGGTGAGCGGCATCGAGCAGTGACGACAAGAGACGACGCGGGGGGTGGCATTGAGTGGCGGCGGTCGGAGACGACGCGTCAGGCGGAGGAGGTGCTGCGGTGCCACAGCCGGGGGACGACGAGGGTCGTGCTAATAGTTGGAGGAGAAGGATGGAGGTGGCGACATCGGGTGGTGGTCTAGCGCAAAAGACGGAGTTTGCGGCGTCGGGCGAAGGGAGGCTGTTCGGCGCTGAGGACGGAGGTGACTGCGTTGGCAGGGGAGGCAAAGACCAGGACGAAGGTGACCAAGGTCAGGGAGGAGACCGACGGAGGAGGCGGCGTAGACTAGGGAGGAGGCGGAAGGCACGACATTGGTCGCGGTTGACGGGCAGAGGCGGCTCGGGGCAGACACTGCTCGAGGGTGCTAACCTTAGTGATGTTGCTCTATCCGTTTGCGTGGCATGCAGATGGGAAAATGCGAGTGTGAGAGAGGTGGGATTGGGTAATTATACAAGGCGTAATTTTCGTCAACCGCAAACACGGAACTCCAACCCGCAAAAGCTACACGAAGCTACCCCAAGCAGGCTTCCAGCTTCTCCACGTGCGAGGCTGACTATGGTTTTGGTTTCTCCCCATGAGAAAGCTTGATGTTTGGGATGACATCCGGCTTCAACGAAGCAAAAGCTGGTTGGGAAGTCGTCTCGGCCTGAGTATTGTTGAGGAACCGTCGCTGACGAGTCCAGTCCGAGTGATTACCTCGTAGACAATACTCAGAATCGTAAGAACAAAGCAAAACACAAGAACACAACGGTAGATTGAACACAGAGATATGAGGGGACTTCAAGCTTCGCTTTATTTCTCTTCAATAATCGTGTTACAATGGTTGCGGTCCACCCTTATATATAGCCTCCTGACCTTGCTAGGGTTTCGGTGGGGTGCCCATACATAGGCCAGCTTATGGGCCGGATCTAGAGTTTCCTAACACTCCCCCTTGGGCACCCATTCTCACATGTGCATGCCTCATTAAAACTCTATAAAAATCCAGTGGAGAAATTTTTTAGAGAAAGAGTACATGACATACGTTCTACTGCGTTGTACAAATTACCTCATTAAAAACCTTAGCTAAGAAACTTCAGAAAAACTCGTCAAACGAAAAAGAGTACAATCCACCCAATTTCATTTAATCTCCAGGATTTATTCTTTTGGGTACTCGATCTTCATGATCAAGTTTTAATAAAGAGTTCGTGAAAATTCTTCCCTTGAATTCTGCACTTCTCTAAGTCTCATCATTCCAATTCCACGTTTGCATCTTTCAAAACTAGACGCTGGTAGTGACTTAGTGAATAAATCTATAAGATTTTCACATGACTTAGTATGAAGTATTCTAATTTCGTCCATCTGCAAGAAAGTCACTCAAGCGATTATACCACATTCTGTCTGATTGCTTTAGTCCATATAGTGACTTTCTGGGTTGCACACTGTACATATTTCTATTTGCTCTGTCTTGGTTCGGGACAGGGATACCTTCAGGTACCTTTATATAAATGTTCAAATCCAAGTTCCCATAAAGGTATGCAGCTACCACATCTATCAATTTTATTTCTAAATCCAAGTTTACTGCCATTGAGATTAAATATCTAAAGGTAGTTCCGCCCATGACCGGGGAATAAGTTTATTCATAATCGACTCCTGGTCATTGAGTGAAACCTTGTGCAATGAGCCTTGCTTTATGTCTTACAACTTCATTGTTTTCATTTATCTTTTGAACAAATGCCCACTTATACCCTACGGGGTGCATATGGGGAGGCGTGCGGCTTACAGTCCCAAATACCTCTATTTTATTCAGAGATAATAATTATGCTTCTATTGCCTTTCTCCAATCTTTCTAATCTATTCTTTTCTTACATTCAGCGAGTGATACAGGCTCTAGATCAAGATCGATGATTGTGATAATTTTCTTTGCAAAATAAATGTCGACATTAGTTATTGTTCTATTCGTAGATTCTCTCGTGGTCACATAATTTATATCAATTTTTCTTTATAGGGTGATATTTCTAATGCTTCTACTTGCTTACCGCTACTTTCAATTACGAGGGCAAGGCCCTTTAGTTTTTCAGCTCCCATGTGTATGCACACATCCATGTTGATGTCTCCCTCCGTGAGAATATTCAAATCCGGTATGCCTTTTATTGAAGGTTCTATACTGGTGTCAAGTCTCAATCGTCGATCTCAAGGATCGGTTCCCTTCTTATCCTTTTTCTCCAGCGCCCCGCCATTGGGATGAGGAGCTTGCTTTTGCAAAATTTTCAAAAGAAATCTTCGTCAAATCCTTCTTATTCTTTTTCGCCCTGCACACGCCCCTAGCTAATCGCCGGCTACTTGGGATTCGAGGGCCACCGCCTCTCCCCAATCCGAGCGCCATTTCCTTTCGCCGCTAACGGCCGACGATTCGTCTCGCCTGCAGGCGCAAGACGCCCGCTCTACCGCTTTCTCGCCTGCCCCATCACCGCCCGCGCCTCCTCCCAACCCTCCTTCGCGCTTTCCCGCTTCCTGGCACCTCTCCGCTCACTGCAGCCGCCTCCGACTGCTCCATCGCCGGATCTGCTACCGCTCTCCCTCCTCCTCCACGGGCTATAAGAAGCCGGCCGCCTCCTTCCTCCCTTCCACTCCACCGCCTCCCGAGCCTCTGGCCACGCCGCCGCTTCCTCCCTTGCCGCCTTCTTCGGCCCGTCCGCGCCTGCCTCTCGCCGGCTGCCGCATTGCCGCCTCGCCTCTTCTCGCCCGCCCGGCCACCTCCTCCACCTCCGGCCACCGGGCCAGGCGCCCCACCCCGCCTCTCTCTCTCTCTTTCTCTCTCTCTCCCTGCTTTCTCCCGCCTCGCCTCCTCCACAGAAGGGAGAAGACGAGGCGACGCTGTTTTCCCAACACGCCGCCTCGGCTTATCTCTCACATGACGCACGGGCTGGCGGGCCCCACCACGAAAGATCTAGACCCGCCATTATGGGTTAATGGATTGTTTTGGTGATTAATGACAAATCCAAATATGAGACTAACTCTCTTGTCAAGTATTATCTTTGTGTAGTCTCATTTGGATATAAAGGTGAAATACAACGAGGAACGCAATCGACATCTTAATCTTGTATATTGTTGCATTCCTCGGATCCAAAATATAGGATTGAACTCAACCGTAAGGCAAACTCGAATATGTGCATATGATCTTATTACACATTTGTGTATGCACACATCTAGGGGGAGTTTTATTTTATATTTTGTGGTTTCATTAGTATTGATCCATATTCCATTCTCCACATACATTTGGGATCTTTACTTTGAAATAAATCCATTTGAGTATACAAAACTTGTGTAGTTCGTATATACTCATGTTATGAGTATATAGAACTTGTGTAGTTCTTGTATGCTCATGTTAGAGTATATATAACTTGTGTAGTTTATATATACTCATTTGTTACTTCAATTATCTACATTCAATTTATGAGTATTTAAGTGGTTATCATCATAAAGAGGGAAAGATTGAGGTATCTTGTCCCACCATTATGAGTTAATGGTATGGTGTGGTAATTAATGATAATCATATTGTGGAACTAATATTTTCCATGAGTTGGATGAATAGGTTATGTTCCAGGATGGTGGAGACTTTGGGATGATCATGAGTTGATCATCAAGTCAAGAGCTTGGTGTAAAGGATACATCATGAGTTGATGCTTATCAAGAAGGGATGATCATGACTTGATCGTCAAGTCAAGAGAAGACCCATCATGTGTTGATGGAGGTCAAGTGAAGGAATGCATCATGCGTTGATGCATGTGAAGAATCGGGATGAAGAAATCATCATGTGTTGATGATGTTCAAGACAAGATCCCGAAGTGAAGAAATCATCATGAGTTGATGATTGTCAAAGTCAAGGACCCGGACTTGAAGTGTTGATGTGCGTCATCAAGCTTCAAGAAGATGCAAGGCAAATGTATGACTAGCTAGGGCTAAGGATGTGTTCCTAGTCTTTACCTGGCCCTTGTTTGGTTGATAGACCGGATTGCTAGTATAGGATTACCGCATTATTAAGAGGGTCTTGACTAGTAGCATGAGTTAGTCATGTGTTGATAGCTCATTGTGTTTGCTCTAGCTCATCTATGCATGGAGCTATTATTTGCGAATGTGTTTTGCAAATAGCCGAGACTCATGCATTCAATCTTTGTAGCACGGGACTGTACTTTGCAAATGTGTTTTGCAAATGGTTGAAGTCCATGCACTTTAGTCTTATGGCATGATGCTGTTATTTGCGAATGTGTTTTGCAAATAGTTGATGCTCATGTTTGATTTCTTGTAGCATGTGACTTAAGTTTGCAAATGTGTTTTGCAAATGGTGTAAGTCCATGTACCTTTTTCCTTGTGGTATGATTCTAAAAGTTGGCAAATGTGTTTCGCAACTTGTTGAGAATCTTGCTTGTGATCCTTGTTGGCATGGCTTATCAATTGACAAATGTATTTTGCAATTGAAGTTGTTGAAAAGCCATTGTATCGTGATAATCGAAGTTCCGTTGCATAATCGCGTTCCGCAGTCGACGCCCGATTTTCTACAGACGCTTTTTCCAGAGCGTCCGGTTAGGGACTTCCGATTATCTAAATTCCAGTTTTTTCCAGAGAAGCAAATTTAGCCAAATATGGAGTTTCGCTTATGTGTTGCGGGAACTTCAAGATCTAAGCAACTTGGCTTAGTTCCGCACTTGGCTAGATAGCCTTGTTTTTTCTTCATACCACCTTGGTTCCGCCTTTCTTGATGGAACTTATTTCATTTTTTAGGGGTTTGTCTCCATCGTGAACGTTTGCATTTGTTACCTTGGTGTTTGCCGACACCTAGAAGTGGAGGCGCTGTGTTATCTTGATTCTCAAGAAACTTGTGAGAAGGCCCGACCTCCGATGGCTGGTTGGGAGAGGTTGCTGTGATATTGTAGTTCCGCTTATGTGTTGTGCGAACTTCAAGATCCTTCCGCAACTTGAGCCGCACTAAAAATCAAATGGCTAGAGCGTTGCTTTTTCTTCATACCTGAGCAAGCTTCCGATTTCCTTTTTAGGGGTTTGTCTCCAACGCTAGTTTTTGTGTGTGGGCTATATATAGCCACCTGGTTGGAGAGGTTGTCATATTGTGAACATCCTTTGAGCCTCTTGACGTGTTGCCTTAGGTAGTGGATTGTGTATCCACGTGAGCGCTGACACTTGATTAGTTCAAGTGAAAGTTTGGATTTGTTACTCTTGGTGTTTGCCGACACCTAGACGGCGTGGAGGCTGCCGTGCTTGGTGACCTTCTCAAGAAACTTGTGAGAAGGCCCGACGGCCAGAGTGGTTCTAAGGTGTCCGCCATCTCCTGAGCGGAGGAAGAGCAACTATAGTGGAGCGAGATGTGTGCTCATTTGAGGAGCCGGTCCAGTGGTTGGACTTACCTCTGAGGTGTTTGGCTTAATCATGGAGCCATCCAACGCGGTTGGGCTTACCTCAACGTGGATTAGGGAGACCGCAAGTCTCCGAACACCACGTAAAAATATCGCTGTGTCATTGTGTTTTGCAATTTTGTGCTTTACTTTGAGCAATTTACATTACATGCTTTAATTGCTTATTCATCTTTGTATGATTGCTATCATTGAATTGTATTCATATTGCCTGCACTTAGTTGAGCCTAGTGGATTTAGGTTTTAATTGTGCAAAACCAATTGTTATTAGCTTCCGCATTTATATATTGGTTTAGCACGAAAGATTTTTAAAAAAACCGCCTATTCACCCCCCTCTAGTCGGCCACCTCGATCTTACACTCAGCAAATGTCACGCCATGTACGACAAGGGGGCCCACTTGCCGCTATGACGCTAGCCCCTCGCACTCAGGTGGACCCGGCCCACGACCGTGGGCAGGACCTGAGGCTACGTGCCTGCTGGAATTTTTCCTCGATTTTTCGATTTTCGCTTTAATTGAAAAATTGTTTTAAAGTTTCAAAAATTCATATCTTTTCCTTTATAACTCCAAAAATTATGAAACCAGTTTCTAAAATTTTCTAAAAGCAAGATCTTGCTAATGGCACTGGTGTTGTTCATTTTGGAGTTTATTTATTACGAGTTTGGTGTTTATTTGCTCTCTTTGCTGTTGTGTCTTTTTCCGATACTTTCGTCCGATTAGGGTTCGAAGACGCAGGAGGCCTCAACTTCGATCAAGCTCAAGAATACCAAGACCCCGCTGCCTTTAACCAAGGCGAGTTAATACTTTGATCATTCTGAGCCTACATTTTATGCAAACTATGTTTATTTAAAATATCAAAGTTGCATGCTTTACTTTTGTAATCAAATGTATGTAAAAGCTTAAGGTAGTTAAATACCCATTTGCTGATTAGTTACTTATTAAGCCATCCTTTGATAAATCGAGTACAATTGAAATGGCAAAATATAATGTATTTATTGCTCTTACTCATCTATCCTAGTTCTTCACTTCCCGACTTCACTTGAGTTTGTAATCACCGACACTCGGGATCAATCGCTTCCATTGCGCAACCTAGGGCATCAGATGGACAGCTTGTCCCCAGCTTGTGAGGAACACCATCAATCAAGATTGCCCTGTGGAACCAAGTAGCATGCACACGCTTGTAGAGAAAAGGACACCTGTAGATCAATGCCGTAAACCGCCTGATCAAGACTCATCACAAATAGAAATGGCAAAGATAACCAATATGGTGCCGAAATAGCCGATTGCAATCAAGTGCCGAGTACCTTAGTAGAGAAGGAAAGAAGTGAGATTGTTCTACCTCCCCACCCCGGCCAAGCGTACCGCAAAGACGTTCAAAGTCACACCACCAAGGCCGACATCGCCTTCAAGCAAAAGTCATCCAACATCGCAGTGCCGAGTCGCTCACGCTAAGCCAAAACCAATGCCAAGTGAATCTTGTCATCCGCCGAAGAAGCCCAAGCTGGCCATGTAAGTAATGAGAGGTACGCCCCTCGTCTCGCTTAGTAGCCAATCTCTGGTCGAGATTCCGCTAAGGAGGATAGGTTTGTAACATCCTCGCTTTTGTCAAATCCTTCTTATTCTTTTTCGGGAGAACGCTGCCGCCTGCCTTATCCTCTGCAGGACGCTGGCGGGTGGGCCCCACCTGCAGCTGCCACGCTGCTGCCGGTAAGCGACGTGGTCCTCGCGCCTGCAGCGTGCTCTGCCCCATTTTCCGATTTTTGGTTTAATTAAAAATCGCTTTAAAGTTTCAAAATTCATATCTTTTCCTTTATAACTCCAAAAATTATGAAACCAGCTACTTGGGATTCGATCATTCCGAGCCTACATTTTATGCAAACTATGTTTATTTAAAATATCAAAGACATAGTTCTCGTAGTGTTGCCGGGACAATTTATTTTTAGGCTCGAGGCCTTTGGCAGCGGGATTAGGAATACCTTCAATTTTCTTTGGTATTTCAACCCTCATCTAGCCCTTGGCGCCTTACCTGTTGCGTGTAACCACTATCAAAATTAAGCATAAGGTGGATGTAACACATGCGACTTAGTCATGCTCTTCATCCTTGTTAATCACTAAAGTGGTCACGAGCACAAGAGTTGATTCGCTAATGCTTGCAAATCAATTATCTTCTGAACTTCTCTATTTGTTTCACTAGTGTGCGGGTCATGTGCATGGATTCTCTTGGCTTGCCATATGTAAACTCGATGTGTTAAGTTAATGAATGGTATGGTTTTACGACATTTTTCATCAAGGGTTCATTTCCTCCCTAATGAACGGAAACTATCCTTATCAAATATCACATGCAACTTAGTCACGCTTTAGATCACTAAAGTGGTCCTACTGTTGATTCGCTATGCAAATCTCTAGTCACGAGGTGCATGGATTCTCTTATTTGACACGATTATGGATGATGTCTCATAACCAATGAATATTCCAGACTTTCGGAGAGGGCCCATTGCAATTCGCTGCGGTGGTGGTATATGTACATAAACCTTGCAACCAAACCTTCGTAGATGAGAGATTTTTGGTGCTGACCTTTGCGCTAGTTGCATAGGTGAATATATGTTATATGCTGATGGTCGAAAATTGATGAGAGTTGTTGCGTGTAGGACTGCATATCCCCAACATGTAGTTGGTAAATTACAATTCTGCAAGAGTGATCGGACAATAAATTTAATTCTTTTAATTAATGTCTCTGCTAGTCCATTCTGGGTGTGGGTATGTGGTACGGAATGTTCAACGGTAATTCTCATTGCCATACAATAATCATCAAATATCTTTAAAGTAAATTCTCCGGCGTTGTCCATCTTAATGGACTTCACATAATGATCAGGGAAATTATTCTTAATTTTAATTATCTGCGAGATCAGCTTTGCAAAAGCATGGTTTCTCGTAGACAATAAGCACACATGCGACCATTTTGAGGAAGCATCGATGAGCACCATAAAGTACATAATGTTCCTGACAGGGGTTGTATAGGACCGCAAATGTCTCCCTGGATACGGTCCAGAATGCAGAGTTTTCATTCTTTACTTTTAGAGTGGAGGGTCCAGTAATCATTTTCCCAGTGACACATGCAGGGCACACAAAATCTTCTGGATTCGAAAATTCTTTAAATTGACATTATGTTCCTGAGAATTAGTAATTATATTCTCATCATTCTAAGACCAGGGTGACCTAATATATCATGCCAGAGACAAAAGTTCAGAGCTTCTAAAAGTTATTTTCAGAACAGTATAGGTTGCATGTGCCTTAATGTGAGTGTAGTATAGCCCAGATTCGTATGAAGGAAGTCTTTCTAATACCCTTTTTCTATTTGCTTCGCTTGTGTAATGAGTAGGTATTCCTTACCATAATCTTCTTCAGTCTCTACGTGGAGACCGTTAGCGTGAATATTTTTAAAGCTTAAGAGAGTCATAGTCGATTCTGGGTACAACAAGGCTTCTTCAATGACCAATGTTGTGCCCATCGAGAGTATAATTCTGGCTCTTTCCGAACCTATTATACAAGTATCGCTGCCTATGATTGTCGTAAGACTGCCCGCTGTCTGCTAAGCACACTTCCTCCATAGGACGCCATACACGTTCTGACATATATAAAGTATTTATTAATATGGGGTAGGAAACAATACACACATATAAGTAAAATAATTCAAAACAGAACACAATTTTCTATTAACATAGGAAAAAGTCGTGTGTGACTCATAATAAGAATTTATTGCATTGCTCTACTAGAGCTTACAACCATTATTTAAAATTAATGTTCTATCACAACCATAAACTGGAAATGACTATAAAATCTAAGTGCAATGCGTGCACTAGATCGAACCAGCAAAGTATGAAGAAACTTCTTCCTGAATCTGTGCCATATCCATCTTCTCTTCTTCATCAACTACAACTGCTGCTGTTGCGATGTCCAAAGAAGGTGTGATAGGGGCTGCTATATGGATGTCCACATTCAGGGTGCATCCCATGATCGTGGATCCTCTGTGCCTGCAATGGCGAGGTGTGCCTCATGTTGTCCTTTGCCTTTTTTTCTTAACCTGGAAGGCATCGACCACGTGATGCGGCTCATGGCAAACATGTGACCAATGACCCCAAGTGCCACATTTGTAGCAACTTTGCTCCTGCTGACCATAGGGCTTCTCGTCGCGCTTGTTTTGTTCACCCTTCTTGGCTTAAACATTCTGTCTGGTTTTACGACCCATGACCTTACCCTTCTTATCTCTTTCTTTTGGGTGAGGCTTCGTCACCTTGTAGCTGTTTGCATTGACTTCATGGCCAACTTTTCTAGTAGGTGGCTGTGAGATGTAGTTCTTTCTGAGAACGTCATTTTGAGCTTCCTCAACTTGCATGATGTCAATCAGTTCGGCATACTCTTTGTAGCCGTCCTGACGATGGTTGCGTGCGGATTGCACTGCGTTTGGGTGTAAGGTAGAGAGAGTTTTCTTGATATTCTGCTCATCTGTTGTTACTTTACCACAGAGTTGAAGATTTGTACAAATTCTATGCAATGCAGAATTGTACTCCCCCACGATTTTGTAGTCAGCAAAACGTAGTCGGTTCCATTCTTGCTCTACCCGAGGAAGAATGGTGTACTTCAGCTTTTCGAACCGCCTCTTCAGTGCGGTCCGTAAAGCTAGTGCGTTCTTTTCGACATATACTTATTCTTGAGCGTTAGGCAAGATGGTGTCTGAGAAAATGAAGTGCTTGATTATTCTCCTCAGCAGTTGGAGTGACATCCTTCGAGGTGCCAAGTCCAATAGCAGCATAGAACTTCTTGGCTCCAAGTACGATTTCGACTTCTGATGCCCAAGTCAAGTAATTGTGGCTATGCTGGGCCAGCTCTTCGAACTTCCGGTTCATAATGCCATTCATCTGCGTATTCATTCAAAAAAAGTGCACAATATTATTGCTGGTAATTTGCATAAAATGGTTACAAAAATTCACATAATGTTCCCGTATTTTTCTATGTATTTTTCATGATTTACAACTATTTTCAGTGATTAAAAAGCAATATAAATAATTATAAATAATAAAAATAGTAAATACAGTAAATAAATTTCATATAAATAATAGTAACAAAGTTAAACATGCTTTGAATGCTAAAACCGATTTAAAAATTAAATTCCCGAGGCCCTTTTCTGCTTAAAAAAGAACTTTCAGTTAATTTTGCAATTTTCAGGGGGCTAAAATGTGAAATTTTAGTTCTAAGAAAAAATTAGTGTACTTTTAAGAAAAAAATAGCATACTTTTAAGGAAATATGAGGTGTTTTTCACAAAATTTTCTTATTTGCAAAAATTTCTTGTAATTTTCAGAAATTCGAGGGCCTTTTTGCAAAAATAGGACTTTTTATTTTCCTTTTTTCTTCTCTAACCCGGAAAAGTGGGCCGACCTTCATGGGCTGTCCTACTTGGCCCATTCGCCTGGGGCGCGGGAGTAGGGTTTCTCACCGCTGTCCCGGAGCGGCGACGACCGCTCGAGCTGGTCGAACAAAGCGCGCAAGGCGGCTTCAGGTGGAGGCGGGGCTGCGCGGCGATGGCGTCTGGGGCCCGGCGGCTCCCCTTCTCCTTCCTTTTTAGGTGGTGTATGGCGGCGCGGTGGCGCTTCTTGCTTGGCGGAGGCGGCGGGTTTGCGCATGCCGCTTAAAGTGAGGCGGCTTCAAGCCGGAGGATGCCGCACGCGGCGGCCGATGCGCCTGCTCGGCCAGGATGTGCCGATGGCGGCCGAGAGCAGCGCGATCGGCGGTCGGTGGCATGCTTGCGTCGGCCATGCGAGATCGGCCGAGCGGCGGTGGCGCTACGGCCGAGCCGTCGCGACCGGGTGTTTTAGGCTACCGAGCTTGGCGCGAGCCCATGCGAGGCGATGTGCTTGCGGCGCGCTACGGCTTCATGTGCGACGATCGGCGGCTTGCCGACGGGCGCCGACCGGTGGAGGTCGGCGTGGCGCCGCGGCTCCGCAGCCGTCTGGCGGCCTTTTTTAAATCTCTATCACGCGCGACATCGTGGTATGCATGATTACTATTCATACAATTACTATGCAATTACTGTTCATTCGCAATCCACTGATCGGTTTGGCAGGCGACTTCAAGTCGGCTAGCGGTAGATTAGAACGAATTTACAAATTTCAATCTACGGTATAATCGATATCCGCTTTTTCATGCAATCTACTGATCGGTTTGGCCGACGACTTCAAGTCGGTTCGCGGTAGATTAGAGCGGATTTGCACCATAAAAAAACCAATCTAGAAAGCCAAATTTGCAGAATTGAAAACAATATAGAAAAACGATTCAATCTACGAGTGTCGTGTTACGACGGTTACCTTTCGATCCGATGAGAGTCGGTCGTGCTGATAACGTGTTGAGGAACCGTCGATGACAAGTTCAGTCCGAGCGATTACCTCGTAGATAATACTCAGAATCGTAAGAAATAAGCAAGATTACAAGAACACAACAGTAGATTGAACACAGAGATGTAAAGAGATTTCAGACTTCGCTTTATTGCTCTTCAATAATCGTGCTACAATGGTTGAGGATCTCCTTTGTATATAGCATGTTGACCCTATTAGAATTTTGGTGGGGTGCCTATACATGGGCCAACTTATAGGCCGACTCCAGAGTTTCTAACCAGTATCACTCACCAAATATATTGATTTTAGAAATTGTACGAAACAATTATCTCCAACCCCAACCCCAACCCCAACCCCAACTGTTACAAGAAGCCTCCGAATTCTACCCTCATCGACAGGGACGCGATCATAGATTCCGGTGGAGCTGCACGGCGCTGTACGACGGTTTTCCAATCCGTGGACCGGCGCGATCGATGGCCCCTGTTGGGGCGAATAGGTCCCGGGTTGGCACCCACCGTAAGCCCAATCTGGACTGGTCCAACTGCGCAAGAATGATGCACTTCCAGCCCCACGCCGTCTCGTCCCCGCAACGAACACCCGTCTCGTCCCGATTTTAATAGCGCTAGCTCGCCGGGCCGGGAGCCTGGGACCCAGGCGCATGTACGGGGACAAAATTAGGAAGCCTCCGTATGTCCATCCCCAACGCGATTCGTCTGATTGCTTCCCCGGTTCTCAACTAGAAATTTAAGTTGGATCGAGCGCGCGCACGCACAACGCTTCCAATTCTAGTACCAGTAGCTGGAGTCTGGAGGAAGCTGTCCCACTCCTATACAGCGCCATGTGACACGACATTGTTCATAGGTGGTCTTGCTCGGCCAAACAGCCAACATGCTTTTAGTTTAATAATTTGTTCATAGTAGCCCCTCCAAGGGCTCCTGTTCTTAAAAATATCATGCCATCGGTTTTTGTCTTCGGAAAATTCAGTACAGATTTTTTGAATTAAGACAAGCCAGCAACAAGACACCGAGAGCATGATGTCGAAATAAATTCCAGTACCATCGACATATCGCAATGACCGTTCCGACTCAAGCATTCGGAGAAGGAAATAACTTTTATATGCACGATACGTAGCAAAGTCGATGCTACAATTTTTAAGCGGCCCTAAATAAATGGTGCACGTCCATTGCCATCAATAGTGAGGACTTCTTCTTGGATGCCGGTGGCCGAAATGCTAGGGCGCACAAAGCTTCTCTCGTCCTTCAATGAAAGTTACTACAAGAATTTGATTGTTTAAAGCGGAGCACATGGCCAAACTGGATATGAGGAGGCCTCTGCCCTTTTGGTCCTTCATTTTTTATACTCGTCTTTGTTGGTGTAGTCAAAGGGGAGAGATCCCGCACTGCACTGTTTGCTGCGCAGCCTCATTGTTCTTTTGCCTTCTTTATTTGCAACAGCTGTTCCGGCCTCGCTTTTCCTTTGGTTTCCGCGGATTGTTTGAGGGGCACGATGACAGCCTTGGAGCGAGCGGCAGCGACGCTGGATGTTCTTCCACCCACGCTTAGTTTATGCCCATCATTAGCAGCACAAGCACTTGGCAGATGCCAACCTTTCCTGTTTGGCCTGCAGTCTTGTCCTCTTGCTGTTTGTTTATTGGAGGCAAGCCAGGTGGGTAGGTAGGTGAGTCTTTGCAGAAGTAAAAATGTTTTACTTTCCCTAATGACAAATGCTGTCAGCAAGCAGTGAAGGGTAATTTTCGGTGCAGCTATGACTCCATGATCATTAACTTTGCAATTGATCCTGAAGAGGTGATCCTTGCTTGCTGGAAATGGGCAAGTAATCCTGACGTACATGGAGAGCAAACAACTTCTTTCTCTTATCAGAGACAAGGAAATGGAGAGAAGAATATATAGGGTAACATGGATTGATGAATGATGACAGGTACTTCTAAATTTAACATATCCATAAGAATCCAGAGATGCGATGTACAGACAGAGACAGATATCCTTCAGGCCTTCCACATTTTTCTTCTCTGCCCTCGACAACCATCACGGTGCCATTATATCATATCAACCTCTTCCTCCAACTATCACAAAACAAGCTCACTTTGGTTTTTAATTAAACAAATACAAAATGTGAACCCAAAACAACAAAACCAATAAATTAAAGAACCAAACCAAAAGGTTTCTCTTCTATCAGGGAACAAGTTCGAATGGTGCTGTGATGAACTGTTGTCATAAACTGTAATGACCAGGCAGCTGCAACCTCAAACGGACTCGCTGGTCCTCTTGACCTTGGACCTGTAAAGAAGCTTCTTCTTCTTGGATGCAGGGTTGTTGATCGTTAGCACAATCTTGCCGGGCTCGCCAACCTTGAAGCTGCCCTTCACGATTGGTTCCTCATTCGCAGGAACCTTCCTTGTTTTCTGCACGATGACGGTGTAGCCGCCCTCTGCGTCGGGGGTGAACTCCGCCCCGTAGCTCACCTCCCAACCAAGCACCCGGAGCTCCCATACAATTGTGGAGTCCTACAAAGATTGCACATTTCATATACAAAGACAATAATTAGTATCAACAATCTATGCATTGGAAGATTCATAGGAAGCAATTTGGGATGTAACAAGGGCCAACCTCAGTGACAGGAATCTCAATGGTTTCTTTGGGTGAAGCTTTGATAGTGAGCTCAGTGACAGAGTCAGTGGTGGTGAACTCAGGATCATCTTCCTTGAAGAGGCCACCAAATTGGACAGGGACTTGCTCCGGTGCAATGTATCTGCAGTTTGTTAGAGAAGATGAACAACCATTAGAACATAAAACCTAGATGATCTAATAATAAAAGCAGCAATTGTCAAATGTTTTGCGTGCAAAACCTGAAGATGGTTTCTGCTGACTTGGCCGGGCTGGCAAAAACAAACTTGCTCTTGGTACGCTGTGTGAGGAACGGGCTCATCATTTTGTTAGCAGCGAGGTACCACCATGGCACATTGATGAACACCTGCATACCATGACTCAACCAAATTTATGATCCCATTCCAATCAACTTAAATGGTACAGTAAACAACATCACAACTCGCCCAAAGCCTGATCATATTAGAAAAGGATGAACAAAAGGGAAATGTCCCAACTTGCGCTATGATTGATTACCAAAGCACACGCCAAAAGACACCATATTGAATCAAACCAGGGCTCAATTCGGTGTAAAAGAACTATGACACCATAAAGGTCCAACCTTTACCACAGAGCCCAAAGAACAAGCGTTGGCCCAATCATTCACTTCCAACGTTAAACTAAAAACACAGAAAAATTGAATCTTTTGACGCAGTTACTACTGAATTTCGAACAACACAATCAGAATATTGAATCATAATTACTGAAGCTGCAAAATTCTAAAGAAACAATTCAATGGCGGGGGTAGACATTACCTTCTTTGCGATGAACTCGGGGTAGTTGTCCTGGAGCAGCGCGACGGCCTGGCGGGTGACGGCGCGGTGCTTGCCGAGCATGGGCGGCGAGTTCTTGAGGTCGGTGACCTGCACCATGGAGCAGATGCCACTGGGCGAGAAGTCCAGCTGCGACAGGATGCCGTGCTCCAGCAGCTGGATGCGCCACTTGAGGAAGCGCTCGCGCTTCTCCTCGTCGCCGAACACCTTCTCGTAGAGCTCCTTGTCCTGGAACTCGCCGTAGACGTTGTAGCACACGGGGTGGCCCTCGCGGTCGGCGCCGCGGTAGAACACCACCTTGTCTAGCTCCGGCAAGCCTAGGTCGGCGTTCAGAAGCGACTCAATGCCGAAGCGCTTGCGCCACAGCACCGCGGACTTGAGCATCGCCATCGCTTCCTTCACCTTGAACTCCCGAGCGCGCAGGAACTTGAGCAGCACCGTGTCCGTGCGCTCGTCGTCGCCCACCAGCGGCACCCCCCAGATCAGCACGGGCTCGGGCGCGGCCGCCTGCTCCTCCACTTCCGGCGAAGTTGCCTGCTCCGAGGAGGCGGCGGCGGGCGCGGCGGTTTCCTCGATCGCTTCCACCGTCTTGGCGGTCTCTTCCTCGGTGACCACGACGGTCTTCTCCTCCGGCTCCGGCTCGGACGGTTTGGCCTCCTCCTTGGCCGGCTCCTCGGCCTTGGGCTCCTCGGTTGCTGCCTCCGCCGCCGCCTCAGCCTTGGGTTCCTCCTTGGCCGGCTCCTCGGTCTTGGGCTCCTCCTTGGCCGGCTCCTCGGTCTTCGCCTCCTCCTTGGCGGGCGCCTCCGTCTTGGTCTCCTCGGCAGCGGCTTCAGTCTTGGCCTTGGGGGGCGGCGGTGGGGGAGGCAGGTTGAACTCGCCGGCGGCGAGGGCGGCGGCGATCAGCTGCTTGAACTCGTCGAGCGCCTTCTTCTCCGGGTCGGGCAGGTCGGCCACCAGGTTGCTCTCCTCCTTGAATGAGCCGGTCCCCTCTATGGCCCCGGCGTCGTCGGCGGCCGCGGCCGTCTCCGCCGCCTCCTCAGCCTTCGTCTCCTCCTCAGCCTCGGCCTCCGCCGCAGGCTCCTTCACCTTCTTCTCCGCCTCTGCCTGCGCCTTCTCGATCACGACCACCTCAGCGGGGGCGGCGGCCTCTGGCTGCGGCTCCTCGGCCATCTCTCCGAACTGTTTCAGGCCCGCGCGCGTGCGAGAGAGAGAGAGAGAGAGAGAAGCGCACTAGAAGGAGAGAGAGCACGAGAGGTGGAGAGAGAGAAAAAGAAAGCTCGGGGGTAGTGTTGGGATTAGGGTTTGGGTGATGGGATGAGAGGGGAGGAGAAATATAGAGGAGAGGGGGAGGAGCAAGGCTGTAGAGTGAGAGGCCAGCTTTGCTGCGCTCTCGCGTTGGCCGGAAGAGAACCAAACCAGGGGTAGGGAAGGTGGCGCGGCTGGGTGGGGCCGCAGCATGCAACGGATTAATTCGGATTAATTACAGGGTTAACGAGGGAAATAAAACCTACTAGATCTTTTTTCCCTTTCAAATCACGATACATGATTATGCCAAGAGGTGGTTAATTTATTTTGTTATGTACGAGATTGAAAGCCTCTAAATATAAGTCTGATCTCATAAGATTTTCTTCCATTAAAGAGGCATGATAGCTTTAGATCTAATCTGAAAACATGAACCCTAGCTCATAAAAGAACACCTAACTAAAACATTAGTGCGGAATCAAAAACGCGTACCAGATCCCGGTGAAGCCATATGTTGCTTAGGGTTGATTGCTGACAGTCGGGGTCGGCGCGGATCTAAGCGCCGTGGGTGTCGGTCTGAGTCGCGTGAAGTCGAAGTGACGGCGATGGTCCAGTGGCCGTCGGTCCGGGGTACGATCTTCGCCCTCTTCAGCGCTCCTTAACAGATCGGATTGTAGTTGGAGCTTTTGGTAGCCTTAGGCGTCACCGTAGGCTTTGCCGAGTCCAACCTCCTTTTTTATGTAGCGCTGGGAGAACGGGACCGTAACCAATTTGTTGGTTACGCCCCCGATCAGGGCGCGTGGGCAAAAGCCCCGTTAGAATATATCTCGGCAGTTAGCCGAGATCAATCCAACAGTAGCATCCAATGTTATAAGAAAATGATGGTTTTTAAGTGAAGAACACATTGAGACAATAGAATTTCTCACGAGGCATGTTTTTCTCTTCTTTTTGTTGTTGTTGTTGTTTAGGGCGTGTTTGAAACACAACTATTTCGTATGAATCTCTACGATTTTGTAACATTAATACCAAAATCCACTGGAATTTTGCAAATGCATTTTGTTTTGAGCATGAACAATTTCTGGTCTAATTTATGAAATGGCCAGCAATCGACAACATTCTTAATGAAATTAAGTGCCCAAAATCCTAACCAACATGTTTTTTTTTCTTGAGGACTAATCAGCAAAAGATCTTGGAATCACTAAGTTACGTTACCGAGCAGCCATTGGCTTTTGCCAGCCTCGCAGGGTCACATACTCGCACGTTCACATCACAAACTCCGTGCTCTTTCATCTCGATCCATCACACGAGATGACAATTCTAGAAAGAGAAGCACGGTTATTTTCTTATGATTAGCGTTTTCTAAAACAGCTTGGATTCTTCCTAAGATCGTAGCTTTGAAACAGGTGGCCGGATAAGACGATATTTTAACGCGAAACATCGACTTTCGCACACTACTGTGCTGACTCGGGCAAAGAGACGGAAACAAGCTCGAAAAGTGTCGCAATCTGGTTATCCATCTCACCAGACTTCTGCCACTCGAAATGTTTCTTCATCACATACGTCATTAGAGCCTGGATTTGTAATTCGGATGCACACGAGGGATCGTGGATTTGAGTAGTTTGCAATGGGGAAAAGCCTATGATCTTGTTTGCCACTCGAAATGTTTCTTCATCACATACATTATGTATCTTCATCACATAATGTTTTTTTCTTTCTCGAGGACTGACCAGCAAAATAGCTGCTGCCCTGTTTCACCTGGTTAATGTCAAGGTTGCATTTGACCAATTCCTCGGTCTGTGCCGAAGAGAGACAACGCCTCTGTAATACTGTAACTCCAAGTCCTCGATGTTTATTCCTGGTGCAGGTTTATCAATTTACAATTCTACACTTCAGTAAACGCATCTTACAATAAAAATACAACTTTATAACAGATTACAGTAGTTCGTATACTTGTTTTAGTTCCATTTGCCCGAAAATCTGTGAGCCATGTAGCAGCATCTTTTTGGTGTATTTGGTATTGTTAGCGTATGAATTAACAGAAATAACATCATCTCATAACCAATTGTAAAAATGATACGCCGACCATGCCTCTACCTTGCCCTTAGGGCACGGAATACTCTCCTTCGGCCTCTAGGGACACGAAATTACCTTCGTCTGGCCTATAGGGCCGAGGATTCTCTCTTCTCTATAATAGTATTTGTTTGTATGAATTTTTAAATATAGCAACTAAGTTCTAAAAATTATAAAACTTTTTGTGGAGGCTTCCTACACAATGTACTAACTTTTATATTTTTTCCATAATTTTTTATGTTCTGAATTTGTCTCAAAAAATTATTTAAATATACTATTTGTATGAATTTCTAGATGTAGAAATTGAGTTCCAAAAATTATAATTTTTTTAAGGCTTCTTACACAGTGCAAATGCTTTTGTAAATTTTTCAAAATTTTATATATTCTGAAATTATCTATAAAATTAGGGTTTTAGGTCTAAAAAAATTAGGACTTTAGGGAAATTAAGGTTTTAAGTTTGGGAATTAGGGTTTCATGATTTCATGTGAGCGGTTATCAGGTGTTTTAGGGTTTTGTGAATTAGGGTCAAAATGCAATAAGTGCTACGCGTTTGTCAACATGACAACGATGGTGTCGGCTCCATACCTTCCTCCACGACCATCGCTATGAGGTCGTGGGATCCAAGAAGATGTGTGATGTCGCACGCGTGCATCGTGCATCCGCCACCATCTTTGCAACTCCCCCGTAGCTCAAAGTCATAGATCTTTTAATTAGAGTTCGCTACTTGGAATTCGTAGGGGTTTGACGCCTTCGTGGAGCACTTCTCTGGGTCACGTTTGACGCCTTCGTGGAGCACTTCTCGGTCACGCTTTGGAGCACTTCTCCGCGCTTCGTGGAGCACTTCTGCAGGTCACGCCTCCCTACGACACCAAGGAGTTCTGACGATGCACTTTGAGTTGCCGTAGGACGACGTCTGGCAGACGAAGGAGCACGTTGTCAGCTGTCTAGCTGGCTCCTGCTGATTAGATTAAACTTTTATTGTCATATACCATCCAACTATCTATCTATCTTGCATTTTATTTGTTCTTGCTATGGATGGATAGAACGAGAGATAGATTTAGGTTTGCTTGATTCTCGGTCATTTGTGTGTTTTCCTTGTTCAAGCATGCGTTGTTGAATCTTGATTTACCATCTATGTTGTATAATATATGCGGGTTATATTAGCTGAGTTGTTGAGTGATCTAGTCTAATTCTTCGTTGTGCTTTGTACGTGTTGTAAACTTTAGTTTGAAATTCTTATGCTGCATGGTATTAAGCCTACTTAAGTTACTGATAAACGTTATCTTGCGGTTGTGTCACTCGGTATTGAGCTTACCTTAATTATTCTTTGCGTTAAATTATTCACATTATTCACAGTTGCCACATGATGGAGTCGCATTGCATTGTACTTCCGGATTAGTATAATCATATTATCATCCCTAAACATATTAGTCAGTGGTTTTTTTGTCCTTAATTAGTCTTAGGTTGGAATTTTAGTACAAGATCTGGGATTCCCTGTGAATGATTAGGCCCTATTCAGTAATAGTTGTTTTTTTTTAGCATTATGCCATGTTCAGTACCAGCTATTCTTTAAGCATAATAGAGCACTTAATTATGCTTGCAGATTGAAAAAAATATCCAACTAGTAGTTTTTAGTGAAAGATTTTTTCCAAATTCTATGCTAGAATGGAACTCCTCTAAAATTTCATCCTATACAAGGTTTCAGATACAAGAGTCTTGCAAGTAGGGCTGTTCACAAGAGTCTTACAAGAATTTTATAGATAGGAGTCTTGCAAGATATATATATAGGAGAGAATTTCTCGCATTCCGAATTTATGGACCTAAATAATCAAGTTCTTGGAAGACAACTGTACACATTCTAGACTTCTATGATATTTGTAATGCAAGAGTAGGATATGCTCGGTTCCACGTAGCTTTTAGACCCTGGGGGTCTTTTTGAATGTAGAATTTTAAAGGAATTTTGAAGGAATAGAATCCTTTAGGATAGTTTCCTATATGGCCCAAAGGAACAAACTTTCAATATTCCTATGAAATGCTTGTGGAATGACTCAATTGATAATTCACATTAATTTTTGGAGGCTTTTTATATTAGGTTATACTTAAAAAATCATGTCATTCATGGCCCCTCTTTTAAGTTCCTGCAAATTTCAGGTGGAACTGACATGTAGGCCTGAGCTTTTAGGGTTTCATGATTTCAACATTTTATATGTTTTTAAATTATCTCAAAAATTATAGTTTTATGATTTCCACATTTATTCAAATGAAATTAGGGTTTTAGGTTTTGAAAATTATTAAGTTCCCTAAAGCTATAATTTTGGAGACCTAAAAGCCTAATTTTTAGACAATTTTAGAACATATAAAATTATAAAAATTACACAAACAAGTACACTGTGTAAGGAGCCTTCAAAAACAATTCATAATTTTTTGAGCTCATTTTCTATATTTAGAAATTCATACAAATAGTATAATTAAATGAATTTTTGAGAAAAATGCAGAGCATGTCAAATTATGGAAAAAATACACAAGTAAATACACTGTGACGAGAGCCTTCATAAAATATTTTATAATTGGTTGAGTTTATTTGCTATATTTAAAAATTCCTACAAATAATACTATTCTTGTAACATCCCAAATGTGGGTTTGGGTTTCAAATGTAAGGAAATAAGTATAAATCAAAACTTTTCTGGCATCTTTAAGTTTTTGAATAATTATATAATTCTGGTAAAGGAATTGTGGGAAATCAGAAATCGAATGGACTTAGGTCATAAACCTCCTTAGTAAAAATCTTGTGTCCAACCCTGGAAATAATTTTCCTTAGACCTAGGGATGATTTGTGACACCTCTGAATTATTTCATAAGTTTTAGAAATCATTCGATGATTTTTGGAGGCAAGTCAAACCCTGGTCAAATCTTAGGCATAACCTTCTGGAATTTCTTTAGAAGAATGCATTACATGAAAATCTCTAGAAATTTTATGTAAGGTTAATCCTAAAGTTAGCAACCTCCAGTTAAAATTTTATGATTTTTGGAGTTGATTTGCTACCTCTAACAATTCCCCAAATTGCTAATTCCAAATTTAAAACTAATCTGTGGCATTGTTCCTCGGGTTCGAGTCAGACTCGGGCTCGAGCCACTTGACTCGGCCTAGTCAACTAGCTGCACCGGCGCGGTCGAGTGGCGTGAGCGTGTGGGCCGTCGGATCGTCATCGCGTGGCCCACGTTGGCGCAGAGCGTTGTCGATTCGATCATGGGGGAGCCGCACGATCAAAATCCGACGGTGGCCCCGTCGTCTCCTTCCTCGCACTCGCTCGAGCGTCGCGGCTGAGTCAGAGCCATGGCGTGCGCAGGGCCTGGAGCAGCGCCCTGTCCCCTCCGCATCCTCGACAACGGCTCCAAGCATTAAATGCGCAACGTGTAGTCGCCCCCAAAGTCTCCTTCCTCTTGTCCTCACCTGCTCCCATCGCGCTCGGAGTGCCCATGGTAGCGGGCATGCCCGTGGAGCTGCCCGAACTCCCTCCTTCACTCCCACAGCTATATAAAGCCCTCTGGCCTTTCCTTAGATTCCTTTAAACACCTGCAGCTCTAGCACGCTCGCTTGTGGCTTGCTTGAGCTCCATTTGACAAAACCACCTCGGGCGCCATTACTGAGCTTCGAGCTCCACGGTGAAGGAGGTATTCCAGAGGCTTTCTCTCCCCGATTCTTGCTCCCACTGTTTCCTTTCACCTCGGTGGTTGTTAAGCCTCACCTAATTTGGCTTGTGCCCTCAGGCAGCGGTTGGATTTTGGATCCACCCATTTTCGGCCGAAAAGCCCCTTCTTCGTCTCCAGCGCCGGTGAGTGCTCCCCTTCCCAATTCCTCGCTCGGGGAGCTTCTCTGCGCCATGTGGGACCCATTTTGATGCTGTGGTCTTTCGCCGGAGGTACAGGTCGCCTTCTCCACGTTGTCGCCGTTACCGCCGTCGCAGGACTTCGTCGCCAGTACTGCCACGACCATCCCTGTTCGTCCACATCCTCCAGGTACCATCGCCGTAGCCCTTAGATGCTCTGGCACCGCTTGAATGACCTCCTGCGGAGCTCAATTGCGTTGTCATCGTTGGCCGTGCGTAGCACCGCCACTCCTCATCGACGTGCCGCCGTTCCAGTCCACCGTCGGAGATGTGGGTGGTACCGGCAAGTGCGCATCGCTATTGCGCACCTATAGGTGGCCTCGAATTGCGCTACCAGGGCTCGAATCGCCGGCGAGTCGCCGTGGAGTGCGTTGGGCGCGTTATCGGGTGTGTTCAGTGTGGCGTTGATTGTTAGCCGTCCATCTTGAGATCAGTGGTCCACGGTCGTCGCTCCGTTTCCCGCGCGTGACTCCGAACGCGCCACACGCGGTTCAATGTGGACCGTCGGATGCAACATCGACGGCCCACGTTCGCGGATCTCGCGCGGGCGTGTGCGCCGTCGCCTGTGGCCCTGGGCCGTTGGATACAAGATCAACGGCCTAGGTTCGTCCACGTTGATTTAATTTAGGATTTTCCCGGGAAGGATTATTTATGAACTGAAAAAGGGTAATAAACTTCAAAATTGCATAACTAATCCATTTTAACTCCAAAAACAGTGAAACCACTTTTGATATTTTTATTTTTAATGAACTTATTTATAAAATAGGTTTCAACCTTGTCGCTATGACCAAAAATATGTATGGTGGAGAGTGCTTCAAAAGGGGTCTTCATATTAGTATGGCCCTACATCGTTAAGTAACTCCCGTAATGTTTCTAGTTGGGGCTAGTCTACTGTAGTGTTTTGGTATTTTGGAATGAGAGTATAAGATGATTGATTTTGACTGTATGATCACCGTGAATGTATACATAGAATGCCTGGAGAGAATGTTTGTGAGTACCAAGTGTCCTGTTAAGTTATTAAACATCAGAAATTCCTAACTAATGGAAAGGAATTTCTATTGGACTAAAATTGTTACCTAAATACATCGAAAACCGTTTTCTATCTTCTGTATTAATTTCATAAATTTTTGGATGACTTTGAATTTTTGGGTCTTTTCGGTATTATTCGTTCTTATTGTGTTTTCGACTTCTTTCGTTAGGTTCCTACGTGCATATTGCTAACGAGAGTGATCCTCAGCAACTTAGCGAGCAACTTCAGCAAGGCAAGCAGTTTGATCATGTTAATACCAGTATTTTCAAGTCTAATATATTGATTTCAACTTGTATATATGCATTGCTGTTTTGTTGTTAAATTATAGTTTGATTAGTTGATCCTATAGTTGCATAATCTGTAGGTAAATGATATTCCTCTACTACCTGAGCCTAGGTTATTTGCTGTGATTGGAGTTCGTTGGATGAGCTTTTGTCACTTAGTAGATTACGGGTTAATATTGCTTAGACATGCTTAGCTATCGGTAGTTTTGGGCGGTCATCGACTTAGTCGGTGATCTTGATCACACAAATCTAATTATTATTCTATTAAGTCCAGCACTTGTGCTTTGTTAATTTGTAAAGTCAAAAACTGAAAATGAGAACTGATTTGGACTTGGGCATATTGGAATATTGGTGTGATCTTTTGGGTGAATGGAATGGTGCCTAAGTCAACAAGGACCGAACATCTTGTTACACTAAACCAAGCAATTTTGTGTACTAACCACGCGAGAGGGATATGGGACCTCTCTTGACTAAGTACTTTGGGAGGTGTTAAGTATATGAGCTGGTTGGTGGGTGTTTTAAAAAGAAATGTGTTGTGATAGGAGGGGAGCATTAGCAGATCGGTTATAAGATGGCTAATGTATCTTTCTCTTCGTGGGTTGCGGCTCGTAATTAGCATCATCCATTGGAAATGTCTCGTAAGACTTAGCCGTGCCAGCATACCTAAGGAAGTGTGCTTCATAGCTTGGCAAAAAGGCGGTCTGACGTGTGGGTACATTGGTACACCCCTGCAGGGTACAATCTATTCGAATAGCCTCATCCTAGGTTATGGACACGCTTGGGGAGGTCTTCCAAGAATTAGACTACAACCTTTAATTAAAACTTGACATGGGTGGTATGAATGCGTAATTCATGCTATTGTTGTGGTGACTATTGGGTTAGTCACTTTCAGGATGTTGTTGTCATCTATTTATTGTTATTATATTATCATTTACTGCTATTTGAACAATAAAAACAGATTGTAAACTTGCTTTTAAATGTACTACATTATTGCAAATAAAGACTACGTTGTGCTGAAAATGAGACATACAGCCTCCACTTAAATAAGCTTGCATGTAGCTATGTATAGGTCTGTTACTCTACACGTAAGTCATGCGGAGTACAATTTTTGTACTCATTTGTTTTGCTTAACTATTTGTTGCAGAGGAGGAAGGTGAGCCCCAAGGGCCTCACTTTTGTGAGATGTATTGCGGGTTTGACGACTAGCTTGGCGGTCCGGTTGGTTGCCTTGTGGGTAAAGGCACACTGATTGGCTCTTTTGTTTATCGCATCTTATGGCATTTCACTTCCGCTGTCTAATTAGTTAATTGTATGACTTTTGGCCGGTCGGCCTCCCTTTTGTACTAACTCTACTATGTATGTCTTTTGATTTATTAAGTGTTGCTTTGGTTCTATGTCTTGAATGGAATTGATGCATGGATTTTGTAAAGGGGTGGGTATACTGCATTTCTGGGAAGTATACATATCTCGAAGACACGGGTTATTTTGTTTGTGATGCTAGGGCAATTAGTGACTAAGCATTGCAAGCTTAATAAACCGAGGTCCTCACAATTCTAGGGGCGAGAATCTGTGCCCCTGAGGCCAGATGAGTGTATTTCTGTGCCCTAGGGGCACATGGAGGCATGTCCGGCCCACAGGGCAACGGTAGAGGCATGTTCGGCTCTCAGGAGCGCTGTAGAGCCACGTGTTGCGTCTCCACTTGTCTATGGTGTTATTTTTGTAATTGATTCGAATATAGGGTTATTTTTATTAATTCACACGCCAACGGTGTCAAATACACCCAAAACTTGCATGGAATGGCCTTGCCACTTTATAACTGTCGCAAACTTATGTGGTGGACACCGCTGCAGGCTTTGTTGTCCACGTGGTGGACCTATGCTGACATGGCAAGCAGGGGATTGAAAATCACCGGTGCCGATTGTTCTCAGGTGAGATCAATCTGGCAATCTTCACGTAAGGACGGTTGTGATGTGGTATTAGATGCACTAATATAACATCAATTGCTTCCTCTGCTGCTGCTGCTAACGATCCAATCGACAAATTTGTAGCTACTGGAAGCACTAGAATAACTGGTATCATACTATCACATGCATGCTTTCTTTAAACAAAAATCACCGACCAGGCGTCTTACAGGCAGATTGACAGTTAGTTCTGCAATTGAACTAAAATTTCAGATACAAACACCATCAAACTGATGTTAATGCATGACTGAAACGTGCATGGATCCTATGTACCTTTTTTTCTGAAAAGAAAAGGAGAGGCTATGGTTGCTATGAGAATCCAATGTAAATCTATTGTTAAGTTCTAATCTAAGGATGCATCTAGACGTTTGAGGATGGTCGACATTTCGCTGAGTTTCACGTGGTCATTTTCTATGGACGTCACCCAGTGGATCACTGATCCTATTGCCGTTTTAACCATATCTTCTTTTGGCATCACAACCGATGCGGCTTTCTTCTAATCTTCTCTGTCGAATGTCACAAAACTGGGGCATGCATGTTTAAAACATAAAGATTCACACACATCCACCAATCCTTTGTCCATATAAACCCTGACACTAAAACTGAAGGGGAATAATGTAGGTAAGGCATTTGAGAACCCTAAACTAAAAGGAATCTTTGTGACAACCCATCAAACCGAAAGATGGAACTGCCTTCTTATGTGTCATCGAAGTAGAGGGGCACCATGTACTCTCCTTTATGCAACCATCTGTTGGTTAACAACTAGACATATCATATCCAAAATACTATTATTGTACATGCATGCATTCCACTAAATGCATTCATTCCACAATGCTTACCTGCATGCATGGCCCAATGTCGATCCACCAAGCAACACCTAATTAGCACACTAATCCTTCATTTGTGGGGGGTGAGTACACCTGTAGAACCATTGGTATCCATCAAAGAACCAAGTCCCTTCTACATGATGTCCCTACTGAAAAATGGCCTCATGGTACAATCCAACACCCCATGTAGGCATTTTGAAGTGCAAGCCTCCAAAGTCCGAAGGTGAGATAGATTAGCTAGCTCCCAACTCCTAAAGCGAAATGGAGCAATGATTGATCCAGGCATAAAACAATGCTGGAATTAATACCTTAGGATGATTGATTGTGACAGCAACAATTGAAATAAGCCACTGTTTGGAGGGAGTTAGGCCATGTACAGCCTGTTCAAGGCTGGGAGGGACAACCAACCTGATTACCTGACCACATCATTCCATTCTATCCTACTCCAATTTTTTCCCTTCACCAAAGCTCCAACTTGTTGGTATATATTAGAATATATCGCATAGATAAGTGAATCGTAAAGGACTAATTGAGTACCAACCTACCTTAATAGACCAAAAAGCCTAAAATGTGACCTCCACTACTGACTGAACCAGCCCTGATTTGATTTCAGGGAGTTGACTCCTTAGTGTTAAAAAACTTTGGGTTCAGTCCATATATAGGCACCCCACGGAAACTCAAAAAGGGTCAGGAGGTTATACATAGAGGGAGCCTTTACCATTGTAACATATTTATTGAAAAGCAATAAGCGAAGCTGAAGTTCCTTCACATCTCTGTGTTTAATCTACTGTGTGTTCTTGCTTTGTTCTTACGATGCTAGGTATTGTTTACGAGGAAATCACTCGGACTCGACTTGCCAGCGATGGTTACTCAACACGTTATCAGCACGATAAACTCTCATCGCATCGAAAGCTAACCGTCGATGAACGACACTCGTAGATTGAATCGTTTTTCTATATTGCTTTCAATTCAGCAAATTTGGCTTTCTAAATTGGTTTTTCTACGGTACAAATCCGTTCTAATTTACCGCGAGCCGACTTGAAGTCGCCGACACAATGTCGATCAGTCGATTGCATGAAAGATTGGTTGTCGATTGTACTGTAGATTGAAATAGCAAATTCGTTCTATTCTACCGCCAGCCGACTCGAAGTCGCGGCCAAGCCGATCGGTGGTTGTATGAAAGAACGGATGTTGATTGCACCACATAGAAAATTGCCACAATCATCGATCTTGATCCAAAGCCTACATCGCTCGCTGAATGTAAGAAAAGATCATATTAAAAAGATTGAAAGAAAACAATAGAAGCATAATTATTATCTCTAAATAAAAGAGAGGTATTTGGGCCTGTAAACCGCACACCTCCTCATGTGCACCCTCTAGGGCATAAGTGGGTATTTGTTCGAAAGAGAAATGAAAACAATGAAGTTGTAAGACATGAAGCAAGACTCGTTGCACAAGATTTCACTCAATGATCAGGAGTCGATTATGAAGAAACTTATTCCCCGATCATAGGCGGAGCTACCTTTAGATATTTAATCTCAATGACAGTAAACTTGAATTTGGAAATGAAATTGATGGATGTGGTAACTGCATACCTTTATGGGAACTTGGATTCTGACATTCATACGAAGGTACCTAAAGTTATCCCTGTCCCGAACCATGACAGATTAAACAAAAAACTGTACATTTTGTAACTCATAAAGTCACTGTATGGACTGAAGCAATCATGTAGAATGTGGTATAATTGCTTGCACGACTTTCTTTGCAAGAAAGGCTACACAAACAATGAGGATTGTCCCTGTGTTTTTATACGGCGATCCCAGGATAGATTATGTATAATCTCAGTATATGTAGATGATCTGAATATCATTGGGACCATGAAAGATATTAAGAAAGCAAGCTCTTACTTGGAGTCGGAGTTCGAAATGAAAGACTTGGGTAAAACCAAATACTGCCTATGCTTACAGCTTGAGCATACCCCTGAAGGAATTTTATTACATCAGTCAACCTACACTTAGAAAGTGCTAGAATGGTTCGACTGTGAAAATGCATATCCTTCAAAAGTACCGATGGTCGGGAGATCCTTACAGCAGGACAAGGACCCATACGGACCTAAAGAAGAGCGGGAGCAAGTACTGGGACCGGAATTCCCGTACTTGAGTGCAATTGGAGCACTCATGTATTTGGCAAACTGTACTAGACTGGACATTGCATTTGCAGTGAACCTGCTAGCAAGGTAAAGTGCAGAATAAAGGACATTTTCTGATACCTCTAAGGAAGCAAAGATCTTTGTCTATTCTACGAAAAGAACCAAGACCTAACTATGACTGGCTACGCAGATGGTGGGTACCTGTCAGACCCGCATACAGCTAAATCGCAAACAGGCTATATATTCATATGTGGTGGAACTGCAATTAAATGGAAATCATCTAAACAAAGTCTTGTATTTACTTCGATGAACCACTCGGAAATCATAACACTGTACGAGGCCTCACTGGAATGTTCTTGACTTCGGTGGATGATTCACCACATCCAGCAGTCATGTGGGCAAACCCCCACTATTATTGTAACATCCCAATTTTCAGAGCTTTAAAAATCTTTTAAATAGTGATAGAGAGAAAATTCACCATTTGGATTTACTTGAATATTAATTTTAAAAAAAGCTTAATATGGACTTTAAGGACAAATTGATTTAATGTGCTTAATCCCAACATCAACAATTGTCAAAATTATTTTATTTAGATTCTATATGCTTGGATATATTTTATAGAATTTTCTGGAATTTTTCCAAAGTCATTTGCTATTTTCTAATTTCTATTTGCATTTTTTGGATTTATTAAAAAGAAAAATCTATTTGTTTTCCTCGAATAAGAATCGGGCGAAACCTACTACTATTCCAATCCGCCCAACACTATTCCCATTTTCCCCAGCCTCACCCCGCCTTTGCGCCTTGGATCATCGCCGTGGCCCTTCCTCGCAAATCCACCGCCCCTCGTCTCGCGACTCTTCTGCTCGTTGCCGCCAAGGGGCCGACACCGAGTCGTCGTCCCCCGCCTCTCTTCCTCACGCAGCGTGCGTCGCCGCCGCCATTACCGAGCTTCACTCCCAGACGGCAACGGCGATTCTCTCGTCAATTCTCGCGCCAACCCCACCAATCAGAGCCCCACCTAATCCTTATCCATCCTCAACCGAATTAACCTTCAAATCTATCTCTATCTCCTAAAACCCGAAGATCCAGCGTGACCGAGACGGACTCCAATTAGGGATTTCCATGTCGATCGCTCCCGAGCCCTATAAATACCCCTAGGGTCCCCTCGCCCTCCGCATCCCATAGCCGCCTGCCTTATCTCTCGCCCAGAGCCCCACATTAGCCAAAATCTAAATTTCGCCGCTTTGGTTTTTCGGCTTGCACTGCCGCTGCCGCTGCTCACCGCCGCCGATCGATCGCTTCCTTGGGCTCGGTGTCGCCGAGGCCACCTCGGCGCTTCGTCGCCGAACCCGTTGCCGCCGTCCGACAAAGCCAGAATTTCCTCCGCTTCTTCTCCACCGCCGGCCGCCGCTCACTTTCACCGCCGAAGGTCAAGACCGGTGTGCAATAGCGCAAGGATTGTTCTCGTACTTGGTCGCCGGCGACCACCGCCGATCACGGTGACACCTTTGGTCCTCGTGGCGCCATGCCTCGCCATGCTGCGTCACCGCCACCTCGCCTCTGCCGCTTACGCATCATCGCGTGGCGCCAGATCGAGACCAGCCACAGCATGCGTGGCCCAAATCAGGGACCCATGTATTCCATATGTGGTTTTAATTATTTCTTTTTCGGACGCAAGCATTGCGCAATAATTCGATTTTCCTTTATAAAAATAATTCGGGAAATTTAATAAAATCCAAATTAGGATTTGATTTTCAAACTTCAAAGCTCATATCTTTTGCATCCGAACTCCGATTGAGCCCATTCAAATTTGTAAATTCATATAAAATTAAGATTTATTTAATGGTGAATTTTATTTGAATTTTTGGAGTTATTTGCCACTGTTATTTATTTGTTTTTGTTTCTTTTGTCTCGCTTAAGTAGACGCATACTTGGGAATTTTGCGTAAGAAGGAGCACCTCAAGATCAAGACCAAGAAGCTATTCCAAGGCAAGTTATACCTTTGATCATGTTGAACCCAGCTTTTAAAATATTTTGGTTCAATGTATTGCATTCTATTTCGTATTTATTTAAATGCTTTTGGGTGTAGTTATTAATCCAAATTGTTATGCCACCTTGTCTATTGTATGCCATGATCTTTTGTCACCCTAGGTTGGTTAATTATTAGTTGGTATTATCGTAGCACCAAAGTGGGTTGGTTAGAGACGATTAGATCGCTTAGCCATGCCACGAGTCATCATTTCATGGAGAGTTGCAATTATAAACTTGACTAAGTGATTATGGAACATGAAATTGTGTGTGTTGTGTCTTGTTCGTTGATGGCATGTGTTGCACTTAATCAACAGTGGGAAAAGATTTAGACCGAGGCAAGTGGTGGATCCGTGTGAATGGTGGAACTGTGATATAAACTTTGTGATTTGGGTTAAAATCGGAAGTCTTGCCTTGGTTAATTAAGGACTTAACTTTGTGCGCCATTGAACTGGGCTTACTGCATTTATCACATGCCTAGTATGGGTGGGCCTAACTTAGTAAGTTATGGAGTCTTGACATTGACAACTCAAAGTTGTATTTAAACTGTGATGGGTCGGAGGTGTGATATGTCAATGGTTCGCCGCATCCCCGCCCAACGGTGTGTCGCTCCAAGGGTCAGTGTGTACAAATTGGATGGCCCATTGTTTGAGATGAAGTCTCGAAGGTTTTGTTATGGTCATGCTAGCTACCGATTGTATCGTAGGGTAAAGTGTACAACCTCTGCAGAGTGTTTGCATCAATCTATTCAATAGCTGCTATGGACATGCTCGGAATTTCACACGAGGGTAGATTTTCATAAAATAATTGGGAAGGGTCACCGTGTGAGATAACTTGTGCAAATGTGTGAATAACTTGATTAGACTGTGTGTCCTTTGTGAAATCAATTGTTAACTTATTATTGTCTATTTGTTTTGAATTATGCTTTCAATCTATTATTTGTATTCAATTGCAAATGTTGCATTTCGCAAAATAACCACGTAAGCCATTCCTTTGGAATAAGCCATCATCTATAAATTGCATTCTGTGGTATGACTTAAGTATGACTCACTCTTGCTAAACAAATCAATGTTGGAGGAGTGTTTTGAAGAAGAGTTCTACGAAGGTTGATCGTTAGGGTCTTGATCCCAGCAAATTGATGGGAGCCACCGAGTTCATTTCGCCAAGTTTATTTCTTTATTGTCAGCCTTGCATGGCTTAATAAACGTAAAACTTGACCGTAAGGTCCCAACAGTTATTTGTTATTTAAAGGTACTCGTTTATTCTTATATTCGTTGTATGGATGTGATATTTCATCGATGTTGACACTGTGTGCACTAGCGTGATCCTGGACTAGTACAGAATACACAGAGGGTCCAGATTTGCATATTTGGGTCCCGACAATTATCTACGAAGATAATGCAGCTTGTGTGGCATAAGTGTATATGAGTTGTGTGAAGAGTCATCTCACTAAGCATATCAACGCCCAAGTTCTTCTATGCTCACGAATTGCAAAAGATAGATAAAATTAAAGTATTGCACACTAAGTCATGTGAAAATCTTATAGATTTATTCACTAAGTCACTACCAGTGTCTAGCTTTGAAAGATGCATACGTGAAATTGGAATGATGAGACTTAGAGAAGTGCATAATTCAGGGGGAGAATCTCCACGAACTCTTCATTAAAACTTGATCACGAAGATCGAGTACCCAAAGAATAAATCTTAAGATTAAATGAAATTGGGTGGATTGTACTCTTTTTCCCTTGAAGAGTTTTCTTCAAGTCTCTCGGCTAAGGTTTTTAATGAGGCAATTCGTGCAACACAGTAGAACGTATGTCATGTACTCTTTCTCCAAAAATTTTCTCACTGGGTTTTTATGAAGTTTTAACGAGGCATGCACAAGTGAGAATGTGTGCCCAAGGGGGAGTGTTAAAAAATTCTGAGCCCGGCCCATAAGCTGGCCCATGTATGAGCACCCCACGGAAACCCTGGCAGGATCAGGAGTCTATATATAAGGGGGACCCCCTACCATTGTAACACGATTATTGAAATGCAATAAAACGAAGCTTGAAGTCCCCCCATATCTCTGTGTTCAATCTACTGTTGTGTTCGTGTGTTCTTGCTTTGTTCTTACGATTATGAGTATTGTTTACGAGGTAATCGCTCAGACTGAATTCGCCAGCGATGGTACTACCGTCATGTAGGACCGTAAAGGCGACTAGAGGGGATGAATAGGCGCTTTCTCAATTTTTCGCCTTAATCAAATTCAACACGCACTTTTATCCTTTAGCTATAAAAGCTAAGAAGATCAGTAAATACACAGAGGAAGCCTTATGCTGAATTCGATTACCCCCTTAACCACAAGACTCAATAGTGGAGAGTTGATCTCACTGGGCCGGTCGGACCACGTAGGGTCAAGGTCTAACTACTCAAGGCCGGACCGACGACAATTGGCGGCCGATCAAGGCTGTCGGACCGGCGGTGTAAAATCGGTCAAACCGATTTAGTCCAGAGGCAACTCACAATACCCAAATCCAAATTGAAAATTGGTCCAACTTTTGATTCAACCAATGAAACTTGACCAAATTTGGAGCACACCTCCCTAAGGATATCTAAGACCTATTTCTAGCGACGATCGTTCAGATCCACTTCAAAGAATCGATCTCTTAAGGTTTTACCAAAGAAGTGTTCAAAATCTAGAAATAAGAAAATCTTGATCCAAAACTTGCTTGTGGGGGATTGATGATCTAGATGATTCTAAGAGTATTCCCACACATCATAGCAAGGTAAAATCGGTTAAGAGACCAAGCATAAACACCCGGATCAAGGAAGCACCAAAATCATCAAAAGAGAGACGAAAGCAAATGAGACTACACCCTTGAGCAAACATCCATAGATTGATTGATTCAAGATGTTGCTTACAAAGCCACTCCCTCAAGGAGGACAAGAGCTCAATCCAAGAGCACACACAAAATTTCCTGTCCTCTCCAAACCCACACTTTAACAAGGGATTTTGCAAATGAGAGCTTAAGTGCTTCAAGGGTTTTTTTTTCCATCTCCCTTTCTATTTATAGGAGAGGCTAGGGTTTCTTTCAGGGGCTCCCATTAAGACCCAACACAAATGGAACCCATACACACACAAATCTGTTGAAGCAATCACCTGCTTTACCACGTGTAGGTTGATCAGCGGCTCTCATCATGTCGGCAAGTCTCTCCAGTCCGAATCCCATCGGAACCTCCAAGGCACTTGCACCGATTTGAAACAAATCCGCTTGAGTATAAAAACTTGCGTAGTTCTTGTATACTCATGATTATGAGTATATAGAACTTGTGTAGTTCTTGTATACTCAAGTTAAGAGTATATATATAACTTGTGTAGTTGATATATACTCAATTTGTTCTCTCCTTTATCATCATTCAATTTACGAGTAATTAAGTGGTTATCATCAATTACCAAAGAGGGAAAGATTGAGGTACCTTGTCCCACCATTATGAGTTAATGGTATGGTGTGGTAATTAATGATAATCACATTGTAGAACTAACATTTTCCATGAGTTGGATATATAGGTTATGTTTCAGGAGGATGAAGACTTGGGATGATCATGAGTTGATCATCAAGTCGAGATTCAAGCGAAGGATGCATCATGTGTTGATGGAGGTCATCAAGTCAAGAGAAGACCCATCTTGTGTTGATGGAGGTCAAGTGAAGGAATGCATCATGCGTTGATGCATGTGAAGACTCGGGATGAAGAAATCATCATGTGTTGATGATGTTCAAGACAAGATCCCGAAGTGAAGAAATTATCATGTGTTGATGATGTTCAAGATAAGATCCCGAGATGAAGAAATCATCATGTGTTGATGATATTCAAGACAAGATCCCGAAGTGAAGAAATCATCATGTGTTGATGATTGTCAAAGTCAAAGACCCGGACTTGAAGTGTTGATGTGCAAGGCAAAGTTATGACTAGCTAGGGCTAAGGATGCGTTCCTAGTCTTTTACCGGTCTCGGTGTTTGGTTGATAGACCGGATTGCTAGTATCGGATTGCCGTACTATTAAGAGGGGTCTTGACTAGTAGCATGAGTTAGTCATGTGTTGATAGCTCATTGTGTTTGCTCTAGCTCATCTATGCATGGAGCTATTATTTGCGAATGTGTTTTGCAAATAGCCGAGGCTCATGCATTTAATCTTTGTAGCACAGGACTATACTTTGCAAATGTGTTTTGCAAATGGTTGAAGTCCATGCACCTTAGCCTTGTAGCATGATGCTGTTATTTGCGAATGTGTTTTGCAAATAGTTGATGCTCATGTTTGATTTCTTGTAGCATGTGACTTAAGTTTGCAAATGTGTTTTGCAAATGGTGTAAGTCCATGTACCTTTTTCCTTGTGGTATGATTCTAAAAGTTGGCAAATGTGTTTTACAACTTGCTAGGAATCTTGCTATTGATCCTTGTTGGCATAGCTTGTCAATTGGCAAATGTATTTTGCAATTGAAGTTGTTGAAAAGTTGTTGCTGTGCTCTGTCAGGATAATCGAAAGTTCCGGCATTGTATGTGCGGAAGTTCCGATTATCGGACGCTCCGGAATCTCGGCGGAACGTTTTTTTCCAGAGAAGCACCATTTTGGGACTTAGCCAAAATTTGGAGGTGCGGTAGTTCCGCTATGTGTTGTGCGGAACTTCCGAAGATCGGAACTTTCGCAAATTGGTTGGCGGTAGTTCCACACTAAAATTCAAATGACTAGTTTCTCGTCTGAAATAGCCGTTGCTGTGCTTTTCTCTAAGGTGCGGTAGTTCCGGCCTATATATGGCGGAACTTCCGATTTCCCTGATTTTTCAGGGGTTTGTCTCCCAACGGCTAGTTTTTGTGTGTGGGCTATATATGGCCACCTTGGCCGGTTGGGAGAGGTAGCTGGTGCTATTGTTAAGTGATATACTCATTCTTTGAGCTAAGAGCAAGCCTCTATTTTCTTTTGTGCATGTGTTGCACTTGGTGAGAATAGAGAGTAAACCCTAAGTGCATGTGTTGCCTTAGGTAGTGGATTGTGTATCCACGTGAGCGTTGAGACTTGATTAGTTCAAGTGAAAGTTTGGATTCGTTACTCTTGGTGTTTGCCGACACCTAGACGGCGTAGAGGCGTCGTGCCCGGTGATCTTCTCAAGAAGCTTGTGAGAAGGCCTGGCGTATTGTGAGTGGTTTGGTGCTCGCCATCTCCAGAGTGGAGGAAGAGCAACCCTAGTGGAGCGAGGTGTTGGTTCCGTTTGGAACTGGTCCAAGTGTTGGACTTACCTCGGAGGTGTTGGCTTAATTAGTGAAGCCGGTCCAACGTGGTTGGGCTTACCTCAACGTGGATTAGGAGAGACCGGCAAGTCTCCGAACACCACGGTAAAACATAATTGTGTCCATCTTATTTTTACTTGTGCTTTACTTTGAGCAATTTACATTACATGCTTTAATTGCTTATATATCTTTGTATGATTGCTCTCTTGTATTGTCGGTGCACTTAGTTGAGCCTAGTTGATTTAGGTTTTAATTGTGCAAAACCAATTCGCTATTAGCTTCCGCATTTATATATTGGTTTAGCGTGAAAGATTTTTAAAACCGCCTATTCACCCCCCTCTAGTCGGCCACCTCGATCTTACAACCGACCCCAGCGCCGCTTGATCTAACCAGCTGTAACGAACTGCCCGTTCGATCCATCTTGTCCATTATGCACCATGCTTGAGTCACACGACCTCACCCGGCATCTATGATCGTTCTGGACCTCAGCTCTCCAAGCGTAGTCCCGATCCTCCTCGCTGACGCTGTCGTTGACTGCAAGCCACCGCATGAAGAATAGACAAAGAAATCGTCTCTGAGAACAAGTTCTTCACAACTTGACCCACATTAGCTCAACAATGCAATATGCAACAATAAAGCATCGAAACTCATGCATTAAACAACATCAAAACACAACAATGCCAAAATAGCCGAAGTCCAAGTGGAAGCTGGTCTGACCGCCCTACCAAGCCAGTCGGACAGATTTCCCAGCGGTCGAAATGATTCCAAAACGGCGGTCTGACCGCCCCAAAAGACTTAGCCAAATTTCAACTCGAAAATCCGCACCCTCTCTGGAATTTTCTAACTGATAGAACTTTTGACTAGGAGCTCCAAAAATTATGTGACCACATCCAGGAGACTCCCCTCTCATGCCTATACAACCTATTTTTTGCCTAACCCCAAACTCCATCATCAATCAGGTCGTGGGACCGCAAGCATCGCGGCCGGATCGCCACACTACGGCTCTGATCGTGGGCTTGGCGGTCGGACCGCCCATGATCTGACAGCACTGAAGTTTTCCAAAAACGCGAGATTCGTCAAACCAACAGCGCCATTGCCAATTGACTCATCACTCTAAGATCATGCACATATCCCCCACGATATCCACAATCTCCCCCTTGATGGACACATTTGCAATTTCCCAGAAAATGTAGTTTAGTGGTTTGAGAAATAAAAACTCGGTATTTTCGCGCAAATGCACAACTTGGTCCATAAGCAAAAGAAAGCTTAGGAAACGACCAAGCTGGCTTCAGAATAGCATAGGCAAGCGAGATAAGGCAAAGAGAGCACAAAAAGCTTCAATTTCCATAAAGTAGCCAAAAATCTCACTTCGGTCCATATGAAAGAACAAATGTTCTATTTGACCTTTGATCATTGTGAGTCTTCTAGATTTGCAAATAATCAGAAAATGCAATAAAACCAAGAGAAACCACTCACAATGATAACCAATTTCCAGAAAATTCATTTCCCTTTATGACTCCAAAAAGGTCTAAAAACCACATTTTCTCTATTCTTTCTCCCCTTTGACAATGAATTCATCAAGATGCAAGGAAAAAGTTAGAGCATAAAGAAATGGCTATGTTTTTTATTTTGAACTTTAGCAAAAGGAGTTATGAAGATTATCCATGAAGACAGTACAAGTATTTGTAAGACCATAAAGGCGATTAGGGGGGGTGAATAGGCGCTTTCTCGACTTTTTCGCCTTAATCAAATTCAACACGAACTTTTCTCCTTTAGCTATGAAAGCTAAGAAGATCAGTACACGCACAGAGAAAGCCTTGTGCAGAATTCGATAACCCCCTTAACCACAAGACACAAATGTGGAGAATTAATCTCACCGGGTGGTCGGACATCAAGTCGTCGTCCGATGGCCGCCAAGCGGCGGTCCGACCGATTGAAATCGGTTCGACCGGCCGTTAACGGGCGGTCCGAAAGTTGGCGGTCTGACCGCCGTTTCTAAATCGGTCCGACCGATTTAGTCCAGAACCGAAACACAACGCCCAAATCCAAAACGAAATTTGGTCCAACTTTTGATTCAACCAATGAAACTTGACCAAATTTGGAGCACACCTCCCTTAGGATATTAGAGACCTATTTCTAGCGACGATCCTCCAGATCCACTTCACAGAATCGATCTCTGAAGACTTTACCAAAGAAGTGCACAAACTCTAGTGTTGGACCGAAAAGGCGACTAGAGGGGGGGTGAATAGGAGCACGCTCACTTTTTCACAAAATATGAATTCAACACAATTTCACTCTAATAGCTATGATGAAGCTATGAAGATCAATATACCAGTACAGCGGAAGACTAGTATTGAATCCAATTAAACCCCTAAGCAATGCGACAAAAATCAGCAAGAATCAAAACTAACAGAGACTGGCCGGTCTGACCGCTGTTATACTGGCGGTCTGACCGGTACCAAATCGGTCTGACCTCTGGTGTGGGGTGGTCTGACCTCTGGTGTGGGGCGGTCTGACCGGCAGGCTCGAACAGTAAAATCAGCCCGATGACGAAGTTGCAATTAGGTCTAATTTTTGATCCTCAACTCCAAACTTCACGAAACTTTCACACATCTTCTCTATGATATTAAGGACCTATTCCAATCAACAATTATGACAATTCTTGGACGAACAAAGATCTTTTACGATCTGATTGAAGAAGGGTGCAAAATCGGGCAAAAGTGAAAACTAGATCCAATCGCTTGCTCGTGGGTGTTTGATGATCAAATTGATCCTAGATGGGTTCCCACACATTACAGCAAGCTAATCCACGTGAAAGAATCAATCACAAACTCGCGGATCAAAGAAAGCCCTAAAATCACGAAATTGAAAGCAAGAACGAAAAGAGACTTATCTCAAGCAAACCTTGCATAGATTAAGAACGTGATCGTTGCTGGATTACACCCACACCATCATGAATCAGTGGTCAATCCAAGATCACGAAATTCACCTCAAACCATAAAGAGCCCTAGCCTCCACCTCAACTCCCCCTAAGCCAATTATGGTTTGAAACATAAAAGAGGCGAGAGATGAAAGAGCTAGGTGGTGCAGCCACCACCTCCCCCTATTTATAGTGGAGGCCTAGAACTCCTAGGGTTTGACTCCATTGGGCTCCCGTTAAGGCCCACTAACAAACGGGTCACACACGCACGCTTCGCAAAGCGCCGCCTTTAACCTTTGACCTAAACCGCTTCACCATGCGCCATGAATTTGCCAATAGGTTACCCTTGTCCATCTTGTGTCACGCTTGAGTCATTGACCTCACCCGCATCGCCGATCGCTCGACCTCAACTCTCCAAGTCTAGTCCCGATCCTCCTCGCCGTTGGCCGTCGTTGACCACCAAGCAACCTGCACAACCATAGACAAGCAAACACGTATTCGGGAATAAGTTCTTCACAACTTGACCCATGTTAGTCAAAACATGCATCATGCAAACCATATGCCACGATATCAATGACTTTGACCTAACAAAACAACATCGCCACGGTTGGCCGACGTTCGTCAATACCGGCCGACCGCTCCATGTGAGCCGGTCGACCGCTCCTCGGAGCGGTCGGACCGCTCCTCGTGAGCGGTCGGACCGCCTTAGGACTTAGCCAAATTCATACCTCAAATTCAAACCTTCGGAAATTAAAACGAATAGAACTTCATCGAGACTCCAAAATCATGAGACCAAGTGCATTGAGATCCCCTCACTTGCCTACAACACCTATTTTTGGCCCACTGTTTGACCACTTTAGGTCACAGCCGGTCCGACCGCTCCACATGGCCGGTCCAACCGATTTGGGACCGGTCGGACCGCCGTGCTAGGACCGGTCGGACCGCCTCGTCTGAAATGCTCAAGCTTTGTCGAAAACTCGTGAAACGACAAACCGTAAACACCATTGCCAATTGTCACATCATCCTAAGATCTGGAGCCTATCCCCATGATATCCACAATCTCCCCCTTGATGAACACATTGGCAATTATCCAGAAAATGTAAGTAAGAGGTTTGAAAACGAGTTTACCCGCAGTTTTCGCACAAAGGCACAACTTGGTCCATAAGCAAGAAAAAGTAATAAAAATGACCAAGCTGGCATCAGAATAGTATAGGCATGTGAGATAAGGCACAAAAAAGCATAAAAACTTTGATTTCCAGAAAAGAGTCAAAATTCTGACATGAGGTCCATATGAAAGAACAATTGTTCAATTGACCTATGATCATTGTGAGGATAAAAGAATGCAATTCAAGTTCAGAATATACAATAATACAATAAGAAAGCAACTCAAGAACTCCCCCTCACTATGATCCTCAAATTTCAGAAATTTTCAAATTTCCAGTTTCTCCCCCTTTGTATAATCTTCTCCCCCAACAATGAAATATCTTCTCATTAACAATTGGCAATGGTGTTTACGGTTTGTCGTTTCACGAGTTTTCGACAAAGCTTCAGGCATTCTGGACAGGGGCGGTCCGACCGGTCCTAGCACGGCGGTTCGACCGGTCCCAAATCGGTTGGACCGGCCATGTGCTTGCATCGGACCATTGTGACCTAAAAGTGGTCAAAACGAGCTGGGCCAAAAATAGGTGTTGTAGGCAAGTGAGGGGATCTCAATGCACTTAGTCTCATGATTTTTAGAGTCTCCAGTAAGAAGTTCTATTCGTTTTTAATTTTCAGAAATTTTCAAATTTTCAGTTTCTCCCCCTTTGTATAATCTTCTCCCCCAACAATGAAATATCTTCTCATTAACACATCTTCTCCCCCTTTGACAATGGATTCATCAAGGAATCACGCCTTCCTCTCATCCAGAGATAACAAATATAGAATAAAGAAAGAAGCATAAACAAAAGAAGCATAAAGAGGAGTATGCATGAGGTGCAATGGAGTGGCTTCATTTTTGTATTTTTTTTTTCAATTTTTGATTACAAGAAGCTTTGGAGATTACCCAAAAGAGCTAGCCAGTATTTCTAATATTGCACAAATAGCATATCAAGCCTGACAGCGCTAGCAAGATCATGGTAAGACATGTATATCAAAGCTAAGCACAAAGGCTCAAAAGTAAAGCAGTAGATTTGATCAATTTAAGCAACGCTCAAATTCAAGAAGTTCATCAACAGGATCCTAAAGTGAAATTGGCCATGTCAAAATGTCAAAGTGAGATCAAAAATCTAACAAAGACCACATTAAGAGTCAATCAGGTCCTGTATTGAATCATTTTGCTCAATATTTTGTAAAAGCCCATTTGTCAATATTTTTCTCATATGCATTGAATATTGAAGTTGACTAATGATCTAACTTAGTGATAAGATCCTGGACTAGGAGCCATCCACAAACTCATCCTAAGCTTCGACCAGAAGTTGATTAAAGGTATATCTTAGTAAAGAAGATTCTGGACTAGGAGCCATCCACAAACTCTTTCTAAGCTTCTACCAGGGCGACAAATCTTGAGGTTCATGTCATTTCTGACAAGCAGTCCCCATGAGATCGACTGGTTCATCAAACTATCTCCAAGTTCATGTCATTTGACAAGCAGTCTCGTAAGAATAGTTTGGCACAATTTAAGCATAAGACAATCTTGATTTTCATTTTTCACATCAGCAGTTTTAGAATCTCAAGAACACAAAAGCTCAAGTAATGGTCAATTCTAGATCAAAGAGCTAACAAAGCAATTCAGCAGGCCAATGTCACAAGAGGAGCACTAATTACGCAACTCGCTAAAACATCCACAAATTGCAATTTTTAGTTTGAGTTGTTTAAAAGGTTCTAGCTCATATAGCAAAGACTTAGCTACACATGTAAAAGCATGATAATTCTAGCAAGTCAAAGAACTAGACATGACATTGAGCAAGAATTGAAATACAAAAGCTCTAAAGGGTAATAGGCAAAGCTTCATCAACTTTAAAAGATAAGTGAAAATCTTATATTACAATGCATCTTTTGGATTTTTCATACCATTTGTTGTAACCACTTGATGGGGTTTCTATATGAATGCAATATGACACAATGAGATGCAATTAAAAGCCTAAAAACCTAAAAGTTCGAAAAGATCACTAAGTTCGGAAAAGAACAATAAAAGATCAAAAGAACAAGGAAAGATAAGAAAAGATCAAACTCCCCTCAAACCAACCCATAAGGATAAATTACCCTAACTCGCTTCTTAAGGAGGAAAACTGGTTTGATCTAAAGGCTTGGTAAGAATATCGCCAATTGAGCTTGGACTCTCTGAAGTGCATCACAATATCACCTTTTTCAACATGATCTTTAAGGAAATGAAAGCGAATGTCTATGTGCTTAGTCCTAGAATGTTGCAATGGGTTTTAGCAATATTAATAGCGTAAGTGTTATCACGAAAAGAGGAACACTAGCAAAGTTTAACCCATAATCTTTCAAAGTAGACGCTATCCACAAAATCAGCTCTGAGAATTAGCAAAGAGCCTACATACTCCGCCTCGGCGATGGATTGTGCAATGTAAGACCGCTTCCTAGAAGACCAAGATACAAGAGAAGTGCCTAGGAAGTGACAAAGCTCGAGGTACTCTTCCTATCTAACCGACACCCGCAAAATCGAATCAAAAATCTCTAATGGACAAAGTCAAGAGCAGAATACCAAATGCCATATAGGAGGGTAGAGTGTAAATACCGAATATGCGCTTAACGGCTTGGCGATGGGAAGTTCTCGAGACGCTCAAATCTTGCACAAAGACATACCGTAAAGTGAATGTCCGGTCTCGAGGCCGTCGATACTGTAAGGGAGCCGATCATGCTGCAGATTCGCGTTGATCCACGACTTCTCCTTCCTCATCCGGATCCAAAAAATCGAAGTTGCCATGGGAGTGGAAATTGGCTTGCAAATCACCCATGTTGAAGCGCTTGAGTAGATCTTTAGTGTACTTCGTCGATGGATGAAAGTTCCTTCCTTGCATTGCTTGATTTTAAGTCCCAAAAGTAATTAAGCTCTCCCATCATACTCATCTCAAATTCCTCGACATAGTGTCGGAAAAGTCGAAACAAGAGCATTAGAGGAACCACCAAAGATAATATCATCCACATAAATTTGAGCAAGCAGAAGTCATTGTCACGCCTAAGAGTAAATAGAGTTTTATCCACTTTACCCATCTCAAAATTATTTTTAAGCAAGAAGGTCTTAAGTCTATCATACTGTGCTCTAGGGGCTTGTTTAAGACCATACAATGCTTTAGATAGCTTGAAAACACGATTTGGATATTTAGGATCCTCAAAACCAGGGGGTTGCTTAACATACACTTCCTCATCTATGAAACCATTTAAAAAGGCACTTTTAACATCCATCTGATATAATTTAAAACCTTTTGATGCAGCAAATGCAAGCAGAATGCGAATGGCTTCTAGTCTAGCAACAGGAGCAAATGTCTCATCAAAATCTAACCCCTCAACTTGGCTGAAACCCTGAGCTACCAATCTGGCCTTATTTCTAACCACAGAACCATCCTCACCTTGTTTATTCTTAAACACCCAACGGGTTCCTATAACATTATGACCACTAGGAGGTTCTACTAGGTTCCAAACTTTGTTTCTTTCAAAATTCTCTAACTCCTCATGCATGGCATTTACCCAGCTAGAATCAGATAAAGCATGTGATATATCGCGGGGTTCAAAAGAAGCAACAAAAGCCGAATGAGAGTAGAGATTTGGATCATTATACCTGGAGCGAGTGACTCGCTCATGTAGATTACCTATTATCTGTTCCGGAGGATGCTGTCTCTGAATGCGAAGTGGAGCGCCCGGGTGAGATGTCGTTTCTTCGACCTCCGCAGTACTACTGATGATGATGATGCAGCAGGAGCCTCAACTGAAGGTGAAGTAGACGTGGCAGGTGTTCTTGTATCAATATGGGCACCTCGGCAGCAGCAGATGAGGGAATGACATTAGCTTCGTCCTCATCTTCCTCCACAAAAATACTCTCTCACACCAGAATCATCTCAGAGCAATTGATCTAGCTCGAGGCTAGTCTCATCAAAAGTGACATTACAAGTCTCCAGAATAATGTTAGTCTCAGTATTAAAAACTCGAAAACCCCTCGAATGAGCAGGATAACCCAGAAATACCCCATCAAAAGTTCTTGATTCAAATTTATCTAAGTTGCCTGTCTTAAGGATAAAACATTTTGATCCAAAACTCAAAATGCGAAACAGAGGGTTTTCTACCAAAACGAAGCTCATAAGGAGTCTTGCCTAAAGAAGGTCTCAAAAAGACACGATTTGCAATATGGCAAGCAGTAGCAATAGCTTCGGCCCAAAATCTCCTCGGTGTGCCATACTCATCTAGCATCGTCCTAGCCATTTCGACCAAGGTTCTATTCTTCCTTTCCACCACGCCATTTTGTTGAGGGACGTGTGGAGAAGAGAACTGATGCTCAATACCACGCTCAGCACAAAAAGAAGCAAAGAAGCATTTTTGAACTCCGTGCCATTATCATCGCGAATCGCTCTCAAAGCACCAGGAAGCTCAGAAGCCAAACGAAGAACAAGGTCATGAAAATAACCAAAAGCTTCATCTTTTGAAGTAAGAAAGAACACCCAAGTATATCTAGAAAGATCATCAACTATAACAAGAATATACCATTTTCCACCGATCGACGGACTCTAGCAGACCAACAAGATCCATATGAAGCAAGCGTCCCGGTCCGTCTACCATAACCATAGTCACAGAAGGGTGAGGCGGCAACTTGTTTGCCATGCCTACAGGGCGCACATACAGCATCTTTGACAGCTTTGAGTTTGGGCAAACCTCTCATAAGATCAAGGTTGCTAACTCGCGTCAGATGATCAAAACCAATGTGCCCCAAACGTCGATGCCAAAGCCAGAAATCAGAAGAAGATGTAAGCAAACATTTAAGAGATCCAAGAAGAGATTCTCAAAATCACCTCAAAAATTCTACCAACTCTAGAGATTCCAAACACAAGCTCACCAGTAGAATCAAGCACACGACAAGCATTTTTCTTAAAAACAGTCTCATAGCCATCATCAAGAAGCTGAGAAACAGAAAGAAGATTATACCTAAGCTTGTCCACAAGAGCGACATCCTTTAGAATGAATTTGTTGTTTACCCTAATTGATCATGTTCCTTCAATTCGCCCTTGTGTATCATCTCCAAAAGTGATGAAGTCATCACCATTGCCGCGTGAAAGAGGTAAACCATTTTGAGTTCCCGGTCATGTGGCGTGAACATCCGAATCAACGAACCACGTGTTCTTCCCTTTCCGCGATAATCCTGAAAATCAAGGAACAAAAGAACGATGTGTCTCAATACTGGGATTAGATAAACATGATTTAGGAATCCAGTACTGAGACACACGTCTGCAAGGAGTATACAAACCAGAAGTAGTATCCTTGATTTCATCTAACATTCGGTTATGAGCAATGTTTAAATTAAAATGAGACTTGAACTGTCCATGAGCGGTTCGATCAAGATTGGGTCAAGGTCGATCCGGCGACCAAAACGGTCGATCGGTGATCACCAATGATCGATCACCATCGATAAACATTAGAATTAGGATATTTAGAAACATAATGATTTGCATGAGAGACAAATCCTAATCCAGGTTTATTCTTTTCAATGTTACCATGTCTCATAGAAGCTCTAGGTTGCATGAATGAGATTCTATCAAAACTTTTCCTATCATTTTTCAACCTACGCCAATAGAATTCAATCAAATTTCCACCTTTTTTGCAATAAGTGCAATGGTACTTGGTACCACTAGAAGAAGCACCATTTGAATTAATACAAGGTTGGGCAAAACTGCAGATTTAAAAGATGTTTTTGCAGTTGGGTTTTGAATTCAATTAAACCTTTTTCCAAGACTTGAATGACTTTTGGGTTTGAATTGTCTTGAAAAGAATTGAATCCTAAACCTTGCTTCTTATAAGGAGTTTTAGACTTGTCAAGAATCATGTTTAATTGTTTCTTACCTTTAGAAAATTTCTCTAATGTATCATGAAGGTAAGCATTTTCTTTTCTCAAGTTAACACAAGCATCACAAGTTTTATTCATAGATTTCTCCTTATACGAAGCAATTTCAAGCTTAAAAGCGGAACATGAAGCACAAGTAGTATTTTCAATATTGTCCTTAAGCTTAGCATATTTGACTCTAGCAGCTTCTAAGATATCTTTGATTTCACGTTCCTTTTCTAAACATGAAGTGCAAGGGCTAGATTCAAACACATCAAAAGCAATCAATTTACTAGATTCTAAACATTTTTCACAAGGAGCACTTTTAATTTCATTCAGTTCAGATCTAGCATTCTCAAGTTGTTGTACAGAAATATTATGAGCAGTTTGTAACTTAGTAATTTCTGAGTGCATAGCATGACAAGATAAACATTCATCAGGTTCAAGAGTCTTAGCATTTTTAAGCTCTACTTTCAGTTTGTTAATCTTTGACTCTAATTTCTTATTTTTTGTCATAACAGATTCTAGCGCTTCATCTTGACTAAGCAATTGCTCAACTATAGAATCATATTTAGCAGAAAGCTCATCATAAGTAAAAGATACCTCTTCATCATCAATGTCGTCGGTGTCAGCCATGAAGCACATACCAGTGAAGTCTTTGGCCTTCCCTTTCTTTTTGCCTTGAGGGATCTCCTCCTCCTTGTCCTCCTCACTCCCAGTATCCACATCGCTCAAGGATTGATCCTCAAAAGCGGCAAGGACCCGGTGAGCAGCCTTCACAAGCTTATTTGCCTCATACCTTGATTTGTTGAAAGGAGGCTTCTTCCAAGCTGGCTTTCCTTCCTTATGATTGCTCTTACCTTTCAGCTTGGGACAATTTGCGGATATGATTGAGCTCACCACATTCATAGCATGTTACCGACCACCTCTCTTTTGTTTCTCACATTATTGTAGGCCGTGTGAATTTCTTAGCTAGAAGAGCTAACTCTGTTTCGAGAATATTTTCAAGCTCCTCTTCATGAATAGCGGATAAACAAGCAAATGAAAATCCGTAAGAAGATTCACAAGAGTCATCAAAAGCCTTTTGAGAGGATCGCTACCAAAGCTAAATTATCTTTCTTAGGATGATCAACTCTTTTAATTTCATGAGTCTTGAGTTTACTATAAAGCAATTCTAAAGTAAGACTTGAAAGATCAACATTTTCTTCTATAGCAAGTAGCTTTCATCTCCCACTCCTTGGTGTTGATTGCAACCAAGAGATGGGTGGCATTTTCGATTGAGAATATTCAATATCAACACTTTCATTTGATTAATTACTTTATTAAAGCGATCGAAAATGTCATCGATGCTCTCTCGTGACGCATCTCGAATTTATTGTACTCACGCTTGTAAACAGTTTGACGCACCTTTTTGATTTGGGACGAACCCTCATGATATGTTTCGAGAGTGTTCCAAATTTCATGCGCAGTTGAAAGATTGCAAATTCTATCATATTCTTGTCTACCAAGTGCACCATATAAAAGATTCTTAGCCTTATTGTTGTTAGCCAAAAGAATTGCAGAAGCAGGTGTAGCAATTTCAGGAATAACCAATGGGCTCTAACAACATCCCAAATAGCTTGTCCCTCGCTCTCAAGAAAGACGCGCATACGATTCTTCCAATAGGCATAGTCGTGCCCATCGAAGATATGCGGTTTAGTAGAAAACTTATCCATCGCCAAAGTTCAAAGGACCGGTTAAGATCAAGATTGAACTAACCGGCTCGATACCACTTGTTGGACCGTAATGGCGACTAGAGGGGGTGAATAGGAGCACGCTCACTTTTTCACAATTTATGAACTCAATACAATTTAACTCCAGTAGCTATTAGAAAGCTATGAAGATCAATATACCAGTACAGCGGAAGACTAGTATTGAATCCAATTAAACCCCTAAGCAATATAACAAAATCAACTAAGATTACCAAGACTCACAGCACGGGCGGTCTGACCGTTATACTCAACCGGTCGGACCGATTGTCGCGGTCGACCGACGTTGTCTTGGGCGGTCGGACCGCTCCAAAATCGGCTCGACCGGTGATGATGAAGGTCCGACCGGCCGACTCGAACCGATCCGCAATGTAAAATCACCGATGACGAAGTTGCAATTAGATGAAACTTTTGATTCTCAACTCCAATCTTTATGAAACTTTGCACACACCTTCTATATGCTATTGAGGACCTATTCCAATCGAATATTATGATAATTCTTGGAACGATCTTAAGCAATTGACAATTGATCAACAGGAGGTCTAAAACCGGGCAAGAACGAAAACTTGATCCTAAAGCTTGTTCGTGAGAAATTGATGAACAAGATGATGCTAGATAGATTCACACATATCACAGCAAGCTAATTCACGTGAAAGAATCAATCACAAACTCGCGGATCAAGGAAAGCCCTAAAATCACCAAATTGAAAGCAAGAACGAAAAGAGACTTATCTCAAGCAAACCTTGCATAGATTGATTTCGTGATTGAAGCTGGATTACATCCACACCATCATGGATCAGTAGACAATCAAGGATCACGAAATTCACCACAAACCATCAAGAGCCCTAGCCTCCACCTCAACTCCCCTAAAGACAATTAGGGTTTTGAAACATAAAAAGGCGAGAGAGAGAGGTGCAGCCACCATCTCCTCCTATTTATAGTGGGGGCTTAAAACTCTTAGGGTTTGACTTAATTGGGCTCCCGTTAAGGCCCACTAACAAACGGGTCACATATGCACGCTTCGCGAAGCGCCGTCTTTAACCTTTTGACCTAAACCGCTTCACCATGCGTCATGGATTTGCCAATAGGTCACCATTGTCCATCTTGTGTCACGCTTGAGTCGTTGACCCCACCCGGCATTGTCGATCGTTCTGGACCTCAACTCTTCAAGTCTAGTCCCGATTCTCCTCGCCGTTGACCGTCGTTGACCACCAAGCCACCGCACAACCACGCACAAGAAAACACGATTCGGAACAAGTTCTTCACAACTTGACCCATGTTAGTCAAAACATGCATCATGCAAATCATATGCCATGAAACCAATGACTTTGACCTAACAAAACAACATCGCCACGAAGATGGCCGACGTTCAAGTAGTTACCGGTCTGACCGCTCCAGGTGAGCCGGTCAGACCGCCCCATGGCCGGTCGGACCGCTCCCTGTGAGCCGGTCGGACCGCCACCAAGGACTTAGCCGAATTTCATACCCTCAAAAACCGAAACCTTCTGGAAACTTAAATCCAATAGAACTTCTTACTGGAGACTCCAAAAATTATGAGACCAAGTGCATTGGGATCTCCTCACTTGCCTACAACACCTATTTTTGGCCCAGCTTATTTTGACCACTTTGGTCATCGCCGGTCCGATCATTTCACATGGCCGGTCCGACCGATTTGGGACCGGTCGGACCGCCGTGCAAGGACCGGTCGGACCGCCTCGTCTGTAATACACAGAACTTTGTCGAAAACGCGTGAAACGACAAACCGTAAACGCCATTGCCAATTGTCACATCATCCTAAGATCTGGGACATATCCACATCTGTAGTGATCACATCGTCATCGGCTAGCACGACATAAGGATTTTTTACCTTAAGCCAAATTGTGTGCCCTTGAGCCTCGATGTAGGCCTGCATTCGGGCCTTCCAATAAGCAAAATCAACTCCATCAAAAACATGTGGTTTGGTTGAATACTTGTCAGTCGTCATGGCTCCAAAGACTGGTTAAGATCTATGAAAAGAGCTAACCGGGATCTGATACCACTTGTAGGACCGTAAAGGCGACTAGAGGGGGTGAATGGGCGCTTTCTCGATTTTTCGCCTTAATCAAATTCAACACGCACTTTTATCCTTTAGCTATAAAATCTAAGAAGATCAGTAAATGCACAGAGATAGCCTTCTGCTGAATTCGATTACCCCCTTAACCACAAGAATCAATAGTGGAGAGTTGATCTCACTGGACCGCGGACCATCAGAGAGTCAAGGTCTGATCGCTTAGCGATCGGACCGGCGCACAATTGGCGGTCTGACTGTCGGGCGGTCGGACCGGCGGTGTAAAATCGGTCAGACCGATTTAGTCCAGAGGCAACTCACAATGCCCAAATCCAAAATAAAAGTTGGTCCAAATTTTGATTCAACCAATGAAACTTGACCAAATTTGGAGCACACCTCCCTAAGGATATCTAAAACCTATTTCTAGCGACGATCGTTCAGATCCACTTCAAAGAATCGATCTCTTAAGGTTTTACCAAAAAAGTGTTCAAAACCTAGAAATATGAAAATCTTGATCCAAAACTTGCTTGTGGGGGATTGATGATCCACATGATTCTAGGAGTATTCCCACACATCATAGCAAGGTAAAATCGATCAAGAGACCAAGCATAAACACCCGGATCAAGGAAGCACCAAAATCATCAAAAGAGAGAAGAAAGCAAATGAGACTACACCCGTGAGCAAACATCCATAGATTGATTGATTCAAGATGTTGCTTACAAAGCCACTCCCTCAAGGAGAACAAGAGCTCAATCCAAGAGAACACACAAATTTTCCTCTCCTCTCCTCTCCTCTCCAAACTCTAACCCTAACAAGGGATTTTGCAAATGAGAGCTTAAGTGCTTCATGGGTTTTTTTCCATCCCCTCTTTCTATTTATAGGAGAGGCTAGGGTTTCTCTCATGGGCTCCCATTAAGGCCCAACACAAATGGGACACATACACACACAAATCTGTTGAAGCAATTGCCTGCTTCACCACGTGTTGGTTGATCAGCGGCTCCCATCATGTCGGCAAGTCTCTCCCGTCCGAATCTCATTGCAACCTCCAAGGCACTTGCACCGACCCCTGCGCCGCTTGATCCAACCAGCTACAACGAACTGCCCGTTCGATCCATCTTGTCCATTCTGCACCATGCTTGAGTCGCACGACCTCACCCGGCATCCATGATCGTTCTGGACCTCAGCTCTCCAAGCGTAGTCCCGATCCTCCTCGCCGTTGACGTCGTTGACCTGCAAGCCACCTGCACAGCAATAGACAAAGAAATCATCTCCGGAAATAAGTTCTTCACAACTTGACCCACATTAGCTCAACAATGCAATATGCAACAATAAAGAATTGAAACTCATGCATTAAACAACATCAAAACACAACAATGCCAAAATGGCCAAAGTCCAAGTGGAAGCCGGTCTGACCGCCCTACCAAGCCGGTCGGACCGATTCCAAAACGGCCGTCTGACCGCCCCAAAAGACTTAGCCAAATTTCAACTCGGAAATCCGCACCCTCTCTGGAATTTTCTAACTAATAGAAGTTTTGACTGGGAGCTCCAAAAATTATATGACCACATCCAGGAGACTCCCCTCTCATGCCTACACAACCTATTTTTGGCCTAGCCCCAAACTCCATCATCAACTGTGGCCGGTCGGACCTGCAAGCATCGCCGGTCGGACTGCCACACGGCCGATCTGACCGGCGGCTTGGCCGGCCGAACCGCCCATGACCTGACAGCACTGAAGTTTTATGAAAATGCGAGATTCGTCAAACCAACAACGCCATTGCCAATTGACTCATCACTCTAAGATCATGCACATATCCCCACGATATCCACACGTCATTTGCACGTCGGTACTCCCGATTTCTCTGACAAGGCAGTCATTCAATTCCATTCAATTCTAAATCTACTTTGGGTGGTTTCTTTGGTCAAGTTGATCCTTGTTATATTTGTCAGCAACCCTCAAGTACTTTCTTAGCACCATGTGTCATTCAAGTGATATTCTTTCAAATGGTAGCTTCTCTTAATCATCTCGACCTCGGCATGAGATTCATTTTTACACATGATATCATCTTATTCCTTCAAAGTGATATCTAATTTCATTCCTTGCCGGTCATATTTTCCTTGACCAAGCTCAAGTGCTCTCCATGTACGAGTGGATTCTCTCTTTTCCTGTAACATCCTGGCTGTTCGGAAGCCAAAATGTTACCTAAAGGACCTAAAATACGACCATAATTCAGAAATACTTTAAACACTAACTCATCTAAAGGCATAAAGGGAACATCACGCAATAGAATCAACACAGGAATAAAACCAATCCAATTGAGTATAATAAGGGGGTGATCTAAGACCACAAGCAGTACTTAAATAAACATATCATGGAGAGAAATATCAATCACTTCTAACTTTATTTGTTACAGTTTATCAATGGACGAATGGGAGACATAATCAAAACTTATTATTGAAAATAGAATATAGTGCTCTGAGTGAATAGTGCTTGTCTACTCCCTCCCAACACGACCATCGTAAACGATCACCTAAATAAATAAACAAAGCAAGAATGAGCCGAGACTCAGCAAGTACAGTAATTAATTGGTGTCCAAAATTGCCCACATTGGAATGGTGGGTCTTGCGTGCCCATACTGGAGTTGATGGCTCTTTACAAATCTACTCCCGTGGATGGAATATGAACAACACACGAATGGAATGAAACATATGCAATGAACGTCACCACTTTCTTCCACATGGATTGCCAATTAAGAACGGAATAGGTAGCATTGAATATGATACTGGATCGCAAGATTAACAATATGACAACAATCATTCATCAGGAATCAATATATGGTAATGCATTGTACTTGCCTTCCGCGTTGTGACGCGCTATGAGTCAACGAAGGCGCTCCTACACTCGTCGCCTCGCTGCCTACATAAATATGTACTCGAAATAATAACAACATGATACGGAACAAAGCTACTGATGAACTACAATAACTCCTTGACTATCCAATACAACGAATAGACCCAAAACTGAAATCAGACAATACATCCACCTGAAACGACTCTAGACAGCGGCACAGAAAAATTTATATCTATTGATCTGGGACTCGGAACGAGATGAGTACAGTGCCCAACGAAACTTAACGAGCAAACCTACAAAATTCTAGTTGACAACATTTCCTGATTCGACTAAAATAATTAACTAAACAGTAGGTGAATATGCCTAACAGAAATCTGTCCAGACGAACAGAACAGCAGTAAAGAACGGATCATAACTTTTAATCTACAACTCCAATTTAAGTGATCTTTATCAATCTGGAAATATTATAAAATTTTCTACAATAACCTAGTTGGGTGAAAACCATGAATCTTCCATTAACTTATTCATATTTTGAAAAACAACTAGACAGTTCATTCTCGACAGGCAGTCAGGACAGCGTGGAAAGATTATAGCATAACTTTTGAACCGTAGATCAGAATCTACTGATCTTGGCGGCTATGGAAATCTAAGAACATAATCTTCAAAACTCTAGGAGAGAAAACCTCCAGATCGGCCTCTAAGAAGCTGAAACCGGCCAAGCAACATACTGGACAGATTCTGGAAAACTAACACCAACATATCGATCCAATCAATCTAGTCGAATTCGCATCTAAGCAACATAAAACAGCGGGGAGAGCATCGCTCTACCCTTGGAGAACCCAGGAAGGCGACGAACGATGCTTGGGGAAGATGATCCCCCTTCTCTTCACCCTCTCCTTCCCTCTGTTGGCCGACGTCGCTGCTGTCCTCCTCCACTTTTCTTGTGAAGGCCGGCAGCGGGGAGCTCTGTTGGCGAGACGGGGAGGCACCACAGCAGGGGGCGGCGCCAGGAGCAGAAGGGGAGGCGCCAAGATTGGGAGGGGTGGCGGCTTGGGGGGAGGGGGAGTGGGGGAGGCGCCTAGGGTTAGGGGCGCCTCCCCCCCTTTGGCCGGCCCCCTAGGTCGGCTCCCCCTCTTGGCCCTCCTGGGTCACGGCCCAGGTTGGCGAAAAATAATAGAAATCCCCCTCTTTAAACATGAAATTCTAGTTCTTTAATTGTCTTTTCTTCCTCCTGCTTCTTTTGAAATTACCCGATTCGTTTCCTGGGTATTACATTCCCTCTTCTCTTTGGATGCTTTCTTTGAAGATCTTTGCGAGAGAAGTTCAAGCTCCTTGCAATCTTAAGTCTTGTCAACACGTGGTATGTACAAGTGATGTTCAAGGACTATCGTTCAAGTGTGATCCACATATGGACATTTTTTGTGTCAAATATCAAAGAAGTAAAGAGGTTGAAATCATCATGAGTTTTGGATGGATATATCTCAAATAGATGACAACATGGAAGAGAATCATTTGTGTGTCAAATTAAAAAAATGCAAGAGGAACTTTTGTGTAAGGGGTAGTTTTTTTCTCTTTGTGAAAAACTTATTAAGATTTTTGGCTTACTTAAAAAGGGGTAAAGTATTAGTATTGGAAAAATTATTTTACCTATTTTTCTAAAATGATTTATGAATCTTGTGAATGCATGTTTTTCATTCTCATTTGCTTCACTTGATATCTTTGGAGTGAAATTGTCAATGATAGTCAAAAGTCAAAATCTCGTTTTAAAGGCTCAAATTTGTTAAAAGCTAGATAAGAGTACTTAAATATGTATTTCAAATGTTTTCCAATGATTTTGAAGTAAAAAATTTCTCTTTTAGAAAACAAATATCAAATTTGGCTTCAAAATGATCTTGTTTTTATTTAAATGACATATTTTCATAAATCAAAATCTATTGAGTTTTTAAAAAATTTCTATACCAAACTCGTAGGTTTGATCATTTCAAACATTTCTATAGTTCAAAGTTTTTACAAAAACCAATCGTCAAAAAGTTATATTCATTTGAAATTCATCGAAAAACTAGTTTTGAACTAAAGTGACATATTCTTGCATATAGTGAGTTTCGCTATTAGAGCCGAATTTCTTAGTGTATCTTGGATTAAAATAGTATTTCTAACTAATACAAAGACAGGAAAGTGAAAAACTCTATGAAATTCAAATTAGTTTGCATTTTGAACCTTTAATGCTAAATCATTCTCTTTTCTTTCCTACAAAACGCATTTTGCCATATCTTTTGAAAGAAAAATCTTTTTTTCAAAAATTATTTTTGGAACACATTTTAAATAGTCCAAACCTAAATTCTGGAAAGTTTCAATGATTTTGGACTTCACATGAAAATATTTTAATTTTTCTACTCGTGGAACAAAAATCATGCCTTCAAAGCTCAATTTGGCATATCTTTTGAATGGAGAATAATTTTTTGAAAAATATTATTGGAATTGTTTCTAAGGAGTCCAAAGTTTGTTTCTGTCAAGTTTGAAATAATTTGGACTTGATTTGAAATAGTTTTGACTTTTTCTCCCTTTGATCAATATGTTGAAAAATCAGACATTTGCATGTTTTGAGCTAATTTGTGATTTTTCTGTCTTCAAATTGATTCATAATTGGAGGGAGATATAATTATGACTTTTAATTCTCTATAGCTGATCTTCTATTGCAAATTTTCTCAAATTTATTGGAACTGTTTTGACATATTTTTCATTATGTTTCGAAGCTCGAATGAAATGTCAAAATCTGAAAACCTAAAATTTTCAGCTTTTCTGAAACTTTTTGATTTTTATATCTTCAAAATGGTAGACATTTGGTTGAGCTTCCCAAGATAAAAAGTGTGTTTATTTACAAGGACCAGCTCCATGATTTATCTCAGATTTTTTGGAGCTTTTTTCCATACATTTTCAAATATTTTAAGAAATTTTTTAGCTCAACATGATTTTCAATTTGTGAAAATGAGCATCACATCTTCATGAAAAATATTTCTTGAGAATATTTCAAGAGGTAGATTATTTGAATGTGTTTCAAATATTATTTCCATTAGTTAAACTCAAATATGGCCTGATTTCAAGTTGCTTTGCTCTTCTCGGCCACACAAAGGGAGTTTGTGATCTTTTTAGCTTTCCTCAAATATATTGAAAACATAACATTACTTCAAAATGGGAGAATATTTCAATGATCACAATAAAACGATTTCAATTGCCATGCTCATTGTTTTGCAAAACCTCTATGTTGGCTTTAGATTTATTTTGGATTTTTGGTGATTAATGCCAAGGGGAATATTTATATGATCAATATCCCCACATTTGGATATAAAATATATATTCTCCTTTGTGATTTGATTTATGCCAAAAGGGGAGAATAAAAGTATTCTTTCTTGTGATTTCACCTTATTTCAAGCATAGTACGAAGAATTCTTTATGCTTTGAATTGCTTAGCAACATGCATGAAAATAGCTAAATTACTTAAATTCTTATCTTATAATGACTTATATCCAAATGTTGTTATTGATAAAAGATTTATCATCAATCACCAAAAAGGGGGAGATTAAAGGATCTAGACCTGCTATTATGAGTTAATGGAGTATTTTGGTGATTAATGATAAATCTATTTGTGAGACTAACATTTCTACTGTTATATCTAGTGTGTAGTCTCATTTGGATATAAAGGTGAAATTCAACAAGGTATGCCTGCGACATCATATTTCTATATATTGTTGCATTCCTCAGATCCAAAATATAGGTTAAACTCCACCATAAGTATAACTTGAATATGTGTATATGTTCCTATTTACACATTTGTGTATGCACACATTTAGGGGAGTTCACTCTATATTTTGTAGTTTCATTAGTATTGATCCATATATTTTTATCCACATATATTTAGGGTCTTTACTTTGAAACATATCCTTTGAGTATATAAAACTTGTGTAGTTCATATATACTCATATTACTTTATATTCAATTATTTACAATTGTGTTGTGGGACTAATGTGTGTGCTAAGATGTGTTGAAGGTTTAGTTCTGGAGTTTGAATGATGACATGAAAAGGAAATGCAAAGATGATAAAAGATTGACATGGCTCAAGACAAAGGAGTTGTGTATTGCATTTCAAAAAGCTTCTGGAAGAATTTCAGTGGAAATCGGTATGAACGCATTTGGTAAGCGGTACTACCGATGTGCGGTAGTACCAGAGTTCTATGGCGAACTGCCGCAAAGAGGTTATGTTCCAGGTGATGAAGACTTTGGATTGCATCATGAGTTGATCGTCATCAAGTCAAGGTTCAAGAAGAGGATGCATCATGTGATGATGCATATCAAGATCTCTAAGAGGAGATGATTATGAGTTGATCCTTGTGGCATGATCTAAGTTTGCAAATGTGTTTTGCAAAGTGTTGGTGTTCATGCATTTTCCCTTGCTATTTCTTTGGACTCAGGCCATGGTAGTGGCTCTTTGGAGTTGTGCTTTTGATTTGATCAAATGTGTTTTAGATCAATCAAATAGGTGGGTTGTGTAGCCCTCTGAATAAGCTTTCCACAGAGTTGAAGATCACTCAATTCCGACATCGGAGTTAAAAGTTATGACCTTTTTTACCGATTGTCGTCTATGCTGAAATTGAACTTCGGTAGTACCGCCCGAGAAGAAAGGTACTACCACAGAACGGTTGTACCGCCCATTGCACTGTGGTACTACCACATAAAAAACTTTAACGACTAGTTTTTAAGCTGTTAATGCACCTGTACAACTAATGAACTGTATAAAACGGTAGTACCGCCCGTTGCACTGCATCACTACCGCAAATCCTTATTTTTGGGGATTTCTGCTCCCAACGGTTAGTTTTTGTGTGGGCTATAAATACTCACCTTGGCCGGTTGAGAGAACATCTTTGACATCCCATTTCACTCACTTAAGCCAGTGTGATGTTCTCCTCTCAATTGTGCATGTGCTGCACCTTGTGAGCAATGAGAGAGGTCTTTAGTTGCATGTGTTGCATCTAGGGGTGGATTATGTATCCACTTGAGTTTGTGCATTCGTTGCACATGGTGAAAGTCAAGCAAGGGGTTTGGCTTGTTACTCTTGGTGTTTGCTAACACCTAGACAGCGTGGAGGCGTCGTGTCCGGTGATCTTTTCAAGAAGCTTGTGAGAAGACATGGTGTGGTTGTGAGTGGTTTGGTGCTCACCATCTCGGAGTGAAGTAAGAGCAACCCGAGTGGATCGAGGTGTTGGCTTAATTTGTGAAGCCGGTCCAATTCGCTTGGGCTTACCTCAACGTGGACTAGGGAAGACCGACAAGTCTCCGAACACCACGGTAAAATATCATTGTGTCTATTGTGATTTGTTCTTGTGCTTTACTTTGAGTAATTTATAATACTTGCTTTAATTGCTTATTTATCTTTGTATGAGTGCTCTCATTCAACTGTATTCATATTGTTGGTGCACTTAGTCAAGCCTAATTGATTTAGGTTTTAATTGTGCAAAACTAAATTGTTATTAGCTTCCGTATTAGAAATTGGGTTTAGCAAAAGTGATTTTTAAAACCGCCTATTCACCCCCCTCTAGTCGGCCTCCTCGATCTTACACGTGGGCAAGGTACTCTAATACTATGTAAACTAATAAGATAATTTATTGCGTATATAATCAACGTATTGCTTGAGATTAACAAAGATACATGTTTATGCAAATATTTTGGAAAAGAGTAACCAGAGGAGAAAAAAAAATAAGGGCATCCAAATACATGATGAAGAGTGATTAATTTATTATGCTAAAGATTTTCTTCCATCAAAACTCATACATCAGTTACGTCGTCAAGTTGTGTTTTTCTTCAATTTTCTATTGTTATTTCTAATATTTATGATATCTTAAAAATATAAATAGTTACGAGATACCTAAATATATTTTCAAGCATCTAAGTTATATCATTTAACATTACAAACTTTAAAACAAATTTACGCGCGCTCTTATAACGTCGGATTAAAATGGAAAACATTTTTAAAAAAGGGTTTATTAATTAAAAATTCTAAAAAGGGTTTATTAATTAAAATAAAATTATGTGCTGATTAGTTGGATAAAAATTGAAGCGGCACGTCCGGTTCAGGTAGATTGCCTCCTCTTCTTTAAGGTTTCCGCCTCGGTCTCAACGCAGAAGAGCTCGGTCCGCCTGCTCCTCCGCCGTTGCAGCCCGATCGATTGGAGTGCATGTTTGTTTGTGTACGGATCATATATATCAACTTGTTCAGGGTAAGAAAAGGGTTGTCTCTGAAAATCATACCTTGCGCTCTCGCTTTCTGAACAAAAAGCAGAGTTACGAGTCTAAATTGAATATGTAATCAGAGTATAAATATACAACACCGACCTTTGTAACACTGATCGTAAAAAGAAAAAAATTACACGGACGGAGCCGACGCGGATTTGACATACCTTGTGAATAATTTCTCGTATCACTTGTGTGCTACTTTGGTTGTTCTCGAGGTCTGTCGCCGGTTCCAGCAACGTGTAACCTTCGCCCACCTCCCGAATCCGCCATCGGCCCGCGCTGCCTTGGGCTGTCTTTTTCCTTCTTCTCTGGACTAACGTTTCTACGATGCAACATTGCTACCCGTGTCCCCTTTAGACGTACAGCACAATATTTTGTTCCACCGCTGGATGTGTCATGGCTGGATCTCTTTTGACTGGGGAGCTGTCACGCACGAACCAAGGTCACGGGAGTCAAGGTAATGCTCCGTTTGTTTAGTTAAGAAATGGTTCAAGATTTGACGAAAGGAGCAGTAGAGTGAAGCACAAGGTTGATGTCAATCAACTAACAGGTTTGACAAGGTAGGATCCAAATCTCATGTCAAAATTTGGGAGCATCTTTCTGGGGTCTCGTCTCGCCACCAGGAGATAATGGCCCCAGGAAGTCAAGAAACGAGCCGGTACACAAACATGGAAAGGACAGTAGAAACACATTGTTTTTTGTTAGTACTCACACAACGGGGTTTGAAGTTAAGAAGGGCATGTTCTCAAAACCTAACCTGCACCCCAAGCTAATTAAACAATCAAGATAACTGAAGCAGCTACGCGATTTACGGAAATCTGACCGTGGCAAAGGCAGGCAATCTGATGACTTTTCTGCTAAGTAACTGCCGATATATGTTGTGCTGCACAGACGACCGCGATGTCGAAAGCGAGACCCATTGCTGTACCGTGAATCCATGGGAAAGCAAGACTTATCGGACGGGGCCGGCTTGTGTCGATGAACAACCGAAAGCAAGTCACACTCTGTGCAGTAAATTGACACATCAATACTACTATAAGTTGCTGATTTAATTTCTCCAGAAGAATTAGACAGGCAAAGCTAAGCCCAAATCAAGCCTAAGAAAGACCCCCCATGCATCAAACAAAACCTACATGATGACAAACATGGCAGACGAAGACGAACGATATGGCCTACACATTAACCTAGCTTGTTTGCACTTCTTCAAGACAAACTATGTTACTTTGTACCTTGTTTGTGTCGCGAGCTGTCGAGTCAGGAAAAGTTTTTGCATGAACAGAAAAGACTCAAATGCACTCTTCCATTTTTGTCTCTACTCTTATGGGAACAGCTTAGCCCAACAAAACAGCCAAAAATTAACGGATGCATGAGGAACCTTGGCAGAATAGTACTCCTACATCTAGAGCCAGTTATTATTTACTGTTCCAAAGGACCGGAGTATTTCAAAAGTAGTCCAAGCCCATCCATGTGACAGTCCTCTTCCCTCTGATGTCCCAGCTTTCCTAGCGTCTGACCATTCACTGTCTTCACTTTAAATGCCCCGAGGCTGCACCATACTTTCGCTTGTGATGCTTCTCATGAGGTTTCTTTAGGGAGGCTGGCTAGTGGCAATACCGCAGCTAGCAACACACCTCCAAGAAGGATTTGATATGCTCCCTCTGCAACGCTTTACTGCATGCACTGCACAAGCTGCAGCGCGGGTTGGAATTTCAGGACAACCCCGATTAAATGCAGCCCAGCAACCTGCAAACTGACTCGTACCGCTCCTGATCGACTGTCTTGGCAAGATCGTAACTACAGTACTAAGCACCGGCCATTTCAGATGTTTCAACGACTTTTTATTTCTGTAGTGGAGTTGGGAAAAGTACAAAGATAAGAAGCTAATGCATAACTAAACTACTTTTCCAGCTTCTGAAAGATTTCTATGTTCTGGAATGATCAATGACTAGTTTGCTTTTGCAAAAAAAGAAAATTTGTCAGTGAAAGTCAATATGCTTCTCTGTAATGGCAGCCCTTGCTGCAAATGGCAGGGAAGTATCAAATCGGAAATGACTAAAAATATGTCAGATACCTGCAGGTTAGCCTGGTTTCAGTCTTTGCCCCTATTAAAGCACATGACCTAACCTCTGCTCCCGAATGTTAGTTGCACTAAGTTCCTCCGGTTATACTAAATTCTGTTTGTTGCTATGCGCCATTAACTCGCTGGTGGTTGCCATTAAAGAATGTTGCTACTTCTGAGAGGAGGGATCAGCAAGTCACATGCCCTGAAAGATGCAGAGGAACAGGACAGGCTGCTGCTATACTATGTCCTGCCACAGCTCACACTGTTTGGACAAAATGGTAGGTATGGCTAGGGCTTGGCCAGGCCAACTAGCCAACCCCTCTATTAAACTAGAAGTGCTTTCTCCTTTTCTTTTCCGTTCCATGCTCACATCAACTCGAGGCTTTTTTAAAAAAAGAGAAGCCTAATTCTTCCCCTTTCTTATTTTTCAATGATTGGTCAAGACATAGATTGTGCTTAATCGGAAAGATTGGATTTTAAGTGTGCACAGACTATTTTTTTGACCTCAATTTGCAAAAGCTTCAGGGGTACCCTACAAATATGTGTCACAAAACAAATATCGTTCTAGATGCCTGTTTTGTTGCTAAAACTGAACTAGAGATAGATCCATCCATCAGGAATCAATACAATGATCGGGCAGGTACCTTTCCAAGAGCATGATTCCTGCTTTGCCATTGTGGAACCAGCTCGGAAGCCACTTGTTCCGAAGACAGCTTTCTTGGCCAGACCAGCAACAGTAAGGCTATAAATGAGAATAGGCCGACTGCGTCATGCATTTCGATTTTTAAGTTGTTCGGTACAAACAATTCTTGATTTACATATGCTGATGTCAGTAATTCATACCACTACTGTCTGACAACAACAAAGAATAACGCACACCGAAGTCAGCCGGGTTGTTTGGAAAAGGTCTGAGCGTTCATACAAGTACCACAAAACAGAATAGTAAAAAAAAACCGAGCTGGTTTTTCGGCACAAATGGAATATAGCACCATATGAAACTCAAGTCGAATATTTATACATATATTTGTATGGAGTCGGCCTTGTGGCATCTTTAAGCTCACATCCCCCCCACCCACAACAACAAAAAAAAAAGAAGAAGAGAGTATAAGATCCAAGTTTTTGGTGAAAAGCTTGGGATTAGGTTGGATATGGATAACGTCCATTCCGTGCCATGTGGTCGTTTTTCCAGTTACAGCGCCGCAGCGTCGGAGGAGAAACACGACCCGGAAATCACGTTCGTCGGAGCCTAAAGCGCGCAGAACAAAACAAAAAACAAAAAAAAAAATCCCGTCGAATCGATCAATCAGTTAGGTGCAGTCGTCGGTGATGTCATCCTCCCACCAAAACCAGCAACAACCACATCGATCTCACGTTGTTCTTCCTTCCCATCCAAATGCTCTCCACTTCGGGCCAACTTGTACTTTGGATCAGTGTGGGGATTTGTGGGGATTGACGGCGCCACGACGCCCAAAACAACACTTTGGATCCGTGTGGGGTCGCGTCTACTACTTGCCGCCGTAGCGATTAGATCACTAGATCACACCGAGACTAGTCGCTGTTTTGCTTGACATGTCACGGTTACACGATAGATATGTCAGATATTCATCCCTGGGAAAATCAGTGATATGTCTCGCCAAATGATGCAGCTTTAAAACGTGCCATCATCTCTGCGACACTCGTGTACGAGTCCGGATCGAAGAAAATTTGCTGATTCATCCGTACCAACAAAATCAACGACGGATGCGGTAGAACCTCTCGCACGAGACTCTTCTAGCTCCATCAAATTTCCTACTTACGGGTCCTAGATCTGTGAGTTAGGGAGACACCCTAACTCACAGGACGCGATGACGGCTTGGGAGTTGGGAGAATTGGAAAGCTTGCAACAAGCTTGTGGTGGTGGCGCGCGCGGGGGCGAGAGTGACGCCGCCGCGCAAGTAACCGGTTCGTGCCAATAATTAGGAGGACATGGGAGAAGTGGTTTGGGACAGGGGCTTTGTCTCTCTGAAGTAACATGTAACAGAATCTGTCACTTGCACAAGTATCTTTCTAAGCAGATGACATGGGGGGAAAAAAGAACGGTTGCCTCCTTAATTAATTGGTGATAAGCAACTTGTGTTGTGGAGTAGAAGATACGGAACCCAAAGAGAGAATTCTACCGATCAGACAGGAAAATTTTTGCTCTACTACTGTAAAGCAAAATATGAGGATTTACAGGTTGAAAAAGGGGGTGAGCAAGCAAATCGTCTTTGTTTTAGTTTGTGTGCAATTTCCTTTTCTAGAGTAGCTAACCGCATATGCACAGTTTGTGAACTCAAGTACATATTTAAAGACCATAGTCCTTGGCTAATTATTGCTCCAAATCCTCGAAATTTTGTTCCCTTCTTTTGGTAGTTCACATTGTAGCCACCAAGAACATCACATTAGTCAGACATATTATTGGTGATTTGTTGGTGTACTTGTTTGCATGCAACAAGGAAGCAAAACGATTAAGAACATGGTCGGTACAGCTAGTTGGTCAAGTCAGGAGTTTAACGGCCTACGTGTCGCCAAGAACCATAATTTATGATCTGACCTTTTTTTGGAGCAATCAAAGTGGACACGACTTCAAATATTTTCGTTTCAAATATGATGGCAGATGAAACAAACATTGACCCTGTACACATACAATAGAATTAAAAGGATGGGGACTCCTTAGCCAATATTCAGTGCTTCAGATGCCACACTAGAACTTCCAAAGTGTTTTTGTAGAAGTTGATTAGTCTTCCAAATTCTAGGCAGAAGTACTAGTATATGATGCAGGCAAAAATGTCAAAAGCACGGAAAATTACTCGCACGCGCGCAGTGTAGCCCAATATTATCGTGTGACCTTCGATAGTCTTAACAAAAATATCATCCATGTCCACGTCGAACTTACCTGCAAGAAACTCCTTTTTTGTGGTTTGACAAAAGGGGAAAAAAATTACCGGACAATCGGTAGTGGACGAAAGCAAAAGAAGGTTCCAATGATTATTATTTAGCCATTTCCCAATAGGAATTAATGTGTTTCATGCGACTCATTAGGTCCGCCCATCCTTTGGAGTAGTAGTTCAATTTTCATCGAGGGATTTAGGGCTGGAAACGAGCTGAGCCGAGCCGGCTCGAGCCAAGCTCGCCTAGACTCGGTCTGAGGCTCGGCTCGGCTCGAAAAAAGCTCGAGCCGGCTCGAAAAAGCTCGTTCAAGCCAGGTTTCCGAGCCAAAAACAAAGGTAGAATAAAATGATTATATGAGTCATTTATCATCAATTCAAAATTCAATCATCGTGATTATATGGGGTTACGCTCGGCTCGTTTGGCTCGCGAGCCGGCTCGAGCTCGGCTCGAATCTTCACCGAGCTCGAAGTCCGACTCGACTCGGCTCGAAAAAAACGAGCCGCGAGCTTTTTACCACCCCTAATTATGTATTACCGTGTCCTACTAGGTATGACTACTGGTCACATGCAGAGCTGCCAGTTGCCACACTAGCAAAAAAATGTACGGGCTCATGCGCCTGAATATTGCTCCTCTCGCCATCTTTGTAAATGCACCTTGACCAAAATCTTGGAAACAAAACAAACGTTGATGTATAACACCAAACTACCAACCTCTAACCGAGGTTCACACCTCTGTACGATGAACATACGCCCCTAAGATCGCCAAACGTACAGCTTGTAGAATGTAAGCATTGAGAACGAATCTTTTTGGGGGGGCTTATTCCCGGAAACATATAAAGTACAGTAAGTTTCATCTGCTTTGTGGTCATCCATCTCTTGTCCTTTTATTAACTTTCAACCTACATAGGTTGGTAGGCTAACTACCACCAAACACCACATTTACAACCTCGTGTCACTAGCACGGTGAAATATAAAACCAAACCTTAACACTAAGTATAACCATGCCATTTTACGCCGTGCCTAACTTGCCACAAATTACTATGTTTTTTTAAAAAAAAATTCTCGGAGAACCCAAGTATAATTTTGTGACCAACTACCAAAAACAGACCACATGCTCTATTCTCACACTAGACACAAAACGGCAAAGAAGACGCGCGAATCGGATGCGCAAATCAATAATACCTCCCACAAATTCCCCCCTTGTGTGTGTGTGTTCTCTCCTATCTTACTAATTTTTCTATCTTGCTACGTTAAATACAAATGGGAGAGAAGAGATTAATCAATTTTGGATAAAGGGAAACATGAGAAATCAAATAATCCACATCAGTCATCTCCATTAGAAACTCTTTTTTCAGGGGTGCTTTTTACATGTTTTTTGGGTGCCTAGTGCCTACTGTGCTATATGTACTGGCCCTCCTCCAGTGGCCTGAGAAAGCGGAACGCGCGCGGGCCCGCCGGCGAGGCGGTCTTGCAGCGGCAGGCCTCCCCGCTGCGGACGCCGAGGTGGTAGCACAGACAGATGGTCTCCTGCTGCTGCGACGTGGGCGTCGACGCGGTGGCCGGCGTCTTGGGCGGCGAGCACGGCAGGCCCATGGACAGGTCGAGGTCGAGGTTCAGGTCGGGACACCGCGGCGCGTTGTCCGTGCTCCCGCCGCTGCTGCTGTGGCCGTCGTCCGACAGCGCCGGCCTCGCGAAGTTCACATTGCTCGGGACGGTGAGGACCGGGTTGGTGAGCCTGGACGCCGGCGGCGGGGACGGGAAGCCGGCGGTGCTGGCCGTCGTGAGCCCGCTGCCCGCGGCGCCGGCGCTGCTCCCGTTGCTGATCGGGCGGTGCGTCTGCGGGTCGATGCCACGGCTCAGGAGCTTGCGCTTGATGTGCGTGTTCCAGTAGTTCTTGATCTCGTTGTCCGTCCGGCCGGGCAGCTGCCCCGCTATCAACGACCACCTGCACGACCCGACCACCCAATCAATCACCCATACTTCAATTCAAGAAACAAGAATGGGAGTTGATGGGTGAGAGAACTGAATCGGTGGCTTACTTGTTGCCGAGCAGGGCGTGGAGCTTGATGATGAGCTCGTCGTCCTCGTCGGTGAAGTTGCCGCGCTTGAGGTCCGGGCGGAGGTAGTTCATCCAGCGGAGGCGGCAGCTCTTGCCGCAGCGGAGGAGGCCCGCGGCCTTGGGCAGCGAGCGCCAGCACCCCTCGCCATGCGCCTTGATGTAGGCGATCAGGCGCTGGTCCTCCTCCTTGGTCCACGCCCCCTTGTTCGTGTGCGCCTTCTCGCAGCACGGCGACCTCCCCATCCTCCCCCGCTCTCCGGCTGGCCGCTCCTCAGTTCTTGCCGTGCGCGCGGAGTGTTTGTGCTCCTTTTTCTTGGAGGCTTTTGGGTTCGATTTAGTTCGGAGTCTGAGCCTGTGGATGTGGTTATGGCAGGGGAGATTAGGAGAAGCGGCGAGGTGTGCGTATATATGGGGGGCGGTGCGTGTGCCAGAGAGAGAGAGAGAGGCAGAGGAGTTTTTGTGATTCCTTCGTGTTGGTAGTTTTTCTCTCTCCATTGACTCGACCCTACGGGGGGAAGGCGCGTGATTTGACCGCCTGCGCGGTACCTCCGCCTGTGGCTGGGTTGGGTTTGAGTGGGCGATGCGAGTTGCGAGTTTTTTTCTTCCAAAATGATACGTTTTGAAGTGAAAATAGCACCTTTACGGACTAAAATACTCGACGTAATTTGGCTACTGTAGCAACAGTATATGAATCGCGGGGAGGCTATTATTTTAGCATTTCGTTTAGAGAGATATTGGAGCTGGGTTGGGTTTGAGTGGGTGATGCTAATTGCGAGTTTTTTTCTTTCTAAAATGATATGTTTTGAAGCAAAAATAGTAAAATTTTGGAAATAGTGAAAATGACAGCTCCACCGCCACACTCTAGTGCTACAATACTCGATGCAATTCAACCACTGTAGCTACAGTAGGTGAATCGCGGGGAGGCTATTGTTTTTGATATTTCGTTTAGGGAGATATTGGATTTACTATTCTGTTCCAAAATGAGATCAAATAATCTAAAAAATCGCGAATTGGCAGTCTGGTAGTTGCAAAACTCGTCGATCCTCGCAGTACTGCTCCTAATTGGCAGTCTGGTAGTTGCAAAACTCGTCGATCCTCGCAGTACTGCTCCTATTTGTCACTACTGCTTTACTTTTTTTTACTCCAACATTTTAATCCATTTGGAAGACGGGAAATTCTTAGGAAACAAACATCTATTTTCATGGCTTATTTATAACACACATATTTGCAGATACAACATGAATTTTTGCAAGTATTCTACGATTTTTTACGTTCTTAGTGCATATGGATTTTCCACCGGAATGTATATGAAAAATAGGTGTTTCAATGGAGCCTTTGGTGGCCCATTTTTGCTGGATGGTTAGCAATGGCAGAAGGCCGGAATTTCGTAGGAGAACGACTCATTAAAAGAGGGCTGATAATAAGCTGAAGGGAATCCTCACTTTGGTACTTGTTCCAAAATTTAGTGGAGCAACCGCTACTGATTGGCTAGCTAACTAGCAAACCTACGAGCTGTGCTCTTGTGTTTCTAGCGCTTTGTCATGCGTGACAAGGCAATAATTTAGTCCCAGTTAGGTAGTTCTTGTCTAGTTAACACTGTGGGCTGAGTAGTTTGGTAGCCCTCACTGAGCTCAGGCTGCATAAATAATTGGTCCAGGTGTCACAAGGTCAGAGGTAACCAAGTGAGCGGTACGGCACATGCTCATGCCGGCAAAGTTCGTTTAGGCACCACGACCGGCCATGCTAACTAAACAAGTCGTGCAGTCGGCTAGTGGACTCGATAGCCGATTTATGCATAACACGTCGAGTTTATGGGCGTGTTGTGTTGGTCTGAACATTATTAGTCCGACAGATTGAGTCGGCGCATGTAGTTCATGTTGGCTCAAAAAAAATTATAATTTATTTAAAAAATATATAGAATACCAAAAAAACAAATTAAAATTCCAAAAAAATATGTCCTATACCCATATATATATTAAATAATAATAATAATGAACTTTATTAATTATTACATGTCTGTCCCGTAAAAAACACTGCCAAGTAAAAAAAACTCAATATGAGAAAACCTTGCTAAAGAAAAAATAGTATAGTTTAGAGCTCTACATACAACCATGTTTTAAGTGTTATTATCTAAGTAAATATTTTCAAACGCGTCCATTGACTCTGGATTTTCTACGTAGTGTTCATCTAGTGCATTAGCTTGTTTCCAGTCTGTCACAGTTAGAAATATCACTGCCATCTCACTCGTGAGACTTCTTTTTCTCTCCTCCAATATTCTTTCAAAAAGACTGAAAACGAACACAGAGGAAAATGTGGAGACATGAACAGTTAACGTGTCATGTGCTAATATGGATAGCACTAGATATGTTATCTTATGGTCATGACACCATTGCAAAATTTTGAAGCGCTTTTCCTGGTAATCCACGGTATCACTCGCCAAATCGGTTGATAGTTCCCCACTCCTTGGGGTGAGTGATTTGTCTTGCCTCAAAACTTGAAAGCCCTGGACCTGGAGGAAGAACATGTACTCCATATTTTGCCCCACGCAGTATTGGCGGTGGATGGCACTCGAGGTCGCTGCAAGCGAACTCTCTCAAACTTATGTTCATACTTTTGATAAACTTTAAAAAATTAGTAGGAAAATCTAGAAAATAGTTAGAATAGTCTGGGCCTGTAACATCACTCGTAAGTTGGAGAATATTAGCAAATCCTTGAATTTTAACTATGGAATCTAAACTAAATGCAAATACATATAGGAATGAGATTTCTTTCCAATAATTTAAGTATTTAGTTTTCATATTAACCATAACCTCTCGTAACATTAATTTATTTTCATAAGCATTCAAGTGACTAGCAATTTAAAGAATATTATGCACAATTAAAGGAGATGTTGGATAATATACGATGGATAAAGCAACAGTGGAATCATAAAAAGTTCCAAAACGCTAGTAACTTCTCAGCAACATATCGAAACTACTTAATCAATAGTGTATTACTGTCATGGTTCAAATAGTGCGTGTGAATAAAAACAGAAAATATGCTCTTATATGGTAAAACTCTACTACAAAAATGTTAATATTGGGCGCCTCATCACAAACGTTTGACCAAAACCGTTTGTATTAAATATAATCACAGACGGTTTTGGTTTAACGACCGCACGTGTAACTGGCTGCGCTAAAAACCGTCTGTAAAGAAGTAATATCACAGACGATTCGTGTTGAAAACCGTCTGTGATACATCACAAACGGTTTTCAACACGAATTGTATGTGACTTCCCGTCCTCATCATAAACAGTTTGTATTAAAAACTGTCATAATAAGTATCTCTGATTTTACTATGACTTGAAATCAGAGAGTCTATATCTTGAAATGCCTAACTCTGTGATTTTAATATGAAGGTGAAATCGGGATATACATATCACAGACGGTTTTTAATATGAACTGTATGTGATATTAGCTCATCACATACGGCTTTTGTTTGAAAACGTATGTGATTCATGGAAATTTTTGAACGCTTGCGCGGGAGGCAAAAATGTTTTGACGCTGTCCTTATATATTATACACACCCCCGCCTTGTCTTCCATCAGTCTCTCCCTCTCCCTTCCCCACGCCGAACTCCAACGACTACCCTCGATTCCCCGGTGCGGTTCGACGAGAAGACGCAGCCAACGACGAGGAGGAGGAAGGACGCGTAGGAGCTCCATGTCCGATGCAGGAGGTAGACTGCCGAAAGGTACGTGTATATCCCGAAAATATACATAATTTGTTGGCTATTTGATGGTTCCTATTTTATTTGTACCTAATGCCGGAGCACCACCGGAGATTTTCGATCGTCTCTCCCTTTCCTTGCCGACGAGCTTAAGTGAAATTTGGACGACATGCAAGAACAATTTGTGATATGCTCGTGAGGTACATAGAGAACTCACAAGACCAATCCAAGAAGTCGACGAGTTCTTCAGGAGCTTGGAGGCATAGATGGTTTCTAGGTAGTTTAATTTTTATAATTTTATTCCTTTTTTCCATTCGGAGGGGACATTGTGAAACCTTTTGGTTTTCCTTTTGTTAGATAGGTCTCTCTTGCAATGTGTTTGCCATCAGAATTTTAATTGGATTTTAGTTGTCTTGCTAGAGGTTGTATATGAAAACTACTGTCCAGCAATTAATTGGTTTGTCTCAAAATCCATTTTTTGCAATAGAAAAAACTATCATAGAATGTTCTAAAAAGAACCTTCGGTTACTTATCACAAACGGTTCTTGTTTAGAACCATCTGTGAAAATAGACTATCACAGATGGTTCTGAATAGGAATCGTCTATGATAAGTAATTATCACAAATGGTTCTGTTCAGAACCGTCTTTGATAGCTTTTTTCACATACGGTTCAAAAACCGTTTATGATGACCTCATGTCATTACTGACCCATAAACTCAGACGGCTCACGAAACCGTTTGTGATGCCGTTTTTGAACCGTTTGTGAAGACCTTTTCTGTAGTAGTGAAAACCTCTTAAGCAAGAAGTAAGTATAGTTTCATCTTACTAACATATCCTAATCAATTTTTCTTGGACATACATTAATCGTTATGCAAAAGTTCTTATATGCTGCTATTTGTTGGTTAGAATGATTTATGAAATATATCAAATCCCAAAAAACTTTAATATACAAATCCAATCTCTTTAAACCATATTTAACTATAAGATTACTAATATAATAGATGCGTCATTGTCGTAGCAAGAAGGATATAGTGTATGTACTAAATAATTAGGTAAGAATGTCCATTGCCCTAGAGTTTGTAGGGACATTGTCTAAAGTTATTGAAAAAATGTTTGTAAGACTAAAATCTTCCACGGCTTTGATAATACAGTCCACAATATGCTCACTCATGTGTGTTATATTAATTAGTTTCACTACTATAGAAAATGTCTTTACAGACGGTTAAAAACATAATCACAGACGATTTCATGAGCCGTATGAGTTTATGGGTCAGTAATGACACGATGTCATACCGACGGTTTTCGAACCGTTTGTGATGTATACTATCACTGATGGTTTGTGGATAAAACCGTCTGTGATAGCTTACGTATCATAGACGGTTTGTAGATAAAATTGTCTGTGATTTTGGGCGTTCAGCTAAACCGAGTCATGAATTCAGCTAGCTAGCTCTCTCCTTGGGCATTCATCCTAAATGTGCAGGAGATACCACGACCTACTTCATCGAACCTGACATATTGGAGTGTATGATTTGCTTCATGCCAATTGTCTAATTGCTTTATAGAATCTTCCTAAACCACGGCCTAAAAAGTAATAGTAGTATAACTGAAGTTGAAGTTATTAATTACAAGTATATAATTGTCTTTAAACCCAACAGGAACATCAAGTAATAGTAGTATAACTGAAGTATGATTTACTTCATGCCAATTCTCAAATTGCTTTGTATGTAAGGATGGTTTCACCGTAGGATTTGACATCGAGGAATGGTTGGTTGCTGATACATGATGCCACTTCTCAGTATGAGTACTTGCGCGTCCACGCCACTTTCTGAACATAGCGATGTCCAATTACCTATCGACGACAACCAGATAATTGGACGTCACTATATTCAGAAAGTGGCAAGGGCGCGCAGGTACTCCAACTGGGAAGTGGCTTCATATATCAGCAACCAACCATTCCTTGATGTCAAGTTCTATGGTGAGGCCATACTTACATAAAGCTGAACTGAAGTTGGTTAGTTTTTCTTGTCTGGTTTAAAGACAATTACATGCTTGTAATTAATAACTTCAACTTCAGTTTTACTGCTATTACTTCTAAGGTCGTGGTTTAGGAGGATTCTACAAGAACTTGGAGGATTGGCATGAAGCAAATCACAGACTCCAGTGTGTCATATTCGATGAAGTTGGCTGTAATTGACCTGCACGTTTAGGATATGAACGCCCAACAAGCGAGCTAGCTAGTTAAATTCAGGTCTCAAGTTAGCTAACAAGGGACTACGATATATATATATTAGATTAGTACCTGAGACGCATGGGAGTAGAACTTGACCGACATGAACACGATTACATAGATAAAGGTGAAATGAATGGAGAGAGGCTACTTGATTACACAGACAAAGGTAAGATTAAGAAGATTGATTATTGCTCTCAGAAGGTTAGTTGCACAAGATTAAAACTTGGCCATCACAACACTCATGCGAAATATAATCACAAATGTACACTTTATAGATTAGGCCTTGAACTCAATATAAAACTTATTAATATATTCAGACTAGTTCAAGCAAATCATCCAAAATTAACTTTGTTGTACACATGAACAACATCTACCAAGATACTATCAACTGTGATGTAGGACAGCAAGTATATCAGAATATATAAATTGTATGCTCGAAACAATACATAACAACAGGTAATCTAACAACTCAAGGCACAATATATACACTATATCACATCCAATTGCATTTGTGACATCAATTCATCATAGGGCAATTCACGAGCCACAAAAAATCCTTCACCCACTGGCAATTTGCCATCGAACCCACATGTGAACCAACAATAAGCACAGAGAGCACCCTAGTAGCATCACATTTCACAAGAGCACTTGACACACTAACAGTAGCATCCCATCAGAAAGAAATCATGCTAAGCTTTAAAATTGAAATCATAGTAGGCAAAGCAAAATAGCAAGAAAGAAAATAAAAGGGGGAAGGGGACCGAGTCGGAGCGGCGGTGCCATGGCGTCGAGCCGAGCGGGGCCGAACCAGGCCGGGGAGCCATAGGGGCCACACGGGTAAGAGGGAATCACCGTGGCTACCACGTAGGAGGCGGCAAGCTAGGAGCCAGGGGTGCGCGGGAGGGCAAGCCAAGCAGGCCGGGTGCACGGGAGGGCCGAAGGCGCAAAGGAGAGGCGACGTCGAGGACGTATGGTGGCGATGGACTCAGGGGAGGAGAAACTTAATCGTTTGAGTGGGGGTACGGGCAAACCCTAGAGTCCGAATACATATTGTAGGACCGTAAAGGCGACTAGGGGGGTGAATAGGCGCTTTCTCAACTTTTTTGTCTTAAACAAATTTAACACGAACTTTTCTCCTTTAGCTATGAAAGCTAAGAAGATCAGTACACGCACAGAGGAAGCCTTGTGCTGAATTCGATAACCCTCTTAACCACAAGACACAAATGTGGAGAAATGATCTCACTGGGCTGGTCTGGACACTAGCGGTCTGACCGGGTGTCAAAGGGCGGTCCGACCGATTTAAATCGGTTCGACCGCCGTTAATCAAGGTTCAATGTCAATCTTGTCTCGATCATTAGATAAAAATCGGTTCGACTGATTTAGTCCAGAACCGAAACTCAATGCCCAAATCCAAAACGAAATTTGGTCCAACTTTTGATTCAACCAATGAAACTTGACCAAATTTGGAGCACACCTCTCTAAGGATATTAGAGACCTATTTCTAGCGACGATCCTCCAGATCCACTTCACAGAAACGATCTCTGACGATTTTACCAAAGAAGTGCACAAATCCTAGAAATATGAAAATCTTGATTCAAGACTTTGTGGGGGGTTGATGATCTAGATGATTCTAGGAGTATTCCCACACATCAAAGCAAGATAAAAAAGGTCAAGAGACCAAGCTTAAACACTTGAATCAAGGAAGCACCAAACTCATCAAAAGAGAGAAGAACACAGAGAAGACAATCGATCTCTTAAGCAAGCATCACAAAATTGATTGATCCCACAAGATGCTTACAAAGCCACTCCCTCAAGGAGGACAAGAGCTCACACAAGGAGCACACACATAATCTCTCCAACCCTAGCTTCTCCTCTCCTCTCCAAACCCTAGAAAAAGGTGGAGGGGTCCAAATGAGTGCTTCAAGGGGGTTTTACATCTCCCCCCTTTCTATTTATAGGAGAGCTAGGGTTTCACACATGGGACCCACACACACATGGGACCTACTCACAATATCTGTTGAAGCAATCGCCTGCTTCACCACGTGTAGGTTGATCAGCGGCTCTCATCACGTCGCCAAGTCTCTCCCGTCCGAATCCCATCGGAACCTCCCAGAGACTTGCACCGACTTCCGCACCGTCTGATCCAACCAGCTGCCACGAACTGCCCGTTCGATCCATCTTGCCCATTCTGCACCATGCTTGAGTCACACGACCTCACCTGGCATCCATGATCGTTCTGGACCTCAGCTCTCCGAGCGTAGTCCCGATCTACCTCACCGTTGACGTCGTTGACCTGCAAGCCACCTGCACAGCAATAGATAAACAAATCGTCTCCGGGAATAAGTTCTTCACAACTTGACCCACGTTAGTTCCACAATGCAATATGCAACAATAAAGCATTGACATCCATACATTAAACACAATCAAAACACATCAATGCCAACAAGGCCAAGCTCCAAGTGATCGGCGGTCTGACCGCCCCACACAGCCGGTCCGATCAATTTCAGGCTGGTCGGACCGATTCCATAACAGCGGTCGGACCGCCCGAAATGACTTAGCCAAAATTCCATCTTGAAAATCCGAAACCTTCTGGAATTTTCAAATGAATACAACTTTCGACTGGGAGCTCCAAAAATAATATGACCACATCCAGATGACTCCCCTCACTTGCCTACACAACCTATTTTTGGATTAACTTCAAAATCCACTTTGAACCAAACCCGGTCGGACCGGCGCGCACAGCCGGTCGGACCTCTCCACGGGCGGTCTGACCGCCCCTGCCACCGGTCAGACCGCCTGTGGTCTGACAGACCTGAAGCAAAACCGAAAACGTGAGATTTTGCAAACCAACAAAGCCATTGCCAATTGACTCATCATCCTAAGATCATGCACATATCCTCACGATATCCACACATATAAATAGGGTTGGACATCACAGATGGATCTAAAGTAGAACCATTTGTGATACTACCTGTTCACATACGATTTTAAACAGGAACCGTTTATGATAAATATACGTCATAGACGGTTCCAATAAATAATCATCTGTGATAATATTTATTCATATATGCATAAATACAAATTCATACATATGACACATATATACATAAATGCAAATTCAAAACATATGTCACTTCACCATGTATTACTTGATTTTTAACGGTCGGTAATGCCGTCATGTGATTGTATTTAATTTTACGGCAAGTAGTTCAACACCTGTGCAAAGAACTTGACATACTCATGCCTAATCCTACAGTCCTCGCTACAAAAGACGACGTAGTCGTCGCACCCTTCTGTCACGCCGCTGCCGGTGTTCGTGCACTGGTGGCCATCATGTCATTATATTGAGACTGTTTACATATATAGAAGACAGTAAATACACATTCAACCGATTTTTTTGTTTTTGTATTTATATATGGCCAAACAGCGTGGCTAGTCGCTACTTACAAAGATTAAAAAGAAGAAGCCTAAATAATCAAAGTTTTTCTAGTGGTGGAGGTAGCATGCTATCTCTGTCTTCAAAACTTCGTAGGCGTCAGCGTCGACATTAGACCGTTCGGGATCATCAAACGAAGCCCGAAATGCATGCACCCGCTGACACGCTCGTTCGAGTGTTTCCTGAAGACCCTCCGACTGTTGAATCAAGAAGAATTGAGTCCATATGCTCTCTTCCCTTGCTTGAGGGGTCTTGGCAAGGTCGAATTGGCCACCCACCGCCTCGATTAAGCAGTCCAAGCGATGACAAGCCTCCTGGAGATGTGCAACGTCGTTGTGCTGGACCTCGCCGGAAGTGGAAGATCACCCGAAGGACGCAGCGTAGGAGGATGTAAAGACGGCGGAAGGTGGCCGTCTGTCAAGTCTACAATTATCACAGACGGTTCGTGTTTAGAAAACTTCACAGACAGTTCTCAGTATGAACCGTTTGTGAAGTCTACAATTATCGCAAACGGTTCGTGTTCAGAACCGTCTGTGATACTTCACGGACAGTTCTAAACATGAACCGTCTGTGATATTATCTCTTCACAGACAGTTCTTAGCACAACCAGTAATACATACAGTAGCTAAACAAAAACCTTCTATGATTGTATTTAATACATACGATTTTGGTCAACCGTCTGTAATGAGGCATCGAGTATTAACCTTTTTGTAGTAGTGTTTGAACCCTATAATTCTTTTTTTGCATTTTCCAGTTATCATTAACATAATGAGTAACTACAGTAAGATAATCCCCATAGCCTGACCACTCCATACATCCGAGATCAATACCACATAAAATGTACATGTACTAAATAGTTCTTTTAATTTAGCACGACATTCATTATAGTACTTAACTAGATCTCTCGTTGTTGTCTGTCTAGAAACAGTAGAAAATATAGGATTATGTGCAATTTTAATGTAATTTTCAAACGATTTAGACTTACCAAAGTTTAAAGGTAGATCCTATGAAGTAATTAAGCGACAAACAGATTGACAAGCTACCTCTGGATTATAGTCGTAGCTACCTACTATATCGTCGGGGTTGTACTGCATCCGTGTTTACCTCAAGGGCAATCATTGTCTTGTTTTACATCTTATAGCATGTCTAATCAAGTACTTTGTTCCACCTAAAGACTTTAGAACCGATCTTACGTAAAGATTATTTGATTCGGGGGGTCTCTTAGAGATGAAATCACGCAGAGTGGTTGACACGACATTCTTGATTCATGTTTGCAAATTTCACGCACAACATATATGACATGAACTCCTTGTCCACCTGGCTTGGTTGTCTTATCAAAATCTTTCCATACCCTTGATGTACTCGATTTGGATCTCTTTGCTCCCGTGCTTGGAGACGTAGAGGAGGCACTCGTAGAGCCTAATGATGGTATTGCTTGCTCTCGCAGTTCAATTGGAACCGTATCATTCTCGAAGGATGCAAGATCCTCTAGTGAAAATTATGAAATCAACAGCAAGAAAATTATCATAATTTTCCATCACGAAAACTACAAATTGAAAATTACACTATTATTTAGTTCACCATAGTGTAACAAACAAGAGCAATAAAAATCTAGAAAAATTAGTATTGTATATCTTTTCTTGAGTGCAGTTGGATTTCAAAATTTTGAATATTTGGCAAAAATATTTCATTTTTTGGCAAATTACCACTAAAGGATCTAAATTGCACGACAAATTTAAGTAAAGAGAGTAAAGATGGGACGATGACTGAACGAGGAGATGGAGTATGTTACCTATTTATAAGCTAAACAAGTCTAATCGTGCCTGACAATGCTAAACGAGGCTAATCATGCCGTGCTGTGCTGGGACGGACCACTGAGCTAAGTGGCGATCCGACCACAACATAACGAATCGGACTGTACCATCAGACTGTGCATAATCGGACTAACAATTTTATGCCTCGGATCGATCCGACAAACACGACGTATGGCCACCTCCACCCCTGTCAAAACTAACGTGCCGGGTTCCGTTTCAAAATGTCAATACTTTCACTCGAGTTGCAGAGCATACGATTTACATTGTGCGCAGATGTTATCTACGGAATCAAATCTAGTCGTTTTCACTTGTCGGAATAGGGAGAGGGTGGATAGGACAGTGATGACACCGTGACCGCTGATTTGTTGAGAATAAAAAAAAAAACAGAACATGGCTCGAAAAGTTATAGGGCGTTTTCAGCGTTTTAATGCCCGGTAACCTTTTTCCCGTTTGCTTCCCCGTTACACTCACTCAACGGGTTGATAGAGTGCAAGATAAGTAGATATACCAACGCAGACGGTGATGTGGGATACTACTTATTTTCTTCCCTGTTTTGCGACCAACCTGATCTTTTTCGATTTATTGCTTCCCCGTTACTTCTAGGAGGCAGAGCATCGTGGCAAAGTACGAGTCATGGAACTGAGCTCTTTTGGGGGCAAAAATTACCGGAGTTAATGAGTCAACCAGGCTAACCACCAAGCCCATCTCTAGAAATTATAGATCTAGGCTGGTAGCTCGATCGAATCTGATAGGATGGAAAACGATTGAACTGGGTCAACTAACTTGCTGGTGAGATCGATCCGGTGACGAGATAAAAACGGGGTTCCTCTTCCGTGAAACCGCCGTCAGCGGCAGCTTGGAGTCGTAGCAAATATGGACGCATTCAATATCGGGAGTTAAAAGTCAGCGCGTCCTGGCGCAGCGTGCTTACCACAGGCAGGCAGGTGCAGTGAATGCTAGTCATGTCAACTTAGCTAGCTTTTTTTTTCCTCACAAGACCAACACTTCCATTCCCGTTAATGAAAATCACAACTACAAAGTTTTTCAAAAAGGTAAAACAACCATGAAGATGAGCACAAACCTCCACATCTCAGCATCAGCGATCCCAGCAACTAACAGATCAACACTCCTCCTCTAACATGTCAACTTAGCTAGCTAGAGCATGATTTCAGCAAAAGGAAGGAAAAAAAAAAACAGAGAGTACATCTCATGCATGTGGTCCATGGAGCAATTTTCCCTTGTCTTGAGTACGCATGGTTTGAGCATGATCTCAAACAGAGTTGCTCCCCGGCCCTTCACAACAGTAAGCAAGCATGTGCTAACATGCCTAACCTTTTTTTCTTCTTCTCCTTCTAGATAGTGTTTCAAACAACGAAGCGAATACACTGTGCGCCTGTGCCGCACGAGGGAGCCGTACGATTCAGATTCTGCGATGCGTTGCTTTTGCCGTTTCTTTGCGGGTTAGATGCGGTTGAGCGGAACTCCATTAATGTCGTCGTTTCTTTTTTCCGTCAGTGTGAGATCACTGTGGATCCTGCGAAACGGACGTAGAGACACAGTGTTACTTCGCAATTTAAATAAGGAGGCAGGAAAAGCTACGCTCCTATAGCCCTACAATGTCAATAGCAATAGTAGCCCAAAAAAGTCCACATAGGTACTGTTTACTCCATGATTGGTCAAAAAACGGTAGGCGGTGAATAGCACAGCAGTACAGCACTGAACTCTCTAACTACCAACCCACTCAAGAGCTCCTTTCCTCCTTAAAAGAGAGGTGTTGAACATCAAACCACTAACTACTGGAATCAGGACCGGCCGATCAGTCGCAGTTCTAGTAATGACCGTACGCGTTTTACATCCTCCGATCAACCAACCAACCAACCGACCGACGGACCGGTCGGCTGTTGCTTTCAGGCAAGTGCATGCATGCCAAAATGCAACAAGGATGGATGGCCCAGGCGCGAACAACCGCCGTATCCCCACAAGTGCAAGTGCACCGTCCTCTCCCCATGCCATGCAAGTGCAACGCATGCTACCGTTCCATCCATCCAGATTCCAGCACGGTAGGTAGGTGAGGCGTTGTTCGCGGCCGGGGCCGGGGCGGGTTGGTACACGGTCAAACCGCAAGGCAGGCCCGTGAGCGCCGGGCCCCCACGCGCGCGCGGAACCCAAGGGAACAAAAATGTGTACGAGCAGGATCCCAACGAAAGGAGCAAAAATGGATCTCACTGTGCGCGGAGGGCGATCGCTCGTCGGTACGAAGTAGCCACGCGCGACGCCCGAGCCGGTGGGCCGCGCCCGCGCGTCCCCTTGGGAGTTGGGAACTGCGGCCAGCGCTGTCAGTCAGTCAGTGGCAGTTGCCTGCTGTCCAGTGGAGTGTACGTTGAGGTTGGTGTCGAGTCTCGAGTGTCCCGGTATGATTCTGGAACCACCCCACTCCATCGATCGTTTGGTTGGTGCCGAGTCGTGCGTGCGTCTACGTTTCGGACGTATTGTGTACACAGGACTGCAGGAGGATTGGAGGGGTACATACATGGATCAGATTCTATGAAGAAGCCAGGAAGGATTCGTGGCCACGGCTCGGCCCGATCTTTTTGCACGGACGATTAATGGTTGATGTTTACATGCACAGCCACGGGCCACTGCCAATGGACTCTGCGTTTTTGCCGCAGATTAAATGCAGAAGACGAGCGAGCCTTCAGAAATCGGGATCAAACAGAAGATACGCTGTAGATAGCTTAATAAGTTGGTCAAAGTCTTTTTCTGTATGTGCGAAAAGTCCACCGAGGGCAATGGTGATACGCTAGCCACCACCACTTCACTTTTTTCCCCTTTGATTTTTTTTTCTTCAGAAGTTTTCTCCCTTTCGTTTTGACGTCCTTGATACGACTTGATCGGGAACCATATAGTCCCTTCGAAAGATGAACTTAACCGTGTTGAGTTTTCTCAATGTCGCATGCAGCTGCACCAAACAACAACGGAGAGTGCGAATGTAGCCATGCATTGGTCTATTCTTCCCCTTTTGTCCCCCACTAGCTTGGTCCATGCATGCATGAGAGGGGAATGGCAGGGTAGAAAGACTGGTACCAAGTCAAGAGCACAGCGCATGGCATGCCGACTCGCATGGGCTGATCATGGGCGTGAGTAACCTTCTTGCCCCGGCAAAGCTAGCTAAGCCGTAACGCCTAAGAGTCGGGAGATGTATCTATGCGTTTGTCCGTGCTTGCGATTCTCTGAACTACAATAATTGCATTACAGCGATGATCATTTCTTTGATGGGAATTAGTGATCAATACTTCTGCTCAAAGAAAACGGCATATTTGGTGCGAGTTGGTCACTGGAATGCAAGAATCACGGAGTGCCGTTCAATTTACAGGTCGTCGTGAGGGATGCTCATTGATTGTCCTTCCTGTGCCTCTCGATACTAATTAGGAAACGTCTGTGTGTCGGTTGACAAATTGGGACAGCTAGTAACTTCGATTACGTATGTAATAGTTTGGGCATTAAACTCTGGTACGTTTGAAACAACATTTGCTCACAGTAATGAAAAATGCTAATGAGTGGGAGATAATACTCACAGTATGACATACTAGTAATCGATTCATAGATGATACAACCGCAGTACTTTTCCTTGACCTCGCAATGGTTTAGTTCCGGTTACTGAAGTCAAACAACTCAAGAGCATTTCTTTGCAAGAAAATAAAATAAATCGTCAGGTAAATACTCTAACGACCAAATTTTTTAAAAGGTGATTTTTACAAAAGGTACCCAGTTTACGCAACCACCTAGGATTTCAGTTGTGGACCGAAGCGACATCAAACATACTCACGAGCATTTAAAAAGCATTAATTTGATTAAATTATGGCATGACGACTATTTTTCAGCAACAAAGTGTGTATTTTAAACCCAAAACTTTAACTTATATTCAGAAAAGCCAAAGAGCTTTCGTAGGAAAGCTTGATTGCAGTCATAACACTGACACGTTCTCCAAAGTATCCTTCATTCCACTGATACGCCTTTTGATGAAAATTAAGCAAGATTGAATACACAACGTACTCAGCAAGCCACATGAGAAAACTATTTAACTACTTGCCAGGATTTCAAATGATTATTGAAGATTTACCATATCAGGTATATGTGGATGCATCATTTGAGTTTAAGAAATTTATCTTTAAAACAGTAAAATCATACTAATATAATACCAGGGGTTTTATTAACAATTGTAATTACCATCTTAACATCTCAAAATCTCTACTTATGCCTCATTTACAGGAATCACCCATGAACACAACCCTATTAACCTGGAAGCACGACGTAATAGAATACCATTGACTATACTATGCAAAGTTGCCCACCTTCATCCACAAGAATGCAAGATACCTCAAACTCATAATGTCATGATGCAATATACACACAATATGATAGCGTGCGACTGAGTTGAGTCAACAAGGCATTTTCACCACTCATCCATTCTAGCCTCTACTTGGTAGGTTCTTGGTCAATACAGCCTTCAGGAAACCACCGGCCAATGGTGGAGTGCGCGGTCCGATGCTGACTGGTCCTACCATTGTGTAGATCAATGAGTGTCCCTCCGAGCCCACTCCTGTCCCACCCCATTATGTGGCTGCTCTATACAACAAGAGTAAGTGACAATCTGTAGATATTCAATCGGAAGAGCAGTATATTGAGCCGGGTTGGATACACCAAACATGTGGTTGGGCAAGTTTTGTATCTGTTACTTGGCACAAAGTTCTAATCCTTACCTCTCTCAAGTGAGGAGATGACCCCTCAACCAACTCGTGGCTATCTACATTCTTGGTCTTACTTTTGACTCACTTTTTCCGAGTCTACTGGGTGAGGAGATTGGCCATCAACCAACTCATGGCTATCCCTCAACCCTCAACTCTCCACCAAATCTATTGGCAAGCAGCCAAACATCTTTATCAGTATTTGTGAAACATTGTGTGACAATACTGTCGATGATCGGAAGGGTTCCCTATCGAACTTACTCGGGGAATAATGTGAGAACGCTATAAAAAGGTCGTGTATTGTTGTGGACACACTGAGTGTTTGTATGAGAATACAGATGATGTTATAGAATGATCGTAATGATCACGACTAATGAATGAATACAATTATTCTGTTATAGAGAACGTGAGCTACCCCTTTATAGTATTTAAAAGGGTAATAGTTAATCTTGCTAAAGGTGTCTCTAATCTTTACGCACGTTCACAAGGAGTCTAGAACCACCACGTCCATTGGTCAACTCGTAAGTTGTCAAATGCGCTAAAAGCCGCCTTCCCGCCAGTCACGTGTATTCGTCTCAACGGCCGGAACAGTATCATTTAATACTCTGAACTAGTCGTTACACATAAAGTTACGGTACTACCGCTAACTACAAATCGGTAATACCACAGCGCGGTAGTACCGCTCGACTAGAATGGAGCTACCATTTTTCAGAGCTCAAGATTTTTGAAAAAACACTTTCTCGGAAAAAAACATGCTACCATGTAAATATCGGTATTTCGAAAACGTGGTAAAAATGTACTCAACGTGGTCAAAACGTGGTCGAAAATATACTCGAAAATATTGTCAAAAACATGGTCAAAAACCTGGTCGAAAACCAACATGGCCGAAAGAAAAAACGGTAATATCACGTTTTAACGCCGGTACTACCGCACCTCAACAACGGTACTACCGCATTTGACTGGCGGTTTCTCAGCGGTTGCTGCCAAAGCTTTGTCCCGTGACTCTCCTCTCTCCTGCGGTATAACCGAACTGCATTTCTCTCAAAGCTGCCGACATCTCTCTCTCCCATGCTCTTCTCTCAAAGAACCCTACTCTCAAATCTCTTGTTTCTGTGGAGCATTCTTGAATCTTTTTGTTGGAAGTAACTCCAGTGATAAAATATCTTACAATCCCCCCGGTATTTGACTTGATTCACTCTCTTCTCATCTAGTTTTGAGATCCATCTCCTTTCTAGGGTTTGAATCAAAATGTGCATGATTGTGTCAATTTCTATTAGGAAAATTGGTAGTAATTAGTGTTTGATGACTTATTATGTCGATTCCATGGATTCATTCATGTCAAACACTAGTTAAAATTAAAATCAAAATATTGCCCTAAAATTTATGGAACTACGGTACGATCGCCCCGTGGTCACTGGTATTACCGACTTGCGGTAATACCGTGCAATCAACGACGGTATTACCGCTCTAAAAGAGAAAAGTTAATTTAATCATACTCTTTTACATAAAATCTATTCTAATTATATCTTCTTGTCTTAGTAATCATGCCAAGGACAAAGATACCATTTCTTCGCAAAGGGGCCACTCCCGATGGAGATCCCGAAGAGCATTATGAACCCCCAGCCTTGAGCGCTGGACCTTCTCATCTGAAGAGACCTTCGCGGAAGGCAGCATTAAGAAGATCACCGAGGGATGAAAGCTACTCAGAGATTGAGTCTTTTCTTTTAGCTATGAGAAAGAGATATCGGGGACATCCTCGAGGAAGCAAGCTGCAGAGTCTGAAAGTGAGATAGATGGCAATAATGAGGAGTATTCTTAAGAAGAGACTGAGAGTGATGAGGAAATGGATGAGGTCGAAGAGCTTCTAGTAGACCTCATGTCGATCTCCAGTGACAACTATGCTCTACTTCTCCATGTCAATCAATATGAGAAGTCCAGCAACTCAACATATGCAAGGTTTCATTCAAGATTTCAGCAAGAAGTATTTTCTCAGCTTTACAGTCATAACCGACAATTTACTGATCAGAAGTTTGTGGATTGGGCTCATTTGAACTCTCTTGATAAGTATGATGGAGCCTATAGATTATTTCAAGAAGTTGGTCTTCATGATATTGTGGCTTTGAAGTGTGACTATAATAAGAAGATTATAAGACAATTATATGTCACTATCCATATGTCAGCATATTTTGATCACTTGATATGGATGACGGGAACCCAAAGGTATCAATCCTCCAAGGTAGACTTTGAACGTGGCTTGAGAACTTATATGGGGACTCAAGAAAAACTTTATGTTAGAGATGCTTTAAGAATTCCAGCTTACATGCGGTTTTATGATGAAAATGTCTATTTTGTACTTAGAAGGATTGGAGGCCTTCTCCCTCTGCCAAGCATGATTAACAGAATCATCAACCATACTTTCTTTCCCAAGAGTGAAAATTTTGATGCCATTCGAGGGCATGCTTGAAATATCATTGATAACATTTTTCATTGTAGAAAATTTGATGTAGTTGATTTGATTATTAGAGAGATTAGTTCCTCTAATAATGACAGAGTCAAGAGGATATACTTTGCACCATATATTATGTCTCTCATTTTGATAATGACTCAATTTAAAGGAGGAAGGCCAGGAGTGCACAAGGCTTACAAGCCTAGGGAAGGGGCCCCAATGCCTGCAGCTATACCACCTCCTGCTCCAGTAGCACCCCCTCAGCCTCCAGCAGCAGCTCCAGCAGATCAAGCATCGCTCTCTCATATGCTTTCAGTTGTTGGAAATTAGAAAGTATCAACAATGATTGGAGCAAAATCAACAGAGATTGGAGGAGGCATAGATAGAAACAAACAATAGGATTGCAGCCTTGACAGATCAAGTTCTCTCCCTCCAGCAATCTTTATCTATTCTAGCTCGTTATGGACGTCGTCGCCTCAACACTCCTCCTCAAGATTCTTATGCTCAATACTAATACCTTTTGGTCCTTGATGCCAATGAGGAGAAGTTTGAAGATCTAGTTTGAAAGATTTAGGAGGAGCTTAGCTTAGCTTAGCTTTTGCGGATTCTATCTATCCATTTAGCTATGTCTATGTTTGGAACAATATATTTTATGCCTTTGTTTGTAAGACCTTATTACTTTTTCTCTAAGTCTCGTTATGATGAACTTGTCCTTATGCTTAATGTTATCTCAAGCATCTTTTATTGATTATCATCGATAATTGCTTGAATGATCATTGTGAACATTGTTTCTCATAGTCAATAAATAAAGGAAACTCTGTCAAAATTTCCAATAATCCATATGTGCATGAAAATCACTTCATAAATCTTCATGCACATATTTCGGGGGAGCTTTCTCTATTTATTAATTGGCCTTGAAAGCAATAAATTTTTCATATCTTTTTATCTCAACTCAAAACTTATTGCAAAACAAGAATATACAACCATGCGTATATTCAAAATCTTTCATATCATTTATATCGATTGGATTGCCATCAATTACCAAAAAAAGGGAGATTGAAAGTATCTAGGCCCTCAAAGTTGGTTTTGGTAATTGATGACAACATTATGTTAAGGGACTAACATGTGTGCTAAGATGTGTTAAAGGTTAAATTCCAATGTTTATTTGATGATGAGGGTTTTGGCAATGCTAAGGAGATGAAAGATCGACATGGATCAAGACAAAGGTACTGTATAGCCCTAGGATCATTTGTAGTATTTTGCCGATCTTGGTGTTTGGAGAAAAGATCGGATTTATAAGATAAACATTGTACTATAAAGAGGGATCATGACTTGTAGCTTGAGAGACTATTTTTGTGCTATTACGATCAACTAGGATTCATGCATTATCTTGATTTGAGCTTCTGGAAAACTATTTTGAAAAACGGTATGACCGCTGTTGATAAGCGGTACTAGCGCAGGTACTAGCGCAGTCGGTAGTACCGATATTTATATGGCGGTACGTATTTTCCCGAGAGCATATTTTTTGATTGTTTTGATTCTCTCTGAAAATCGAAATGACCGCACTTCAACCGATATCTATATGGCGGTACGAAAATTACAGAGAGCATGTTTTTGGGAGTTTTGATCTCCCTTGAGAATTGGTATGACCGCAAATTCTTGAGAGGTACTACCAGAGTACGATAGTACCGATATTTACATGGCAACATTTTTTTCTCCAGAGAAGATGTTTTTTTGAGAAATCTTGAGCTCTGGAAGACGGTTGCTCCGTTCTATCCGAGCGGAACTACCGCGCTGGGATAGTACCGATTTTTAGTTGACGGTAGTACCGTAAATTTATGTGTAATGGCTAGTTCAGAGCAATAAATGATACTGTTCGGACCGTTGAGCTAAAAATTGGTAGTATCGGGTTTCAACGGTGGTACTACAACAAATCCCATTTTTTAGGAAAATGGTTGTAACGGCTGAATTTATGGTTGTGGGCTATAAATACACCCACTTACACCAAGCTGGGGATCTTTTGACCATATTGAATACACTTGATGTTTTGGTGCTCTCTCTTCTACTCATTTGTATTGAATCCACAATTTAAGGTAGCTGAGAGCTAGTCAAGTGCATTGCATCATTAGTTGATATCTTAGCACTTGATTGTATTCAAGCGAGCGCTGCGATTTGTTACTCTTGGTACTTGTCGGCATCTAGACGGCTTGGAGAAGAAGTTGTGTGGTGATCACTTCAAAGAAGATTGTGAAGTGACCCGGCAGGGTTTTGTGATTAGTGTTGTGCTCACCAACTCCGGAGAGGAGGAAAAGCAACTCTGGTGATCGAGGGTTGAGGCTTAATTTGTGGAGCCAGCTTTATTTGTTTAGGCTTCCTCAACGTGGACTAGTGAAGACCGGCAAGTCTTCAATACCACGGGAAAAATATCATTGTCTCCATTGTGGTTTATTTCATGTCTTTATTCTTCTGTATTTATAATTTTAGTATTTTACTTGTGTAGAATTGCCTAGCTAGAATTGTATTTAGTTTTGACAAGTTCATAACTGTGTTAAAATTATTAATTTGTAGAAGAATTTTAAAAACCTCATATTCACCCTCTTCTAGTCGGTTATCCTTGATCCTACACTAAGCGCTGCCATTTGACTGTTAAACCTTGAACCTACTTCACAGCTGAAGCTTGTCGGAGAGACTAAATAACACGAATTTTTTCAGGATTAACTTCAATGCCTCTTGAATTAACAAGGAAACCAAGTAATTTACTAGAAGAAATTCCAAAAGTATACTTTTCTAGATTCAACTCAGTTCCTTTATTATTCAAATTGACAAAGGTTTTTGACAAGTCAGACATGTGGTTAGAGCTTTTTGTGCTCTTTACAACGATGTCATCTACATATCCTTCCAGATTGCACCCTATCTAGTCAATAAAGATCTTCTGCATAAGTCGCTGGTACGTGGCGCTATCATTTTTTAGCCCAAATGGCATCTTGACTTAGCAATAAATGCCAAAAGGGGTAATAAAGGAGGTCTTTTCTTCATCTTCTCTTGCCATGTTTATTCGATGGTAGCCTGAGTAACCATCCAAGAAACTCATCAAGTCACATCCCGCGGTGGAGTCCACTAGTTGGTCGATGCGGGGTAAAGGAAAGTCATTCTTAGGACAATCAATTCAAATGGGTGAAATCAACGCTGATGTTCCACTTACCATTTGATTTCTTGACCATGACCGGGTTCGTGAGCCAATCCGAGTGGTGGACTTCACAAATAAAACCAGCGTCTAAGAGTTTATCCAACTATTGGCGAATGGCTTCTTGCCGATCAGGAGCAGAACATCAGATCTTCTGCTTCACTTGTTATTTATCAGGCTGTACTGCTAGCCTATGCTCAATCACCTTTCTTGGGACTCCAAGCATGTCGGATGGTTGCCACACAAACACATCTACATTAGCCTAGAGGAAGGCGATGAGCTCGAGTTCCTATTTCTCATTCATTTTTTACGAATCCATCGCCTTTGACTAGTCGTCAAAAGTAAGCAATATTTGCTTCACCTTTTCATTTGGCTCAGAATTGCCTTCAGTCGTTCTGCTTTCGCCGCCTTGTTTGGATTCACTGCATCATTAGGATCAATTAATGGTAATTGATCAACAATCTCCAAGGATTTGCGATCGCAATTAAGTGCAGTAGAATGGTTACTTTGCATAGAAATTACACCCTTTGGCCAAGGAATTTTAGTGCTCTAGTAGGCATGGTGAGTTGCTGCTATGAATTTTGTTAGTGAAGGTCTACCCAAAATGGCATTGTAAGCAGACTCAAAATCTACAATTTCAAACATAATCAATTCTGATTGGAAATTGTGAGAATCTCCTAAGGTTATTTGTAATACAATTTGACCAATTGGAGTTATTGAGGGACCAGGTACTATGCCCAAGAAAGGATTTGTAACAGGTTTAATTCTAGAACGAGGTATTTGCATCTCATCTAGAGCAGTTATAAAAAGCAAGTCCAAAGAAGTACCCTCATCTACCAGTACTCTTCCCACCTTACAGTTACCGATAATAGGAGTTAACAGCCAGTGGAAGTTCATGGGGAGTTGACATACCATTTAGACAATCGGTTCTGTTGAAGGTCAGAACAACATCCGACCAGTTCGGATAGCTTGACTTCCCTAGTTGGGTGTTGACGCTGGATAAGTAGCTGATCCTTCAAAGATGATATTGACATGATTGTTAGGTTTTTGGTATGCCATCTATTCATCTTCAACCGCATCTTTGGTGTTATTGGGAACACCACCTTCAGGTATTGATGGCATTGGCCCTTTTCCTGAGTAGAAGTCACCACGCATTTCTGCCAGATACGACAGTTGCGCAAGTCGTAACGAAGCACACTATGAAGCGGGAACTAGCAGTTGTTTCCACTGGTCGTACCAGAGCCACGAACCCTTGTCTTTATTATAGGTAGGACGCTGATCTATAGCAATGACCTCCCCTGTACAAGCCTTGATTCGCTCTTCTTTTTGGTCTTACCTTTTTGGTTGTCAGGTCTAGTCGGTTTCTTGGACTATTTTTTGTCAGAAACTTCCATACATGGTTGTGGTTGTTTTGACCATACGATTCCCTTGTACTACTTCATTAGCATATGTATAGTGGCCGACCATGTCAAACAGATCTAACACGGTCCTTGGTGGATTGATGTTGAGATCTACAGTAAGTATTTTGTATCGCACCACCTGTTTGAATGCTCAAATAACAGAGTCATTAGTAATATTAGGAATGGTATTACACACTTCTATAAACCTTTTAACAAATTGACACAAATTTTCTTCAAAATTTTGATGGAGATGATGTAATACATCTTCCTTTCCGAGCTTTGTGTAGCAACTTTTAAAATTGTCTATAATGGTATGACCGAGCATATCCTTTTAAGACTAGGTAAATAGTTAGCTAACGATGGTTTAATATCGATCTTATGATTGAATGTTGCGGGCTCTCCTAGAGCGAAACCACACAGAAAAGGACACGATAATTTTATACAGATTCATGTCTTCTCCTGAGACAATAATAACCCCACTCCTGTGTTGCTATATTGGTTGTGTTTATAACAGGGAGGAAGTCACTAAAACTAGGGCTTGGTGACTTATGTTTCTCGTTGTGCTTGTAAAATCTCTTGATCCCCTTTTCCCACTTTATATTGCGTATGAAGGGGTGATAGTTGTCCACGTCAAGAGGCATCTTGCCATTTGATCCAATGCGTGCGTTTAAGGGCGATTATTGTCAGAGACATATCCCCCACGTCGCCTTGCGGTTATGTCAGAGAGAGAGAGAGTTTAATATGTGAAATTATCTCAGGAATAAGGCACATATTAACTACTGTGTGTATTAAATACATCGCACAAATGTCCCTAGTCGATTAGGCTCATATGCCTGTAGATTTTATCGACCATAGGGTGGTCGTGGATGACCTAGTCGTAGTAAGAGTTACTACCATGAGGTGATGGTAGTAGGACTTACGATCAATAGGTGGTCATAGAATAAATTATGACTATATAGAGTGGTCATAGAATAGCTTACGACCACTAGGTGTGTATGATCTCCCTCATTGTTAATATTGAGGGGTACCTTAGAATTCTATATGCAATACTATTATCTATAATAAATATTACATATAAATAACTTAATTAATTGAGGATTATTAGATCCTCGTCATTAGCCATTACCTTTTTGTTGCCGTCAGCAACCTGGACAGCGGTAGTGTAAATTTGAAGAAATTACGATGGATTTTTGGTTCCATCGAAACTCTCTAGATGCCCTGGCTTGAACTTATCAAGCCCAAAGACATCTCTTAGCCCGGGTGAGTAAGCCTTGCACCCTGTGTAAGGTCCCAATCGTGGTCATACATTATGACCTTCATCATAATTATTAGGGGAACAAGGTCGTCTTCGACCACGATTAGGGCACTCACCTGGGCCTAGCCTGTTAAATAAATTACGTCGTGGCATAGAGTCTTCTTGACAAATGTTGTCGTGATGATGACGACATCTATAATCAGATTGGTCTATTCTAGAACTGCTTTGAGCTCTTGATGACAGCGAAAAACTTTACACTTCGGCAGTGGCCTCTTGTAGGGCAGTGGCCAGTGAACAAATGACCAAAAGATCCTGTACACCATCATTTCCGTTGGGTGGTTGATAATTGCACCTGAGAGTATTCGTACTATATTAGTGGGAGTCTCTGCCTGTGAAGGTGATGGTAAAACATTCAAATCTCTTACCGTCGTCCTCGGAGCGACCTGGGTGTGATTGGTGGACATTGTTCACCACTCACGTTGAACATAGGTCTTCTAGATGTCCTCGCTGCGCTGTCGTGGTACAGGCGACGGGCCACCTCCATTGCCTTCTGCTTGGCTGCGTGAATTTGATTACGTTGTTCCTGCGCCAAATGTCTGGCCTGTTCCTGGGCCTCATGTTGTTCACGTGATGCCTGTTGTTCGTCGATCTTGTTAGCATTGACGATTGCACATTCAAAAATTCACAGCAGATAGAGGGTGAGAACACCCCCTCCTCATCAAAGGAGGGGTAGTAGTTGAGACATCGGAGTTAATGGAGTAGATGCTTTGGAGACAATTCTTCCATCGCCTCAACATAGTCTTCGTCATCGAGATCGTCATGAATTGCCAAGGCACTGGCCTCGTGGTCACTTGTCTCTTGATTCGAGACAGAAGTTGGAACATGCCCGCTCTCAAAGTTGTTTGAGAGTGGATTTGGCGTTCTCACTGCCTTACTTTCAATGTATTGGTTTGAGGGTGGTGAAGGCTTCTTTTCTGGAATGTACTCATCGAAGAAGTCACACTTGCATGCCTCCTCGAGAGTGTTGTCCTGTATCGTGAGGTGGGCATAGTCGGCAAGATCGAATGAGTTCTCCTCGTGGTCCATCGGTGAGGACATGAGAACATCACAATTATGATCTTCTAATTGATGGTGCGCTCCTTCTAGCGCCAACTGTCGATGACCGGAACACGGGGTTCCCTATCGAACTTACCCAGGAAATAATGTGAGAGTCCTATCAAAAAGATCTTATATTATTGTGGACACACCAAGTGTTTGTATGAGAATATAGATGATGTTACAGAATGACCGTAAAGATTGTGACTAATGAATGAATACAATTATTCTATTATAGAGGATGCGGCTACCCCATTATAGTATTTAAAGGGTTGATAGTTAATGCTGCTAAATGAGTCTCTAATCTTCATGCGCGTTCACCTAGAGAATCTTGAACCGTCATGCCCGTTGGTCAACTATCGTAAGTTGCCACATAAGCTAAAAGTTGCATTCCCGCTAGTCACGTGGATAATTGTTTGTGTCTTTCGACCAGTTTGCTGGTTGGGGATTGTCCAAAATCGTATAGGTGTCCGTCTGATGACTCAAATTGGTCGCCGACCAGTTTGGTCGTAACAAAGAAGAATTATATTTTCTTTATATACTGGTCGTAGGCTCATAACCGTAATAAAGTGTGCCTCTATTAAGTGGCCCCCTTTTGACAGGAACTATGACTTTGGCCGAGAAAGGTTGACTTGATCAAGAATCTTCGTCAAATGCTGAATCAATAAATAGCATTATATTGTATTTTACTTGTCGATGTGAATATGACCTACAAAAGAAGGGGGCTTGCATGTGGTATGAATTAACGATTCATCATGACATTCTAAATTATCTTTCTATTAAAGAAATAATTGGCATAACATGATAATGAAAGTAATAATATTAATAATTGAAATGTGGGCTCAATATGATCAAATAATCCAACTTGCCTCCTTGTTCGCAGTCCTTAACTTGACTTACTTCTGCCGTGTCTTGATCAACTCCTTCCGTAGCTTGATCAACAAATTCGGGTTTTAACGCGAAAGAAAATCAAATAAATAAATTTGGGCTCAACAAGGAGTGAGTTGGGAACAAAACAAATTAAATAAACGAGGAAATAATTAAAAAGAGAGGTTGCATGGGTGGTTGGGATTTATTGGATGCTTGGTTAGATCAAGCGAAGTCGAAAATGGGTTTCACGAGATTGAAATGGGTATGTTATGTCTTAACGAGTTTGGGGTGAACAGTGTCGGGCTGGGTGAACAGCACCAGGTTGTCACTATTTACTATCGGCGTTTAATGCTATTGGGTTAACACTATTCATATCGGGTCGGGTTGGGTGAACCGTGACGGGTTTGCGCTGGGTACTATAGGGCCGCATAGTGTCGGGCCTTGATGAATAGTTCTTGACCGCATAGTAGTGACTGGCCCATTTGGCTTTGCCAACCTTGAAAGCCAATTGGGCTGGCTTTGCCAGCCTACTTCGGCGGCCCAACAAGGGCACTCGACCGAGCAGGTAAAACAGCGGGCGGCGATTTCACCGGCGATGGCGGTGAACGGCGGCGCCAGGTGGTGCGGCGAGCAGCACCAAGGCGCGGGCAACCCATTTTGGGCACTCACGCGAGATAGGTGGCTCGGGAACGGCTTGGCAGCGACGGTGGCACAAGCTCGGAATAGAGGCGGGCGGTGGCGCTAGAAGTGCACCACAACCAAGATGGCATGCGCTTGAGCACCCGCGGGTCAGGGGAGCCTCGATGGTGGTGACGGTGGAGCTCGGGGAGGTCCAAGGCGAGCTGGCGGTGGTGACTAGGGATAGCATGGTGGTGGAGCACGACAGCGGTGAGCTGGTGGCAGGAAAGGTGAGCTTGGAGCTTGGGGATAGATTCCCGAGTTCAAGGCGGTGCTAACAGCACGATTGATTGGACAAAGGCGTGGACGGAGGGTGAATTGAAAAGAGGCTAGCTGGGTGGTTCTCGGATGCGGCAGTGATTGGGAGTGTTGCCAGAGTTGGAGACGAAGGGGGAGGCGCAGTGGGGTTGCGGCAGAGCTAAAGGTGAGGACATTGTTGCTCAGCTCTAAGTGCGCGGGAGGCAGTGGTAAGTGCGCGGGAGGCAATGGCAACAGAGGTGGCGTGGAAGAGGACACGGCACGTGGGTGGTCACGCGCGTTCAGCGCAACGAGGAGGGCGAGTTGGCGCACAATGTGGCGAGGTGAGGTGGCGAGCACTGGCACGACTTGGCATGGGTGAAGGGGACGACGTATAGAGGCGGTGCGCAACGCGGCGAAAGGGAGCGCGACACGATGCGAACGGGAATAGGGTAGAAGGTGCTCACACACGGGACTCCTTCGGGCGGAGGAAGCGGAAAACCAAAGAGAGAAGGCCGTTTTGGAGGAAACTTTCCGAATTGTGCAAGAAATTCAAATTCGATGAAAATTCAAATCCAAACCAGATTTTGAAATTTTTGGGGTGTTAGAGAATGCAACCAAAATCTTAAGTTTGTAATGCACTGTGCTGCACCTACGGCTAGCCTGCTAGGCACGACGTACAGTTGTTGGAACATGAAACTCGTAAGACTTTAGACTGTAGTATACTCACTACAACAGTAGTACATCACATTTATAAGCAGTGCATGCATATAGAATTATAACGAATGGCAACTGGCAACCACACCATGTCTTTATCCACTTGCCATATACATATGGAGACAATACAGTCGCTGATCATGTGAGGACTGCAAGATGGTAAGGCCTGCCAAACTGTGGTTGCTCATTGCACTCTTTTTTGTTTATGCCCGCCAGTATAACCTGCCTAACCAACATGATGGTTCCCTCACAACTTGCTGCATTTAATCATCAATGACTAGCTAATATCCGAATAATAAACATCTCCTGTTGTTTGGTCATGGAGAGAAAGGAAAAAAAATTTGCTGCGGGAGGTGAGGCATGGCACATTAAGGAATCCATCTCGGACGAGGTTCGGAGACCAATCTTGACGATGTGTGACACATAGGGGATCTACCTCAGACGAGGTTCGAGGACCAACCTCGGTGAGACGTCATACATTGGGGGATCCACCCCGGACAAGATCCAGGGGCCAACCTCAGCGAGGCGTGACACGTCGGTGAATCCACCCCGGACTCGGTCTAGGGTAGCCATGTGCCGAGGTCTTGTCGACACCTACATAGGCAGAATGTCGACGATGACATGTACCTCGGACGTGGCGGGATCCACTTGATGCGATGGATGAAAGTACCTCCGGAGCAAGCTAAACCCCGAGGGCAACGATGTAACTTCAGGGATCTCTCCCTCCTACTATATAAATACGACTCCTTGTGAATGGGGAGGGGGAAGGCACTTGTAACATCTACCACACATATGCAATATATCGGTATAACTTATTGTGTTTGATTCTCATTGAGGTCCCCTTCGTATCCTCGGTGGTTCACCCATCAAATCGTGGGTGCCACTAGTTTATTATCCGATCTTGTATCAACAGTAGTTAGCGTTGTTCCTGGGAACCGTAACGAGAAGCTACAAATTCACGACACACCTCAAACTCATCCCACCCTAGACCAGGTCCGAGCTCACTTGGGCCTTGTCACACCCTGGACTAGGTTTGGGCTTTCCTCGACCTTGTCCAACCATAGACCAAATCCGGGCGAGCACCTCGGCCTCGTCCCACTTAGGATCGGTCCGGGCTCACCTCTCGACGCGTTCACATGCAACAACCATTCACTTGAGGGCTCCGCACGTCTCGGACTAACAAGTCAACCACACTCATTGCTACATGTTCATGCGAGTCAACGTAGCACACCTCAGCATTCTGTTGCTCCTCGAAGGCTAAGCCTCGGCTTTTTCCAAGCGAGTAGAGCTTGGCACTTCAACTCACACCTTCACGAGCCACTCCTTTGGGATAGAGTCCTAGCTTCATGCCTCCACGTAACTTTGGGGTCTAGACAATCGACACATGGCTCCATAGCTTTATGTGACCCTACGCTTTTTTGTGTGATGTTGAACTCCCCGACATGACCTGGAATCAACTTGCCAGAGTAGTGGTCCGTTGATGAACACCAAGGGAACCCAACTGGGGGTGTCGACCGGGGTGGGTGTCGCCACGTGCCGACCCCTTCTACAAGTCGATGCGTCAGCCTAGGAGGCTATTGACGTCCTTGGGCTACCTCGAGCCGACGATAACCTCGACAAGGCATGACACATCGAGGGATCCACCTCAGACGAGGTCCGGGGACCAACCTCAGCGAGACATGACACATGGGGGGATCCACCTCGGACGAGGTCTAAGAACCAACCCCGAACGAGGTCTGAGGACAACCTCGGCGAGGCGTGACACATCGGGGAATCCACCCCGGATGAGGTCTGGGGACCAATCTTGGTGTGGCGTCACACATTTGGGGATCCACCCCAGATGAGATTCGGTGACCTACCCTGGACGAGTTGCGGGGACCAACCTCGGCGAGGCGTGACAAGTCGAAAAATCCACCTCAGACCTGGTCCTTGGTAACCACGCACCGAGGTCCTGTCGACACTCGTATAGACGGAAGGCTCACAATGTCATGTATCTTGGACGAAAGGGAGCAAGCTAAGCCTCGAGGGGAACAATGTAACTTCATAGATCTCCCCTGTCCCACTCAAAATAGCACCTCTCATAAATGGGGAGGGGGCTTATAACTTCTATCACACATATGCAATATATCAATCGACATATTGTGTTTGATTATCATTGAGGTCCCATTTGCATCCTCGGTGATCGACGCATCCGACCGAGGGTGTCATAACTTTACTGTTTGATCTCGTATCGACAACAATATTATTGAATCAATAGTATAGGACAGTATGTGAGGTGTATGGCTGCATAGATTGGCAAAGATAATCTTGTGTATTCCTGATTCCCGTTACTGAAGATTTTGTTTCTGCACCACTAATGCATCGCCAATATTATTTCCTCTCCTGGAAGCTTTCTGCTAATCTTATTTTGCGAGATGCTGAATCGTATTTGTTTTGTTTCGTTGGCTCCAATTCATAATTGGGATGTTGCAGGTAGAGCAGCCCTCCGTATGCAGGACGTGTGATAGTTCCTCTCTACCAAATTAAGCAGGCACTAGCTACTTTAATTTGTCAGACGAAATGCATTCATGTCCTAGAGAAGTTCAGATATTCAAAATTTTAAGATGGCCGAATTGGGATCCTGATACGGCCCAACTAGTAAAATAGTGGACCGAATTAATTAAGGGATGTGTAAAACTTGTCCTCCCATATGGTGCGCCATGGGGTTTATATAGCATCTCGCGCAAAGCACAAAATTCGGATGAGCGATGCAGGTTGCTCTGATAATTTAATTGCATCGCGTTACTATTCATGTGAATATAGACTGAATCGATCATCATTCACGTGAACGATAATCCAACCAAAAAATACTTTCTTTTTTTAAATTAGAATTTAAACTATTCTAGTTTTGGAATAAAATATTAATCACCAATTGGTTGTCTGAATTGGATCCAAACTGAACCAACCCACATGCCATGTTCCAGGCGTCTTCTCCATGCATGGCCAAATCTCCCTCTTGGTTTCCCTTGTGTTGTGGGCTTTCCTTCTCTTAGCTTCTTGCACTAACTTGTTCCATGCACTTGATGCTTCTTCCGACGCCAATGCAACCCTTGCGCCATACCATCACATATCTTTCTTGATCATGCGCATGCGCTAGGGTTTTATCCCGAGAGAATGTTCCCTCTCGTTGGCCAGCATCCCCATCCACCCTATCGGCCTTCACAACATTTTGTTTTACCTTTTGCAATGCTTTGGTTGTAGATATGGCCGTATCATCCTCCCTTTCTTCAAGAAAAGACGTCCTCGTCTTTTGTGTAACCTCAGGAATCTCCGTCGCGGTAGTCTTCACGATCGTCTTTTTAGCTATGATCTCCTCGGCATGAATAGAATTCTTCGGCATAGGACACGGGGTATATGATCTTCCTCGATGCACCAAAGAGTACTTGTTGGACCTCGGTAGTGCGTAGCATTCACGATCATCTTTGCCACGGGCGCCCCAACAACAAGTGACATGCATGCATAGGCACGACGTCACACTCCACTTTGTCGTGATAGTCTCCTCTTGAAAAACAAACTTTGACACGATGAGTAATTTTGGCCACCGACATTATGTAACCATTGGGCATAATCGGTTCGGATGTCGCCAGTTGTCAACCCCAAAGCTTGCACCAAATCGTTGCTAATGATATTGTTGTAGCTTCCACCATCAACGATAAGCTTGTAAACTTTACCATTGACCTTGCACTCGGTTTGAAAACGTTGGTTCATTGCCCGTTGTGAGAATGGAAGTGTTGTCAACTCGAACCGTCTTGGTCAGCATGCAAAGACCATCTTGTGGTGCCTCACTAGTAGTTTTGTCATCATGGAGCGACACCTCTTGCTGTGTTTGGGTAGAAAGAAGGGTCGCCAATGCTAATTTCTTCTGTTCTTCCTCGTAAACCGTTCTTCTTCACGTTTCTTGGCCTTTAGCCTTTGTTCTTTGCTCTTTAATGTCTCCTTGGGTCTTGTCTCGTCATTGTCTATCTTCAAAGTATCTTGACGAGGACCAAGATGTAATGTCCTTTCGTGTTCCTCTCTATGGAAAGGAGTACCGCATTCACGGGCGTGATGCAACTCGATGTATGTGCTGTTCTTTCAACCAATATGCACCAATCACCAACGAACATGCTCTCATATGCATAGGAATCACGTCACAAGTAACAACAAAGATATACCCATCCAAAGAAAATTTTACCTCCACTTGTTTTGTGATCGGAATGTGCTTGAACCTCCAAAGCAATAGATATGGCTCGGATGTGGCTTTGTGATCAACCCCAATCATCCACAAGTGTTTGGCTTGGCGTTTGTCAAGCTTCCCGTGTCGATCATCATAGCACAATCTGTGTTCCCACTCGACACCGATTGAAGAATATGTAGCTCGGATCGTGGAGTGGATCCTCCTCACATTGATCTATAGTGTAGGTGAATTGCATGACCAACTTCATGTCCTTCGATCGGCCATGTCGATACTTGATCTTCGTAACAGCAATCGTGAACAATCAAGCTCGATACCATCTCCTTGCTGGTACCCGGCCGGCGTGTGCCTGGAGGAGAGCGATCCCGCCGTGGGGCTCTTCCCTGTCGCTGTTCACGAGGCTGATGTCCGGGTTCTCCGAGTAGATCACCTGCGTGTTGGGATCCATGGTGGACTTGATCGTCAATACTTCCTCCGTTTGCTTTCCCTTCACCCATTCGAGTAGCGGAGGGCGGCCGCGATGGCGGCCGCACTGGTTGTCTTGAAGCGGCGTCGACGATCTTGCCGAGCCCTCGTCGGCGCGATCTGCGCCTTCATGACGTCGCCGCAGCCGGCGCGCCCACCACCGGCGGCAGCCGACGTTGGGGTCGTCCTTGTCGAACGACCCCACGTTCCGCTGGTTGTTGTAGTGGTCCACCACCCGCTCGTGGTGCGCCTCGCACCCACCGCCGCCAGATCCGGTGCCTCCTCGCCGGCACCGGGCGAGGAGCCGCCGAGCCGGGCGAGGAGCCGCTGTCTCCAGCGCCAGACGCCCACAAACTCGGAGGCGCCTCTGGTTCTTCTGATCTTTTCTTCCCCGAGCTCTCACAGATGACGGGCCGCATTGGGGACTCGCCGTTGATCGGGTCGAGCACGTACACGTGCGACATGTGCGCAGCGGCCTCTATGGCTCCTTCAAGTGCGCCCTCCGCTCCGGCACTCCCCCCCCCCACCTGCGCCGCCGTCTCCCCGTCCGATCCGGCTTCCCGGGAGTTTCGGTGAGAGGAGCATGGGCGGCGACCATGGCGCTCGCTTTCGACAAGTTTGGGCGGCCCTTCATCATCCTCGGGGCGGGAGAACAAGGCGGCGTGGGGCTCGATGCGCTGAAGGTTAACATCGCCGCCGGCAAGGCCGTCGCGCGCATCCTCCGCACCTCCCGCGTGCCCCAACCTCATCGACCTGTCGCTGCTTGGTTGTGATTGCTCCGGCGCTGTGTCCATCGAGCTCTCCCTGCTCGAGCGGTGCCGGCTCGACTTCCTCGGCGTTGGCAACTGCTCGCTCTTGCTCGCTGCGCCCTGCGTCGAGTCACTCGAGGTCGAGGCTTCACTGATCACTCTGCTGCGGTGGCCTGACCTCCACCGCCTCTCAATCGCCAAGAGCACCGGAGGTTGTACAAGGTGGACACTGGAACCTTCGGATCTGGAACATCTCTCGCTGCGGTGTCCCTGCGCCGCAGATGCACACAAATCCTGATCTTCTTGATTTTTTTCACGGCCAACTGCTCCAGCGGCCACGTGACCTTTCTGCTCTCACGGTCTCACCTGTGTATTCCTTTAGCCCTTGCTTCTGTGCTCCTTTCTTGATTAGTCTGGATGCCCTATGCTGTCCGCGTTCCTTGCACCACCCCAGATGTAAAGTGTTAAAGAAACTCTGACCCGACCGTTAGCCGGTCCATATATAGGCAGTCTATTGGAAATTCTAAGAGATCGAGAGGGTATAAAAGAAGAGGGACCCTCAACCTTTGTAACACGATTCTGAGAAGCAATAAAACGAAGTTTGAAATCGCCTCGTATCTTTGTGTTCAATCTATTGCTGTGTTCTTGTGTTCTTGATTCGTTCTTACGTTTCTGAATATTGTTTACGAAGTAATCGCTCCGTTTGAACTCGCCAGCGAATTGCCTGCCCATACTGTTCCTTCTCATGTGATACGGTTGCATGCATACCTCCCGAGCCGCGCACACATGCAGCGCTCTGTCGTGCGGCCACTACCTTTTTCTCGTGCCATTTTTGTGTCTGCACAACACTTCGACGGCCGGCCACCACTCCATCCCTCTCAGCCATCATGATTGTAGTAGTACTTAGCGCCGTATCAGATCCGGTTCTTCCTTTACAAACGGTCGTTTTAGGGAACTCAAATGGAACAATCTGAATATGTGGTAAAATTGGACGAACAACTTTTCGTACAAGGGAAGTTTCTTATTTTTGTTTATCATCAACATGTCCAAATTTCTTAATCCACCCGGCTGCAACATACTCCCTTTATTCTGATTTCATTATGAGAGAGGAAAATATAAAATCCAGTTGTAGGTTGTGGGAAACGGGAGCCCATAACCACCTTTGTTATTGCCAATACTCTTTTCCTACTCTTTTTGTTTTTTGTTGTTGTAATAATCTCACCAATAGAAGCTTCAGACCAAAATCTTTTGCCGAGTATACCATGTGTATACTTATTTTGATTCTTAAAAAAAAACCTCAAGCGGCAAGCTCTTTATTTAAATCTCCAACGAAGAGATACAATCTCGCTGCATACACTCAGCAAGAAACTCAGGTGTGGAGTTAATCCACGTACTGACAAGCTCAACAACTATAGTGTGGTTATACTTCCAACAAATTGCAACGACAAACCCTCCCCTGTCACCTCTAATGACCAAACCCGAACCACCGGAATTTGCACCAACATCCACAACCCATCGGTATTGCATTTGAACCATCCCGACTTTGACCTTCTCCAAGGTTCAGAAGGTCTATTTTGTACTCTTTGCACCTCATCCGGCGGAAGATCCAGCGTGGTCATCATTTCCTCTGATATAGAAATCAGATACGCATTTTTTGCCCCCAACTTTACCTGCTTCAGTACCATCATTGATCTTAGTAAGCAAAGACTCAACTCTGCATTAAGAACAAGTCATGTCTGACTCCTCTAAAATAAACGAACTTGGCAAGAATCTCTGATTTCCATTTGAATTAATTCCCCACTTGCACGACTTGTTCTACTGGTGTTGCTTTCGTGATTTCGTCTCACATTCGCATCGTTGAACTTGTTGCGCTTCGGGCATGGCTTTCGTTGTATCACTGGGGAGTTTGTTAAGACTTTCCCAAGAACAGATAACGTGTGCAGGTATGCTTAAAAATGTTGGTCATTGAGTTTGCCGAACCTTATGGGTTTTGTTTTTTTGGAAAATAAAGTCGCACGGGTTTTCCTACGTGCGTGCAAGCGCAACTGAATGACTGATGATAGCAGTCAGAGCTAGCCTAACCGGATTGACCCTTTCAGCGAGGCTGTCGAAACATCTGGAGATTCTGCATAATCCACGAGTCAAACATGCAGTTCTGTGTAATCTGCAGGAGAAAAGATTTCCAGGCTTCCAGCCCGTGCGTTCTGATGGCGAAAGTTGCTAAAGGTTTTTGGTCCGTGACTGATGCTTTTTTCAAAAACAATTTCTGGTTGAGCCGAAGGGTTGAATGGTTGAGTTTAAAAAATTGGCATTTGACAGTCCGATTTTTAGGTAGGTTGATTGGAGTTTCTGAGTTGAAAAGTGTTTGAAACGACAATAAAGCAAATAACGATAATTAACGATAAGTAACGATAATTAACAATAATCAATAGTAATTAGGGACAATTAACGTCATTTAGGGAGGAGGCGCCCGCCGGGGTGGCGGTGGCTGGAGGGAGGAAGAGGTCGAGTCGGGGTGGCGTCAAAGGAGGAGGGAGGCTGGGTCGGTGTAGCGGTGTCGGAGGAGGCGCCAAGGAGAAGGAGGGATGCTGGTTTGCCCCGTGGAGTGGAGAGGGGAGGAGAAATGATGAGTGGTTTGGGGATTTTGTAGTTTATATACGATGATATTGATGAATAATTTCATTCCAACTTCAGTGGTAAAATCCCAAAACTAACCCATCGAAGCTAGAAAGATGTCCGTTTAGGACAGCTTTTGAATTTTTTTTTTAGCGAAAAGCTGAAACAAAGTCGAAAGCAGTTCCAAAACAGAAACATTTGTGTTAAAGAGTCTAATTATGCGTGCGTCTCGAAAAAGAAGGGGAAACGGTTTGGGGGTGGGGGGCAAAAGCCCAAACTAAACGAGAACCATTTCTGCAAGTAGTCTGCACCAATCCGGCCCATGTCGTCTACTGAAAAGAGAGCGCCGCGCCGGCCCATGTCGTCTAAGCAACTCGATTTCCCGTGGACCAAGTAGACCCAGCACAGGCTCCGGCGCTCCGTAGACCACTCGTGCACCACTCCTTCCCCTGCTCCTCTCGCTTCCCGACAACCCCCAGGAGATGATAACGCCAAAACCCTAAACCCCAGCGCGACCCCTCGCCGCCTTCGCTGCCGCCACCGCCGCAGCCATGTGGGCCGACGCCCTTCCGGAGCCGAAGCGCCATAGATGAGATTCGGTCCTGCCGCCGCAGCCAGCGATGCACAAGCTCCTCCCCCGCGCCGCCTGCTTCATTGACGCCGCCGCAGCCCGGCCGCTGCTGTCCTCCCACATGCCCGCGCTCCGCCTGGCCGGCCCGCTTCTCGCCTCGCGCCCGAGCCCAAGCCCAAACCCTAGCCGCCTCCGCCCGCCGCCGTGTCTGCGCTGCGCCGGCTCGAGGAGGGGGCTCTGCTCTGTCGGGGCGGTGAGGCGCGGGGACAATGCCGAGGATGGGGAGCAGATGGTTGCCGGGGGAGGTGGAGTCCGTATTGCGCCGGAGAGGAGGCAGAGAGGTCGGGGCGATGCGGCGATGGGGAGCGGGGAGCTGCTTGCCATTCCTGGAGTCGGGCCGCGGAACCTGAGGAAGCTCGTGGACAAGGGATTCGATGGCGTGGCGCAGCTCAAGCAGCTCTATAGAGATAAGGTGTGTGCGTGAACTGCCCTGGATTATTCATATTTATTTGTTTTGTTGTAGTTTATAAAACTTGTTATCAATACGTACGTTTGGAGTCTTGAGCAGTTACTCTTATGATTTGCAAGAGTTGGCCTTATGATCACATATGGTGTCAAAAGTCAGCAAATATCACCAGTGAACTCACCACAGGCAGCCAGCCAGCCACAAAAGGATAAGCTGCTTGTTAAATCAAGTAATCACATGCTTGCACCCACATTCGTGTATGCGAGCCCATCATCACAAAGAAATACTGCAAATGTTGTACTGTGCTTGCAAGCAATCATTTTGTGAGTTTGTCAACTGCGTAATGGTCAATTACTATTCTTGATGTCCAACTCCACATGGTAGAAATCTTGTGGTCACTTCTTAGTTCTTAGGACGTATGACAGGGCATTGGTTAAATGCACATTGGCTCCAAGAGGTACAGCAGCCATGTATTAGTCCTAAAGTTTATGCAGATGCTTATGTTGCATCTCATGAACATTCAGATATGGTGCCAAACTGGCATTGTCTGTAGCATCATAGCATTACATGAAATAGGTATAATTGATTCCCTTGTTCAGTATATTAGACAAAAGTTGAATTTCACTATTATTCCCACGCTGTCTCCTTTGTGTAAGACGATCTAATATTGGAGCATTATCATGGTAAAATTATTTAGTGGGATGAAAAGAATAAATTACCTTCGTGGGTTTCTTTGGGGCCTGCTTTGTGCTGGTTAGTTCATTGTGTCAACCCTGCTGTGTGAATATTATGGTCCTTTTTCACTGAAAATTCTGTTCCCCTTGAGCGTTTGCAGTTCTTTCACAAGTCTAATGAGAAGATGGTTGAGTTCTTGCAAAATTCAGTTGGCATCATACACAAGAACCATGCTGAGAGTATAACTTTGTTCATTAAAGAGAGTGTTGATGAAGAGCTGAAAGGCACCGGGACATCTAAGCTTTCAAAAAATAAGAGGCTGACCTTTTGTGTGGAAGGGAATATCAGTGTCGGTAAAACTACATTCCTTCAAAGAATAGCCAATGAGACTATCGAACTACGTGACCTTGTAGAAATAGTACCTGAACCTATTGCTAAGTGGCAGGATGTTGGCCCTAATCATTTCAACATACTCGATGCTTTCTATGCCGAGCCACAGAGGTATGCATACACCTTCCAAAATTATGTCTTTGTGACGAGGGTCATGCAAGAGAAGGAATCTTCAAGTGGAATAAAGCCTCTCCGGCTGATGGAAAGAAGTGTTTTCACTGATAGAATGGTAAGTCTTTCCTTGCTCAAAAACCTTGCTTGGATGGTGAATCTAGAGCTTTGACATAATTTCACTTTTGACCTGTCCCATTGTCAATGTCTTATCCTATTTAAGGAGTGACTTTTGATTATTTTTCCAGGTTTTTGTTCGTGCTGTTCATGAAGCTAACTGGATGAATGAGATGGAGATCAGCATCTACGACTCCTGGTTTGACCCAGTTGTGTCATCACTCCCAGGTCTTATCCCTGATGGTTTCATTTATCTAAGAGCTAGCCCTGACACTTGCCACAAAAGAATGATGGTTCGGAAAAGATCAGAGGAGGGCGGTGTTACTCTCAATTACCTTCAAGGTTTGCATGAGAAACATGAGAGCTGGCTACTTCCTTCCAAAGGACAAGGTTCTGGTGTATTGTCAGTCAGTCAGCTTCCAATTCATATGGAGGGCTCCCTGCCTCCAGAAATACGAGATCGGGTATTCTACTTAGAAGGAGATCACATGCATTCTAGTATCCAGAAGGTAACTTTCTCCTACCTTTGTTTGTTTTAAAAGGATCTTGTAAGGAATTATTTGGTTACATGGGTGAGTCTTCTTCCCAATTAGGTTCCTGCTTTGGTCCTGGACTGTGAACACGACATTGATTTTAACAAGGATATTGAAGCTAAACGACAGTAAGTTTGCAAAGCCCTTATATTGTTCATAGTATAAGTGTTAACTTTCTATTCATTTTCTTTTAGTGTTAACCAGGCATTATTTTTTATTTTTTATTCCATTTAAGGCAATTGAATCAGCAGCTTCTCTAGTTTGTTTGTTTTTTTTTAAAAAAAATTATGTTTTACTTAAACTATTGTAAAAAGAACATTGTATTGATATATATTCCAAAATGAAACTCACTGCTTAGTGTCGCTGGAATTGGTGCTAGCTGAATCCAAATAGTGCAGATGAGTTGTGCTGTGGTGGCTTGGTGGGACTAACGCTAGGCTCAGTCTGTAAGGGTGTGTTTGGTTCGGTGAATCATGACATACATGTACGGGATGGTCCTGAATATGTTCTTGTCCCTGTGTTTGGTTGAGTGAACCGAACCAACTCGTTCTGGATATGGTCATACAGATTATGAGAATATTCTCTAAATATGTTGTACCGAACGGTTCCATAAAAACGGGTGAACCACGCGGTACTGGGACGAGCGCGTCCCCTCAGTTACGACCTCTTCCTCTGTGTATACGTCACTAACCAGTGGACCATGCCAATTAGTGGATAGTTAAAATAATTAATTTAGTTAAATACTTCTTTTGTAATTAAGGTAAATTCAATAATCATGCTAATATTTCAATAATTAATCGCGCTAATACTCCTTTGTGTATACAACTCATTCAACTTCATCCCTCAAATCAAACACCATCTTCAACCATCTTGTACCATCTCATTCATGCAACCAAACAAAATCTTGAATTATCTCATCCCACTAACCAAACACATAAGTTGTACCATACCATCTAGAATCATCCCACCCATTCTGTACCATCTCATCCCATCCATCCTAAACACACCCGAATTTGTTAGCCCATGGGTTCATTTTTCGATATTTTAATGAATAGGTTAAACTTTCATGTTTCCACAAGAAAATATTTAGTAAAACAGTAAACTAATTTCTACGTGCTTTTGCTACATCTCTAGTTTATTATGTGGCTCTTGTTCCTTGGCTATCTTATGTAGCCCTAGTTCGGTAGTTCCAGACATCGTGCTAATTTTTTTATTTTTGACAACTAATTGATTGAAGGCTGGTTGTAGTAGTTCCTTTAGAATATGAATTGATAAAACATATACTTTCACTTCATAAACAATCTGGACTGCTTATAGGAGGTGCTTTACATACAATTTGCTTCATTAATTAATTTGAACTGTTTTTTATACCAATTCTAGCTTACTAATAAGTCTGTTATCCACACATGTCTGAGTCTGATTTGTTATTCATTTATCGTAGTGGTGACATTTGCTGTTTTTTGTATTTTCTGTAGTAATTTCCGATGCATTTTCTATTGAAAATTGTATGTATTATGATGTTGGCTCCAGCATCCTGCAACACTACACTTTTTTCGGTCTGTTTCTCTGTTTCTTGAAAGCCGTACCCGAACACCCCATGTGCTCTTAAATTCCTTCAAAAACCTACACATTTGATATTTCAATTTTGCCCATGAAGATATGCTCGGCAAGTTGCAGAGTTCTTTGAGTTTGTGAAGAAAAAGAAGGAAGCTCCTTCTGCAGAGACAAGTGATGATGAGAAGAGTATGAACAAACCGATTATGCTTCCCCACAGAGGTGGTTTGTGGGTCCCTGAAGGCAGCCGTTTACCAGAATCTGCTCTGAAGTCTCTTGATTTTAGAAGAGCAACGTCCTCCTTCCTCTCTACATAGGGGCAAACATCCCATATGCAACTACCAATTTCTGCCCACGATACGGTGTATTATAAAATTTGCATGGTCCGTCATCACATCTGGATCTCAGAATAGGAACTTTAACCGACGACCCTGTAAATTGCTGAAGATTTTTTTATTGAAATCTAAGTTTTTGGTCTAGCGCTAGCCAGTGCTGTATGATATCTAAACTAAGTCCAGTACTCCACGTGCCTGTAAATGATTGTCTGACTGCTTATTTCGTGCCTGTACCTGGTAGTATCATCAAAGGTGCCAACGATCTTGTGTAATCGTGACATTCATTTCGCTGTTTGTTTGCCTGGACTCGGTTGCCGTTTTGCCCGTTCGATTGCTTGGTCCAACATCTGTTCTGTAGAAGAACGAAAACCAAATGATCTAGCTGTTCCGAAGTGTAGCTTGGTTGGTGCCTCTGTTTTCAGTTTTTCTTGCCTATTTCATGCTATTTGTCAATGATGTCGTGTATTCCATCTGTCCGTCTGTCCCTCCTGAATGCCTGCCACACGAAAGTGCTCGCTGTTCAGTTCTTCACCCGTAAATAATGGCCGGTGAAAAGACCACTACAATCTTACTGACTGAAGTGAATGCACGTTGGATGGTTATTAGTTACCGGTTGGTAGTTCTATCTGGTAACGGTACCATATATTTAGGGTGCGTTTGGTTGGTTGAATGAGGTTGAATGGAATAGAATGGTACAGGTAGGATGTGATCGTCTTAGATGAGATGATATAAGTATGGTGTTTGGTTAGTGGGATATGATGATACATGATTTTGTTTGGTTGGTGGAATAGGATAGTCCTGAATGGTTCAAGATGATGTTTGGTTGGAGGGATAGGATGGTCCGTATGATATTTTTTACACTAAAATATGCTAAGAATGGTCTTATTTTATTAATTAAATGATAAAGAACACAACGGTTCAATCGGATCGCAAATTGGATACTCGGTTTAGGAAATATGATAATTTGAAGCTCGTAAATCAAGCCGCCACGTCACCAAGCGCCTTGGAATTTGAGTGAACAGTGTGGTCCGAAATTTTTTTCCGGACGGGATGATACAACATAAATATGAAATATTCCTTTTTTTTCTTGAACCATCTCATCCCTAATGGTTTGGTTCTATTCAACCAACCAAACACCTGAACGAGCTCATTTCCCGTACCGGATGGTTCATGACCACTCCATTCAACGAACCAAACACACCCAGTCGACGTAAGTGTCATCTCAGAACATTCCCAAGTTTCTCTACCTCTACGATTGAGTCTTACAGCGGATCAGATTGTTGAGTAACCATCGCTGGCAAGTTTAGTCTGAGCGATTACCTCGTAAATAATATTCAGAATCGTAAGAATCAAAGCAAGAACATAAAGCACAAAAATGGATTGAACACAGAGATATAAGGGGATTTCAGGCTTCACTTTATTATTTTTCAATAATCGTGTTACAATGGTTAGGCGCCCCTCTATTTATAGCCTCTTGACCCTGTTAGGGCTTCCAATGGGCTACCCATATATACGTCGGTTTCTGGGTCGGGCCCATAGTTTCTTAACACAGATGACCGTCCCTCTCAAGGTTGAAAGGAACTAGTGGTGGATCTAAGATTTAGGTGACGGGGTGTTAAAGTTCAAATGTAATAAATTATATATTGTTTGGACTAAAATCAAAACCTCAAATATTTTAGAAAAAAATACAACTTCACATGATAATCCTTTGTAACTTGAAAGTGGTTTATTACATCATCAGAAAAAAAAACTAACGCTGAATGAATGTAACCAAATAATTATTCAAGCATTAGCTGCCCATGCTATTTTGTAGCTGGTCCTTCCCAACTATATCCCACAAAGACATCAAATTTACAACCTTCTTCTTTATTTTATAATATTTTATATTTTTTCACACGGATTCCATTCGCTAGATAACAGTGGTTCTACATTTCACAAAGACGGAACACCATTACACATTACACATTTATTTGATTCCACAACGAGTCAAATGACAGAGAGAAAGAAAAAAAATTCTGTGAATCGCCGGCCCCAGCATGCCTAGAGTTCTTTCCTTCTTCCCGACTTTCGATCTCCCCGTCCACGATGTCTCCCGCTCCCTTCTCGGCTCCCTGGCGTCCGCCGTCGCCAGCTGCCTGCGACCGCCGCCGATACCCGTAGACAACTGAGAGAGAGTTAACACTAACGATAGGGTTAGCAGCAGGCTTGCTCACGTGGGCCTTCCCCTGGTGACTGCCGGATTGGGCCAATTGACTAATGGGATTGGGAATGATATGGGCTGCCACAACACGTAGTGACAATTGGGCTGAAAAACATTAGAGGGGTGCATACGTCGAGTATTTAGTCCCCCGTCTCTCTCTCTCTCTCTCTCTCTCTCTATATATATATATATATATATATATATATATATATATATACCTCAAGGTCCTTAGGTAAATATAAAAGAAGAGACATAAAAGGATGTACATATAAAGAATATTTAGTCAAAAGGACAGATCCATTAGACTAATCATATATAGACTTGAAGATACATAAAAAAATTGAAATTATATCTACACAATAGAAAAAGGGTATAAAGGAAGAAATATTAAAAGAATTCAAAAAAGAATATAATATTTTATGTAGCCACAAAAATCAAGAGAGAGAAACCACAAAAGATCCCTCCAGCAATATAGCCCATGAAATACTTATCTCTAGATTGAGTTTTAAAACCAAGCAAACATTGTCTTGCCTAGGACCAGACATCTTAGAATTAGTTTGGGAAAAATATCAAGAGAGACAAATGACAATATTCCCAGACCTCCAAAAATACTTCATTACCTATACGAAGGAAGAGAAATTAACCCAGTATGAAAATCAATATACATACAATACCACTCCTCCACTTTGACGATCAAAAGATTTACCAGCCATACCATAAATATATAATATTGAGAGCTGAGATAGATCTCAAATTCTTCAAAAGTTTACAAACACAAACCCACAAATACATTTCTCTTCAGGGTATCATAGACCAGGGTTTAGTCTATGTCATCTATGGTACATTAGACCAAATTCTTCAATCCGACCTTGGCATTGCAGAATTAGTTTGGGAAAAATATCAAGAGAGACAAATGACAGTATTCTCAGACCTCCAAAAATACTTCATTGACCTATACGAAGGAAGAGAAATTAACCCCAGTATCAAAATCAATATACATACAATACCACTCCTCCACTTTGACGACCAAAAGATTTACCATCCATACCATAAATATATAATATTGAGAGATGAGATAGATCTCAAATTCTTCCATGGTTTACAAACACAAACCCACAAATACATTTCCCTTCAGGGTATCATAGATCAGGGTTTAGTCTATGTCATCTATAGTATATTAGACCAAATTCTTCAATCCGACCTTGGCATTGCAGTAAAAGAAGCATGCAGAAATTAATATCTCATAGGGGTAGATGCAAAATTATGTTATATTCCACTCCTCCAAGATTCACACTACCAATAAGACCAGTAATGTATGATATTTATATTCTCGAAGGATGTTTCAACTTTTTGATGGAAGAAGGACTTGTGTCATGACAGAGGAACAAAAAGAACTCCTCTCTCAAAACACAAATCATGATAAATGGCGATGGTTCATAGAAGCCATGGAAATTGAAGAAAACATTCATTTAGACACCACATACAAGATGATTTTTCAAAACCAAATAATGAAGATATGGTATGGTAGAAGTAATAGTTTATTACATAAAGGTGTTAGGCGCCTCCCCGAAGGGTCTCTAGAGTCCCGCGAGGCCTGAAGTAGTGAGTCCTTCGGGGCCACCTCGGGGAAGACCCGAACCCCTCCGAAGGGTCTCTAGAGCCCCGCGAGGCCCGAAGCAGTGGGCCCTCCGAGGCCACCTTAGGGAAGACCCAGAGCCCCTCCGAAGGGTCTTCAGAGTCCCACGATACCCGAAGCAGCAGGTCCTCCGGGACCACACTAGGAGAAGCCCGAAGGTGGGGCACATCGGGAGCTAGTGGATCAGGTACACCAGTCAAATGGAACAGGCCCAGGAAGACCCACCGTGAGCCGAAGCCTACGCGTGACCGGGAAAATCCCTATAACCCCTATGCGTATAGTACTTTTCTAGAGTTATGATGGTAATGTAAGTGCCCTGTTTTAGGAGGCTATAAATAGGCATCTGTCCCCCATGTAAAGGGCGGATTCGATTTTTTGGAGCAATAAATACATACATTTTTCTAACAACTGGTCCCTTCTCCTGAGAACTCCTTGGTCCCTCCGAGTGTACTAGGGGTCCCCTTCTTTTACTGCCTGACCTTTTTGCTACAATAGACATATATTCAAGATATGATGAGCTGTTATTTATAAACCTTTTAGTTTTTTTAAATGCCCTTGTTAGTTCAATGTGATCTTACATATTTAGATTTGAAGACTTCATACATTCTGCTATACTAATATTATGAAACCCCATTGTCTTACCATATTATTGCTAACCTATAGTCAAACTATTCACAACTTCGTAATACTCCTGCATACTACCAATTGGCTCAGCAAAATGTGTTTATGTTGATGTTGCCTTAGTGCGCCAATGCGCACACCGGGCTACTAGTACCAATAAAAAGTTGGTGCTTCATCGCGCCATTGTTAAAGTCATATAGTTCTATTTTCTATAGTATCATGCGATTTTTTCCCTAAATGTCACTGTTTCGAGGTGTAATTGCGAGAGTGACTTTCCTCATGTGATATTAGTAAATTTGACACCTCGTTTGTACGACCACGGTGCGGACGAGCCTCACGCCGACACGTGGCACCAAAACCGCACGGTGACGAGTGCGGACAAACCTTACGCCGACACATGGCACCAAAACCACACGGTGAGCGCGCGGACGTGCCTCACACCGACACGTGGGGAAAACCGCACGGTGGTCGTGCGGCATTGCAAAAACCGCATGGTGGCCGTGCGGACGAAGCTCCTCCGCATGATAGTCATGCGGAATTCATAGGTGTCAGTGGACATTTTTGCAAAATACGGTGGAAATGAACGATGTTTGCTAATACGTTTGGAAACAGTGCCATTACGGCCAAAAAATCAGTATCGTGCTACACTAGTCACTATATGTCGACGATCACCGAACTTACAAATATATAAAAAGATAGAGGAAAAATAGCACGTATCTCCTGGCAAGGAATGAGGCTACTCTTTATTGCTATGAACTAGCTATTATAAGGTGTGTATCTGTAATCTAGACCAAATGCTAATTCTCCTAACACTGGAGCGCAATGCCTGCTATGACTTTACAAGCTAATCGACTGGTTGTCTTTTGAGAGTGATTCCCAATCAATCTTCTCTTTTGGTCCTCCCTCCTTCCACGATCCTCCTTATGTAGTTGATGAAGCGTTGGCAGTTGTCCCTTGGAGAGACGCCTGTTGAGAAGTGGCGCGTCTGGTCGGAGAGAGGCATCAATTGATAATGTATCAACTGCTGTGCGGTTATATGTCAATGAGCCATTTAACCGTATTCCAGTATCTTAGAGTTACGTAGCGTCGCGTGGTATGGAATATACAACACATGTTCCATTCGTCACATGGTAAAGGATATACGTGGACTAAGATCCAGATACCAGTTCAAAGCCTTGTGAATATTTGACTGGTCGGAGACTAGGTTAGAAACCTTGTCCGACCAGGTTATGTATTATGTAACCTCTGGAATCCTTACGACCAGTGTGGTCGTTAGCCTTAGGGGTTACGACCATGAAGCAGTATGGTCTCTATATCCTAAGTAATAAATAGAGGTTTTAATCCTCGTCAGCTAGCCCTCGAACTTTAAATGAATTGGTTGTATGTACGCTTTCTCTCGATGAAGTCGTATCGGGCAGAGCCCTCATTAAATGTTGTGGTACTCGAGGTGATATGTATTCATTTTTAAAGTTGAGAAATTGCCTTAAAAGTTGAAAAAAGCTTCTTTGTCCGCTGGTTAAAAAGAATTTTTGTCCATTGGACTTCTTCCGGAAGCGGTTACAGTATTGTGGCTATAAAAACCCCTTAGCACTGGGTGTTTAGGGTTTCTACGCCTTTTGCTTTCCTCTTCATCTTCCAAGAAACCATCTCCGGTCACCTTTGAATTCTTCACCCGAAAGAAATCACCATGTCGGATCTCATCACCAACTGGTCAATTTCCGATCTGAATGAGAAGAGATTGGAAAGTTTGGAGAAAGTTGGGCTACTACCCGACAGAAGTCGGATCCCATGGAGATTAACATTTAGGGAACATTCTCCAAGCGGTGAGGATGGAGAAATTCCGGTATTCCTCGCATATATTGAATGCGGTTTCAGACTCCTAATTCACTCTTTTCTTTCCCAAGTTCTGGAGTACTATGGAGTGGAACTGATTAATCTGGCCCCCAACTCCATAGACAATCTTTGCATCTTCGTTTACCTTTGTGAAGCATACTTGGGAATTCCAGCAACTCTGGATCTCTTCAAACACTACTACAGACTAGCAAATGCGAAGAAGACGACCAGTACACCTGGAGAGTGTACCTTGCGTCTCCATGACGGGAAGGCTGATGAGTACATTTTTATGTACTCCAAATCTTTGTGGTCATCATAGAAGAAGAGTTGGTTTTATATGAAGATTACGCAGGGCGATGACCTTTACTACAGCGGTAAGAAGGCTGTTGAGAACCTGCGATGGCGTTCCTCCTCGAAGAAGGAGGGGAAAATTGAGAGATGGGTTGATGCTATCCATCTCCTGAGTGTTAGGGGTTTAACCTCCTGGCACGTGGTAAGAGACTTTTCCATACGAAGGATTGGTCCTTTGAAGGCCAGAACTCATTCGATACTCTGGTACATTGGTCGTAATGATGCGTCCAGGGATTCTAGGGAAGGTAAATCCCAGTTAAATACGACCAATATACCTTTCTAGTCAATTGCTTTCATAACCCTAAGACATCTCTTTTTATTACAGCCTTATCTTCTGATGAGATCAGAAGTCGGATCAAGATGATATGCGCAGGAGAGCCTAACGAAAAGGCTAGTTTTCCTCTGATCTTAGCGGTTACTACTGCTGAAGAGAGGACTGAGAGACTCCGGGTAAGCATGTTAATTATTTTTCATCCTTACAATCTCTTCCGGTCGGTGTTTACCTAAAAATTATCTTTGATATGTAGTCGGTTTGTTTGAGAATTGATGAGGCCACGAAAACATGTGAGCCAATTGATGAACCGACCAGTCTTACGATCACTAGTGATCATGTAGAGGTATGTAACCGAAGGAAGTATTTTTCGTTTAGATGAAAAGATAAGTTCATCACCGTCTAACTTTGTTTGTTAAATCAGGCGGTAGTCATTGAGTCTCATACAGTTGCTCAAGATTTGCCAAAGGCTATTAAAGCAATTGCTTTGGTGACCAACGAACCTACACCTTTCGATCCAACGATCAGGGATTCTACTCTCGACCAATTGGTTGAAAGTATTACATCTGATCTTCCATTGGAGAATGTGGAGGGTGCAACCAACCCTACCTGTTCAAAACTGGAAAAACTGGTTGAAAAGAAAAGAAAAGCAAGCGCTACAGACTTTAGGCCAGCGCGCTATGGAGTCAAGATAAAGAAGATGACCGAGTATGTTTTAAATGAAATTATCATATGAATGCATACCTTTTATATTCTTGATGAGCTTGAACTCTGAACTTCCTTTCTTTTGAGCTGATCTGCTGGAGTTCCAGTCGTTTCCGACCAGGTCATTCCAGCAGGCCAGGTGATCAAGGGCACCTCCGACCAAGACTTTCCTCAGGTAAGAAATCATGAGAATGAAGTGGTTAGGGGAGCCCCCGAGCCTGCTTCAGTGCCAGAATCTAGTTTAGATCCTGTGGTTATTGTCACTCCATCAGCGGAGGTAGGCATTTCTGCAGATCCACAGTAGATTCCGATCTCTGAAAGCAACTCCTCCCAGACTAACAAGTTCCCTTTCTCTCCTTGATTTATCGAGGATAAGAAGCTTGATGAAGCTTGGAGGAGAGTGTCAGATCGCCTTGCAAAGGTGAATCCTTATAAATTTTTTACCGATTACAATGATGTGGCAATTCAAGTAAGTGTCTTCAATCATTCTTATGTTTCTCTTTGAAGTTTATTAGAAACTTGAAGAAGAAATGCTATCTATGTAGCATATGGTTGAAAACTTTGTTGCGATCGGAGGCCTGACCGAGCGAATAAAAATCCTGGAGCAGAAACACTCCGAATTAGAGAGTAAACACTTCTCCACTTAACTATTTCTTCCTTATGTCTCTGTCTTTCTCTTTTTAATTATTCTCCTTTATCAAATTTGATAGATTTGGAGGAAAAAAAAGAAGCTATGGCTGAAAAGGCCAGAAGACTGAAACTTGAAGAAGATAACCAAGCTAAGAACCGGTCGATCGAAGACTTGACGACCAGAAATAAAGAAATCATGGAAGATTCCCAGAAGAAGGCCAAAGGTATTTAGTCGTAAACTTGACTTAATATCTCTTCTAATCATTCTTGCCTAATACTCGTTTTGCTTATACAGAACAAAATCAGGCATTAGCCAGAGCAAAGAAAGCTTTGGAATTTGAGCAAGACAAGGGGGCAGCACTCATGCTTAATCTCGACCTAAAGATCACTACACTTAATAAAATGGTCTTTGACATGGGATCAGGATCGAAGTAGCCCTCATTGAGTGATCCAATGGAAAAGGTAAATTACCTTGGCCACCTTTTGGAGGAACTTAAGGGCTTGCTCAAGACTACAAGAGAGAATTACGCCTGATCCGTAAAAGAATCCATTGCCAGTGGAGTTAGTCTTGCTTTGGCAAAACTGAAGGCATCCAACCCCTCTATTAATCTTCAAGCTATTGAAGAATATTTCAACTGCTTGCCTGACGAGGCGACCAAGTTTCTCAATGAAGTTAAACCTCCTGGAGACAAGGTTGCAGAAGAAATGGAGGTCGGATCTCCATCAAGTAGTGATTAAATGTGCAATCTCTAGTAGTAAAAAATCTACAAAAAGAGAGTATGCAAAAATATACAAAAACTTATCTCTCTCTTTTCAATGAAATATTTTGTTCATCCGGTCGACTTATGGATATTCATATATTACCTAGCCCCCCGACTATTTTATAGTAGAAGAACTTTACTATACAAGCAGTAGGCCAAGAATATGAACTTAAGTCTCAACCATTGTTTGAAAGTTTGTACCGATCGTTGAAAAACTGATCGTGATAATACTATGAAACCTTTTTTGGTCGGAACCAGCGCTAGGTTTCGACTAGTTGTAAATCTGTTTTTCGTAATCAAAGTACTTACTAAGACAATATATGGTCGGAAGAAAAAAAACTTTCCTTGATAAGAGAAAATTATATGCAAAAACATAAGATAAGCGGTTTTATTTCTATGTAGTACTCAACGCTGGTCGGAATGAACCGTTAAGAAATGAAGATATAATATATATCACGCAATACGTGCTCAAGCTCTAGTCCGACTGGCAGCGAGGATCGTAAGAAAAGGATCGTCGCTAGAAAGTTCCTTGTAGTGGGCGGAACCACGTGCGAAAAAAGAGAGACTTCGACTAGGAGGTTTTATGTGTCCCGACCAGTAGCCAAACAAGAGTAGAACAGAATTTTAAAAATAAAAAATATGATCCTCATAATCTTGAGCACATGAACCGCGTCGACCAGATTTGGGTACCATCATATAAATAACATCACTTACTTCTTTGATTTTAATTAACATTTATTAAATTTAAAGGAAATAAAATGAAATTAAACGAAAAACTTACGCAAATGATCAATATTCCAGGAATTGGACAAAACTCTACCGTCGGACATGGCTAATCGTACCGAGCCTGGTCGGGTGACTTCGACCACAGTGTAAGGACCTTCCCATTTGGGAGAAAGTTTATTGCGATTTACTTGGCTCTGAATTTTTCTGAGAACCAGATCACTGCAACTAGGCTGCGAGGCTGCACCTTACGATTGTGGTACCTTCGCATGGCTTATTGATAGATTGCCAAACATATTAAGGCTTGGTTTCGTCGTTCTTCAAGGAAATTGACGTCGTCGAGTTGTCGTTCCTCTTGATCGTTTATATTAAAACAATCAGTACGAGCACAGCCAATTTTTAATTCCGAAGGAAGCATGGCTTCGGCTCCATAAGCTAAAAAGAATGGTGTTTCGCCGGTCGCACGACTGGTCGTGGATCGAACAGCCCATAGGACAGAAGGAAGATCTTGAACCCAAGCTCCTGGCCGCTTAATTAGCTAGTCGAATACTCGGCGTTTGACCCACTGCATTATGATACCATTGGCACACTCAACTGCTCTATTACTCTGTGGATGAGCAACAGATGCAAAATTGACTTTTGTTCCAAGCTTATTGCAGAATTATTGAAAACTGCCGCTCGAAATTTGAGTACCATTGTCTGTGATTATACGACCGGGTACACCAAATCGTGTAATCATATTTTTTGTCAAGAATCTATTTGCAGCCTCAGTTGTAGTTTTAACAACTGACTCGGCTTCAATCTATTTTGTAAACGTATCAATCATGACGAAAAAGAATTCGAAGCCCCCGGGTGATCTTGGGAATGGTACCAGAATGTCTAGTCCCCAGGTTACAAAAGGTCAGGAAAGAGGAATTATTTGCAAAGCTTGTGTGTCGGACCCGGGAGTAACACCCCAGAATCCTCTGTGCATTTCTGAACTAGTCCCATGATCAGTAGCTAGTTCACACAGTAAACAGATATAGTAACATCCATAAATCGCACAACTTTATTAATAAATAGAGTTGATTACAAGAAAGGCGTACAAGCCAACATTAAACAAACACATCGGAAGACGAAGAAGTAGTGGAGTCTAGCTGATCTGCCACATGCAATCGACTTTCTGTTGGACCCGGGAGTAACACCCCAGAATCCTCTGTGTATTTCTGAACTAGTCCCATGATCAATAGCTAGTTCACACAATAAACAGATATGGTAACATCCATAATTCGCATAACTTTATTAATAAACAGAGTTGATTACAATAAAGGCTTACAAGCCAACAATAAACAAACACGGAAGAAGAAAGAAGTAGTGGAGTCGGTGATGATCGCCATGAGCAATCGGTAGGGTAGCGGCCTAGTCGTCGAGATCAAAGTTCTTCTCCTCTGAAATTTATTTGCATGAAGCAGGGTGAGCACAACTACAGTGCTCGCAAGTTACACCAATAACAGAGTTAATGCATGCATGGATATATCAAAGGAAGGCTTATTGGTTGAATTTGCATAAAGCAATATTTTCTTTAAATATTTGTTACTAAGTTCCAAAGCAGTTATTCTATAACTAAAATTTATTTTTATAAATTCTCAAGTTTTATAGTAGGATAACCTCCATATGAAACATGGTGATGGATACCCTCCTATCACATGGCTAACCGCCCAATTTTACCACAAGGATTAACCATCCTCAAATCATTTGCAAAAATTATTTTTAAAACAAAATCAAAGTCTAACTTTGAGTGGCTTTGCTCAGCATGTCCATGACCGTGGACACGACTATTCGAATAGTTTTACACTCTGGAGAGGTTGTACAACTTTACCCACAAGACATGAATTCTCTAGTTTGTTTGGCATCCGTCGATCCCACTACTCACTACCTTAGGTAAGCAGTTTAGAGCACGTCTCAAGGCTTTTACAATGCACCATCCCACCGTAGCCTTGCCTCGCTAAGGTTTCGCTTCCATTGGGCTAACCACCCGCCGGATTTAAGCCCCCTCTTGCGCCATGTGGTAATACTGTCTAACCGACACCTATACACCAAAATGGCACAACTACGATAGAATGTTACAAATTATTTAGCTAGGTCCTGCCCATACAGGACATGTGGTAGTACGATGTGGCTTAGCAAGATGCGGCTCGAAGACCGGTCCTTAACTGACTTGGGCGACTTCCAAAATAACCCACAGGTCACAATCCTACCCGAATTGAGCCCGTGCATAAACCTGCACCCACCAAGCATCCATTTCGCCCAAGTACAAACCAACTTTTCATTTTTGCTTTTCAAAGTCATTTGCAAGATCTTCCATGACAAACCAATGTCATAGGGTCTTAAACAATAGTTGATTATTTGCCCAAATTCCTGAAACTAAATATTTTTGGTCTAAGCATGTCTAAGCATAATTTTTCCTAAAATATTCTAGTTCATACTATTGCATAAACTATTTTTATCTAAGGTGTCAAGGTATGACTGATTCAATAAAAAGGTTGGCTATACAACGGAATTCGGAATAGCTATAACTTTAAAACAGGATTTAATTTACTTGAATATAAATACGCATGCAATAATAATTTAAAATAGAATTTAAATAATTTGAAATAATAGAATCAAATATGATCAAAGGTATAACTCGCCTTGCTTGGTTATGTGTTGTTCTCAAACGACGTCGAAATCTGACTCTCCGAAGTCGTCGAAATCTATACGCGTACATAAGCCAAATTCAAACAAAATCCAAAAAATTATAAAATAAATACTATAAGGAAGATATCTAATTTATATGAATATAGGAATTTGAATCGATGGAATCGGAGTTCGTATGAACAAGAACGAATTTCCGGAAGGTTGAAAGTCACATGAAAAGATTAAATCCCGAATTTCAGAATTTAAGAGATTGATTTTTCAAAGATAAAGAGGAAATATACACATGACATGACGTGTCTATTGATTTGGAGAGAGAAAATGAGGTGGCACTTAGGTGACAGCCATGTCGACTATGTGGTGATGTGGCGGTGACATGGCAATGATTTGGCGCCACATGGCACGACATAGCGGTGCTGAATTATTGCGAAATTCAAAATTTTGTTTGAATAGAAAGGTAGATAATATTGAAAGTAACATGTAGGTAAAGGGCCCACGCAATTACCCAACAGATGAAGAGATCGGGCTCGACGGAGTTCTCGCCGGACTTGGGGAAGAAGATGTGACCGGTGGTTAAAAAGTTAGTGAATCAAAATTCCACTTGAATAGAAATATGGAGAATCTCAACAGGAACTCACCAATAAATTTTGGTACACAGTGGATCAACGGATGAGGAGATCGGGCTCGCCGGAGTTCTCGCCGAAGTTGGAGAAGAAGACCATCGATGCTTTTGTGGTCGAGGTGAAACAATATGTATATTAAAATTTGGCTTGAATATAAATGAAGAGAATCTCTATATGAGCATACCGGTAAAATTTGGTGCTGCAGACTCTGAGATGGAGAGATCGAGCTACTTGAGTTGTCACCGAGTTGGAGAAGAATTAAAGTCGGTGTTTTTGTGGTGAGGTGAAACAATAGGTAAATCAAAATTCGGTTTGAATAGAAATGTAGAGAATCTTGAGATGAACTCACTGGTAAAATTTACGCTGTGAGCACCGGATGGGAGATCGGGCTCATGGAGTTGTCGCCGGAGTTGAAGAAGAAGAGCTAGCGAGGAGCTCAGGGAGGCTTTCGCGAATCGGCGAGTGCGATGTGGGAATGAGGAGGAGGTTACGGTTCAATTTATAGGCACAAAAGAGTAACGGTTTAGCGAAATTGCTTCGCGGAGTTATGGCCGAATTTTTGGTAGCGATCTTGTGGCGACCAAAATATTCCAAGGAATATTCTTTTTTTTCAAAATTCGAAAAGCATTAATTAATTCTGGAAAAATAGCAAATAAATTCTGAAATATCCGAAACAAATCACAGATAATAAACACCAGATTATGAAAGCAAATAAAATAATAAAAGTAAAAATAATAATTTTATTATTATACAGTAATTATTTTTATATTACTAAAAATTAGTTTTAATCTTGAAAAATAGTAATATAGGTCAAAAAATTCTATAACTTTTTAGAGTAGTTATATAGGGTATCTTTATCTTAAATAAAATATTTTTAACAAAAATTTATCTTTTCCTTGCTAACAACATTTCATTTTTAATTGCTAGATATTACAAAAATCAAATAGGGATTTTTAGAAAATAACAAATGGTGTTCACAAATTATAGAAATTTTTTGAGAAATTCTTTGAATTATTTTTAACTTAATAAAAATAATTCCAACTTAAATTTTTATTTTTATTTTTGTACAGTAATTAAATTTATTTTCTTGAATATAGGAAAAGCATTTTTAAATATCAAAAAATTCCAGAAATTAATTAAAAAATTTATTTTTCACTTTAAATCCAATTAAATAGTAGAAAACTTAATAAATTTTATTTTTAATGTTTAGAATTTTGGAAATTAAAGAAAAGCAATTCTTTTAAATTTCACAAAATCAAATAAAATAATAATTTTATTAATTTTATTTTGGTAACAGAACTTTGGGATGTTACATTGTGACTGCTGATGTACTTGTCGGCTATGAAACTGACATTGTATGCACTTCGTCATTAGTTCTTTTGCATCCTGAAGGGCAGTTGGCCAATAGTATCCTTGCCTGAAGGCTTTACCAACTAATGTTCTGTAGGAATGATGTGCTCCACAGACTCCTCCATGAATTTCAGTTAGCAATTTAATGCCATCCGAGCGAGATATGCATCTCATCAACACTCCATGAGATCATCGTTTGTACAAGGTACGTTCGATTAGAGTGTATGATTTTGGTTTTTCGTGCTATACGATCGGCCTCTACATCATCTTTTGGAAATAGGTCATGCTGAAGATAATTGTAGATCGATGTCATCCAATCTCTACCCTGATCGTCACCAATCTGTAGATCATCTATGTTATCAGAATCAATAGGCATGACCTGATGTTTATCATTGCTGTTCTCGGAATGCTCGACCACCGAGGGTGAATCGAGTTGCTCGAGAAAAACTCCGGGCGGGAAGGTTGACCTCGTGGAGGCCATCCGTGCCAACTGGCCTGCTAGAAAGTTTTCTTTTCTAGGAATATGTTGGATCTGAAAAACGAAGAAATGATTTTCGAGTTTTCGTACTTCCGCCAGATAAGACGACATCTTGGTACTCAAGCATTGATACTCTTTCCCTACTTGATTCGCTACTAGTTGAGAATCGCCTTTCACTAGCAATTTGCGAATCTCGAGCGAATGAGCTGCTCGAAGTCCTGCTAGTAAACCTTCATATTTCGCCACATTGTTTGTAGCGGGAAAGTTAAACTGGATGACGTACTTAATGTGTTCGCCAGTAGGGGATATCAAGACGACTCCAGCCCCGATCCTTTATGCATCAAAGAACCATCAAAGTACATTATCCACTCATCGTGGAGCTCATACTCTGGTTTCTGTTTAGATTCAGGGTTTGTCCATTCGACAATGAATTCTGTTATTGCATGAGACTTTATTGCTGTTCGTGAGATAAAATGGAGATCGAACGTCCCTAGTTCAACCGCACATTTTGCTATTCGCCCTGATGATTCCCTATTTCCAAGGACTTGACCGAGGGGATACCCGGTGAGTACAGCCACTTTGTGGGTTTGAAAGTAATGCCTTAGTTTCCTTGAAGCCATAAGGAGACCATAAAGCAGTTTTTGTACTTGTGGGTATCTTTCCTTCGGACCATGTAAGACTTCGCTTACGTAATACCTTCTCAAATTGTTAAAAGTCTGTAAGTCAAGAATGTGATCGCCTGCGTTGATACTCTTCACAACTAAATCATCAACACAAGCTTCTAGATTCCGACCTATCTGTGAGCTAAAGATTTTCTGCATCAATCTTTGAAAAGTTGCATCAGTATTTTTGAGACCAAAAGACATCTTAACATAACAGTAAGTGCCATATGGAGTGATGAAGGAAGTTTTCTCTTCATCTCCTTTACTCATGTTAATCTGGTGGTACCCTGAATATGCATCCAAAAAACTTAATAATTCACATCCGGAGGTGGAATCTACAAGTTGATCAATGCGGGAAAGAGGAAAATCATCATTCGAACAAGCTTTATTCAGATATGTGAAGTCTATACATATTCACCATTTCCATTATTTTTTCTAACTATTACAGGGTTGGCGAGCCATTGAGGGTGATGGACTTCACGAATATATCCAGCCTTGAGGAGTTTTTCAACCTCATTGGGTACTTATTTTCGATCGGTATAAGCGTCTTAACTTCTATTTGACTGGTTTCTTGTCAGGCTGGAGAGCTAGCCTGTGCTCAATCACCTCCCTGGGGACTCCGGGCATGTTGGACGCCTGCCAAGCGAATACGTCCTGGTTTGCTCGGAGGAAGGAATGTGTGACTCTTCCTATTTTAGGTTGAGTCCTTCTTCGACCAGCACCTTCGAGACAGACCCGTCAGTGTCTACTGACTTGACGCTTCCCGGAGGAATGCCTTTATCGAGAAATACTTCTTTTGTCTAGTCGGACGGCTTGGGTGTCACCCTGGGTCTGGAGCGTTTTACCTGCATTGCATTTGGGTCAGTGTTTCTGATCGAAAGTTCATCGACCAGTTCTAAAGACCTTCGATCGTATGCATAAGCCATTTTATGATCTCCTCGAACCACGATGATACCTTTTGGTCCTGGCATCTTTAAGCTTTGATAACCGTAATGCGTGGCTATCAGAAATTTTGCTAGAGCCAGACGACCAAGAATGCCGTTATATGCGGTTTCAAAATCAACCACGTCAGACGAAACTTTTTCTGTTCGGAAGTTGTCAGGGCTTCCGAACGTAACCGGTAAGGACACTTGTCCTATCGGTTTGGCGGTAGAACTGGGGACTATGCCATGTAAGGCATGTTTTACCGGTTTCACCTTGGATATAGGAACCTGTATTTCTTCCAATGCCCCCGAAAATAAAATGTTTAAAGAATGGAGCTTGTTTCCCCTAATTCCTATAATGAGGGAAGAGGGTCTTTACCTGCATAGTAATACTCCAACTTCTTTTGCCAGGCACGACAAGTGCGTAAATCATGCCCTGCCTGTTGATGAAGTGGGCACCACTTCTTATTCTTCTTAAACCCATAGGTCGGACTTTTCACCTTGCCTCGACCGGTATAGTCTTTCTTACCTTTGGTAATCTTATCTGGGACCGCTAGAACTTCATTATCGTCTGTTTTGCGGTGCTTCTTCTTCTTGAGAACTTTTGTAAGCTTCTTTTCTAGCTTCTCTAAGCTAAGTCAATGGGTTTTATCTTTTTGATCTATGGCTTCACTCCATTCAACCGCTTCACTAGCGGCTGCGTACCTATCAGCCATGTCAAAAAGCTCGGCGGTTGTTCATGGAGGGTTCATGGCAATATCCTCCGTAGATCGTCGATTCCTCAAACCTGCCTTGAAAGCTTGAATTACAGAAGATTATGCAATCTCTGGTATCGAGTTACGAACCTGGCTAAACCTCTTATTATATTGTCGAAGAGTCACTTTTGGGTTTTGTCGGATCCGATGGAGGTCATCCTCCTTTCGAGCGATCGTCGTGCCACGAAAATTCTGATCAAAAGATCGCAGAGTTGTTCCTAAGTGTAGATTGACCCGACCGGCTGGTTGAGCAAACAGGATCGGTCACCGTAGGTAAGCAGTTGGCCATTACATTTTCAACACCACCAGCAGCTCTGATGGCGGTGGTATAAATCTGGAGAAATTCTAACGGGTTCTGGGACCTATTGAACCTATCTATGTTGGCCGGTCGGAACCTATTAGGCCAACGCACAGCCTGGAGCCCCGCAGAGAAGGCTCGACAACCCGTGACTAACTCATGGCGCCTTCTTTGAAAAGGTGCCGGATTGTGATCGGTTGGAGACCGATTTCTTAGATTAGAAATCAGGGGCTCCAGTGTTCCGATCTGATTGTGGGCGTTAAGACGACGCCCTTGATCACCTGCTCGGTCTAAACGATGTCGCAGATCATCAGGGCCAAGCGAATAATCCTCTCGACGAGGAGAAGGCTTGGTGGGTTGAAATAATCTCCTTCCTTCATGACTCGTTGGTCGAAATCGTCGAGGAGGTCTTGGTACCGATTGATTCCCAACATACCTATGCTGCCCTCTGTCGAGGGAGGAACATTGGAACGAAGTTATAGTCTGACTTTGTGTTGTTACGTGTTCGATGCGGCTTAAATGCGTTGCGGTTTGTTGAAGAATTTCCGATACCTATCCCATCAATTGGACAAAGCCTGGAGCTCCTGCCAGAGCAGGGTCAGTATTTTTTAGAATATTCTAAATACGCTGCAGGTTTTGTACCGCCACTGAAGGTCTCGGAAGATTCATTGAGGTTGTTGATGTTCGTAGATCCGAGCCTTCTCTTGACCTCGCACCTGGTCCCGTCCAATCCATCATCCTTGGTGGGGCGAGAGGCAGTGTATTAGCGATGGACATCCATCGATTACATGCATGCTTTGGTAATTGATGCTTGATTGCCCGTGTCATTTCCATTAGTACATGGTGGTGAGGCAGTGTGTGCAGGACCGTACACGGCATTGCGATCAGTATTTCCGATCGGATTGACTTCGTGTTTCTAGCAGCGATCCTCCGGAGAACTTCCACTGTAACCAGTGGAGAGCTGCTAAGTGCTTCTACTAGAGACTTCCACGATGGAGACCGGTCGGAGATGAGCACCTCCTGAGGTATTCGTGGTGAACTCAGCCTGATCCTGTGGGTTGCTGATCGTATGCTGAGCCTTATCGTTCCTACTCGGCCTACAACCGGTGAGAGTTTCATCGACACTGTTACCAGATATCGGTTGGCTCCTTGAATTTCCAGAAGCCGTTGGTGAGCACCTGTCAGCCATGATTGTGTCGAGAATGTATGGATTCTCGAATTGTTGGGTTGCAGATTCATCACCTTTTTCGCCGGTCGGAAGGACCGGGCTTGGAGGGATTTTCGGACGCTCCGAGCTGGTCGTAGAGTCTTGTCCCTCAGGAAGTACCACTTGTCATAGTGGTGTATCCTCATCCATCCGCTGGACTTCGTTGTTGCCAGCGACTCACGAACCGATGGATGAGGAAGTTGATGATGCTCAATCCTCTTGCATGGCCTGAATGCAGGCTTCCATGTCGAGATTGGAGTAGTCATCCAAATCGAACCAGTTCTCCTCGTCCCAAGTTACTGCCATGATCGCATGAACGATTATGAAGGGTGGGCGAGGATTTGACGAGCAAAGAACTTCTTCAGGCGAATTGCGCCTTCTTCCCCACGGACGGCGCTAGCTATCGACGATCAAATCACCGAACTTACAAATATATAAAAAGACAGAGGAAAAATGGCACGTGTCTCCTGGCAAGGAATGTGGCTGCTCTTTATTGCTATGAACTGGCTATTATAAGGTGTGTATCTGTAATCTAGACCAAATGCTAATTCTCCTAACACTGGAGCGCAATGCCTGCTATGACTTTACAAGCTAATCGACTGGTTGTCTTCTGAGAGTGATTCTCAATCGATCTTCTCTTTCGGTCCTCCCTCCTCCTTCCACGGTCCTCCTTATGTAGTTGATGAAGCGTTGGCAATTGTCCCTTGGAGAGACACCTGTTGAGAAGTGACGTGTCTGGTCGGAGAGAGGCATCAGTTGACAATGTATCAACTGTTGTGCGGTTATATGTCAGTGAGTCATTTAACTGTATTCCAGTATCTTAGAGTTACGTAGCGTCGCATGGCATGGAATATACAGCACATGCTTCATTCGTCACACGATAAAGGATATACCGGGACTCAGATCCAGATACCAGTTCAAAGCCTTGTGAATATTTGACTGGTCGAAGACTAGGTAGGAACCTTGTCCGACCAGGTTATGTATTATATAACCTCTGGAATCCTTACGATCAGTGAGGTCGTTAGCCTTAGGGGTTACGACCATGAAGACGTACAATCTCTATATCCTAAATAATAAATAGAGGTTTTAATCCTCGTCACTATGCCATTGTTGAAGCTTGTGTTGTCCCTCATTACTACAGTATCTTTGTAGGACCGTAAAGGCGACTAGGGGGGTGAATAGGCGCTTTCTCAAATTTCTCGTCTTAATCAAATTCAACACGAACTTTACTCATTTAGCTATGAAAGCTAAGAAGATCGGTAAGCGCACAGCGGAAGCCTTGTGCTGAATTCGATAACCCTCTCAACCAACCGACACAAAAGTGAAGAATTGAACTCACATTACGGGTCGATGCTGGCGGTCGAGCCGGTTGGAGGCGGCGGTCGGACCGGCGGTTAGCAATGATCGAGCCGGCGACTAACTAGCGATCGGACCGTTGGATATCGGTTCGACCCGCCGATCTTGGCGGTCTGATGCAGCGGCGGTCGGACCGCCGTTGTAAAACCGGTCAGACCGATTTAGTCCAGTACTGAAAAACAATGCCCAAATCCAAAACGAAATTTGGTCCAAATTTTGATTCAACCAATGAAACTTGACCAAATTTGGAGCACACCTCTCTAAGGATATTAGAGACCTATTTCTAGCGACGATCCTTCAGATCCACTGCGTAGAATCGATCTCTCAAGGTTTTACCAAAGAAGTGCACAAACCCTAGAAATATGAAAATCTTGATTCAATACTTGCTTGTGGGGGTTGATGATCTAGAAGATTCTAGGAGTATTCCCACACATCAAAGCAAGGTAAAGTAGGTCAAGAGACCAAGCATAAACACATGAATCAAGGAAGCACCAAATTCATCCAAAAGAGAGAAGAACACAAAGGAGACAAATGATCTCTCAAGCAAGCATCACAAGATTGATTGATCTCACAAGATGCTTATAAAGTCACTCCAACAAGGAGGACAAGAGTTCACACAAGGAGCACACACAATCTCTCCAAACCCTAGCTTCTCCTCTCCTCCTAACCCTAGAAAAAGAAGAAGGGGGCCAAATGAATACTTATGGGGTTTTTTCTCTCCCCCCTTTCTATTTATAGGAGAGGCCTAGGGTTTCATATTTGGGACCCATACACACATGGGAGCCACACACATAGAACTGTTGAAGCAATCGCCTGCTTCACCACGTGTAGGTTGATCAGCGGCTCTCATCACGTCGCCAAGTCTCTCCTGTCCGAATCCCATCGGAACCTCCCAAAGACTCGCACCGACTTCCGCACCACTTTGATCCAACGGTGCAGAACTACCCGTTCGATCCATCTTGCCCATTCGCACCATGCTTGAGTCACACGACCTCGCTTTGGCATCCATGATCGTTACGGACCTCGGCTCTCCAAGCGTAGTCGATCCACCTTCACCGATTGGCGTCGTTGACACGCAAGCCACCTGCACAACAATAGACAAACAAATCGTTTTCGGGAACAAGTTCTTCACAACTTGACCCACGTTAGTTCCACAATGCAATATGCAACAATAAGGCATTGAAGTTCATACAATAAACACAATCAATACAGAACAATGCCAAGAAGGCCAAGCTTCAAGTGATCGGCGGTCGAGCCCCCCCACTCCATCCCGTCGATTTGGGCGGTCAGGCCAGATTCCATAACGAAGTCGGACCGCCCAAAAGACTTAGCCAAATTTTCAGCTCGAAAAACCGAAACCTTCTGGAAATTTCAACTGAATAGAAGTTTTGACTGGGAGCTCCAAAAATTGTGTGACCACATCCAGGAGACTCCCCTCACTTGCCTACACAACCTATTTTTGGCTCAGCCCCAAATTCCATCATCACTTTTTGGCGGTCGGACCGGCAAGCACTGCCGGTCAGACCTTCCCACTGGCCGGTCAGACCGGTGACCTGGCCGGTCGGACCGCCCGTGACCTGACAGCCCTGGAGCAAACATGAAAACGCGATAAATTGCAAACCAACAAAGCCATTGCCAATTGACTCATAATCCTGAGATCGTGCACATATCCTCACGATATCCACAATCTTATACACTGATCTGGACCAAAGAGGCATAGAAGCGCTGCACGGTTCTACAATAGCCATTCTACTGTAGAGGATTTGTGCCCGATGGGTAGAATAGTAGATGATCGACGAGCCATGATCCAAGTCAATTGGGAGTTTGTGCATGGCCTACATCTCATGAGAATCTCACCCGTTCTCATTCATCGTCCGCCCACCGGTGATTGTCAGTGATGTGCTCTAAGAGGGAATTATAGAGATAATTGTATCACGTTTATGTTTATGTGTAACAGAATAAATGTTATTATGTTTCTTGGATGTATTATCATCTATAAATATCAATAAGTATGTGATTTGTTGATGAAAGTCTTTATAAGTTGTATGATATCATTCTAAAAGTAGTGATTTATAGACTAACACATGTATTGATTGATGGCTATGTCTCACCCATCATATACATAGGGATATCGAATCAATAGTGTGAGCATATGTTAGAGAATATGATGTTGGATTGACTCACCTTGAGACACTATTGAGATTGTTATGTTTCTATGTACCATCAGTTGGTCTCAAGCAACAATCATGTATAATCCTTAGACCTGAGATCAACATAGTCTACATGTGTAACAATACACTTAGGGATTACCAAATACTACTCCGTAACTAAGTAGTTATAAATGTAGCTTTCGGGTATGCTATGAAATATGTAGAGGGATGTGACTGGTCGAATATGTGATTTTGCCCCTCCTAGCATAACAAGAGGGAAATTCATGACCATGCCACAAGTGGTCAAAGAGTCAACCACACAAAGTTATCTATCACTAGATCGATAAAATATCGAACAGTCCATAGATGACATATGTCTCACCTAGGGTTTAACCAAATATCGTGAGGCAAAAAGAGAACACGCAAGTAGGTCGTTTTGTTCTACCAGATACAAGCTAGTCATATAGGGATACTGACTGGTTGTGAGCTGGCCATACATAATCACAAACTGGTCAGCAAACTGGTCGTAATGTGTTACGATGTGGTCGTATGTGATAAAGATCTAGTCGTAGATCATATTGCATAAGGTTCATCCAATTTGATCTTTATATGTATATAGGAGTTGTTATTGTTAGGCGACATGCACGCTACGTGCATGCAGCCCCTGCGCATCACGCAAAGAAGGAGCAGGTTGTTAGGATTCTTCCTGGTATATTGGTTGTATTCCTTGATTGGTTACGATCCTCTAGATTGGTTGCGATCGGCACCACCCCGTGTACCATATATACTCATCCATTGAATACAATCGATAAAGTGAATCTTCTATAATCGCTTTCAGTTATGTCCAACTAGGAACCGCTACCGACTAATGATTGAAAAGGAGTTTTCGGGTCACGACCGATTACGCATGAACCTACAGGCTCACACACTTAATAGGTTGGAACAAACTAGTTCGGATTATATCCGTTATGAGATCTTTATAAGGGGATGCATGTGACTTTTGGGATTACGAGTACCACCAACCGAAACCCTAGTTGCCCCCCTGAAGGCCCTACCACGCGTGCTGGTGCTAGCACATTGTTGTACGACGTTTCACTCCTGGTCCTCCTGAGCGTATGGATACCGTAGAGACGTTGTCGCGATCGTTGTTGCATTGATCGAGCACGATCCGTAACGTACGTAGGGAACGCGAGAGGCTACTGGTGGAAACTATCGGTGGCCAGCGACCACTGGATCGATATGCACAATATTGTACTAGACTACTCTAACTCTTTTTCTGTTACAACATATATCTAGTAGTAACGATTTAGGATCTATTACTCCTATAACTTTCTTATTTTCGCGGTAAAAATTTAAATCGTGCGGCAGCATATCCGTATCACAGCAGATGCACTACCAATCACCCGCCACTTTTTACCGGTTTATTGCCATGACGTCGCGTACAGAAAAGAATCGTGATAATCCATGGACCCCTTGTACAACTACGTGACACGGGCATACAGGTCGCGGTCGCCCCGGAATCCCGGCAGCGAACGGCGTTCTCGTCAGCGATCGAACCTGTCAAATCACGCGGCAAAGCTCCGTGGCCATGCATGCATGAGCCGAGCCAACCCAACGCGGTCTGCCGCCCACTCCGCCTTGGACTTGGTCCGTGTCCACAGACACAATAATGTGATGTGCGGTCTTGGGTTATTTGTCGTTGGGAAGCCATCGTTGTCTTGCCCCTCTCGATGTTCTTCTTCCCCAGGTTGCCGTCGCCATGCTGATTTGCAGGTCTGGACTCTGGACCGGTTCAAAAGCTGGAGGGAGGACCGGTTCAAAGGTTTGGTTCTGACATAAGGTGTGCTCTGAATTTAGCAGCCAGTTCCAATCAGCACTGAGGAAGGAATTTTTTAAACCCAGCTTTGACTTTTATGTTTTTAGTGTGAGATCGACCGTAGCGAACTCTATCCGGAAAACACCTTCTGCTAGTATATTCCTTGGCGTAGAGTCAAGCTTACTGTCTGTTTCGTATGACAACTAGAGATTTTATTTTTACAGTTGAACTATCACATTGTTTTATGCCTCGAGGAAAAGAAGCATCTGGATTGTTACTCTATGGAGAAGAAGACCTAAGATCGACTATCGTAGACATTGCAATGCAATTCATGACATTAATATGCACTCTAATTTTCTAATCCAATAGAGCATAGAATTGGATCATTGCTAACACTACTACACAAAGAGTTATCACAGACGGTTTTAAATCGTCATCATAGACGGCTCTGAACCGCTTGATTTTATATGTCTGCGATAACATACGGTTATCATAGACGGTTTTTGAGCCGCCTGTGATAAGTCATAACACAAATGGTTTTTGATCGAACCTGTTTGCGAAGGCTTACTATCACATACGGCTATCACCAACAACCGTTTGTGATATGCAGGATGTCAAAGATAGTTATATACCAACCGTCTGTGATTGAAAACATATCATAGACGGTTAGTAAAAATAACCATCTACGATATCCTATATATCACAGACGGTTGTTGGTAGTAGCCGTCTGTTATAGTAGGTCTTCACAGATGGTTTATACCACAAAACCATCTGCGATATGTCGGCCATCAAAGACGGTTATATATACCAATTGTATGTGATTGGAGATATATCATAGACGGTTGTTGGTGGTAACCGCCTGTGATAGTTCGTTCTATACCACGGGAGCCGATACGGAGGCCTTTCAAAGCGGAGGTTGAGGTGGAGTCGTCGAGGGTTTTGTTGGAGAGGCATGGTCGTGTGGAGATCGCAACACTGCAGGGTCTAAGGAGATGTCCCTCTTGGGCCATTAGACAAAAGTGTGCATGACATCCACGAGAGCTGATACGACTGCCTTTTGAAGCGGAGGTTGAGGTGGAGTCATTGAGGGTTCTGCTGTTGAGGCATGGTTGTGTGGAGATCGTTGTACTACAGGTCCAAGACAATGTCCCTCTTGGGCCACTAAACAAAAGTGTGCATAGCATCCTCTAGTATTATGATGTCTTTGTTCGGGGAATTCTCCAATGGGACGGCCATGAAAGTGTCATGTACTATGTCCACTTGGACCTTAACGTAACCCTGAGCCAGCTGGGCACCGTGTAGCGCACTGTCCCTTCTTGGCATGGAAACGCCATCCCCGCCCAACCTTAATAGAAATGGACTCAACCAGCCTCACTTGGAGCTTGCAGGGTGTGGACTCTTATAAAACAATACACAGTTAGCTAAGACATCCTGCAGGTCTATCTTTGGAGCATTCCAGATATGTACATTACGTGAGTGTTTGTCGATAGGTAACTGGACGTCGTTATGTTCAGAAAGTGGCGTGGACGCGCAGCTACTCCGACGTTGAGGGGGATTGGCTCCCAAAATAATGGGGATGGTTTGCGACTGGTTGAGAACTTGATCCATTTATTCCTGCAGTGATGTTATCTATCCTCGAAATTATGTACTAATCTCTGCACGAATCTCCTCTTTCAACCGTTCCACGCGCTCTGCCTTGGATATCTTCCTACTCCTATACTCCTCGAAGTCGTATAGGAATCCCTGCCTTCAAGGTACGTAAACCCCAAGGCCTCGCGTGCGAGCTGGGTTCTCCTTGTTTCTCAGGGCTGTGGATAGTATATCCCTCTCATTGACTGCTTCGAATGAGCCTTTGGAAGACTGAGTACTCAGTGTTTGCTGCAAGAGGCCATTATGTTATTTTAGACCCTATGAAGTTATGGACTTATTAACAACTAGGTAGTTTGGCATATCTTACCAAATGTTAGGACACTCCCACGTCTGTCGGGTGTGTGAAAGAGATATCGTCCGAAGACGTGGTTGATGACCTTGCACTTAACCAGTTTTGGGCGAGCTCATTTGTGATCCCGACAAATGGCAGGGAGGCCTCCCACTGGATTGCCTCCTCGTCCTCCTTCATCCATTGTGGGATTTTACCCACGTACCAAGCGGTGCTGAGTCTGTGGAGGTGAGTGTTTTGTCTCTAAAGAGCCTTGTGTGCTGCACTTTGCTGTTGAAATTCGGTCGTTGTTTTCATCCACACAAAGGCGTCCCATGTACCCGACGACACGAAATGATACTTCGTGAAGGGCATCCGATCCTTATTCATGTACTCCGTGATAAGCATGCTCTTGAAGGTCTTTCACGCCTTTCCCATCGCGAGGAACGCCTGCTGTTGCACGAGTCCCGAGACTTCTGCTGGAATCTCGAACGAACTTGAAATTTCAACCCACAGCTGCTCTTTCTCTACTTTCGTCAGAGATTTTCAGCTTGGTGTGGTGATAGGGACCAGTTCCCTTGCAATTATCCCGCGGGTGGTCCGAAATATTGTTGCTGCTTTCAGGGGATGTAGAGGGCCCCCAACGGGATTGGCCTCCACGATGGTCATTCAGCCCTCAAACCTCTTCAATATTCTTTTGCCATCTCACTTAGGTGCCCCTTTCTTCGGAGCGTCACACACATTCAGCGACGTCGATGAGGGAGGCGAAGACTGTGCGGATGTCATCTCACTTACTTGCTATCTATGGAAACTTTTTCAGCAAAAGATGAATGAAGGAGGGAAACATGAATGAAGGAGAGATGGACATTTGATAGTTTTGTTTTGGTGAGTTTAATTAATTAACACAAGACCTTGGCCCAGGCCCCAACAATTAAATAATTAACACAGTGAGGCTATAGGTTTTCTGAATTATTGTAAAATTGACAATTTTAGACAACTTTCATAATTAATTCTAGCATAATTAACAATAATTAAAGCATAATTCCAGCCGCATTTAAATGACAAAATTAACAAAAAAAAATACATGTAAATCCTCCAAGTCATTTAAATTGGACAATATGCTCAAACCATATAACATGACATCAATAGAATCAGCATAATGCTTAGATTTAATGGTTTAATTATTGCTCTCAGATGTCGGGCTGCTCAAGATGAATCTTGGCCTCCTCGCCACGATTGTCTATGCTCTTCATTAATTGAATATGATCACAAAAATTCATATTTTCGAGTTGTTAACAATGCTTTTTTGTGATGTCAAATTAAGATCTTACAACAACAATATATCATTCAGCTACAAGAGAGATGATTTTGATTAACATTGCAAAGAAACATGACTTTAGCAATTCAGCCAACAGATAAGTAAACAACCAACAGTGCTGAAAAGTCACAGACTGAACATGAAAGCCTGTCGACTGGAGGTGAACTAAAATGGTCACAGCACAGAGAATCAACTTAGTTTAGTACACACAATGTAACCAAGCCTTCTGAAGATAATATAGCCAGAAAACTAAAGATAAAATGGCAACAACAAGCAACATATATAGAGCTTAAATCTGAATTTACTTATCAATTCAATTTTGGTATACGACAATTATCCTCATTAAGCAATTAAACTGAGCCCACTAACAATACTTGCTAAGTGAACATATTAGGATAATTACCCTCATTAAGAAATTAAACCGAGCCCGAATCGAACAAACACGACAAGCAACTAAAATGATTCACAACACAGGGAATCTTACTCGAGGAGGCAAATGTCAGCGAGGCTGTGTAGGAGGTGGAGGAACTAGGCGAACTCGCGGTGGGGCGAGGCGAGGAAGACGCAGAAGATCCCGGCTGTGAAGAGCGCGAGCAGCAGGGACGAGCGGCGTTGGGGAGCAGCATGGGCCAGTGGCTTCGGGGAGCAACAGGGACCGATGGCGACGGGAAGAAGGGCGGCATCGGCATCGGTGAGAAGGCGTGGCGGCGGGGAAAAGGGGAAGGGATGGGTGAGTGATGAGTAAGGGTGCAAACCCTAGTGGGTCCCTACTTATAAAGGAATACCACAGACGATTCAATTACAAAACCGTTTGTGATATGATATCATATCACAGACAGTTCTATTAGATAACCGTCTGCGATATGTATTACAATGGTTTTATAATATAAATATATGTGATATTCGACTACCATATCACATACAGTTGTATTTTAGAACTGTCGGTGATACATATCACAGACGGTTTGTTCCACTAAATCGCCTATGATATTTCATTATATAGATAAAAAATATTATATTTTTTTGGCTAGCCTCACCAAATGCTAGTCATGCATGCCATCTAAAAACAAGAGAGCAGATACGATCACAGATGGAATAATTTTTTAATTACTGAATCAATTATAATGGAATAATTTCTTAATTATATGCCGAGCTTCTTGATTACAATGCAACAATTTCCTTTTAAAAAATAGCCATTCACGATGATCGATGCGCATATAGCTGGCTTCCTCACTAGGTTCTTCTTCGAGCCTGATACCGTTTTTGAAATGAGATAACTCGTCAAATTGATTGTACTCTTCCTCATCCATAACATTGTCAACCCTGACAATCATTTTTTTTCCATGAAGAACTACATGACGTTTCGTATTTCCCGGGTCCGTTACATAAAAAACTTGAACAATTTGCAGCGAGTACAAATGGTTCGTCCTTGTATCCGACACGTTTGAGGTCCACAATAGTGACACCGTATTTGTCGACCTTCACACCCTGTGAAAGTTTGACCCAATGTCACCGAAACAGTAGAATATTGAAAAGTACGTAGTTGAGCTCCCAAATTTCCTCTACGTACCCATAGTAGGAGCTCAACCCACGTTTCATTATATTTGGCCTAACGGTATTTAACTGCTCGTGAAATACATCTATACGGACACCGCTGTTCTGGACTGTGTTCTTCATATCTCGAGCTCTCGTATAAAATATATATATACTCATTTATGTCGTATCATTGCCATATCATAATTGTAAATTTTGATCCTTTTGCCAACCAACGCAGTGTGTCATCACTTGATGATCTCTCAGTGAATCGCACCTTTAACCATTCGTTGAACTGACGGTTGTGCTCTGTCATGATCCAAACCTCCGACCGGCCTAAATTCTGTTGGCGTACAAAATTATCACACACGGTTATTGTCAAGAACCGTCTGTGAATTATCACAGACGATTATATTTAAAAACTGCCTAATTCACAGACGATTATATTTAAAAAACTATCTGTGATGTCTGTGAACCGTCCGAGAATTATCAGAAACAGTTCTGATTAAAAATTGTATGTGATGATTGCGTATCACAGACGATTGTAGCCATCGCTAGTAACATATACGACTAAGATTGTAAAACTGTCAGTGATAATTACAACACTAACGATTTCTGGAGAACCATGTATGATAAAACATCCTATATAACCTCTTTACAGTACTGCAACCTCGTTTGGAAATACAAGTTGTACATAGAAATTAAGAGTTACTGCGAACTTTACTTTTTACCGAACTGGAGTCTGAGAGGCCATTGGCACTTTGGCGAAAAGATAGCTACCATTTGGGACTTTGTTGCTCACATTTGTCAAACACATCACTCATTTTACGGGCCAAGAGAAGGCTTCAAGCTAAAGTTTCGAATCACTGACCATTTGAGTGTTCAGATCACTGTAATTTCATCTGTTTTCTTCAAAAGTGAATCTCCCTGCACCATGCTTACCCGTTTTCTTCTGCACAAATTAAATAGTATATGCCATGGACTAAGCAGAGTCTTCCTCGAGATCTCATGCCGGAAAGTTTTGATACGTAACAGGTGATTTGCGATCTCTACCTTTTCTTGCATGTGTGCAGTAAACTGCAGTTCTCCCACAATAATCACACCCTTTTCTTGCATTCTTTTGGAGGCTTTCTGAAGTATCATGTACTATTGTACTGGGCATACACTGAGCAAATCACGACAGTAACATGTCGTTGTTATAAGGAAAGATCCTGCGTCCGGATTTGCATATCAACGACCAAACTGATCCACAAGTCCAGCGTTTGGCAGAGAAGTTAAATATTTGTACTGTGTGACAAGTGTATTCCATTGCTGTCGAGTAGCGCAGTGGATAACCAAGTAGAAACAGTTAAGATGGGACAAGTAGAAACAATTAAGATGGGACAAAGAAAGTGGTGTGAAAGTTGACCTGGTACAGGAAAAAGGTGGATATTTAAGTTGCCTAGAAACCAGACATAGCTTGCCTTAAAATCTTGCCTGCTTTTAGCTAAGCTATAGATCAGCCTCCTAATCTTTGTCTGGCCGTGATCCACAGACTCACTTGGAATTAGAGGTGGGCATTGGGCGTGCGTGCAGCACGGCCAGACCAGCCATCTTCGAACGCGTCGTCGCGTGCCGGCTCGGCCGGTCATTCTACCGTCTTGCGTCGTGCCCAGCTCGCTTCTAGTCGAGCCCAAGCACGCCCAAAGCCGCCGTCTTGCGGGATCGTCTTGCGCTTGCCCGCCTAAGTAACTATAGACGCTGAGAAGGCGATAACCGCCTTGTTCAGAAGACAAAGACACACGTGATTGGTCGGTGGCAAAGGGATGATTGGTTGAAATTTGGCCGTGTGGGAGTGATTGGACTAGGTTAAGGAGGATCGGAGGCTGGCGGTGTGGGAGTGATTGGACTAGGTGAGGAAGGATTGGGCTAGAACGGAAGGTTGGGCTATTTCGTGCGTCTTGCGCCTAACACGCAACCCAACCGATCGTCTGCGTCGTGCGCTAACGCGCATTCTCGAGCCGGCCGTTTGTTCGTCTTGCGTCTTGGCCGAGCGTACGCGTGCCCGTCTTGCGTCTTGATCTTAAATCTAGCCTTGCGTCTTGGCCGTCTTGGTGGCCCAAAAAGCACGGCCCAAGTCCCAGCTCTACTTGGAATTGAGAGGATTCTCTTCTGCTCTTCTCCCACCAGTCTATTTTGGTATAGCTTTTGACCAGCCCCAGCTGCACCCTACACTGGTGTTGCTTTGATACTTGGAAAATGCTTTGGGTCCCTGCATTAGGTTACCCTTCAACAACCTATCCAAGTAGCTGTGCTGGATACAAGAAGATATTCATATTGCAGTTGAGACGAACTCTTAAAATACAAACATGCTTGTAAAGTCACACGATTACGTAGTATGGATGCTTGTATTTTTTTTACATGATCACAGGAAGCTATATTTTAAGACAAAGGTTAACTAGTCAAACGAACCAATTGGACAATCTAGATCATTATTGCACATGCTTATGAGAAATCAATAGCAAATTACTATTATAATACCTATATAATGTAATACTACAGATCTAACTTTGGACTGTTTAAAGGTATATATTTCTGTCAAAAGTTCACGAAAGACCAACATAAAAAAGGAACCACACTTCATGCAAGGAATCACTTGTTGCAACAGCAAACGATGAAATGCATAGCAATGAAATATACAATAATCACAAATTGCATGCTTTATATATATATATATATATATATATATATATATATATATATATATATTCAGTACCGACCTATCGAACAACAAATGATTAATCTTCATGGTATATCCACACAAAAAAAACAATCACATATTCACCATACAACGTGAAAGTGGTAACTTAGGGTACTTTGCTGACGACTACAAATTTGATTAATATTGAAAACACAGTGTTCCACTGTTTTCATGCAAAGCATGAAAAAATTCGATTAAGAGTACCTTACAATTTTTTTATATATTAAGAGTACCTCGCATACATTTATCTGTACAGATTTTACACTAGTCGGTTGGTACGTACGGAGTGGGACTGAGTGAAGGAGAGTGCGAGGATGGGAACATTTTATTTATGCAGATCTTTCACAAGACCGTGGTACGCAGAGACCTATCTATCTCTGATATCGTAAAAGCAACACTTTCTAGACGAAAGGCGATACAATTTATCGAATTCACATCCGCAGAAGATACTATTAAATGCACTAATAAGAGAGAGAAAATATCTGATGAAGCACATTAAATAAGATGTACGACTACAGTTGTTAACCTCTTTACTGCGTTCTGCGTACACATGCCACACGGACGGCGACACGGGCGCTGTGAGTAACTGCGTTATGAGCGTCCGCCGTGCGTGCGCCTGCGCGTGGCAGTAGCACTTGCCCAGCGAGCCAGCCACCCCCGGCCGGACCCTGGTGGTGTTGGTGCTGGTGCTGGTGGAGTGGACGGACGCTCTCGGCAACGGCAACTCCCGTCCCGTTCTACTCCACAAGGGAAACAAACAGCGAAGCCCACCCGCCTGTCGGCTCCTCTCCTCCCCAAATCCGCCAATCCCCCCCGCGGAGATCCCGCCTTTGCGCCCAATTTGCCGATCCACCCGCCGCCGGTGCTCTCCGCTGCAATTCCGGTAAAAATCGTGTTTTTGGGAGGAAAGTATTGTCTTTTGCGCGGAAAGGCCGTGCTCCCTCCGACCCTGACTTGGCGCTGTTGCTGTGGGCGGGGGGTTCGCCGGTTGGAGCGAGCCGCCGGGGCCGTGCTGCTGGCGTGGAGCCGTCGTTCCGAGCTGATTCGGCTCCGCGTGGATTGGCTTGGTGGGATGGGAGGAGGTGGCGCGGGGATCGGAGGTTGGAGTGTTTGGGCGCGTGGCAGGTGAGGGCCACTGGGTGGGGGGTTAGGGTTTGCCTTGTTCGGGAGGGGCGAAGCGAATGGGGGGCCTTTGCTCGAAGGGATCGGCGGTGGACAAGTCGCCCAGCGACACCACGCTCGGCCCCGACCGGGTGGTCGATCGCCATGAGCGTGGCGCGGTGAAGGAGGAGCGGAAGACGGTCCTGGGGGAGGCTGCTGCCAAGAGGATGCACGAGCAGCAGCATCAGCAGCAACAACAGCCTGTCCCGGTCCCGGAAACTGCGGTTTCTGGAGTTGCCATTGACGATGGGGCGGTGCCATGGGATGGTGTGCCGCAGCTGGCACGGTTGCCGTCCCAGAAGTCTGGGATGGGTATGGCGAAAGCCGGTGCTGCCAAGGCAAGTGCCCTGCTCATGTTTTTAGTACTCCTTACTTTGCGGGCACAATGTAGCTTAATTCATCATTTGTCATCTACTCGTCTCATCTGTTCGGAAACGATTTGCTATTTGTTTAATATTAGTGCATTTTGTTCTTGCTGTTACTGCTGCTGAGAGATTAGCACACTATGTGCATAGGAATTGCAAAATTATCTCTGTAGCATTATTGTTTGAGGACACCTTTGATTAATTGATGATCTACTAGTACCAGTGCAGAAAGTCTTAGTTTGTTACTTCACTTTGAATTATCAACTACTAGGGATGTGTTGTTCACTGGTGGTCCTATTCTGCCTAGGTGTCTACTTTAGTGAACCCAACATAGCCCTCTCAAAATGTTTTCCTTTATAGAGCATTTGCTAAGGGAGGGAATTGCTTTGCATTTGTCAGTGCACATCCTTCAAGTCGGATGCTGCATTGACCTGCATGCCTACAATTTTTGCCAAGTATATTTTTGTAGGTTTTGCTGCTCAGCTGTCTGGTTTGAAATTTTCCTTTTGATGGTCTCATGCCATTTTTATTTACTGAAGTTTGGTATGATTATCTACAAACAGTTTAGTTATTTTTACAGAAAAAACTATTCATTTTTGAATTGATCGCCATTGACTCTAGGAAATCTGATCATACAACTTGAAAGTAGTCAGTTTTGAATTAATCGCCATGGACTCTAGGAATTTTGATACTGCTTGCTGTACACTTGTTATTGTTTATAGGATTTTTGGCTAAAATGACACTATTTCGCGATGAAATAGCAAAAATAGCCCTCATCCCCTGCGAACGAATTTGCAAAAATAGCGACTGCCGTGAAGTGATGATTCAGTAGTCTAATTTACACTACAGCTAAATAAATTACTAAAGTGCCTACATTATGTTGCTTAACTACAACCTGCAACACAAGGAAAAACTGGAAGTTGGCTTCCAAGCCCATAGATGAATTGTCATGCTACACCTAGGAAAGATGTAAATCTTTACGAACTTTTGTCCTTGCTAAAGAGATCACTTTTCTGGCCACAATTTATCCTTGATCTTTGTTGCTCCAATCTTCCAGATTGTTAGACCCTACGTCATTTTTAATGTTTGCTTGCCATGTTGAAACAGGTTTCGGAAGTAAGCTCAATTTTGGGTAGGGCTAGTACTGCCGGGCTTGGGAAAGCAGTGGAAGTGCTAGACACACTTGGTAGTAGCATGACAAGTTTGAATGTAAGTAGTGGTTTTGGATCAGGCACTACAGCAAAGGGCAACAAAATATCAATTTTAGCATTTGAGGTTGCCAATACTATAGTCAAAGGTTGCAATCTGACGCGGGCTCTTTCAAAAGAGAGCATAAAGCATTTGAAAGAAGCTGTGCTTCACGCAGAAGGTGTTCAAAATCTTATATCCAAAGATATGGATGAATTACTCAAGATTGCTGCTGCTGACAAAAGGTTAATGTTGAATCTCTGCTGCTTTTACAAATTACAACATTTGGCCAAACGTTTTATTTATTTTTGCTAGAAATATGCTCAACCAATGGTATATCAAGAAAATTGTACTTAGCATGTTGTACTATTTGTCCTTATTGAAGTTCTGCTTGTTTCCAACAGGGAAGAGCTTAAAGTGTTCTCTACAGAAGTTGTTCGCTTTGGAAATCGCTGCAAGGATCCTCAGTGGCACAACTTGGATCGCTACTTTGAAAAGTTCAGTTCATTTTTTGCCCCTACATTTGATAAAGGCAATAGTTTTGCGGTATTAATTTAGCACCTTTCTGCATCAAACTCTTTCAGGTTGGCGTCAGAACGGACTCCTCAACATCACTTGAAAGAAGAGGCAGAATCAGTGATGCAGCAATTGGTGACTTGTGTTCAATGTACAGCTGTAAGTAATGTTTATTTGCGTTGTAAGCAGTGCCCCGTAATTCCATTTATCTACTAGGTCTAAAATTATAGTTCAGGAGACCACGACGTAATTAAGATCAAATCTTTTCTTGACAAATGTTAAGTTGTGTATTCTATGAATACATAGAGGGGTCAGAGGGGGCCTCAAGAGGACTAGAGAATCATCGAGACTCCATTTCAGCAATTCCTGACCAAAATTGTTTTGTGCTCAATTTTGTGAGCAATGAAGTATATAATACCAAGAGGAAATTGCAGATAACCCTAGGTATATTGCCATTGGTTTCACAAAACCACAGGGTTAGCCCAAACTTTCGCATAACCACACATATATTGAACATTTGTTGCAGCTTGCCCCAACCTACCCGCCAAGCTCGACTCTGATGGGTTCCTGACAAGGAGGGCCTAGCCGCAGGTACACCACTTTGCTTTGCTAGCTCGTGCGCTTGGCCACGCCATGACACTGATGTGTCCAAGGGATGTCACATTAGCTCGATGGGGTTTAAAACCCCACGTTCTGGCAGATGCGATCAGTTCGACTGCAGTTTTGCTTCTCGACGATGACTTGAAGCCCCTACGACGCGGAACACGACAAAGGGAAGAGGTTGCCGCGTGATCGCTGGTGGCAAGGAGTGTCACAAAGCAGCAGCGATTGTAGCATTCAAGTCCACCAGGTCTCGTCCTCAATGTACATCTTCCTTGAGTGCATCAGCATCCAATCCTTCTGCGATTCTTCTAAAGACCTCTTCAGACTAGTAGTGGTATCAGTCAGCTTGCAGATATTACTCAGTGCCCTTGAAATTGGAATCATACTCGTAATTAGGCAACAACTCAACTACTGTATCCTGCAATTGCAATGCCAAGGCAATGCTACAGATCTTACACATCAACTAAATTGTGGTGGCGTCTAAAAAAACACTAAATTGTAGCGGTTGCTCATCTCAACTGAAACCAGTTAAATCAACAAATTGGATTCCACCCCAAACCAATCCAAGCCAACACGTTCCACCAAAAACAAGATCAATTTGACTGTAAACCCTAGCCATTAGAGCCCCACACAAAACTCCACCCTTGCTATGGCCATCATCATCCAGCCCAGTGCTGCCCGCTAGTGAATGTCTCGCCGCAACCACAATCTTCATGGAGGAGTGCGCAGGGACTCTACGCGACATAGCGGCAAGTGCTGTCGTTACCCTTTCCGTGTGCTCCCTCGAGTTATACCACACATCCACCTAACCACATCAGCGTGCCTGCGTAGTAGCTAGGGGTGGAAACGAGCTGAGCCAAGCCGAGCCGGCTCGAGCCAGGCTCGCACAAGCTTGGATGAATAGTAGGCTCGGCTCGATTTGGAGACGAGCTGGGAGAGAGGCTCGGCTTGGCTCGAAACCAAGCTCGAGCGGGCTCACGAGCCAGGCAGCAGACGAGGGCGGGTGGGTGGCCGCAGCGGAGGCGGTCGAGGGCGGATGGGTGGCCACGGCTACACCCCTCACGTTCTCGCTCGTGCCAGTGCCACCACTCGGAGGGCAGGGTCACCTGATCTTGAGAGGCGGGATGAAGGCGAGGTCGATCTCGAGAGGCGCGGAGGGGGTCGGCGTCAGGGCAGCTCCGTAGAGCGACGGCATGGGTGGAGGCGGCGGCGAGGGTGTCCCGGCGGTGGTGGGTTCGGGACTTCGGGTCGTTCTCCTTCGGGAGGTCCGGAGGTGGGAGGTGGCTAGGCGGGAGGGGGTCGGCGTCGGGCGGCCAGCGGCGGCGACGTGGGAGGCGGCGGCAAAGGTGTCTCGGCGGTGGTGGGTAAGGACTTCGGGTCCTCCTTCGGGAGGTGGGAGGTGGCTAGGCGGGAGGGGGTCGACGTCGGGGCAGCTCCGCGGGGTGACGGCGTGGGCGGAGGCGGTGGTGGGTTCGAGACTTTGGGAGGTGGCCAGGTGGGAGGTGGAAGGGGAAGGGCGTCCCGACGGTGGTGGGTTCGAGACTTTGGGAGGTGGCCAGGTGGGAGGTGGAAGGGGAAGGGCGTCCTGGCGGTGGAGGGGAAGGGGATCTGGAATCCCGATTTGGGCTGGAGGAAGGCGGTCGCGAAGGACCCGGGGAGAGAAAGGGGGATGGGGGGAGTTGGGGATCGGAAAGAAAGGAGGATTGGGGTCGGGGGGGAGGGGACTTGGGGGAATAGGGGATTTGGGGGCTGGTTACCGCTGGGCCTTCGTGGGCCTAGCCAAATGAGGCTCGTGAGCCGGCTTGGGCTCGGCCCGTTTTCTTTGCGAGCTGGATAGGGGGCTCGGCTCGGCTCGAAACTTCATGAACTTGAGCCGAGTCGGCTCAGCTCGCAACGAGCTCGAGCAGGCTCGCGAGCCTCGAGCTATTTTTCCAACCCTAGTGGCAGCCTCAAGGAGCCAACAAGGTGTTCGGGTCGACCTGCAGAGCCTAACGGGTTTGTTGGGGCAAGTTGCAACAGATGTTCAATATATGTGTGGTTACGTGGAAGTTTAGGCTAACCCTGTGGTTTTGTGAAACCAATGACAATATACCTAGGGTTATTTGCAATTTCGTCTTAAATTAATATTCATCTGCCAGTAGCCATGAAGTATATAATTTTATCTGATCTTAACTTTCACTCCCCTGCCATTTATCCGTTTTTTGCCACCCCCCCAGGAACTATACCATGAAATGCATGCCCTGGATAGATATGAACAAGATTATCAACGTAAACAGCAGGAAGAGGATGGTTCAAGTGCAGTCCAAAGAGGTCAGTTCATTTTGGGTGACAATACATAAGAATCATCTGTAAGAATCCCTTATATGTTAAACTCCTCTGGTTTGTCTGAAGAACACTTTTGTCTCTTATGATTGGTGCTGCTTCAATGCAGCATAACTCTCAGGCTATCTACTTGTCTAGGATAATTGTTTTAGGAGACATGCTTGATGTTATTAATCAGACATCAAATTTTATTTCCATTATTAAGGTTGTCATTTTGACATTGACAGTTCAATGCATTAGATTAACTGAGTCGAGGTCTCTTTCTTATGTTGTCATCTATCACTGTCCAGTGTCTCTAATTGAACTATCATTAGGTGAGCAGTAGCTAGTGTATTTTGACCAATATATCCAGGGGCTACTGCCATGGTTGAGCTGACTGCATGACTGCACCTAACAAAGTCAAAGCAGCCAAAGCTTTTTTCATTGCCCATCACTTGTTTCAGAATTAGAGTTCAGTGAGTCAACACCACTGCATGTATTTGTATGTGGTGTGCCACTTGTTAAAATACGTTGTAGTCCAGAGCCCAGACATAGAGAACATGAGCTGTGAATAGGAATAAGAATAACCCCTAGGCAACGGAGCTCCTACTTCCAGTACCTATTTTCATCTTTGAAAATTTAGCACAAGTGCAGAACTACTGCTACTATCTGGATCAAGTTTAATATGTAGCGATGCAATTTATTTTATTGTTACCAGTGTAATCCTTTTTTTTCCTTTTCTTTTGTATCACATTGCTTGTAAGCACTATATTTTTAATGCACTTGCCCCTGGTACCTGCCAGTTCCTTGGAGTTCATCTTAATATTCACTGGTTCATGAGTAGAGTTTTTTGAACTGTTTTGTTGACTCCATTTGATAATGATGCTTAATGTGGTTCTGTTTCATTTGCAGGTGATAACCTGCACATTCTAAAGCAGGAAGTGAAAAGCCAACGCAAGCATGTTAAAAGTTTGAAGAAAAAATCTCTCTGGTCCAAGAATTTGGAAGAGGTTGGTGTGTAGTTTAATTATAATTCTGTGCTATCAGCAACGCTTAGCTCTAGGAAAGCATGCTCTCTCACTCGATGCTCTGGAGTTATCTTACACTAGAATTTGCTTGCGCAATCCTGTTCTTCAAATTTGAGAAATAATATTTTCTTCCTAGGTTATGGAAAAGCTTGTAGACATTGTGCACTTCTTACATTTGGAGATCCATAATGCCTTTGGGCGCTCAGGTAATAAGTTTTGTGATTACCATCTAGTATAAAAATTATATCATTTTTACACAAATTGAGTTGTTGGCTAGTTTGTCATTTCTTGATTGTTTTACCGCTGAGATAAAGTATGAGCTACCTAATGCAAAATACTTCCTTTTACTAATTTATCATAACTTCAGTTTCACCTCCTCGCTCTAATTACATTATGATTGTTAAGGTTAGTAGTGTAATGTGTGGTAGAAGTGTAATAGTCATGTGAGTGTTAGATATAGTTATGTAATAGTAGTCTAGACTAGGGTTTCTAGTCCAGAGTCTGTCTTGTACACTATAAATTGTCCCTTGGGCTCTTGCAATACAACTAACAATTCAGCCACCATTCCTCTCCTCTCACAAATTAAACATGGTATTAGAGCCAAGATCCAAACTCTAGCCTCCATCTTCTTTCACCGCTGCCTCCCCCCGAAGAAGCAATCTCGACCCCCGGGGGCAGCACCCAATCTCATTTTCATCTTTATCATATCAGTGGTTTCTTAATGTCAATTAGCAGTAGCTCCGAGCAGCTAGCAGTATCGGTCTACACCTTCTTCAAGTAGTAGCATCAACATCGTCAAACAACGTCATCAAGCAGCACCGGCTATACCATTCCTATCAGAGCCAGATTAAATTGATCCCGTTGCCTTCGGAGCTCGTTCGGACCAGATCCCGCTCCTCCCCATCCCCTTTTGGCTTCAGATCCACTGGTTTCTCGTTTGCTTAGTCCACTGCCGCCACGTCTGCCCCATCCCTCTTCGGCGCATCCGCCACCTCTGCCGCGGCAACCACTCCTAGCCTATTCGGCCCCACCTCCTCTGCCGTAGCCACCCCGGCCTCTTTGGCGCATCAGCCACCTCCTCTGCGGTGACCACCCCAAGCCGCTACTGCGCCTCCTCTTATATGCTTCGGAAGCGTGGCCATTGGTCGTCCTCGAGGCTCTTTGTTGCCGGATCGGCAAGATTTGAGTTCTTCCTCGCTAGATCCTGTCCTCACCACCTTGTCCTCGACGGATTCGGTTGCTCATCATTGCCGACCTCTTCCTCGTTGTGCCGCCGTCGTCGCTAACTCTTCACACCGCTGTGGGCCAGTGGCATTTGAGCCGCCGCTGCGCCCGGCAGGCCTCCTCCGGTGACACCGGCGTAGCGGAGTCGCCATCTGCTCCCGGATTTGCGCCGCCGTCGCCGCCTTGGCCGATGCTCAGCCCTGTCTTTGAGTGTGACCGGATCCACGCGGCGCTGCGTTGATCTTCGTCGAGGTCTCCTTTGTCGTGTGCTTCTTCGGATCCGACGTCACCCGACGTCGCCGTCGTGTCGCCCCGGCCGGACTCCGGCTGGATCGGCTTGATCGTCGCCGGGCCTCATCACCATCGAATCTGGTGCTGCCGCTCCTGTATCCGAGTTGGCGGAACCTACCTCGCCGCCGCCTCTCAGCCGCCGAGCCGAGGTGCTTTGCTTCGTCGCCTCGGGGTCCTTGTGCTCCGAGCGAGGGCGTCTCCACGGAGCGCCCCACGAAGGGAGGTAGCCGGCCGGCGAAGCACCGACCCCTGCTCATCTTCGGCGGTAGAGTCGAGAGAGCACGTCTCGTGAGGAGTTCTCGCCGTCGCCGCCGGGGCCCATCGCTCCCAATGAGGCGTCTCATGGGCGCCCGAAAGGCGGAGCCGGCCGATCTGCAAAGACCAACCCAATCGTCCCACCCGAGCCCCTCTGTTGCTGCTTGGTGCTCTACTTGCTTTGCTTCTTCGACTATCAACTGGCCTCTGCTTCGAGCCCTTCATCTTCACCGACGATGTCATTGTCTTCACCGGCTCTGGTTGGGGTTAGTCATCTCGCTGGCTTGGCCTTCGTCGCCTTCCCTGAGCTCACTGGTCGTCGTCGGACTTCATCTTCGTCGTTGGTCATTGCCTCTTGGTTACTACAGCCATTGTTGTCGATAGCGACCTCGTCCTCCAGCTCGGATCCAGTGGGGTCTGGTCTTCCTATCACCGGCGACGCCGGTCATCTTCGTCCACAGATCAGGGCGGATCGAGCTCTCTTTGTTGTCGCCGGTCTCGATCCGAGCCGGATCAGTGCATCATCGTCGTCGTGCCTCATCGTCACCGGATGTGGTGGGCGATAGGATCCGACGTCGGCGACATCCTCGTTTCTCGGCGTCTTCAAGTCATCCTCGTCATCATCGACCTCATCACTTGCCATTGCTGGATCTTTCTGCTCCAAGATCCACGTAGTGCTGGTGGTGCTCTGCTGGTGGCTCCTCCTGTGCACATCGTCGTAGCCGACCGGGAGCCCTGCAACTCGTCTTCTGGATCCAGCGGGATTTGTCGCCGTTTACCTCGATCCCGATCGGATTCAGCTCATCTTCACCACCGTCGGCCATCACTAGCTCCCGGCGGACCTGGTCATCTTCGGCCTCATTTATTCGTCTTCCATCTTGTTCTCTTTGGTCTTTCCGCTGGGCTGGTTGAGCTATTGTTGCCACTGTGCTACTGTGTTTGTTCGTTGCTGCTGCTAATATTTGTTGTTGCTGCTAGTATCTAAGTCTATTTTCCTTTTATTTCCATCGAGTCCATCCAAGTCCGCTACATCTCTCGTTGAGTTCGTCGAAGTTGTGCCAGTTCATTATATCTTTTGTCGATAAGCCGATTGCTTCTCTCTTCTCGGGTTGCTACGGTCCGTCCATTGGATCGAGTGCGGTCACCCCATCATTGTTGTTGACGTGACTTTGCCCTCCAGGTCATTTCTTGCAGCCATCTTGTCACACATCTTCGCATCATTGCGACTCTTGACCAATGGCCTTCTTTGTTGTCGTCATCAACTGTCTCTTCGTCTTTGTTTTCGTCGGGCGCTAGATTCGAAACTGTCACCTCACTTCTTGGGTGGGCGGATATGGTTCGTCCCTTTGTCTCTATCTCTCTCTTCATCTACTTAATTTGACATCTCTCTATTCCTGTCGGTTTCAAGAGTTGCATGCTTCGGCTATCTTCAAGCTCAGACTAAGGATTTATCTTTTGTTTTAGTATTGTTCTATTCAAACTCAATGCTATTGCATACGCATTGAGTTTAAGTGGGGGTGTTAAGGGTACTAGTGTAATGTGTGGTAGAAGTGTAATAGTCATGTAAGTGTTAGGGGTAGTTATGTAATTGTAGTCTAGTCTAGTTTTTTTACTTTTTAGTCTAGGGTCTCAATTGTACACTATATATTGCCCCTCGGGCTCTCGCAATGCAACTAACAATTAGCATCCATTCCTCTCTTCTCTCATAAATCTAACAGTCTAGGGTCTCTCTTGTACACTATATATTGCATTTTGGGCTCTTGCAATACAACTAACAATTCAGCCTCTGTTCCTCTCCTCTCACAAATCTAACAATGATAAGCATTACACACCTGTAGGTTTAGTTGAAAAGTGTTGTTTTTGGATAAGCAAATCAGCTCAGTTCAGGTCCTTACAGATAACACTTCCATGTTTGTCACCTCATCTCTGGGATTTAGCACGCCTTATCATACGTTTGTTTGGGTGTATGAAATATTTATTCTGATGTGTACTTCACATAGATGTTCTAATCAATACAAGAATGCATTTGCATGCCTTGGTTGAGTCGTCACTTGTACCATACTTCTCAATTGCGTACCACTCCAAAAATCATTAAAAAAAGTGGCATCGTTAACTGGTTAAATATCCACATGATTCCTCATTTCGTCGTATATTTGTCACAGAAATTGAACTGAGTCATTACCCATTTGACATCATTATTGATCATGATAGTGATTGAAATTTGCTTATTAATTATTTCTTATTACAAGTCAACTAATTTATGCATAAGACAGTTTGGCAGTGTAAATACATGTTATTTTAACATTGTGATTTCATTGATCATTGACAGAACGACATGATCTATCCCAATTGGAAACCTGATTTCCTTTTTAGCCACAGCTATGCTCTCCGCAAAATAAGCTCACAAATTAACATGCATGTGTGAACAAGTTTAAACTTTCTATTTGACTCTGTAATTTGCATCTAATGGAAATATAATCATATTCGAGGTCTAAACAGATTATGGTCCTGTGCTGAATACTATGATGCTTTGTTCACCATTATTTTTATTTTGTGTTGATTAAAGCTTTTGCTCCTATCAATCTATAGACAATGAAGAATCACAGGAACCTTCCAAACGACGTAATAGATTGGGTCCAGCAGGCCTTGCTCTGCATTATGCAAATATCATCAGTCAGATCGATACTCTTGTAAGTTCACAGACTCCACTGCACGTCCTTTTTTTTTGTGGTCTTCCCTTAATTAAAACCGGCAGTTTGAGGGATATGTGACATAGACAAATGTGCATTAGAAATGCATGATAACTGTTAGCTGATATAGAAAAATGACCATGGTTGCTGCCCCCCAACCCCTAAACTGCCCATGATTTTATTAAGAAATGCACCCTCTTTTTTTACGAGAAATGATCAGTACAATGTTACACTTGTTAAGGATATTTATGGTATTTCCTATTATATTAGGGTTTAGTCTTATGCCCCCTTTGTACCCTATGTATATTGCCCATTGGGCCTCTTCAATACATACAATATATTCATAACATGGTATCAGAGCATGGTTAGGGTTTCTTACCGCTGTCGCCTCCTAGCGTCGCTCGTCCTCCGTTGCCGCTGCCCCCGGGAGGAGCAATCTCCACTCCCAGGGGTGGCCTCCTTTGGCTGCTCGTCGCCGCCATCCTCGTGCCTGAGAGCAACACCATGCCGTCCTCAAGCTCCAGATCGGATTGGGCCGCCGCCTGTGAGATCGCAAGAGCTCCTCTGTGCGGCGATCTCCCGCGCCGCGCGATGCCTGCCGCGTCACTGCCAACTCCGAACCAGAACGCCAACTTCCCGGAGCCCCCGCTGGATTTCCTGTCCAACCTCCCCGAGGAGTCCTTCTCCTTCTCCGGCGAAGGCTTGTCGGAGCTCCGCTTCGACCCTCCGTCGCCAGCAGGGTTGCAGCAGGTGGACGACTTCTTCCAAGACATCACCGAGTCTTTTCTTCGAGAGAAAAGGAGACGAGTTGATGCTGGGGTGAGTCGCAACGGCGGAGGGAGGGAGCGGGAGGAGGATTATTTGGAGGCGTCGTGCGCGTCGGGTAGGTGGCGGCCAGAGGGGAAGGAAGCTTCTGGAGACGCGTGTGGGGTGCGGTTCGGAAGAGCATTGGCTCTGTGCTTTCAGCTAATCAAGAGATCAGTCAGTTGTGACGAACCCAACCAATCACACAACACAGTTTATTGACCTTGATGACTGAAGGATGCCCAAGAAGTTGTTTGTGAGTTGGATGGCTATTGGGATGGAGTTTGGTCATCTCTGTTGTGCCTCGTCATCATGATTCTATTGATGGTGTTGCTCCAAACTGGTGTTTGCTGGTTGAATGAGGAGATGGGTTTTCTGCTACTGCTAGCTATTATTTGTGTCGTTTATTCCGTTGCGTCCATCCAAGTCCGTATCATTTTATCTTTTAGTTCATCTAAGCCATGCGAGTCCACAAATTTATTGTCAGTCATAGAAGCATAGGAATTCTTTTTGCACGACAGCAGCCGCTGCTCTTTTCTTTGAGTCGCTGCAGATCCGTCGCCTCAAGCTTTTAAGGTCGCCGCGCTTGCTGTGCACTGCGTCTCTATTGCGTTTCTTGTGCACTGCGCCGCCGCCGTCTTGGGTTTCGATCTGCGCCGCCATGCTTCTATCTATTCCTATTCGGATTGATTTGACAGTTCTCTCTATTTTTGTCGGTTTCATCATCTTATTCGCCATGCTGCCGCGGTCGACTTTGCGCCCGCACCTTGTGCTTTATGGGCTGTCGTACGACATCGGATAGGAGATCTTTTATCGACATATTTTCCAAAAGCTGCATGCTACGGCAACATTATCAAGACTCGGATTTTGGATTTTTTTTCATATTTTAGTGTGGACTCTTTCCAAATGCAATGCTATTGCATACGCTTTGCATTCGAGGGAGAGTGTTAAGGATATTTATGGTATTTCCTATTGTATTAGGGTTTAGTCTAGTGTCCCCTTTGTACCCTATATATATTGCACATTGGGCCTCTTCAATACATACAATATATTCATAACAACACTCACGGGATATTAGTGCATTTGCCTGCCTATGCAGCTTGATCTCGTTGTACAAACAAACACTTCAACTTGTTATTCTTTTCTGGTTGTCTAACAAGGGTTGGTCGATTGGCAGGTCTCTCGATCAAGTTCTATTCCTCCAAACACAAGGGATTCGTTATACCAAAATCTGCCACCTACCATAAAGTCCGCTCTCCGTTCTAAGCTACATTCATTTGGAGTCAAGGAAGAGGTATGCAGGATGGCACCCAACATATGCTATAGAGTGATGACTTCATGAGTAGAGAACGGAGTAAGACTATAATAGGCAACATGATGCTATGGTTATTACATGCAACTGTAAAATTGATGTTATCTTGTACTGGATTGGTGCAGCTTACCATTTCTCAAATCAAGGCTGAAATGGAGAAGAAATTGCGGTGGCTTGTTCCGATTGCAAATAACACCACCAAGTAATCCAAGCTTTTCTCATAGCACTCAATCAAGCACAGACATTTTTTTTGTTGTTACTGAATCTGTGATTATCTGTCCATATCAGGGCTCACCATGGTTTTGGTTGGGTTGGAGAGTGGGCAAATACAGGGTTGGTATCCAACTTCATTCAATTTGAACAGAAAAATGGTAACACTAGAATTTCAAAGTCATGATCTTTTTGTCTTATGCAGGTCAGTTGTGAACTGCAAGCCAACAGGGCAGATGGACCTCACCCGAATTGATACACTGCACCATGCTGACAAGGACAAGACCGAAGCACATATCCTTGAGCTTGTTGTGTGGCTTCATCATCTTATCAGTCAATCCAAAGCCATTAATGGTGAGCGGTCTCCCATAAAGTCTCCTGTTCGGTCTCCTACACAAAGGGGTCACACAATGACATTGTCTCCAAACAAAGCCAGCAATTCATCACCTCTTCTGACACAAGAAGATCAAGATATGCTAAGCGATGTCAAGTACAGGAAATTCATCCCTGGTATAAGCAAAAGCCAAGAGTTTGACACTAAGTCAAGACATAACAAGCAAAGCAGGTTGAGCAAAAGTAACAGCCATACACCAAGCAGTGGCAACAGGAAAGAGTTGCTATCAACCAGGAGGCTGCTCCCTGTCATTGACTTTGAAATCGATAGGACAAAAGCACTGGATGTGATTGATAGAGTCGACAATCTAAAAATACAGTGAGGAATCAAGATTAATCAGTGCCAAAACATGAAAATTGCGCTGTGATCTTTAAAATCAATATCGCTTGAAGGATACAAGAAATCTGCTGAGCTGAATTGGCATGGGCCTGCAGCAAAAGCGCCTGCTTGAGATGAACTGGCAGTACGGTGCCAATTTGAAGGTACCAAGAGATAGAGATGGGTGGGTCATGGGCTCATGGCTAACTTATGTATGTATGGAGTGAAAATGAAAGGGAAATTTTATTGTAAAAAGGAATTTGCTGTGTTTGTTAGCTCTTGTACAAGGAATGCAAGTTTTGAAGAAAAAGGGTTATCAAAGATCTCAATGTTACAATGTGTTAACCAAAAGCAACAATTGGCATGCATCGCAACGTTTGTTGCACGATCATGGTTTTATCGAGGACAGCCTCAAGGGACGCTAGACCTTATGACCTCCGAGTAAAAGGAGGTTTCATTAGTGTGATATCCGGTTTAGTTAAAAGGAAAAGGAGGATCAAGAGGAAATGGGTCGCCGGCTCAAACCGAGTCCACCTTGGATTCGACATGGGATGCTGGGCTGCTGCATAAGGAGGGGGACCCAAACCCTAGCCTACCCCTGCCCGGCCGCAGCTTGCGCCTACTGCTTTCCCTAGCACTAGTCGTCGCCTACCCCTGCTGCAAACCACCAGCTCCCTGTGTCGGCCAGCCGACCGGCTACCTCTAGAGATGAAAAAATAGCTTGAGGCTCGCGAACTAGCTCGGCTCGAAGTCGTGATGATCTCAAGCCGAGCCGAGCCTCTTCCGCAGCTCGCAAAATTTTTGAGCTGAACTTGAGCCACTCGTTCGGCTCGTGGGCCTCTTGCTGGCCTACAAAGGCCTATAGGCATCGAGTATTGAGTAAACCCTAGAGAGCATAGTACATAGCCAGCCACACACACCTCTGAGCTCTCCCATTCAAGATCCGATCTACTCCACTCCCGTCTCCCGCCCCATCCTTCGGTCCGCTGTCGCCGCTTCCCCGTCCTATGTGTCACCGCCTCATCCTACCCCTCCCTCCCGTCCTCCACGCTGCCGCTCCCTCCTTCATCCGCCGCCTCACTCTGCTCCTCCCCCGTCCTCCGCGCCGCCGCCTTGTCCTCCTCAGCCACCCATCCTCCATGCATCGCCTTGCTCTGCTCCTCACCGGCCCGCGTGGTAGGCCGACTCTACCGCTCTGCTCCTCACCAGCCTGCTCTTGTGCTTGACGCCGTGTATCTTGATGAGACACTCTGAATCATCTGACTTCTTATTTTTCTAGCAAATTAAGACTAGGCTATAATTGAGTACATGTAACTCTAGTTGTACTTTTTTTGGCTTTGGACGATCTCTGGAACAACATAGCTTTAGTGCATTTTTTGGACAAGGATGCTCATCAATAGGTAGAAAAGTAGTAATAAAAACAGGTAGCAAAGTGTTGTTTTTAGTACTTTTAGATGTTTCATTGCTAAGTGTAATTGTATGTTGATTCTTGTTGCAACAAACTTTCGTAGCTAAAGGATGTTTCAAAATATTGAAAATGCATATTTTCCCCCACACATTAGTGGTTGTTTCAGTTCATTGTGCTTAGTGTAAGCTTTGCATATAAGGGCAGCAGTACTGCATCAACAAAAGAGTTAACTCGACTTGGCTCCCAAGCCACAACGAGCCGGCTGAAAGCTAGCTTTCAAGTCGAGCCAGGCCAGGTTTTTAACTCATTTCCAAAACAAGCCGAGCCGAGTCGTAGTTCAAACCGAGCTTGGACAAGCTTGGCTCAAGACGGCTCAACTCGGCTTGTTTTCAGCCCTAGCTGCTGCTGCCTCCTGTTGCAGCCCGAGCACCTTTTCCTGCTGCTACTAGTGTTGTTGCTGCTATTGGTGGCGGTGCTGCAGAGGAGCAAGGGGATGCAAGGAATTGGAAAGAAGAAGGAAGCAAAGGAAGAGTAAGGATTAGGGTTTCATGATCTAATCTGATGGTCTCTCCTTGATTCACATATCTAAGGAAACATGTGTTTTTATCTAGATGATTATCTCTTGTGGGTCAAGCTATACAACCTCTGTAGAGTGTTAAAAACTGTTCGCATAGTTGTGTCCCCGGTTATGGATAATACCTGGTGATTTGACACGATGGGTAGATTTTTAGAAACATATTGGAATGGTTTGGTTGGGAAGCGATCTAGATGTTGATGGTTGGAGGTGAATGGGGGTATTCACTAGTTGTTTCAAAGAACTTGATTACTTATATATTAATCTTTTAAATTATACTTTTCAATCTACTTACTGTAATTACTGTTAATACTGCTTTCTGCAAATTAGTCATAAAGCTATCAATGTTTAAGCCTTGCATGAATACTATTCGCATATATTTTCCCTACGACTTGCTGGGTACTCTAAAGTACTCACAGCTTTATGTCACTTGTTGATCAATCGTCGAAGAAGAACTAGGGAGCACCGTGTTCTACGAGGAAGATTACTTCAAAGACTATGCGAACTAGGTCGCTTCCTCTACTCGATTGCTTGTGGGCATGTGGGATGGTTACCACGAGATGTTTTGATTTCTGCTGTAAGTTTATCTTTTGTTGTTATGCCCTGCGTAACAACCTCTGTAAGACTTGACCATAAGATCCTTTCAGTACTAAGTAATATTACTTTGTCTGCTTCCTAAATATTTTATTGTATGAAAACGATTACATCGATGTTGCAACTGTATAAGCTAGCTACTGATCTGGGACTAGTTCGGAATACACAAAGGGCTCGTGTCCAGCGGCCCGGGGTCCCGACAGAGATGGTATCAGAGCCATATTGATTGTAAGACGCAGCCATAGTTAGCATGGTCGCTTAGTCAAAAACTTCAAAATTTATTTTATAAATCAAACCAACTGATTAACTTGAATAGTTAATCTTCTCTCATCTTATTATATTCTTCTCTCATCTTATTCTAAATCTCTTCCATATGATTCTCAGGATCTTACATCTTATCTTTTTTGAAACTTTGTTTCCGAATTTAAATTGACTCTCACCTCAATAATCTCTATAGGATTGTGTCTTCAGTGATTAAAGCGTTGGATGGACTAGAAGTTTCAATACTTGCCATTTGTTTCAAGTCATCCGTCTATATAAGTTAGCTTAGTAGTGTCGTACCAGAGTTGTCCTTCTTAGTTTAGTATCGTTAGTCCGTGTAATAGGACCTTCTGCTTGAGTTTTGTTGCCTTTTAATAGCTTTCTGGCTATTTATTCTTTGGGTTTAACTGACTTTCCCCAGTTAGACTATTGTTTAACTGACTTTCCCCAGTTAGACTATTGTCTTTCTCCCTTGTTCTCTCTCGTCTTTTGTGCTTTTCCTCTTACCTCTCATGCTTTATCCCTCTCATCTATTAAAACTAGAAAGATTTGTTTTAGATGGATCAGACCCGCATCTCAGCAAGTCACAGCAGATCAGTGGACCCCAACGCCAGTGCTGATCCCATTACACCACCTCTACTAGCCGCAATAGCAGATCAGTGCTTGGGTCAGTTTATGGCAGCTCAAACTCAATTAATGGATGCCATGATGCAGAATATGAAGTAAATGATGAATCAACAGAATCAGGTTGCTACAACCCTAGTCAACATGATGAACCAGCAGAACCAGATTGTTGTTGCTCCTATGACAATGATGAACCAAAATCATCTGGCCGCTGCCATGCCGTCACCACCACCAGCTTATCTGTAGTTAAAGTTGGAGTTTCTGAGGACGCGTCCACCTACATTCTCCAAGTCCTCCGAAGCTTTGTACACCGATGATTGGGTACGCTCTATTGGGAAGAAACTCAACGTTGCTTAATGTAATGATCGTGAAAAAGTTCTTTACACCACACAACAGCTGGAGGACACCACAACATAATGGTGGGAGAATTTCTGTGCAACCTATGATAATTCAGATGCTATTACGGGACCGAGTTTTCAACAGCTTTCTGCAACTCTCATGTCCCATAGAGTATAGTAGAAAGGAAGAAAAATGAGTTATCAAGGATCCAGCCACCAGAAGTACCTCATTTCGATTACATGAGTCACGTTCTAGGGAAGAACGTTATCTATTACAGATGTGGTGAACAAGGGCACTTCGCCTGCGAATGCCCTCAAAGGAAAAGCCAAAACAAGATAATCATTATGTGAACTGCAAGAGCACGTGACACTATTTCTCTAGGTGTCCCAAGAGGAAGATGATCCAGTATAAAGTCTGTAACTATTGTGGCAACGAAGGGCACTTTGTCAAACAATGTCCCTTACATAAACAAGCATTATTGGCACCACGAGCAACTTTGGCATTGGAAGTCAGACCAGAAGAACCTCATATGTCACACCAAGCCGCAATGATCTTTAAGCCCATCATAAGAAGCCAAGTGAGCCATGTCACTACAAAAGAGGCTCAAGCTGAGCGAAGGAAATTGAGGTTCTGCCCATCAAACCAATCTAAGGATTGTGCCTATATCCGTTGTGGAGAGATATGACATAGTGCTATTGAGCACGCAACCAATTGCCCAAACGGTGAAGGAAATCATCCACTCGGAGAATGTCCAATGAATAGGATTACATGTTACTTATGTGAGAGTGAGGATCATTATCCGGCCCAGTGCCCTTTGAGGGGTAGATTCTCATAAAAATATTGGAATGGTTTGGTTGGGAGGCGATCTGGATGTTGATGGTTAAAATACTGCTATAATTACTATCAATACTGCTTTCTATAATTACTATAATTACTATCAATACTTACTAGCCATAAAGCTATCCTTGTTCAAGCCATGTATAAATACTATTCATATACAGTTTCCATACGACTTGCTGAGTACTTTAAAATACTCACGGCTTTGCGCCACTTGTTGATCAGACGCCGAAGAAGAATCAAGGAGCGCCGAGTACTATGAGGAAGATTACTTCGAAGACTGTACGGACTAGGTCGCGTCCTCTACTCGATTGTCTGTGGGCATGTCGGATGGCTACCACGAGACGTTTTGATTTATGTTGCAAGTTTATCTTTTGTTGTTAAACCTCGCGTGGCAATCTTTGTAAAACTTGACCATAAGATCCTTTTTCTACTAAGTAATATTACCTTATCTGCTTTCTAGATATTTTGTTGTATAGATATGATTACATCGATGTTGCAACTGTGTGAGCTAGCTACTGATCCGGGACTAGTTCGGAATACACAGAGGGCTCGGGTCCAGCGTCCGGGGTCCCGACAGTTGCATCACTCAGCATTTAGAAAACCCAACGCCCACTTTTTCTGACTTATCACAGCCGTAGAAAATTCGAAGCATAGTGCCCTTTGGACCATCGGTCCATAGCTTTTACCCAACCAAACAGTCAGCAAAGAGAGGGGAAGAGATAAGGTGAGGGCAAAATGGGCAAGGCATAGTAGGGAAAGAGAGATCACAACCAGCCGAAGCCACAGCCAAGCACTAGCTAAAAAGCCCCTCACAACAAGTATGCCACACTTTGCCTTCCCCCAAAAAACAGCCACAAGAAGCACCACTGCCAACCAGCAGCCACCAAGAGCAAGCAAGCCCCCACTGCCATTCCAAGTCAAGAGCAAAGGAGCAAGCCAAGGCAAACTCCATCAAGCACCCACAACTCCCAAGGAGAAGTCAAGGAAGGGAGGCTAGCAGGAAAAAGGATGACAAGGTAAAGGAAGGCACGAGATGACTAAGGCCACCAGTGGACGACCACGACAACCAAAGGCCCGACCAAACCATCAACCAACCGTCCCCGACCATCAAGCTGTCCGATAAGCCCACCATTTTAGCCCTACCCATTCTATCCCGCTTGGCATAGTCATTACACACAACACTACACACAAGCACAACTGACTGGGCAAGGTGACCACAGAAGCAAGTACACCCTGCCCTAGTCGACATTGACACCATACCGCCAGTGGCAAGCCGCAAGACCACCGTGAGCCCTCGGCAGCGGGATAAGCTCCTCGGCTCAAACCCTGCACCGAGTTCCGTTACGGCACTAGCTAAGCTAACCCCAAGCATGCATGATAAAACTAGAGCTAGGCAAAGTAAAAAAGCTAAATAAAATCGGCAAAGTATGAGGAAGGAGAAAGGGTAATTGTCTGAGTTAGGATTTGGAAACCATCACCACCAAAGCCAACCGTGCCCACCGAAGCCATGGAAGTCGTTCCCACCGAAACCAACCATGCCCACCGAAGCCTTAGAAGCTAACATCACCATCAGACCCAAGCAACTGAAACCACCATCACCATCATACCCAAGAAACCGAAACCCCCATCACCATCATACCCAAGCAATTGAAACCACCATCACCATTGTGCCCAAGGAAACCGAAGCCACCACCACCACCACCACCATCACCATCATACTCAAGAAACCGAAACCACCACCCATCACCTTGCCAAAGCCCACTCGACCACCACCGGACCCTAAGAACCGAGCCATTTCCCCCTCATGCCACCACCGAAATCTCCTAAGAACACACCAAAAAGATCACCTTATACCACCAATCAAATAAGGGTGAATTGACATAACGGGAAAATATATATAAGGGTAAAGAGTAGAGGGAAACCATTGGAGTAGCCGAGGAGGGTAGCGGTTGTGTAGATCCGAAAGGGAAACAGTGAAGGAAGTGAACGAGAGCTCACCCGACGGCAACAGAAGTTGTGGTAAAGAACCAGCGAAGGAGACGACCAAAGTAGATGCAGCAACCCACCTAGTAAGGCGACCAAGGCATTAGCATGGATCCGAAGGGGAGCCAGCGGAGGGAAGCCGTAGGGAGGTCAGTGGCACCAGGGCAGCGCCAGATCTGGATAGGGGAGCAAGAGCCACCGCAGAAAAGAGAGAAGGGGAGAGGAAGAGGCGCCGAGAGAGAGCGAGAGTGGAGGGCGTGTGTGTTGTGTGTTGAGTGCAGCGCGGTGTGTGATGTGTGGTGTTAAGTGAGTGTGTGCAGTAAGTTGTGTGCGTGTACTCTTAGTGTGCGTTTAGTGTTAGTGTGTGTTTAGTGTTAGTGTATGTTCAATGTTACATGTGGTGTAACGCAGTGCGTAGTGAAGGTGTGTGTAGTGTTTTGTGTTGTGTATTACGAGCGTGCACCGTTAGCATAGGGTTAGTCCAATCTAGGAAAATCTAGGGAACAGATAAAAATAGCCCATGCCTGTTCGTTTCAAGCCAACCCAAGCCAGGGATGAATACATGTGATTTTAGCGACCTTAGATTCTAGAACTAACACGTCGTAGGAAAAGTAGCAGTTGGGAAATGCTAACCTATTGGTGATCCGAAAAATTTATTAAAAGTAAAATCTGTCGAAAAAGGGAGCAACGAATTAATGTAAGCATAATATCTCCCAGACAACTAAGTATTTCTGCTATACACATCTACCGTATATTTGCAAAAGACGAACCGGTTCAGGAGTAGGCGATCCAGATTCATTGTGATCGTGAGGATTCATTGGTTTCTTCCTTGCTTTTCTAGGGTTAGGGTTTTGGAAAGGAAGAGAGGAGAGATTGTATGCTCCTTGGGTGAGCTCTTGTCCTCCTAGTTGGAGTGGCTTTGTAAGCATCTTGTGAGATCAATCAATCTTGTGATGCTTGCTTGAGAGATCTTTTGTCTCCTCTTTGTGTTCTTCTCTCAATTGAATGAATTTGGTGCTTCCTTGATTCAAGGGTTTTGCTTGGTCTCTTGACCCATTTTGTCTTGCTTTGTTGTGTGGGAATACTCCTAGAATCATCTAGACCATCAATCCCCACAAGCAAGTCTTGAATCAAAGTTTTCATATTTCTAGGGTTTGTGCACTTCTGGTTAAATCCTTGAGAGATCGATTCTGAAGTGGATCCGAAGGATCGTCGCTAGAAATAGGTCTCCAATATCATTAGGGAGGTGTGCTCGAAATTTGGTCAAGTTTCATTGGTTGAATCAAAGTTGGATCAAATTTCGTTTTGGATTTGGGTTCATGGTTTCACGTCGAGCTTTTACCATAGAATAAAGTTCGTGTTGGTTTTGATTTAGGCGAGGCAAGCCTATTTTATTGACCATCAACCAAGTTATATCACTACTACTTAAAAGAAGGAATTGGTGGTGGTCCGTTCTCCTTCATGCGATGTGAGCCGTTATATCTATCTTTCTTCGTGAGATGTGAGTCATTAGATCTCGTTCTTTCTCGGTTCCTCCCGTGAGTACGGTTGGCCCCCCGTAGCTGTAATACCCCGGAAACGAAAAGAGTAAAGAATCGAATCGAGTAATTTGAATGGAAGCCGGGGAAAGAAAAGACAATCAAAGGAGTAGAAATTCCTGAAAAATAGAAGGGGTTTTCCATAAACTCTCGACAACCTGGGTCTAGGCCACGGCCCAGGAGGGGCCCATGTGGTGGCCGGCCATAAGGGGGGGGGTTCCCACCCCTTCAAACCCTAAACTCCACATTTCTCTCCCCCTCCCCGCTTTGGAGCCACCGCCCCCCTTCCCCCTTGCTGTGCACCGTCTTGTACGTCAATTTTGGGTAAGATGCGTTCGTTTTCTGTCCTGTCCATCTCTTAAAAAGTTGTAGGTATTGTTCTTAGATTTCCATAGCCACCGAGATCACGTGATTCCGCCTTACGGTTTAGGAGATATGATTTTTTTAGTGCGCGCTGTTCTGTCTGTCTGACGAGAAGGTCTGACGAGAAGGATCTGTCGGCTTGATCCTAGGTTTTGATTTAGTTAGAGGCATTTACAGAACATCCACCCAAATAAGTTATTGTAGCCCTTTAAATTATCTTTCAAAGTTGATAAAGATCATCTCCATTGGATCTGTATAATGAAAGTTATGATATTTTCTTTACCACTGTTCTGAATTCTGGGCAGATAAATGTTAGTGTTTTCATCTATTGTTTAGACTACTGTAGAGGCCGAATCTGGGGTTTTGCCCTTCTAGAGTTTTATTCCTGGGAACGTTAGATTTCTTTTGGCACCGAGATCAGGAAAATCCGATCTGTAGTTTGGGAGATATGAATTTTTGATTACGAACTGTCCGGTCTGTCTGAAAACTGAGGTCAGTAGGTTTGTCTCTCGGTTTTGTTCAAATTAGGGGCCGAATCAGAACCTTCACCCAACTAAGTTATTTTAGCCCTTAAAATTATCTTTCCAAGATGATAAGAATAATTCTCATTGGATCAATAGGTTGAAAGTTACGCCATTTTCTTTATCTCTGATCTGTATTCTGGACAGACGTAGATGGGTTTTGTTTAGCTGATAATTAGCCCTCTGTTTTGGCCGAATCAGGGGATTCCGCCAACTAATGTTTTGTAGCCTGATCTGTTAAGATTCAGTGAGCACTGGTTTCAGGTCTTTTAGAGTTACAGATAATTAATGGTGAATTTGCTCGTACGACTGCCAGAAGATAGGTAATCTGGACTTTTAGTGTAGAAGTCAAATTGAACCTTTGGGCGTGTGGGTTGATTAGAGAGTATTGTAGAACACCGGTAGCAGTGTTATATCGTTGTTCTTATTTTTGGGAACATGCTTGTGTAGGCGGCGAGGCATCATGTGTGGGAACACCTCCGTTGCCTGCTAACGAGTCACAACGCGAAAGGCAAGTACTGTATGTTAACTGATGTTGAATTCAAAGGAATGCATAATGATATGTTGTTTACATGATTGTTCTTGTGCTTTGTTCATGGTGTTGATATACTGCAAGTGATCAGGTTGGCCTTATTAGTACATTATGTTGAGTGTGAATACATACTTATACTTGTTTACATATGTTGTTGAATGCCATGTGTCTTTTCCACTATTGTGTGATATTCATTCATACCATGAGAAATCATCATGTTCATTCATAAAATTCATTATGACCAAGGGAGTGGAATCTTTTTGGTAAGTCCCATCAATTCCAGTATGGGCATTTGAAAGACCCATCAATTCCAGTATGAGCATTTGAAAACCCATCAATTCCAGAATGGGTACGTGTGATCCACCATTCCAATGTGGGCCACGTTGGACTGCCGTATGAAACGTTCTTCATACGGTAACTTTAAGTGAACACCGACGGGTGATTCACTCGCTATACCGGTATATGCAGTCGATAAGTCCATACCTTCAATGCATTCTTACATTTCATCCATTCATGTATTCATTCCATACACACATGTAGGTGTTCCAATAATTGTTCGTAATTCAACTGAATTGTGTTGTCCACTCCGTGCTTGATTATTCTTGTTTAGTACTTGCTGAGTCTTCGACTCACCCTTGCTTTGTATGTTTTAATTAGGTAATTGAGGAGGACGACAAGATGATTTGGTGGGGTAGTTCGGCACACTACACTTCACTTTTATCCAATCAGAACAATTATTATTGCCATTCATTCAAGCCAAATTGTTGAAATAAGTTCCAGTTGTAAAAAACTCTATGTTGGTATCGTTTGACTGTTCGTGGTATTATGATCGTTTATCCATTCTTTACCATGATTCTAGTGATCGTTCATTGTCATTCTTTAGGAATTTATGTTGATTGAATCTGGATAATCTAGTTTTAATGCTATGCTTAGTAGTTTGATGGGTTTGCGTGACATCTTGGCTTCCGAATAGCCAGGGTGTTACAGTAGCCTCCTCTCCACTCCCCCACGCCCCTATTGCCCAAGCTGGTGTGCAAGAAGCCCAAAGATTCTATCGATCTTTTCAAGAATGGGTTACTAGCGGATCACTTGCATTGTAGGCTGAGCACGACAACGGTTGACGAGATATGATTTTTTTAATCCGTAGCAAAGCACATGCATTGGAATAGTTACATGTGACGCCCCGTGTCATTACCCATAGGGTAATCACACTTAGGCACACGGATTACTATTTGTCTGCCCGGTAGAACACCGCTCCGACGAATAGCAAGTCTTTTTATCAGAGTTGCGCAGCAGAACAATAAGATAGAAACTTGTGGATATCATGGGGATATGCTCTAGATCTTAGGATGATGTGACAATTGGCAATGACGTTAATGGTTTGTCGTTTCACTTGTTTTCGGCAAAGTTACAAGATCGTCGAGTCTCAACCGGCTCGACCCGGCTGGCGCTCGACCGGTCCAAGATCGGTCTGACCGGTCCTAGCGGCGGTCGGACCGGCAATATCAGAGAATGGTGGATTGAGCTGGGCCAAAAATAGAGGGTGTATGCAAGAGAGGAGATTCTATTGCACTTGGTCTCATAATTTTTGGAGTCTCCAGTCAAAAGTTCTATTAGTTTGAAATTTCCAGTAGGTTTCGGTTTTCCAGAGAGGAAAAATGGCTACGTGCCAGCTGGCGGTTTGACCGGCCCTAGGGGCGGTCTGACCGGTTTTCACTTGGTTCGTCGCCCGTCGTGGCGGTGATTTTCGGTTGTTAGGTCAAAGTCATGAGTTTCAGGGTATATATGTTGCATGATGCATGTTTTGACTAACATGGGTCAAGTTGTGAAGAACTTGTTCCCAAATTCGGTTTATGTGTCTATTGTTGTGCATGCTTGGTGATCAACGGCGGTCAACGGCGAGGATGATCGGGACTAGGCTTGGAGAGTTGAGGTCTAGAACGATCGACGATGCCGGGTGAGGTTAATGTACTCAATCGTGATGCAAGATGGACAAGGGTGACCTATTAGCTAATCCGAGGCGTAAGATGGCGCAAAGTGTAGCCTATTAGGTCAAGGGGTGCTAAAGACGGCGTATTAAAATGTGCGCGTATGTGTCCCGTTTGTTTTCGGCCTTAACGGGAGCCCAATTGAGTCAAACTTCTAGAAGGGCTAAGTCTCCACTATAAATAGGAGAGGGAGGTGGCTGCACCTTCTTCTTAGTCTCTTTTGTTATTATTGTAAACCCTAATTTTCTTAGGAAGAGCTTTTGTGGAGGCTAGGGTTCTTGATAGTTTGATGTGATTTTCATGCTCTTGGATTGAGCATTGTCCTCCATTGATGGAGCGGCTGTAAGCCCATATCATATCAATCAATTAAAGGAAAATTTGATCAATGTTTTGTCTCATTGCGTTCTTTCTCTATATTTGATGATTTTGAGTCTTTCTTTGATCAGCGTATTTTTGATTGAATTCTTCACGTGATCTAGCTTGCTGTGACGTGTCGGAACCTATCTAGGATCATCTTGATCATCAATCACCCACGAGCAGGATCTTGGATCAAGTTTTCGTTTTGACCCGGTTTTGAACCCTTCTTCAATCAAATGGAAAATGATCTTTATTCATCTAATAATTATCACAATCTTCAATTGGAATAGCTTCCCGATATCATAGAGAAGGTGTGTTCCAAGTTTCATCAGGTTTGGAGTTGTAGATCAAAAGTTTCATCTATTTGCAACTTCGTAATCGGCCGCTTGATCTGCTCGAGGCCGTGGTCCGATCGACAAGATCACCGGCCGATCCGTGAGTAATCGGTCCGACCGCCCTTGAGCCAATGATTCGGCCGTGAAGACATCAAATTTGTTATCTTGTGTTTGATCTTTTGTAGTATTGCTTAGGGGTTTTTATTGGATTCAATATTAGTCTTCCGCTGTACTGATATACTGATCTTCATAGCTTCTATAGCCACTGGAGTGAAATTTGTGTTGAATCCATTATTTGTGAAAAAGTGAGCATGCTCCTATTCACCCCCCTCTAGTCGCCTTTTCGGTCCAACAAAACTGTACATCTTTATTTCAGTAGTACTACCGGTCGAACTCTTAATACAAATATTACACAAACACAAAAAGGAGCTTTTCCGCTTCTGTAGTCTGCTCTGAGTACCGCCCTCCTATTCGTCCCACGAGTCAAAGATGGCGCCCAACTTGCTCAGGTCCTCGCAGTCGGTGCCTTCTCTTCCTGCGGTTGCATCGGTACCTGCAAGTCCTTCGTCCCACTCGGGATAGTTCCCGGTCGGACTAGGATCTACAAAGGAGAATACTAACAAGGTTGAGTACAAACGTACTCAGCAAGCATTAATTGCAAAAGTCTGCATGGTTGATCTCTGCTGTTATCACATTTTCTAAATCATATCTTTTCTGAAAATAACTCATTAAAACATTATGTGGCAAATTTTAATTCTGAAAATACTACTAGTCACTCGGAAAGAAGATTGACCCCTAGCAGTTCCCGTAGACTCCAATCCAGGAGACTGGTATGAATTCATGATTTGATATAGCACTGAGCAGGCTTGTACCACTTTACCCAAAGCTACTCTGAACTCTCTCTGACCTAGGTCCATTGTATTTCCTTTGATACGATTTCGAGTTCAGAATACAGAACGCTTTCCAGGTTACGTGATTATGTCTCCACCCATTACTTTTCGTCGGTGCTGATTTAGTCACGGTGCTGACCTCGTCATACACCGAGTTCCAGTAATGTTGGTTGCGGCGGCTCTCGTCCGTGCCCAACACTCAACCTTGGGGCGGCTCTCTTCCGTGCCCAATACTCCAATGCAACCCGTTGTGGAGAACTTAATTGCGTAACAAGGTAGCATTTTTTGCCCGCCGAAATGGGAAAATGGTTGGCACTGAATTTACGGCTTCCGACTGGTAAGAGTTTTGTTGATCCTTATATTCTAACCATATGAAAAGGGGTCCCACCTCTTACCTCATCATCACCACCATCATCATCGTCTCGCGTTTCCCCTGCCAGGGCCCCCTTTACCCACCTAGTAATTCTCATTCTCAACTCATCTCATCATCTCTGTTCTCTTATCTTTTCTCATCATCTTAATCCAATTTAATTTTGAGAAATAGCTTTGATGCAATACATATATGATAGAGCAATATATGGTTTACATTTAACATAACTATATTTATACTCAAGAGAATAGCTTCCCTTTGGAGTTGTAGGAAAGGTCGGCGTTGACGAGTCTCTTATCAACTTCCCCTGTCGGCACTGGTTTGCCCTCTGTAGCAATGCGACAGCACGAATAATATATACATAAATACTTAGTTGAGTTTGAGTGATAGTAGGCGTATAAAATGCTAATACAACTCCTATGTTAACCAATTTTAATTTAATAAAACTTTTTCGGAACCCGACCCAGTTAGCACTCTCCCACTAAAATCATTCTACGGTTAACTCGATCTACAGCCGACATCGCCGAACTCGCGTTCTATCCTCGACACACACTACTACTTGAGCTTACACTATGCTACGCCTACAAGAATCTACACGAGCTATACCGGTTTCCTAAATTTTCCTATACTCAAAAATTATACACCTAATTTCTAACCCTAATCTCTAATCCCTAATTACCTAACTACTAATCACCTAAACCCCTAATCTCTACTTAACCGACTAACCATACCTTAATCACCTACCTCTGTCGACTAACCTAACCGAACCGACTAAACCTAACTGGCTATTCCCCTCCTCTATGCCGACACTCTCTACCGCCCCCTCCTTCTATCCTATCCTCTCCCTCTGCCGACACTCTCGGTTCTTCCTCCCCACTCTCTCGCCTCTCCTTCTCTCCTGGGATTTTCCGCCGCCATCGCCTCCAGCCGACTTGCTCCGCCTCCAGTCCTTGGCGCTGCCCCGACTCGCCTGGCTCCAACTCCGCTCCCCGTGCCTCCTTCGGCTCCGCCTCCGGCCAGCTTCTCCGCTCCGGTTCTCTGCGCTGCCTCCTTCTCCACCCAGCGCGGTCGAAGGCCCGGCGCCGCCATGCGCCGCCTCCGCTGGTCGCCCTGCTCCTCGGCTTCGGCTTTGGACCGACGCTGCCTCCAAATCTACGCTCCTCTCCGCTCGCCCCGGCGCACTGCTCCTCCCCGAGGAGCCCTAAGCCCGCTCCCGGCTCGATCTCCTACCTGGTGCACTCCGGCCGGCCGCCCAAGCCTCTGTTGCTCTGCTCCGCGCGCCCCTCTCTGATGCCTCCTCCTTCGGCTGGCTCGACGCTCGGGCGCCGCTGCCTCGCTCCTTCTACGGCTCGGCTCTCATGGCGCTACCGCACTCTTACCCGGCCCTGGCTTGGCTCGGCTTCCAGCCGCCAGCCGCCTCGGTTCACTGCGATGCTAAGGTAGAACTACTCCCTCTACCCTCTCTACCCCCTTCCTCCTATTGCTCTGGGATGGAAAGAACCGAGGGCTATCTACTGATGCTATTGAGATATGGTGGTTATGTGTGGATGATGTGTATGTGCAGAGCATCCTGAGGTGTGACTAAGGTTACCTCTGCTGGGATTTGGGTTGGGAGAAGGGGATGGCAGTGCTGGCCCGGTGCTGGTGCTCTCCTCTTCTTCCTGGCTCCTTGGCTGCCTTCTTGCTCCCTTGCTACTGCTGCTGCTGGGCTTCGGCTGGGAAGAGCAGAGCTAGGATTGCCTTCGGTTCTTGCTCTGGCTGTGGAAGGTGGTGGCTTGGTTTCTGGCTGGTGGCTTTGCTTTGTGAGGCTGAGAAGGAGAAATGGCTTCGGGGGGAATGAACTTGTGCTGCTGCTGGGGGATGAATTTGGGGCTGGCCTGTGCTGCTGTGCTTGATATATTCGGCTGGCTCAGGGGGGTGCACTTTGGCCAGGGGAAAGAATGGCTGCTAGTGAGGCTCGGCCAGGGGAGATGTATTGCGAGGGAAGGCTCTGGAATGACTGTGCTGCACCCGGTGACGCTTTGACTGAGGGTGTGGTTAACTGGGATATGCACTGTGGGAGTATATTGCGGTTACGACAATTGCAAATAGTGGGTGTTGGGTTCTAATAAGGCCGGATGAGGAGACCCACAAAAGTGACAGGTGCCGAAGGATCTCGGGTGATCTGGACATCTTGACGATCAAGGGGCCGACTAACTCCGGTTGGTCTGGGTATCTTGATGGTCAAGGGACCGACTACTCAGGTTACTCCGGATATCCTACTGCACTTGGGAAATCTGACAGCCACTTCCTATAATCTAACTCTCTATACTCTAATGCTCACGAAAAAGGCTCTCAACTAAGCTTACTAACCGCTTGCTGATTTTCCTGACGAGCGAGGAAAACGGATCGTGAGATGGCTCTATAGACGGGCTCTCAAAGGACAAGGTGACGAGGAAGGCTGCTACTACAAGAAGGCAAGAAGAGGACTAGGTTTTAATTACTTGTTGCCAAAAACACTGCAAATGGTTATAAAATAAATCTTGTAAAAATATTGATGCAATGAAATGCTGCTGCAATGATATATAAATGTTTTGTGCTCACAAATGTGCAAATGATGCGGGTTGTCACATTACATTTCTATATCATTACATATATATGTGTATTAAAACTATCTCTCAAAAATAAAATCGGATAAAAGGGATAAGAGATGAAGCATGAGCAGTACAACTGAGATGAGCAGCTATGCTGCAAAAGAACTATTAGGATGGTAAAGGGGGCCCTTGGCAGTAAAGAGAGGGGGGAGGTGGGACCCTTTACATATGGATAATATATAAGGACCAACAAAACTCTCACTCGTATAAGGGGCCGCATTTAAGTGTCGACTGTTTTCCTGTCTTGGCGGGCAAAAAATGCTACCTTGTTACGTTACTATACTCTCTACATCGGGTAAGTAATATAATATGTTAGTGTGATGGAGGAACTCAGAACCGGTAGCGCAAGTCCGGAAGTGAGGGGTCCAAGGTGCACATAGTAGCTCAGGTGGAGTGTTGGGTGAAGGGATAACCGGCCCAACCAACACTATTGAAACTCGGTAGAGGACTGGGTGAGCGTCCCAGAACACCAACATAAAATAGATGGGTGGAGACTTAATGACGTGACTTGAAAAACATTCCGTACTATGAACTTGATACCGCATCAAAGGAATGCGGGAGACCTAGCGTATAAAGAGCTCAGAGTAGCTATGGGTAAAATTGTACAAGCCTGTGCAGTGTTATATAAAACCATGAATTCATGCTTATCTCCAGGATTGGAGGCTGCGGTGGCCGCTAGGGTGTCTATCTTCGCATCGAGTAATAAGTAGTTTTTTCATAATTAAAACTTGTCAATTAAATCTTGGTAAATTATTTTCCAAAGAAAGAGATGAGCTATAAAATGTGATAATCAACCAGAGAAGAGTCATACATTGCATCTTTGCTAATAACTGCTTGCTGAGTACACTGGTACTCATTCTTGCTATTACTTTCTTTGTTAGATCCTAGTCCAACCGGGGATTATCCCAAGTGGGATGACGGATACACAGGTGCCGAGGAGGCCACAGGAGGCGAGGACACTTACTACGAGGACCAGGGTGAGGTGGACACCCTATTCGTAGAGTGGGACGAGTAGCGTTCGGTGAAGAAGAGCAGGCGAGCACGAGGGTTTTGTCCCGTTTGCAGTTGTAATTAAGTACTTGTATTAAAGACTATAGCCTTGTGTGGCTACCTACTGTAATAAAATATAGTTTCTATCTTATTGTTCTGCTGCGTTAACTTTAATAAGATTTATTATTCGTTGGAGCAGTGTACTACCGAGCAGACGAATAATAATATGTATGTCTAAGTATGATTATCCTGGGTAATGACATGTGACGCCACCACTTGGTTGATTCGATTATGGTTTGATTATCTAGTTGTTGCTAATCAATGTTCTCGAGAGCATGGTTCCGAGCGTTCTTGAGTGCGTGACCCCGAGTGTTTTGGGGTGTATAGCCCCAGGCGTTCTTGGTTGCGTGGTCCCAAGCTATGTGAAAGTTAATTCTTTTTGTATTTATATTTTTATGATTGTTGAAAGGTGATCCGTTGTGGGTTTTATTACAAGCAAAGGTTGCTGAAATTTTAAGTAAATGTGGTCTAAAGTCACAGTGAAAAAGGTATATGACTCGGTGTTGGACTTAGGTGTTATAATTAGGGACAACAACTACTACTCTTGCGGGAGTTAACTACTGAATGCTTCTGAATCCAATAACCTTCTCATATTTCAGGTCCAGTTAAAGCAGTACGTCGCCCCATGCTTGGAACTTAATTGCTTAGTGCAAAAACTTTACTGCGGGGTGATCTGTGCAAGAATGGGTGCCACGTGCAAAAAAAAAAAAAAAAAACGTTTGAGGGACCTATGCCATCACATAGGCCGAGCTTAATTTCAGCATTTTGTCCACTGATTTACATCAGCAAAATGCCATGCGACGCCACTAACTATAGATGTCCAGAGCATTAACGAAATGAATCAGGTCGTGGCTTAAACTGTCGGAATCAGAAGAAAAAAAAACTTTGTTTAAAAAGTTATAATTTTACTACATGTTTGGCTTGAACTGTTCAAGCTTTGTTGCTCCAGACGGGACTCCAATAGAACAAAGAACCCCAGATTGATGCGTCTGGTGCAGTGGATAGTGGATAGTAGACACTACCGTGGACTTCCATAACATATTCTAAATAATAGTGATAGTTTTTAGTTTTACATTGTATATATTTGCCACTACAACTAGGGGTGAAAACGGATCGAATACAGACAGATAATGGCTTTGCCATATTTTTTTTATTTTTTTCTTGGATGCGGATACGGATATAAATACTCCAGATATGAATACGAATATGAATTATGTCGAATACAAACACAGAGCGAATACGAATCAAAATGAATATAGTCGCATATATTTTTCAGAACATGATAACCCCTTAAATTGAACACCAGAAATTAACGGAAACATATAACTAATTTATTTGATCCAAACATTCATGAATTATTCACATTTTCAGTAACCACGTATAACGAAACGCTCGTGTGTCTATTCTTTTCCCTGTCATCTCTCCCATTAGTAAAAACCTCTCCTACCCTTTTTACTCTCTAGACATACTCATTTATCCCAGCCGAACCCATCCTCCCCGGTCCCCACTGCCATTTCCTCCTACCTTCCACTGTCATTTATTCTCCACTACTATTTTTCTCCCCACAACTTCCCAAAAACCTGAGCTAGCTCATCTTCACTTCTCTCCTTCCAATCTCTACCAAAAATCATAAATCCACTCGTGCATAATATACCATTTCGATGGTCATCGTGCGATCGTTCCATTTTCACAACCGGTTCGTGCATGCAAGATGGTTCGAAAGTTTCAAAAGAAGAAAGAAAGAAGGCGCAGTGGCAGTGTCTGTGGCTGGGGGAGGAGGCATGACAGCTCCATGCGACCGAGGCGCGGTAGCTCCATGCGACATGCTTGAAGAAGGAAAGAAGGTGCAGTAGCTCCATGCGGCCGAGGTGCAGGGGCACCAAGGTGGCGGCAGCATGCACGGTGGCCAAGGACGCGACGGCGCCAAGGCAGAGGCTCCATGCGGCGCTAAGCGCCTGAGGCCGGCGCTTGGCGCGATCGGTGGTGCGAGCGGCGGACCACTGTAGCGCGACAGCCTCCCGGCAAAGACAGCGCAAGAGGCGCGGCTGCAAGCAACTGGAGCGCGCGGCGCGCCCCCCAGCCGGTAGCTAGATCCGCCAGCTCGTAGGGCAAAGGTGAGAAGAGTGGAGCCGGAGTGAGTGGAGAGATGAAGGAGAGCTCTAGAGGTAGAAGGAAGAAAGAGAGAGACAAAGGAAGAGAAGAAATGGTGTTGGACCGAAAAGGCGACTAGAGGGGGTGAATAGGAGCACGCTCACTTTTTCAACCTCGATTAGATTCAACACAAATTTCACTCCAATAGCTATAGAAGCTATGAAGATCGATATACCATCAAATGAAGACTAGGATTGAATCCAATCAAAACCCAAAGCAAAACAACCAAAAACAATCGAAACTTAATTTCCTAAGAGAAGGGCGGTCGACCTCTACTCGAAGGTCTCGACCTCTCAAGGGGCGGTCCGACCTCTAGCTAGGGCGGTCGACCTCGGTAGATGAACAGTGAAATCGGCAAAAACGGTTGCAAATAGGTCTAACTTTTGATCTACAACTCCAAACTTCATGAAACTTGGAACACACCTTCTCTAGGATGTCGGAACCTATTCAATCGAAGATCATGGAGATCCATGGAAAAGTTACGACATTTTCAGTTTGAGAGATGGATGGTTCAAAGCCGAGTCAAAGCAAAACGTGACCCAAAAACTTGCTCGTGGGTGATTGATGATCAAGATGATCTTAGATGTGTTCCCACATGTCACAGCAAGCTATATCATGTAAAGAAATCAATCAAAAACATGCGAATCAAAGAAAGACTCAAAATCACCAAATAGAGAGAAGAAGGGCAAAGAGACACATCTTTGATCAAAGCTTTCTTTGGATTGATTGATAGGGTTTGGGTTCTGACCACTCCATCAATGGAGGACAAAGCTCAATCCAAGAGCACAAGATCAAATCAAAACTCTCTAGAACCCTAACCTCCACTAATCCTCTCCTAAGCCAAAACTAGGGTTTCAATAATGATTAAAGGGTTGAAGGGTGCACCACCTCCTCCTCTATTTATAGTGGAGACTTAGACCTTCTAGAAAATTAACTCAAATGGGCTCCGTTAAGGCCCAACACAAGCGGGTCACACACGCACGCATTTTAAGCGCCGTCTACAACACCTCTTAACCTAAACCGCTTCTCTTGCGCGCCTTGCGCCGTGGGTAGGCAAAAGGTCACCTGGGTGATATTTGGTAAGATTACCAAAATACCCCTTCTCGGTCCTTCTCCGAAGACCGAGTCCATCTTCGCGAAGCACTTCGCATGCTCCGCCACGTGTAGGTTGATCACCGGCTCTCTCCATGTCGGCAAGTCTCTCCCATCCGGCCCCACCGAAACCACCATGGCACTTGCACCGACTCCGCGCCGCTTGATCAAACCATCGACCGGCTCGTCCGTTCGGTCATCCTTGTCCATTCTGCACCATACTTGATTTCATTGACCTCACCCGGCATCGTCGATCGTTCTGGACCTAAGCTCTCCAAGCCTCGTCCCGATCATCCTCGCCGTTGACCGTCGTTGACCACCAAGCAACCTGCACAACAATAGACAAGCAAATCGAAACCGGGAACAAGTTCTTCGCAACTTGACCCACGTTAGTCAAAACATGCATCATGCAACACATATGCACTGAAACTCATGACTTTGACCTAACCAACGAACAACGCCGCCACGACAGGCGACGTTCAAGTAACAACCGGTCAGACCGCCCCTCAGGGCCGGTCTGACCGCCGGCCTTGCCGGTCGGACCGCCGGCCAAAGGCGGTCGGCCTCCCGTAAGACTTAGCCAATTTTCAACCCTGAAAATCCGAAACCTCTGGAAACTTTAAACCAATAGAACTTTTTGGAGACTCCAAAATTATGGGAGCAAGAACAATGGGATCCCCTCACTTGCCTACACCTCTATTTTTGGCCCAACTGTTTGACCACTTTTGGTCACGGCCGTCCGACCGGCGCACATGGCGGCCCGACCGATTTGGGACCGGTCGGACCGCCGCGCTATGGCGGTCGGACCGCCGCCCGTAAAGTCCGAATATCTTTGAAACTTTGTCGAAAACTCGTGAAACGACAAACCATTAACGCCATTGCCAATTGTCACATCATCCTAAGATCTGGAGCATATCCCCATGATATCCACAATCTCCCCCTTGATGAACACATTGGCAATAATCCAGAAAATGTAATTTGAAGGTTTGAAAAGTAAAATACTTTCGTTTTCGCACAAAGGCACAACTTGGTCCATAAGCAAGAGAAAGCAATGGAAATGACCAAGCTGGCATCAAAATAGCATAGACAAGTGAGATAAGGCAAAAGAAAGCATAAAAACTTTGATTTCCAGAAAAAGTCAAAAATCTCACTTAAGGTCCATATGAAAGAACAATTGTTCAATTGACCTTTGATCATTGTGAGGAGTAATAAATGCAATTCAAGTTCAGAAGAGTCAATAAGACAATAAGAATGCAATTCAAAACTCCCCTCACTATGATCCTCGATTTGAGAAAATTTCAAATTCTCCAACTTTCTCCCTTTGTATAAACTTCTCCCAACATCGAAATATCTTCTCCCCTTTGACAATGGAGTCATCAAGGAATCACGCCTTCCTCTCATCCGAGATAGCAATTTGCGAATGAAGAAAGAAGCAAAAGAAGAAGTATGCATGAAGTGCAATGGGTGGCTTCATTTTTGTATTTTTCAATTTTTGATTACAAGAAGCTTTGGAGATTACCCAAAAGAACTAGCTAGCATTTCTAATATTGCACAAACAACATATCAAGCTGACGATTGCTAGCAAGATCATGGTAAGACATATATATCAAAGCTAAGCACCAAGGCTCAAAAGTAAAGCAATAGATTTGATCAATTTAAGCAACGCTTCAAATTCAAAAAGTTCATCAACGAGGATCCTAAAGTGAAATTGGCCATGTCAAAATGTCAAAGTGAGATCAAAAATCTAACAAAGACCACATTAAGAGTCAATCAAGTCCGTATTGAATCATTTTGCTCAATCTTTTGTAAACGCCCATTTGTCAACATTTTTCTCATTTGCATTGAATATTGAGGTTGACTAATGATCTAACTTAGTGACAAGATCTGGACTAGGAGCCATCCACAAACTCATCCTAAGCTTGACCAAAGTTGATTAAAGGTATATCTTAGTAAAGAAGATTACGGACTAGGAGCCATCCACAAACTCTTTCTAAGCTTCTACTGTAGGCGACAAATCTTGAGGTTCATGTCATTTCTGACAAGCAATCCCCATGAGATCGTCTGGATCATCAAACTATCTCCAAGTTCATGTCATTTGACAAGCAGTCTCGTAAGAATAGTTTGGCACATTTTAAGCATAAGACAATCTTGAATTTTTTTTAATTTTTCACAAGAGCATTTTTAGAATCTCAAGAACACAAAAGCTCAAGTAATGGTCAATTTTAGATCAAAGAGTTAACAAAGCAATTCTGACAGGGCCAATGTCACAAAAGGAGCACTAATTGCGCAACTCGCTAAAACATCCACAAATTGCAATTTCTTAGTTCGAGTTTGTTTTTAAAGTTCTAGCTCATATAGCAAAGACTTAGCTACACATGTAAAAGCATGATAATTCTAGCAAGTCAAAGAACTAGACATGGCATTGAGCAAGAATTGAAATACTAAAGCTCCAAAGGGTAATAGGCAAAGCTTCATCAATTTTAAAAGATAAGCAGAAAATTTTATATTACAATGCATCTTTTGGATTTTCAAACCACTTGAAGTATTTTACATATGAATGCAATATGATACAATGCGATGCAATAAAAAGCCTAAAACCTAAAAAGTTCAAAAGATCAACAAGTTCGTAAAAGAACAATAAAAGATCAAAAGAACAAGGTAAGATCGTAAAAGATCGAACTCCCCTCAAACCAACCCATAGGGATAAATTACCCTAACTCGCTTCTTAAGGTGGCAAACCTAGTTGGGTCTAAAGGTTTGGTGAGGATATCGGCCATTGAGCCTCGGACTCCACGAAGTGTAGCACAATATCACCCTTCTCGACATGGTCTCTAAGGAAGTGATAGCGAATGTCTATGTGCTTGGTCCTAGAGTGTTGCACGGGGTTCTTAGCAATGTTAATAGCGTAGTGTTATCACGAGAAAAGAGGAACACTAGCAAAATTTAACCGTAGTCCTTAAGAGTGGATACCATCCACAAAATCGACTCAAACAACTAGCAAAGACTACATACTCGACCTCGTGCAGAGATTGTGCAATGAGGACTTCCTAGAAGACCAAGAAACAAGAGAAGTGCCTAGGAAGTGACAAGTGCCCGAGGTACTCTTCCTATCAAGCCGACGACCGCAAAATCGAATCGAAAACCCCGAATGGATAAAGAAGAAGAACAGAGTACCAAATGCCATCTTTGGAGGGTAGAGTGTAAATACGAATATGCGCTTAATCGCTTGGCGATGGGAAGTTCTCGGAGGCGCTGAAACCTCGCAGCAGGCGGTGTGAAGTGGATGTCGGTCTTGATGCCGTCAGTGCGGAGGGAGCCGATCATCTTTGCGGTACTCGCGTTGATCCACGGCTTCTCCTTCCTCATCCGATCCAGCGATCGAAGTCGCCATGGGAGTGGCGATCGGCTTGCGATCACCCATGTCGGCGTTTGGCGGATCCTTAGTATACTTCCGTCGATGGATGAAGATCCCTTCCTTACATTGCTTGATTTGAAGCCCCGAAAGTAATTGAGCTCTCCCATCATGCTCATCTCAAATTCCACGGACATAGTCTCGAAAAGCTAGAAACAAGAGCATGAGAAGAACCACCAAAGATAATATCATCAACGTAAATCTGAGCAAGTAAGAAATCATTGCCACGCCTAAGAATGAACAAGGTCTTGTCTACCTTACCCATCTCAAAATCATTCTTAAGCAAGAAGGTCTTAAGTCTATCATACCGTGCTCTAGGGGCTTGTTTAAGACCATACAAGGCTTTGGATAGCTTGAAGACATGATGTGGGTTCTTGGGATTCTCAAAGCACAGGGGTTGCCTAACATAAACCTCCTCCTCTATAAAACCATTCAGAAGGCACTCTTAACATCCATCGATATAATCTAAAGCCCTTAGAGGCGACAAATGCAAGAAGAATGCGAATAGCTTCTAGTCTAGCAACAGAGCAAAGGTCTCATCAAAATCTAACCCCTCAACTGGCTAAAACCACGAGCTACTAACCTAGCCTTGTTTCTAACCACGAACCATCCTCATTTTGTTTGTTTTGAAGACCCAGTGGGTTCCTATAACATTATGACCACTAGGAGGTTCTACTAGGTTCCAAACCTTATTCCTCTCAAAATTCTCTAACTCCTCATGCATGGCATTGACCCAACTCGAATCGGATAAAGCATGTGATATATCACGGGGTTCAAAAGAAGCTACAAAAGCGAGAATGAGAATAGAGGTTTGGATCATGATACCGGAGGCGAGTGACTCGTTCATGGATATTACCTATCATCGATCCGGCGGATCTTTGCTTTTGAATGTGAAGTGGCGCACCGGAGAAGAAAGTACCTCTTCGACCTCATGATCTGCGATGATGAAGATGCAAGGTGCCTCAACCGAAGGCGAAGTAGTCACGCGGGTTCTTGTGCGGGAATAGGAATGTCAGCAGAAGCAGTGGAAGAGTATCATCGAGTCCATCATCATCTTCCTCTACAAATATACTCTCTGTCACTGTGTATCACTGAAATATCGATCTAGCTCGTGGCTAGTCTCATCAAAAGTGACATTGCATGTCTCTGAACGAGTTAGTTTGACATTAAAAACTCGAAAACCCTTGAATGAGCGGGATAACCCGAAATAAACCATCAAAAGTTCTTGACTCAAATTTATCTAGATTTCTGTCTTGAGAATAAAACACTTGGATCCAAAGACTCGAAAGTGCGAGATGAGAGGGTTTTCTACAAAACGAAGCTCATAAGGAGTCTTGCCCAAAGACGGTCTCAAAAGACACGATTTGCAATATGGCAAGCGGTAGAAATAGCCGCCCAAAACCTCCTGAGTGCTATACTCATCTAGCATTGTCCTAGCCATCTCAACTAGAGTCTGTTCTTCCTTTCCACAACGCCATTTTGTTGAGGGCGTGTGGGGAGGAGAACGATGCTCAATTCCACGCTTCGGCACAAAAGGAAGCAAAAGATGCATTCTTGAACTCCGTGCCATTGTCATGCGGATCGCTCTCAAGGCACTTGGAAGTTCGAAGCCAAGCGAAGAACAAGATCATGATAATGATCAAAAGCTTCATCCTTCAAGTGAGAAAGAACACCCAAGTGTATCTAGAAAAATCATCGACTATGACAAGAATGTACCATTTTCCACCAATCGCCGAACCTAAGCGGGACCAACGGTATCCATATGAAGCAAGCGTCGGTCAGTCGGTCATGACCATAGTCAGCGATGGGTGTGGCGGCAACTTGCTTGCCATGCCTACGAGCGCACATCTGACATCCTTGGCGGCTTTGAGTTTAGGCAAACCTCTCATGAGCTCAAGGTTGCTAACTCGCGTCGATGATCAAAACCAATGTGCCCCAAGCGACGGTGCCAAAGCGAACTTCGAAGAAGAAGATGAAATTAAGCACTTGAGAGAACCAACAAGAGATTGAAAAAATCGGCTCCAAAGATCCTAGCAACTCTAGTAATCCCAAAAACAAGCTCACCAAATGAATCAAGCACCCGACAAGCATTTTTCTTAAATCTAGTCTCATAGCCATCATCAAGAAGTTGAGAGACGAAAGCAAATTAAACCTTAGCTTGTCCACAAGGGCGGCGTCCTTGAGGATGAACTTGTCGTTCACCCCGATCGATCCGTTCCTTCAATCCGCCCTTGCCTATCATCTCCAAAGGTGATGAATTCATCACCGTCGACCGCGTGAAGGAGGTGAACCATCTTGAGTCTCGGTCATGTGGCGTGAGCAGTGAGTCGGCGAACCACGTGTCCTTCCTCTTTCGCGGTAATCCACGAAAATCAAGGCATGAAGAACAATGTGTCTCAATCTTCAAGTTAGTTAAACAAGACTTGGGAACCCGATCTTGAGACACATGTCTGCAGAGTAGTATGCAAAGCGAAGTGCTATCCTTGATTAAGTTTGAAGTTACATTATGAGCAATGGTTACTTTAACATAAGAGTTATCTGTCTAGGAACATGATGATGAGCATGTGACACAAATCTTAAACCAGGTTTCCTCTTTTCTACATTACCATGTCTCATAAAAGCTCTAGGTTGATTGAGTGAAATTCTAGCAAAATTTTTCTTATCATTTTCAACCTCACGTGAGAACTCAACCAAATGTCCATTCTTCTTGCAATAGGTGCAATGGTACTTGATACCACCGGGAGAAGCACCCTTTGACTTAACAGAAGTTTGGGCAAAACCCGCATTTAAAAGTAGTTTTTGCGGGTTGGGTTTTAAATTCAACTAACCCATTTTCCAAGACTTGAGTTACTTGGGGCTTAGAATTATCTTGGACAGAGTTGTATCCTAATCCTTGCTTCTTATAAGGAGTCTTAGATTTGTCGAGAATCATGTTTAATTGTTTCTTACCTTTAGAAAATTTTCTAAGGTATCCTTAAGATAAGCATTTTCTTTTCAAGATTAACACATGACTCACAAGTTTTGCCTTTAATAGCTCTAGCATATTTTTCCTTATATAAAGCAATTTCAAGTTTAAGAGCGGACATGAAGCACATGTAGAAGACTCAATCTTGTTCTTAAGCTTGGCATATTTAGCTCTAACGGCTTCTAAGATATCTTTAACTTCATGTTCGCGTTCAATGCAAAAGAGCAAAGGCTAGGATCAACGACACCAGAGCAACCAACTTGTTTGGAATCTAAGCATTTTTCACAAGGAGCAGATTTAACCTCAACTAACTCGGTCCTAGCATTTTCAAGTTGTTGCAAAGCAATATCATGAGCGGATTGCGGTTTAGCAAATTACGAGTGTAGAGCATGGCGGGAAGAACATTCATCGATTCAAGAGTCTTAGTATTTGCAAGTTCTAAAGTCAAATTATCTACTTGAGACTCTAAGTCCTTGTTTCTAGCCATGATATACTCTAACGCCTTATCTGGCTCATGAGTTGCTCAAAGATAGTTTCGCATCTATCGGAAAGGACATCATAGGAGAGAGGTACCTCATCGTCGTCGGCGCTCGTCAGTCGGCCATGAAGCAAACGCCGTGAAGTCCTTGGCCTTCCCTTCTTCTTGTCTTGAGGATCTCCTCCTCCTTGTCATCCTCGCTCCCGAGTCCACATCGCAAGGATTGTTCCCAAAAGCGGCAAGAACCGGTGAGTGCCTTTGTGAGCTTAGCGACATCAAATCTTGATTTGTTCCATTGAGGCTTCTTCCAAGTCGGCTTTCCTTCCTTGTGGTTGCTCTTTCCTTTCAACTTGGGGCGGTTGCGGATGTGATTAAGCTCACCACACTCATAGCAAGTCACGGGACCTCCTCTCTTTTGTTTCTCATATTGTTATAGGCCGTGTGGCTTTTCTCGACTATGAGGGCTAACTCGGCCTCGGAAGACTCTCAAACTCTTCTTCATGGATTGCGGATAAACCCGACAGCGAAAATCCGGAAGAAGACTCGGAAGACCCATCGAAGCTCTCTTGGCGGTCTGCGCTACCAAGGCCATATTTTCCTTCTTGGGATGATCAATCCTCTTGATCTCATGAGTCTTAAGCTTGCTATAGAGCAGCTCAAAGTCGGATCGAGAGGTTGGCGTTCTCCTCAATGGCGGTAGCCTTTATCTCCCACTCCTTGGTGTTGATTGCGGCCAAGAGGTGGGTGGCATTTTCAGGCCGAGAATATTCAATTCCAACGACCTTCATCGATTAATCACTTTGTTGAAGCGGTGAAAATGTCATCGATGCTCTCTCGGGCGCATCTCGAATTTGTTATATTCACGCTTATAGGTATCTCGGCGTACTTTCTTGATTTGGGACGAACCCTCATGGTAGGTTTCGAGGGTGTTCCAAATCTCGTCTGCGATCTCAAGATTGCAAATTCGATCATACTCCTCTACCAAGCCCACCATACAAGAGGTTCTTTGCCTTATTGTTGTTAGCCAAGAGGGTCATTGTTGAAGCGTAACAACCGGGAAGAACGAGCGGGGCTCGAACAACCTCCCATATAGCTTGTCCTTCGCTCTCAAGGAAGACTGCATGCGATTCTTCCAATAGGCATAGTCGTGCCCATCGAAGATATGCGGCTTGGTGGAGTACTTATCCATCGCCAAGTTCGGTGGCGGTTAAGATCAAGATTGAACTAGCAGGGCTCGATACCACTTGTTGGACCGAAAAGGCGACTAGAGGGGGTGAATAGAGCACGCTCACTTTTCAACCTCGATTAGATTCAACACAAATTTCACTCCAATAGCTATAGAAGCTATGAAGATCGATATACGATGACAATGGAAGACTAGGATTGAATCCAATCAAAACCCGAAGCAAAACAACCAAAAACAATCGAAACTTAATTTCCTAAGAGAAGGGCGGTCGACCTCTACTCGGCGATCGACCTCTCAAGGGCGGTCAGACCTCTAGCTAGGGCGGTCGACCTCCAGTAGATGAACAGATGAAATCGGCCGAAAAGTTGCAAATAGGTCTAACTTTTGATCTACAACTCCAAACTTCATGAAACTTGGAACACACCTTCTCTAGGATGTCAGAACCTATTCAATCGAAGATCATGGAGATCCATGGAAAAGTTCGACATTTTTCAGTTTGAGAGATGGATGGTTCAAAGCGAGTCAAAGCAACGTGACCCAAAAACTTGCTCGTGGGTGATTGATGATCAAGATGATCTTAGATGTGTTCCCACATGTCACGACAAGCTATATCATGTAAAGAAATCAATCAAAACATGCGAATCAAAGAAAGACTCAAAATCACCAAATAGAGAGAAGAAGGGCAAAGAGACACATCTTTGATCAAAGCTTTCTTTGGATTGATTGATAGGGTTTGGGTTCTGACCACTCCATCAATGGAGGACAAAGCTCAATCCAAGAGCACAAGATCAAATCAAAACTCTCTAGAACCCTAACCTCCACTAATCCTCTCCCTAAGCCAAAACTAGGGTTTCAATAATGATTGAAAGGGTTGAAGGGCAGCCACCTCCTCCTCTATTTATAGTGGAGACTTAGACCTTCTAGAAAATTAACTCAAATGGGCTCCGTTAAGGCCCAACACAAGCGGGTCACACACGCGCATTTTAAAGCGCCGTCTACAACACCTCTTAACCTAAACCGCTTCTCTTGCGCCGTCTTGCGCCGTGGGTAGGCAAAGGTCACCAAGGTGATATTTGGTAAGATTACCAAAATACCCCTTCTCGGTCCTTCTCCAAGGCCCGAGTCCATCTTCATGGAACTTCGCATGCTCCGCCACGTGTAGGTTGATCACCGCTCTCTCATGTCGGCAAGTCTCTCCATCCGGCTCCCACCGAAACCACCATGGCACTTGCACCGACTCCGCGCCCGATCAAACCGATCGCCGCCGAATGTCCGTTCGGTCATCCTTGTCCATTCTGCACCATACTTGATTTCATTGACCTCACCCGGCATCGTCGATCGTTCTGGACCTAAGCTCTCCAAGCCTCGTCCCGATCATCCTCGCCGTTGACCGTCGTTGACCACCAAGCAACTTTGCACAACAATAGACAAGCAAATCGAAGCGGGAACAAGTTCTTCGCAACTTGACCCACGTTAGTCAAAACATGCATCATGCAACACATATGCATGAAACTCATGACTTTGACCTAACCAGCGAACAACGCCGCCACGACAGCGACGTTCAAGTAACAACCGGTCGAGACCGCCCCTCGGGGCGGTCGACCGCCCGACCTGCGGTCGGACCGCCGACCAAAGGCGGTCGACCGCCGTAAGGACTTAGCCAATTTTCAACCCTCGAAAATCCAAACCCTCTGGAAACTTTAAACCAATAGAACTTTTCTTGGAGACTCCAAAAATTATGGGAGCAAGAACAATGGGATCCCCTCACTTGCCTACACCTCTATTTTTGGCCCGGCTGTTTGACCACTTTTAGTCACGGCCGGTCCGGCCGGCGCACATGGCCGTCCGACCGATTTGGGACCATCGGACCCGTGCGTGCTATGGCGGTCAGACCGCCTATCGAAAAATCCGAGCGATCTTTGAAACTTTGTCGAAAACTTCGTGAAACGACAAACCATTAACGCCATTGCCAATTGTCACATCATCCTAAGATCTGGAGCATATCCCCATGATATCCACAAATGGGCTAGAGGTGTAACATCCCAAAATCCATAATTTAGGAATACATATGTCGGGACCCAAAAATGCAATTCTGGACCCTCTGTGTATTCTCGCACTAGTCCAGGATCACGCTAGTGCACACAGTGTCAACATAGATGAATATCGATCCACACAATATGATTAATAGAATAAACGACTAATTTGAATAGCAAATAATAGTTTTGACTTTACGGTCAAGTTTACATTTATTAAGTCACGCAAGACGGATAATAAATAAAATAGCAGCAGCGGAATAGAAATAAACTTCAACGGAATCCCATCAATTCACCATAGGCAACTGACTGAGATCAAGACCCTAACGATCGACACCTTTGTAGAACTCCTCATCAAATGCAGGCGATGACTCCTCCACTTCTGTTGATTGTTTGAAGCAAGTATGAGTACACAACCGTACTCGCAAGTCATACCACAGAATGTAATTTATAGATGATGGCTTATTCTAAAGGAATGACTTCTGTTGTTATTTCGCAGAAATACAATATTTTTAATTGAATACAAATAATAGATTGAAAACATAATTCAAAAGAAATAAATAATAATAATTTATCATTTGATTTCACAAAGATACACAGTCTAAACAAGTTATTCACACAGCCATATGAGTTAGATCACACAGCTCTCTTCCCACATGTTTTTATAAAAATCTACTCCTCGTGAAAAATCACCGAGCATTTCCATGACCGCAGACGCGGCTATTCGAATAGATTGATTTAACACTCTGCAGAGGTTGTACACTTTACCCACAAGATACAATCAGTGTAGCTAGCACTGACCATAACAAAACCTTTCAGAAACTTCATCTCAACATTGATACTCCCGATGTGCTTTACTGTCGGCCAACCGATACACACAGCATTTGGGTACGACACACACCGTTGGACAGGGGTGCGGCGAACCATCCCGCGATGTGATAAACACACCTCCAGCCCATCACACAGCTTAACCTACAACCTGAGTTGTCAATGGCAAGATTTCATAACCTACTAAGTTAGGCTCGTCCCATACCAGGCATGTGGTTGTACAGTAAGACTCAGTTCAATGGCACACAAAGTTAAGTGCTTAATTGACTAAGGCAAGACTTTTAATTTCTAACTAAGTCACACAGTTTATCATTCCCAGCACACAGCTCTACCACATCACACATAATCCACCACCTGCCTCAGTCTAAATCTTTTTTCACCCTATTGATTAAGTGCAACACATGTCATCAACGAGTAATAGCACACAGCACCCACAGATTCATCACACAGTTCCATAATCATTTAGTCCAGTTTATAATTGCAACTCACATAAAATGATGATTCGTGGCATGGTTAAGCAATCTACTCGTATCTAACCAATCACGTTGGTGCTATGATAATAACAACTAGTAATGAACCAACATAGGGTGACAAAAATATCATGACATAACAATAGACAACGTGAGCATAACAATTTGGATTAATAACGAAACCCAAAGGCATTTAAATAAATACTTGAAATAGAATGCAATACATTGAAACAAAGTATTTTGAAAAATAAGTTCAATATGATCAAAGGTATAACTTACCTTGGAATAGGTCTAGGTATTGGTCTTGATCTTGAGGTACTTCTCCTTCTTCAAAAGTCCCCGAAGAATTAACGTCTACTCGCAAATGAAATAAATAAAAAACAAATAAATAATAGAATCAAAACAAACTCTAAAAATTAAATAAAAATCATAATTAAATATATCTCAAATTTATATAAATTTAGAAATTTGAATGAGCTCAATCGGAGTTCGGATGCAAAAGATATGGGCTTTGGAAGATTGAAATTCAAGAAAATACCCTAAATTGGAATTTCTAAAATTTCCGAATTATTTTTCTAAAGGAAAATCGGATTATTACGCAATGCTGACGTCAGTGAATGAATTTCCAGAAATAAAAGAAAATCTAACATCTGGGACCCACATGTCAGTGAGATGGCTCACGGTAGACTGAGTCTACCGAGCGACTGGCTATGGGGTGCGGTGAATCGGCCACGCAGGCACACACCTGGGTGCTGACTGGATGCCACACAGACGACACACAAGCACGGGGCTGAGGCTGGCGCTGAGGTGGCTGCGGACGTGGATGACGGCGAGGAGCGGCGCTCGAGTCCCTATGGTCACGGGCGAACGGCAGCGACTCGCCGGCGGTGGAGGGTACCAGGTTGTAGCCAATGCTAATGCGGTCCCAGGGGTGCACTCACTGGCGGCTGGGAACGACGGTGGCAACTGGCGGCGAGCTCGGAGCGGAGGAAGCTTTCGGCTTTTGTTGGATGGCGCTCCGGCGGCGAGGAGGGGCGCACGAGGTAGCCTGAGCTATGTTGATCCTAATGGTGCAGTCGGCGAGGCAAGGGCGATGGCGACGGCGGCATAATTCACCGGAGAAGAAGCTCGTTCGAAAAACCCTAAATCGCTAATGGCGGCGGCGCTAGAGCAATCGGGGAGACGAGGGTGGCAGCTCTGGGTTGCGCAGGACCGGGTGAACCCTAGTCCGGCTGAAGGATCTAGACCCGCCATTATGAGTTAATGGAGTATTTTGGTGATTAATGACAAATCTAATTATGAGACTAACTCTCTTGTCAAGTATTATCTTGTGTAGTCTCATTTGGATATAAAGGTGAAATTCAACGAGGTATGCATTTGTCTTATACTCTTATATAATGTTGCATTCCTCGGATACAAAATATAGGTTGAACTCCACCATAAGTATAACTTGAATATGTGCATATGTTTTCTTTACACATATGTGTATGCACACATTTAGGGGGAGCTCATTCTATATTTTGTGGTTTCATTTGTATTGATCCACATTTCGTGTTCCACATACATTTGGGATCCTTACTTTGAAATATATCCATATGAGTATACAAAACTTGTGTAGTCTTTGTATACTTATGTTTTAAGTATACAAAACTTGCGTAGTTCTTGTATACTCATGTTTCGAATATATATATATATATATAACTTGTTGTGTAGTTTTGTATATTCATGATTTGAGTATAAAGAACTTATGTAGTTCTCGTATACTCAAGTTTTGAGTATGTAAAACTTGTGTATTTCTCGCATACTCATGTTGTGAGTATATATATGACTTGTGTAGTTTATATATACTCATAACGTGTTACTTTTATCTAAATCAATTTATGTGTGATTGAAATGGTTATCATCAATTACCAAAGAGGGAAAGATAGAGGTATCTTGTCCCACCATTATGTGTTAACGGTACGATGACCCGGACTTGAAGTGAAGATTGTGTCATCAAGCTTCAAGAAGATGCTCACGGCAAAGGTATGACTAGCTAGGGCTAAGGATGTGTTTCTAGTCTTTTACCGGTCTTGGTGTTTGGTTGGAAGACCGGATTACTAGTATAGGATTGCCGTACTATTAAGAGGGGTCTTGACTAGTAGCATGAGTTAGTCATGTGTTGATAGCTCATTATGTTTGCTCTAGCTCATCTATGCATGGAGCTATTATTTACGAATGTGTTTTGCAAATGAATGATGCTCATGCATTTAATCTTTGTGGCATGGGACTATAGTTTGCAAATGTGTTTTGCGAATGGTTGAAGTCCATGCACCTTAGTCTTGTGGCATGATGCTGTTATTTGCGAATGTGTTTTGCAAATAGTCGAAGCTCATGTTTGATTCCTTGTAGCATGCGACTTAAGTTTGCAATTGTATTTTGAAAATGGTGTAAGTCCATGCACCTTATTCCTTGTGGTATGATTCTAAAGTTAGCAAATGTGTTTTGCAATTTATTGGGAATCTTGGTTGTGATCCTTGTTGGCATGGCTTATCAATTGGCAAATGTGTTTTGCAATTGGAGTTGTTGAAAAAGCCATTTGCTGCTTTGTTAGGATAATCAGAAGTTCCGGTGTGTTAACTGTGGAACTACCGCAGGCCGGAAGGTCGAAAATCCGTGAAATGTTTTTTCCATAGAAGCACCCATTTAGGGACTTACCCGATTTTCGGAAGCGCGGAAGTACCACCATGTTGGGAGCGGAACTATCGCACAGCTGAAGTTCCGATTTGGCGCGGTACATTTTTTCCAGAAGGTGCCATGTGTTGGACCGGAGTGAAAGCGGAAGTACCGCCCAACAGAATCGGAAGTACCGCGTGTTGAACGGCGGAAGTTCCGGATTTCATTTCCAACGGCTAGTTTCTCGTCTGATATAGCCGTTGCTGTGCTTGTCGCTGAGGTGCGGAAGTTCCGGACTTTGTACATCGGAAGTTCCACATTTGCTGATTTTTCAGCAGATTCTCTCCCAACGGCTAGTTTTTGTGTGTGGGCTATATATAGCCACCTTGGCCGGTTGGGAATGGTTGCTGAAGTTATTATTGAGTTCCATACTCATTCTTTGAGCTAAGATCAAGCCTCTATTCTCTTTTGTGCATGTGTTGCACTTGGTGATATTAGAGAGAAAACCCTAAGTGCATGTGTTGCCTTAGGTAGTGGATTGTGTATCCACTTGAGCGTTGACACTTGATTAGTTCAAGTAAAAGTTGAGATTTATTTCTCTTGGTGTTTGCCGACAACTAGACGTCGTGGAGGAGTCGTGCCCGGTGATCTTCTCAAGAAGCTTGTGAGAAGGCCCAGCGTGTTGTGAGTGGTTTGGTGCTCGCCATCTCTGGAGTGGAGGAAGAGCAACCATAGTGGAGCGAGGTGTTGGTTCGGTTTGGAACCGGTCCAAGTGGTTGGACTTACCTCGGAGGTGTTGGCTTAATTAGTGGAGCCGGTCTAACGTGGTTGGGCTTACCTCAACGTGGATTAGGGGAGACCGGCAAGTCTCCGAACACCACGGTAAAACATAATTGTGTCCATCTTGTTTTTACTTGTGCTTTACTTTGAGCAATTTACGTTCTTGCTTTAATTGCTTATATATCATTGTGTGATTGCTCATATTGTTTTGTAGTCATATTGTTGGTGCACTTAGTTGAGCCTAGTTGATTTAGGTTTTAATTCTGCAAAACCAATTCGTTATTAGCTTCCGCATTATATATTAGTTTTAGAGCCGAAAGATTTTTAAAACCTCCTATTCACCCCCCCTCTAGTCGGCCACCTCGATCTTACACGGCTTTTATAGTGCTCGGGGGAGTCGGGATAAGGAACCCCCGATTTGAGTTCGTTTTGAATACGAAACCAAATTCGGAAATCCCGGAGATTGAAACCGATTCGAGATCTGATTCGGCCGGATTCGGGTAGGGGAAGATAAGGGTTAGAGATTTGGTGCGGAAACCTTGGATGTTTCAGTTGGAAAAATGTGTTGTCGTTTTGAGCTTGAGCTCCAGTAATGGCGGCGAGAACGGGCGCACGCGAGGTTGACGACGACGCAAAGGAGACAAAGATGCAGGGCCCATGTGGCAGCGAGGCGAAACGGCGCGACGCGGGGCGCGTCCGATCAGCGCTCGGAGCCACGCGTTAGCAGATGCGTGCGAGAGCGCGTGGGCAAGAAAGAAAGAGACCAACAGGTGGAGACCACCTGTCAATGAGGGCGGGCGGCGCGGCGGCGATCGGATCGATCTTTGGACCGCGGGGGAATAGTGTTGGGTTTCGGCCCGACACTGTTCCGGGGATTTTAAATAGATTTTCTATTTTAGAAAATACAAAAAATCTAAGTAGCAATTAGAAAATAGCAATGAACTTGCAAAAAATTCACAAAATTCTAGAAAATATATCTACGCACATAGAATCCAAATAAAATAGTTTTGATAATTATTGATGTTGGGATGAACCCTCTTAATTATTTTGTCATGAAGGTCTATATTAAGCCTTAAATAAAAATACTAAAAATTAATAGAAATTCAAATATTGTATTTTTCAACAAATAATTATTCAAAAGATTTTAAGAGATAAGAAAATTGGGATGTTACTACATAATAGAAATGCATTATGCAAAACACTTTGTTCATTTTGCATATGAAAATCTACCCATGTTTGAAATTTGAACTTTTGTTTAAAAGCAAATGCTGGAATACAAACAAACATTTACTTAAAGGAAATTGAGTTAAAACAAAATAAAAATGGTTGAGAAAATTATTTTAAGCATAATTGCCCTGGGAAAATTTTACCAAACAACTTATATGAATTGTTATTGAGAATAAGAAATACAATTACATCAGAACAAAAACTTATAAGAATTTTCGAGAAAATCACATAAGGGATAAACTTCTAAAAAATTAACATAAGGGATTGTATTAGGTCAGGAGCCCTCACAAAAAGTTTCATAAAATTTGGACTTAGTTTGCCCGAGGGACTGACAGGAGGATTGCTAGTGTTGGGCTGCCTTACGGATATCTAGCCTAGCATAATTCGGATAATCCGTATTTATATTCGCATTCGATGGATACTAGGGATACCGTATTTGTATTCGTTTTTGACAAAAAAAAATATTTGTTTCCAATTTGAGAATTATCCGAGAAAAATCTGATCCGAGACAATCTGAACTCGTTTTCGTCCAGATCGGTCGGAAACTATCAAATCTGTTTTCACCCCTAGCTACAACTGCTATATCGTTTGCTACCATCGCAATAGCGACCATAGTGGTAGCACCTAGGACTGTGCTACTGTTATTGCAACCGCTACATCTGCTATTTAGTACACTGGCCAATAGTTGAAGGTCAATTTTTTAAAAATAATATTATTTTAAAAGGAATTTACAAAAATAAATAGTCGCTTTTTTACAAACTAGGCTACTATCGCTATTTGAAATAGCGAAAGGCCCCTGTCGCCATTTTTTTACTGAGACCTCTGTCTGCTTTTAACTGACTATTTTCGACATCATATTTTATGGGCAAATCACAATGATATTACAAAACATTCAGCACAACGTCATCACATTTTTATCGATAAATCACAATGATATTACAGATCATTCAGCGCAATGTTCTCACATATTTTTTCGATAAATCACACTCATATTACAAACTATTTAGCACAATATCATCACCTAGTTTTTCAATAAATCAAAGTGATATTGCAAAGCATTGGACAAATCAAAGAGTGGGGCGGTCGGATGAGATTCCCGCGGCGACGTCCGGACTACCGATGTCTCATTCGTCCAGTGGATTTCTTGTAGGGCATTTCTTATAAGTGTGCCCATACTTCCTGCAAATGGTGCACTTATTTGTACGACGCCCGGCTTCTGCTTCGTCAATGGCGTTCCTGATACATCGTACCTGTCGCCGGCCAACCTTGCCCTTCAGCCTATCAATGTCTGCGGCCCAGATAAGTTGCTCCCAAGTCGGATGGCCAGTAAAATAGACAGCCACACCGTAACCATACAACTCTGCACTCCAGGTTTGCATTACCTCCTCCTTGTTGAAATAATCATAGAGGTATTGGATGGGATGTTGTGCCACCATCGAACATGCGGTCAAGACATATGAGCAGGGCCTATGTAGAAGAAAAGGCTTGTTGCAAGTGCATCGCAACTAGCGCGGCGTAGCATGCACTCATGAGTGATACTCTCGCGGTTCGTCCTGTAGCGTCCTTTATCCCTGCACAGTATCTCGAAGCGTAACTCGCTTGTGCCCATCTTGAATGCCCAGTGCATCTCACTCTTCTTGCTCTTCTCCTCCATGTACTTTGTGACCATGGTGTAGTACATCACTGTGTCATTTGCCATGGCGAGTGACACGTTGTTTCTTCTGTCAACAAAGTAATTTGTGGTACCGCGGTGAATTGCATCCACAATACTAACCAAAGGGAGGCACCTAGCGCCGTGCATCACCCAACTGTACACCTCGACTAGCTTGGTTGTCATGACACCATATCGAGCACCACCCCTGTCATATAGAAGCGACCATTTCTCCTTAGACCCGTGCTCAATCTAGTTCGAGAAGCATTTCACATGTGCCCCCATCTTCCTCGCCACACTAGGACCATCTATGGATTACTGTGGTAATACTTCAGGGGTTTGGTCAGCTCTTGTAGCAGCTTTTTCATTGCCTCCCTTTTCTCCGTTAGGGTCCGCTCATCTAGAATCTTCCAGAGTGCATCAAACTTTCGTTGCTAGTTCTGGTTGCACAACCAATTGGACAGGTTCATCAAGTCCTTGATGCAGAATTGTTTGTAGAGGTTTGCACCCAAGTGCCTCATGCACCACCTGCTCTGCAAATCTACTCATGAAAGTGATTCATTCTCTCCTTGTTGTACCTGAGTTATTACTCTCAACAGGCCCATATGTCGATCATGTATGACGCATACGTTAGGATGGCCCTGTACAACATAAATCCTCAAATTCCTCAGGAACCTGTCGGACCCCGGGTGTCACACAACCCCGAGACCCTCTGTGCATACCAAGCTAGTCCCATGATCAGTAGCTAGCTTGCACAGTTACAACAATGATGTAATCATAACCATTCAACAACGAACTAATGAAGCGCATAAAGTAATATTAATCAAAGCAGCAAGAAAGACCTTATGGTCAAGGTTCTTACAAAAGTCGCCACACGTGGCTTAACAACAACAGTATCCGGCAATGAAATCTCAAAATACGTGGAGCCCAATCGACATGCCCACGAGGCAATCAGTGGAGGACGTGACCTAGTTCGCAAAGTCTTCAAAGTAGCCTTCTTCACAAGACTCAACATTTCCGGTTCTTCTTGGACCGATCAACAAAGGGCATAAAGCCGTGAGTACATAAAGTACTCAAGAAGTCGAGAGAAATGTATGCACATAGTATTCATGCGGTGCTTAAACAAGGATGGCTTTATGGTTAATTTGCGTAAAGCAAGTTTAACGATTAATACAATAATTAGATTGCAAAGGTGATTTTAAAAGAATAATACATAGATAACCAAGTTCTTTTGAATCAAACAAGGAACATCCGCTCACTTCCCAACCATTCCAACCAAACGTTTCCATCGAACCAAACCACATTTTTGAAAATACTACCCCTTGCGCGAAATCACTGTGCATGTCCGTAATCGGGACACGGCTATTCGAATAGATTTTGACACTCTGCAGAGGTTGTGCGGCTTTACCCACAAGACACGAATTCTCTAGTTTGTTTGGCATCCGTCGATACCACCGCCACTTCCTTAGGTGAGTAGTCTAGAGCACGTGACAAGGCTTTTACAAAGTTCCATTTTGCCTCGGTTACGCGCTAAGGTTTCGCCATCACCCCCTCTTGCGCCAATAAATGTACCACAACAGAACCGACTCAAAACTTTCCTAATTAATTGGCGGTCCGTCCCATACCGGACTTATGGTTGCACGAGGTGACCCGGATCAATGACTTGCAAAGTTAAGTCCTTAGTTGGTCGCTCGCACAAGTCTACCACAACCCAATGTGCATTACGCACCCACTCTAGCTTCCTACCTCAAGCCCGAGCATAAAACATTTTTGTTCATTCCCAACCAAGTGGCAATCCCTGCCATGGCACAACATCTTTTAATAAAAGTGGCCTCACACCACTGTTCCATATTTCCATTAGTCAAATTTCAATAATCATTGAACATGTGCTCGAAAGTCTCGCGGGTAACTAGAGCATGTCTAAGCAATACTACGTTCCCAAGTTGGTAATACAATTATGTCCAACTAGTATTAACCATCCTAAGGTGTCCAAGGATATATGTCATTCAAGGAGACATTTCATTTTCAATTTATCAAGGAGACATAATGGCAATTTGGTAATTATCTACTCCCAAAACTATTTTTAATAAAACTAGCCATGCATGATAATTTAAAGCAATATACATTTGTAAAATGGGTTCAACATGGTCAAAGGCCTACGACTTGCCTTCGTTGACGAGGAGAGGTTCTTCTCGTCACGGTTGAAGAAATCTTCCAAACGCCTAATCTACACGCGAGAATAGCAACAAATAAATAAAACAGCACCAAATGAACTCCAAAAATTACAAAACCAGCACCAAATGAAAGAGGATGAATTTATATGAATTTAGAAATTTGGATCACCCAAATCGGAGTTCGGATGTGAAAGTTATAGCCAAAAGAAATTTCAAAATCACATAAAATGATAGAATTGGATTTTTCGGATTTTCGGAATTAATTTTCTATTGAAAAATCGGACTTTGACGTCAGCGCTTGCGCAGCGTACGCAGCGCGCTACGTGGCGCCACCGCGGGCAAAACGGCGACGCGGCGCCGACGTGGCGCCACGTGGGGGCCACGTGGGCTCAGCCCACGTCGAGAGAGAGAGAGAGAGAGAGAGAGAGGAGGCGGCGGCGGTGGCCGGAGCTGAAGACGGTGGCGGTGCGGGAACAGCGGCGACGCTGGGAGACGGCAGCCTTGAGGCGGCGTGGAGCATGGAAGAAGACGGCAGGAGGAAAGGCGGCGAGGAGCAAACAGAGAGAGAGGAGAGAGAGAAGAGAACGCGGAGACGAACGGCGGCTTTATAGCGAGGCCACGCGGCGGGGCGGATGGGCGCGGCGTGGCGGGCGAGAGGAGGCGGGATGGGACGGCACGGCAATGGACGCGGCGGAGGCGCGGCGCGGCGACGGACGGTGCGGATTCGCGGCGGCGGATTCGCGGCGGGATTCGCGGCGGCGGGATTCGCGAGCGCGCGAGACGATGAGCGAGGCCGTCCGATTCGACGGACGGTGGGAGCGAGGAGGCGCGGGCGAAGAGAGCCGTCCGATTTGATCGGACGGCTGGTGGGGAGAAAGGCGCGCGAGGGAGACGAGCGGGCGCCGTCCGATTTTGATCGGACGGTGAGAAGAGGAAGGGGCGTGATGCGTCAGGCCGTCGATGGCGATCGGACGGCGCGAAGAAAAGGGGCGCGAGCGACGGATGCGGCCGGATGAAGATCCGACGGCGGAGAAGAAAGAGCTAGCGGCGAAACGAGGACGCTTCGGATGAGATCCAACCAGAGGTGAAGGAGGCGCGAGGCGGCCATGAGAGGCGAGAGGCGTCATGAAATGGGCGAGGATGAATAGCGAGGTAGGCGGCTAGGGTTTCGCCCACGCATTTAAAAGAGATTTTAAATTCATTTTGGATTTCAGAAATTCAAATAAATAAAAAGGCAATTTAGAAAATAGCAAATAGACTCCAAAAATTCTAGAAAAATTCACAGAAATTCCTTGAATTATTCTAGACTTAATAAAAATACTTTTAACTTTAAATTTTCTTTTTATTTTGCAAATAAATTAATTTTTAATTTCGGGAGAAAGGAAAATGAATTTCTAAAATCCAATAAATCCAAGGAAATTCTTAAAATAATAATTTTGATTTTAAATTCCAGAAAATTCAATTAAACCAACTTTAATTTAATTGAAGTTTGATTAACTCATATTAAATCGCAAATGGATTTTCCAAATTTCAAAATTAAGCTTTGGGCAAATAGAAACAAATGGTTCTCTTTTAAAATTTTCAAAAACTCAAAAAGCGGACGCTACAAACCTACCCTCTTAAAGGGAATCTCGACCAGAGATTCAGTGACTAGAGAATAGGTGGGAAACTCGACCTTCAAGTCATCTTCTCGTTCCCAAGTGGCTTCTTCTTGGTGTGGTTGCTCCACTGGACCTTGCGTAGCGGATGGTCTTGCTTCTTGTCACTCTTTACGCTACTTCCAAGATCTTGATGGGATGCTCCTTGTAGGTGAGGTCTTCTTGCAGGCAATTGCTTCCACCGCATCCGCTCTTCGGCACACACAAACACTTCTTCAATCTGCGACACGTGGAAGACATTATGCACATCCGATACGGAGGCGGGAGCTCCAACTGGTAAGCGACTTCTCCTCTTCGGGCTAGAACTGGGAAAGGTCCGATGTACCTTGGTGCAAGCTTTCCACTTACTCAAACGACGATCCCTTTGAGAGGCGACACTTTTAGGTACACATGATCACCAAGTGCAAAGCTAGATCTCGCGCGGTTATCGGCATAACTCTTCCGCTCGGTCTGTCTTTGTTTTGACCTTTCTCGATTGATCGAACTTGCTCTTGGCTTTTTCCAAAATATCGGCACAAACACTTGTCTTTCGCCTACTTCATTCCAATACAAGGGTGTCCTGCATTTTCTTCCGTAAAGAGCTTCAAATGGAGACATCTGGAGGCTTGACTGGTAATCGTTGTTATAGGAAAACTCGCATAAGGTAGCATTTGATCCCAATGCAGTCGATTTGCTAAGGCACAAGCCCTTAACATATCTTCTAGGATTTGATTTACTCTTTACATCTCATCCATCCGTCTGCAGGGATGATAAGTATCTTGAAATTTAGATTAGTACCCAAAACAACGTGCAACTTCGCCAAAATCTTGAGGTGAATCGGTTCCTCGATCCGACACGATCTTCTTCGGCACTCCATGCTGGCACACTATCTTTGCCATGTACAATTCTGCGAGTCTATCACCAGAGTAAGTAGTCTTGACTGGGAGAAAGTGAGCAACCTTGGTTAGACGATCCACAATTACCCAGATAGAATCATATCCTGACCTTGTCCTTGGCAAACCAGTGATAAAATCCATGCCAATTTCTTCCCACTTCCATTCGGGCACTCTCAAGGGTTGCGAGGAGTCCAAAGAGTCTTTGATGCTCGGCTTTTACTCGCTGACAGACATCACACTGAGCTACATACTCGGCAATCTCACGCTTCATGCTAGGCCACCAATACATTTCCTTAAGGTCTTGGTACATCTTTGTGCTTCCAGGGTGAATGGAGTACAAAGTTTCATGGGCTTCCTTGAGTATCACCGCTAAGCTCTTTACGATCTGGAACACAGTTAAACTTGTCAAACCAAATGGTGCCTTGCTCATCTTCTGAAAATCTCAGGGCTTTACCCTTCTTCATGTTGCTCTTGATTTCCTTAATATTGGCATCTTCAACTTGAGCTTCCTTGAGCTGATTCCGCAAAGTGGGTTGAACTTCTAAGGCAGCTAGATAACCTTCTTCAACCAACTCTAACTTGAGCTTCAGGAACTCTTCATGAAGGGTCAACGATTTTCCTTGATCGTCGGTATTGCAGTAGACTTTTCTGCTCAAGGCATCTGCCACAACATTAGCTTTGCCTGGGTGGTAATGGATTCCAATATCATAATCCTTTATTAACTCTAACCACCTTCTTTGTCTCATATTAAGATCAGCTTGAGTGAAAATGTACTTCAAGCTCTTATGGTCCGTATAGACTTCACAGCGATTACCAATAAGGTAATGACGCCATATCTTTAAAGCATGCACTACGGCAGCCAACTCCAAGTCGTGAGTGGGGTAATTCACTTCATGAGGCCTCAATTGACGGGAAGCATAAGCTACAACCTTCCTTTCTTGCATCAGGACACAACCAAGTCCTTGCCGGGATGCATCACAGAAAATCTCAAAATCCTTCCAGACATCGGGCAAAATCAACACCGGAGCTGTGGCTAGACGCTTCTTCAACTCTTGAAAACTTTGCTCACAATCTGTTGTCCAAGAAAATTTCTTTTCTTTCTTCAACAAATGAGTGAGGGTCTTGCTATCTTGGAGAATCCTTCTATGAATCGGCGATAGTATCCCCGCCATTCCGAGAAAACTTCGACTGAGGCAATCGACTTGGGTGACTCCCAATTAAGCACATCCTTAACCTTGCTAGGGTTAACAGATACTCCTTCTGCAGACATGACATGTCCCAAGAAAGTAACTTCTTTCATCCAAAACTCACACTTGCTGAATTTAGCATAGAGTTGATGATCTCTAAGCTTATTCAGGACCAAACGGAGGTGCTCTTCATGCTCTTCTTCACTCTTGGAATACACCAAAATATCGTCAATGAAGACAATGACGAACTTATCCAAATACTCCATGAATACTTTATTCATCAAATTCATAAAGTAAGCAGGGGCATTGGTCAATCCAAAGGACATGACCGTGAACTCATCTGATCCATACCGGGTTGAGAAAGCTGCCTTGGGAATATCTTACGGGCGAATCTTCAACCGGTGGTATCGACCTCAAGTCTATCTTGGAGAACACACCGCTCCTTTCAACCGATCAAACAAATCATCGATCCCGGCGAGGGTACTTGTTCTTGATGGTGACCTCATTGAGGGCTCGGTAATCCACACACATCCGTTGGGTACCATCCTTCTTTGCAACAAAGATCACCGGGCTCCCAAGGTGAAGAACTAGGTCTGACAAAACCTTTCTCTTGCATTTCTTCAATTTGCTTCTTTAGTTCAACCAAATCATTGACAGCAATCAGAGGGTCTCTTGAAAATAGGCGCAGTTCTGGAACAAGATTGATGACAAACTCCAAGTCTCGATGCAGCGGCATTCGGGTAGGTCATCGGGAAAGACATCGAAAACTCTCGACTCATCGCACTTCTTCCAAAGACACAACACTGCACTGCAGACTAAAGCTCCGGCTAGCTTCTCAGGGAGGCTTCAAACTTTACCTTGGTTCCATCGGATGACCAAAGTGATGCTTCTACCACCACAATCCAAGAGGGCTTGGTGATTGGCAAGCCAATCCATTCCCAAAATCACATCAAGAGACTTGGTGTCTATGATGATGAGATTAGCAAGGAATTCTACCCTTCTATGGTCACTTTAACCTTAGGGCAACCTTGGTTCGTACTCAATTCGAGCCGAGATCGAACCAACAAAACACTTTTAAGAGGCAAAACTTCCAATTGGTGCCTTTCAAAGAAACTCAGAAACAAGCGAATGCGAAGCTCCGAATCAAACAAAGCAAGTAAGGCAGTCTTTGAATTGACAAGGAACTTACCCAAAGACGACGTCCGGGGTTGTCTGGGCTTCCTCCACAGTGGTGTGGTTCACACGACCTCTTCCAAAAGGCTGAGGAGACTTGACTGGTGCAGATGGAGTTTGAGGGGCTCCACGTGCGACTCCTGGAGCGGGGTCTGGTCTGGGTGGCTCCCATGTTGAAACGAGCAGAGAAGGGCCTTGCCTCTGCGGCAATCTTCTTGGCGAAGTGCCCGGTGATGGCACTTAAAGGGTGATCCCATGCGCAGGTTGCCATTCCTTGTTGGTTCTTTGGGTTCGTTGAAGCTGCGTTACCGGAACTGGGCTGGGCGAGTCTTTGCGCTGAGGGCTCAATGTGACAGTGGAGCAACACGGCGAGAGGCGGCACATTCATTCGGCTCTGGGAGTGAGGCCGATGGGCACCGTGGCCGCATCATCTTTCTCTTGCGATTCTTCAAGTTCACGGCGGGATTCCTCGATGAGCATGGCCTTGTTCACCAAGTCTTCGAAATCAATAGTCATTCCAAATGACTTGCACCTTCAAGCGGGGTTGAGTCCTCTCTTGAAGCGCTTGGCGGGCATCATCTGTGGCAACGTCCTCGGGCATAACGGACAACCGAGTGAACCTATTAAGATATTCACTCAGCGACATGTTGCCTTCTTTGCGCACTCACGGAACTCATTCTTCTTCATTTCCACCTTTCCATCAGGGATATGGGAGTGGCGGAAAGCTCCTGAAAACTTGGCCCAAGTGATACTCTCGGGGTTTCCATGGGCGGCACAATAGTTCTCCCACCATTCTGCGGCGGTACCTTCAAGCTGGTGAGTGGCATCTGAGAACCTTCTCGCGATCATCACAACGGTGATAGCGAGCTTCTTTCCATGGAACGTAACCGGTCATCTGCGTCCAATGGCTCAGGAGCTAGAGAAAGTGGCGGATGGATCCTTAGAAACTCGCCACCTGGGTGAGGAAAATCGGGGTGGAGCGCGGCGTGGGCGTGGCGCTTGGTTGTTCTCGATTCATCATTGCGAGCGAGAGGCGCGATGCGGTCTTCTCACGATTCATCATCTGAGTCATATTCTGCATCAAAGAGCTCATCAGCTGCGTCTGGGCTGCCATGAACTGACTCAAACCGGATCTGCTTGGCGGCGGCCGGGAAGGCGGAACCGGGCGCTTGAGTCTCATCTTGGCTCGCGGAGTTGCGGGTCTGAACCATCTGCGACAAAGCATCACCAGTTTAATAGACGAGAAGAAGAAAGCAATTTAGATGCGAGGGAAAGCATTTAGATGAGCGAGAACAAGGGAGATAGATGGATCAACCTAATGCGGACAAAATTGGTTTTACCCAACGAACGGATAGCCGGAAAGCTATCAAGAAGCAAACCAAAAGGGACACTTAAGCACAAAAGCACTATTACGCAGACTAAACGACTCTAAAACTAGGGAGGCAGCTACCACTCTAATCTTTACGGAGGGTCAACTTGGAACAGACTGCGGATCTTGAACTTCCAAAACTTCCATCACTAGATCTTGAAGGGCTCGATCCTAGGGATAATCCAGAGGTAAGGATGTCAAATTTAAATTTGAAAAAAAAACCAAGTTCTAGAAAAGATAAGATGAAAGAACTCAAGAATGATATAAGAGGGTAAGATGATAAGAAAAGAATAGAACAAGGCGAGAAAGAACAGAATAAGATGAGAGAAGAATTTCTAGTCAAGTTAATTGCTTGGTTTGATTTAGAAAATATATTTTGAATTTTTGACTAAGACGACCAATCTAACTAAAGGTTACGTCCTACAGTCGATATGGCTCTGATACCATCTCTTGTCGGACCCCGGGTGTCACACAACCCCGAGACCCTCTGTGCATACCAAGCTAGTCCCATGATCAGTAGCTAGCTTGCACAGTTACAACAATGATGTAATCATAACCATTCAACAACGAACTAATGAAGCGCATAAAGTAATATTAATCAAAACAAAGAAAGACCTTATGGTCAAGGTTCTTACAAAAGTCGCCACACGTGGGCTTAACAACAACAGTATCCGCGTGGAAATCTCAAAATCGTGGAGCCCAATCGACATGCCCACGTGCAATCGAGTGGAGGACGTGACCTAGTTCGCAAAGTCTTCAAAGTAGCCTTCTTCACGAGACTCAACATTTCCTGGTTCTTCTGGGACTGATCAACAAAGGGCATAAAGCCGTGAGTACATAAAGTACTCAGCAAGTCGTAGAGAAATGTATGCACATAGTATTCATGCCAGGCTTAAACAAGGATGGCTTTATGGTTAATTTGCAGAAAGCAAGTTTAACAGTTAATACAATAATTAGATTGCAAAGCAGGATTTTAAAAGAATAATACATAGATAACCAAGTTCTTTTGAATCAAGCGGTGAACATCCGCTCACTTCCCAACCATTCCAACCAAACGTTTCCATCGAACCAAACCACATTTTTGAAAATACTACCCCTTGCGCGAAATCACCAGGCATGTCCGTAACCGGGGACACGGCTATTCGAATAGATTTTTGACACTCTGCAGAGGTTGTACAGCTTTACCCACAAGACACGAATTCTCTAGTTTGTTTGGCATCCGTCGATACCACCGCTCACTTCCTTAGGTGAGTAGTCTAGAGCACGTGACAAGGCTTTTACAAAGTTCCATTTTGCCTCGGTTATGCCCGCTAAGGTTTCGCCATCACGACCCCTCTTGCGCCAATAAATGCCACAATGTAACCGACTCAAAACTTTCCTAATTAATTGGCCAGGTCCGTCCCATACCGGACTTATGGTTGCACGAGGTGACCCAGATCAATGACTTGCAAAGTTAAGTCCTTAGTTGGCTGCTCAGACAAGTCTACCACAACCCAATGTGCATTACGCACCCACTCTAGCTTCCTACCTCAAGCCCGAGCATAAAACATTTTTGTTCATTCCCAACCAAGTGGCAATCCCTGCCATGGCACAACATCTTTTAATAAAAGTGGCCTCACACCACTGTTCCATATTTCCATTAGTCAAATTTCAATAATCATTGAACATGTGCTCGAAAGTCTCATGTAACTAGAGCATGTCTAAGCAATACTACGTTCCCAAGTTGGTAATACAATTATGTCCAACTAGTATTAACCATCCTAAGGTGTCCAAGGATATATGTCATTCAAGGAGACATTTCATTTTCAATTTATCAAGGAGACATAATGGCAATTTGGTAATTATCTACTCCCAAAACTATTTTTAATAAAACTAGCCATGCATGATAATTTAAAGCAATATACATTTGTAAAATGGGTTCAACATGGTCAAAGGCCTACGACTTGCCTTCGTTGACGAGGAGAGGTTCTTCGGTCGTTGGGTTGAAGAAATCTTCCGAAACGCCGGAATCTACACGTGCGAGAATAGCAACAAATAAATAAAACAGCACCAAATGAACTCCAAAAATTACAAAACCAGCACCAAATGAAAGAGGATGAATTTATATGAATTTAGAAATTTGGATCACCCAAATCGGAGTTCGGATGTGAAAGTTATAGCCAAAAGAAATTTCAAAATCACATAAAATGATAGAATTGGATTTTTCGGATTTTCGGAATTAATTTTCTATTGAAAAATCGGACTTTGACGCTGGCGCTTGCGCAGCGTACGTCGCGGCGCTACGTGGCGACCACGCGGCAAAATCACGACGCTTGGCGCGACGTGGCGCCACGTGGGTGGCCACGTGGGCTCAGCCCACAGTCGAGAGAGAGAGAGAGAGAGAGAGAGAGACTGGGGCGCGCGGCGGTGGCCGGAGCGGAAGAAAACGGTGGCGGTAACGGGAACAGCGGCGACGCCGGAGACGGCGCCATGGAGGCGGCCGGAGGCGGGGAAGAAGACGGGAGGAGCGGCGGGGCGAGGAGCAGCCGAGAGAGAGAGGAGGGAGAGAGAAGAGAACGCGGGAGACGAACGGCGGCTTTATAGCCGAGGCCACGGGCGGCGCGGGATGGGCGCGGCGTGGCGGACGCGGAGGAGGCGGGATGGGACGGCACGGCGGGACGCGGCGAGGCGCGGCGAGGCGACGGACGGTGCGAGATTCGCGGCGGCGGATTCATTCGCGGCGGCGGATTCGCGGCGAGCGCGCCGGAGACGATGATGGGAGCCGTCCGATTTCGACGGACGGTGGGAGCGAGAGAGGCACGGCGAGCGGAGAGCCGTCCGATTTTGATCGGACGCTGGGGAGGACAAGAGCGCGGCGAGGAGACGAAGCGGCGCCGTCCGATTTGATCGGACGCGAGAAGAGGAAGGGGCGCGCGATCGAGCCGTCGATGATAGCGATCGGACGATCGCGAAGAAAAGGGCGCGGCGACGGATGCGGCCGGATGAAGATCCGACGGCGGAGAAGAAAGAGCGGCGCATGGCGAACGAGGACGCTTCGGATGAGGATCCAACGGCCGAGGTGAAGGGAGGCGCGAGGGGCCTACGGAGGCGGACGAGGCGGTCGCGAAATGGGCGGAGATGGAAGCGATGGGGGCGGCTAGGGTTTCGGCCCACGCACAGAAAAGAGATTTTAAAATCATTTTTGGATTTCAGAAATTCAAATAAATAAAAAGGCAATTTAGAAAATAGCAAATAGACTCCAAAAATTCTAGAAAAATTCACAGAAATTCCTTGAATTATTCTAGACTTAATAAAAATACTTTTAACTTTAAATTTTCTTTTTATTTTGCAAATAAATTAATTTTTAATTTCGGGAGAAAGGAAAATGAATTTCTAAAATCCAATAAATCCAAGGAAATTCTTAAAATAATAATTTTGATTTTAAATTCCAGAAAATTCAATTAAACCAACTTTAATTTAATTGAAGTTTGATTAACTCATATTAAACTGCAAATGGATTTTCTGAAATTTCAAAATTAAGCTTTGGGCAAATAGAAACAAATGGTTCTCTTTTAAAATTTTCAAAAACTCCGAAAAACGGGACGCTACAGATCCACAACTAGTTGTCCGTGTTCTCGCTTTCAATGAATGCGAATGTCACGAGAAGAACTTGATTGTTGTTGTCCATCGCTATTGCAGTCAGTACCTGGCCATTGTACTTTCCAGTCACGAATGTGTCATCTACGCACAAGATTAGATGGCAGTGCTGGAATGCATTGATGCATGGACCAAAAGTGAAAAATGCTAGCTTTTGTACCCTCTTATTGCCCCACTTCGGATGCATGAAATCTTGAATGTAGACATGAGTGCCGAGATTCCTGTCTTGTATGACTCGGAGTTGACCGGGGAGGTTGTGACAGGAGTCCTCGAACATACCAAACCTTGATTCCAATGCCTTCTGTTTTGCCCTCACGCCTTGGCATAACTAATTCTGTACTAGAATCTTGTTTCAACCATCCGAATGATGGACTATGGATCAAAATATATATTTTCCACGATCTAACCGTACATGATGTTCGCGATGAAGCCTGATGACAGATTTCTGTGGGACTGCACTACTCAACGACAACACATGTGTGAGGGACCATTATAGAGTATTTTCAGTAGGTGTCCCACTTAGGCTGATATGCGTCTACTCACCAAGGGCATCCCTCTATGCCGCATTTCACGTCATACCATCTTGGGTTAGACTTGATAACAGTGAATGTATGCTGCACCGACAAGGTGTAATACTCTAAATTTCGTTTTGAGCGGAATTTGTTCGGGAGAGAGAATTTTTCTAAAAATTCAAGTTTTTTGAAAAATTCGTGGACCCTGGACCTCCAGCCCAGGGTGGGGCAAACCCTAGCCGGCCAATGGCTGGCCAAGGATGGGGCAAGGAGGGGGGAGGCGCCTAGGCCCAAGGCCCATGCGCCCCACCTCCCCCTCCAACCCTAGCCAGCCCCCATCTCCCTTCTCCCTCCCCACTTTTCCCCCCTAGAGCCGCCACCCCCACACCCCAGATCGGCACCTCCCCTGCCCCTTGGTGCCGCCTCCTCCCCTTGGTGCTGGCCCCCGGTGATCACCGGCGCTGCCCCCAAGGTCCTCCCCGAAGCCGCCTCCTCCTGCCGTCTCCTCCGGCTGATTGTCTTCCCCGTTGTGGCCGGCCATTGAAGGGAGGAAGAAGAAGAAGAGGGGGAGTTCTTCTGGAGGCTAATCAATGTGTCCCTGCGGGTCTTCAAGGGTAACAAAGAGTCTAATTCATTGTTTGATATTGTTTGGAGGAAGAATTGATGATTTGGATTGAACCGACATGTTGTAATAGAAATTCCAGAAAGTGTTCAGATTGTTGCGTGTCCTGTTTCGACCTCTTAGAAGCCGATCTGGAGGTTCTACCCTCTTAGAAAATTGTAGCCACAGTTTTTAGCTTTCCATGGCCACCAAGATCATTAAATTCCGATCTATGGCTCAAAAGTTATGATAGATTCATTATTGATGTCCTGAGAAACCTAACGAGAATTGTCAGTTTAGTTGTTTAGGGTCAGATTTAAACTTGTGACCCAAAACGTTTTCTGTAGATAATTTTATTATCTTTTCATATTGATAAAGAACACTCAAATTGGACACATAGAGTAAAAGTTATGCTATATTCTTCGCTGTTGTTCTGATTGTCTGGACAAATGTATGTCATGCATTTTCAACTGTTGTTTAGTCAAATATTTTGCAAGAATTAGAAAATCTTGTCAACTAGAGTTTTGTAGGTTTTCTCGTTAAGTTTCTTTGGGCACTAGATTCATGTCATTCCGAGTTCCATATCATTAATTATGAATTTTTCGTGTCGTTGTCCAGAATTATTTTAGATGGGTGAATTGTATGTTTTCAGTTCGGGTTTATTCGTTGTATTGGGTAGTCAAGGGGGTATTGTAGATCACTGGTAGCATCGTCATACTATGTGTTCTTATTTTTGAATACACATTCGTGTAGGTGGCGAGGCGGCGAGTGTAGGAGCACCTTCGTTACCTCCTAGCACGTCACATCGCAGAAGGCAAGTACACTGTGTTATGCCATATTGAGTTATATTGAATGTTGTTGACGTGATGTGTTGTTATGATTCATGTTCATACTCCATGATAAATATTTCGTTCTTAAATTGATAATCCATGTGGATAAAAGTGGTGACATTCATTGCATGTGTTCATTCTATTCTTGTATTGTTCGTGTTCCGTCCACAGGAGTGGAATTGTTAAGACTCATCAATTCCAGTATAGGCACGTAAGACCCACCACTCCTATGTGGGTAATTTCGGACACCCGTATGAAACGTTCTTCATACGGTGATTAGATCCCCGGACTTTATTAAGTACGGGCTTAAGTGAGCACCGACGTGTGTATCACTCGCTATACCGGTATGAGCATGTGTGCAGTCTATTCCTTTCAATGCATCCATTCATTCCATATATACTCATAAGTGTTCAGACATAAGTTCATAATTCGTGTTCAGATTGACTTGTTCATAACCTGGTTTGTTCAATTGTTTACTGAACTTGCTGAGTTTCGACTCATTCTTGCTTTATTTATTTATTTAGGTGATAATTGATGACGACTTGTTGGGAGGGGGTAGACAAGCACTCTTCACTCAGTTCACTATAATTTACTTTCATTAGTAATGTTGATTTTGTCTTTCATTTGTTGACCGAGGAACTGTAATAAATAAATTTACTATTGCATGATATTTCACTTCGTGTTAGGTTTTCTTGTTAACTGATGCTAGTGGTTCATTTTAATTATTCCTTAATTATGTTTTGACGAATTCATCTTTTATTCCTGCCATGTTACTATTAAAGTTGGTCTCTATATGTACTTAAAGGAGTTTCAGTTTAAATTCTTCTGCAATTTGGTTGTTTGTTAGTTCTTTAGGTAGCATTTTGGCTTCCGAATAGCCAGGGTGTTACACAAGGCCCATAATTTGACCGCCTCCTGCACGACCTCCTTGCATTTATACATAGCTCCTTGCTTGACCTCGCTCTGCTCGTACTCCTATGACACATGGAAGCCTTCATTAACGATGAGGTTGTCAAACTGGTATGTGTTCCACTTGGATGGAACCGCTTGCTGTTCCACAATATTCTCGTCGTCGGATCCTTCATCTTCTGGTAATGCCATGTAGTCTTGGTCTTTCATATCCATCCTTTGGACTAGGGCTTCTAGTTCCTCACCCTCGCCAACAAGCCCACTAGCTTGCCTGATTGAAGGAGCTCCTTCCACAGGATCTTCATCGAAAGCATCAGCAACTCCAGGACCTTCGACTATTGTGTGTGTCGCGCTGTTGCTGGAGTCTCTGACTTCTTCTTCGGCATCACCACCCCCTTCTTGTTCAACCGTCGATGCAGGAGTGGGTTTGGCATATGCCTGGGCTAGAAGGACCAAATCCCACTGTTCCTCCCTCGCCCTGCATACATATGACTGTCATAACCAAATCCCACTGTTCCGCCGAGAGATTTAACTTGTAATGCTTAACCTTCCCAATGGTCCTACCATCACAAGAGAAATTTTCCGCTCTCCGTATATTGTGTACCTCCCAGGAGCGGTACACATAAACCTTCACAAACACCAAGCCATACACAAGTTATTACAGTATCGAATTCCTCATAGTTTACAACATAATAAACATACAAGGTTCAGATTGCATACATAGGGTCGTCTGGCCAAATAGCACAACAAAATATCGAGTTCGCAGCGGAAACACAAGCCATAAGATGGCAGCGAAAAAAATCCAACCGGGTGCCCTTACCCACAAGGCAACAGACCGGTAAACCACCGAACTAGTCGTCAGCGTCGTAGACAGTCTCACAATGGCCAACCCCTTCGGGGTCAACCTCTTGCAAAACCTAATCCAGTGTGTCCATAATCAAGGACGTGGCTATTCGAATATATTATACTCTACAGGGGTGTATAACTTTACCCACACACCAGACCGCTCCTTTGCCAAGATATTTAGTACACTTTCTAAGGTGTGTCGACAGAGCTAAGTCCTACAAGACGTTTTCCAATAAAATTTATTAGCAAAGAGCCACCATATGGGTGTGAAACCCTCCGTGAACCGTCCTTGTGTGTGCAGACAGGACTCCCACGGAGGACCCATACATTGTGTCAGAGTCACCGGTAAAGCCTCAGCAACTACTAATGCTCCTCAGGCAAGGGAACCTACCCAGATCCCACCCCGCACATGTCCCATTAACAACAGAATATTTTTCTCCCAAACAACTACCACCTACGGCTCAGAGTTAACACATAACAAAGTACTAAGTCAAGAGGGTTCTCATAATCCCCTCACGTGGATGCACACAATAATGCTTAGATCAGTGTGACACAAGATGTTCGGTCCTTGTTGACTTGAGCACATACTACATACCCGACAAACACACCGTACATACTATTTTTCCAAGTCCAAATCATTTTATTTTCAGTTTTAGTTTTCCAAACATGATATAATGACCATCGTTGAAACGATGATCCCCATTCTACTGAAACTAAGTATTGCTCAGCAACACCGACTCGCATACAGTATATATGACCATAACACATCCACCGAGCTCTAATTCATCAGTGGGAATATTAACCTAGGCTCAAGGTAAAGGGACGGACATTTACCTATAGCTCATGCAACTACTAGGATTAACTACCTCTAACGAGAAATTAATCATCAAAATAGAACATGCATACATACAGTTGCAAACAAGATAGTTTTTATTGAACATAATAAAATCAATATGATCAATGGGGGGTTGCTTGCCTTTGATAGAGATAGTCCAGGTGCTGCTGAGGATCACTGTCGTATGCACTCGAATCTCCAAAATCTATCGAACGAACGAGAAGAACGAATAATGCCGAAAATAACCCAAAATTCAAATTCATCCAAAATACATGAAAATTACATAGAAGGTATAGTATTATTTTATATGAGTTTAGCAAGAACAATCAATTAAAAATGAGTTCATATGTGAGAGTTATGCTCTAAACATTTTTTGCTAAGAGAGAATATGTTGAGAAAATAGCATTTAGTTATTCTAGCCGAAATTAATTCTTTTGATGAAAATTTTTAGGATAGTGGTGGAAACAAATATGGCATGGTCTGGCATAGAATAAAATTTTATGAATAAAATAATTGGATCCATCTCTTTTGGAGTTCATATGAATTTTCAAAGTTAGATGAATTTTTAGGGCAAAAATAATTTTTTTTGAATTTAATTCTAATATCAAAATTTTATATGATAACAGCATGTTTCAAACCTATTCCAAGTTAAATTAAAATAAAAAAAGAAACCAACAAAATTGATTTCACTCAATTTGGAGTTGATTTGAAATAGTTATGTTTTTTTGAAGTTATTTGAATTTACAATGCAAAATTAATTCATTTAAGAATTTTTAAATGTATTAAATACTTTTAAAACTCAGCGTGAGCTAGCCACAGTCACTGACTGGTGGGACCCGTGCCTATTTTCTATTCTTTTTTTATTTATTTCTGATTGAGGAATGTACTAGAGCATGACAAGTTGGCCATTGACTATTTTTTCAGTTAAATTTCTAAAGGAAAAAAACTTACTCACATGCGGGTCCTACGTGTCATAGACTAGGTTCACAAAAATAGTGTCTGGACCAGAGGTCCATACCTACATTGTCGGTCCACCAGAGCAGGTTACTATTCATAAAAGCAATTGGGCCCACATGACATAGACTATAGTTTAAATCCTGGCTTTAACTATTCCTTAATAAATAATCCTTGGCCAACACGTCATTCAAATGTTACCTATTTAGCTCAGTCCTAATTACTCTTATGCACTAGCCCTAAGGACAATGATTCGGCCTTTTAATTATCTCTACAGTACAGGTCTCTACTTCGGACAGAACAGAGCAACGGGAAAGGCTGTCGGGTGAGGCTCGTCGCCGGCAGGAGAGTTCACAGCGGTGGCTGGAGAGGAGAAAATTGGAATTAGGGTGGCTTGGGGGTCCTAGGAGTGGTGGTGGCGTGGCCAGAGATGGACGATGGCGGCCAGGCGACAACAAGAGGTGGTGGCGTGGAGGGGAAAGGGTGTGATGGTGCTCGGATGGGCTAGGGGCTATGATAGCGAGAGCATGGGCACTGGTGGGGTGTGGAAATTTACCCAAGTGGTCGGTGAGGACCAAGGATACTGGAGGTGGGCTGGCAAAGCGAACCGACAGTGGCGTGGGTAGGCTGTTGGTGGCGGCGACCTGCGGGGGGGGAGTTAGAGGTAGGGGAGGTAAAGGGAGGTTTAGGGATACTCAATGAGAGAGGAATCGAGCGGGGGCTCACTGGAGGAGGCGCGACAAAGGTGGTGGCGGAATTGACAAGAACTGGAGAAGATGGCGAGTGCGTGGTGCTCCGGTGGCGGAATCCCCGAATTGATGGAGGAGAATTTCTCCTTGAGGGGTAGCACGCGCCGTGACGCAGTTGTGGATGGCCGAAGTTCACTGCAGTGGCGGGAACGGTGAGCAGCAGTTTGGGCGGTCGAAGCAAAGTTGCGCTCCCTTGCTCTAATGGCGCTCGGTTCGGTGGAAGAAGGAAGCAAGATGGAGGAGAAGGACCGGGAAGGAGTTGGCAAGGAGAAAAGAGGTTAGGGAGCTCCTGGGGCTTCTTTTATGGGCCATGGGTGTAGAGTGCAAGAGGGAGAGCGGCGGCCTGGGCTTCGATGCTCTTGGGGGCGCTGACGGGATGAGTGATGCTGAGCGGTGAAGGAGGTGACCAAAGCGAAGCAGTTAAGGCAGGGGGAAACCACCGACGGCTCAGCAAAACCGGGGGTGAGGCGATGCATTGGCGTGGAATTCACAGGCGAAGCAAGCCATGGCTGCACGGGCGAGCTGGCGCTGGGGTGTTAGCCGCGTGGAGGAGAAGACCTGACGGTGGGGCCAGGTGGTAAGTGAGAGGAGGTAAGTTAGGGTGGTTAGGATTTTTCACAAAATGGCTTAGACAGTTTAGGGATTTTTAGACATAGCTTCCTACATTCAAAAATCATGAAAATTTTAAGGTAGTCTGAGGACATAGTGAATACTATTGCCTAATTTTTCTAGAGTTTTTCTTGTAATACATTTTTATCTAGATTTATTTTATTTTTCTGTTTTTCTTTGATTTTTGATTCTCTACTTTGTCCAGCTGTTAAAATAGCAAATTGATTCTAAAAAATGTGAAATTTGGTAGGTGAGTTTCTAAGGTGCTTCAGAACCTAGGAAAAACATTTTCAAGTACTGTTCATATGATTTATTTGTATTTTAAAATCAAATTCAAATTTGAACATGTAAATTAAATAGAGAACCAAAAAAACTCCAAAAATTCTAGAAAAATTCAAATAAGCATAACAAAGAAGATATAACCCAATGAAAATATTCTCAGCTATGGGTCCTACTATATTTTCAAAATAAAAATTAGTTTGTTTTTTTGAGCTAAAGAAAGTATATTTTCAAGTTCGAATTTGAGAATTCTTTTGAAATTACCTCAAGCATTCTAGGAGCCTTTGAGGTTTTACAGTTTTTTAAGTTGAATTCCAAAATAAATATTTTCACACTTGGAATATTTTTAGTTTTTCCCCAAATGCCATTTGAGCTTTTGAATATGAGGAGTATTAGGTTTCTAGGTTTTAAACTCTAGTCTTCGAAAATCAAAGTATTTTGAACATATGGTTTACACTCCACTTTGAACTAAGTTTCAAGATCTTGACAAAGTTGTATTTTATTTAAGAAAATTCATTTCTAGGATTTGGAATACCAGGTTTCAACCTATTTGCTTTGCAACAAAAAGTTTTAAAAAGTCTAAAATTTCACAAATGCACTTTAGATACTTAACTACTCCAACTTAGGGATCTTCGGCTATTACAAATGTGTAGAACAACCACCACATCATAGCGCTCCATGTACGTTGATCTGGTCTTGTTAGGGTCACGGTCACCTATTGGAAACAATGCAAATCAATCCCCTCGGGGTCCTCAAGAATAGTCCACTCACCGTAGTAAATTTTGAAATTGGTGGCGTCCGACATATTTGACATACTGTAACATAAACAAGATTTTCACGATTAACCACATATCTAAAACTAAACTATCCACCGAAAAGGATTGTGTACAACATACTACACTACATAACCGTACATCTAAAACTATGTAATCTATTTGGTTAAACAAATTACCTAATGGGTGGACGGCCAGACGGGCAACGTTTCGCTAGTTTCTCTCCTCCCCTCTACTCCTCTTTGTTCCTCTCCTTTCCCTCCCCTCTTTCTCTTTTTTCTGAATAAAAGTGAGTTATGTCATAATTTTGGGGTCTTTTATAGGGTAGATTGTGCCGCCATTTAGAAAGATGACATGGACTTGCGGGATCCCTGCCGCCATTTCAAATGGTAGTTTTACAAAAAAAAAATATTAAAAAATTTAGGAGCTTGTGGGATCCCTATCGCCAGTTGAAATGGCGACAGAGACATGTCGCCATTTGGAGTGGCAATAGGTCCATGTTGCCATTTCAACTGGCGACAGTGACCTCTCTGCACTATTCACATCCCTCTCGCCATTCTCTAAGCTACTATCGCCATTTGAAGTGGCCACAAGATCATTTCGCCACTTGAAATGGCGACAGTAGCCTAGTTTTGTTATTAAAAAATTGACTATTTATTTTAAAATAATATTATTTCAAAAAAAATCGTTGAAAGTCCCTCCTTCCAGCTCTAAAAGCTTGAGAAGCTAGGTTGCTCTAATCTAGTCATGGCCAAACGGGCGGCCCGGCACGGGCCGATTAGGAACAGCTCGATAAGACCTGATTGCTAATAGGGTCGTGTCGTTCTGTGCTGACCCATGGACCGGGGTGCTAACCCAGGCACGGCACGCTGGTGCCTCAGGCCGGCCCGACCACGGTTGGCCCGATGAGTTGTGGCCGACCCGTGCAGCCAGTTTTGACCCGAAATTTTTAAAAATAAAATCTTTTCTTTTCTCCTTTATTTTCTTTATTTTTCCCTTTTCTCCTTTATTTTATTTATTTTTCCCCCTCTCCTTTTTTCTCTCTAACCGCACGGGCACGGCTCTGGATCCTTCCTAGTTCCCCCTTTCTTCCTTCTTTCTGTTCACATTCCCTCCTCCCTTCATCTTCTTACTCCGGTCAGGCCGGCCGGCTCCACCGCCATTGTAGCCCCGCCGCACACCTGCCTCGACCGCTGTCGCACGCTCTTGAGTCGTGTTGCTCCTCCGCATCTCCGATCGTCGCCTCCGCCTCTCCGATCATCGCCTCCGCCGCGTCCGGCTGTCTTGCCGCCGCCTCCTCCTCCTCCACACGCATCGGTCGTGCCCTGCTGCCTCCGTGCCGCATCACACCCCGCCTCCTCCGTGCCGCGTCACACCCCGCCTCCTCCTCCCCTCCGCACTTGAGATGACCTCCTCCTCCCTTCCGCGCCCAAGCCCAACCTCCTCCTCCCCTTCACACCCAAGCCGGCCTCCTCCTCCTTGCGTTGCGCTGGCCTCGTCGCGGTTGCTGCCCCCATCGTGTCGGCCCCCATGCATGTCCCATCGTGGTCGGGCGCGGACCCAAGCACGACCCAAGCTTTCGTGCGGTGCCAGCCCATGAACAGTACAGGTCGTGCCAGCCCGGTCCATAAACAGTACGGTTCGTGCCATGCTGGCCCATCGTGGTGGGGGCGCGGACCCAAGCACGACCCAAGCTTTCGTGCAGTGTCGACCCATGAACAGTACGGGTCGTGCCAGTCTAGTCCATAAATAGTACAGATCGTACTATGCTTAAATTTGACCAACAGTACCGTGCTTTGAACCAGCCGGGCTGGCATGACCTATCTGGTCATGTCTACTCTAATCTTCTTATACAAATACACGTTTAACTTCTCTGGCTCCGGCTTCAAAATGTTGTGGAGCCCGGAGCGCTTGGCCTCCTGGTCCTGGAGAGAAGATAGGAGTCGGAGCTCGGCAAACCGGAGCGGACCTTGTTAGATTGATCTCGGCTAACTGCCGAGACCGATTCTCACGGGGCAAAGCCCACCAACGCATACGATCGGGGCGGTTCCAATCGCTTTTGGTTACGGTCGGTCTCCTCTAGCGCTACATAAATTAGAGGGATATGGCTGAGTTTTGGTTTAAGGATTCAAAACTCAAGAACGTCCCATACACACGCCCGATCGGTAACGAAGCGCTGAGGAGAACGAAGGCCACAACTACGACACCACTGGACCGGACCGACGGCCACTGGATCGACCGACGGCCACTGGATCATCGCCGCTACTTTGACTCCGCGACTCAGGCCGAAGTCACGGCGCTCAGATCTGCGCCGACCTCAACCGACTCTCAAACAATCACGATGGCATCCTCATCTAATGGTATGTTAATGATTCCGCACTAAAGTTTATTAGGTGTTCTCTAATTGATCTAGGGTTCATGTTAGTTGTTATGCAAACATTGGTATCAGAGCTAGCCCTAGACTCATAGTGAACCCGATAATGTACCAAATCAGCCTCAGCCGATTTGGCCTCGCCCGGATCTGATTCTATTGGCTCGGCTTAGCACTTAGAAGGAGGGGATTTGAAACTCTTAAGCGAAAACCCTAATGTGACCCAGAAAATCCCCAAATCCGAAACCCCAAATCGGAACCCTAAGACCATCATATCTGGAAGCAAAAGGAGCGGCGGATACTTACGTTTTTCCTTGAAGATCTAGAGCCGTCGCTCGGTTTTAGCATCGCCGTAGCTCCGATCGGCGGCGTATGCGACCTTGGTCGCACGCTGCCGCGCCGAAGAGAGCTAAGGGGGTGCCTGCGCCACCTCATGATGCCGCGCCGAATCCACCCCAGCGGTCGCTCCGGCCTTCTTCTCCAGCAGCGTCGCCGACGGAGTCGCCGCTGCGGCGCTATCGCTCGTGCGCCGAGCGGAGTTTTCGGGGGAGCGGACGAAGTGGCTTTAGGGTTAGGGTTTTTCGCGTTCGGCCGTTTTTTATACGTCGCGATTTTGTCTCTCGGCCGTTCGATCACATCCGACGGCTCGCGTCCGATCGGAGCTGACGCAGTGACGACGCGCAAATGATCTCAGCCGCTCATTTTGATCCAACGGCCACCGAACGCCGAAACGATTTTTTTGTTTATGGGCCGTGTGCGGGCGCGGGCCGAGCCCACGGATGAACAGTGACATTTTTTTTTTACAAAATGTTTTTTCTGATTAAGTTTTTGTTTACTGTTTATTTCTCAACTATATGTGATGCTGCAATAATGCTTTTCATTTTGTAATGTGTTTTTATGATTAATGTTTTATTATTATTTATTTTTGTACACTGTTTTAATTAATGATAATTCCTCATGTTTCGGTATAAATTCGGTCTCTGATTAAAATTGAACCAACGAGATATTTTAATTGGAGAATTTTATGATTTATTTTGGCATTATGTATACACATGATTACATACTGACCAACGTTGTTTGTAGTCATGTGTCGCCACATTAATTGTTATAGTTCCTTTTATTTCTGCCCAACGGTGATATAAACTAGAACTGTAATTTTTGCATGTTATTAATCAGACCAACGTAGGGTTAATTGCATGCAATACTTTTATGTCATTTCTAATTTTTCCCCTGCATTTTAATGTTCAGCAATGAATGCTTCAAATGTTGCTGCTACAATTGACAACATTGAGCAGCTTACGGGGAGCAACTTCCCCGCTTGGAAAGAAAGAATTTCAGTTGTCCTTGGAGTATTAGACCTTGATTATGCATTAAGGGTGTCTGCTCCCGTTTCTCCCACCATTGGTGAGGACGATTACGATGAGAAAAAGAAAATATATGATAATAATGCTGAAAAATGGGAGCGGTCTAACCGTCTATCACTAATGATTATGAAGACTTCTATCTCAGTCGGAATCAGGGGAGCAATCCCAGATTCTGAAAATGCTAAGGAGTATCTGGTTTCAGTAGAGGAGAAATTCAAAGGCTCCACTAAGGTTTATGCCAGTACATTAATCCAGAGGCTTCTATCCACTAAGTATGACGGGTCCAGCAATATAAGAGAGCACATCATGATGATGACTGATATGGCTGGAAAACTCAAGGGCATGGACATGGAAATATCTGATGGTTTCCTAGTTCACTTCATAATGACTTCTCTTCCTTATGAATACACTGCTTTTAAGATAAACTATAATACTCAGAAAGATAAATGGAGCATGAGCGATCTTATCGCCATGTGTGTCCAGGAGGAAGAAAGGATTAGGGCCGAAAAGAAAGATTTTGTGAATCAAGTTGGCGGTCCTAGCAAAAGGAAGTTCTCAGGGGACTTCAAATCCAAGAAAATGTTGCACTACTCTCCTAATTCAGATAAATCAGGGTCTAAGGTGCAAAATACACCTAAGCCCAATGTTGCTTCTGCTAAAGCACCAAGTGGGAATGCATGTCACTTAGCAAGGAGCCGGACATTTCGGAAGGATTGTGTTGGTTTCCTAAAGTGGCTCGCCAAGAAGGGTAATGATTCTATAACGTTTGTTGATGAAACCCTTTATACTAATTTTCCCTTAAATCTTGGTGGATTGACTCGGGTGCAACTGCACGTTACCAACTCTTTACAGGGATTCCATACCGTGAGAACACTAAGAAAGGGGGAGCGAAGTCTTAGAGTCGCGGATGGAAAAGAAGCCGAAGTGGAATCAGTTGGTTCTGTTTCCTTAGTTTTAGATAGCGGCTTCACACTTCGTCTTAATAATGTAGTTTTTGTTCCTTCCATTAGGAGGAATTTAATTTGATATCTTTATTGGACGATGATGGATTCAAATGTAATTTTGGTAACAATAAGTGTGTTATCACAATTAATTCAAATAATGTTGGTCTTGCTGTTAGACAAGACAAGCTTTATATGCTTTCCCTTAATGAATCACCGATATCTTTGAATGTGTGTGATACTATGCTTAAAAAGAATAATGAGACTTCTTGGCTCGTGGCCTTGCTGTTTAGACCACATTTGAAGGGGAGAATGGAGCGTCTCATTAAGGAAGAGATTCTCCAACCATTAGATTTCTCGACTCGGACCAACGCATTGATTGCATTAAAGGAAAATATGTAAAGAAAATAAAGAAGGGAGCAACTCATGACTCGGGACTATTAGAGTTAATTCATGCGATATTTGTGGTCCTTTTCCTGTGACATCAGTGGATGGTTTTGATTCTTTCATTACATTCACTGATGATTTCTCCCGTTATGGTTATATTTTTCCCATTAAGAACCGATCCGAGTCACTTGATAAATTTAAGATATTTAAGGCTGAAGTTGAAAATCAGCACAACCTAAGAATCAAAGTGGTAAGATCGGACCGTGGGGGAGAATATTATGGGAGACATGCCCTTATGGCCAAATTCACGCCCTTTCGCTAAGTTCCTTCAGGAAAATGGCATTGTTGCCCAATATTCTACACCAGGTGAACCTCAGCAAAATGGGGTAGCTGAGAGACGCAACCGTACACTTATGGATATGGTACGGAGCATGCTTAGCTACTCTAGTTTATCACCTAGTTTATGGATGGAGGCACTAAAGACAGCAGCACATATTCTTAATAGGGTTCCCAGTAAATCAGTACCTAAGACACCTTATGAATTATGGATTGGGAGAAAACCGAGTTTGAAATATTTAAGAGTATGGGGTTGTTGTTCTGAAGCTAAGATATTTAATCCACATATTGGAAAATTGGATCCTAAGACAATAAGTTGCCATTTTATAGGGTACCCTGAAAGATCTAAAGGGTATTGGTTTTATTGTCCTGATAGAACAACTAAGTTTGTAGAAACAAAGCATGATGTGTTCTTAGAAAATAATGAGGACCTGGAGCCTAGGAAAATAGATCTTGAAGAGAAGCGGGTTTACGTTCCTTCACCGCTTATCCCAGAGATTTTTATTCCTACACTTCAGGTGGTTGCACCTCCATGCCAAATCTTCGTTGATGCACCCACCGTTGAGGTCTCTGAAATTCCTAATGTTATACCTAATGATGAGCCTCGGCGGTCTCCTCGCCTCGTGACCTCTTGCAATAGTTGCTAAACCTATTAGAAGATCACAATGGAGAGAAGATCGCCATCCCAAATGATTATGTTGTTTACATGAATGAGGATATTAATGATATAGGAAGGTAGATGATCCCACCTCTTATAAGGAGGCAATGATGAGTGAACATTGTCCTAAATGGCTTGATGCCATGAAGGATGAACTAAAGTCTATGAGCACTAATGATGTATGGGACTTAGTAGAAATTCCTGATGGAGTCAAAACAGTGGGCTGTAAATGGGTCTACAAAACCAAGCATGACTCTAAAGGAAATATCGAAGGTTCAAAGCAAGGCTCGTAGCAAAGGCTTCTCACAAAGAGAGGGATTGATTATAATGACATTTTTCTCTGTCTCAACTAAGGATTCGTTCGAATCGTTATGGCACTTGTAGCTCATTATGATTTAGAGCTACATCAGATGGATGTTAAGACGGCATTCCTTAATGGCGATTTGCAAGAAAATGTTTACATGACTCAACCGGAAGGTTTTGTCGTGGAAGGCAAGGAGCATATGGGATGTCGACTTAAGAAATCTATTTATGGCTTAAAACAAGCATCGAGGCAGTGGTACCTCAAATTTGATAAAGTTATAAGGAATTTTGGATTTAAGGAAAATGAAGTTGATAACTGCATATATGTTAAGTTCAAGGGGAGTAAATTCACCATCTTAGTACTTTATGTGGATGATATCTTATTGGCTAGCAGCGATAAGGATATGTTGTTTGAAACCAAGAGATTTCTCTCATCCAATTTTGATATGAAGGATCTCGGTGATGCCTCTTACGTTCTTGGCATTGAAATTCACCGGGACAGGTCCAAAGGAGTATTAAGTTTATCTCAAAAAGCATAAATTGACATAGTACTAAAGAGATACAATATGCATAAATGCTCGCTCACCGCTCCTATCGTTAAGGCGATAAGTTTGGGACATTTCAATGCCCAAGGAACCAATATGCCCGATCGATGAAGACGGTTCCTTACGCTTGGTGTCGGAAGCATTATGTATGCTCAAGTAAGCTGCATACGACTTAGCTTTTGTAACCTAATGCTTGGCGATATCACCAAATCGAGGATCGGACCACTTTGGAAGGCCATTAAGAAAGTCTTGCGTTATATGCAAGCTACTAAGCATCTCATGCTCACATATAAGCATACCGATAACCTTGAAGTTGTTGGTTATTGATTGATTTTGCGGGATGTGTTGATACTAAGAAATCCACGTCAGTTATATCTTCACACTCATTGGAGGAGCTATCTCGTGGAAAAGCTCCAAACAAACCCTACGGCATCTTCAACGATGCAAGTGAGTTTGTGGCATGTTATGAGGCTACAAGGCGGTGTATGGCTTAAGAACTTTATTAAGGCCTTAGAGTGGTTGATGACATTTCTAAGCCACTCACCTTATCTTCGCGATAGCGAACACGCATCTTTTTATGCGAGTAACAACAAGTCAAGTGGTCTTTGCCAAACACATTGACATTAAGTATCATGTTGTGAAAGATAGAATCCAGATCAAACCATTAGTATCAAGCATATTAGTACTAAGTCAATGCTTGCGAATCCGCTTACCAAAGGCTTACCACCCAATATATTTCGTGATCATGTTGGCATGGGTTTATTGGAAAGCCTCGATTACGGATAAAGGACCTTAAAACGAACCAACTCCCATTAAGTATTATGAATATCCATTTTTAAATGTAATAGTACACTATAGGTACCGAGGTTGTATGGCACTTCATTGGCCATGCCACACATTACCTTGGTATCTTTGTTTTCATTTGAGGATGGACTTATGTTGTTAGCCTTACGATCAAAGGGGAGAATGTTAGATTGATCTCGGCTAACTGCCGAGACCGATTCTCACGGGGCAAAGCCCACCAACGCATACGATCGGGCGGTTCCAATCGCTTGGTTCGGTCCCGTCTCCTCTAACGCTACATAAATCATAGGGATATGGCTGAGTTTTGGTTTAAGGATTCAAAACTCAAGAACGTCCCATACACACGCCCGATCGATAACGAAGCGCTAAGGAGAACGAAGGCCACAACTACGACACCACTGGACCGGACCGACGGCCACTGGATCGACCGACGGCCACTGGATCATCGCCGCTACTTCGACTCCGCGACTCAGGCCGAAGTCACGGCGCTCAGATCTGCGCCGACCTCAACCGACTCTTAAACAATCACGATGGTATCCTCATCTAATGGTATGTTAATGATTCCGCACTAAAGTTTATTAGGTGTTCTCTAATTGATCTAGAGTTCATGTTAGTTGTTATGCAAACACACCTATCCAGCTGGGATAACTGGAGAAGTGTCTAGTAATCTCCACTCTCCACTCTCCACTCTCCACCGACCCCGAGGGCGTCCGTTCGCCTAACCACCAAGCCGCTAAGCATCCAAAACAAAACACCTGCGGCGATCGGAGTGAGCGCAAATGCCGACGCCGCCGGCGAGGGGGACGACAGCGTTGGACGCGTCAGGCGAGCTGCAGTGCGTGGGGCGGCTAGAGATCGCCGCGCCGCCGCCGGCGCGCTACCTCCGCGTGGGCTCCCTACCCGTCCCCACCGACTCCCCCGCCTCCCTCCCTGCCCTCCTCCCCTCCGCATCCCCGTAAGCTCTCTCCCCCACCCCTCGCTTCTGAGCGCGTGCTTATGATGTGACGTGTGTCTAGGCGTCTAGCTAATGCTTGTGGGATTTGTTGGGTTCTGATGTGGTTCCTGATCGACTCAGTCCCAGGGAGGTGGTATGTTCCGAATCACGAGCGGTTGTTGCTTAGGGTTTTATCGTTTGGATGTATTGCTAGGATTTTAAGGTTTGGGGTGGGGAATTTAGCTAGAATGCGATGGGAGTGAGCGCTCTCTGCGTGGTGGTTGCGGAATTAGAATTATTTGTGATTGTGATTGTGATTGGTTAGGGAGGACCGAGGAGAGGAAGTAGAGAGTTGAGCTGAGTGCTGGAGATAAGGTGTCCGTCCCCCCCCGCGTCCGCTCCCGGGCTTTATCTTTTGTACAGTAATGACTAACAAGTACGTAGTCACAATCATGTTGAGATATCTATGGTACTATACAAAGAATCAGTTTTGATTTTTTTGGATTAACCATCTCCTTTTGGTTTTCCTGCCTAAAATAATCTATGATTAATATCCACCGTTGCTTTGTTATCCCATGCTTACATCTAGCCTCCATCAAACCATAATTCACATAATCGTATGGCCAAGACAAGCTGGATTTGCTCCCCACTCCCGAGGAACGAAGAAAAAAATAACCAATTGTAACAGCTTCCAATGGCAAGAAACATAACTAGAAAAATCCGGAACCTTCACATTTCCATGCTCCATTGCGCAGGTGACTAAGCACCTGTGAAACAAGGATACTATTGAAACAAAATGTTCCTTTGGCTAGCTGGCGACAAAGAAAATTATCCTTTCGTATGTGAACTCGGAAAGTATAATTAATCCCTTTAAAGTACAACGGTGGATACATGCGCACATACATCGACACACAAATGCACCCACTTCCACTTGTATAAGTATAAAATTAAAGAGGTGAATCTATTATATATGACTTGTAATGGTATTCTTTGCATATTTTCATACACAGTTAACTTGTATATGTTGGTCTTTAGGCCCATTGGAATAGATAAGGGGTTATTCCAACATAGTATCAGAGTATTAGAAACCCTAACTCTAGATCCCACTTGACCTCCTTCGCCGCCGCCACGCAGCCTCGAGTCCCCGCTGCGCTCTGCCTCACATGGGCCCTTCTTTGTCGTGCGCCGCCCGGAGCTCCCACCGCCGGATCCCGCCGCTCGCAGCCGGATCCGCACCTCCCCGAGTTGGATACCACCACCCCGTCGCCCCTCGCGCGCCCCTGAGCCATACCTCCTATGTTTTCTCGAGGCGCGCACCGCCTCCGTCGGCCTCCGCTTACCTGGCGCCACGCCGATCATCGACGTCGAAGCGAGCACCACTGCGCAGCGCTCTCGCCGCCTGAGCCCTTGTTTCTCCCGACGCGACGACGCCCAAGGCTCCCGAGCGCACTCGCAGCCGCTGCCGCTGGCTATGCCGCCAAATCTCGCCAAAGCTTCCTTTTCTCTCACAGGCCGAGCGGCTGGGTCGCGAGGTGCTCGGATCCGACACCTCAACTTCGCCTCAATGCCGCTTACTCAGGCCGACGCCCGGACACCTAGCCTCTGGCTGCAGCCAGAGCTCGTGCTCCTGGGCCCCTGGCCCCCGGGTTTGCCTCAGGCCGCCGTCAACTCCCATTGCGCAGGTGACTAAGCACCTGTGAAACAAGGATACTATTGAAACAAAATGTTCCTTTGGCTAGCTGGCGACAAAGAAAATTATCCTTTCGTATGTGAACTCAGAAAGTATAATTAATCCCTTTAAAGTACAACTGGGATACATGCGCACATACATCGACACACAAATGCACCCACTTCCACTTGTATAAGTATAAAATTAAAGAGGTGAATCTATTATATATGACTTGTAATGGTATTCTTTGCATATTTTCATACACAGTTAACTTGTATATGTTGGTCTTTAGGCCCATTGGAATAGATAAGGGGTTATTCCAACATAGTATCAGAGTATTAGAAACCCTAACTCTAGATCCCACTTGACTTCCTTCGCCGTCCGCCACGCAGCCTCGAGTCCCGCCGCGCTCTCGCCTCACATGGGCCCTTCTTTGTCGTGGCGCGCCGGAGCTTCCATCACGGATCCCGCCGCTCGCAGCCGGATCCGCACCTCCCCGAGTTGGATACCACCACCCCGTCGCCCCTCGCGCCCCCCTGAGCCATACCTCCTATGTTTTCTCGAGGCGCGCCATCATCCGCTTCGGCCTCGCCTCTACTCGGCGCCACGCCGATCATCGACGCCGGCGAAGCGCCATCAAGGCAGCGCTTCCGCCGCTGAGCCCTTGTTTCTCCCGATGCGACGACGCCTAAGGCTCCGAGCGCACTCGCATTGCTGCGTCGGCGCTTACCGCCAAATCTCGCCAAAGCTTCCTTTTCTCTCACAGGCCGAGCGGTGGGGTCGGGCGATGTTCGGATCCGACACCTCAACTTCGCCTCAATGCCGCTTACTCACCCGACGCCAGACACCTAGCCTCTGGCCGCAGCCTGAGCTCGTGCTCTGGGCCCCGCCCCGGGTTTGCCTCGGTAGCCGTCAACTCCCATTGCGCAGTGACTAAGCACTGTGAAACAAGGATACTATTGAAACAAAATGTTCCTTTGGCTAGCTGGCGACAAAGAAAATTATCCTTTCGTATGTGAACTCGGAAAGTATAATTAATCCCTTTAAAGTACAACGGTGGATACATGCGCACATACATCGACACACAAATGCACCCACTTCCACTTGTATAAGTATAAAATTAAAGAGGTGAATCTATTATATATGACTTGTAATGGTATTCTTTGCATATTTTCATACACAGTTAACTTGTATATGTTGGTCTTTAGGCCCATTGAATAGATAAGGGTTATTCCAACATAGTATCGTAGTATTAGAAACCCTAACTCTAGATCCCACTTGACTTCCTTCGCCGTCGTCGTCACGCAGCCCGAGTCCTGCCGCCTGCGCTCTCTGCCTCACATGGGCCCTTCTTTGTCGTGCGCCGCCCGGAGCTCCCACCGCCGGATCCCGCCGCTCGCAGCCGGATCCGCACCTCCCCGAGTTGGATACCACCACCCCGTCGCCTCGCGCCCCGAGCCATACCTCCTATGTTTTCGAGGCCGCCACCGCCTCCGCGGCCCCCGCTCTACCCGGCGCCACGCCGATCATCGACGCCGGCGAGCACCATCGCGCAGCCTCGCCGCCGAGCCCTTGTTTCTCCCGACGCGACGACGCCTAAGGCTCCCGAGCGCGCCTCGCCTGCTGCCGCCGCGGCGCTACGCGCAAATCTCGCCAAAGCTTCCCTTTTCTCTCGCTGCGGCCGAGCGGCTGGGTCGATTATGCTCGGATCCGACACCTCAACTTCGCCTCAATGCCGCTTACTCGACCCGACGCCAGACACCTAGCCTCAGTCAGCCTGTAGCTCGTGCTCTCGGGCCCTCGCCCCGGGTTTGCCTCGGTAGCCGTCAACTCCCATTGCGCAGTGACTAAGCACCAGAAACAAGGATACTATTGAAACAAAATGTTCCTTTGGCTAGTGGCGACAAAGAAAATTATCCTTTCGTATGTGAACTCCTGAAAGTATAATTAATCCCTTTAAAGTACAACTGGATACATGCGCATACATCGACACACAAATGCACCCACTTCCACTTGTATAAGTATAAAATTAAAGAGGTGAATCTATTATATATGACTTGTAATGGTATTCTTTGCATATTTTCATACACAGTTAACTTGTATATGTTGGTCTTTAGGCCCATTGGAATAGATAAGGGGTTATTCCAACATAGTATCAGAGTATTAGAAACCCTAACTCTAGATCCCACTTGACTTCCTTCGCCGTCGTCGTCACGCAGCCCGAGTCCTGCCGCTCAAGCCTCGCCTCACATGGGCCCTTCTTTGTCGTGCGCCGCCCGGAGCTCCCACCGCCGGATCCCGCCGCTCGCAGCCGGATCCGCACCTCCCCGAGTTGGATACCACCACCCCGTCGCCCCTCGCGCGCCCCTGAGCCATACCTCCTATGTTTTCTCGAGGCCGCGCCACCGCTCCGTCGCCCGCTTTACACTACGGCGCCACGCCGATCATCGACGCCGGCGAAGCGCCATCGCCGCTGCCATGCCTCGCCACCGAGCCCTTGTTTCTCCCGACGCGACGACGCCTAAGGCTCCCGAAGCGCACTCGCATTGCCGCTGCCGCTGTAACTATTACCAAATCTCGCCAAAGCTTCCTTTTCTCTCTCACAGGCCGAGCGGCTGGTCGGCGAGGCTCGGATCCGACACCTCAACTTCGCCTCAATGCCGCTTTACTCGACCCGACGCCAGACACCTAGCCTCCGTCGCAGCCAGAGCTCGTGCTCCTGGGCCCCTGGCCCCCGGGTTTGCCTCAGGCCGCCGTCAACTCCCATTGCGCAGGTGACTAAGCACCTGTGAAACAAGGATACTATTGAAACAAAATGTTCCTTTGGCTAGTCAAGACAAAGAAAATTATCCTTTCGTATGTGAACTCTGAAAGTATAATTAATCCCTTTAAAGTACAACGGTGGATACATGCGCACATACATCGACACACAAATGCACCCACTTCCACTTGTATAAGTATAAAATTAAAGAGGTGAATCTATTATATATGACTTGTAATGGTATTCTTTGCATATTTTCATACACAGTTAACTTGTATATGTTGGTCTTTAGGCCCATTGAATAGATAAGGGTTATTCCAACATAGTATCGAGTATTAGAAACCCTAACTCTAGATCCCACTTGACCTCCTTCGCCGCCGTCACGCAGCCTCGAGTCCCGCTGCCGCGCTCTCGCCTCACATGGGCCCTTCTTTGTCGTGGCGCGCCGGAGCTCCATCACCGGATCCCGCTCGCCGCAATGGATCCGCACCTCCCGAGTTGGATACCACCACCCGTCGCCTCGCGCGCGTGAGCCATACCTCCTATGTTTTCGAGGCGCGCCACCGCCTCCGTTTACCGCTTCTACTCGGGCGCCACGCCGATCATCGACGCCGGCGAAGCGCCATCAGCGCGGCTTCTCGCCGCCTGAGCCCTTGTTTCTCCCGACGCGACGACGCCCAAGGCTCCCGAGCGCACCTCGCGCTGCTGCCGTCAGCGCTTGCGCCGCCAAATCTCGCCAAAGCTTCCCTTTTCTCTCTCAGGGCGAGCGGCTGGGTCGATTATGCTCGGATCCGACACCTCAACTTCGTCTCAATGCCGCTTCTACTCCGACCCGACGCCCAGGACACCTAGCCTCTGGCTGCAGCCAGAGCTCGTGCTCCTGGGCCCCTGGCCCCCGGGTTTGCCTCAGGCCGCCGTCAACTCCCATTGCGCAGGTGACTAAGCACCTGTGAAACAAGGATACTATTGAAACAAAATGTTCCTTTGGCTAGCTGGCGACAAAGAAAATTATCCTTTCGTATGTGAACTCGGAAAGTATAATTAATCCCTTTAAAGTACAACGGTGGATACATGCGCACATACATCGACACACAAATGCACCCACTTCCACTTGTATAAGTATAAAATTAAAGAGGTGAATCTATTATATATGACTTGTAATGGTATTCTTTGCATATTTTCATACACAGTTAACTTGTATATGTTGGTCTTTAGGCCCATTGGAATAGATAAGGGGTTATTCCAACATAGTATCAGAGTATTAGAAACCCTAACTCTAGATCCCACTTGACTTCCTTCGCCGCCGCCACGCACCGAGTCCCGCCGCCGCGCTCTCGCCTCACATGGGCCCTTCTTTGTCGTGGCGCGCCGGAGCTCCATCGCCGGATCCCGCCGCTGCAATGGATCCGCACCTCCCCGAGTTGGATACCACCACCCCGTCGCCCCTCGCGCGCCCCTGAGCCATACCTCCTATGTTTTCTCGAGGCCGCGCCACCGCTCCGTCGGCCCTGCCTCTACCTGGCGCCACGCCGATCATCGACGTCGGCGGCGCGCCATCAAGGCAGCTCTCGCCGCCTGAGCCCTTGTTTCTCCCGATGCGACGACGCCCAAGGCTCCCGAGCGCACCTCGCGCTGCTGCCGTCAGCGCTTGCGCCGCCAAATCTCGCCAAAGCTTCCCTTTTCTCTGCTGTGCCGAGCGAAGTGGGGTCAGTTATGCTCCGGATCCGGACACCTCAACTTCGTCTCAATGCCGCTTACTCTCGACCGACGCGCCAGACACCTAGCCTCGGGCGCAGCCTGAGCTCAGGCTCTGGGCCCTCGCCCCGGGTTTGCCTCAGGCCGCCGTCAACTCCCATTGCGCAGGTGACTAAGCACCTGTGAAACAAGGATACTATTGAAACAAAATGTTCCTTTGGCTAGTCATGACAAAGAAAATTATCCTTTCGTATGTGAACTCGGAAAGTATAATTAATCCCTTTAAAGTACAACGGTGGATACATGCGCACATACATCGACACACAAATGCACCCACTTCCACTTGTATAAGTATAAAATTAAAGAGGTGAATCTATTATATATGACTTGTAATGGTATTCTTTGCATATTTTCATACACAGTTAACTTGTATATGTTGGTCTTTAGGCCCATTGGAATAGATAAGGGGTTATTCCAACATAGTATCAGAGTATTAGAAACCCTAACTCTAGATCCCACTTGACTTCCTTCGCCGTCGTCGTCACGCAGCCCGAGTCCTGCCGCCTGCGCTCTCTGCCTCACATGGGCCCTTCTTTGTCGTGCGCCGCCCGGAGCTCCCACCGCCGGATCCCGCGCCGCATCCCGCGACTCCCGAGTTGGATACCACCACCCCGCCGCCTCGCGCCACGAGCCATACCTCCTATGTTTTCGAGGTCGCGCCACCGCCCGTCGGCCTCGCTCTACTCGGGCGCCACGCCGATCATCGACGCCGGCGAAGCCCATCACAGCACGCTCTCGCCGCCTGAGCCCTTGTTTCTCCCGACGCGACGACGCCTAAGGCTCCGGAGCGCACTCGCCGCTGCTGCCGGCTATGCGCGCCAAATCTCGCCAAAGCTTCCTTTTCTCTGTTGCCGCGAAGCTGGGTCGGCGATGCTCGGATCCGACACCTCAACTTCGTCTCAATGCCGCTTCTACTCCGACCCGACGCCCAGGACACCTAGCCTCTGGCTAGCTCGTGCTCCTGGGCCCCTGGCCCCCGGGTTTGCCTCAGGCCGCCGTCAACTCCCAGGCTGCTCTGCCGCCATCGTCGCCTCCTGGATGGAGGCCGAGCACCGCCTCCTCGCGCGCGCCGTGGCCGCCAGCGATGAGCACGACTCTCCGTGTGCGTTTCGCTGAGACAGAGGCAGAGGTCACCACACTACGGGCCCGCATCGAGTGGCTCGAGCGTGACGAGCTCCTCTCGGCAATTCTAGTAGCTACACACCCTGGCAACGTTCACCTTTGTTGCCCCTCCCTCGGGTCGCCACCACCGCCCCTGCATCAGGCTTTGCTCTTCTGGGTCTTGCTTCTCAGCGGTCCTCCTTGCCTCCGCCACCTCACTCATTCGCTATCTTGTCTTTGTAGATCTTGGACTCTGGTGCTTCTTTTCACATGACACTGTATTCTACTCGACTCATTTTTGTGTCCCACAACTTTTCTTCCACTATTCAGACTGCAGATGGTACCTCTCTTCCTGTTGCACGCAAGACATCCTTTCCACTTCCTTTCATGTTCCTACCGTTTCTCATGTTCCCAAGCTTACTATGCAGCTTATGTCGGCCGGACTGATCATGACTGTCGTGTTATTCTTGAATCCGACTCTTGTTGTGTCTAGGACCGCCGAACGGGGACTCTTCTCGTTGCTAGCCCTCGGCGCCGTGATTCGCAGCGTCTTTAGGAGCTCGACTGGCTGCACCTTCCTTACGCTATCTCCACCAGCCAGTCAGTCACTACACCCGCCTCTGTTTTTTGTGTCCTCTGCTGCTTCCTTTGCTCAGTGGCACCATTGTTTGGGTCATCTCTGTGGATTGCGACTATCGTCTCTAGTAGGTCGTGATCTTCTTGGGTCTCTCTGGTGACACCTCTTTACCTTGTATGGGTTGAAAGCTTGGCAAGTAGCTGCAGCTCCCCTATCCTCTAGTGATTCTACCTCGGCTCATCCTTTTGGTCTTGTTCACTCCGACGTTTGGGGTCCGACTCCCTTCGTTTCGAAAGGGGGTCATTGATACTATGTGACCTTTTATTGATGATTATTCTCGTCATACTTGGATCTACTTCATGTTCTCTCGCAGTCAGGTTTTCTCTATTTACCAGAGTTTTGCTGCCATGGTTCGTACTCAGTTTGATTCGGTCATGCGTGTTTTTGTGTTGATTCTGCTGGCGAGTATCTATCTACTGCTTTGCGTCGCTTTCTTGCTAAGCAGGGTACTCTTCCCCAGTACCCTTGTCCTGGGACTCACGCTCAAAACAGTGTCTCTGAGTGTAAGCATCATCACTTGCTTGAGACAGCTCGCGCTCTCATGCTTGCTTGATCTGTTCCACCTCACTTCTGGACTGAGGCAGCCTCCACTGTTGCTTTCCTCATCAATATGCAGCCTTCCACTGCTCTTCGGGGTTCTACTCATGTCGACTGTCTCTACGGTCGGGCTCCCCATTACAGACACATTTGTTGTTTTGGTTGTGTCTGCTTCGTCCTTCTTCCACCTCATGAGCGCGCCAAGCTGACTGCTCAGTCAGTTGAGTATGTTTTTCTTGGCTACAATCTTGAGCATAAGGGTTATCGTTGTTACGACCTTGTTGCTCGTCGGATGAGGATCTCTCAGGACGTCACATTCGATGAGTCACAGCCTTACTACCCTCGTCCTTCTACTGTCAGCTCAGATTCTCTTGTTGAGTTAATATCCTTTCTGACTTTTCCTGACACTTAGTTTTCCACTTATGTTTCACTTCCCGCCTCCACCTTCTTCGCTTCCTTCTCCTCCGGTTCCACCTGTTCCTCCTTCGCCGGAGTTTCCTTCTAGCTCTTTTGTTGAGATTCCACCTTTTCCCCTGAGCTACTCTCGCCGTCCCCAGCCTACTTCTCCAGTTAAGCTTTCGTCTTTGCTGGGCCTTGTTCCCAACTCTCCTCCATCCTTGTTGGGTCCTGCTCCGCCATACGACCGTCGCACTATCAGGCCTCCTGAGTGCTCGTGCTTGGTTTGACCACATCTCCTGGATTGTCACTGCTACTGGCTTCTCTGCTAGTGATCATGACCTTGCCCTCTTTGTACACACCTCTCCTCGGGGTCAGACGCTTCTTCTCTGTGGATAATATGATCATTACTAGGGACGATTCTCAATACATTTATTTTGTGAAGGAGCGTCTCAGTGAGCAGTTCTTGATGTCTGATTTGGGTCCTCTGTTACTTCCTTGGGATTGAGGTCACTTCCACGTTTGAGGGCTACTACCTCTCCCAGAAGAAACACATTCAGGATATCCTTCCTCGTGCTTGTCTCACTGATCAGTGCACGTGGACACTCCTATGGAGTTTAGTGTTCACCTTCGACCCACTGATGGGGAGCCTCTTGAGGATCCCACTTGCTACATGTCTACCTTGGGATCACTCGATCTGACATTTCTCAACTCCACTATAGTCGATTTGTTTGTGTTCTGCGATATCTTTGTGGGACCATCAGTCGTTGTCTTTTCTTTCCTCGCTCCAGCCCTTTGCAACTTCAGACATACTCTAATGTGACCTGGGCTAGCGATCCTTCTGATCGTCGGTCTCTTTCTGCCTATTGTGTTTTCCTTGGCTCCTCTCTGATTGCTTGGTATACCGAGAAGCAGACTGCTATTTCCCATTCGAGTGCTGAGGCTGAGTTGCGAGCCATGGCGGCGTTGATAGCTGAGATCACTTGGCTTCGGTGGCTACTTGATGATTTCGGTGTTTCAGCTTCTGCATCGACTCCTCTCTTATCAGACAGCACTGGTGCGATTAGCATTGCTCAAGATCCAGTGAAGCATGAGCCTGTTAGAGATATATATGTGTTAGAGTAGAACTCTAGATATTATTTGGTTTCCTTATCTGTAACCTGTACTGGTGTATATATACTGGCCCATTGGCCCCCTGATAATACAAGTTGTTATTCCTAACATGGTATCAGAGCCCTAGGCTTACCTCTCCACACGTGCAACTTGTCTCGCCTTAGCCGCCTCGCCGGCTTCCTCTCTCATTGCCGCCTGCCTCCACGACTGCCGCTGGTGGTCTCTCCGCCTCCAATCGTCGTTGCCGCCTTCCGGACGACGCCACCGATATCGCCGCCGCCGACGTTGCCTCGATCGAAGCCGAGGCTGCCTCGACAACCGACATCGCCGCCGCCGACGTTGCCGCCTTCCGGACGACGCCATCGATATCGCTGCCGACGACGTTGCCTCGATCGAAGCCAAGGCTGCCTCGACCAACTGTTGTCCCCGACGTCGCCAGATCCAGGTCGCCGCTCGGATTTGCCGACATCTCCGCCGCCGACGTTGCCTCGATCGAAGCCGAGGCTGCCTCGACCGACGCCGAGGCTACCTCGACCATCAGGACGAAGGTGGCGCACGAAGGGGGAACGAGGCAGGCTTGGCTCTAGACGCCGCCGTCGCTGCCGCCTTGACCGCCACCTATATCTGGCGACGCGACCGCCGTCGCCGATACCAACTTGATCGCTGCCGCCGATACCGACGCCGCCACCTCGCCGATCACGACGCTGCGCCACTTCATCGCACGCAGGGAAAACCTAATCCCCATTGCGCGCGCGCGTGAGTGTTGGGTCAGAGCAGCCGCTTTGGCTCGACCTTAAAGACAAAAGGCCAAAGGCAAAAACGAGCGTCGATCGATCGCGCGGCCGCCCGGCCGCCTACCAATGGGCACCGCTTCTCCTCGCCGCCGATGATCTTCGATGGTGTCAATTACACCGACTTCGTCTCACATGCGCATCCACATGCGTGGTCTTCGCCTCGGGCGCCCTCTGGCGATGTCACCGCCCGCCTTTACCCTACTCCTCCGACGGAGTTTACGTCTGTTGCGCTTCCCGACGGTGACAAGGCATTGCCGACGCCGTTGGCCTTGCCGATGAGAAGGTTGTCTCGCCACCAAGAGGCTCGATTCCTACATGGATCGGCTGACCGCCTACACAGCCGCGTGTGACGACGACGCCGAGCCGCCTTTGTCTTCATCGCCGTGTCCAACCTCGCTTTTCTTACGAGGTTGTGGGACTCTTTCTACCGCCCGTCGGATGTGGACTCACCTTCGCTGGCCTTCTGAACCCTCCGAGATGCTCTATCATCGCCGTTCGCCGGAGCACTCTCTTCAGCAGGTGATGCTACTGTTGACACCTTCTACGCCGAGTTCTCACATGCAGCGCCACCGACTCTCTTCGCGACCGCCGGTTGTCGCCCTATTCGTGGCCGACACGAGTTTCAGCCAGATTCACGAAGTTCCTTACTCGCTTCGCCCCGAGTATGAGCAGGTGTGCCCGGCCTTCTTGCACGCCACCTCGTGTCACTCTTCCGAGGCCCTACCGAGATACGTGCAGAGGAGACTCGTCCGAGCGGTCCGGTCCGATGCCACTCCTCCGTGCTCGCCGCCTGGCCCACCGCTACACCGATCGCTTCACGCCAAGACATCGCTTCCTCCAATGGCCAGCAGGTGGTGGTGGCCGCCTCCATCTGGCGGTGGCCGCCCCGCCGCTTCCTATCGCGACAAGGTCGGCCACATTGAGTCCCAGTGCATACAAGAAGCGGCGGCATCTTTCACGCCGTTCTTCTCCTAGCACCGCACCGGTATTTCTACATCGACGTCTCAGATCGACTACTTCGCAGCTCTCACCGAAAGCGTGAGATAGCCGACTTCGACGCCGCTTGCCGCTTCAGTTCTTCCTCGGCAGTGTTCTCACGGCTTACGCGATCGACTCTTCTGCACCGAAACCACCTCCTACACAGTCAGGTACCTCCCCGTGGATCCTTGATTCTGGAGCATCTTTTCACATGACTTCCGATTCTTCCGCTCTGTCTTTTGTTACACCTCTTGATTCCCCTGTCAGTGTGCTTACTGCTGATGGTACCTCTCTTTCTATCTCTGGTCGAGGACCTCTTAGCAACTCATCTTTTCATGTTCCTTGCCTAACCATGCAGCTTCTTTCTGCTGGACAGATTACTGACCTTAGTTGTCGGGTCATTCTTGACTCTGACTCTTGTTGTGTTCAGGACCGCCACACGGGGCTGGTTGGTTCTGATCCTCGGCGCCTTGACTCACAAATGCCTCTGGAGCTTGACTGCTTCACCTTCCTTCCACGCCACCGCCGCCGCCAGCCTCTCCGCTCGCCACTTCGTCTACCAAATCTTTCCAACAAAGGACACCACCGCCTTGGTCATCTGTGGATCTCGCCTGTCATCTTTAGTCCGTCGTGGTCTTCGGGTCCGCCTCAGAGACGATCTTTAGATTGTCGTACGTAAGTTAGGGAAACAGATTCAGCTTCCCTATTCTCATAGTGAGTCTGTGTCTCAGCGACCATTTGATCTTATTCATTCAGATGTTTGGGGTCCCGCCCTTCCTTTCGAAGGGCCATCGATATTATATCATTTTTATAGATGACTCTCTCGTCACACTTGGATATACTTTATGTCTTCCGTAGTGAGGCTTTGTCTATCTATAAACAATTTGTCACTATGGTTCGCATACGCCTTCCACTCCTATTCGAGTCTTTCGTCTTGACTCACCGGCGAGTACCTCTCTCATTACTCGCAGCCTTCCTTGGCCGAAAGGTGGCACTCGCGCGCCTCTTGTCCTAGTGCTCATGCTCGAAATGGTGTCGCCGAGCGCAAGCATCGCCACCTCCTTGAGACGGCTCATAATCGATGATTGCCGCCTATATTCCACCTCACTTTTGGGCCGAGGTCGTTTCCACTACCACTTATCTCACAACATCCAAATTTCTTCTCGCTCTTCAGGTGAGATCCGGTTAAGCGTCTCGTGATCTTTCTCGCACTACTCGCCCTTCGTCTGCTTGGTTGCGTTTGCTACGCTTCTCCTTGCACTCGAGAATGCACCAAATCGACCGCCACCGTTGAGTGTGTTTTTATGGGATACAATCACGAGCACAAGGGCTATCGGTGCTGGGATCCTGTTGGTCGACGGATGCGGATTTCTCGGGATGTGACTTTTGACGAATCTCGTCCCTTCTACCCACGTCCTGCCTCTCCTTCGGTTTCCTCTGTGGAGTCCTTGTCTTTTTTGACCTTTCCAGATGCACCCATCTCTGTCTTGCCCTCGTCCATCCGTCCCACTAAGTCTCCACATATATCTCTTGAGGCCTCTCCGCCGTTGTCGCCTCCTGCTTCGTCGCCTGTGGCTCCTCAGGCTCCGCCCACCCTCTTTTACACTCGTCGATCTCGTATTGAGGCTCTTCCAGATGAACCATCTTCCCCTGATGTTTCATCTTCTCCTGATGCTCGATTCGGCCTCCTGCCCATTTTGGTCTTGCTGGTGCAGCTACCCATGAGCCCATCTCCTACTGGGATGCTGTTACTCATCCTGAGTGGCAACATGCTATGGCCGAGGAGATTGCTGCTCTCGAGCGTACTGGTACTTGGGATCTTGTTCCTTTTCCATCTCACTCCCGTCCCATCACATGTAAGTGGGTCTATAAGATTAAGACTCGCTCTGATGGCTCTCTTGAGCGCTATAAGGCGCGTCTTGTTGCTCGTGGCTTCCAGCAGGAGTATGGTCGTGACTACGACGAGTCCTTTGCTCCTGTGGCCCACATATCCACTGTCCGCACTCTTCTTTCGGTGGCGTCTATTCGCCATTGGTCCGTTTCTCAGCTTGATGTAAAGAATGCCTTTCTTAATGGCGAGTTGCGTGAGGAGGTCTACATGCATCCGTCACCTGGGTATTCTGTTCCTGAGGGTATGATCTGTCGTCTTCGTCGCTCTCTCTATGGCCTTAAGCAAGCCCCTCGTACTTGGTTTGAGCGTTTCTCCTCTGTGGTCACCGCCGCTTCTCACTAGTAATCATGATCCTCTCTTTTTGTCCACACTTCGTCTCGTGGTCGGACTCTTCTTCTTCTATATGTTGATGATATGATCATCACCGGAGATGATTCTGAGTACATTGCCTTTGTCAAGGCTCGTCTGAATGAGCAGTTCCTTATGTCGGATCTTGGTCCTCTTCGTTACTTCCTTGGGATTGAGGTTACTTCCACTCCAGATGGTTTCTTTATGTCCCAAGAGAAGTATATTCAGATCTTCTTGATCGCGCTTCTCTCATCGACAAGATCTTGCTGAGACTCCCATGGAGCTCAACGCTCATCTCCGCCTTCGATGGCGAGCCTCTTTACGATCCGACTCGCTATCATCATCTTGCCGAGTCTTGTCTACCTTGTCATTACTCGTCCGGATATCACTTATCCAGCTTCATGTTCGAGTCGATTCGTTTCCACTCCCACTCAGTCCACTATAGCCACCTTCTTCGAGTTCTCGCGATACCTTCGTGGACTATCTCTCGCCGTCTCTTCTTTCCACGCCCCGCCTGCATATACCTTCAGCTTATTCTCGATGCTACTTGGGCGGCGATCCCTATGATCGCGGCCTATCTCTCGCCATCGTGTTTTTCTTGGTGGTTCTCTCATTGCACGGAAGACGAAGAAACAGATCGCAGTGTCTCGCTCGAGCGCAGAGGTCGAGTTGCGAGCTATGGCTCTCTTGATGCAGAGATTACTTGGCTACGGTGGTTACTTGAGGATTTTGGTGTTTCTGCCACTACACCGACTCCTCTCTTGTCAGACAGTACAGGTGCTATCAGTATTGCCTGTGATCCTGTGAAGCATGAGCTCACCAAGCATATTGGTGTTGATGCTTCCTTCTCAGTCTTGTGTGCATAATCAGGTGATTGCTCTTCAGTATGTGCCTTCGAGCTTGGATAGCGGATTTCTTCACGAAGGCCCGGACTGAGCACAAAGACGGCTTACCTTTCCAAACTCAGTGTTGTTGATCCACCATGAGTTTGAGGGGGGTGTTAGAGATATATATGTGTTAGAGTAGAACTCTAGATATTATTTAGTTTTCTTATCTGTAACCTGTACTGGTGTATATATACTGGCCCATTGGCCCCCTGATAATACAAGTTGCTATTCCTAACAGAGCCCACCAAGTATATTGGAGTAGTTGCTTTGTTCATGAGATCGCAGGTGCAGGACAAGTTATTGCTCTTCAGTATGTGCTTTCGGAACTTCAGTTAGCATATTTCTTCACCAAGGCACAGACTAGAGCTCAGCATAACTTCTACCTCTCCAAACTCAGTGTTACTGATCCATTATGAGTTATAGGGGGTGTTAGATATGACCTGTATAGGGTGTTCTTTGCATATTTTCATACACATGTAACTTGTATATGTTTGTCTTTAGGCCCATTGGAATAGACAAGGGGTTATTCCAACAGAATCCGCGACCTCATGGAGTACGAACACTTTCTCACTGAGCCCCCGCACTGGCATATATGTACTAGGAGAAAACAACCCCACTAGCAGAACCTGGAATTAATCAAATCTAGGCCACTTGGTACAAAGTCCCACCCAAGTATCCAAGACCCGGTACCGTGCCAAATCCCAGTCGGAGGCCGTTATCCCGTTACCGGCCGGTAACTGGAAACATGGTTATTGAAGCGTCGCCTAAGCGGTAAGGCGCTGTCACCTGGATCTTGGAGTTCATCGACAAGGTGTTCCCGCCACTGCTCGGGATCCGTGCCGCCGCACTGCGCCTCCACGACAACCCCGCCGCGCTGCGCCTCCACGACAACCCCGCCGCGCCGTGCCGCTGGACTGAAGCTGCGCACCCCCGCCGGCTTCGTGCTTTCTGAATTCCTCCCCATGCGTCTGTGTCTTCGAGCTGGATGGTGGAGAATAGGGGGAGGAATCCCTAATTTCTCCCCGTGCATCTGCATCTCTGCGTTCCTATTTAAGTATCTTAAATGGGCCGGCCCAAAACTGTAGCAGTGGCAGTGTGATTAATAAGTAGCCGTGGCTGGCATTTAGGAATAGCATTGTAGCAATTACTCAATTAGGCAATTGTACTGATGCTTGTAAGGTGTCACCTCGCCTCGCGCCTTAGCGCTTAAAAGGTGTGAGGGAGGTGGGTCGCCTCGCTTCGCCTTACCGCTTTAATAACCATGGCCGGAAATCCCGGAGAAAAACCGCTCGAAATTCGACTACTAAGATTTGAATTTGGGATCTAATCGTCGATATTTTGATTTTGAATTTAAATTTAAAGAATTCCGGCCGGTATTTTGGATCCTGGTTCCCACCGGGAATTCCTGTAACCGCCGAACCGGCGGGATTTTGATCCCTAGTCCCACCCCTCTCCTGCTGGAATGAGGGTGGCTTCGTGAAAGTAGAACTGGTCTATGTAGCACACATGTGAACCTTTGCAAGGAGATTTGATTTGAGACACTGACCAGATATTATATTTACCTTTTAGCAAAATATCCATTGAGGGCTGAAATATTTCTTATCTAACAGATTTTAACTTGAAGTTTCTTGGGCTCTCATGGAAACTAAAATAAGCTGGTCTTTACGCTGCATTGTTTTGTTAAAACTAAAATTTGACATCTTCAATTATTTTTTTCTGAAAAAATCAAAAACGCAATCCAGGTATGTCAAGATGAAGATTACGGTTTCCATATGATTTTATTGCAAGGGAACTTAATAACAAAGAAGCTGCATGTTGTTTGAGAAGTTTTTTTTTTGTTTTTGCGGTTACAAGGAACACATATGCACACACACAACCCCACACGCGCGCGCACCCCCTTAGCACACGCCTAAGAGATCTAACGGAGGATTCATGTTTTTGGAAAGGTTTAATGGAGGCAAGAGATCTATTCTTATCTTGCTGTAAGAGGAAGCTCGGAGATGGGTGCTAGAACTAGGTTCTGGGAGGACTTACGGGTGAGTGATATTCCTTTCTCTGTGAAATATGCAATACTTTACAAGTACAACCTTACCTTTAATAGACATATCACAGTGGCAAAAGTTTATGAGAAAGGTTTTGGATATATTAGATTTAGGAGATCACTATGGGGGGACATATTAGTCTTGTGGAACCAGCTCTTAGAAGATTGTAGTTGTGTACATTTGAGTGAGGAATGTGACAAGCTGGTCTGGTTGTTGTCTACCTTGGGAGTTTTCTCTGTTAAATCTTTCTACAATGCTCGAAGGGTTCAGAATATTGCTTTCCCATATCGTTTCATCTGGGATGTTAAACTACCTTTGAGGTTAAAGGTATTTCTGTGGTTGGTGCTGAAACAAAGCGTATTGACCAAAGATAACCTTATTTGCAGGGGATGAATAGGTGACAAAGCTTGTGTTTTCTGTGGTACTGATGAGAGTATCAATCATTTGTTCTTGCTTTGTCCCCTGTCGAGATTTATTTGGAATGTTGTGTGTTGCACTTTCGGCTTCACCAGTTGTTCACAATCTGGATTGATAGCTTTGCTAGGAGGACAAGGAAGCTGGTGTTAGTTGGTTTAGCAGCCGTTTTCTGGAGCATCTGGAAAATTCGTAATTCAGCATGCTTCCAACAAAAATGGCCTGCAGAACCTGTTTCGGTGATTTATACTATCTGTCGCTGGATTAACCTTTGGGCCAAATTACAGAAGGAGGGCAAGCAAGAGTTGCTTATCAGGGGTGCTAGGGCGATGTGGCAGGTTGCTAATGAAGTTTTTGGAGCAAGGAGGAGATGGGCGACATGGACTAGAAGAATAGAAGCTGGAGGGGGTTCATATTGATAGCAGTTCGATGCTGGTCAAAAATCTTTTGGCACTCCTTTGATAAGAGTTGACTGAGCTTCACTTAGATGCTCTGTTTTTTTTGTATAACCACTGCTTCGTTGTTAGCAAGCTGGTTGTTGCAAAAACCTATTGTAATTTTCTGTTTGCAATTTGAACCGCTGTAGTTTGGTTTCTATTAATAGAAATGGGGGCAAACCTTTTATCTAAAAAGCACCCCTAGAAAGACGGAGGCCGGGGATAAATCCGCAACCTTACAAAAAATTTACTGAAAGTGCACTCGTGTGTGCGTAAAGGTAGGCACCAGCATTTGAACTCTGGTGGGTGAAGTCACACCTACAACTCCACCACACCACCAAGAGGTGGTTCTCTGTGTTGTTTGAGAAGTTAATATAGAATCATCCCACTTACCAAGAAATTCTTTATTATTGAGTTGCATGTTGCCTTTTATGGTCTTTATATGCATCTCCCTTTAATCTCATGTTGTGAACTACTATAATCTACAATATGATGTTATAATGTTACACGTGCAAAGCACATGCCTTCTGCTAGTAGAGGTGCAAAGCGGCACATAATTCTTACCAAATGGAATTTCGTCCAGTCTGCCAATGCCTTATTAAGGGGAAATCTTATTTTAATTTTTCTCTTGTGGTCACAATTAATGTAGGACTGGAGCTCCAAGGTATCAAATGCTGCCGTTGGAGACTGATCTCAACACACTCCCCATGATTCCAAACCTCCCAGAGAAGGTTTCCTCAACGGTTGTAAAGAGTACTGAAGGTGATCTCTTTCGAGGCTTGGTCATTATATTTTGATCAACAAAAAAATTATATTGGCTTCTTAATAGCCTGTACTTTGAAACAAGTATAGATAATAGTACAACCTTTATATGATTGTAAATGTGTATACAACCTTTATATGATTGTAAATGTGTAACTGTTTAGCATACACTAAGTGATTACCTTACATGTCGCTCTTACCATGGATCGAAATACCGTTACCGGACTAAATCCCGGCAGGGGACCGGGAACGGTTACCGGTTTTCCCGGAAAAAAAAACCCGATTGAATTTTGTTTAAATTTGCTTAAAAATCAACCGAAATTCGAAATTCGAAATTTGAATTTGCAAACTCTGGAAAAACTGGCCGGGATTTCGTTTCCCGCTGCCCACCGGTAAGGCCAGTTACCGGCGGTAACCGGCCGGGATTTCTATCCCTGGCTCTTACTATCTGGATGTCTATTTTATCCAAGTGATTTCATGGTCACTCCCTATATATGTAAAGTATGTTTGGTATTTATGAATTCCTGTGAAAAAACTAGAGAAGACCGGGTAAATTTATATTCCAGCATATTTGCTCTTCAGCAAGCAAAGATTTTGAATCTTCTGGTGCATTTATTACCGCTTGACAAACTGTTACATGCTTGTCTTGTCATGAGTATTAATCCTTGTTTTTACACCTAAATCTATTTTAGAAGTCAGTGAATGACACCTGTCTGCCTCACCCCCCCCCCAAGTTGCTGTTGCAGCAGTGCATGCAGCAGCAAAACCATTCAAATTGTGCATGTGGCTATCGGCCTGTTTGAGCCATCCAGTAGTCGCAGATGGTTATAGTTGTTGGGCACGCCAATGCATTTCTTATTGTTATGTTTGTTCATATTCTTCAGGATTACGGTATGGAAGTGGATTTGTCAACCAAAACTTATCAAGGAAGTGTGAAGCACTAGCTGTGTCAGGCCTAGCCGAATACGGTGATGAAATAGATGTGATTGCTCCAACTGATATTCTGAAGCAAATTTTCAAAATACCATACTCCAAGGCACAAGTATCTATTGCTGTTAACCGTATTGGGGATACTCTCATTCTAAACACAGGGTAAGCTGCTCATTGCGTCACAAAGATAATGCTCAATGTAGTTATTACCAATGCAGTGCTCTGTTGCAGGCCTGATATTGATGAAGGCGAAAAGATATTCAGAAGACAAAATAACCAGCCTAAAGGATCCGATCCTTCGATTTTTCTGAATTTTGCAATGCACTCAGTGAGAGCAGAGGCTTGTGATTGCCCTCCAAGTCATCAACCATCACAGGAGAAGCAAACTGCATCCGCTATGTTGCGTGGACCCATTGGTCATGGGGAGGGTTCCTTTGATCCACCCTCATCGTCTAGTTTTAGCACATCACAGTATCTGGATCAGAATGTCAGTAAAAGTAGAAAAACATCACATGGTACACGTGAAAACCTGTGCTGGGGTGCAAGGGAAAATAAGCAAAAAGTTAAAGCATCAGATCCCATTAAGAAAACCACTCATGTTGGTGAAAAACCCAGATGTGACGTGCAAGAATCTGAGAAGAGTAGGAGAGTGGGAAACAATGGATTTCGGAAGGTTTGCTTTTGGCAATTTCACAATTTCCATATGCTTTTGGGCAGCGACTTGCTTATATTTAGCAATGAGAAATATATTGCAGTCAGCTTGCACCTCTGGGATGTTTCGAGACAGGTATGCTTAATTTTATTTAATGTGGCTTCACAGTTTCTTTCTTTACTCTTTTCTGTTGACAAATTGTGTTTGATAGGTTACTCCATTGAACTGGCTTGAAGCTTGGCTTGACAATGTAATGGCAAGTGTGCCAGAATTGGCCATCTGTTATCATCAGAATGGTGTTGTCCAAGGTTATGATTTTCTAAAAAATGATGACATATTTCTACTTAAGGGTGTGTCCGATGATGGTACACCTGCATTTCATCCACAGGTTGTCCAGCAAAATGGCTTGGCTGTCCTGAGGTTCCTTCAGGATAACTGTAAGCAAGATCCTGGTGCATATTGGGTATGGCATCTGAACCTATTTATGCTAGTTATCACAGTCTTCCTTTTAGTCTCTTATCCGTATCACATGAATATTTTTACTTACAACTCAAATCTTTTTTAGCAATAACCATCGTACTAGTTCTTGTGCATGACACTGAAGCTTTGCTTTCTCAGCTGTACAAAGGTGCTGAAGAAGATGTTATACAGCTGTATGATATGTCTATCTTACCTCAAAAATATACAGCTGGTGATCATAGATCTACATGTGGTCCTATGTCCTCTTTAATGAACAAGGGGAGAAAAGAGTCATTGTTCTCTCTGGGCACACTCCTTTATCGTGTTGCTCACAGAATGTCCTTATCAAAGGTACTAGGGAATTGTCTCTCGTACTTTGATTTCATACAGCTTTGTTGATTGCTAATATTATATATGCTTTGCAGGTACCTAGTAATAGAGCAAAATGTGCAAAGTTCTTCAGAAAATGTTTGGACTTTCTCAGCGAGCAGGATCACCTGGTATTTTTATTTATCATATCACACTTATATCAGTTTATTGTTTACTTTTGTCGGTAAGAATCTGCCTCAAGTTTTTTTTGTGATCTTTTAGGTTGTCCGAGCATATGCTCATGAACAGTTTGCACGGCTCATCCTTAAATGTTATGAGGAGTTGGAATTGACATCTGAATCATTTCTGCTTGAATCTGAAGTTACTCTTACTGACTTGGATGATGAATCTCCGGAGTTGAGCCTTGAGAATTCACCATCAAAGGAAAATGATGTATTGCCGGAGATTAGCAAGGGTGAGCCAGCAGCCTTAGATAATATTTTGGAATGTTCACAGTCAGAATCTCCATGTATGTCAAATAGTTCAGTGGAACCAGGTCATATTGATGTTGATCCTGTATCTTCAGCTATAAAAGGAGATGTTTCTTTGGATAGCTTGGTAATGTGTCAGGCTGGAACCTCTCAGATATCAAAAACAATTGCTGATGCAATCTCCTCTAAGCTGGCAGCTATACACCACATATCACAAGCTATCAAATCCCTTAGATGGAACCGGCAGCTGCAGTACACTCAAAATGGTTATGTCGACAGTGCAGATACCATTTGGGAGAGATCTGTTGACTTTTCTTTATGTCGATGTGGTGATGTTGACTGTATTGAAGTTTGTGACATTAGGGAGTGGCTACCAAAATCGAAAATGGATCATAAATTGTGGAAACTTGTTCTTTTGCTTGGAGAATCTTATCTGGCACTGGGAGAGGCATACAAGAATGACGGGCGGCTTCATCGCACTCTTAAAGTTGTGGAATTGGCTTGTCTTGTTTACGGGTCTATGCCTAAACATCTTGAAGGTGATGAATTCATTTCATCCATGTCCAATAGTTCATTGAGTCTTGAAGATGGTGATCTAAAGGCAAATCTTGTATTGGATGAGACAGACTATTTCAAGAACACAAAATGCTTCAGTTATGAAGTTTCTTCTCAACAGTTGCCTCCAAATTATTTATTTTGGGCTAAGGCATGGATGCTTGTAGGCGATGTCTATGCGGAATATCACAGATTGAGCGGCCATCAAACACCGGTGTTGCCAGAACAAAAGCCTGATGGTGAACTTAGAATGTCAAATGAAGTTGCAATGGAGGTCAAACGTCTTAAGAGAAAACTGGGAAAGGATAAGCAGAATTGTGGCACGTGCTCACTGATAAACTGTAGCTGCCAAAGTAATAGGGCAAATAGTGGCAGCAGTGCAAGCAGTAGTAGTCCTGAGGCCTCTACATTCTATGGAAGAAAGAAAAATAAAAAATCATCTGGTGGGAACTTTCATTCACAGTCTAGAGAAACCAAAGAAAACCCCAGTCCCAGTCCCGGTCCCAGTCCACAGGAAGCTATGGAAGGTTCTGAAAAAAAGCAGCATAGTGAGAATGATACTTCTCTTGAAAAAAGCTCAGTATCTAATATTGATATTGGTCGTAATAACCATACCATAGAAAATCAGTCAATCAATGCTGATGAGATTCCTGATAAATCTAATGAAGACGTTTCCAGTGTGAGGGGCGGTGGTATCTTCAAGTTCATTGGAGGTCCTAAACCAGGAGATATCGAATACAATTTATGTTCTACTATTCACTGCTATGGTGCAGCCAAGGGAGCCATGTTTTCATGTCCTGTGCACTCAGCAGAAATGTCTGCCATTCTTAAGAAAAGAGGCTGGGCATTCAATGAACTGGGCCGCCATAGACTTGAGAGTAGAAATCTGGGTAGTGCTGAGAGTGCTTTTGCTGATGCTATTAGAGCATTTCAAGAGGTCTCTGACCATACAAATGTTATATTGATCAACTGTAACTTAGGCCATGGTAGAAGAGCTTTAGCAGAGGAATTGGTATCAAGGATAGATGAATTTCAGAAGTATGATCTTCCTGAAGGCGCATATATGCAATCCATTAAGTCTGCCAGGTCAGAATATTTTCAAGCAATAAACTACTATACAGCAGCTAAGAGGCAACTGACGTATGCTGATGATGAGGTCGATAAAGTACTGTACAATGAGGTTTACACTCAGTATGCCCATACCCACCTGAGGCTTGGAATGCTTTTGGCAAGGGAAAGCTTCTTAACTGATAGTTATGAAGGTGGACTTGTTGATGAATCATCTAATAGAACGGTTCTTGAGATTTCAGCAAGTGATGCTTTTCGGGAGGCTTTGTCAACATATGAATCCCTTGGTGAACACTGCAAACAGGAAGCTGCTTTTGGTCATTTTCAGCTTGCATGTTATCAGAGGGATCTGTGCTTAAAGTTCCTGGATTTGGTTGGCAAGGAGATCAAGCAGAAGAATGAGGATAAATATCGCCAGAAAGCTAGGTGGTACGGTTCACTAGCAGAGAAGAACTGGCAGAAGGCTTTAGAATTTTACAGTCCAAACACATATCATACCATGTTTCTTAACATCCTTATGGCGCAATCTGCCCTTTCTATTAACCTCTCCGATTCATTTCACTCGTGTGCGGTATGTTCTTTCTGGCCTTGCTATCTCTTCCGATTCCAGCTGCTCGGTGTGCTAGATTTAGTTCCTCAAGTATTCTTTCTGGCATTCTGTGAAGGGCATTGGCCGCTATGTTTATCGTGCAGAGCAGATCGGTGTTGTCTGCTTAGCATAATTTATACTTCATATTCGGTACTACTATTATGGCTGTACTGGTACAGTATTTTTGTGAGTAATTACATTTTGTTTCTGCCAAGTAGGGAGTTACACGGTTTTGTAGAGCGCAGCATTTGAACAAAAAAGGGCATTTCTGGTAGTATACAAATTGCAATAGGTCACTGCACTATGGCTAGCAATACAGATTCACCATAATAACTAGTACGTAGAAACCGGTTGAGCATGAGGCTACGAGGTTGCCTGTGCCTTGCTCTTGCCGTCTTATATATGTACATCTAGACTGTCTTTTTTTACGGAAAACTTCTAGAATGTCTTATTTGTGTATGCATCTGAAATGGAATGCTCCTTTTTCATTCTAATCAATATGTTGGGTCTCTTTTCCTCGTAGATGCTTGAAGCGGCGCTCATGCACTTGCTGGAAGGCCGCCATGTGGTTGAAGCGAACAAAGAGTACTCAAACGATGTGAATCTGGACATAAAGCCGAAGTTCTGGAGCCAGTTGCAGAGCCTGCTGAAGAACATATTGGCAGCATCACTGCCTGCTAGCAGCAGCACAGGCAGACCAGCTCCTGTCGGTCAGGCCAACACTAGCAATAGAGGAGATTCCGCAAAGCTAAAAGAGATGTATCGTTTGTCTCTCAAATCCACCTCTCTGGGCCAGCTGCACGCGTTGCATAAGCTTTGGGTCTCCTAACACCTCTACTTCACGAATGGTTATTGTGCATGTATTACGTCGTTAGCGTCTTCTTTGAAGCTTGTGATTATGCCGTTTTATTAGCAATTTATTTCGCTTTTGTTCTCTGGGATGAATGATCTCCAGGCCAAGTTGTAATGCTAATTATGTACTAGTACCGCTAGCAAGTGAATAATAGTTGTGCAATGTAAGGAGCAAACAAGGACTTGAGATGAAAGGTGTCAGTGTCCTGTTACTACTGTACCTGTATTTTTACTAACACATATGGTTTTGCCTTTGGAGTGAAATGCTCGTTTTAGCCAGAATGTGTCCGCAGGTGCGCGAACGACATTGCATTCGCAAAGCCCGACAAAAGGGCTATCATCATGATGCTGCCAAAGAGATGTACATCGAACACAAACGAGAGTACACGCGAGTCTGAAACATTTAGGGTTTTGCCGAACTGATAAGTACTTGTGGTCAAAGCGCTCAAGCAGCGAAAATACGATTTTTTTTAATAATACGATTTTTTTAAAAAAAATTACAAAACTAGGTAGTAGTCTAGAAAAAATTACAGAGCTAGGTTTCTGTCGCCATTTGAATGGCAACAGACTCCTATTGCTATTTCAATTAGCGACAGTGATCTTGTCGCCAAAGGAATAGTGCGAGAGGTTCCTGTCGTCAGTGACTCTGTCGTCATTTGAAATGACGAAAAAAAATTACAGAGCTAGGTTTCTGTCGCCATTTGAATGGCAATAGACTTTGTTGTTATTTCAATTAGCGACAATGATCTTGTCGCCAAAGGAACAGTGCGGGAGGTTCCTGTCATTAGTGACTTGTCGCCATTTGAAATGACGAAAAAAATTACAGAGCTAGGTTTCTGTCGCCATTTGAATGGCAATATACTCCTGTTGCTATTTCAATTAGCGATAGTGATCGTGTCGCCAAAGGAATAGTGCGGGAGGTTCTTGTCGTCAGTGACCCTATCGCCATTTGAAATGACGACAGACTTCTGTCGTCAATTGAACTGACGACATGGGGACTCTATATTTTTAAAATTTATGTGTAGTAGAATTTTTAAATTTTTGTAAGGTTATTTTTAAAATGTGGTAATGTGTTGTTGTAGTTTTCTAAATCAGACAAGACAATATAATGGGCAAAAATAAATGGGTTTAGGGTTGGCATGCACGATGTTATCCCGATATTTGGAGAAAAGAGATGTAATTTGTTGCAATCAGATATGTGGACCATTATTTTTAGTGCTCATTTCCACAATACGTCTTTTAGGCATTTATTTTTATGTTATTCCTTGCCTTTGTACAACAAGAATTCAATGCCATAAGAGAACGAGAATTGCAGTTGCGAATTGAAATAGACTTAATAATAAAGTTACGAATTACACGACGCGCAGGGTTTGGTTACGTGCATAGGGAACGACCACATGCACTATGCAACAAACTGAAATACACCTATAATACATATGCGCCTTTTAGAATAGAAATAGTCGACTGGAACAAAGATCATTAGTTTCGGCAGTCCATCGCTCCCTTCCCCTTGTCTCCTTTCTACCCGCGGCGGCGGCGGCGTCTCGAAGTCATCCATATCCTGCGAGACGGACGGACGATTGAATAATATTAGGATAATACAACATCGGGTCAAATTAATAATTATGATGCATGCTGAACATAACTTACCTCTTGCATCCGAAATGCGTCTGGGTGACGAGGAGCGGTAGTACGACCCATGGTCTCACCTGCAAGTGTCTTCCCCTTGTCCCCTTGCTACTCGTGACGGTAACGCCCAGTCTCGAGTCATTCATGTCCTATGAGACGGACTGAATGGTTCAATGATGTTAGGATAACACAATATCGGACCAAATTAATAATTGTGATGCATACTGAACATGACTTACCTCTTGGATCCGGAGAGCACTCGGGTGACAAGGAGCGGTAGTACGGCCCACGATCTCACTTGCAGGAGCTTTCCCCCCATCTGCCGCCGCTTGGCCTTGTCGTACTCATCTGCTTTCTTGGACTCATCCGATGCCTTTTCAGTTGGGTCGGGGTCGGGTACATAAGGTGTCCAGCGCTGGAAGGTCTCGGCTTGCCATGGAAAGTTCAATATATACTTCTGCTGGATGAACGCCCTATCATACAACTTCGGGCTGTCGATCTATTGGAAGAAATTGCATTGCATCTTCAGCTAGAAGAAGTGCATAATCAGGGATTTGTGGAATGTTACGTATGTTGTGAAAAATCTTTATGTGTGTAAGATACGCTTACGTGGTGGTGGCTGACGTGTAGTACACCCGAGCGGACGTCGCTGTGTCTGTGAACTGAATGATCTTTGCTGGTTCTTAGAATACACATTGCGAGACTAGGAACTGCGGTGGTACCGGTGCATCCTTCATAGACTTATCCAGGCAGGGTTTAACCCTCTTGCTAGCCACTTGCGCTTATGCATTATCCTCTTGTATATGTTCGCCGAGTCCCCATCTCTTTCCTCCTAGTGTGAAGCAAGCTCTGGTGTAGGGTTGAGTTTAGTTGTGTAGTGTTCTCTTCCAGAACTCTTCCACATCTTTTTATAAGCCAAATGGTGTAATGCACCTGGTGGTGTGAGAACACACAAGAAATCGAAGTGTGTGATGCGTTCAATTCTGAGTCCAAGCGTCTTGCCTTTTCGATCTGAAAAGCTGCTGTGGCAGCTTGTGGCGTGACAGGATGCGGTCCTTTCAGTCTGAAAAGGTCGTGTAGCGAGTATGATCTTGTCACTCTGAAAAGTAAGGGTCGCAGTGTTGTCATATCGGGCTGGAAAGGTAGTGTGGGTTGTTCTAATGCTGATGCCCTCACGTGGTCGCAGTGTGCACGCAAAAAACAAATATCGAAACACGAAACTAGCATAAAAATAGTTGTACCAAAATTAATATTTACATGTCATGACTGATATTTAGAAGAACAAATATCTACTCGCGGCTCCTCGTGGGGCATACCATGCGTGTCGCCCCTGGCCTCATCCGGGGCGACTGCGGGCGCTGGTGCGAGTATGTCAAAGGCTCAGGCGGATGAGGTACTCGACCGGCACGAGTAGCATGAGGGGGTGTCACGAGGGGGTCCTGCATCGGTTCGGTCTGGGCGCACCGTACAGCTGTGAAGCCCCCATGGACACCTAGCTGCCATGCTAGTCCAAGTAGAAGTCCCCGGAGCGTGACTCCTCATGCGACAAGTCCGACTCGTCCCAAATCATTGCACGACCTGTGAAACATTACATTACACATGTAAACATGGCGAAAACCATGAAATATGATGTTACGCAAGCAAGCAAAGTGGTGATACATGATCGCAAGAAGGCAAACGACAACGGCTCTGCGTACTCCTGCCCCGTGTACCGATGGAACTCAGGACCTGTAAGAGAAGATTGATGTTAGTAACTAGTGGAGTTTGAAATAAAGAAGCGGGTGTGAATGTCTCATTCTCACCTGCAAACTGTCCTGGGGTGCTCGTAGAACGATGCCACGAGGACTCGCTCGTCGCGTCCGGGTGAGGAGCTTGCGGCCGTGAACCACCATGGCCCACCCCTCCTCCACGCACTAGGTGGGTCCACCGGGTCCCTCAGCGTTCAACACATCGTGATATGGATCCCTCGTCTTGACTTCTCGATGAACTGCTCCATGACCCCTCTGATGTCATGCGTCGTCATGCTAAAGCGCTCCCCGAGCGTCATCTAATGCACAAAGGATGCCAACTCGTGCACTTCTTGGTGTAGATCCACCTGTACACGTAATAAAGAAGTTGGAAACCTAAATCTTGCTAATTAAATATCAAGTACGCACTGTCTCCTAGAGATGAAATCACGCAGAGCGATTGACACGGATTTTTATACTGAGTTCGGGCCTTCTCAGGGAGAATAATAACCCTACTCCTGTGTGTGTGTGGTATTGACTGTATTCTCAACAATCAAGCCAGAAACTAAGACTATTACAAAGAACAGTACTTGTCTCTCTCCTTGATTGTCCTCGATTGGCTCTTGTTTTTCTTCCTCCCATTGTCCTTCTGATTGATGCCTTTATATAGTCGTGAAGGAGTAGCCGTTTTCCCTATTTGAAGAAGCCTAATCAAGCGATAATGGGCACATGATGGCAATAATTACCGGTGTAGTGGCTCCTTCACGCCGTTTGGCAATTATCTTTCAGAGGTAATGGGGTATTTAAGCACTATTACTGCGCAGAATAATAGTGCATGTGGACCGTCTGGATTCCTTAATCAATTGGACCCACTCGCTTGTAGGTTTTATTGATTATAAGGTGGTCGTGGTTGACTTGGTCGTAGCAGAACTTACAACTGGATAATAGTCGTAGAAGGACTTACGACTAGATGCAGTCGTGCGCATCTTCTGTTGGACAATAGTCGTAGAAGGACTTACGACTGGGTAATGGTCGTAGAAGGACTTACGACCATGACATAGTCGCAGTAAGACTTACGACTATGGGGGTGATTGTAGGAGAACTTACAATCACTTGGTAGGCCCCTCCCTTATAAATATAAGGGGTACTTCTGGGGACTACGTGACATCATATTTACCCATAATAATAATTATAGATAAAAGATAAAATGAGGATTATCAGATCCTCGTCATCTAGCCCCCCAGCTTCAAGTGAAAGTAACTTACTTGGTGAAGGATTTGCAAATGGTCTTACGACTATGAGAATGTCGTAGAATAATGGTCGAAGGAAAAACTCTTCGACATTTGAGTGCTACTTTGACCAGGAATTTGCTTGGTCGGGAAGGTTGCTTACGATTATCAAATAGTCGTAAAAACCCCTACGACTGTGAAGTGGTCGTAGTAGGACGATCGGAGAAAAATTATTTCCGATTGATACTTCATTCAACCAGAAAGACTTGGTCAAGAAAGTAATTTCGCTTGGAGGTGACGAAACGAACCTAATTTTCTCGAACAGACCATCTAGGAATTGCAACCGACTCCACGGACACATGCCGATGAGGCGGTTCCGGCGGTGGCAATCGTGCGGTTATAAAAACTCACCGGAGTTAGACTTGGATTTTACCTTTTCCCAAATCGCTCCCATTTGTTCTTGAGCTCTCGCCTTCTCCGCGCCAACCCTAATCATGTCTTCTCGGCAATCTTTTTCAATCCAAAACTTCTTGTTTACGAGAGAAATGGCCAAGAAAGTTTACGAGTGGGAAGAGTCGGAGATGGATGCGCGAAGATTAAATTCTTGGTCAACGCAGGAAGATTCGAGAGAAGGCTCGGTGAAATGGCTTCCGCTGTCGGACAACCTCGGCCGTCGGGGAAAATGGGCAAATCCCGTTTTCCAAGCGTCTTCGTGAGTCGCGACCCCATCGCTGCTCACCCCTTTCTTACGGTGGTACTCGAGCACTTTGGAGTGGAATTAGTGAATCTAGGTCCTAATTCCATTACTATCTTGAGTGTCTTCGTGTACCTTTGCGGCGTGCACAGGGATTCCATGGACCTCGAGCTTTTCCAATATTATTACGGGATGGCTCGACAAGCTGGAATTGCTTAGGAAGTTGCGATCAAGCTCCACGACTTGAAATCGAGGGAGTATATTCAGAGTTTCACTCGGTCTTCATGGCCGGGATGGAGGAAGAGGTGGTTTTACTGGAAAGTCACCTCAGAGGACAACCTCTCTTTCGTGGGGAAGGCTGCCGAGAAGAAATCTTCATGGGACTCAACCCACAAGATATTAGTCGATTGCCCCTACATTCAAGCCATCAAGGACTTGAAGGAGGAGGGTTGACCGGATGGCATGTGGTGATGATTTCATCACACGAATCGGTCCCTTGAAGAAACGAGCATCTCCTATGTGGAGATACTCAGGGAGAGGAGACCCGACCAGGGACTATGACGAGGGTAAGTGAACTTCCGACATAGCTCTCGGTTTGGTCTTTCTCAAGGTTATCTAACGTTCTTATCTGTTTACACAGATCTTCCACAGTGGAGATTGGCGCTAGGTCAAACTCATCTCGTAAGAAGTCTCCGCCACCCCGAGCGGTGATTCCTCAAATCATTGCGCTTTACATAAATGAAAGGATAGAGCGCCTAAAGGTAATCAAAAGTTGATTTTTTTTCTTTAGGACTCTATAGTCGTAGAAGAACTTACGACTAGTGGTGATCGTAGAATATCTTACGATCAAGAAAATGTCGTAGAAAAACTTACGACTTGACACTGGTCGTAGAAAAACTTACGACCGGTTAGTAATTCTTCTTTTTACGCTTTTGCTTTACGAAAGTAGGCATGGAAAATCGTCCAGACGACGAGGAAGTTGCACTGATAACCATTGGTGCAGCGTTGTCGAAAGACAAAGGCTCGGCTCCTCCGTCCAAGAGACGTCGACTTGCGAGATCCGCTGACAAGGGAGGAGCAAGTTCGAGCTCTGGTTTTTCGACCAGATCTTCTACAAAGCCTGCGGCGGACATAGCCGTAATTGAAGCCGAGGCTGAAGCTGAGGAGGTTGAAGCAGTTGAACCTCTTAAGCACAAACCCCGCAGGGCTAAGGTACCCTTCTACTATGACAAGAAATCTTTGCGGTTTACGCCACTCCTAGTTTTGTTAAGCAACCTGGAAAGGAAATGCGGAAAGATTTTATGTCTTTATAAAGGACGCGATCTTTGCTCGGCCTGACTGCGATTGATGGTAGTCTTTGCTCTTGGAGTGGTCGAGGCGGTCTCGGCTATCGAGATAATCGAGAGACCGAGATGTCGTTCTGTTCAAATTCTACGACGGACGTGGTCGTAGCCGAGCCTATTATTGAACCTCGACCGGGCGTGGTCGTGGAGAAGAAGAAGTCCTCCGTTGGGAGGATTGCTCCTAAGTTCTGGTTAAGACCGAGTGCGAGAGTATCACGAAATGTACTAAAGTGTAAGAACAACATTTACCTTTTCCTTTTCACAACCTTGATTTGCTTTTCTTTATTTTAGTATGACTCCTTGACCCAGAATGCTTAGTTGAGAAGCCCATTGCCACTTCTTCAGTTGCTGGAGAGGTAACAACGGAGATGGTCGAAGGATCATCCTTGGCCCAGGTGGCCGATGAAGTCGTGGCTCCCAGAGTGGATCCTACAACCGCTGATGTTGTAGCTACGATCATTGAAGTAGCGGCTACGACTACTAAGGTCGTAGAGACAACGAGGCGGTGTAGAAGCCTCTCGTTAAAGCGGTGTGAGCCTTGTACACATTTACCGGGAAGGAAATTGTGGCAGGCGTTCCTTCCAGTATCCAAAGAGAAGCTGCAGCTACAGAATCAGAGGAAGAAGAATACTTCAACTTCTGTGCTGACTTCTTTGGACATGCTACCGTCGTAGGGTCTTCTGCTTTCAGATCTCGCGACCGAGTCCCCAATCCCAAAGATATTCCCAATAGAGGAAACATCTTTGACAATGAGCGTCTTGAGAAGGTTTGGTGGGATCAAGTTGCGAAGGTGGATAAGCTGAAGACCCCGGAGATGGTTTATTCGGCATTTGCTAGGTCGACCATGAATGTAAGTATTTTTAGGATACTTATATATGCGGCTTTCCTTTTCTTCTCACTGTCTTCCTTTTGCAGAAAGCTTTAGAGCAAATTGCCGTTGTTGATGAGTATCATCGACAACTTCTAAACTCAAACGGGAAAGAGGAACTCGCACACAAAGGAGAGATGGTAAGTCACTGCTATTCATAGTCGTTTTCGACTTGACTACTTATATAGTACTTACGAGATTTGTCATGGAAAAACTCATGACAAGGTATTGGTCGTAAAAAGCTTACGACCAGAGGCTTTGTCGTAGAAAGACTTACGACCAGGTCGATGGTTGTAGAAGAACTTACAACCGATTGACCAATGTTCATATCCACTTTTATCCTTTGTAGGTTAAAAAGTGACACAAAGACCTTAGCTGACTCGCTCGATTATGAAAAAGAGGAGTCGAAAAAGCTGAGAGAGGAAGTAGTAGACCTCTCGAAGAAACTTGAGAAGCCATCTCGCAACTAGAAGATTGCGGGAACAAATAAGCGATGAAGTCTTGAACTTAAGATGCTTTTGACTTTGACCTTTACTTCGACTCTCATTTCTTTTCCAGAAAAAGAAGATGAAATGAAGAAGCTCCGGACTGAGGTTGGAGAAAAAGCTTTGGTCATTCAGGAGTTTTCTCGCATTTCCAAGAATAAGGATCAGGAACTCGAGGGACTGAAAACTCGAGTAACAGGTAAGCAATTCTTTACCTGTCGTTCTTTTCGAGTATTTTCCCTTTTCTAATGCTAATTTCTTTTTCAGAAATTGCTATCGAATTGAGAAGCCTCGAGGCTGAAATAAATGAAAAAACTCTTATCTGTAACGAGTCCGTCCGCATTGCCAAGATGAATGCAGAGGACGTTAGAACATGGGAGAAAAAGCATGCTGAAACCATTGCTTCCCATAAAGAAGAAGTCAAGAAGTTGGATTCTCGACTAGTAGGCAAGAAATGCTTTACCTATAATTATATTTGTGTTCTCTTCCTCTAGAAGTTTATTTTTGTTTGACTGGTTTTATTCTTTTCAGAACAAGTGGTCGAAAACAAAAGACTTCGCGAGGCTTCGACTCGTTCCCAACAGGAGATGGAATCAATGAAGACTAATCTTCAAGGCAACATCACACTCTGAACCATGTACTTGGTGAGCTACATCTTGAGGAAAAACTCCTCGAGAAGATCGATAGTTGCTCACATAAGTACCATCGGGAACAAGTCGAACTTTACAAGAAATGGTGACCACTCTGAAGGCCAACCAAAATTTGAATCCATAAGGGAGGCGATCGAATCTATGATAAGTTATGCTTTGGCGAAACTTAAAGCTCATGACCCCGCCTTAATGTGCAACCAATTGAAGCCGACTTCGACTGCTCTGAATCAGAGGCGAGTCGTTGGATTGAAGAAATGCAATCAGTTGGCAAAAAGGTGGCGGTGGAAATGCAACTGGGCTCTCCCTCTTCAGAGTAATCTGTAACAACTTTATAAGATAGACAAATTTCTGTTGATGAAATATATGTGATCCATCTTGTTTCCTGCAAATCATCTTGTCGAGTAGTTAGCAACTCAAAAGATAATTAACGAATGTAAGACCAAGAACTGAAGTTAAATTAATAACTTTATCCTAGGCCCCGACTATTTGCTTAGCTTGTTTAGACAATCCAAGTAAATAGTGTGTGAAATAGAAAGAGAGGTTTGTTTAACTTATAGTTTTTGTTATGGTTGTCAAGCAATCGGTGAAAGAGTAGAAGCGACTCGACACTAGGAAGTTCCTTCTAGTGGGCAGGACCACGTGCAGAGAGGAAAGGCTTCGACTAGGTGATGTTACCATCTCCGACTAGTTTAATCAAACCAAGAACAGCAACTTGAGTTAAGCAAGCGTCTAGAGGACTTTAATAATTCATTAGCCCTTTTACGATGGACTCGATAAGTCTTTTCTAGTAGCAAAAGTGGGAGGCGAGCAACGCTGGGAAGTTCCTTCTAGTGGGCGGGACCACGTGCGAGAGAGGAAAGACTTCGACTAGGTGTGTCTCTTCCTTGATCGGTTAAAGCGAAGCGAGTACACCAAAGGTGGTTGAATAAATATAAAAAAGTGCACTCCACTTAGAATATTTTTTGAAATTACTAAAACTAAGATGGGTAGAGTTGGCTTTGAGAACATTTCGACTAGATAGAACCCGAGCTCTCTGTATTAGCAACAAAAGTGAGTAACGGGTCGATGCTAGGAAGTTCCTTCTAGTGGCGGGACCACGTGCGAGAGAGGAAAGACTTCGACTAGATGATGTTACTTGCCTTCGACCGGTGTAAAGAAAACTGGGTGTTTTTGGATCATAGTCGAAAGATTATAAAAAGCACTACTCAAAAATAAGACAAAAGAGGTAGAAAGAACTTGGACCTTTATTGCCTGAGAGGTTGGTCACACATAGAATTTGCGTAACTGGTCGATGTTCCAAGAATTTGAGAGAACCTGTCCGTCTTCCATTGCTAGTCGTACCGACCCTAGCCGAGTGACTTCGACCACTGTGTAAGGACCTTCCCACTTGGGAGAAAGTTTATTCCGATTAGACTTGGATTGGCAGAGCCTCAACACCAAGTCACCTACAGCAAGGCTGCGAGGCCGGACCTTACGATCGTAGTATCTGAGTAGGGCTTATTGGTAGACTGCTGAACGGATTAAGGCCATGTTTCTCCTTTCTTCGAGTAGGTTAATATCATCTGCTCAAAGTTGTTCCTGGTCGGAGTTGTTGAAGGTTTCAACTCGTGTCGACCGCAATTTTAGCTCCGGAGGAAGCATGACTTCGGCTCCGAACACTAGAAAAAATAGTGTTTCTCCTGTCGCTCGACTAGTGGTCGTACGGACTGCCTATATTACGGAAGGTAATTCTTGTACCCCAAGCCCCCGAGCGCTTAACGAGCTGGTCGAAGACTCGGGTTTTAATTCATCGCATTATTTGGTCATTTGCACGCTCGATTGCCCGTTGCTTTGGGGATGTGCAATGAAGCATAACATAACTTAGTACCCAACTCGTCATAAAATTCACGAAATTTTGCACTTGCAAATGTTTACCATTATGCGTAATTATCAGACTCGGAACTCCAAATCGGCTAATTCGCATCTCATCATGAACCTTTTCTTTGCTTAGTTGTTATCGATTCTGAGTTCGGCTTGATCCATTTTGTGAGCGTGTCAATAGCCACAAAAGGAATTGAAACCTCCTGGAGCTTTGGGAAGCGGTCCTAGGATATCGAGGCCCAGTGCAAAAAGGCCAAGAAAGAGGTATTGTTTGTAATGCTTGAGCCGGTTGGTGTATCTGCTTACCATGAAGCGGCATTGGACACACTTTTAACCACCTCTTTAGCATCGTCTGAGTCATGGCGATAGAAACCTTGTCGAAAGGCCTTACAGACCAGCCAGTTACAGAGGAAGCATCGTCCCACAGATGCCATGTGTATATCATGAAGGAGTGTTATTCCTTCGTTTTGCGGAATGCATCGCATGAGTATCCCTTGGGTTCCTCGTTTGTAGAGGACTCCTTCGACCAAAGTATACATTTTGGCTTTTCGGGATAAACGATCTGCCTCAAGATCATCCTCGGCTACGGAACCCTTGTGAAGATACTCGTAGATGGGAGTCATCCAGGTATCCTCGTAATCTAGTGAGGCCATCTCAATAGGAGGTGTCTCTGGTTCTTCGACCGAGAGGCGGCTTTGGAGTTGCTCCAAGAAAACTCCTTTTGGTACTGCAGATCGGGAAGAAGCCATCCGAGCAAGTTGGTCTGCGAGAAAATTATCCTTTCGAGGGATGAATTGTACCTCGAAACCTAAAAAATGCTTTTCTAGCTTACATACTTCCGATAAGTACCGAGACATTGTCAAGTTAGAGCACTGGTACTCTTTCCCGACTTGATTCACGACTAGTTGAGAGTCTCCTCTCACGAGTAGTCGACGAATCGAGAGTGCTTCGCGACTCGTATGCCGACTAGCAAACCTTCGTACTCTCCCACGTTGTTAGTGGCCTGAAAGTTTAATTGTATGGCATACTTTAAGATTTCTCCGGTAGGAGATACCAGACCACCCGACCCAGAGCCACTTAAAGTAATCGACCGTCAAAGTACATCATCCAGTGCGTGGGAATTGTCTGGGGATCTGAGCGAGTTCGAGATTTGTCCATTCGGCGACAAAGTGCGCCAAGATCTAGGATTTTATGGCGTTCGGGACACGAAATAGAGTCGAACTCCCAAGTTCGATGACCATTTGCCATGCGTCCATTGTTTCCTTATTATGGAGGATCGCTCCCAAAGGAAACTCGAGCAACCTGACTATTTTGTGCGCTGAAAATAATACATGATTTCCTCGAAGACATGAGGAGGGCATATAGAAGTTTACGGACTGAGGTAACGCTCCTTAGGCGTGTAAAACTTCGGACGTAATAAATCGGTCGTTATGCGTTTTCACGTTCTACGACCAAGATCGCGCTTTCTTTGCTGTGGCGTGGCAGATAGGTAAATTAAGAGCGTCTCTTCTGGTTTTGGAGAAACCAGAACAGGAGCACTCGAAAGGTACCTCTAGACATCCTCAAAAGCAGCGTTTGCCTCGTTCGACCACTCAAAACTTTCATGTCTCCTGAGAAGTTTAAAGAAAGGTAGTCATTTTTCTCCTAGTCGTGCGATGAAACGACTTAAAACCGCCATGCACCCAGTGAGTTTCTGAACTTTCTTTTTTGTGGTCGGAGGGCGCATTTGGAGGATGGCCTTTATTTTCTCAGGATTTGCTTCGATTCCTCGTACAGATACTAGGAATCCAAGCAATTTTCCTGAAGAAATTCCAAACACACACTTCTCGGGATTAAGTTTTAAGCAGTGCTTTCTGAGGTTGTCGAATGTTTCTTGTAGGTCAGTGATATGATTAAATTTCTTAATACTTTTTACGACTAGATCATCAACATAGGCTTCCAGATTCCGGCCTAATTGAGATGAAAAAGTTGATTGCATCAAGCGTTGAAAAGAAGCACCGGCATTCTTTAGACCAAATGGCATTTTGACATAGCAAAAGGTACCAAATGGTGTAATGAATGCGATCTTTTCTTCATCGTTTAGACACATATTGATCTGGTGGTATCCAGAATATGCATCTAAAAAACTTAATATTTCACAACCTGCAGTAGAATCAACCAACTGATCAATACGAGGTAAAGGAAAATCATCTTTTGGACAAGCTTTATTAAGATCAGTGAAGTCTACGCACATGTGCCATTTACCGTTTGACTTCTTGACCATTACAGGGTTAGCCAACCACTCTGGGTGGTTGACTTCTCTTATAAAGCATGCTTTAAGTAGCTTATCAATTCGATTTAATAGCATCTCGTCGATCGGGGCAAATCTCGTAATTTTTGTTTTACGGGTACTTTATCAGGCCGTAAAGCTAGCATGTGCTCGATCACCTCCCTGGGGACTCCGGACATGTCGGATGCTTGCCACGCGAAGACATCTGCGTTAGCTCGGAGGAAGGTGATGAGGGTGTCTTCCTATTTGGGGTCGGAAGTCTCCCGTCTGAGCAGATCTTGAGGGCTTCTCTGCGTCGGAGGAACCTCTTTGACTTGGTCGTTCACCTTTGATCGACTTTTAGGCTTCGACTTGCTAGTCGGGTGACTTTCTTCTCGAGTTGGTATTTGACCAACCATCTCGAGGATCGACGGTCGCAGTTATACGCCATCTTCTTGTCACAATGAATTGTGATCACTCCTTTGGGACCTGGCATCTCTCGTCCGGCAGCTTTAAGTTGTCGTTTTGACTCGTATGTCGATGATCCTCTGTAGATGTGCTTAACGGTATGTTGCGAATCTTGGAACGGCATCTCTTCATCATCTGACAACTTTTGGCCACTCATATTCCCTACCTGCTCGAGAGTGGGGAGTGGTTCTTTGCCGTTGTAGTAGTCCTCGAGCTTTCTTTGGAAAACTCGGCAGTTGCGGAGGTCGTGTCCTTCCTTTTTATGAAAAGGACACCACCTTGGTTTGTCGTTCTTTCGATCAGGGCGCTTACCTTTGCCTTGATCAGGGTACGACTTGGTGGTTCGTGGCTCTTTATCGTTCACAGCCAAGACCTCCTTGGAACCACTGGTTTGTGGTTTTTGACCCTTTATCTTATTCTTGGACTTCTTTGCTTTCTTGTCCTTTTTTCTACCAACTTCACCTGGCTCTCGAGGAGTATTTGTTTCTCGATCGATAGTGTTGTTCCACTCGACCGCCTCAGAAGCAGTCGCATATCGATCAGCCATTTCGAAGAGCTCGGCAACAGTGTTGGGAGGATTCAAAGCAATATCCTCTGTTATCCTTCTACTACGGACTCCTTGCTTAAAAGCCCTGATAACAGATGAGTCAGAAACTTCCGAATTGAATTACGAACCTGACTAAAGCGTTTGATGAATTGGCGCAAAGTCTCGTCGTTGTTCTGTCTTATCCGGTGCAAGTCGTCTTCCTTTCCAGGGCGGTTGTATGTGCCTTGGAAATTCGCCAGTAGAAGGTCGCAGAGATGTTGCCAAGAGTAGATCGACTCGAGTGGTTGGTTTAATAACCACGATCGAGCGGATCCTTCAAGCACAGTTGGAAGGTAATTTGCCATTACATGCTCTCCTCCTGCTGCTGCTCGGACAGCTGTTGTATAGATTTGAAGAAATTCGATGGGATTTTGAGATCCATCAAACTTCTCCATGTTTACTGATCGAAAACGAGGTGGCCAGCGAACAGCTCGAAGGTCAGGCGAAAATGCCCGGCATCCGGTAATAACTTCTTGACGTCTTCTTTGTAGGAAAGAAGGGTTAATGTCGCCAGGTGATCGTATACGATGATACCCAGTAACAGGCTGACCTGTCCTGTAGTAGGTCTCAATTCTACGAGGGGAATACTCCTCGTACTCCATCCGTTGCGGGCTTCCTTGTCGAAGTGGCGAACGATCACCTCTCCTAGGGGCTTCTTGATCATCATTCAATCGAAACATATTTCTCCGAGTAGGGGATCGATGCGACTTATGGCCGCGTCGATTTCTACGTGGTAAAATATTTGATTGACTGGTAGTTGAGGAAGTCGCATTGCTAAGACTACCTGAATGATGTCGACGAGGTGCTTCCAGTCTTGTCATCACGGTTCGAAGCCTTTGCGCAATTTCTTCAGCGAAGAGATCGTATCCTGGCGTTCGAGCAAGCTCTTGAGTGGGATTTTCGAGCAAGTCTTTGATGTCCTGGAGTTCTTGTACCTCCCTCGACTGATATTGGATGCGCCCAGGCAGGTTCTTCTGGGCTGCAATCTTCTTCCGTCGGATGGCCTCAAAATTCTCCTCATCAGATCCTTGAGGCCTTCTCAATGGAGTGCGAGAATGTCGAGGATTTCCCTCGCGCTCATCAGAGTATTGGTCCTGCCCGTCATTGGTGATGCCCTTGCCATTATCACAAGGGGCGCAGTGCGTGATCTTCGGGGAGTGTTCTTATCTCGGCCTCCATAAGGCTGACCCTGATCTGAGGGAAGGACGAAGACCTCCCGTTGATGATTCTCACTTGCGCTCGAGGCCTCCCCGCTTGAGGAGTATTCGAGAGACACCATCTGGCGACTTGGAGTAAGCCCCTCCAGGTAGGGGAACTCTGGGTTATAACTGTCCCCATCCGCAAATGAGATCTGCGGAGAGACGGTCGAATTTGCAGGAAAAGCATGCTTGATCCCACTCCCTCTGGAGTTATCCTGAGAGAGAGGATCACCAGATGTTGGTGGAGTCCTGGAATGGTGGCTCTCAGAACTTGTCTCACCAGGTCGGACCGTCTTAGGGGGACTTTGACACTTGGAGGAAAAACTCTCGTCGTGTTGTAAGTCCTCCTGAGTGCGGTTCTGATCGGATTGACCCTTGTCCTTTGAGGGAATTGGCTCCTCTGTTGGACGTATCGTTGTGGGGGATAAGGATCCCTCCCCAACTCCATCGATGGGATGGTTTCCCCACGGACGGCGCCAACTGTCGGTGTTTTAGAACCGATCTTACGTAAAGATTGTTTGATTCGGGGGGTCTCCTAGAGATGAAATCACGCAGAGCGATTGACACGGGATTTTTATACAGGTTCAGGCCTTCTCCGGGGAGAATAATAACCCTACTCCTGTGTGTGTGGTATTGACTGTATTCTCAACAATCAAGCCAGAAACTAAGACTATTACAAAGAACAGTACTTGTCTCTCTCCTTGATTGTCCTCGATTGGCTCTTGTTTTTCTTCCTCCCATTGTCCTTCTGATTGATGCCTTTATATAGTCGTGAAGGAGTAGCCGTTTTCCTCTGCTGAAGAAGCGCCTAATCAAGCCAATAATGGGCACATGATGGCAATAATTACCGGTGTAGTGGCTCCTTCACGCCGTTTGGCAGTTATCTTTCAGAGGTAATGGGGTATTTAAGCACTATTACTGCGCAGAATAATAGTGCATGTGGACCGTTTGGATTCCTTAATCAATTGGACTCACTCGCTTGTAGGTTTTATTGATTATAAGGTGGTCGTGGTTGACTTGGTCGTAGCAGAACTTACAACTGGATAATAGTCGTAGAAGGACTTACGACTAGGTACAGGTCGTAGCAGATCTTACGACTGGACAATAGTCGTAGAAGGACTTACGACTGGGTAATGGTCGTAGAAGGACTTACGACCAGGTAGTGGTCGTAGAAGGACTTACGACCATGACATAGTCGTAGTAAGACTTACGACTATGGGGGTGATTGTAGGAGAACTTACAATCACTTGGTAGGCCCCTCCCTTATAAATATAAGGGGTACTTCTGGGGACTACGTGACATCATATTTACCCATAATAATAATTATAGATAAAAGATAAAATGAGGATTATTAGATCCTCGTCAAGACCATTCAATACGTACCATGAAGTGGCATGCGGAGTCCGACTGGGTAGGGTACGTGTCGAACATCGCAGCCTTGTGTCTTTGTGGGTCTTCAACGACCCTAACGCAGCGAACCCTCGTTCGACTGGTGTACCACTCTATGTACTCCGCGAACGTCCCATGGTCGTAGGGAGCAAGCTCCTCGACAACGTCGTCGTGGGTGTTGAGCCAGCCCTGAACCCAAGAAAACACCCTCTCCGCCAAGGAGGTAGTACCAGGTACTCCCTTCCTAATGTACCTGTGGAAGGAAAAATAATTGTTTTGTGGGTTCGTAAGGCAAATTTTACAAATGAAGTAAAGCGAGAACTTACCCATGGACGTTCGGCGGCACCCGCTACCCCTAGGATGCTAGGACCTATTGTTGTAGACCGAACTAATACATGACCCATTGCACCTGGTACACCCTTTCGGGATTGTACGGTGTCTAGACGACACGGTCATCTATTAGCTGATTGAACATCGCAACATAGTTCGGGTAGGATATGTGTGTAGTGATCGGCATGTAGGTGACCTGTGTAATAGAACAACGAAAACTTAGCACACGAATTTATGAATACATTACAAAAAGGATAAATATTCATGAAACTAACTCGTCGGTGACACCACACCGTGCCCATGGTCGGCCGGTCCACGTCATCGCCCTCGGCGTACAAGTTGACTGTGTACGCTCCCAAGTCCAGTTGTGGTTGTCCGATCTGGAAGTGCTTAAAGGACCACAACTACAGAAGTAGCGGGCATCCAGAGAGGGTGGAGTTGTCCTTGTCCTATACCCAATGGCATTCCTCGCACAGTGTGCGGTACATCACGCATAGCATCACCGGACCCCAGGCGTAGGGCTAGATCTACTCCACCGGCCAGTTCGCCAGCTCACGTGTACCGGATGTAGTGCTTGTCGACGTGTCGCCGTGGGACTCCAGAAAAATGACCCACCCAAATAGCCACAGCAGATAAGCCTCGAAGTGTCTCCTAACAATGTGATCGAGTGCGTCCTCCACTATACGCTCGGGCTGTGAGAAGACATATACACATCTGTAGGGATCAAAAATGAATTGATGCGAGGGGATAATAGTTACAAAGACTTACGTAGAACTAGCAGATCGACCTCAGCGTCGCCCCGTAGATGCTGTTGAACTCCCTGTACCCGCTACCCGGCGGCAGCACCTCCTGGAACCTTGCTAGGAATTACGTGTGCCACGTGGTCGGGATGTCGTACGTCGCCAGGGGGAAGCCAGCGCAGGACAACCCGGTCAGGTAGGTCATGTCCTGAAAAGTTAGCGTCATCTCCCCACACGAAAGGTGAAACATGTGCATCTTCGGTCTCCAACGGTCAACCAGCGCCTTGAGTAGGCACCGGTCGTACGAAAAGCGCCTAGACGTACGACCGCCGCCTGCGCGGTCCTAGTCATCCTCCCACATCACCTCAACCATCCTCGCCAGCAGAAGGAGGTATGCTGCCCTCAAACTCTGTTGGGTAATGTTAAGAACAAACATTAGTCCATCCAAAGTGGTTGGGCCGCAAATGAGTACACGAAGATCGCAACCCCACGTACCTTGAAACCCAACGTGGGTCCACCCTCCACACCCTCATGGGCGCGTGTAGCCGCAACGTACCAAGCTCAATCGCCGCCTCGCCGGATGATACTGAGGCGGCTACAATAATGCGCTCAATCACCAGGTCGAGCAACTCGTACGGCCACTGCGTAGCCTATCCTGGGTCCGAAATTTCAGTGCGTGCATTGTAAAAACTACAAAACATGTACATAAGATAATAAGAAGCGGCATTAACAAAAACAATAAACGTTCCTAGTTTAAATAGTACTTTCAATTTTTAACATAATTTTTAAAGAATTGTACTATGGTCTTCCAATTTTAATAAATTTTAAATTAGAACCGGATGCTTAAATATTTACCGTGTGCATAAACAAAAAATAATGACCACAAAATTTTATTTCGTCTCTACGTAACCTATGTAGCAACTCCAAATTTGTTCTTACAGTTTAAGATGTGTCATGCTATTTTCTTAGTTTAAAATTAATCTTCAACATTAACAAATATAATTACCCCGCACAAATGGAAAGCTAAATAAAACTGAGATTATTTTAATTGCACTCTACCTACCTTATTTAGCTACTCTACCATTTTTACAAATTTGTAATAGGCGTCTACCAGTCTCTGCAAAATTATCCTAAATCGTTCAAGAGTAGAAAAAGTCATAATATGTGCACGATGAACTAGACTATACACAGCTCAAATGATGTACTGCATAATTTGACTAAAAATATCTAATCTATTGAAGTTTATGTCATTATTTTTGTTTGCTAACTAACAAGATTTTGACATAATGTTGCAAAAACTTGTCCCTACAAATGGTTGACTGGATCTAATACTTCATCTCTCTCTTGTCCGCTGCAAACTAGCAGGGCTTCACTAGCTTTCTTCTCCCCCTCTCCTCCTTTTTTCTGAAATTAAAATGATATTTGGACTAAATTTTTTAGTTTATATAAAAGTTTATGTCGCCATTTTAACTGACGATAGGCTCACTCGATTTTCTGTCATCAATTCAAATGGCGATAAGAATACTATTCACTTTCTATCGTCAGTTCAACTGGCGACAATCAGTTAGACCGGTGACAGAGAGTCAACAAGGTCCCTGTCGCCAATTGCAATTGGCGACAGAGAGTCAACAAGGTCCCTGTCGTCAATTGAAATAACAACAGAGAGTCAACAAAGTCTCTGTTGCCAATTCAAATGGCGACAGAGATGCTATTCACTTCATATCGTCAGTTCAACTGGCGACAATCGAGTTAGACCGTGACATAGAGTCAACAAGGTCCCTGTCGCCAATTGAAATGACAACAGAAACCTAGTTCTGTAATTGTTTTGGGCGACTACCTAGTTTTGTATATATATATATATTTTTAATAGTATTATTTAAAAAAATCACAAAAAAACAAGGTACAATGCTCATAAAGTGCTACCAGGGGAGGAAAAAACATGCAGCTTGCTTGGTTTCAATACCTCACTGAAACAGAGGTTCTAACACAGATAGATATACAGAATGGACAGTACAATACAAACCTCAAATACATCAACTTACATTCCGGAGCCGACGAGGGTGACCAAAATGTCAAATTAGCAATAGCAAGCCTTATATACTTGACATTAAGATGAAACGGAAAAAATCTACATCCCTGACGAGCTTTCTACAACATCTTCACAGCAATGTCAGACTAGAGGGCTAGGTTGTTCAGAAGTAATTGTATGGCCATTAGCTTGGGTGCAATAGATGGAACACGATCCGGCGTGATTTCTACAAAATTTCACAATTGCTTAGGTTTTGGTGTCAAGATGGTCTTCAGGGGACTGAATGACATGCTTCAGTCTCCAATCTACACAAGGAGGGCTAAGAAATGGCGCATGAAACGCCAAGCATCCTGGGAGATCCCTATACAAAGTAGTCTTGCCGCACGATAGTGATGAAGTCACTGGGAAGCGACTCATCCTCTTTTTGTTTCCCTATATCACCATTTCCTTGGATGTGCCAATATATATTTGGAGGGAGAGCTGTATACAGGTCTGCAGTGATATACAGAGGAAAAAATGATTGAGTTCACACTTTGGAGGAAGATATTTGCAACATCATTCACCAAACTTCACAAGCATCTACCTGCAGATAGAGTTTGATCAGGTTCTCTAGTAGAATGTAGCACAACAGTACCAGCAAGAACTGTAAGAAATCCACAAATCTCAGTGGCAATACTGCTTGCGCTCTGCCCAGACCAGTCCTGGATAGTAGCAAAACAGAAGTTCACTAACAAATTAAAACAACACTGAGAATACTGGGCATATACTATAGTTTTCAAATTTTGCTCACCTTGAACATTATGGCACTCGCTAAAATAGTGAGGGTTGTGAACATGGCATAATAGATGGGAGAGACAACTGCTGTATTGAAAGTATCTAGTGCCTGAAAATTTAGCATGCCACGCAGCAATGCCAAAATTATATTAGCTACCAATTGAGATGTAACCTCTGAAAATATTTGTCTTTTCACTAAGTTAGACAAACATTGAAATTAAGTACTGCAATATCACTCAAGTAAGGCTGCAATAAATGAGTCTATGTAAATGTGAATATGTGATCAGCTGAACCTCAAGAGACAATTTTTGTAAGGAACCTCTGGCACAATTTGCATACAGCATACTTTTCATTTTGTTATGGATGTACTGTTGTGTGAGAATGGGAAGATTAACATGCCTCTTTTTCACGTATACTGATCAGGCATTGGGTGTACCTTGTTCAGGTAAACTAACTGAATAACTATGCATGTTATTGAAACCACCGCAAACAGCCACGTCTGGAAATAGCCAGCCTGGTTTATGCCCTCAATTGTAAGCTTAATGGCAATGCCCACAGCCTTGATGCTCATAACCTAACAAAACACGACAGCACACAAAAGCCATATTAGCAACAAAATAATATGATGCCAAATGCACAACCATGCAGAAAATTTACCGTCAGGGATCCAATCACTGAGCAAATTCCAACATACACCATTATGTTCGTCTGCCCATAACGTGGAGTGCAATATAACATCAGGAGCAGTGACACTGCCACTGCAAAGGCAGCATAGCAAAGGAAGGCTGCAACAACATTACAGAAAACATGTCAAAACACAAGTCCATTGTGATGGCTAGTAGCTACATGGAGAAAGCATGGGAATTTACCAGGCTGTGTCGCCAAGTGCCAAATCTGCTCCACTGAGCTCGGAGTCCTCTCCTGGGGAGCATGGAGGATAATCACCGTCGACCCAACAATACAGAGAACACAGCCCAGCACGCCCACCCGCTGCAACTTCTCATTCAGTGTGAAATGGGCTAGAACAGCACTACAGAAGCATACACATACACATCAGAACAAACCAAAACAATGAATTCCAAATGTGATATACGCCAACTAAAAAATTTGCCATTCTACCTAACAATAATGCTGAGTGCGCCCAGTGGCGTGACGAGGACGGCCGGAGCAAACATGTAGGCGACGAAATTGGCAGTCTCACCGGCAAGCACTGCAAAGTTGCAATTTGCCGAAATATTTCAGTCGAATTCCCATATGATTAGGAACAAATGAAGCCAAAAGGATCGTGAAAGCTTACTGGTGACCATCCCGACCCACCAGAGCGGCTCCAAGAGGTACCCATACCCTCCGACACCTGAAATTTTCAACAAGACAACGAAGGTCACATCGTCTGTTGCATGGAATTGATCGGATTGGGCATAAAGGGCCGGCCTTTCTCACATCCCACAGCATGTAAGTTCGAATTAGCACCCCAAGAACCATAAAGAGCTATAATTGTAACGAGAAGAACGAAAAGGACAGCGTCTGTCGGACGCCGGAGCGGCGAGTGCGGAAGACCTGCTCGGGAGCCGCCGGCGCCGGCTCGGCGGAGGCCCTTCTTCTTGATGATGAAGCTGACTCCGATGAAGGCGGAGGAGGCGACGGCGAGGAGCGCGCCCTTGAGGTTGGCGGCGAAGAGGTTGCCGTCGGCTTCCGTCACGGCGGGGGTCATCGGTGGCGTGCGGCGGCGCGTGGCCGGCGCATTTGAAGCGAGCCTTATGTTCGGATTTGGGTTCGAGGTGGTGTGCTTTGACCGGCGATGTGCGCGATGGGGCTGGGAGTTGGACGGAGGAGTGGGAACGGAAGAAGTGTAGCAGTAAAATGGAGGATTTAGAATTAGAGTTTTCATTCCCCTTTTCCTTTTCTTATGTTTGGGTTTGCTTGCACACTGCTTTGAGTACATGGACGTGTACACTGGCTTGAAGTGCGTGTTCGACTTGAAGTTTGGAACTGGAGTGGCGGCGAAATCTCGTGGCGAAGTGAAGCTTGCTATATATTTTTATGGTTGATGAGGATGTAATAATTATTATTTAATTAAATTATTTATCTATAATGGTTATTATAGGTATTAATATATTTATGTTATTAAGTAAAGATACATTTTATTGTTAATAAGAGAGAAAATAGTCGAGTGGTCATAAACTATTTTACAATCACCCTATATGGTTATAAGTTTTTCTACGACTACTTAGTAGTCATAAGATTTCCTACAACTTCCTCATGATCATAAGTCATGCTATGATCACTTTATAGTCGTAAATTTTACTACAACCACCCTATGGTCAATAAAACCTACATATATATGGGTTCAATCGACTAGAAATACTTATGTGTTGTATTTAATACACACAGTAGTTAATATGTGATGTTATTCTCTGGAATAACTGCACGTATTAAACCTTTGTTTCTGACATAACTGCAAGTCGACGTGGGAGGATTAGTCTCTAACAATAACCATCACTAAACGTTCGCATTTCATTAAACGGTAAGACGTCTCTTGACACAGGAAAACTGGCGCCTCTTCATGCGCTATATAAGAAGAAAAACTTGTGGACAGAGGATAAACAAACACAAGACAAGTAGCAACAAGATAAACAAACAGAAGTCATTAAGCCCTAGTTTAGTTATTTATTTCTGTTGTAAAGCATAGTCGATATAGTAACACAAAAGTATGATTATTATTCTCTCAGGCAAAGTCTCGAACCTATATTCTCTCAGGAGAAGTCTCGAACCTATCTAAAATATCTATGTTTTTTTCTAAATTGTTTAATTCTAGGAGACTCCCAGTATTTATTCGTAAGATCGATACTAAACCATCGACAATGATACTCTTTATTCGAGAATCTTGATTATAAATGTTTTTCTTGGTGCTTACAAAAAAGTTTGTGTGCTATTTTGTTGGTATTAGAGTTGGTATAATGCCAATATTCTTTTATCTTGAAAGGTACTATTATTATATATGTGTCCTTGTTACACTAATAAGCAGGAGTGGAGATGGGCCTCGAGTCGGTTGGGCAACGGCCCGAGGCCCAAAGAAAATAGTAGTAGGATTTTTTTTTACTATGCTGACATTCAGTTATTGGTCCACAGTGGCCAGGCCCGAGATTTCCAGCCCAGCCTGAGGCAAACTTCAGCCGGCGTCCCAGTCCAACTCAGCCACTCGGCCCACTACCACTCCCAACAAGCAGCAGCCAAGAGGGGAAGCGTACAAGCACGACCAAGCGAGGCGACCAGGCGACCAACCCTAGCCGAGGAGCCGCCTTCGGCCTTCCGCGATTCCGCCCTTCCCCTAGCGGCTAGTGTTCCTCTCCGCCGCCGACCGCCCCCGCCTCCTCTCCACCACGGCACCGCCCAGCGCTCTACTGATCTGCTGCACGCGACGCGCCCCGCCGCCTCCTCTCCACAACTCCAAGGTGACGGCGACAGCTCCACCGCCAGCGCCCCCCACCACCACCGCCTCCTGCCCTCCTCTCCTCACCCGGAGCCGTAAGGACAAGGACAAGGTGATCTCCATTCTCCCATCTCATCTCGATTCTAACCGAAAGGTGACTAGCTGGAGTCTCCATTCTCAGCGATCTCCGATTCCATCTTCCACCATTTCGTCGCCGGCCCCTCCCTCGACCCTTGGCCAACCGTGCCGCCCCACCCCTAGTGCCCCCTTGGCGGTGGCGCCACCCCACCCTGCGCCTCTCCCTCAGCTCTCGGCCGCCCCGCCCCTCGCCAGGAACCTCTTCGATCTCCTCAATGATGACGGCGAAGAAGTATCACCCAACAAAACAATCCTTTGTGTTGTGCTTAATCCAAATGACATATTATGTATCAACTTTTGTATCGCTCCACTACACTATATTTTTTCCATGTTTTATCTATTTTGTCGTATCGTTAAACATAGAATTCAAATTTCATTTCAATTGTGCATTTGTATTGTACTTTTATTATGCCTTAGTGCATAAAGTATTTGATGTTAGTTATTGCCTCTAGTTTTTGGCCCGATGTTTTATGAAATCCTGGCCTCGCCACTGCTAATAAGCCTTGTTTCAATTGCTCATGAAAATTATTTAGTTTAGTTACTGGTGAAACTATTGAAGGCTCTAACATACAAACTCCGAATTTTGACACTAAAAAAAGAGTAGAAAACCAAATAGTCGTATGCCGTTTTGAAGCTGAGCTATTGACAGGTTCCATTGGTTAGGGTTAGCACGGCTCTAGAAAGAGTTTTAGATACACGCTCGTGGAGTGCACGTAGCAGAAGCCTCATCTTAACCTTTTTACACGAGCAGAAAGATTAGAGACATAGACAATACAAGGAGCTAAAAACAAAGGACGCGTTGATATCCTCCTCCGATGGGCGGTAAACCTGGAACGAGACAAAGAGTAACATGAGCCCCCAAGAGTTGGGTCAGCATCTGCACCAGCTCGTCCTACGCTGTATGCTAGGAACAGCAAGCGCGCGGCGCGATCCAAATCTCGTCTCGGACGCCAACTCCGTCTTAACTCGCAGATAGCTCTCCACCTAGGCGCTTGCCGTTGAAGCGGCAGCCAGCTGAGCAAGCAGTGGCCCTGTCTTTTTAGCAGAAGCGGACGCACGCCGGCTAGCTCGCTCGGTCGTTGTTCTGGCCTTGTGCCTTGGCCTCTTTCTGCCGGTTGTTGCGAGCCGCTGCCGGTTGTTGCGAGCCGTCGCCTCGAGACTGGTGGTCACTGGGGAGAGGCAACCCTACGTGGGGTGGGACTGCGTAAAGTTACGTATAATGGGTTTATATTAGTTATTTATTATTTTGTGATGTAGAATTTAAGTTGATATGGATGAAAAAAATAAAAAAAAATGTGTACTGTAGCATCAGAACCAAAGAGAAAATATCTTAGATCTATGAAAGTATTAAAAGATCGTATCATCTATAAAGACAAGTAAAAAGACAACATATTGTATGAACTATCTATAGTGTTTGTCCACAAATAATATAAAATATTGCTATAAATAATAATTACATGTATCATTATACATACCTAAGACAAGATTTGAGAGGAGTGGTGGCTTCTTTTTCCGCCGGCGGTTCGTTTGGGGTGCCACTGCCAATTGTTTAGTGCACTCCTTTTCAACGTGATAGACGGTTGGTTTGGTTTAGCGTCTGATCACAGATGCCGAGCCGGTTGGTGGTACTACCAACACATTGATACAGCACTCTTAAAAAACGTTGATACGGCTAAGATTTCCGAATCAAATACCTGCTGGTTTATTTTGGTTCCCGATTGTACGGTACAGCAATCAGATTCACTTGACATAGAGAGGAAGATAAAGGATAGCTGGTTGCGGACGTCGATGACCAAAAATAAGATCGTCGAGTTAGCGGCCATCTGGGCAAATTTGGGCCAAAATAGTACTGATTCCATTTTGCGAGTCAAATACTGGTTACAAATGCCAAATTTGAATTTGTTGTGGCCTAAGTTTAGCATCGTGTCCATTGGGCATCAACCACGTGCAAACAACCACGTCTGGATTCATAATTCGTCTATTTTTGTCCCTAGTATTCGGAGTACAATCCGGTGACAAGTTACGGGAAGGGACGTAAACCCGTGTAACTAGCAACCTATGTAAGCTTCCGTGCGAGGCGCCGGGGAAGCAAAAGGTGGGCGGGCAGGTACGCTAAGCAAAAACTCTCTTACAAAAATATATATATAAAAAGGCCGGTTTGGGAGAGCTTAACCGCGGCCCAACCGGCACAGCTCTAAATTGTTACCTTCCGCGCGCGGGCGCCACCAGCTTTTCCTGGTTTTACAGCCAAAGGCTCTCGTCGTGCGTCCGTGCGGCAGAGACCCGCCGCGGCGGAACGGGAGGAGCGCGCGCCTCTCGCGATCGCATACGTGACCGTGGGTTCGCCACCCATGCGGTGCCGGTTCTGCTCGTACGCAGGAATGCGACGTTTGCCACGTACTTGCGTTACTTCGTCGACAGGACAATGCGGCCGGGATACTATTTCACGGGAGAAAGTTTCTCAGCGACGCGGCCTAGAGCAAGTTCTGGGTCGTCATATAGGAGCGTCTGCATATTTCGGCCCAAACAAGATACCAGACACAGAGTCCAATCTGACTGGCAAACATCTGGAGTTGGCCCAGCCAATTTTTACTTGAAGCCCTAGTCCGCGACCGACGCGTGTGGATGTCGCAGCCGGCCGAGACGTGAGCTTTGCGACGCTGATGGCTGACCTGATCAAACACGCATCGCTTCGGTTCATGGCTCACGGAGCAGGCCGCCCGCCCGCCCGCCGCGGCTTGCACGGCCGCATGCACCTGACCACTTCGTGTGGTCTAGTCACAATGGAAGTCTGGAGGGATGAGACGCGAGCTGACCACCACTCGAGGGAAGGACTGAAGGAGTGGCGGTGAGAGCTCCACGAGACGCCGTCGCGGCTCTGATTCCGAGGCGAAGACTCGTCCCGTTGGACTCCAGCGCGCTCCACCAGCCGTGTTCGGTTGTGGCCGCGCAGGGTCCGTTGGAACCACTAGCTTTCTTTCTTTCCCCCTCTTCGCATTACCACGTACGAAAGTAGGAAGCGGGAAGCCGTCCGTAAAGAGTTTTCATAGTTTCCCATAACATCTATTACAAACTTGCTTCCAAAATTCACCGCGATTGCTGGCCCCTCCCCCTGCTTGCTCCCTCCTCTTCCCTCACCTGCAAACCTCCTCCCCCTCCTCTAGCGCCCTCCCCGGCTCCCTCCTTGGGACGTTGTGGACAAGTAACTCTTCAATATGTCCACTGACATAATGATCGGCCACGGTCTTAAGGCAAAATTCTAACATAATAGATGGCTAGAAAGCAGTGGCGGAGCCAGGAACATTTTCTAGGTGTGGCGGACTTATAAAGGTCAAACATGTGTAATATAACTATCAATTATGAAAAGATGCACTATAACATTATCTTAATATGTATATTACTGTGTGATCAACAAATATATAACAAAAATCCAAAAGTAAAGCATTGACACATAAAATACCTCATTAAATAAATCTTGTTGTTGGAACAAATACAACCCATAATGAAGCTTTATTTGGGAGCAGACCTTGGCAATGGCATTCTTCTTTTTTTCTTTTGAAATTCCTTCTTAATTTCAGCAAGATCAAGTCCCTTGAATAAGTCTCGCTCAATGTAGCATACCATGAGGTCATTAAGCCAAGCATCAGCCATCTTATTGCGTAACTCAGTCTTAATAATCTTCATAACTGAGAAGGCCCTCTCAACCGATCTTTATCGCTTAATCGGCGATAGCAACCCCAACTCAATAATACGATAAACTCGAGGAACATAATATTTCTTTCAAGTTCGAACATCTTTTAGCTAGGCTTGCAAGATCATAGCAAACTCTAAATTCATCACGCCTTCTCATGTGGTTGATGAATAATTGGAGGTCGATTTTTATCTGATTCGATCATCACGGGAGAAATCTGCATCATAGATATCAGTAAGCTTAGCAATTCTGTCCACATCAAATTTGGCAAATGAGTCTCTTGGGTCAAGACAAGCGAAGCCAAGAAGCAAATCTGAAGTCATGTCATTAAAGCGATGATCTAGCTCGGTGGTGATAGCATCTATAGCTGCATAGAATGTATCAACACGGAAAAAATGATCAACAGTGATGTTATTTCTCCCCCCTTTTCTCGATCGACCCCATCTTGGCATAGCTTCATCCATATTTGATACTGGGATATCATTTTTATTGCAAAAGGCTTTGACATCTTCAAATAGTGGTTCCCAACCGTGAGCTCTCAAGTTGATCAAGCATGATTTCACATCTCAGAACCAAAGACATGGCTTGAACAATATTTTGATCCTTCTTTTGTAGTAGAAGTGACAGATCATTTGTAATGCGAAGAATTTGCAACATAAACTTCATCATGAACACAAAGCTAAATGACTCCATTATCTGCACCAAACCACCTGCTCTAGATGGATTACGCTCATCCTCATGCACAATTTCTAGCACTGCTATGACTGCATCCCACATAGATTCAATACGAGCTAAAGTCATATAATGAGAGCCCCATCTTGTATCTCCCGGTCTGGCCAATGATGTTTCTTGATTCTTCCCTCTTCCTGACAATATATCTCCACTCTGTAACTTAGCCAATAGATTTCTACGTTGTTGATCAACCAATATGTCCTTCCTCTTACATGATGAACCAACAGAGTTCACAATCAAGCCCACATAATCAAAGAAATCCTCAAAAGAAGAACAACATCTTGAGACAGCAACAACTACCAACTGCAACCGGTGAGCAAAACAATGCATATAGAAGGCATACGGGTTTTCATCACGGATCAGCTTTTGAACCCCATTAAATTCTCCTCTCATATTAGAAGCCCCATCATACCCTTGCCCTCGTAAATTTGCAATAAGTAGACCATGCTTATGAAGCATCTCAACCAATGCTTTCTTTAGTGCTTCTGCTGTTGTTTCCTTGACATGCTTGATACCCAAAAATCTTTCGATGACTTCTCCCTCGTTTATATACCTACAGAGAAATGGGAAAAATATTTAAGTTAAATAGAACAATGAAAATTATGTCACATAATGGAAATGGTCAAGTAATTACCTTACAACAACAGCCATTTGTTCTTTGACTGATATGTCACGTGATTCATCAACAAGGACAGAAAAGAGGCCATCACCCATCTCTTTCTTTATTGCTCTACTAACCCCATCTGCCACTTCTTTTGCAAGCTCTTTCTGAATTGTTGGAGAAGTCATTTGGGCATTTTTAGGACATAACTCATCAAATGCAACCTTTACTTCATCCTTCCTTTCTTTGTACCAATCAAGCATCTCTAGAAAATTACCCTTATTCTTGGAACAAACAGATTCATCATGTCCACGAAATGGTTCCCCTTGCAGTGCAAGATAACTTACAATTCCCAAAGATGTGTCCAAACGGGTTTCATACTTGACTAGTGATTCTTTGCTGTAGGTTGTAACCTTATGTTTTAGACTTGACCTTTGGTTTTTGAAATCTTCATATCTTTGTCTTTGCTTGATTGTGGATACTCCTGGCACCACCTACATGTTTTTGAAATGCTTTGGATGCATTCTTCCAAGTACTGAACCCATCTTTGGTGAAGGTAGTATAACCAAATTTTTCATCCACAGGATCTTGTCTAAAAAGAAAGCAATAAAAGCAATAAGCTGCATCTTTCTCTACACTATATTCTAGCCAAGGATATTTGGCGTACCATGCTTCACAAAATTTTCTATCAAAATGATCATGAGGATAATCATGTCCAACTAGCTGAGTTGGACCCTTTGCCACATAAGCCAATCTAACTTCATCTCTAATGTTTGGATGAAAACCATCAATTGGAATCCGAAGTCCTGGATCAGGCTCAATGTGATCTGAGTCCATCACTTCAATCAGCTCATGCTCATCCCGTTCCCCTTGGCTAGCTATCTGATCTTCAACATGAATTTCCTCTTCATTCCTTGCCTCTTGCATACCCACTGGAACCTCAAGCCCCACATCACCGTGCTCTTGGGACTCTTCTTGTTGTTGTCTAGCAATGGCATCTTCAGGCTCAGGTGGATCTCGGTTTGAGTTGGCACTGATAGATGCTTGGGCAAAAATAGTCTTCAAATCTGTATAAACAAACCGAAGAGAAAAAGACCAAAAAAACAATTAAAAATTGATTATGGAACTGTCCGTGCTTGATGATGTATAGCCTAGATAAATTAATTAACATGGAAAGATAATCTAATTACTAATTACAATTAACAAAAAATACCTTTCATTATGTATCTGCTCTTTTTTGGTGGTGCCATTTTTGATGTCGATTCCTTCAGATGTCAGACTTGAAGCCGGCAGCCGTTCGCGGTTCGCCGTCGTCGATCGCGCCGTCGTCGATCTCGACTCGCCGGCTCGCCGCCTCTCGGCCTCTCGGCCTCTCGGCCTCTCTGCCCCGCCGCCGTTTTGGATGTGCGAGTGCGATAAAATACGAAGGAATACGAACGGTCTGCGTCGGCAATCGGCCGAAGCCGGAAGGCGATCGATCGACCGGAAGCCAACGTGGGCTCTTGTCTTGATATAGGCCCACGTCAAAGATACTCGGTGTTTTGTTAGCGTTTTAGGTATGGCGGCCGCGGACCTTATACTGTTGCCTCCGCCATGTAGAAAGTGACACGTGATCTCTAGGAGGAAAAAATATATAAGTCCATGACTACATGCACAACAGTGATTGGATTATAGCTCTCAGAGGCAAAATATCCAACTCTACCTAGTTGGAAGAATTTGTCCATCTTTAGATCCAGCTTCACGGGATTCATTTACAAACGAGTGTGTCCGATGTCATTAAGTGGCAATGGATAGACCACGGACAGTACATTTGCAAATCGGCATACCTCGCACAGTTCCGAGGGAGCTACGAAACCTACCGCACTATAATCATATGGAAAGCCAGGGCGAAAAACAAATGCAAAATTTTCGCTTGGACCTTAGTCCAAAACAAGATCCTAACGCCCGACAGTCTAGCGATCCAAGGTTGGCCTCATCATCAATCTTGTCTGCTTTTGTAACAGTCACCATGAAATAGGACATCATCTTTGCCTTTGCTACCCTTCTTCTTCGGCTGTGTGGACCCTGGTGCTAGGGTGGTACAACTTTGGCATTCTGAAATGTTCCCAAACCCCCAACTAATCTCGCATCATTGACCAGTGACAGCAAGCCTCCAGTGCTCTCCTAAAAGCTCTAAAAAGTGAATTCAATGGCATAGCAATTTGCATAATGTAGAATGTTTGGAAATAGTGAAATCGGAGATTTTTTCAAAATAAACAAGCAACGATAGAAAAGGTGACAGCACAAATTAAAGAGACGATCAAAGGAAAAGGACATTCTATGAGCCTTGATTTCGCGTCGCTCCCTCTCGTATAATTCTAACCCCTCGGTGGTCTAGTGATGTTTTTATTTATATTTTGCTTAGAAACTCTTTCCCATCTTTAATTGATCCGGCGAGCTCCCGCCTTCGTTTCACTGTTCCATAATTAGAAAGCGTGAAGCCGGAAGCGTCCACGGACCCGCCGTGTCGAGGAGATCCTCAGTGGCTCCATCTTTGAGGACGGTCAGAATCTGTTTGATGACGGAAAGGTCGGATGTCGACTTAGTTAGTCAAAGTCGGTTCCATTTCTTCTAGCTTGTCGGCCGCTCAAAAGTCGAAACGCAAGGAATCCTAAGAGTTCTATGTGGGCTATGTTGTTGAAATGATTTGCAGTTTTAGGGGTATAATTTATCTTAAAGAAATACATGTATGAAACCTATTTTAGCACAAGGCGAAATAGAACTTTTTTCACTGCTTATGATCGTAGTATACCCTTGGTGGTAGTGAATGGCAAGTAATGTTTGTCTAAGCGGTGGATTGTGCCGAAGAATTTTTATTTATCGAAACCTCCTAAATATAGAAGTTTTAAAGTTAACGAAGATATTTGTGTGGTTTTAACTTTTTGTTGAACTTCATTTGTAAGTGTGAGTACTAATGTACAACAACCAACAACCAGCTTAGTACGTTGATGATGTAGTCACGGAGAATTTGGAAATGAGACCAACTTGAGCCTTTGATGCATAGCTCAACGGTTACGATCACCCTTTTCCGAGCCTCAGGTTAACGTACACTACATCTGGTTGATTTGTTGTATGCTTTGTATTTCTCTTCAGATCAATGCTAAGATATACATTTAGTATCTATTGCTACTATTTATTTAGGTAAATAGATTTCATGATCCGTTTCCTTCGGAGCAGAAATTAATTAACTTTATTTCTAAAACAGAGAAAGAAATTCGCAAGCTATAGTCCTCTATTTGCAAGTCACGAACCATAGTAGCTGGTAATGTTCTCCTGCGAATGCATTTATGGCTAGCAATACTTGAACCACCCTGCGTCGTTGCATTCACACGATGACACATACACAGCCATATGACCGTATACCGTAGTATTGTTTCGCTGCTTTAGAGATGGAAGAAAAGAAACCAGCGAACCATAAAACAGAGATTATGTCCTTTCTGGGTCAATCTCTTAATAATTTCAAACTTAAAAGCCAAAATCTCTTAACAAATCACGTACAACAAATGGAAAGATGATAGAATATTTCCCAGTCTAGGAGTTACTATATGAGATTATGAGTCCATTTTTTCGACGTCACTAAACCGATAAAAATACGAGGCCAAGAAATCCTATACGGCTATACGAGAAGAAACCGACCGTATAGTACTACTGTTTTATGCTACTAATACACGGCCTCTGTACGTACGGAATACGGCCACCACACGCCCTCTCTTTAAATCCGGACCCCTCACGGGCGTCCGGGAGGGCATCCTCGAAAGCCCTCGCCTCCCAAAGTCCAATAGTACCCCGCACCCCGCGAATGGCCGCCGCCGCCGCCACTGCTGCCGCCCCGACCACCACAGCATCATCCCGCCTCCTCCGCCGCGCCGCCGCCGACGCTCCAACTCCCAACCACTACCAGCTCAGGTGCTCCGACAAGTCCTCGCCTCTTGCGCTGCGCCACAGCGCCGCCCGCCCCGCCCCGGCGCAGGCCCTCCCCGACCGCGTCACGCCCTTCAACTATGACGGCTACGGCGACGGCGAAGGAGACGGAGACGACCACCCCCGCGAGGAGTGCGGCGTGTTCGGCGTTGTCGGCGACCCGGAAGCGGCGTCGCTCTGCTACCTCGGCCTGCAGAAGCTTCAGCACCGCGGGGAGGAGGGCGCTGGCATCGCTGCCGCGGGTGACGACGGCAAGATCAAGTCGGTCAGGGGGCTGGGGCTCGTGGGCGACGTGTTCGGTGACCCGGCGCGCCTCGCCGAGCTCCCCGGCCACGCCGCCATCGGCCATGTGCGCTACTCCACGGCCGGCGCTATCGCCTCGCTGAGGAACGTGCAGCCCTTCCTTGCCGGGTACCGGTTTGGGCAGCTCGCCGTGGCGCATAATGGCAACCTCGTCAACTACGAGGCGCTGCGCAACAAGCTGGAGGCGCAAGGCTCAATCTTTAATACCTCGTCGGACACGGAGGTCATCCAGCACCTCATCGCCACCTCGCTCTCGCGCCCGCTGCTCTCGCGCATCTGCGACGCCTGCGACCGCCTCGCCGGCGCGTACTCTCTGCTCTTCCTGACGGCCGACAAACTCTTCGCCGTGCGCGACCCGTTCGGCTTCCGGCCTCTGGTGATGGGCCGCCGCCCCAACGGCGCCGTCGTGTTCGCGTCAGAGACCTGTGCGCTGGACCTCATCGACGCCGTCTACGAGCGCGAGGTGGAGCCGGGGGAGGTGGTCCTCGTTGATCGCCGCGACATGTCCGTGTCCTCTGCCTGCCTCGTCCCGCACCGCCCGCGCAAGTCTTGCGTCTTCGAGCACATCTACTTCTCCCTGCCCAACTCCGTTGTCTTCGGGCACGCTGTCCACGAGCGCCGCAACGCCTTCGGCCGCGCGCTCGCCGAGGAATCCCCCGCCCCCACCGCCGACGTCGTCATCCCCGTGCCGGATTCGGGGTTCTACGCCGCGCTCGGCTTCTCGCAGGCGTCGGGCCTCGAGTTTCAGCAGGGCCTCATCCGGTGGCACTACAGCGGCCGCAGCTTCATCCAGCCGTCGCAGGCCATCCGCGACCTCGCCGTCAAGCTCAAGCTCGCGCCCGTGCGCGGCGTCATCACGGGCAAGAGCGTGGTCGTCGTCGACGACTCGCTCGTGCGCGGCACCACCTCGAGCAAGATCGTGCGCCTGCTCCGTGACGCCGGCGCGCGCGAGGTGCACATGCGCATCGCCAGCCCACCGGTCATCGGCTCCTGCCTCTACGGCATCGACACGCCGAGCAAGGGCGAGCTGATATCGAACAGGATGGACCTCGAGGGCGTGCGCAGGACGATCGGTTGCGACTCGCTCGCCTTCCTTTCGCTGGACAAGCTCCATAGCATCTATGGCGATGAGGCTCATGAGCTCTGTGACGCGTGCTTCTCGCTGAATTACCCGGTGCTGCCCACTGTACCCGAATCGATTCCGGAGCTGGTGTCTGCCTTCGAAGACTGACCGGAACGTGCAACAAGAGAAGTGGCTCTATACCCTGCATGCTTACTATAGAATTTGACTCAATTTTGGGCATGGCATTTTTTTTGTCATTTGCAATTGCATTCATCCATCTGAACTTTTAGGTTATAAGGTTTAGCTATGGAATATTGATCGAGCTGCTACTGTAAGTTTGATCTATCTATTGTATTGCCAATGCCATCATGGTAATGATGAACAAGATAATTGCCTCAATGACACAGATTTAAAAGGTTATCTTTTTGGTGCTTAGATTTAAGGGAAAAATTGATCATTTGCCCCATCTCTGGTTTCAATCATTTGCTATTATGTTTGTTGTAATAGATTATTTGCCACATAGCTGAAGAGCTAATAGCATATATGGGCATACTTGAACATTTTTACCATTGTCTTCTTCCCTCTTCTTCTTCCACCTCTTCTCTTCTTCATCTCATTTGCTTTGGCCATGGCAGACCGGCGAAGCTCCGTCAACGCTCCGAAGTTGTGCCATCCCTTGACTCCCGCCCCTCCTCTCTTAGCCGCGTCGCCGCCACGCCACCTCTGCCCCGACGCCACTCCACCGGCACGTCGAGTGGCGGCACAAGTGGGATGACAGCGGTGGAGCCCATCTACCTCCCCAGTGGCTCCTCGGAGCTGGAGCCCATCTACCTCCTCGTCACCCTCAAGCGCGCCCTCGTCCGCCGCTTTGAGTACCGCCTTCACCTCCTGCACTCCCCCTTCCCCTCCATCTCCCTCGTCTCTGACCGCCTCCCTCCTCCCTCCTCGACGACATCGAGCGTCTCCCCTCCTCTGCACTCCTCTCCCAACCGACTACGACGGTCTGGTCCTTGTCGACCACCGCCTCAAGGTCCCCAATAGCGCCAGCAAGGTGGCCAAGGGCCGCGGTAGGGTCGTGCCCGTCGACCTCACCAACCCATCATGGGCGGAGTCTGCGGGGCGGCAGCACGCTGCGTGGAACTACGGGTGGAGGTTGGGACATGCCACGCCGTGTGTGTGTGTTGGGGGGGGGGGGCGAGTGAGGAGGGGACGCCGGTGAGCCACTAGGGAGGTATCATGGCCAGAACAAGGAAGCATGGAAGAAATGAAGAGAAGAAGAGGAAGAAGATATTGATAAAATTGGTATTTATGTTTCAAAGGGCCAAAAAAACATGGCGCCTATGAAAGATGGGGCAAAAGATCAATTATATGGAACTTGGCCCTAAATCATGGGAACCACACCAAAGGTGAGGCAAATTATCAATTTTCCCAGGTTTAATCTGCACTTCTGGGTTTGATTCAAAGGGCATTATGGCATCTTATCTTAAGTTAACTTCCGTCCATGGTTGCATGCGTGTATTACTTGCATTAGATGGTATTTGGGTGCCATGTTCAAGTTAACTCTGCTCGGGAAGTTTCAAGTTTCCTCTATCTGAAGTTCAAAAAAGAAATATAGTTTAATCTATCTGTGTGCTATTGAATCGGTACCTTTCCATCGTAGAGACTTTTCAGTGACATTAGAACTATACTATTGTTACGAATATCATGTATATATTGAAGAGACTCAATGGGTAATATATATAGAGTGTACAAAGAGTGCATATCATATACAGATAAGACAATACAAAAGACAGATAAGAAATATAAAATAATCATATCTCTAACACCCCCTCAAATGCAAGACGTATGCAATAGCATTGCTTTTGGAAAGGGTTGACACTAAAATATAATTAAAAAATTCAAAATTCGAGTCTTGATAATGTTGTCGTAGCATGCAGCTCTTGGAAAATATGTCGATATAAAAGATTTCCTCCCATCCGGGGTCATGCAACAGTCAATAAAGCACAAGGTGCGGAGCAAAGTCGACCACAACAATATGACGAAGAAGATGATGAAACCCACAAATAGAGAAATCTGTCAAATCAAGCTGAATAGAAATGGATAGAGACACGACGGACAGATCGTAGCCCAAGACGACGGCGACGCAGTGCAAAGAAGCGCAACGAATGCACAGTGCAAAAGAAGCGCAACACAATGCATTTGCAACGCAATGCACAAGAAGCGTAATAAAGGCGTAGTGCAGAAGAAACGCGACGCAATGCACAAGAAGTACAACGAAGACACAGTGCGGAAGAAGCGCGGTGGCCTTAAAAGCTTGGGGCGACGGACCTGCAGCGGCTTGAAGAAAAAAGCAGTGGTTGCTGCCATGCCAAAGAAATTTCTATACTTCTATGACTGATAATAATTTTGTGGACTTGTATGGTCTAGACGAAGTCACAGATAAAGAATTACGGAGTTGGATGGACGCAACAGAAGAAACGACACAAAGAAAAGAAAAGCCTAATTAGCAGCAGATACCAGCATAACTAGCAGCAGCAAAGCAATCGCATTATCCTCCAATAGCAGCAAACTAGACCAGATCAACAACCATATTGCTCCTCACAGTCAAGATGGCAAGGACAGCCAGACATCACAATAGCCATCCCAATCGTCGAGCATCAAAACTATAAACTAAGCCACCCCAATCGCCGAGCATCAAAAATATCCCCAAGTGAGGCCCTCAATCTTAACACTATGGACAGAACATGCAACACTGCGGACATAACATCTGCATGTCAATTTCATCATCCCATGGCTTGACTCTTCCTTTCTTCTTGGAAGAGGCCTTGGTAACCACACGCTCCTCCTCTACTGATTTTGTTTTCTTGTCCTCGGTCTCATCCTCGAAAAGATCCAACTCCATCAACCTTGGCGGGGAACCTTGAAAGGGCGACCTTGGCAATGGTGTCGTCGGGGAGCCGAGGCAGCGACGTCGAGGAGCTCCAAGGCCGAGCTACTCAAGGCCGGGAGTAGGTGGGCTCCACTGGATCTAGTCGTGATGAAACCCGATGCCGAAGCAGAGAAGCAGAGGCGGCAGCCGAGAGCAAGGGAGCTGGATCCGGGTAGAGATGGAGCACGGTGCAGTGGGAGGCTCGGGGGCACGAGCAGATTCGGCGAGGATAACGCCGGCGACGATGACCTGCGCTGGATCTGTCGAGGACGAACGAAGAGGCACCGGATCCAGGCGGGAGTTGCAAGCTCGGGCGCCGCTCGGCGGCGCGCCACCTCGAATCAGGGCTGAGGAGGCGCGGATCCGAGATGGCCGCGTACAGATCTGTCCAGGCTAGATCTGGCTCGATAGATCCAGGCAAAGAAGAAGCGGAGGAAGCGGCGGTGACAATCTGGGCAGGGAGGCTTGAGACGGCCCGATCTAGGGCTCGCGCTTCGAGCAGCGGATCCGCTTGATCCGGGGCAGCGGCAGGCGACGTCGGGCAAAGACGACGCCGAGCAACGAGAGGCCGCCCCCAGGAGCGGAGATTGCTCCTCCCGGGGGCGACGGCTGCGGCCAGAGGCTAGGATGCAGCGACGGCGGTAAGAAACCATAGCCCTAACCTTGCTCTGATTTCATGTCATGAATATTGTGTATATATTAAAGAGGTGGACAATATATATATGGTGTACAAGGGTGTATGTCATATACAGATAAGGCAATACAAAAAAACAGATAAGGAATACAAAATAATCATATCTCTAATATATCTCTAACCACTATGATTGTCAAAGTATAAAACTGAGACTTTTGGATGAATTCTTTTTATTTTCCACGTCTAGGCTTGGCCATTTCCTAACTTTTTACGTCATCTGGAATTTCTGTTTACTTTGGATTGGGCGACCAGAGCAAATTTTCGGAGGTCTTAAGTTTGTATGAATGAGCTGCTAGCGTTGCATGGCCTATCTGAATGGGCTTAAGGTATACAAACCCTTTTTAGAGTAGATCAATTCATAAATAAAAGTTGACTAGGGACTTCCTCTTTCATTGTAAAGAGTTGCTGATCTGAATTACTAGTGAAGTGCATTTTTCAAGGTCCCTTTGAATTGGGGAACCGCTTCTGTCAATTATATTTCCGCAATATTTTCATGTGCAACGTCAAGCAAGAAAGTTCGTGGAGTCTTACTAGTGAATTAGTAGTATGACTTGCACATTGCAATCAACCACGTAAATTTCATGTAAGTTAAGTCTTCCGACAGCAATCCTTGCTTAGATGTTGACTTGCATCCAGAAACAAGGTACAAAGAAATGTAAAACAACGTGATGTTGACATGTATCTTTGTTTACATTTAATCCTGGCCAAAATAAATTTTGTTTTATGGTCCACTCTCTTAGCCACTAATGACGCAAACAGGATTTGTTCATGCGATGCTTCTGCTCTGCAGCTCCGCTGTAGTAAATGTTGACTCAAACCCGCATGTCTGTCGATATATAGCTTTGACACGTTCAAAACATGTCTCTGAAATCTTGGTGTTTACTCCTTTTGGATGCTCTTACCCTATTCACTGTTGCGATTACTGTTTGGGACATGTACTACTTTCTTGAGAATGGCGACGAGACCTGCACTAAATTATTGTTTATGGTTTACTGTATCTCCGAATCTGTTTACGGTTTCTCTGAGTGTGAGTTAAATGATGAGATATCCATGATCAGCTATTGAACTACTATGGTAAGGCCATGGTCAGGGTCAGCTGTTGAACCACTCTGCTAGGGTCAGCTGAACTGCTGGATGTAAGCTTTGAATTGTCAAGAAATGCCCGCCAGTTTCAGAGCGTGCGATGGACGATGGCACGGTGAGGGTTATACTTAGTATTACGGAGTAGAATATGTCCTAGTTGGGGGGAGTTGAACAACCAGCAGGATAGATTGGCATCTGTAGTTGTGCCGTTTTGTTTGACTGATTATAAGGTTACTTGTGTCTTTCGGTGATTCCAAGTCATCTGAGTTTGATAATTCAGTGATTCGGTCTCCTTTTTCTTCATGGAGTAACAGCTGCAGGTTAAGCAGTTAGGCTTAAGCACATCATTGTCCGTGCTAAAGTTGAGATCGTCTTCATCATTTCGTCTGCTTTGGCTCTTTTCTGTTTGATAGAGCATACTAGTCATGCTTCTTGCCCTAGGGGCTGGGTCCTTGGTCATGCTGTGAGTTAGTACCAGTTTAATGGCCGGTTTCAAGTATAGCGAGCCTCTGGCGGGCACTAGCAGGTGTGGTTTCCCTTACTCCTCGTAAAAATATAAGTATTTTTTGAATTACTTTAATTCAGAAATATGTTAGATGAATTATAGAATTTTTTTTTACCTTTTTCATACAGCAGATAATCAAGAACACTATAATTATACAAATTTATTGAAGGACAGAAACTAGCATTCTATCTCAGTGTTCAAGGCAACAACAGATAATAAAGCTAACCAAACAACAACTTTGAGATAGGCATACCCAGATCCAGTAGAAGAAGCAGCAACAGAAGGGGTTTTGGTGAGGTCGTCGTTCGTCATAACGTAGTAGATGTCGTGGTAGTAGCCATGCAATTGATGTAGACGTTGCAGAGAATCGAATGAAGAGGAAGCAGCGAGCAATGGAGATCGCCAAAAACAAAGAGGTCAGAGAGTTTTGATTTGCTAAGGAAACGGTCGTCATTGATTTGCCATCAATCAGTGTTAACCGCAGCCATTACTCACTAGTAACTGAATCATTACTACCAGCCGTTTGTTAATGCCATTTACTACGAGTCGGTGCGTTTCGATTTTCGAATAGATAAAGAAAAACGCGCCCACACCTGACATGCCTGCGCACGCACGCGCGCGTGCACACACACACTGCATCGCACCGCTCGGCGAGGCGAGCGAGCGCGCGCGTGTGTTGGCTCTCTCCAATTCCACAAGGGGGCTACCACGTTCCACCTTATAAAATGGTGTAACTCCCTTTCAACTCTCCATGTGGGACTTAAACAGTTTTAGCACGTGCACATGGGTCTTTGAGATTTTTTTTAAGGAATTAATTAGAATTAAAAATTGGGCCTAGCCCGTATTAATTCCAACAATCCCCCATCAGATCCCAAAGGCACATGCCAAATGCCTTGATTCACAGTATTGTTTTAATATACCAGTGTTTCGATGGAGACCGATTAAGGTTGAACATCCACCTAGAACAAAAGCTACACCTATCCACAACTGCACAATAGACTAAGCCTTGAATTGGCAGCTTTGTATGAATAAGTTTCACTTAAGTCCTTAACTGATACTAGACTGCCAGGCATCCCCACGGGTTGGAGCATACAAGTCATACTCCTGGCCTATTCATGAGCTTCCTAGAAATTACCCTATCTCATAGACTGTGACTAGCGGTCGGGCTCATATAGGTGTGTTCTTTTAAGACTGCTCTGTAGGACAACATCTTTGCTTAAACATGTCACAGAACATATTAAGATAAAAATCAACATGCCATACAAATTTAGAAGAGAATTGCATTTTCAATGGAGTGAGTCTATAAAAGTACTCTCCTCCCAGTTAACCAATAGCTTATTTCGCTAGTTGTAAGATCGAGGAGGCCGACTAGAGGGGGGTGAATAGGTGATTTTAAAATTCTTTTGGTTAAAACCAATATCTAATGCGGAAGCTAATAACAAATTGGTTTTTCACAATTAAAACCTAAAGCAACCAGTTTCCACTAAGTGCACCAACAATATATGACAATAGAAAACTAGCAATCATACAAAGATATATAAGCAATTTAATACAATGAATAAAAATTGCAATAGTAAAGAAAAAGAATGCAAACCAAGATGACACGATGATGTTTTTACCGTGGTGTTCGGAGACTTGTCGGTCTCCCCTAATCCACGTTGAGGTAAGCCCAAACAAATTAGACCGGCTCCACAAACTAAGCCAAACACCTCAATTCCACTAGTGGTAGCTCTTTCCCGCTCCGGGTAGGTGAGCTCCAACATTCACAATACGCCAGGTCTTCTCACAAGCTTTTTGAGAAGATCACCGGTCCACGACGCCTCCACGCCGTCTAGGTGCCGGCAAACACCAAGAGTAATAAGTCAAGCCCCTTGCTTGACTCTCATCACGTGCAACGAATGTACAAGCTCAAGTGAATACGAAATCCACCTCTAGATGCAACACATGCAACTAGATATCTCTCTCCTTGCTCACAAGGTGCAACACATGCACAATTGGGAGGATAAGCTCACACTAGCTCAAGTGAGTGAAATATGATGCCAAAGATTGTCTGTCAACCGGCCAAGGTGAGTATTTATAGCCTACACACAAAAACTAGCGTTGGAAGCAGAAATACCAAAAAATCAGGATTTGCGGTAGTTCCGTCGTACAAACTCCGGAACTACCGTTTTCTACTGTTCATGGGCCGTACGGATGCATAACGGCTCAAAAACTATCCATTAAAATTTTTGGTGCGGTATTTCCGCAGTACAAATGGCGGAACTACCGTTCTGCGGTAGTTCCTCTGTTCTCGGGCGGTTGTTCCGCAACCCAATTTTAGCACAGACGACACTCGGTAAAAAGGTAATAACTTTTGACTCCGATGTCGGAATTGAGTGATCTTGGACTCTATGGAAAGCTTATTCAGAGGGCTACACAACCCTCCTATTTGATTGATCTCAAACAAATTTAATAAAATTAAAAAGCACAACTCCAAAGAGCCACTATCATGGTCTAAGTCCAAAGAAATAGCAATAAGCAATCTTAGACCATACCAAGGGAAAATGCATAAATCCCAATAATTTGCAAACTTAGATCATGCCACAAGGTGTAGGTACATGGACTTCAACTATTTGCAAAACACATTGGCAAAAGTATAGTCACATGCTACAAGGATTAAATTCATGAGGCTCAACTATTTGCAAAACACATTCGCAAATAATAGCATCATGCCATGTAGAGCTAAAGCAAGCAAGATTAAGCTATCAACACATGATGAGACCCAAGCTACTAGACAAGACCCCTCTTAATAGTACAGCAACCTATACTAGTAATCCGGTCTTTCAACCAAATACCAAGACCGGTAAAAGACTAGGAACACATTCTTAGCCCTAGCTAGTCATACCTTTGCCATGAGCATCTTTTTGAAGCTTGATGACGCACATCTTCACTTCAAGTCCGAGTCATCGTCTTGACATGCATCAACCCATGATGCATCCTTTTCTTGAACCTTGACTTGATGACGATCAGCTCATGATGTCATCCAAAGTCTTCATCACCCTGGAACATGACCTATTCATCCAACTCATGAAAAATGTTAGTCCCACAATGATTAACAATAATTATCAAGATATACATGCAACAAATACTTCTAACCAAGCTATTGTGGAAAGGTGAGGTACTATCGTCAACTATCATGCGGTTGTTCCGATGATCGGTAGTTCCGCACACTACTTGCGATACTACCGCTCTTCGATGAAGCCCGAAAGGTACCTCTCTGGAAAAACGTTCCGCGCAAAAATCTGAACTTCTGCGGTGCGGTAGTTCCGCTCCCACTATGGCGGTACTACCGCACTTCTGAAAAATTGGCTAAGTCCAGAAAAGGGTACTCTTTGGAAAAAACATGCCGCCAAAAATTCGGCACTACCGGCATGCGGTAGTTCCGCAGTTAACACACCGGAACTACCGATGTTTTTCAGAAAACAGATTTTGAATGCATGACTCCTTTGTCTTGAGCCATGTTGATCTTTTATCATCTTTGCATTTCTTTTTCATATCATCATTCAAATTCTGGGACTAAGCCTTGAACACATCTTAGCACACACATTAGTCCCATAACACAATTGCAAATAATTGAATATAAAGCAATATGAGTATATATGAACTACACAAGTTTTATATACTCAAAGGATTTGTTTCAAAGTAAAGATCCTTAATACATGTGGAGAATGGAATATGGATCAATACTTATGAAACCACAAAATATAGAGTGAACTTCCTCTAAATGTGTGCATACACAAATGTGTAATAAGAATCATATGCACATATTCAAGTTATACTTATGATGGAGTTCAACCTATATTTTGGATCCAAGGAATGCAACAATATATAAGATTAAGATATCGATTGCATGCCTCGTTGAATTTCACATTTATATCCAAATGAGACTACACAAAATAATACTAGACAAGAGAGTTAGTCTCATATTTGGATTTGTCATTAATCACCAAAATATTCTATTAACTCATAATGGCGGGTCTAGATACTTCACCAGTCCTACTACACGTGATCTCCAATCACATAGGATGGGTTACCACTATGGTATAACTCACATGGGTCTCAAACCCATCTCTCTCGATGCATTGTCTATCACATTCCATGATAAACCCTTTGTGAAAGGATCTGCCAGATTCTTAGCTGTTTGGAGATAATCCAAAACTATTACTCTGAAATTTCTTATTTTCCTGACAGACTTCAGTCTTCTCTTCACATGTTTTGATGCCTTCATATTATCCTTAGAACTGTTCACCTTGACGACCACAGTCTGATTGTCACAGTTCATCAGAATAGCCGGTACCGGTTTTTCAACCACTGACAAATCCATCAAGAGCACACGAAGCCATTCGGCTTCAATAGTGGCAGTATCTAATGCTGTGAGTTCTGCTTCTATTGTTGACCTCGTTAAGATGGTCTGCTTGCAAGACTTCCATGAAACAGCGCTACCTCTAAGTATGAAGACATATCCACTTGTGACCTTAATCTCATCAGCATCAGATATCCAGTTTGAATCGCTATAACCCTCCAGTACCCTGGGATACCCAGTATAGTGAATGGCATAGCTCATAGTACCCTTTAGATAGCGCATTACCATCTCAAGAGCATGCCAATGATCATCTCCCGGATTGGAAACAAAACGGTTTAGTTTGCTCATAGCAAACAAGATGTCAGGCCTGGTACCGCTAACTAAATACATGAGTGAACCAATTATCTGAGAATATCTCAATTGGTCTCTGGCTATTCTCCGATTCTTCCTAAGCAACACGCTAGGATCATAAGCTGTTGGAGAGGATTTGTAGTCGCTATAACCAAAACGACTCAGAACCTTTTCTACATAATGGGTTTGCAACAATGGAATTCCACCATCATCACATCTCAACAGCTTGATGTTCAAGATAACATTAGCTACTCCCAGATCTTTTATCTCAAAATTCTGAGACAAGAAATTCTTAACCTCCTTAATCATATTAAGGTTGGTCCCAAAGATCAGTTTGTCATCAACATACAGACATAGAATGACTCACTCGCCCCCACCATGGCGATAATACACACATCTGTCAGCTTCATTCACAATAAAGTATGCAGATGTTAAAATTTTGTCGAACTTTTTATGCCACTACTTATGTGCTTGTTTAAGACCATACAAAGATTTCAACAACTTGCACACCTTTCCTTCTTGACCATTTACTACAAATTCATCTGGCTGTTCTATGTAAATTTCCTCGTCCAACTCTCCATTTAGGAAAGCCATCTTAACGTCCATCTGATGAACGAGAAGACCGTGTGAGGCAGCCAGAGATAGTAGTACTCGAATAATGGTCAATCTAGCCACAGATGAATAAGTATCAAAGAAATCTTCGCCTTCCTTTTGGGTATAACCCTTGGCCACAAGCCGTGCCTTGTACTTCTCGATAGTACCATCAGACCTAAACTTTTTTTTTGAACACCCAGTTACATCCTACAGGTTTACAACCATAAGGACGCTCAGTAATCTCCCAAGTTCCATTAGAGATAATGGAATCCATTTCACTACAGACTGCTTCCTTCCAGTATTCCGCGTCTGGAGAAGCATATGCTTGAGAAATGGTACTTGGAGTATCATCCACAAGGTACACAATGAAATCAGGACCAAAAGACTTTGCAGTCCTTTGTCTTTTACTCTTCCTCAGAGTTTCATTGTCTTCTTCATCAGGAATTTGCTCAGGGGTTTGCTCAATATATTCTATTGGAAAGACAGATTCAGGAGTTGTATCAGGCTTCTGACTCGATGAACTAGGCATATCTTTCATCGGAAAAATATCCTCAAAGAATGTAGCATATCTGGACTCCATAATTGTATTGTCATACACATCAGGTACTCCAGATTTCACCACTAGAAATCTATATCCAATGCTGTGGTGAGCATAGCATAGAAAGACGTAATCCACGGTTTTTGGTCCAAGCTTACGCTTTTTGAGACTTAGCACATTGACTTTCGTCAAACAACCCCAAGTGCGCAAGTATGAAAGTGATAGTCTTTTCTTCTCTCATTGTTCATATGGGGTTATCTCTTTATTCTTTGTGGGAATCATGTTTAGGACATGACATGAAGTCAATATAGCCTCCCCCCATCATGCTTCGGAAAGATCTGTTGTGTCTAACATGGCGTTAACCAAATCAGTTAGAGTGCAGTTCTTTCATTTAGCAACCATGTTTGATTGGGGTGAATAGGGAGGCGTCCTGTCATGAATTATACCATGTTCCTCACAGAATAAATTGAACTCATTAGAAAAGTACTCGCCGCCACGATCAGACCTAACCCTTTTGATTTTGCTTTCAAGTTAGTTCTCAGCTTCTGCCTTATAGATTTTAAAGTAGTGAAAAGCTTTATCTTTAGTTTTCAAAAGATACACATAGCATAACCTAGTGGAGTCATCAATCAAAGTCATGAAATATCTATTACCACTTTTTGTTAACACACCATTCATCTCGCACAGATCTGAATGTATGAGTTCTAATGGTGCTAAGTTTTTTACCTCCGTGTCCTTATGAGGCTTACGAGGCTGCTTTGATTGCATACAAACTTGACACTTAGAACCTTTGGCAATGGTGAATTTCGGGATTAACTCTAAACTGGCTAACCGCGTCATGCAACCAAAATTTATGTGACAAAGTCGTGAATGCCAAATAGTAGTCTCATTACCACTGCAAACATGGTTCACAACATTATTATACAAATCTGAAAGAGATAGGCGGAACAAACCTCCGCACACATAGCCTTTACCAACAAATTGTTCACACTTGGACACTACAAATTTATTAGACTCAAATACCAGTCTAAAGCTATCTCTACACAGAAGAGATCCGCTGACGAGATTCTTATTGATAGATGACACATGATGCATGTTCTTTAGTTGCACAATCTTACCCGAAGTAAATTTCAGATCGACCGTGCTAACACCATGAACAGTGACATGTGACCCGTTCTTTATTAGAACGGCTGAATCCTGAGTGACCTGGTAAGAAGAGAACAATGAAATATCAACACATACATGTATATTAGCACCAATGTCTATCCACCAATCGGTAGATTGACATACGGAAAGAACAGTAGGTAAATTACCATACCCTGATGTTCCCGTCTCAGTGGTACCAACAACAATATTAGCAAACTTGGAATTCTTCCCACCCTTGCGTTGGCTGCAATCCTTGCTCCAATGACCAGGTTCGCCACACACAATGCAAATGACATCCTTTATGTTCTTCTTCTTCTTGAAATTAGTTGTTTGTACAGTATTGTTCTTGCCTTTGAACTTTTGAGCTTGGCTATTCTTCTTCTGTACCACATTGGCACCAGAATGTCACTCATTACCTCTAGTGTGTGTATCTTTTACCTTCGCCTTCTCTTCAACATCAAGAGACCCAATGATATTTTCAACATAAAACTCTTGTCTCTTGTGTTTCAGAGAAGTAACAAAATTCCTCCAAGAAGGAGGAAGCTTGGCAATAATGTCTCCCGCGATAAACTTGTCCGGTAACACACACTTGAAACACTCAAGCTCTGTGGCTATGGATTGTATCTCATGAGCTCGTTCAACTACAGAACGGCCATCAACCATTCTATAGTCATGGTATTGCTCCATGAGATACAATTCCACTGCCTACATCCAAAACCCTAAACTTGGCATCGAGTGCATCCCAGATCTCTTTTCCAGTTTTAATCATCATATATGCATCAACTAATTTCTCACTAAGAACACTAACCACATCACCTTTAAAGAGGTTATCAACAGCCTCGAACGCTTGCTCCTGCTCAGGAGTAAGTGTTCCTTCAGGTTTGTCATTTGCCACATAGAATACGTTCATGGCAGTTAGCCAAAGCACCATCTTAGTGCGTCACCTATTGTAATTCGTACCATCGAACTCAGAGGGTTTGAGCGCAGCAGCAAACCCAGTTGATGAAAAATACATATAATAAGGTTTTTGGATTGATAAAAATATGAACATTTTTTAAATTACTTTAATCCAGAAATATGCTAGATGAATCATGGAAAAAAACTTTTACCTTTTTCATAAAGTAGATAATCAAGAACACTATAGTTATACGAATTTCTAGAAGGACAGAAACTAGCATTCCTATCTCAGTGTTCAAGGCAACAACAGATAATAAAGCTAACCAAACAAGTGTGAGATAGGTATACTCAGATCCAATGGAAGAAGCAGCAGCAGTAGGAGTTTTGGTGAGGTCATCGTTCGTCATGGCGTAGTAGACGTCGTGGTAATAGTCGTGCAATTGATGTAGACGTAGCAGAGAATCGAATGAAGAGCAAGCAGCGAACAATGAAGATCACCAAAAACAAAGAGTCCAGAGAGTTTTGATTTGCCAAGGAAACGATCGTCATTGATTTGCCATCCACACACATGGCATGGCTCGGCGAGGCGAGCGAGCGAGCGCGCGCGTGTTGGCTCTCTCCAATTATACAAGAGGGCTATCACGTTCCACCTTATAAAAGGATGTAACTCCCCTTCAACTCTCCAGTAGAACTTAAACAGTTTTAGCACGTGTACATAGATCTTTAAGATTATTTTTTAGAAATTAATTAAAATTAAAAATTAGACTTAATCCGTATTAGTTCTGACAACTCCAGCACTCGCTGCGAAACTAGCGTTGCTCGCAACCAAATAGTCGATTTTGCAGGTAAGTAATTTGTTTGAACGCAAAACAATGGATGGCATGTGCTGTTCGGTCGATGCCTAGATTCAACAGATGATAAATACACTTATCCTAGCTTCTATATCTATCTGCATGCAATATATGTATCAATAGTGACCAGGAGCATATCAGTTTCAAGAATTGGTTCGGCTGGTACAAACATGGTACATGATCCATCCCTCCATTTGGCACTAGGGAGAGTTTAGGCAGGCACCATGAAAAAAAATGGAAAGGGCGTGTTGCATTGCGTCTTCGTCGTCTTTCTCTAGCTTTTTTTTTTTCAGGAGCCAGTGACTTTTTTGACCCCTAGAGAATTTCTCGGGCACACAACAACTGAAAGCCTGGCCTGGTCATCACTAATGCTTTTCTACAACATTGTGGTGCGCAGACCAATGTGGGGAAATGATGCGTGCCGTGCTGCTCCCTTCTGTTCTGATGCTTTCATGGGGCCCTGCTATGTGCCGACCATATGATTTCCTACTTTTTGTTATCGTTGCCAAGATAAACTCCTAAACTAATAGAATATTTATATGCGGAGATAAAGATCGGAAACCACTCAAAACAAGCTCGGGTACTTTTGTTTTGACCCCAGAGAAAATCAGCTGCATGTCGCTCTAGATTTCGGCTTGCGTTTTGCTGATCAAACTAGGTTTAAGACGGCATTGAGCAGAATCATCTTCCTCGATTTTGTCTGAGTGATAGTATTTTGGGTAGAACCAGATCACGCCAACTGATTCTTCACTGTAATTGCTACTAACGGTTGCGCTTGTGCTACTGTTGATGCCGGTATATTGCCATAGCCCATAGGACTCCCGACTTTTCTGGGAGCTGCGCAGGTAGCACGATTCGACGGGTAGGGACCACACCGAGGGTGTGTTTGGTAACCTACATGTTCTTAGTTTGATCGTATGAGTTATTCAGATTGAACTTAGCCAATTTGAGTATGTGCAATAGTGGGTTGTTTAGTTACATGTTTCTGTTGGACATGTTGTACTGACATATTGTTTGGTTGGATATATCAGGATAGTGGATACATGTTCGGATGAAATATTAGGTTGTTTGGTTGCCTGTATGTGGTAGAGTATGTTTATCTCTTCTAGTGGATGGTGAGAATACCCACTTGCTATGATGTTTGAGTTGGATGGAAAAAATGGCTAAGTATATAACTTCACTCCTAAACTAGCAATCAATAGAGTTAACATTTGAGTAATCAATAGAGTTAATGCTAAGGATTGACAATCAAGCCGTAGTTCTCGGATAACATGAATGCATAGAGAAATCGAAAAGAGTCACTTAGATCGAACTAATCAATGTCAATCTACAACTATAAAAAAATTTCTCAATTATATCACTAAGAAAAATGTAGCACTAGCACAACACCAACTTGTATAGTGTACATTCAAATAGCCAATAAAGTAAATTCTCGATTCTCTTACTAAGAAAGTTCAAACTAAATATAAGTAAATAATTTATCAAAAAATCTAAATAAATAAAGACCATGTGGTAATCGGAAAAGGTAAAGATATTACCGACATGTGAGGCCTACACAACATCAAATATTTTACTCTATTAAAACATAGTCAATATTGATATCCAAATCAAAATGAAAACACTTCGCCACGAGCGGACATAACCCACATCTTGATGCACCCAGCCTCTATTCACTCTTTCCCTGACCTGGCTGGGAACACTACTTGCATTGACCGCAGTGGAGGCCTCAATTCGCTCTTTAGGCCAAAGGCCATATGTGCACCGTTTTCAACTAATAAAAGGAAGAAGGTGAACTGAATCCACGCGCTGCACCCGCACCCCGACAGAGAAATGGGATCACGATAATCCGAGATACAAAAAAGAAGGGAAAAGAGAGCACCATCCCTTCCTTGGCCATTGCCTCCCCATCATTCGATCACACCCACAGGCACGAGCACGACGAGGCCACAACCCAACAAAGACAGAGGAAGAAAGAAAAGCTTTTCGTCTCTCTCTCTCTCTCTCTCTCTCTCTCTCCTCGTCCGTCTTCGTCCGTCCGTCTCTGGGAGGACTAGATTCGATTCCTTTCCTCCGCTGCGCCCAACCCCAGCCCGAAAGGCTGCGGCCGTCGCAGCCCAATCGATTCCCCTCCCATCCGCTTTCCCACCCCTCGAAGCCGAATCCGATGGTTCCACCCGTTGACCGCCTCCGCCATCGGAGGCCGCGCCGCCCCCTCGAACCCCGCGCCCTCATCCCCCTCCCCCGTCGCCTATAGATAGCCCCCACCCCGGCCGAAATGGCGGTCGGTGGCGACGACATGGAGAGGGAATTCGCCGACAGGCTCCGCCTCGCGTCCGCCGCCTCCCCCACCGCCGCCGGCGGGATCGCCTTCCGCGCGCCGCAGAAGCAGTTCACCGCCGACGACTTCGAGCTCGGCAAGATCTACGGCGTTGGCTCCTACTCCAAGGTGATACGTGCGGTGATACACGATCGTGGTTCCCTTCTCCCTGTAGGTTTGTGGCTGGCTTGATCGTGGGAATTGCGGTTCTTGAGGTGGCTGTTTGCGTGCGATGGATGGCAGGTGGTGAGGGCCAAGAAGAAGGATACGGGGAACGTCTACGCGCTCAAGATCATGGACAAGAAGTTCATCACCAAGGAGAACAAGATCTCCTACGTCAAGATGGAGCGCATCGTGCTCGATCAGCTGGACCACCCGGGCGTCATCAGACTCTTCTTCACCTTCCAGGACACCTACTCTCTCTGTTGGTGCCTTTTCTTTGAATTAAACACTGAGGACTGTAATCTTAATTCTGAATAGCTACGACGTCCATTGAAAAAATGATGCCCTTGGATGAACAAGACTAACATTTTTGCTGATTTTGCTGTGTAGACATGGCGCTGGAGTCGTGCGAAGGTGGGGAGTTGTTCGACCAAATCGTTCGGGTTGGTGTCAAGCTGCTCACAATGTGGTTAATTCCCGTTCTGTATCGGCTTCTTATGCATGGATTTTGCTTGCAGAAAGGTCGCCTGCCCGAGGACGAGGCACGATTTTATGCTGCCGAAATTGTTGATATTTTGGAGTATTTGCATAGTGTAGGCCTGATTCATCGGGACGTCAAAGTACGTAAATCATAATGGAGTTGCACATCGGCCTTTCAGTTATTGTCATCAGTAACGATGACTTACAGTGTTTTGATCTTTCAGCCAGAGAATCTACTGCTTACTTCTGACGGGCACATCAAGATTGCTGATTTTGGTAGCGTGAAGCCTACTAGGGACACTCCAATCAAAGTCCTCCCAAATTCAACTAGTAAGATAAACCATATACAGTGCTGGATTGTCTTAGAATTTGTGATATTCCGTTCATGAGGTTCTGTTTTCCCTATATTTACTGTACAGATGAGAGGGCCTGCACATTTGTTGGAACAGCTGCATATGTACCACCAGAGGTCCTGAACTCTGCCCCAGCAACTTTTGGGTGAGTGAATAATAATCTAGAAACACTGATGCGTTGATAAACCTAGTTTCTTTGGAATGATTTCATTTATTTTTTTGTGATACTTAAAACACTCAATTCTTTCACGTGATTTAATGTTTTGACTCTGTATGAAGTATTCAATTGCATTATCAAGTACAAGAACTATACATTTATTGACTAGGTGCTTGGGTATTCCGAGTTTCAGAATGCACTGTCCTTTAAGCCATCATTGGCATTAAGGCCTGAAAGCTTGTCTTGCTAGAAAACATAAGGTCTTGTAGACGGCTGCCCTGGATGTGCTCACTGTTGTCATTTATCCAGGCTTCCGGTGCCTACTAAAAAATTCATATTTAATGTTATAACATCAAAGACTTCAAAACTTAAAGCAGTCAAAACGAGAATAGGTGCGATAACCTGCAGAGATGCATTTCCCGGTGGCTACCTGATCCATCAGCACAGAACAACTACGCTTGTCAGGTCAATATCGTTACTTTCAGAAAGTCAGCTTTTCTGAGAATGCATAAGGTGGTAAATGTGTTATTCCATTTTGTAAAACATTACCATTTTTTATGCAAAGTACAGCCCTGTCTTCGTCTTCGTCTATTCTTTAGATCTTATTCCATCCTAGTTTGCTGCCAGTTGGGTAGCTAGCGTTCTAGCAAGCTTCTACAGAACTGTGTTTTGTGGTGATATGAGCAGAGCTGAATACACATTTTTCTGATGAACTTTGATCTGTTCTTGGCAGAAATGACTTATGGGCATTGGGGTGCACATTGTTTCAAATGCTTTCTGGCTCTTCGCCATTTAAGGATGCCAGTGAGTGGTTAATTTTCCAGAGGATTATAGCAAGGGATCTCCGATTTCCCGAGTACTTTTCTGATGAAGCAAGAGATCTCATTGACAAGTTGCTGGTATATACAAATATACCAATTACTTAACAAGTCACATTCCAATCATTTCATGGGTTGCTATGTTACACTTTCCTTCCAAATACACAGATGTAAATTTCCAACAAGTAGACTTTAGTTTATCTTATTATTGTGCAGGATGTTGATCCAAGCAAACGGCCTGGTGCAGGACCTGATGGTTATGCTTCCTTGAAGAAGCATCCTTTCTTCAGAGGCAATGACTGGAAAAATATAAGGAAGACACGAGCACCAAAGCTTGCAGTGGACGCAAATGTATGCTTTGTTACATATGTCAATATAATCACTTAATTCCAGCCGTCATCACTCTGATAATCTCCCCAATTCAGGCCAATGAGGATGAGGATACTCATGATTCAAATTGGTTGTCACACATGGGAAGTGCACCGGTCAACCAACAGGTCAGCCCTGTTGGGAATAATGGTGCTGCGTCATCTTCTGAAGTACGCTCCCATATATCTAGATTAGCTTCCATCGACTCCTTCGACTCTAGATGGTAAACATAGTTTATCACAACATTCTATTATACTTACAGGACATAAAAGAAAAATGAAAAAAGGGGGAAATGGTGGACTCCATGCTCACATTTTTTCCACAAGAGGTGATTCATGTTGGTGCATATTGCTTTAACAATGTGGCAGGCAGGAATTCCTGGAGCCTAGTGAGTCTGTAGTATTGATATCAATGCTGAAGAAGATTAATAAGCTAACAAACAAGAAGGTCCAGCTGATCCTCACCGACAAACCTCAGTTGATCTGTGTTGACCCTGCAAAAATGGTGACCAAGGGGAACATTATTTGGTCTGATGACCCAAGTGAACTCAATATACAAGTAGCAAACTCTTCACATTTTAGGATATGCACGGTATACATCTTTGCTGTTACTGGTCCATAGTATTCTCCTAGATGTCCTATTCATCACGCCTAACTGAATTCTTTTACAGCCAAAGAAGGTCTCAACATTTGAGGATGCAAAACAGCGTGCCTGGCAATGGAAGAAGGCAATTGAAGACCTGCAACGCTGCCAAAAGAATTGACTATCAAGGGCGTATTGCTCCTGGCCGTCCCCTCCCGTGCCAGGTTGCAAGGAATTCGCTTATTGGCATGTTGATGGATGTCCGTTCAATTTTTCCCATTTTCTAATCTAAATTTTCTTATAGCAAACAATTTTGTTTGTCGTTTATGTGAATTGCTGCAGCAGAGAGCATCAGAGTGATTGAAACGTTTGCACTCCCGATCAATTAACAAAGGGAACTACTTCATGAGATGATCGATTTGTACTGTTGTACTTATCATCTAACGACATTAATAGCGTTGTCATAGTTTATCTTCTCTGGTGTCTTTTGTTTTATGGCATCAACATGTGAAGTGATTTTTTTATTGAGCAAATTGTGAATGCTATGCTCATATTTCTTGTGCCATACATTATGTTCACAGCATGGAAGTGTGGAGGGCGTTAAGTAATCCTCATTTCGGAAACATTGTAAAACACATTTGTTGTGCTGCCACCATATGGGAACACTGACGCAGATACCAAACGATGAAACGAATAAGTAACTATACATCTGGCAAAGAGGCGAATCAAACCCTCACCTCGTATATATAATAATTTCTGCTAATTTCACAATTTAGTAATTGAATCATTTAAGAACCAGCTCTGTCCGAGGCTACTCAATGGTAAACACAGGAAAGCTACTGATGAAGCTCCCAGCCCTGCTATGCTCAAGTTCAGAGCTACGCCCAAGCTGCGGAGAGTCTGGCACCAGCTCTGTCCGAGGCTACTGGTCACCTTTGTCAATGGCAAACACAAGAAAGCTACTGATGAAGTTCCCAGCCCTTGCTATGCTCAAGTTCAGAGCTATGCCCAAGCCGCGGAGAGAGTCTGGCACCTGGTCATAGAAGAATTCTTGCAGGCCAATAACTGCAAAAAACACCGGTTAACCCAGCTAGAATGAACTGAGGAACCACCCACAAGAAGCTCATGGGAACAGCAACTTCAGGCTCATCCAGTAGGCCATGATCTGCTGCAATCTTCAGCCTCTTCATCTCTACGAGAGCGGCAACGATCATCATAATGATCGAAACAGCCAACCAGACGCCGATCCTCTGCAGCATTGTGACACCAGAAGGGTTCCTTGTGTATTTCCTAGCGAGTGGAACAAGGATTCGGTCATAGATTGGCAGGAAGATCATGATTGAAGCGTTGGTCAGGTTTCGCAGGGCAGCGGCTGGTACCACTAAACCGCCTTTCCTCCTGTCTACTGTGCTTGCCTGTTTGGTGAAGAAAGTAAACAACTGTGCATAAACAACAGCATAAATCAGGCAGGCCGCCCATATCGGAAGCAATTTGAGCAATGCTGTCGCCTCAGGAGGAAAATGTTTGCCGTCTGCGTTGTCACTGACTCACTGTTCCCTTTGGATGTTGATGCAGCAAATCGTGAATCGTCAGATAATCTGCATTCCAAAAGAGCAAATAAAGTTTCAGTTTCAGAACAATACGGATCAATGGAAGTTTTCAGTCATAAGCTTAATTACTTCGAACGCCGTGATGAATGACAAAGATTGAACCCTTGCCACAAGCGGTTTGCCGACTTGACCAGGTAGGCTGTGACGTTCCGTGTTATTACCCTAGGGGTAATCACACTTAGGCACACGGATTATTATTCGTCTGCCCGGTAGAACACCGCTCCGACGAATAATAAGCCATTATCAGAGTAACGCAGCAGAACAATAAGATAGAAACTGTTCTTTATTACAACAGTTAGCCACGCAAGACTAAAGTCTTACTTAATACATAACCATATACAAGTGCAAAATGGGACCAAGTCCCTCCCTTGCCTGCAATGCCTACTCGGCCCTCTAGTTGTCCCAAGTGTCGAATAGGACGTCCATCTCACCCTACTCCTCATGGTAAGGGTCCACATCTCCTTCGGCCTCATCTGCACCTGCACGTCCCTCGTCCCACTCGGGATAGCTCTCGGTCGGACTAGGATATACAAAGGAAGATACTAGCAAGGTTGAGTATAAAGTACTCAGCAAGAATTGGTAGTAAAGATGCAGGGCATGACATCATCTCTGTTGTTATCACAAATTCTAGATCATCTCAATTCTGAAAATAAATAATTAAAACATTAGGTGACAGATTTTAATATTGAAAACACTACTAGTCACTCGGAGAGAAGATAGACCCTAGTGGTTCCCGTAGACTCCAATCCAGGAGACTGACATGAATTCATGATTTGCATAGCACTGCGCAGGCTTTGTACCACTTTACCCATAGCTATTCTAAGCTCTCTTATGAACTGGTCCACCACATTTCCTTTGATGCGGTTTCGAGATCAGAATACAGAACGTTTTCCAGGTTACGTGATTAATTTCTCCACCCATTACTTTCCGTCGGTGCTGACCTGGCCACCACCGAGTTCTGGTAATGTTGGTTGAGGCAGCTTCTGTCCTGCACTCAACACTCCACCTTAGCGCTATAGCGCCTTGGATCCCCCACTTTTGGACTGCTCCTACCGGTCCTGGGTTCCTCCACTACACTCACACATATTACTTACCCATTGTGGAGAGCATGATCACGTAACAAGGTTGTGGATATCATGGGGATATACTCCAGATCTTAGGCTGATGTGACAATTGGCAATGGCGTTAGCGGTTTGTCATTTCGCATGTTTTCGCACACGATTCTGATCTTGTCGGGCCTCGGTGATCGGCCGCGGCGGTTGTCGAGCCGGTTCATGCGGTATCGGCCGGCCTCTGTGGCGATCAGACCGACAATTTCAGAAAGTAAGGGTTTGAGCTGGGCCAAAAATAGAGGGTGTAGGCAAGAGAGGAGATTCTATTGCACTTGGTCTCATAATTTTTGGAGTCTCTAGTCAAAAGTTTTATTGGTTTAAAATTTCTAGTAGGTTTCGGTTTTCAGAGGTTGAAATCGGCTAAGTCATTACTGGCGGTCTGACCGGCCAATAGCTGGCGGTCAGACCGGCCAGGGTGGGCGGTCTAACCGGTTTTCACTTTGATCGTCGCCCGTCGTGGCGGCGTTGTTCGGTTGTTAGGTCAAAATCATGAGTTTCAGGGCATATATGTTGCATGATGCATGTTTTGACTAACATGGGTCAAGTTGTGAAGAACTTGTTCCCAAATTCGGTTTACTTGTTTATTGTTGTGCAGGTTGCTTGGTAATCAACGACGGTCAACGATGAGGATGATCGGGACTAGGCTTGGAGAGCTGAGGTCCAGAACGATCGACGATGCCGGGTGAGATCAATGTACTCAAGCGTGGTGCAAGATGGACAAGGGTGGCCTATTGGCTAATCCGAGGCGCAAGATGGCGCAAGGTGTAGCTAGTTAGGTTAAGAGGTGTTAAAGACGGCGCATTACAATGCGTGCGTAAGTGTCCCGTTTGTTTTGGGCCTTAACGGAGCCCAATTGAGTCAAACTTCTAGAAAGTCTAAGCCTCCACTATAAATAGGAGAGGGGGTGGGTGCACCTCCTCCTCGTCTCTATTGCTATTTTTGTAAACCCTAATTTTCTTAGAGAGAGCTTTTGTGGAGGTTAGGGTTCTTGATAGTTTGATGTGAATTTTGTGCTTTTGGATTGAGCATTGTCCTCCATTGATGGAGAGGCTGTAAGCTCAGATCATATTAATCAATCAAAGGAAAGTTTGATCAATGTTTTGTCTCGTTGCGTTCTTTCTCTACATTTGATGATCTTGAGTCTTTCTTTGAATAGCGAGTTTTTGATTGAATTCTTCACGTGATCTAGCTTGCTGTGACGTGTGTGAACCTATCTAGGATCATCTTGATCATCAATCACCCACGAGCAAGATCTTGGATCAAGTTTTCGTTTTGACCCGGTTTTGAACCCTTCTTCAATCAAGTGGAAAATGATCTTTATTCCTCTAAGAATTATCACAATCTTCGATTGGAATAGCTTCCTGATATCATAGAGAAGGTGTGTTCCAAGTTTTATCAAGTTTGGAGTTGTAGATCAAAAGTTTCATCTATTTCTAACTTCGTCATCGGTACGTTGATCTGCATTACGGAGGCGGTGTCGATCCATCATCACCGTCGGATCGGTGAGAAATCGGTCCGACCGCCCTTGAGCCAGCGGTTCGACCGGCAGTGCACTGAGATTTGTTATCTTGTGTTTGATCTTTTGTAGTATTGCTTAGGGGTTTTTATTGGATTCAATATTAGTCTTCTGCTGTACTGATATACTGATCTTCATAGCTTTCATAGCTACTGGAGTGAAATTTATGTTGAATCCATTAGTTGTGAAAAAGTGAGCGTGCTCCTATTCACCCCCCCCCTCTAGTCGCCTTTTCGGTCCAACAAAGGTAGCATTTTCTGCCCGCCGAAACGGGAAAATGGTTGGCACTGATTTTATGGCATCTGACCGAGTAAGAGTTTGGTCCTTATATTATAACCATATGCAAAGGGTCCCACTTCCTGCCTTATCTCTTCCCTGCCACGGGCCCCCTTTACCAGCCATAATAGTACATCTGTTCCCATCTCTGTTCTCTTATCTTTCTCATCATCTCATCAATTGATTTGAGTTTTGAAATAAAATTTTCATGCAATACATATAAAATACAGCAATATACGGTTTACCTTTAAAATAACTATATTCATGATCAAGAGGAAAAGCTTGCCTTCGTAGATGTAGAAGAATTCGGTGTCTACGAGGCCCTGATCAGTTACACCGGTCGACTGGAGTTCGCCCTCTGAAGCAGTACGGCAATACAAATAACATATAGATAATACTTAGTGATTTTATGTGATATTATGCGAATAAAGCCATGGCGACGCACGGGATCCCAAACCCAAATTGCTAGCTTACGCTTTCTTGAACATTAGTTCAGGACTGAAATGGTGATGCTGCTGCCACCGTTTGACTCGAAGTACCACCAATTGAAGTAGGCTTTTGAGGCGAGTTCTTGAGGCCTTGAGGGTCATTCTCGTCGAATTGGTCCGCGCCGAATGCTTGGACGCAGGGTTTTTTTGCCGCCGTAAGCAAATGCCACCAGATAGAGGGAGAAGTAGAAGAAAGCCACTTGAACAGACGAACTCGCCTCCACATTCCGGTGACTGCACCGATGACAGGGTGAGCATGCCTAGTCCCTGTAAACAGTTCAACGAAAGAAATTCATAACAACGTAGATCGTGTGAACAACAGAATGCTGTGCAATCATATCTTGATTTATGTAGGAATTGAAATATTTCGTGTGAAATTCATGTGGAATTCCTATATCAGCGTATGTTGTTTCGTGTGTTTTGATCTTCGTAATTTTTTTTCAAGGAAGTGCAAAAACTTTGCACAACTTTTCATTAGGAGAGAAGAAAAAACTGTACAAGATTAGAGCAAGAAAAAAAGACAAAGCGAACCAGAATACCCACGATAATGTTCACAAGGCATACTAGGCAATGGTAAATACACAATTCGAGAAAAAAACTAGAAGGGGGAGACAGAAAACAGACAGGGAAGGCGGCCGAATCTATCCGACAAACACAAGATGGGGAATAGCGATGACCCGAGAAACAAACGACTGCTCCTGGTTAATTGGACACCTCCACCAAAGTCGTGTCCGCCATGCGCCAATGGTGGTTCTCATCAAGAATACGAAGAAGGAGTTGATCGATGGTAGATGCGACATTATTAAAAATCCTCTAGTTGCGCTCCTTCTAGATCATCCAAGAGACCAGAATTCTGCTATAATCAATATCCTTCCTCCGATGCTTTGGTTGGGAGTTCTTGGCGGCAATTCAATGGTCCTGAAGAGTGGCCTGACCGACAGGGATGGCGCAGGTAAGACCAACCTTAGATAAGAAGCGCTCCCCAAACTTGTGCTGTCACCGCGCACCCCACTAGGAGATGGTCGATGGTTTCAAGCCCTTGCCCGCAGAAGACACAAACTCCTTGGTTTTGCAACACACGACGCTGTAAGCGGTCGGCCGTCTAGCATCGATGGCAGATTGTGAGCCAGATGAAGATTTTGCATTTGAGTGGAGCTCGCGACTTCCAAATGGCCTCAGCGTAAGGGAACCTCAGTCAGCCACTAAAGAAAGCTGTGTAAGTGGACTTAGAGGAGTAGCATCCCGAAGGTTCCCATCTCCAAAGAACATTGTCGACCACTCCCTGTGCAAGCTGTATTGGCTGCAAAGCATCCCATAACCGGAGGAATTCCGAGATGTTGACATCTTTTGGCTGGCCCGAAATGTCTGAGACCCAACCGTTGCTTGTAAGAGCGCAAGCTACCGTTTTGTGCTTACGAATTGATGGTTTGACCATGTTGACAATGGAAGGCGCCAGTCCTTGGATTGAACAGTCGTCCAGCCAGTGATCCTCCCAGAAGAGAGAGTTCTCCCCGTTCCCGACTACCACCAACGTTGAAGCCAGGAACATGTTTTCCTCCATATGGCTTAGCTGGGTATGCAGTCTCCCCCAAGGCCTCGCCGACCAAAACCATTGTAGCCAGAGCCAGCGGATGCGAAGGGCTTGTCCAAGCAAGACCAGGTTGGGAAGGCCTAGCCCCCCAAGCTGACGAGGGCGGCAGACTGTAGACCAAGCCACTAAGCATTGCTCACCCGTGACATTTTGTGACCCTTTCCAAAGAAACGCTCGCCACCTCATATCGATTTCTTTAATCACCGAGGGGGATCAAGAGCCATGAAAGTGTACACCAGCATCGCAGATAAAACCGCTTGAATCAGAATAAGTCGTCCCCCTTACGAACGCATTTTGGCCTGCCAAGCTTGAAGACGATTAGCAACCAAATCCAAGAGAGGTTGGAAATCTGCCCTGGAAGGTTTTCTCAAGGTGAGAGGCAAGCCAAGGTATTTGCAGGGGAAAGCAGCAACATTGCAGTGTAGAAAGTCGGTGGTGAGCTAGATTTGTTGATCATTACACCGAATTGGAGCGAAAAAACTCTTGGCCAAATTGGTTCTCAAGCCCGAAGCCTCGCCGAAGAGTTGAAGAATTTCGTTGATGGTGAGTAGACCTATCCTGTCCGGAGATACAAACATGTTCGCATCGTCCGCATATAAGGAAAGCCGATGTGGTAACCTTGGCCTGCCTCCAATCGGATGGAGCAAATCCGCATTTTTCGTGGCGCTGAACAGGTTGTTGAGGACATCCATGGCGACGATGAACAACAAAGGGGATAGAGGATCTCCCTGATGTAGTCCGCGACCATGCCAAACCGGTTGTCCTTGTTGGCCATTGACAAGCACCCTGGTGGATGACGATCTGAGCAAGGTACACAACCAAGCACACCACCTCGGGCCAAAAACTTTGTGTCGTGGTATTTCCAACTGTAAGGTCTAGGATAAGGAGTCAAAGGGTTGGGCTATATTCAGTTTGAGAAGGATAGCTGATTGTTTTTTATGGTGGAGAAAGCAAGCGGATTGCCTGACAAAGAAGAAATTGTCTTGACTGGAGCGATTTTTTGTGAAAGCGGATTGGTTTGGTGCTACTATCTTCGGCAACTCCGGTGCTAGCCTTCGAGCCAAGACTTTCGAGAAGATTTTGGAGATACTGTGGACCAAGCTGATGGGCTGGAAGTCTCTTGGTTTCTAAGCTGCAAGTTTCTTCGGCACAGGAGTTAGGAACTCTTGATTGAGTAGATGGAAATCTTTTCCTGCTAACCGACCTAGAGCATGAAATGCCGCCATTATGTCTAGCTTGATGATATCCCAGCAGCGTTGATAGAAAATGCCAGAGAACACATTCAGGTCCTGTCGCCTTTTCGGATGGCATAGACCTAATTGCTTCCCAAACCTCCTTTTCAGTGAAATCTACCTCTAGCTCCTGCAAATCGTGAGCTGGAAGATCTAGGAAACTGAAATCCAGAGAATGGGTTCTATGTGAGAACCCGAAAAACCTAAACCTAGATTAAGAATCGGTAATTGGTAATTAACAGTAACTAAAATGTGTACTAAAAAGAGCTTTAATCGCCAAAATGAATAAAAAAATATACATCTCACACCATCAACACATTTCCACATATAAAATTTCACATCGAGTTCAGTAACATAAATTGCACCTGAATGTTTTACACTAAAATACACCTTGAATTACAATATAAATTCGCTTTCAAGGAAATTAGAAACATTAATGCCAAGTCAAAACAACTACCATAATTCAGTGCAACAAATCAAAAATATATCTTTTGCAATCCGGAATAATTTACAAAACAATAATAAAAGCTTCGATGGGTCTCATCATCCGACAATGTTAAAACCCGATACCCGCGTATACCGACCTACCCTGATCCGAGGAAACATTCGAAAAATGTCACAAACACCACCTTTGTACCAATGGTCCGTAAGCCCACAACAGTAGAAGTATCAAGGTCCATCAATGTTATCCAACCCAATAGTAGAATGTGAGAGCCAAAGGGATAAGAGCCAACCCACAGAAGTTCATCCCCCGAGGCGACGCATGACCTAGCAGCCCAAAATATCAAGCACAAAAGAGCCAGCTAAGTGCCAACCTTCTACCAGTCGAAGCCAACCCTCAGAAGATCATTCCCCCCAACCAGCCAACCCTCAAAAGTTCATCCCCCCAGCCAGCCAGCCCTCGTAGATTCTTTCCCCTTTGATCACAACACCCGCAAGCCATTTCTTCACAAGCCAGAGGTAAACGCAAAGAGCAACCCTCACCCCACCACTACCCAGTAAGCTGTAACATCCCAAATTTCCCGTGTTTTTAAACATTTTCAAAAATTTAAATAACCATTCGATTGTATTAAAATTGCTGAAGCTTAACTTGAAATTTAGAAATCGAAAATAGTTTAATTTGAATTAATCAAACTTCAATTAATTCAAAAGTTGGTTTATTTAAGTTTTCTGGATTTTATTTGGATTTAAAGACAAAAATATTATTCTAAGTAATTTCTTGCTTTTTTGGATTTTAAAAAATGGTCTTTCCTTTTGTCCCGAAAATAAAACAATTTAATTGCAAAATTAAAAGCTAAGGTTAAGTTGTAAGTATTTTTATTAACTCCATATTGATTCAAGGAATTTCTGTGTATTTGCTTAGAATTTTTGTACCTTATCTCCTATTTTCTAAAAAGCCTTTTTGATTTCTTGTATTTCTTTAATTAAAAATTGGATTTTATTTCCCCCTCCGGCTTTGGGCCCAATCTCTTCCTAGGCCACCTTTTTCCTCGCATGTGCGGCCCATTTCTTCAGCCCATTTCCGCCGCACCAGCCCGCTCCCGCGCCTCCTCCTCTCGTCCCGCTGATAGGTGGGCCCCACCTGCCAGCCACTGCCACCTCCTCCCCTGTGCTTCTTCTCCAATCATTGCCGCCCCCATGCCGCGCGGCGTCAACGCCGTGTGCGGCTTTTGCGCCAGCCACCTGTCGCTTCCCCATCCCTTCTCTGCTGCTCCAACCATCCCCATCGATCGCCACGTTCGCTGCCGCCACCCACTCCCCATACCCACCCCCATGCCTGCCATGCCCTCTCCCATGCCGCGCGGCTGCGAAGTAGATCGCTGCCCATCCCACCCTCCGGTCCTCCCTGCGTCCTATAAAGAGGAGCACCGGGAGCGCCGTGAGCCCCTCTCCCTTTCCCCCCGATTCACCCTCCCTCTCTCGCCCTCTCTGCGCCGTATTTCAAGAAACCTCGCTGCTGGCCGAGCTTCAATTAAATCGCCTCTAGCGCCGCCACGGTCAAAAGTTATGTTGGTTTGAAATTTCAATAGGTTTCGGTTTTTAGATGTTGAAAATCGGCTAAGTCATTACTGGCGGTCGGACCGGCCAATAGCTCACGGTCGGGCCAGGCGGTGGGCGATCGACCGACCCTAAGGCGTCGACGGATTTCACTTTGATCGTCGCCGTCGTGCGCGTTGCTCGGTTGTTAGGTCAAAGTCATGAGTTTCAGTGCATATATGTTGCATGATGCATGTTTTGACTAACATGGGTCTAGTTGTGAAGAATTTGTTCCCAAATTCGGTTTACTTGTCTATTATTGTGCAGGTTGCTTGGTGGTCAACGACGGTCAACGGCGAGGATGATCGGGACTAGGCTTGGAGAGCCGAGGTCGAGCGATCGGCGATGCGGGTGAGTCTTGTACTCAAGCGTGGTGCAAGATGGATAAGGGTGACCTATTGGCTAATCCGAGGCGCAAGATGGCGCAAGGTGTAGCTAGTTAGGTCAAGAGGTGTTAAAGATGGCGTATTAAAATGCAGGAAATCGGTCCGACCGCCCTTGAGCCAGCGGTTCGACCGACAGTGCACTGAGATTTGTTATCTTGTGTTTGATCTTTTGTAGTATTGCTTAGTGGTTTTTATTGGATTTAATATTAGTCTTCTGCTGTACTGATATACTGATCTTCATAGCTTTCATAGCTACTGGAGTGAAATTTGTGTTGAATCCATTATTTGTGAAAAAGTGAGCGTGCTCCTATTCACCCCCCCTCTAGTCGCCTTTTCAGTCCAACAAAGGTAGCATTTTCTGCCCGCCGAAACGGGAAAATGGTTGGCACTGATTTTATAGCCTCTGACCGAGTAAGAGTTTGGTTGGTCCTTATATTATAACCATATGCAAAGGGTCCCACTTCCTGCCTTATCTCTTCCCTGCCACGGGCCCCCTTTACCAGCCATAATAGTACATTTGTTCTCATCTCTGTTCTCTTATCTTTCTCATCATCTCATCAATTGATTTGAGTTTTGAAATAAAATTTTCATGCAATACATATAAAATACAGCAATATACGGTTTACCTTTAAAATAACTATATTCATGATCAAGAGGAAAAGCTTGCCTTCGTAGATGTAGAAGAAGTCGTGTCTCACGAGGCCACGATCGATTACCTGTTATGGAGTTAAGCCTCGAGCGATCTGACAATACAAATAACATATAGATAAATACTTCGTGATTTTATGTGATATTATGCGAATAAACTGTTAATGCGACTCCTATTTGTTAGTCAATTTTACTTTATAAATATTTTCCGAGTCCTGGCCCAGTTAGCACTTTCCCACTAAAGTCGCTCTGCGGTTCGCTACGCCTACACCAATTAATCGAGTGCACAAAACTAAGAATGCCGACTTACTCTCAACAGGGTTGGCTTTAATTACTTGCATAAAAATGAGCTACCCGATTTTCCTAAATTTTTCTAATCCTAACCCTAATTATTAACTAACCTAACTACCTAACTAACTACCTATACCACCGACTAACCCAAACCCTAACCTAACTACTAAATACCGCCACCTCAGCCCTCTACCGACACAACTCCCTCACGCCGCCTCTCTCTAATCCCTCCCCACTCTCTCGCCTCCCTCGCTCTCGCCTCTCCCTCTCTCTCTCGGATCTCCGCCGCTACCTCCTTCCGGCGTCGACTCGCCGGGCTCCTCGGCTTTGCTCCTCGGTCCCGTCTCGTCTCGCTCGGTCTTGTTGCGTAGCTCCCTTCACCAGCGGCCGATGGCGAGTGCGCCATCGCCGCCGGCTACCTTAAGCGGTCGCTCGCTCGCCGCCAGCTCAGCGCCTCCTCGCTTCAGCGCGCCGCTCCTCAGCCGCGCCTGGCCCGCAGTCGCTCGGCCTCCGGTGCAGTGCGACCTAAGCGCCGCCGCTCCCAGTTCTCCTCCCCTCGGCTCCTCCCAATCGGTGCCTGACGGCTCAGTGGCTCGGCCTCCGCGCCGCCGGCGCCAGGCTCGGCCCAATCTGCTCGGTGCTCTCAGGCGACTGGCTCGGCTCGGCCAACCCAAATCCGCCTTCTCCCTTCTCCTCAAAGATCCACCGAGCTACCCACTACTCGCACTCACGAAGCAAAAATAACCTAATGCTCCTCTTGATCTATGGATGCAGTGCAAGATGGCCGATCTGGGATGGAGGTCTGTAGAGTGGAGATGGGTGAAGGTGAGCAGCTCAGTTATTCTGAGTGAGTCTTACCGGACCCCTATTCCTCCCTCTTGCTCTGTGATGGGTGGGTGATGAATGCCTGAGATGGGGTTGATGGGAGAGCAAGGTGCAGGCTACTGCAGTCTTTGAGGTTGGATCGGGTTGGTTTGTTGCTGGTGAGGAGGAAGAAGGTCGGTGATGCGGTCTTGAGGAAGGTGGGCGGTTCAAGGTCGGAGATGTCGCCTCTGCTCTTGCTGCGTCCTCCGGGCTCCCTACCTTTGCTCGACTGCGGTGAGAAGAACATAAGGGGAATGGAGGTGTTCTTTGAAGAAGAAGGGGATGGACCGGATCTTTGCTGATTTGAGGGAGGTTCGGCGGGGATGGATTGGATCTTTGCAGAAGAAGGGGAGGAGATGAATGGGTTCTTCTTTGTGGTGTGAGGAATTGGTTGGGAGATGAATGAGCTCGGAAGGTTCGAAATTGCTTGTCTTTGCTTGTGAGGCGTCCGAGGACGAGAGAGAGAGAGGAGAGTGGTTCGGTGAAAAAGGGGAGATGGATTGGCTGAGCTTGGCCTGAAGACCAAGGACACGGGGGAAATGTATCTGTACAATCTACTGAAATGCAATACTAGCTAAGAGATGTAAACACTTTATACTATGCTTGGGTACAAACTGAAGTTTTGAAATCAATCCAGATTATGACTTCTTGGTCTAATGATGCATGCGATGAACTCTTGCTTGGCGCTTTCTTGAATAAATACGAAGCAATATAATACCGCTATAACGATAAGCCTAATTACAGGTTCTCACATAGGCTACCATGACTTTTCGAACTCGTGGAGGTAAGCCACCGACGGAAAGTAATGGGTGGAGACATAAATACGTAACTTAGAAAATATTTTGTATTCTGATCTTGAAACTGCGTCAAAGGAAATGCGGGAGACTCAGAGTAACTATGGGTAAAGTGGTACAAGCACGCGCAATGCTAAACAAAATCATGAATTCATGCATGTCTCCTGGACTGGAGGCTACGATAATCCTCTGGGGGTTTATCTTCTTACCGGGTAACAAGTAGTATTTTCAGAAATAAAATTGCAACATAAATCTTGGTGATTATTTTCAGAGAAAGAGAAGAGGTAGAAATATGATAAGGACAAGAGGTAGTCATCAGGTGCATCTTGTTATTACATGCTTGCTAAGTACACTAGTACTCACTCTTGCTATCTCTCCCCTTGCTTAGATCCTAGTCCGGGTGGGAGTTATTCCGTGTGGGATGAAGGATTCGTAGGTACCGAGGAGACCACCGATGACGAAGGCGCTGATTATGAGGAGCAAGGCAAGGTGGACGCCCTATTCGACTCGTGGGACGAGTAGACTGCTGGAGGGACCTATCAGGCAAGCACAGGGAGTATATTCCCCTTGTAATTAAATCATTGTATTCAGAACCTTAGCCTTGTGTGGCTGCTATTGTAATAAAGAACAGTTTCTATCTTATTGTTCTGTTGTGCTAACTCTGGTAAAGGCTTATTATTTGTTGGAGCTGTGTTCTATTGAGTAAACGAATAGTAATATGTATGCCTAAGTGTGATTACCCCTGGGGTAATGACACGGGGTGCCGCAGCCGGTATCAGAGCAATAAGATAGGGCCACGCTAATAAAATAGAAACTGTAGCCAGAACTTAAGTATGTTTTTCTTGCTTGCTATATGGCACTAAGTACTTTATTAATTCTCATCTCCATATCAATTTCTGCTGCATCCTCAAAATTATTATGTTAAAAAGCGTATTCTTCGTATAGTGGCACCCATACTAACTTAGAACTATCCCCTTGTTGCGGATTGACTAGATTCAATTTTCTGTCTTGAAGAGAGAGTACGGGGGAAGCTTAGTGTTACCTTAAGATTCGTGTTGATTATCTTTTGCGAGTAGGTCGTCAGACTCCAACTCAACCTAGGATAGAAAGTATAGGCGGTGAGCGTACTACCATAAGATTTAGACCTTAGTGCTTGGACTAGAGGCATGGAGTAGAATTTTGGCATGGAACCATTTTCCACTTGTTGGATGAGCATGACCATACCCATAAGAGTTTCTTACCTCTTCATATGTATAACTCAAAAGGAGCTGTCAGCATCCTAAAATAAAGCAAGTATAATTGAAGAAAGCAAAGGAAAGACTGACAGTGTAAAAAAGGATGCCTTATCCCACCTCTGCATATCAGCTTTCCCGGATGAGTGGTCCGTGGTACTCCAAGCGTGTAGCTCTGGCGTACCGAGGATCGAAGTCCTGGGCATACTCAGGAATGAACCCTGAGTAGTCTAAAATATGTGATTTGGGTGGACTCGAGCCAGATCTCGAGCGCGCTTGGGTGCGTGGATCCAGGGTACTATGGGTCGCACTCAGAGGCAAGTTCTGAGTGGTCCCAAACACGTGATTTGGGCGGTCTTGAGAACGGAATCTCAAGCGTGACTAAGCACGAAAGACTCAGCTAGTGTAGGATTTGGATCTTTTTGCATATCTTTGTTTCTTGGTCTTATTTGCTTAACTGTGCATGGCTTAATACAACTCACCCGAGGGTTAACTCTGTTAGATAAATATAATACTTTCTTCCCTACCACAAAGCACTGCTGAAGAAGTGGAAATAAAAGTATAACCAACAAGAAAACTCGTCATAAAATAAATGCTACGACCACCATCACTAATGCAAACCACTTCCTAACACCTCCCCCTCAGGATGGAAGAACAAGGGCACGACGAGTAAGGCTTGGGACTCAGATTGGGACTATTTTCATAAGACATGATAGTGGAGAACCCACCAATCGATTCTCAAGGGGCAACATCAGGCCAGTCTAGAGCCACCCCACCACCAGAAGCTAGCCAGCCACCCCCACTAGAGCTATAGACCCGCTAGGAATAATGACGAATGTCCTGAAATTCCAAGAAAACTCCAGAAGAGAAGCTCAGAGAGAATCAGAATCGATTCATGGAAGCCTTGTTAACTAGGGTAGCACCCACCACATCCCATCCAGCCCGCGGGGTTAGTCTGGGCGACTTTCTCCAGACTCGCCCTCCCACTTTCGCCAAAGCCACTGACCCACTAGATGCCAATGACTGGCTAGTGGAAGTGGAAAAGAAACTAGACACAGTTGGGTGCTCAGATGCTGAGAAAGTCTGTTATGCTTCCCATCAGCTGACCGGACCAATTGCTACCTGGTGGCTAAACTATAAACGCAACAGAGCCAGCGAACAACCCATTACTTGGGTTGAGCTTGGCACAAGACCAAGGACCGGAAATGTATCTACAACTGAAATGCAATACTAGCTAAGAGATGTAAACACTTTATACTATGCTTGGGTACAACGAAGTTTTGAAATCAATCCAGATTATGACTTACTGGTCTAATGATGCATGCGATGAACTCTTGCTTGACGCTTTACTGGAATAAATACAGCCGCTTAATATAATACCGCTATAACGATAAGCCTAATTACCTGGGTTCTCACATAGGCTACCATGACTTTTCGAAGGATTGAGCGTGCGTGTTGGTGCTGACCGGATGCGAAGACAGACCATGGCGACGCACGGGATCCCAAACCCAAATTACCAGCTTACGCTTTCTTGAACATTAGTTCAGGACTAAAATGGTGATGCTGCTGCCACCGTTTGACCCGAAGTACCACCAATTGAAGGAGGCTTTCGAGGCGAGTTCTTGAGGCCTTGAGGGTCATTCTCGTCGAATTGGTCTGCGTCGAATGCTTGGACGCAGGGTTTTTCACCGTCGTAAGCAAATGCCACCATATAGAGTGTCGGCGCCCCGGGTGTCACACAACCCCGAGACCCTCTGTGCATACCAAGCTAGTCCCATGATCAGTAGCTAGCTTGCACAGTTGCAACAATGATGTAATCATGACCATTCAACAACGAACTAATGAAGCGATAAAGTAATATTAATTAAAGCAAGCAAAGACCTTATGGTCAAGTTCTTACAAAAGTCGCCACACGGGCTTAGCAACAACAGAGTATCGCGCGGAAATCTCAAAATACGTGGAGCCCAATCGACATGCCCACAGCAATCGAGTGGAGCGTGACCTAGATCGCAAAGTCTTCAAAGTAGCCTTCTTCATAGTACTCAACATTTCTGGTTCTTCTGCTGACATTGATCAACAAAGGGCATAAAGCGGAGTACATAAAGTACTCAAGCAAGTCGTAGAGAAATGTATGCACATAGTATTCATGCAGGCTTAAACAAGGATGGCTTTATGGTTAATTTGCAAAGCAAGTTTAACAGATAAATACAATAATTAGATTGCAAAGCGAGTTTTAAAAGAATAATGCCTAGATAACCAAGTTCTTTTGAATCAAACGGTGAACATCCGTTCACTTCCCAACCATTCCAACCAAACGTTTCTATCGAACCAAACCACATTTTTGAAAATACTACCTCTTGCGCAAATCACGGGCATGTCGTAAGCGGGACACGGCTATTCGAATAGATTTTGACACTCTGCAGAGGTTGTGCGACTTTACCCACAAGACACGAATTCTCTAGTTTGTTTGGCATCCGTCGATACCACCGCTCACTTCCTTAGGTGAGTAGTCTGAGAGCACGTGACAAGGCTTTTACAAAGTTCCATTTTGCCTCGGTTACGCCGCTAAGGTTTCGCCATCAATTCCTCTTGCGCATAATAAGGACCACAAAGAACCGACTCAAAACTTTCCTAATTAGTTGGCAGGTCCAGTCCCATACGGACTTATGGTTGCACGAGGTGACCGGATCAATGACTTGTAAAGTTAAGTCCTTAGTTGACTGCTCAGACAAGTCTACCACAACCCAATGTGCATTACGCACCCACTCTAGCTCCCTACCTCAAGCCCGAGCATAAATCATTTTTGTTCATTCCCAACCAAATGGCAATCCTCGCCATGGCACAACATCTTTAATAAAAGTGGCCTCACACCATTGTTCCATAGTTCCATTAGTCAAATTTCAACAATCATTGAACATGTGATCGAAAGTCTCGGAGTAACTAAAGCATGTCTAAGCAATATCGCTCCCAAGTTGGTATACAATCATGTCCAACTAGTATTAACCATCCTAAGGTGTCCAAGGATATATGTCATTCAAAGAGACATTTCATTTTCAATTCATCAAGGAGGCATAATGGCAATTTGGTAATTATCTACTCCCAAAACCATTTTTAATAAAACTAGCCATGCATGATAATTTAATACAATATACATTTGTAAAATGGGTTCAACATGGTCAAAGGCCTACGACTTGCCTTCGTTGGAGGAGAGGGTCTTGATCGTCGGTCGAAGAAATCTTCAAAGCAGGCAATCTACGCTGCGAGAATAGCAACAAATAAATAAAACAGCACCAAATGAACTCCAAAATTACAAAACCAGTACCAAATGAAAGAGGATGAATTTATATGAATTTAGAAATTTGGATCACCCAAATCGGAGTTCGGATGTGAAAGTTATAGCCAAAAGAAGTTTCAAAATCACATAAAATGATGAAATTAGGGTTTTCGGATTTTTGGTTTAATTTTCTATTGAAAACCGGATTTTGACGTCAGCGCACACGCAACCTGACGCAGCACCACGATGGAATGCGCGCCGGCGCTGCGTAGCGCGCTGTCCGCTGTCGGCTTCGGCCCATGAGAGAGAGAGAGAAGAGAGAGAGGAAGGAGCGGGCCTGGCGGAAGACGGCGCGCGGAGCTCGGAAGAGGCAGGCGGTGCCGAACGGCGGCAGGCGAGCGAGCGATGGCGGAGGCGAGCACCGAGGCGAGGAAAAACGGAAGGCGCGAGACTTCGGCCGAGAGAGAGAAGAGAGAAGAGAGGAGAGGAAGAGCGCGGCGGTTTTATAGACTTCGCGCCTTGCATGAGCGCGATGGACGCCTGGCGTGGCGCGCGAGGCGGCGAGGCAGCGGCGCGCGGATTCCTGGCGAAGCGCGGTGCGAGATTCGCGGTGAGCACGGATTGGCGGCGGGCGGGAGAGAGAAGCGCGCGGAGCGACGAGCGGAGCCGTCCGATTCCGATCGGACGGTGGGGAGCGAGAGCGCGGTGACGGAGCCGTCCGATTGATCGGACGGTGAGGAGGAGAAAGGCGGCGAGAGAAGCGAGCGCCGTCCGATTGATCGGACGGTGAGAAGAGGAAGAAGCGGGCGACGCGAGCCGTGCGATAGCGTCGGACGGTCGCGATGAAAAGGAGCGGCGAGAAGACGACGCGCGCGAGCGAGAGCGCCGGATCTCGATCCAACGGTCAAGAGCAAGAGCGCGGCAACGAGGCGCTTGGATGAAGATCCGACGGCGGAGAGCGGCCTGAGCGGACGCAGGAGTGGGCGGAGGCGAGAAACGATCTTGGGCCGGCTAGGGTTTCGCCACGAAGAAAAGATTTAAAATCCATTTTGATTTTAGAAATTCAAATAAATCGAAAGGCAATTTAGAAAATAGCAAATAGACTCCAAAAATTCTAGAAAAATTCACGAAATTCTGAATTATTCTAGACTTAATAAAAATACTTTTAACTTTAAATTTTCTTTTCTTTTGTAAATAAATTAATTTTTCCATTTCGGATAAAACAAAAATCAATTTCTAAAATCCAATAAATCCAAGAAAATTCTCAAAATAATAATTTTGATTTTAAATTCGAAAAATCAATCAAACCAACTTTAATTTAATTGAAGTTCGATTAATTCATATTAAGCTGCAATTGAATTACAAATTCCAAATTTAAGCTTTTGGCAAATAGAAGCAAATGGTTCTCTTTTAAAATTTTCAAAAACTCAGAAAAGCGGGCGTTACAAACCTACCCTCTTAAAGGGAATCTCGACCAGAGATTGGTGACTAGAGAATAGGTGGGAAACTCGGCCTTCAAGTCATCTTCTCGTTCCCAAGTGGCTTCTTCTTGGTGTGGTTGCTCCTTGGACCTTGCAAGCGGATGATCTTGCTTCTTGTCACTCGTTCGCTACTTCCAAGATCTTGATGGGGTGCTCCTTGTAGGTGAGGTCTTCTTGCGGGCAATTGCTTCCATTGGCATCGCTCTTGAACTGCATAAACACTTCTTAATGCGACACGTGGAAGACATTATGCACATCGGCGGTGGCGGGAGCTCCAAGCCGTAGCGACTTCTCCTCTTGGGCTAGAAGCGGGAAAGGTCAGATGTACCTTGGTGCAAGCTTTCCACTTACTCAAGCAGCGCATCCTTTTGAAGGCGACACCTTTAGGTACACATGATCACCAGTGCAAAAGCTAGATCTCGCGACGGTTATCGGCATAACTCTTCTGCACAGTGCATCTTTGTTTTGACCTTTCTCGATTGATCGAACTTGCTCTTGGCTTTTCCAAAATATCGCCCAAACACTTGTCTTTCGCCTACTTCATTCCAATACAACGGTGTCTGCATTTTCTTAGTAAAGAGCTTCAAATGGAGACATCTGGAGGCTTATGTAGCTTTGTTATAGGAAAACTCGCATAAGGTAGTATTTGATCCCAAGCTGAGTCGATTTGCTAAGGCACAAGCCCTTAACATATCTTCTAGGATTTGATTTACTCTTTACATCATCCATCCGTGCAGGGATGATAAGTATCTTGAAATTTAGATTAGTACCCAAAACAACTGTGCAACTTCGCCAAAATCTTGAGGTGAGCTGGGATCCTCGATCGACACGATCTTCTTTGGCACTCCATCTTTGGCACACTATCTTTGCCATGTACAATTCGCGATCTATCACGAGTAAGTAGTCTTGGTAGGGAGAAAGTGAGCAACTTTGGTTAGAGCGATCCACAATTACCGGATAGAATCATATCGACCTTGTCCTTGGCAAACCGGTGATAAAATCCATGCCAATTTCTTCCCATTTCCATTCGGGCACTTTCAAGGGTTGTAGGAGTCCAGGAGTCTTTGATGCTCGGCTTTAACTCGTGCGAGACATCACTTGAGCTACATACTCGGCAATCTCACGCTTCATGCTAGGCCACCAATACATTTCTTTAAGGTCTTGGTACATCTTTGTGCTTCGGGGTGAATGGAGTACAAAGTTTCATGGGCTTCCTTGAGTATCATTGCTTAAGCTCTTGCGATCTGGAACACAGATTAAACTTGTCAAACCAAATGGTGCCTTGCTCATCTTACGAAAATCTCGGGCTTTACCCTTCTTCATGTTGCTCTTAATTTCCTTAATATTGGCATCTTCAACTTGAGCTTCCTTGATCGATTCATAAAGTGGGTTGAACTTCTAAGCGACTAGGTAACCTTCTTCAACCAACTCTAACAGAGCTTAGGAATTCTTCATGCAGTCGTTGATTTTCCTTGATCGCAGGTATTGCGTGAACTTTTACGCTCAAGGCATCGCCACAACATTAGCTTTGCACGGTGGTAATGGATTCCAATATCATAATCCTTTATTAACTCTAACCACCTTCTTTGCCTCATATTAAGATCGGCTGAGTGAAAATGTACTTCAAGCTCTTATGGTCAGTATAGACTTCAGCGATTACCAATAAGGTAATGGCGCCATATCTTTAAAGCATGCACTCGCAGCTAACTCCAAGTCATGAGTGGGGTAATTCACTTCGTGAGGCCTCAATTGACGGAAGCATAAGCTACAACCTTCCTTTCTTGCATCAGGACACAACCAAGTCCTTGGGATGCATCACGAGAAAATCTCAAAATCCTTAGGACATCGCAAAATCAACCAGGGTGAGGTCAACGCTTCTTCAACTCTTGAAAACTTTGCTCACAATCATTGTCCAAGCAAATTTCTTTTCTTTCTTCAACAGTGAGTGAGGGTCTTGCTATCTTGGAGAATCCTTCTATGAACCGCGATAGTATCCTGCCATTCAAGAAAACTTCGACTGAGGCAGCGACTTGGGTGACTCCCAATTAAGCACATCCTTAACCTTGCAAGGGTTACAGATACTCCTTCTCAGACATGACATGACCCAAGAAAGTAACTTCTTTCATCCAAAACTCACACTTGCTGAATTTAGCATAGAGTTGATGATCTCTAAGCTTATTCGGGACCAAGCAGAGGTGCTCTTCATGCTCTTCTTCACTCTTGGAATACACCAAAATATCGTCAATGAAGACAATGCGAACTTATCCAAATACTCCATGAATACTTTATTCATCAAGTTCATAAAGTAGCGAGGGCATTGGTCAATCAAATGACATGACCGTGAACTCATACTGATCCATACTGGGTTGAGAAAGTGTCTTGGGAATATCTTACGGGCGAATCTTGATGGTGGTATCGACCTCAAGTCTATTTTGGAGAACACTCGGCTCCTTTAGCGATCAAACAAATCATCGATCACAGGCGGAGGTACTTGTTCTTGATGGTGACCTCATTGAGGGCTCGGTAATCCACACACATCCGTTGGGTACCATCCTTCTTTGCAACAAAGATCACTGGGCTCCCAAGGTGAAGAACTTGGTCGGACAAAACCTTTCTCTTGCATTTCTTCAATTTGCTTCTTGATTCAACCAAATCATTGGAGGCAATCAGTAGGGTCTCTTGAAAATAGGTGCAGTTCCTGGAACAAGATTGATGACAAACTCCAAGTCTCGGTCCGGCGGCATTCGAGGTAGGTCATCAGGAAAGACATCTGAAAACTCTCTGACTACTGGCACTTCTTCCAAAGACACAACACTGCTGCGACTAAAGATCGCATAGCTTCTCGGGGAGGCTTCAAACTTTACCTTGGTTCCATCCGGACTGACCAAAGTGATGCTTCTACCACCACAATCCAAGAGGGCTTGGTGATTGGCAAGCCAATCCATTCCCAAAATCACATCAAGAGACTTGGTGTCTATGATGATGAGATTAGCAAGGAATTCTACCCTTCTATGGTCACTTTAACCTTAGGGCAACCTTGGTTCGTACTCAATTCAGCCAGGAGCTGAACCAACAAAACACTTTTAAGAGGCAAAACTTCCATGGTGCCTTTCGGCAAAACTCAGAAACAAGCGAATCGAAGCTCGAATCAAACAAAAGCATGGCAGTCTGAATTGACAAGAAACTTACCCAAGACGACGCCGGCCGATCGGGCTTCCTCCACGTGGTGTGGTTCACACGACCTCTTCCAAAAGGTCGAGGAGTCTTGATCGTGCGATTGGAGTCCGAGGGCTCCACGTGCGACTCGGGTGGGGTCTGGTCGGAGTGGCTCCCATGTTGAAACGACAGAGAAGGGCCTTGCCTCTGCGGGCACGATAGCGAAGTGCCCGGTGATGGCACTTAAAGCGGTGATCCTGCCGGGGTTGCCATTCCTTGGTTCTTTGGTTGCTTGGAGCCGTTGAAGCTGCGGTCCTGAATGGGCTAGCAGGGCTCTGCAGGGCTCTGAAAGTGGCAATGGAGCAACACGGCGGGAGGCGGCACATTCATTCGACTCTGGGAGTGAGCTGATGGGCACGTCTGCATCATCTTTCTCTTGCGGATTCTTCAAGCTCACGGGATTCCTCGATGAGCATGGCCTTGTTCACCAAGTCTGGAAATCAATAGTCATTCCCAATGACTTGCACCTTCAAACGGTTGAGTCCTCTCTTGAAGCGCTTCGCGGGCATCATCGTGGCAACGTCCTCGGGCATAACGGGATAGCCGAGTGAATCATTGAGGTATTCACTCACCGACATGTTGCCTTCTGCATCACGGAACTCATTTTTCTTCATTTCCACCTTTCCATCGGGATATGGGAGTGGCGGAAAGCTCTCAAAACTCGGCCCAAGTGATACTCTCATGGTTTCCATGGGCGCACAATAGTTCTCCCACCATTCTGCGCCGGTACCTTCAAGTGGTGGGTGGCATAGAACCTTCTCGCGATCATCACAACGGGTGATAGCGAGCTTCTTTCCATGGAACGCAACCGTCATTCAGGCCCAATGGCTCGGAGGAGCTAGAGAAAGTGGGCGGATGGGTCCTTAGAAACTCGCCACCTAGACGAGGAAACATCGGGGTGGAGCAGGCGTTGGCGTGGCCGCTGATCGCTTCGATTCATCATTGCGAGCGAGGCGGATGCGGTTCTGGCGATTCATCATCCGAGTCATATTCCATCAAAGAGCTCATCACGCGTGCGGCGCCATGAACCGACTCAAACCCGGATCTGACCTGGCGGCTGGGAAGACGGGCACGCGGCGCTGAGTCTCATCCGGCTTTGCGAGTTGCGTCCGAACCATCTGCGACAAAGCTTCACAGGTTTAATAGACGAGAAGAATAAAGCAATTTAGATGCGAGGGAAAGCACGGAGATGAGCGAGGAATAAGGGAGATAGATGGATCAACCTAATGCGGACAAAATTGGTTTTTCCCAACGAACGGATAGCCGGAAAGCTATCAAGAAGCAAACCAAAAGGGACACTTAAGCACAAAAGCACTATTACGCAGACTAAACGAATCTAAAACTAGGGAGGCAGCTACCATTCTAATCTTTACGGAGGGGTAACTTGGAACAGACTGGATCTTGATCTTCCAAGACTTCCATTGCTTGATCTTGAAGGGCTCGATCCTAGGGATAATCCAGAGATGAGGGAGTCAAATTTAAATTTGAAAACCAAGTTCCAGAAAGATAAGATAAAAGAACTCAAGAATGATATAAGAGGGTAAGATGATAAGATAAGAACAGAATAAGATAAGAAAGAACAGAATAAGATGAGAGAAGAATTTCTAGTCAAGTTAATTGCTTGGTTTGATTTAGAAAATATATTTTGAATCTTTGACTAAGACGACCAATCTAACTAAAGGCTACGTCCAACGATCGATATGGCTCGATACCATCTCTGTCGGCGCCCGGGTGTCACACAACCCGAGACCCTCTGGCATACCAAGCTAGTCCCATGATCGTAGCTAGCTTGCAGGTTGCAACAATGATGTAATCATGACCATTCAACAACGAACTAATGAAGCGACAAAGTAATATTAATTAAAGACAAAGACCTTATGGTCAAGTTCTTACAAAAGTCGCCACGGGCTTAGCAACAGCAGTATCTGCGGGAAATCTCAAAATCGTGGAGCCCAATCGACATGCCCAAGAAGTCGAGTGGAGGGCGTGACCTAGATCGCAAAGTCTTCAAAGTAGCCTTCTTCATAGTACTCAACATTTCTGGTTCTTCCTGGGCGATCAACAAAGGGCATAAAGCCGTGAGTACATAAAGTACTCGCAAAGTCGTGAGAAATGTATGCACATAGTATTCATGCGAGCTTAAACAAGGATGGCTTTATGGTTAATTTGCGAAAGCAAGTTTAACAAAATACAATAATTAGATTGCAAGCGAGTTTTAAAAGAATAATACCTAGATAACCAAGTTCTTTTGAATCAAAGCAGTGAACATCCGTTCACTTCCCAACCATTCAACCAAAGCGTTTCATCGAACCAACCACATTTTGAAAATACTACCTCTTGCGAAATCACGGGCATGTCAGTAGCAGGGACACGCTATTCGAATAGATTTTTGACACTCTGCAGAGGTTATGCGCTTTACCCACAAGACACGAATTCTCTAGTTTGTTTGGCATCCGTCGATACCGCCACTTCCTTAGGTGAGTAGTCTAGAGCGCGTGACAAGGCTTTTACAAAGTTCCATTTTGCCTCGTTCGCGCTAAGGTTTCGCCATCACCCCTCTTGCGAATAATGCGACAACAGAACCGACTCAAAACTTTCCTAATTAGTTGGCGGTCAGTCCCATACCGGACTTATGGTTGCAGGTGACCGGATCAATGACTTGCAAAGTTAAGTCCTTAGTTGATGCTCGACAAGTCTACCACAACCCAATGTGCATTACGCACCCACTCTAGCTCCTACCTCAAGCCGAGCATAAATCATTTTTGTTCATTCCCAACCAAATGGCAATCCGCCATGGCACAACATCTTTTAATAAAAGTGGCCTCACACCATGTTCCATAGTTCCATTAGTCAAATTTCAACAATCATTGAACATGTGATCGAAAGTCTCGCGGTAACTAAAGCATGTCTAAGCAATTCGCTCCCAAGTTGGTATACAATCATGTCCAACTAGTATTAACCATCCTAAGGTGTCAGGATATATGTCATTCAAAGAGACATTTCATTTTCAATTCATCAAGGAGGCATAATGGCAATTTGGTAATTATCTACTCCAAAACCATTTTTAATAAAACTAGCCATGCATGATAATTTAATACAATATACATTTGTAAAATGGGTTCAACATGGTCAAAGGCTTACGACTTGCCTTGTTGTGAGGAGAGGGTCTTGATCGTCGTGAAGAAATCTTAAAGCCAGAATCTACTGCGAGAATAGCAACAAATAAATAAAACAGCACCAAATGAACTCCAAAATTACAAAACCAGTACCAAATGAAAGAGGATGAATTTATATGAATTTAGAAATTTGGATCACCCAAATCGGAGTTCGGATGTGAAAGTTATAGCCAAAGAAGTTTCAAAATCACATAAAATGATGAAATTAGGGTTTTCGGATTTTTGATTTAATTTTCTATTGAAAACCGGATTTTGACGTTGCGTTTTGCGGCGGGATGTATCTCCCACCTCCTTGTAGTGGAAACAGCGGGTTTGGTTCCCGCAATCCGTCGCGACGTGGTCGCCGACAAGGCAGTTGAAGCACAGACCTAGCAGGTCACGCGGAACAGGCCGCGACGCGGGGGCTTGCATGTGACGAGGTTGTGGATTCCTGTGCCACGAACGCCGTCGATGAGCCTCTTGCCATGCGCCCGGCTCAGACGGCAGAGCCGCAGCCTCTCCTATCGTAGGGGTAGGCAACCCGCCATCAAGGAAGAGGACATTCTTGCCTCTGGCATCGGAAGTCACGAGGGTATGACCCCTCTGAGGGCTCGGTGACCAGAAACCCAAAACGACCGATCTTGGAGCGGACGACCTTGCTAGCGACCCATGACGCCGGGACTCCACCGAATCCGGGCTTGAAAGGGAGTATTCCATCCACCAACGTTCCTTCTTCGACTTCTTGCCTACTACCACTGCTCTAAAATCTAGGTTTGGGGAAGGGGAACTCATTGAAGGGATGTGTGCATTGTCACGAGCGGCGTGCAAGCCGGTTGAAGAGGATCGAAGGTGGTAGGCTAGGTGAGGACGCCGCCGTCGCCGGAGTGGTGAACGGCGCAAGAGGAGGGCTCAAGGGAGCGTGAGAGCCTAAGAGGAGGGCTCCGATCTTCATAACTTATATAGCTACTGATAGGGGCAGACACTCCCTCTGAGCATGGTTGGGCGACCGTTCGAGCTCCCCTCCGGCCGACCCCCCTCCCACATGGCTAGAGCCATACCCCAGCATCCACGGCACTGGAGGACCATAGCCAGTGAGGAGGAGGCTGTCGGAGCACCGAGTGTTGAGCGAAGGTTGAAGAGGAGGCTGTTTCGTGGTCGTGACCTCATAGGCTTTGTTCAACTAGACCTAGCCAACAGCCCACAGCTGCACCGTATTTTCCTCACAGGCTCACGGCCTCCTCTGCTCCTTACTTACTCACGCCTCCTCAGCCCTCTCCTGATCTCCTTCCCTAACCCTAACCAAGCAAGTGGTGCGCGGGCGAGGCGAAGTGTGGGCGCGTGCGGCCAGGGGCGAGGCGACGCCGCGAGCCAACGTACAAGGTATTTTTCTACGTCCCACCTTTGTCTTCATATGTTCACATGCAGATTGTAGTTGTTGATTCCATTTGGTGTCATGTACTCTTATTAATGTAATTGCAATATAATTTGTATACATATTCTTTTGGTTCTTAGTAATCGTCTTTAGTCCACGCTTACAACTCCACTCTATCTAAAATTTAGTCATGCGTCCGCTCTAGCTACCAGAGTGAAGAAGAAGTTGAATAACGAGATAGTAAAAAATAGTAGGTGTTCCTATTTATCTCATCTAGTCGTCATTTTATCCCAACTTCTTCTGTTCGAGTCTAGCGCCGAGAACAACTCCAAGAAGTAAAAAGGAGTTGATGCTCCAACGCTGCCATGGTCGGAGCGCCGCGTAGCGGGGGATGGAGCTGTTGCTCTTCTAGTCTTTGTTTTTCCCGGCTTTTTTTTTCTTTGTTAGCGTAAAATCAAAGGTTAGGTTGTAATGATGTGAGATTGCGAGAAATGATTGTGGTTTGGCTGTACTTAGATGCATTAAAATTCTCTCAATTTCGAAAGTGTGATCTATAATCTATTGTTCTTGTCCCCACCGAATATTGTGAATTATTTTTCAGCAAGAGGTGCCACGGCCTGTACCATCCAGTATTCCAGATTTCCAGTATACAACAATATTCACTCTCCGCCTCTCCGGGATCTGTACATCCGTACAGGGACACGTCAATGACACAATGTCACGGCGCGGCGGCCATACCTTGCCATGTTACCAAAACAAATGGAGTAACATGAGCTAGGAAGCAGATGTCTGGGAAGTGTTCTGATACTCTCTCAAAAGGTGAATATATATAGCGCATGTATGTGCTCAAGGAATTGAAGCTCTCATTAGAAAATTTTCGATTTCTTGTACAGGCCTGACCATCTCGAGTATGAGCGTGCGGTTTGTCTCGGTTTTTCCCAAACCGCCTAACTCATCTATCTCTCTCTCCTCACATCTTTTCCCCAAATTCCCCCTCCCCTTCCTCCGCCACCATCGCCCGTTTGCCTCCCCGACTGGGACCTCTCCTCCCTATTGCTCTCCACCACCTCTCCGCTACCTACCTCACCGTCGTCGCCTTCCACCTCCGCCTCCTCCCGCCACCTCTCCCCACTTGCAGTTCCTCCTCGACGCTCTCCGCCGCCACCAGCGTTGGGGCCGCTGTTGTCGCTGACCTCTCCAAGCTCCGCTGCGTGCCCCCACACTCGTCGCCGAGGTCTTCACCTCGCGCCTGCCCCTGTCTCCCCCGCTCGTGCTCCCCTTCTTTCACTGGACCGGTCGCCAAAAGGGCTTCCGCCACTGCTTCCCTACGTTCCATGCCGCAAGTCTCCCCACCGCTGTGGACCAGCTCCTCGACCTCATGTGCGCCCACGTCAAGCCGCCAAGTCTGTCTCACACCCCCAACTCACCCTCCTCGTCCGAACCCCCTAAATCACTGATTTTTGCTTATTCTACCGAATACTGGTCAAATCGAGTTGTACGGTTTTTTCGGTACGGTTTGTTTGGTTCGGTGGCATTGTGAACAACCCTACGAGCGACACATGGATCGCTCAAGCGCAAACTGCTTCTTTCTCCTCCTTCGAACATCGCCGCCGCTGACGATCCCCGTCGATCCGGTCTCCCAGCGCCGAAGCCGTCTCCACTTCTTCCTCTCGCCGGCGCAGTAGGGGGGCGGTGAGGGGAGTCGTCGACTGCCATCACTCTCACATCCGGGGCTACTGGCTTCTGCAACGGCCTCCTGATCTCCGACGAGCTCTAGATCTCCTGCCTGCTGCCTCTCCAAATCTCCTACCTTGACTCCCATCCACACGTCCTTGTTGAATATATAAGCATTTTTGAAGTACTTTAATCCAGAAATATGCTAGATGAATCATGGACAATACTCTAGACTTTTTTTCATAAAGCAAATAGACATGAACACCATAGTCATACTAATTTCCAAAAGAACAGAAAGTGGTATTCATATCTCAGTGTTCAAGATAACAACATATAATAAAGTTAAACAAACAACAAGTAAGAGATTGATATACCCAGAACCAGTATACGGAGTAACAACAGAAGTGTTGGTGAGATCGTCGTTCGTCATGGCGTAGTGGACGTCGTGGTAGTAGTCGCGTAGATGAAGCAGAGGATCCGAAGCAGCGATCGGATGAAGACGGAGTAGCGAATAGTCGCGCGAACGCTCCCCAAAAACCTTATTCGTCCTCGCTCATGAAAGCCTTCAAGGATGGGGGTTTCGGAGGCCTGCTCTCCCGGTTCGACCGTACACGCGACTCGCCGGGGATGGAGAACGCCAGTCACAACAGCCACAGACTGAGAATGCTACTTAGTCTCTTGTGGGAGTCGATTGGAAAAGCAAAAGAACACGAACAAATCTCTGTTCCTGTAATAGCTAAAAACAAAGAAACAGAGACCAGAGGAAACGGTTGCCATCAACCAGTGCAAACCGTAGCCATAACTCGCTGGTAACTGAACCTTCATTAATGCCATTACTTCGAGTCGGTGCGTTTCAATTTTTGAATAAATAAATAAAAACGCGCTCGCACCGCACGGCACGGCTCGGCGAGGCGAGGCGAGCGAGCGCGCGCGTGTGTTGGCCTCCTCCAATTCCATAAGGGGGCTACCACGTTCCACCTTATAAAGTGGTGTAACTCCCCTTCAATTCTCGATGTGGGACTAATCAATTTTAGCACATGCACATGGGTCTTTGAGATTCTCTAGAAATTAAATAGAATTAAAAACTGGGCCTAGCCCGTATTAATTCCTACAATCCACCACCAGATCTCAAAGACACATGTCAAATGCCTTAATCCACAATATTATTTTAATATACCAGTGTTTCGATGGAGACCAAAGAAGGTTGAACATCCATCTAGAACAGAAGCTACATTAATCCACAACTACACAATGGACTAAACGTTGAATTGACAGTTTTGTGTGAATAAATTTCACTTAAGTCCTTAACTGATACTAGGCTGCTAGGCATCCCCGCGGGTTGGAGCATATAAGTCATACTCGTGGCCTATTCATGAGCTTCCTAGAGATTACCCTATCTCATAGACTGTGACTAGCAGTCGGACCCATATAGGTGTGTTCTTTCAAGACTGCTCTGTAGGACAGCATCTTTGCTTAAACAAACCACATAATATATTAAGATAAAAATCAACCTACCATACAGATTTAGGAGAGAGTTGCATCTCCAATGGAGTGGGTCTGTAAAAGTACTCTTCTCCCAGTTAACCAATATCTTGTTTAGCCAATCCTACTTCACGGGATCTCCGATCACATAGGATGAGTTGCCACTATGGTATAACTCACGTGGGTCTCAAACCCATATCCCTCGATGCATTGTCTATCACATTCCGTGATAAACCCTTTGTGAAGGGATCTGCTAGATTCTTAACTGTTTGGATATAATCCCAAGCTATTACTCTGGAGTTTTTCATTTTTCTGACAGACTTCAGTCTCCTTTCACATGTCTTGATGCTTTCATATTATCCTTAGAACTGTTCACCTTGACAATCACAGTTTGATTGTCACAGTTCATCAGAATAACCGGTACCGGGTTTTCAACCACCGGCAAATCCATCAAGAGCTCACGAAGCCATTCGGCTTCAACAGTGGCAGTATCTAATGTTGTGAGTTCTGCTTCCATTGTTGACCTCGTTAAGATGGTCTGCTTGCAAGACTTCCATGAAACAGCGCCACCTCTAAGTGTGAAGATATATCCACTTGTGGCCTTAATCTCATCAGCATCAGATATCCAATTTGAATCGCTATAACCCTCCAGTACCCTGGGATACCTGGTATAGTGAATGATATAGCTCATAGTACCCTTTAGATAGCCCATTACCCTCTCAAGAGCATGCCAATGATCATCTCTCGGATTGGAAACAAAACGGCTTAGTTTACTCACAGCAAACGAGATGTCAGGCCTGGTACCGCTAGCTAAATACATGAGTGAACCAATTATCTGAGAATATCTCAATTGGTCTCTAGCTATTTTCTGATTCTTCCTAAGCAATACGCTAGGATCATAAGGTGTTGAAGAGAATTTACAGTCGTTATAACCAAAACGACTCAAAACCTTCTCCACATAGTGGGTTTGCAACAATGTAATCCCACCATCATCACCTCTCATCAGCTTGATGTTCAAGATAACATTAGCTACTCCCAGATCTTTCATCTCAAAATTTTGAGAGAAGAAATCCTTGACCTCTTTAATCACATTAAGGCTGGTCCCAAAGATCAGTATGTCATCAACATACAGACATAGAATGACTCCCTCGCCCCCACCATTGCGATAATACACACATCTGTCAGCTTCATTCACAATAAAGCCTGCAGATGTTAAAATTATGTTGAACTTTTTATACCATTGCTTAGGTGCTTATTTAAGACCATACAAAGATTTCAACAACTTACACACCTTTCCTTCTTGACCATTTACTACAAATCCATCTGGTTGTTCCATGTAAATTTCCTCGTCCAACTCTCCATTTAGGAAAGCCGTCTTAACGTCCGTCTGATGAACGAGAAGACCGTGTGAGGCAGCCAAAGATAGTAGTACTCGAATAGTGGTCAATCTAGCCACATGTGAATAAGTATCAAAGAAATCTTCGCCTTCCTTTTGGGTATAACCATTGGTCACAAGTCGTGCCTTGTATTTCTCGATAGTACCATCAGGCCTAAGCTTCTTTTTGAACACCCACTTACATCCTACAGGTTTACAACCATAAAGACGCTCAGTGATCTCCCCAGTTCCATTAGAGATAATGGAATCCATTTCACTACGTACCGCTTCCTTCCAGTATTATGCATCTGGAGAAGCATATGCTTCAGAAATGGTACTTGGAGTATCATCCACAAGGTACACAATGAAATCAGGATCAAAAGACTTTGCAGTCCTTTGTCTTTTACTCTTTTTCAGAGTTTCATTGTCTTCCTCATCAGGAATTTGCTCGGGGATTTGCTCAAAATATTCCATAGAAATGGCAGGTTCAGGAGTTGTATCAGGCTCCTGACTCGATGAACTAAGCATATCTTTTATCGAAAAATATCCTCAAAGAATGTAGCATCTCTAGTAAGAAGAGAACAATGAAACATCAACACACACATCTATATTAGCACTAGTGTCTATCCACCAATCGGTAGAATGACATACGGAAAGAACAATTGATAAATTACCATACCCTGAAGTTCCCGTCTTAGTGGTACCAACAACAACATTAGCAGACTTGGAATTCTGCCCTTACTGATTCTTTCCACCTTTGCGTTGGCTGCAATCCTTGGCCCAATGACTAGATTCGCCACACACAAAGCAAAGATCATCCTTTGTGTTTTTCTTCTTCTTCTTGAAGCTAGTTGTTTGTGCAGTCATGTTCTTGCCTTTGAACTTTTGAGATTGGTCATTCTTCTTCTGCACCACATTGGCACTAGAATGTTCCTCATTACCTCTAGTGTGTGTATCTTTTGCCCTCGCCTTCTCTTCAACATCAAGAGACCCAATGAGATTTTCAACAGAAAACTCTTGTGTCTTATGTTTCAGAGAAGTAGCAAAATTCCTCCCAGAAGGAGGAAGCTTGGCAATAATGCCTCCCGCGACAAACTTGTCCGGTAACACACACTTGAAGTGCTCAAGTTCTGTGGCCATGGATTGTATCTTATGAGCCTGCTCAACTACAGAAATGGCCAATAACCATTCTATAGTCATGATATTGCTCCATGAGATACAGTTCACTGCCTGCATCCGAAACCCCAAACTTGGCCTCGAGTGCATCCCACATCTCTTTCCTGATTTTAATCACCATGTATGCATCGATTAACTTCTCACCAAGAACGCTGACCGCGGCATCTTAAAAAAGGTTATCAGCAGCCTCAAACGCTTGCTCCTGTTCAGGAGTAAGTGTTCCTTCAGGTTTACCATTTGCCACATGGAAAACGTTCATGGCAGTTAGCCAAAGCACCATCTTGGTGCGCCACCTCTTGTAGTTCGCACCATTGAACTCAGAGAGTTTGAGCGCAGCAGCAAAGCCAGTTGATGAAAAATGTCTAGAATAAGGTTTTTGGATTGTTGAATATATAAGCATTTTTCAAAGTACTTTAATCCAGAAATATACTAGATGAATCATGGACAATACTCTAGACTTTTTCATAAAGCAAATAGACATGAACACTATAGTCATACTAATTTTCAAAAGAACAGAAAGTGGTATTCCTATCTCAGTGTTCAAGATAACAACAGATAATAAAGTTAAACAAACAACAAGTAAGAGATTGATATACCCAAAACCTAGTATACGGAGTAACAACAGAAGTGTTGGTGAGATCGTCGTTCGCCATAGCGTAGTGGACGTCGTGGTAGTAGTCGCGCAGATGAAGCAGAGGATTCGAAGCAGCGATCGGATGAAGACGGAGTAGCGAGTAGTCACGCGAACGCTCCCCAAAAACCTTATTCGTCCTCGCTCGTGAAAGCCTTCAAGGACGGGGGTTCCAGAGGCTTGCTCTCCCGGTTCGACCGTACACGCGACTCGCCGAGATGGAGATCGCCAGTCACAACAGCCACAGACTAAGAATGCTGCTTAGTCACTTGTGGGAGTCGATTGAAAAAAGCTAAAGAACACGAACATATCTCTGTTCCTGTAATAGCCAAAAGCCAAAAACGAAGAGACAACGATCAGAGGAAACGATTGCTATCAACCAGTGCAAACCACAACCATAACTCACTGGTAAATGAACCTTCGTTAATGTCATTACTTCGAGTCCTGATCTTTGGTGACTGCCGCCACTCCAGATCTCTGGCAAGGAGGGACACGATCTCGCCAAAGTCTAGCGAGGTCACATCTAAGCAGGTGCCCGCGGTAACCCTACGGGGCATATAGGAGATTGGGCGAGGTCACATCTGGAGCAAGAGGATGAAGTTTCCAAGTTGAAATGCGAGTATTTGGCAGCCAAACATGATTTGGAATTAGATTACAATTTCATTTCCATGCAATAATTTCCTTGGCAACAAAAAAAATGAATTGTGCTCGATTCCATTTCCACTTGAAATTGATTTGGGACCTAATTCAATTCCAACGTCCAAACGGACCCTGAATAAATTCTTTATACGATGGGCCTACTTTTAGGCAGTTGAGCAACGGCCCATCCAGGCCCCTCGTTTTGGGCCGAACTGGGCTTATTTTTCTATCTCGGTTTGGCACCACAGGCCCCGATCACTTGCGAGTTAACGTTTTTTTACGCGTGGGAGAACTCCGGAGAAGTCCTTCCCGTAAAAGAGTTCTCTCTCCTTTTTTGCATTTCCCCGAGACCCCAACGTCTTGAATGAAAATACCCGACTCCACAGGGTCCAAACCGCAAAACCGCCTCTCCTCTCGTTCTCAAAGGAGATATTTCCACGCCGCCTCCGCCGTGCCCCCCCCACTCTTTGTTAGGGTTTCGCGCCTCTTCCCTCTCTGCCTCGACCGGCCTCGCTTCTAGGGTTAGCGTTCCGGCGAGGTATACTTCTCGCCTGCGGCGGAGGAGATGGGTGTCCCGGCGTTCTACCGCTGGCTGGCGGAGAAGTACCCGATGGTGGTGGTGGACGTGGTGGAGGAGGAGCCCGTCGAGATCGAAGGCGTCAAGGTCCCCGTCGACACCTCCAAGCCCAACCCCAACGGCCTCGAATTCGACAACCTCTACCTCGACATGAACGGGATCATACACCCCTGTTTCCACCCCGAGGACAGGGTACGTACGGTTGCTTCATCTCGGCCCCTCTCCCTCGACCTCGAGACGTGTTCATTTGATTCGGCTGCTCTCGTGGGCGTTTGTGTTTGGGCTGCGTTGGGCTTCCTAGCGTGGTAGGCTGGGATTGTTTGGGTGTGGGATGGTGCGGCTGCGCTAGTTACGTGATGGATTTAATTTGGGTGGTTGATGTACGAGGAGCTATGGCGACTGGCGAGAGATGAAAAAATGTAGAAGAGAATTAATCTGGTGAATTGTTGGGTTTTAGTTTTAACCTGTGCTGTACTTGTAAACTGATTTTTGCAAATAAATACGACCTGCTAAATTGTCCTTAAGCCATCTTGAGATGTCAAGAGGACGCTGCAGTTAAACTATTCAAATTAATGTTGTAGTTCTGATTATTCAAATTCAGTCTTATGTTGTCTGTCAAATTTCATTGCAAATGATTTTTTGACAACCAGTGTTCAGGGTGGCAAATCTGCCAATTTGCGTATAAGGAGTTAGTTTATTTCCACTGGGAGGCTTTGTCAGTTTGCAGACTGCATGCTGCTACTATATCATCAGTCTTAGTGGAAACATTTTCTTTCCTTCAATAAGAAACATTTTTATGTTCACTTATTGCTCTATTGCTTTTCAACTTCTATATTGATCATGCTTTTCTCTGCTATTGTATTTTCTGCTACAGCCCTCCCCAACAACATTTGCCGAGGTTTTCCAGTGCATGTTTGATTACATAGATAGGCTCTTTGTCATGGTTCGCCCTCGGAAGCTTTTGTACATGGCCATTGGTATGTATTTCATATCTCTGTTATGGAGGGAATTCTGTTGCTACTCTTTTCCATCTGTCTGTTCTATTGTTCTAGGAACTGGTGGAGTTCATATATTCATAGATACTTGATTGCTGGTAGAAGTTAGGAATGCTAGGTATAGTCACTCTTTTACTTGCTGGGTATTATTACACAGAACACTGAACACCTTGTCATAATGCAAATTATGTAAGGCTTTATGCCTTTGTTGAAGTTTGTTCTGCTGTATATACTTATACTCACATGATAGTCATACTTGTCATTTAGAATAGGCACCCTCTTCTCTGAATCTATGGCAACATAGTCCCTGTACTTGTTAAACTTCCCTTTGACTAGGGTTTTGTTTTTGATGACTTACTATTGTTATGTTTGATGGTATCTTGTTCATATTTTGTATTGTTGTACAACGGTTTTACAGATGGTGTGGCCCCTCGTGCTAAGATGAACCAGCAGCGCTCTAGACGATTCAGAGCTGCAAAAGATGCAACTGATGCGGTCAGTATTCTAATGGAATTATTTTCTTTTATTCAGTATATTATTATTATTATATGTGGACAGTTGTAACCATTTACATTTGCACTCACTGCTCACTATCGTTCTATCGGCAGGCTGCAGAAGAAGAAAGGCTGCGTGAAGAGTTTGAGAAGGAAGGCAGAAAGCTTCCTCCAAAGCAGCAATCACAAACCTGTGATTCTAATGTTATTACTCCAGGGACAGAGTTTATGGCTGTTCTGTCAGTTGCTTTGCAGTACTACATCCATCTCAGATTGAATTATGATCCTGGATGGAAACAGATTAAAGTAAGCATGACTTAGTGCCAATTTAAGTTTTTTGTTTTGGGCATTGTTTTTTGTTAGTATGTTCCATCATAATTCCCTTCTGGTTGGGAAAGGTTACATATTGGTACCGGAAAGAGTACGAAGAATATATGTGTGTTCTGATTAAATTATTTTGAAGGTTATTCTTTCTGATGCCAATGTTCCTGGTGAAGGGGAGCATAAAATTATGTCCTATATTCGTGGCCAACGGAATCTCTCTGGATTTAACCCAAATACCCGCCATTGCCTGTATGGCCTGGTATGTTCTGTATACTTAAATGTTTTATTTTTTATTGGACAATATTTCTTCTGTTGGCTCTGCTAATGTATAACTTTATATACTCATAAATGCAGGATGCAGATCTGATCATGTTAGCTTTAGCAACACACGAAGTACACTTCTCCATACTAAGAGAGGTTAGCTCTCCTTCCCAAAATGTGGAATTTACGTGTTTCGCGTAAATACATGTTATACTGCCTTATGCTAAGAAAAAGCAAATTGGGTTCTTATGTTTTCCTGTTGTCCATGTTTCTTCTTTTTTACTTTGACAAACTTTGTGAGTTTTATCTTTCTTTGAAAGCTGGGTTCCTCCTTATCCATTTTCTTCAAAGTTATGCCTTGAAAGCTTATTCACATACGCTTTTTGTTTGCAGGTTGTTTTTACACCTGGACAGCAGGACAAATGCTTCTTGTGTGGTCAGGTCGGACATCTAGCAGCAAATTGTGAAGGAAAGGCAAAAAGAAAAGCTGGGGAGTTTGATGAGAAGGGTGAAGCTATTGTTCCAAAAAAACCTTACCAGGTAATGATGATCTATTTCTTTTGTTGCAACTTGTGGTCTAATGAGTATATTCGATGGACTTTCTGAGAGACTTATTTTCATTTTGTATTGCTCCTCCACTTTTGTGCCTTTACAGTTCTTGAATATATGGACCCTCCGGGAGTACTTAGAATACGAGTTCAGAATGCCAAATCCACCTTTCCAGATTGATTTTGAACGCATTGTTGATGATTTCATCTTCATGTGCTTTTTTGTTGGCAATGATTTTCTTCCACATATGCCGACACTAGAGATTCGTGAGGTTTGTTTCCTGTTTTGTAATTTAATGTTTTACTGAATATCCACCTTTGCAGCTAGTAGCTATGAAGTTATCAGTGTTGCTACCTACTGGACTGTATCTCTATTTTATTCTTTAAAAGTTTAGCAAGTTTCACTTCCTGCTTGCAGTTCACTCATTTAAATTGTTGTACATTGGTATTAATTTCTTTGTTTGTCTGCAGGGAGCTATTAATTTGCTAATGGCTGTATACAAGAAGGAATTTCCTTTAATGGGTGGTTATCTAACTGATGCTTGCACGGTAATCAAATTTCATTTCTATCGGAGTTGGTCCCTGTGGCCTTTTCAGAAACTACCTGATTTCAATTGATCCACATTGGTATTTCAGCAATAACTTTTTTCTTTGTTGTTTTAGCCGGATCTGAATAGAGTTGAACACTTTATTCAAGCAGTTGGTTCCTATGAGGATAAAATATTTCAGAAAAGAGGTCGTCTGCACCAGGTACACAATGATGGCTAGTTTAATTTTATACCTCACGTTTTAACTTGAACTATACCTGACATACATATTGTGGAGAGCACACTATATTACTGTTGGCATTTTCCTGTATCTATGATCTGGTGCGTTTTCTCAATTCTCATATTGGCAAGTGGCAACTAATTGCATTTTTTTTAAAAAAAAGTTCCCCATTTGCCATACATTTGTATTTCTGTCTGGTTCCATATAGTTTCAAACTTTCAATGCTTGAATTTTTAGTTTAGTGTTTGTTTTGATTAGTTTAGATGAAAATTTGTTTTGTTAGATGCGCTGCATGGAAGTGAATGTTATGGAGACTATGCAATGTTATAGAACGAGAAAAATAGTTGTCTGTTCAAGGGCCTTCTCTCCATATTTACCCTCTTAATTTAAATATGTCATCCATGAAATTTTGCATGTAGTGTAACGCATTCATAAGGGTTTAGGCTTAGTCAGGCATGTGTCTCATTCACAGGTATTCTTTGAGTTGTGTAAAGCTTTTGGAACTAGACGATAAGAACTCTTGAATAAAAAAAAATTCAGACCTCTTTCTATATATGTGCTGGTCTATTGTTATAAAAGTTAAAGGTGAAAAATGGGTGTTTTCACTTACGGTTACAATGATATTGTCATCTTGTAGCGCCAAGCGGAAAGAATAAAACGGGAAAAGGCCCAAGCAAAGCGAGGCGATGATCTGGATCCCCATGTCAGGGATGATCTTATTGTACCTGTTGCACGTTTCCAAGGGTCTCGCCTTGCCTCTGGGGCTGTACCTTCACCGTATGAACAGGATGGATCTCATAAAGACAATAGAGAAAGGAACAATCGAGTTCGGAAAGCTGCACGGGAATCATCATCAGGTTCCAGCATTGCTTGTGCCATTGTTGAAGCTGAAAATGATCTCGAAGCACAGGTACTTTATTTCATCTGGCTTGAGAAGATGTTAAATGTATTTTTGAATAATTTTTTTTTTTGGCTTTATCTGACATTCTTGCTGTCACTTCCTTAGGAACGTGAAAACAAAGAAGAATTGAAGTCAATGCTTAAAGATGCACTTCGTGAGAAATCAGATGTATTTAATTCTGAAAATCCGGAGGAGGACAAGGTATATCTTAACTCTTTGGTTATTTATCACAAATCATATGCTGCGCTGTATTGGTTCTACGTGGTTAAGTTAAACAATGTGCTAGCATATTGTGCAATATGACAATTTGCAAAACAGTGGTGGCCGCCATAAGTTATTAAAGACATTGGAGACTATAGGTATTGAATTAGAAATATACTTCTATGTTTGGACCTTAATATAAGTGAAGTAATCGAAGTTAGTGAATTATTTACTTTCTACTGGACATGGTTTATTGAACTTTAGTTTTTGTACAGTTTACTGGTTTAAAATTTTGTAAGTGATAACATTGTTTGTTAATACTCAGGTAAAGCTTGGAGAAGCAGGATGGAGGGAAAGGTACTATGAAGAGAAGTTTGGGGCAAGAACACCCGAACAGATCGAAGAAATACGTAGAGATGTTGTAAGTACCTTGGAAGTGCCTTTGAATTTGCTGCATTCACGACTCATTGGTGACACATCATGCACTTTTGCCAATTTGCCATAACTCTATCCGTACTAACTTTGTTTGAAGTTGTCATTTGATCATTATTAGATAAATGTAAATTTCCTGCTCGTGTATTGTCTTATATGATGCGCTCTACCCTTCTTTAGGTTCTCAAATATACTGAAGGTTTGTGTTGGGTAATGCACTACTATTATGAAGGTGTCGGTTCATGGCAATGGTAATTTAGCTTGCTCTGTTTGGCCAAACATATTAAATTATGTAAAGTTTTATTTGCATCACCATTGTTGATGGTTTTTAATAGTTCTTTCTGTCAATCCCACCAAATACCTGTGTCATTCTAATTCCTTCTTACTATATGTAGGTTTTACCCTTATCACTATGCCCCTTTTGCTTCGGATTTAAGCGGTTTGGGTCAGCTTAATATAACTTCCGCACTTGGGTCACCGTTTAAACCTTTTGATCAGCTTATGGGGGTTTTCCCAGCTGCGAGGTGAATATGCTAAGATTGCAATTCTCCGATCATAGTTCCTTAATGTGGTGGAACTTTTTTTTCATAGTTGTTACTTTACATTTCAGCGCACATGCACTCCCTCTACAGTATCAACGATTGATGACTGATCCAAATTCACCAATAATTGATTTTTATCCAACTGGTATACTGATTTTTATAATATATATGAAATTGGTTATAGTACCAGTGAACTACCAGATCCTCTGATAGCCTAAGCTGTTGCCTGATCCCTCTTCACCCATTTACTATGCAGATTTTGAAGTAGATATGAATGGGAAGAGGTATTCTTGGCAGGTAAATTGATCATAGGAGAGCATATTTATATATCGTATATCTTCCATGGCTAACTAAAATTCCGTACTTTACAGGGGATAGCAAAGCTGCCCTTTATTGATGAAGCTCGGTTGTTGGCTGAGATTAAGAAAGTTGAGCATACTTTGACGGTATGGGGATGAAACAGTTTCTCGTGCATTTATTATTTTATAAGCCATATGGAATAGAAGATCTTGTTCTAAGATTTGCATTGCTTTCCTCATCTTTTGTGTAGCCTGAAGAAGCAAGGAGAAACAGTGTCATGTCCAATATGCTTTTTGTGAATGGCTCCCATCCACTTTCGCCTTATATCTACTCTCTCAGCAGCAAATTTGGACATCTGCCTGATAAAGAACGAAATGAAATTAAAGAAAAGATTGATCCTACTGCTAGGTTAGCTAAGTCTATCATGATTCTTGATTGACTACATATTGATACACTAGTTCAAATTTCTCTAACAGAGCTGCTCTTGCTTATTTTGTGCAGTGGAGGAATGAATGGTTACATCTCACTTTGCAGTGGTGATCCATCCCCTCCTGTCTTCAGGTCTCCTGTGGATGGGCTGGAGGATATTATGGACAATCAAGTGATGTAAGCTCAATCCCTTTTGCCTAATATGGTTAATATGATTTAGTGGCAATCTAATTCATGGTTATGACATTTGCCTTAACTAGATGCTCAATCTACAAGCTTCCAGATCCTCATAAGCACATTGCCCGTCCACCTGTTGGTGTTATCATACCCAAGAAGGTACATAACTGTTATTTCAGCGCGCATCAACATTGGTAATATCATTCCACTTGGAAAGCGATAGCAGTAACTAAGTTTTGTGTTCAATCTACTCTGCAGATTGTTGAAGCTAGTGATCTGAAACCACCGCCTGTGCTGTGGCATGAAGACAGTGGCAGGAGGCCTTATGATAATAGCAACAGGAGGCCTCATGATAACAGTAGCAGGTAGTGTAACAGCTCTTTGCCTTATTTTGTTGGTCCTTGCAGCCACATTGAAAATCCTAACCTACTTACGAAATGGTTCAGGCAAAACCCAGCAGGAGCGATATCTGGCTGCCAACTTGGGGAGGCTGCCCGTCGACTGGTTGTAAACAGCTTGAATGTTCGCAGTGGTGGGCAATACAACGCCCCATCTATGCCATATCAAACGATAATGAATGGTATGCATTATCCAAATGGAATGCCACCTAGGATGGAGCAGCCTGTTGGACGTCCTGGTTGGCATGTTCCTGGTGATAATGTACCCAATGGTCAGGTACCAGCGTATGCATTGTCATCATCAGGTCATTATCAGTATGAAAGGTCAGGACCTTCTCAGTATGAACGAGATAACCACGGAAGGCAACACCATGATTCAAGAGGACGGGTTCCACCTCCTTCTGGATACCATCAGAACAGCGGCAACCCATATTCGTCGCATCCTGCTCCTCCGTCATCAGGTCTTGGACGGTATGGGCAACCCCCGCCATATGCTCGGGGGTATGGTGAGGGCTACGAGCCTGCACAATATGGAGGAGCTCAACAGTGGCAGCAGCAGCAGCAGCAACCTTATAGTTCCTATGCTGGATCAGGGCCTTATGGAGGTGGGGCACCTCCTGCAAGACCTAATTCACGGCCACAGCAGTCCCAGAACCGATACAGCACCTTAGATAGGAATTCTAACAGGAGGCCTCCACCAGGTCACGGCCAACACTAGGCCCAATCCCTGTTATGTTGTAGCCCTGGTTTTTGTTGTTGGTTGAACTTCCCTAGTAAAATAGAGGACCTCATCTTAGGCATAGTCACACAGCATTTGCAAAGTCTGGTGATCTTCAAGCTTCTAGTTTGCGGCATCAAATATTCTAAGATGCAAGTGTTGTATACTAGCATTATTGCCGTTCTTTCATTTGTGGTTCTCGTTTATTCAGATCCTGATAAATAAGATCCCTGGGGTTGGGAAGATGTCTAACAAGTTTTGAAATGTTGAGATAATGTATGTATCTGAGTTCATTTTCAGTTTTGATGGACAATTGGATATATCCTAAATCATTATCTGTTCTTAGATGGCTATAATGTAAGTCAGATTTCCCCCTTATGTGTGGACTGTGTTTGTCGATTGTAAACATTTGTTGTCATAAAATCTTATTATTTTGCCAGGTCTACTCCAGAACATTGTATCTTTACTGATAGCACAGTCCAGTTTTCTACCAGCAATATTGGTTCCATATTTGAGGTTTTTTTTGGAGACGACTACCACAGAGGGCTTTGACATGGTTGCTCAAAGAGAATATGACTCAAGTACTCCAGAACTGTTGAATCTTTACTGGTTGCAGAATGCAATTTCTAACTAGCAATATTGGTTCCTACTTAGTTTTTTTTGGGTGACGACTAACACCGTAACATGAGGGCTTTTATTTGTTTAAAGAGCGTGAATATGGCCACACCATCGAGCACTCATGTAAGTTATCTCTAATGTAAGCATAGTTTGTCGATGTGTAGATGTTTGTATTATCTATTAATTAGAGGTAGTTATATGCAGAAACGCTGGTTAAGCACCAGAGTATACTTAAGCATGGGTGCTACAAAATTAGCACCTTATTTGTCTTACTCCCTCCGTTTTGAAATATATGATGTGAATTTCAGCAGTCAAACATCTTTAATTTCAACTATTAATATATACAAAACTATTTAGATTAACCATGTTAAAATAGTATCATTAGATTTGTTACGAGAAATACTTTCACAATGTAGATTTTTATACTTTTAACCGACGTATTACTACGAAAACTGATGGTTAGAGTTACTCATTGGAGACTGTCTCATATCGAAAATGTCACATATTTTTGAACAAAGGGAGTACCTGGTGAGGAAAAGAAGTTTTCTTTTACTAAGCACCTCTCTAAACAATTGTGTGCCTTCTCTAAAACTAATTTAGCTGTAATTTGTCTTTGCCTGCCATACTTCAAATGTGATGGAAGGATGGCTACTCTCATTATGGCTATCGCCGCATCAGGTTTTTTTGCCCCTCCATATCGTAACCCCACATTTTGGATCGGACGGTCTAAAATGCGAGGCACTCGAAACTCGAAGGGCTCGGGCTCGGGGATACATACCGGTACCATCCCCGTACAACGAAAAAAAACCGGCTAGTTACCGGCGGTAACTAGAAAACCGTCTAGAACCGGTAGAAAAAAAAACATCTAAATTTTTTAAATTTAAATGTGAATTTATGACTGCATAATGCACTTCCTTGGTTTAGATTTTTTGTGCTAGATCACGTATTGTATAAGTTAAATATGCTTGAATTATTCTATGAGCAAGTTCCAGGTAGTTTTTTGGACTTCGAAAAAGAGACGGCCAAAGCTACGTGGAAGACGTTGAAGGCGATGCATCTTGGTGATGATCGTGTCAAGGAAGCGCGAGTACAGACTCTCAAGAGCAAGTTCGAGGGAATGCGCATGAAAGAGACGGAGTCGATCGACGACTTCGCCATGAGGTTGACGACGATTGTCAATCAGATCCGAGTTTTGGGGACAAGATGGAAGAAAGCTATATTGTAAGAAAGTTCCTTCGGGCAGTTTCTGGAAAGTTTTTGCAAATCGTCTCCGCCATTGAGCAGTTTAGCGACCTCAAGGTGATGACGGTTGAGGTGGTGATCGGCCGCTTGAAGGCGCACGAGGAACAGATACGAGAATCTGGTAGTGGCGAAGATGAGCACCTGCTGTTAACGGAAAGCACATTAGATGCTCTCCCCTCTTGTTGCGACTTGGATGCCTGGTTGCACTTGCAAGGGAAGGAGTGAAGGGGAGGAAAAGTAGATAACAAGAAATTTGCTGCATTGCATGTCTACTTTTTAGACTTACTTGGAAAGCACATTGGATTGTTACTTCATTAAACACTTTCTACTTAATATTTATATTATTCCAATTGCTAATTACCCATAACCAGTTTTCTTTGTTTTTTTTTTGATTTTGGTTCCGGTTTAGGACGATAACCTGTTTTCAAAATTCAGCTTTCAAAATTCATCCAATTTTTTTTTACCGGTAACTATCCGGTTACCGTTACCGACTGCCGACCGATTCTCACCGGTTCCGGGATTTGGATCCTTCCCCGTACCACCATCGGACCATCCAACATCTTATTGATAGAATTTGTAAAAAGATTAATGGGTGGAAGGAGAAGCTGTTGTCCACGGGAGGAAAGAAGATTCGCTATTTCGGTCTTTAAGCTACCGAAGAAGATCTGTAAAGAAATTACTGATGCTATGGCGCCATTTTGGTAGGGTGATGATGGAAATCACAGAAGACACCACTGGTTTACGTGGTGGAAAATGGCCACTGGCCAGCATGCCATGGAGACTATACCGTCCTATAACATGCTAGCTGCACGGGGGACAAGGTGGGACCCGTCCCATGTGCATCTCATGGAAACCAATAATCCAATTTATTCCTCTTTGCTTCCCTTGATGTTTAGAAACACGCACACATGAGATGAATTCAAACAAATGTTACTCAGTTTTGGTGCTTACAAAAGCATTAACAGACTGTTTTACTCAGTTTTGGTGCTTACAAAAGCATTAACAGACTGTTTGTGACTCTGGATGCATGCAAGACTCAACTCAGGCAACTGCTAGCACGCCTCTCTCCTGGAGAAGTGCTCCACGGCCCACGTCCTCAACTGCGCCAAGCCGGCGACTGGGTGGTCAAGTAGCTGCGTGCACACCCACGTCCAGGCACACGCACGCCAGGTGAACGCGAACAATACTTGCCCGTTGGACTCGGCCAAAGCAACTAACCAAGTCTAGCATGCAAACTATTCATATATGCATGCACTGACCAGGAGATGTAACGTGCATGTGTGCACGTGTACATGGCTGGGAATACTTAATGCAAATACAATCTTAACGAGTCAAAATTATTTTCAATATTTTCCTCATAATCTTGACATGTCAACTCACGACGCCGATCACCCGCATCGTCTTGCCGTAAGCAGCAGCCTCCTCTTGCCACACACAATGACATCTTGATCTTGTGGATGACGCCTTCCCAACGCTGATATCCACCTTGTAGGCGGCCTCACACCACTACTCATGACCTCCAACTCGAGCGAGACAACATTGTCCGTGGCCTTGTCCGTGGCCTCTCACCACCAATCGATGCCTCCTCCGTGGGCGCCTTGCGTGACTCATTGCGCCGTTGTCGGTCTTGCACATCGACTCCTCTAGCGACGATGGCTTCACACCACCGCCTTCGGCTTCACGCCGAATCCACACAACGGTTTCGCACTGCCGTCACGCTCCGCGCTGTGTGCCGTGTCGCCAAAGCACGCCTCCGGGTGCCAACTGCACGCTATCACACCAAACTTTCTCAAAGATGGTCTCAGCCAACGCCGCCGGCTTCCATCTCGCCTGGAGTCTGCCGCCAACCGCGGCCTCCACCTCATATGGAGTCTGTCGTTGCACCACCTCTGGCCGCCACTCATGGAGTCTGCCGTTGGTGTGTCCGTCATCGCCACACCACGCCGGCCTCGCCGTTCGTGGCCTCTAGGATGTCGAGTCGTCGCAAGCCCCGGTCGCGCCGCTGCGTACGCCATCACGCCGACTGGTGAGTCATCGCCATGCAGCTTCTCCTTGCACGTCGCTCTGATACCAATTGTTGGAACAAGTCCAGGAGAAAGCTTACTCATAGCTCTCCCTCTCTTGGTGTTTCTCTGAAAACACACACACAGGAGATGAACTCAAACAAACACATCTGAGTTTTGGTGCTTACTCTGGCATACCTTTTCTCATCTTCTTTATTCTCTTATACAAAGCATTAACAGACTATTTGTGACTCTGCATGCATGCAAGACTCAACTCAGGCAACTGCTAGCACGCCTCTCTCCTGGAGAAGTGCTCCACGGCCCACGTCCTCGACTAACTCCATGACCAAATCTTGCGCCGAGCCGCTAACTGGGTCAAGCAGCTGCATGCACACCCACGTCTAGGCACACGCACGCCAGGTGAACGTGAACAAAGTGCGTCCATTCTTGTGGGTGAATTGAAGTGGGCGTCCAGGGATGGGCGGACGAGGAGCAGCTCCGTCCTACGGAGGGACGAACAAGCGATGACGTGGCGGATCCGTTTCAGGGAGGGATGGTCGGGGTGACGGATCCGTCTCAGTAAGAGACTCGTCCATGCCACGGAGGAACAGGGTTGAATCGTCAATTTTACAAAAACGACGACGAAGATGCTATTTTTACAAATGCTGCTTGAAACAGTGCTATTTGGGCAAAAAAAAATCTGAAAAATGTGTATTCCAAAGAGGAGAGGTGGCATGGGCTTCGGGGGCATACACTGTTTTAATCTTGCCATGTTAGCAAAACAGTGTTGGGGACTACTAACTGAGCCAAGTTCTTTATGTGCCAAGGTGCTTCAAGCCAAATACTACCCCTCAGGTGATCTCTTACGAGCTCAACTCAAGAAGGGCTCATCTCTTACTTGGCAAAGTATTATGGATGGGCTGCAAACTTTTAAAAGGGGATGTAAATGGCGAGTAAGCAACGGAAGGAAGACTAATATATGGATGGATCCCTGGACTCCATCTAGTCCGTCTCGGAAAATCTTTACTCCACGAGGAGGAAATGTTGCAAGTAAGGTTGAGGACTTAATCGACCCGACCTCGGGGACATGCGATGAAGATCTGATACGAGCTCTGTTTTTCTACAAACACCTACCCCGCAGCGAAATGGAGGATTCTATTGCATGGCACTACAACAAGAACGACATCTTCTCCGTGGCCGTGAGGTCGGCATATTATGTGGAATGGGAACATCAATTTGGTAGAATATCTAGGAGAAGAGATGGAGAATGGGAAGCTACTGTAAATAAGGTATGTGACATTATTTGGAAATTACCTGTACCTGGAAAGGTTAAATCTTAAATCTTTATTTGGCGGGCACTTCATGGAGTGATCCCTTGCTACTGTACGCTGGCCAACAAACATATAAAGAACAGCAGTCAATGCCCGGTTTGTGAATGGGGTGCAGAGGATATTATGCATGCTTTGTTCAGATGCAATCGGGCTGAGGAAGTCTGAAAAGCATTGGCGATCTGGAATCTGATTAAGGAGGCAACCGAAATTGATAGATAAGGATCAGTGGCCCTAGAATATCTATTATGTTCATCTTCTAAATGTTGTAGGGGTGGCCCACCCACCCCAACGGCCCGACCTAAGCCAAACAAGCTGGCCCTTCGACATACGCAACGCAAAGGGGGGAAGGGCACCATCTCGTATCTCAACACCTCACCGTCTCGACCTTCCCCTGACCCGAAGGGGGTCATTGGGCGAAGGACGAGGGGGAAGTCTGGCCCCGCTATGGACCAAGGATGATGACGTGGTGGACACCAGTGGCAGATCTAGAACAAAAATGACTGAGGGTTCTCACTCCTCATACATATCACATATGTTTAATTATCAAGCAATGTTGTACTTAATAGTAATATGTTCAACAATTTAACATGACTAGATAAAATAGTAGCGACCAAAGTACTTACCAAAATGAAGAGTCTTACAAGTAGTATTAGACTATTGGTTAATTGTAGCAAAGTAGATAAATGATGAATAAAGGCCCAACTCATGGACAAAAGATGGCCGACATAGACAAAACACAACATCCGACCTTGATGGCCTAAAAAAAGAGAATAAATATTTAGTAACATTTAATGTAAAAGAATCATGTAATGATCGAATAAAGATAAGTACATTACATTTTATACTTTGTCTCGACGCTCTCTCAAGTTGGCGCCATTTTGGTAGGGTGATGATGGAAATCACAGAAGACACCACTGGTTTACGGGGTGGAAAATGGCCACTGGCCAGCATGCCATGGAGACTATTCCGTCCTATAACATGCTAGCTGCACGGGGGACAAGGTGGGACCCGTCCCATGTGCATCTCATGGAAACCAAGAATCCAATTAATTCCTCTTTGCTTCCCTTGATGTTTAGAAACACGCACACATGAGATGAATTCAAACAAATGTTACTCGGTTTTGGTGCTTACAAAAGCATTAACAGACTGTTTGTGACTCTGCATGCATGCAAGACTCAACTCAGGCAACTGCTAGCACGCCTCTCTCCTGGAGAAGTGCTCCACGGCCCACGTCCTCAACTGCGCCAAGCCGGCGACTGGGTGGTCAAGTAGCTGCGTGCACACCCACGTCCAGGCACACGCACGCCAGGTGAACGCGAACAATACTTGCCCGTTGGACTCGGCCAAAGCAACTAACCAAGTCTAGCATGCAAACTATTCATATATGCATGCACTGACCAGGAGATGTAACGTGCATGTGTGCACGTGTACATAACTGGGAATACTTAATGCAAATACAATCTTAACGAGTCAAAATTATTTTCAATATTTTCCTCATAATCTTGACATGTCAACTCACGGCGCCGATCACCCGCATCGTCTTGCCGTAGCAGCAGCCTCCTCTTGCCACACACAATGACATCTTGATCTTGTGGATGGCGCCTTCCCAGCGATATCCACCTTGTAGGCGGCCTCACACCACTACTCATGACCTCCAACTCGGCGAGACAACATTGTCGTGGCCTTGTCCGTGGCCTCTCACACCATCGATGCCTCCTCGTGGCGCCTGCGTGACTCATTGCGCCGTTGTCGGTCTTGCACATCGACTCCTCTAGCGACGATGGCTTCACACCCGCCGCTTCACGCGAATCCACACACGGTTTGACTTGCCGTCACGCTCCGCTGTGTCGTGTCGCCAAAGCACGCCTCGGGTGCCAGCGCGCTATCACACAAACTTTCTCAAAGATGGTCTCGCCATAGCGCGCGCTTCCATCTGCTGAGTGCGCCAACCGCGGCCTCCACCTCATATGGAGTCATGCGTTGCACCACCTCGCCGCCACTCATGGAGTCGCCGTTGGTGTGTCCGTCATCGCCACACCACGCCGGCCTCGCCGTTCGTGGCCTCTAGGATGTCGAGTCGTCGCAAGCCCGGTCGCGCGCTGCATCGCCATCACGCCGGCGGTGAGTCATCGCCATGCGACTTCTCCTTGCGTCGCTCGATACCAATTGTTGGAACAAGTCCAGGAGAAAGCTTACTCATAGCTCTCCCTCTCTTGGTGTTTCTCTGAAAACACACACACAGGAGATGAACTCAAACAAACACATCTGAGTTTTGGTGCTTACTCTGGCATACCTTTTCTCATCTTCTTTATTCTCTTATACAAAGCATTAACAGACTATTTGTGACTCTGCATGCATGCAAGACTCAACTCAGGCAACTGCTAGCACGCCTCTCTCCTGGAGAAGTGCTCCACGGCCCACGTCCTCGACTAACTCCATGACCAAATCTTGCGCCGAGCCGCTAACTGGGTCAAGCAGCTGCATGCACACCCACGTCTAGGCACACGCACGCCAGGTGAACGTGAACAAAGTGCGTCCATTCTTGTGGGTGAATTGAAGTGGGCGTCCAGGGATGGGCGGACGAGGAGCAGCTCCGTCCTACGGAGGGACGAACAAGCGATGACGTGGCGGATCCGTTTCAGGGAGGGATGGTCGGGGTGACGGATCCGTCTCAGTAAGAGAGTCGTCCATGCCACGGAGGAACAGGGTTGAACGCCAATTTTGCAAAAACGACGACGAAGATGCTATTTTTACAAATGCTGCTTGAAACAGTGCTATTTGGGCAAAAAAAAAATTCTGAAAAATGTGTATTCCAAAGAGGAGAGGCGGCATGGGCTTCGGGGGCATACACTGTTTTAATCTTGCCATGTTAGCAAAACAGTGTTGGGGACTACTAACTGAGCCAAGTTCTTTATGTGCCAAGGTGCTTCAAGCCAAATACTACCCCTCAGGTGATCTCTTACGAGCTCAACTCAAGAAGGGCTCATCTTTTACTTGGCAAAGTATTATGGATGGGCTGCAAACTTTTAAAAGGGGATGTAAATGGCGAGTAAGCAACGGAAGGAAGACTAATATATGGATGGATCCCTGGACTCCATCTAGTCCGTCTCGGAAAATCTTTACTCCACGAGGAGGAAATGTTGCAAGTAAGGTTGAGGACTTAATCGACCCGACCTCGGGACATGCGATGAAGATCTGATACGAGCTCTGTTTTTCTACAAACACCTACCCGCAGCGAAATGGAGGATTCTATTGCATGGCACTACAACAAGAACGACATCTTCTCCGTGGCCGTGAGGTCGGCATATTATGTGGAATGGGAACATCAATTTGGTAGAATATCTAGGAGAAGAGATGGAGAATGGGAAGCTACTGTAAATAAGGTATGTGACATTATTTGGAAATTACCTGTACCTGGAAAGGTTAAATCTTAAATCTTTATTTGGCGGGCACTTCATGGAGTGATCCCTTGCTACTGTACGCTGGCCAACAAACATATAAAGAACAGCAGTCAATGCCCGGTTTGTGAATGGGGTGCAGAGGATATTATGCATGCTTTGTTCAGATGCAATCGGGCTGAGGAAGTCTGAAAAGCATTGGCGATCTGGAATCTGATTAAGGAGGCAACCGAAATTGATAGATAAGGATCAGTGGCCCTAGAATATCTATTATGTTCATCTTCTAAATGTTGTAGGGGTGGCCCACCCACCCCAACGGCCCGACCTAAGCCAAACAAGCTGGCCCTTCGACATACATAGCGCAAAGGGGAAGGGCACCATCTCGTATCTCAACACCTCACCGTCTCGACCTTCCCCGACCGAAGGGAGTCATTGGGCGAAGGGAGGGAATCAGCCCGCTATGGACCAAGGATGATGACGTGGTGGACACCAGTGGCAGATCTAGAACAAAAATGACTGAGGGTTCTCACTCCTCATACATATCACATATGTTTAATTATCAAGCAATGTTGTACTTAATAGTAATATGTTCAACAATTTAACATGACTAGATAAAATAGTAGCGACCAAAGTACTTACCAAAATGAAGAGTCTTACAAGTAGTATTAGACTATTGGTTAATTGTAGCAAAGTAGATAAATGATGAATAAAGGCCCAACTCATGGACAAAAGATGGCCGACATAGACAAAACACAACATCCGACCTTGATGGCCTAAAAAAAGAGAATAAATATTTAGTAACATTTAATGTAAAAGAATCATGTAATGATCGAATAAAGATAAGTACATTACATTTTATACTTTGTCTCGACGCTCTCTCAAGTTTTGGAAGCGACGAATTACAACCTTGTTGGTAATTCTCCCCATTTCGTGTTTCTCCACATAGCAAATAAGACTATTACGCAAGAAGTCATCGCCAATGCGATTGCGCAAATTTGTTTTCGCAACTTTCATAGCTGAAAAATATCTCTCAACAGTAGCAGTGGCAACATGTAAAACTAGTGCTAGCTTCAAAAGGTGATAAACTAAAGGATAGCAAATATATTCCATTGTCTCCACCATTTTTTGGGAAAGCTCACTAATAGTCTCTATGTTAGAGAATCTGTCATCCACTTGCACATCGGCAATGTAGAGGCGAAGATGATGGCTAAGGTCCATCAATTCTCCATCATCAAAATCACTGGGATAAAGTTTAGCTAGACTCATCAAATGCTCTACCTTGAAATCGCGAAACAATTCTCTTGGACTCATTGCAGCCGAGCAAATGAGCAATTCGGAGGTTTTCTCATTGAAGCGACTATGGAGCTCTTGAAGTAGCCAATCAAGAACATCATTAAAACAATCCACTTCATAATGATACTTGTTGGTAATTATAATTTTTTTGGCGTGGCTTCTTTAGAAAAATATCATGCTTCACCCATTTCCAATTTAAAAATATCATGTTTCTCACAGAAGCCGTACACTCTACCTAGGACAGATTCTCATTCATGCTTCCTAAGCTCATCCAAATGGCTTTCAGTTTATTTCACACATTTAATGACACCCACAATGTCTTGATCCTTCCATTGTAGAGCTAATGACAAGGTGTTTATGATTAGCAAGACAGTCAACATAAGCTGTAAATAATACACAAAATCAAATGACTAGAAATAAACTAGAAGACCCCATGCTTGCCTTCTATTTTTGTCATCCCCGTCTTCTTCTTTCATATATTGTAGCACTTTGACAAAATATTGCAAACAAATCAACCAAACTCTTAAGAGTCTTGTAGTAAAAACTGCAACGAGTGTCTCTGGGTCTTTGAAGACACAACTCTTGAGTAGTCACAAGCTTTCCCTTCCTTTTCTTGCTCCAGCTCAATTGCCAATGAGCGAGCCAATGATGCAAGGCGGTGAGACAGGTGACACTCACGAGTGAGGTGACAATCATAGTAGGTGTAGCAACAGAAGAAGCAACCGAAGATGATTTCGATCCGGAGGTGTACACTGTGTGCTTGTTTGTTTCATGTACCCGTGAAGGTGTGGTGGAGGTAGACGAAAATGCATGACTTGTCTTGGTTTGTCGTCCCTGTACTTCCTTTTCAGCTTTCTAAGCAAGACGAAACAAACAAGTGATAGAATTGTATTATTTATAATCAAGTATGTCCTGAATTTCACAGTTTAAACCTCCCAAAAATCTAGCCATCTTAGCTTCTTCAGTGTCATTTAAACCACAACGCAACAAACTAGTTTGCAAGTCTTAATAATAATCCTCTACAGAACAACTACCTTGTCTTAAGTGTTGTAATTTATTAAGCAATTCTCGAGAATCATAGGAAGGTACAAATCTATATCTCATTGCTCTCTTTAAAGCATTCCATGTTCTAGGTATGTTCTGATTAGTACGACAGTATTCACTCCACCAAATGAATGCAAAATCAGTAAACTCACGGATAACAACTCTAACTTTCAGATGATCAGGAAATTCATGGCATGCAAATAATTATTGTACAGCTAATTCCCATATGAGATAAGCATCAGGATCATAATTCCAAGCAAAAGAAGGCATAGTGAGTTTAGTTTTACCAGACATACTATCACGATCATATACCTCCTGTGGTGGACGATCTTGTCTCAAGCGTGCATCTCCCTCATGGACTTTCTTGCGCTCCCATTCAATGACTCGAAGAAGACATGAATATATTTGATAATCATCCCGTAAACCTGACATAGTTAGCAGAAAACAATAAAACAAATCACAAGTTTATGTTCCTATCAACTATTTGGATCTGGAGGCTCTGATACTGCCTGATGTGACAATGAGTGTCCCGATCTTTCAATGAGAAGGATAATTCGATTTGAGGAGATGACTCTCACGATTCGGCTACCAATCGTACATGACCAGTATGCTCGGCAATCGTTGAACCAACTCCAAATTGTTATCAACCTTGCTAGAAGCACGGCCGATCTGATCACGAAGATCAATTCCTGCATACAATTGAAGAATAAGCAAGAACAAGATAATTGACAATCTAAAATTGCAAATATGATTGAAATACTCAATATGGTGGGATTCCGAATAAGTATCTTGACCGGATGGTCTAGTCGACACACGCAGATGATACAAATTGCAATGGAAGCTAACTAAACAAAAATAAAATCCACCAAACCCTAAGGGTGGCGGCCACTATGTATAGGAGGAAGAGGGAGGGGTGGTGGTACTATTCATATGTGAACAGTAACCACATGAACAGTATGGGCCTAGGGTTTCTATCCGAATTACAAGGCCCACGGCCCAAGTGAAGGTATGTCGAACTGTTTTGGCAATTGTGGTGTGTTCAGAAGGAATTTGGAGGTAGGGCTAGATCTGTTGGAAAGAGGACGAGATAAGCTTTCCATCAAGTACTTGTGGACCTCCAACGGACTTCGTATGTAAAAGTTATGCACGTTTGAAGTCGTTGATGTCTCTGGAGGCCGAATTGTATTCCAAAATATGTACAACTCAAATTCTTGCTTGGTTTGGATAAAAAGTGACATGGTGTTACAAAAATATATTTTTTCATCATTAGGTAGCACCATATAGTTTATATAATATAAATGCACTCCTAAAAACGAGCTCATATGATAATTTAAGTGAAGCATACAAGCTCTTGTACTTGGAATAGCAAGCATAGCAAATATGGTGGTATTCATTGGGTTCATGTCCTCATCAGGGAGCGCTTCAGCATGACGGCGCAGGAGATCAGAGGGGTCATGGACCAATTCATCTAGAAGACGAGACGAGGCATTGAGCTAGCATCCTGTAATAAGCCGATGGAGGTGCTAGACCCACCCGTGCATGGATAGGGGGTGAACCACGTTGTGTTACGCCCCACATCTCCTCACTCGGACGTGGTCGGGTCACCCGTGGAAGGAACCGCTCAGAGTACCTCAGATCAGCATAGTCGCATGACACACTCACGCACACTCTACCTAGAATGATTCTCATTCATGCTTCCTAAGCTCATCCAAATGGCTTTCAGTTTATTTCACACATTTAATGACACCCACAATGTCTTGATCCTTCCATTGTAGAGCTAATGACAAGGTGTTTATGATTAGCAAGACAGTCAACATAAGCTGTAAATAATACACAAAATCAAATGACTAGAAATAAACTAGAAGACCCCATGCTTGCCTTCTATTTTTGTCATCCCCGTCTTCTTCTTTCATATATTGTAGCACTTTGACAAAATATTGCAAACAAATCAACCAAACTCTTAAGAGTCTTGTAGTAAAAACTGCAACGAGTGTCTCTGGGTCTTTGAAGACACAACTCTTGAGTAGTCACAAGCTTTCCCTTCCTTTTCTTGCTCCAGCTCAATTGCCAATGAGCGAGCCAATGATGCAAGGCGGTGAGACAGAGTGACACTCACAGCAGCAGGGGTGACAATCATAGTAGGTGTAGCAACAGAAGAAGCAACCGAAGATGATTTCGATGCGGAGGTGTACACTGTGTGCTTGTTTGTTTCATGTACCCGTGAAGGTGTGGTGGAGGTAGACGAAAATGCATGACTTGTCTTGGTTTGTCGTCCCTGTACTTCCTTTTCAGCTTTCTAAGCAAGACGAAACAAACAAGTGATAGAATTGTATTATTTATAATCAAGTATGTCCTGAATTTCACAGTTTAAACCTCCCAAAAATCTAGCCATCTTAGCTTCTTCAGTGTCATTTAAACCACAACGCAACAAACTAGTTTGCAAGTCTTAATAATAATCCTCTACAGAACAACTACCTTGTCTTAAGTGTTGTAATTTATTAAGCAATTCTAGAGATCATAGGAAGGTACAAATCTATATCTCATTGCTCTCTTTAAAGCATTCCATGTTCTAGGTATGTTCTGATTAGTACGACAGTATTCACTCCACCAAATGAATGCAAAATCAGTAAACTCACGGATAACAACTCTAACTTTCAGATGATCAGGAAATTCATGGCATGCAAATAATTATTGTACAGCTAATTCCCATATGAGATAAGCATCAGGATCATAATTCCAAGCAAAAGAAGGCATAGTGAGTTTAGTTTTACCAGACATACTATCACGATCATATACCTCCTGTGGTGGACGATCTTGTCTCAAGCGTGCATCTCCCTCATGGACTTTCTTGCGCTCCCATTCAATGACTCGAAGAAGACATGAATATATTTGATAATCATCCGTAAACATCGACATAGTTAGCGAAAAACAATAAAACAAATCACAAGTTTATGTTCCTATCAACTATTTGGATCCGAGGCTCGACTTTTGATGTGACAATGAGTGTCCCGATCTTTCAATGAGAAGGATAATTCGATTTGAGGAGATGACTCTCACGATTCGCTACCAATCGTACATGACCCGATATGCTCGGCAATCGTTGAACCAACTCCAAATTGTTATCAACCTTGCTAGAAACACGGCCGATCGATCACGAAGATCAATTCCGCATACAATTGAAGAATAAGCAAGAACAAGATAATTGACAATCTAAAATTGCAAATATGATTGAAATACTCAATATGGTGGGATTAGAATAAGTATCTTGACCGGATGGTCTAGTCCTCACGAAGACGAGACGAGGCATTTGATTGTTTATTTCAAACTCCGCTAGTAACTAATGACAATTTTCTCTGGCAGATCCTGAGTACCACCCGTACACGTGGCATGAGTACGTAGAGCCGTCCGCTACCTTCGCGCACCGAGGAATGCCTATCTTGTTTACATGCATGCACAACATATTATCTCGGTATGTCCGCCTTGTTTACATGCATAACTTACAGTTTCACAGCTCGTGCACCCCTTCGGGACGAGGAGCAGGTGTCACACGAGGAGTCACACGCTCCAAGGACTACGATTTCGACCTGGGTGGCGTTGGGCTTTCGCACGACGAGAGCAGCTAGGTCTCTGTGGAGCTTCACAGATGCACGATGCGCCTGGAGCGACCCAGTCGACGCAGGATTCTCTCGCGACACCCCCAAGGCTACTCGCGCCGGTAGGGTGCCTCGATCGCTTGATACTTGTTGTAAATACCAATCATGCTATGTAAATATAATTTTTTGTACAACTTATATTTATGGTAGTGTTGTGTTCCGATACTATTTATTCTTCTGTGCACGGGTAACCATGTGAGGGAGTCAGCATTGCGATACCCCTCCATTTCGAACCTTAAGGACCGTACCGGGTCATGCCAAATGCTACCACTTTTGTAGACCGAGGTGACAACACACTTCGATGCCAACTTTTCGCACCGAAAAGACCATAGTCCACCACGCCCCCTCATCAGACAGAAAAGACAGCACCCGGTCAGGCCACACACTTTCACTTGTGCAGACTGAGATGACAACACACTTCAATGCTGTCTTATCACACCGAAAAGGCCACACACCGCTACACCATCTTTTCAGGCCGAAAAGACCGCACCCTATCGCGCCACCCACTGCAACTTTTGCAGATCGAGTTGACAACACACTGCGATGCTACCTTATCAGACCGATAAGACCACATTATGCCAAACCACCTTTCAGACTGAAATGACCAGACTCCGCTACGCTCCCTTTTTAGGTCGAAAAGACCACACCTTATCACGCCACATGCTGCTACTTTTGCAGCCGAGTTTACAACACACTGCAACTCTACCTTATCGGACTAACAAGACCACAATATGCCAAACTACCTTTTCAGACCGAAAAGACCACACTTCACCATGCCCCCTTTTCGGGTTGAAAAATCGCACCCTGTCACGCCACACGCTGCAACTTTTGCAGATTGAGTTGACAACACACTGCGACGCTACCTTATCATACCGACAAGTCCACACTATGCCACACCAACTTTTCAGACTGAAAAGACCACACTCCGCTATGCCCTCTTTTCATACCGAAATAGCCTATTATAAAAGGAGGGAGAAGAGAGCTGCAGGATGACACTACACCACTACACCCAACACTTCACCATAGCTTAGTTCACACAACTGTGAGGAAGGAGATGTCGAACTCATAGGCAAACTTCTACGCAAAGATCTCGCGGAAGCGCAAGTGGCTTGCTGATGGGGCTAAACACTACTCGGTTGTTCTATGAAGGATGCGTCGGTACCACCGGAGTGTCCACGCCCGTAATATGTGTGCGAAGAACCGACTAAGATCATCCAGTCTACACACCCGACGACGGCCACCCGGGCGTACTACACGTGCGGCCATCACCTCGTAAGCGAATCTTGCACACACACACAGATTTTCCACATCTTACGTTCCATTCCATAAATCCCTGACTACATCCACACATAATCGTAGCCAGAGATGTGATGCAACTTCTTTCCATGGATTGACGGCTCGAACATATACGATAGGGCCTTCATCGAGCAAAGTACATGCTGAACTATGTGATGCGAGTCGAGACCTTTAAACACTGGAAACCCTACATACCTGACCCTACAGAAAAGGCACTGGAGGAGCCCCGGAGAGCAGGGTGATGGTGGAGGACCTTCGAATAGGAAGCTAAGTATGACCAGGCTGAGCGCGCGACGCAGAAGGGGAAGGCTCCTGCTATTGAGACTGGCGGCCGTCCTAACGCTCCCCGTCTCCCGGGCCCAGTCCGGATCAAAGAAGTAAGTTATGTTCAATTTGCATCCTGAATATTAACTTGGCCCTACGTTGTGCTATCTTAACATCATTCGTCTGTCTCGCAGAACATGGCTGACTTCGAGACTGGTCAACGCCGCAGACAGTCCAGAGACAAGGGGAAGGGACAGATGGGCTGCCAGGACTGATCGATTTCATTCAAATCAACCTTTTTTGGATTCCAAAAAGGCGCACATGTGTGTAGATTTATTTTAGTTTGCTCATTTGTGTATGTTGTTGTTTGTAATATACGTAACCAAACCGAGCGCGCCATGGACCGCAAAGACTAATCGATTATGAAGTCTTTCGAACTTAAATGTCTTTTCCCAGATATTTCGACTATTACATATTACGTAATCTTTTCCCGAAGGAATCGATTCCACGAACAATACAATCGGGATAACAACACGCATGACAACCCGAAACCTAAATATTTTTTTTCCATTTCGCTCCGAAAGGGGCTATTTGTGTATTGCGCCACCGAACTCACGTTCCAAATTGCACTACTGAACTCGCGTTCCCTACTTCATATTTCGTTATCTTCTCCAATTTCAAATTCCGATGTATACGAACACTTCAAGATATTACCAAAAAAATTCATGAAATACACTTAATATTTAGGCAGAATTCTCTAGGCATAAATTTAACAAATTAAATATAGGGCCCTATCGCTAATTGAATTGGCGACAGGGATACAACCCCCTCTTTTCACCTTGTTGTATATAATCCACACACAACAAATCTCCACCTTGGCAAATACACCCCCTTGAAGAAAAACACACATAAGAGAACGCTTTAAACACTCCTCACACATCCGTGGGCTGGGATTTACCTCCTTACTCAGCAACTTATGACTCTCGACAAGTCAAGGTAATGCTCAAACTTGTTGGCAGTGACGGCCTTGGTCAACATATCCGCAACATTATCATCAGTGTGCACCTTCATCAAATCCATCTCTCGGAGTTGATCGACTCACTGATCCTGTGATAACTTGCATTAATGTGCTTCGTCCTGGCATGGTATACTTGATTCTTAGCAAAATAAATTGCACTCTGACTATCACAATGCATCTGAACTCCACCTTGCTCAACACCTAGTTCCTTCACAAATCGTACAAGCCATAACGCTTTCTTTGTAGCTTTAGCCACAGCCATGTACTCTGCCTCAGTTGTAGACAATGCAACAATAAACTAAATTGATGACTTCCAACATATAGGCCCTTCACTTAGAATAAAAATATACCATGTAGTAGATCTCCTATTATCAAAATCACCAACATAGTCTGAATCCACGTATCCAACAACCAAAGGATTACCTTGCTGTCCATCAAAAAATAATACCATGACTTGTTGTATATCTCAAGTACCTGAATATCCACTTGATTACCTCCAAGTGTTGTTTTCCTGGTTTTGCTATAAACTTGCTGACTTGACTGACAATTTGTGCCAAATCAGGCATTGTACAAACCATAGCATACATTAAACAACCAGCTACACTAGCATATAGAACCTTTGTCATCTCTTCAAATTCTTTTTCTGATTCAGGACAAAATTCAGAAGAAAGTTTAAAGTGTTAAGCCAATGAAGTATTTATTGGTTTGGCCTTGCTCATATCGAATTGCTCCAAGACTTTCTCAACATACTCCTGCTGAGACAACCACAGTCTCCTCGAGTTTCTTTCCTGTGTATCTCCATGCCCAGAATTTTCTTTTTTGCCCCTAAGTCTTTCATATCAAATTCCAGACTTAGCAAACCCTTCAAACTAATCACATCACACATGTGCTTTGCAACAATTAGCATATCATCCACATATAGTAGCAGAAAAATAAATGAACCATCATCAAGGCATCGAACATAAACACAACAGTCGTACTCACATCAACTGTAGCCAATCTACAACATGTAGGAGTCAAAACGTTTGTACCACTATCTTGGAGACTATTTTAACCCATACAATTGCTTCTTTAACTTGCATACCAAGTGTTGACTTTTGGTTTAGTGAACCCTTCTAGCTGCTCTATGTAGATTTTCTCATCAAGATCACCATACAAAAACGCCGTTTTCACATCATCTGTTCCAAGTGCAAATTCCAACTGGCTACCAATGCAAGAACTGTCCTGATAGAAGTATGTGTCACAATCGGGGAGAATACCTTATCATAATCAATCATGTTCTTTTGTGATACCCTTTTGGAACTAATCCAGCATTGAACTTTTCCCCTTCTTTTTCTGATACTGTAAGTTTTCTCTTGTAGACTCATTTGCACCCAATGTATTTCTTAACATCATGAAGATGAACTAGCTCCTAAGTCTGATTCTTCTATAAAGACTACATTTCTTATGTTATTGCAGTCATCCACCTATCTTTCTCTTGGCTTGTAATAGCCTCATGAAAATTAGTTGGATCCTCAATGCTAACAAGAAGAGCAAATGCAACCTGGTCTTCATACCTAAATCTTTTTCGAGCTTTCACATTAGTGCGTCGTTGTCTATCTCTTACTAATTGAAAATTATGCAAATCTTCTGAAGTGGAATTTGGAGCCAGTGTGTGTGAATCGTGAGTCCTTGAACTATGTTCTAACTCTATCTGCACCATATCTGAGCCTCCAATTTCCTGTGTCACCTCCTCTTTGTTTTGTTGTAACATTGATTTCTCATCAAAGACAACATCCCTGCTCATCATCACCTTCTTTGATATCGGATCCCAAAGCTTGTACCCTTTAACAACTTTCTTGAAACCTAGAAAAATGCACTTTATTGATTTTACATCAAGCTTCGACCTTTCATCAACTAGTATATGCATATAGGTCGGGCAACAAAAAATTCTTAGATGAGAAAAATCAACCGAATTACCAGTCCATACCTCCTCTGCAACCTTACCACCCAAAGATGCACGTGGTGATCTGTTTATGAGATAGCACGTCATGTTCACAGCCTCTGCCTAGAAACATTTAGGAATCCCTGCATTCAAGCTCAAGCACCTTGCTCGTTCACAAATAGTCATGTTCATCCTTTTTGCCACATGTTTTGCTGTGGTGTTTTGCGCACTATGAAATGCTGTTGAATACTATGCTCTTCACAATATCTCTGTAACTGTGAATCAATATATTCAGTAACATTATCAGATCTTAGATGCTTTACCTTCCTGCCTGTTTGGTTTTCTACCTCAAATTTCCACACCTTGAACATGGCTAACACTTCATATTTTTTTCTTTATGAAATACACCCACACCTTACGGGAAAAATCATCAATAAAAGTAACAAAATATTGAGCTCCACCTATTGACGGTTTTCTAGTAGACCCCCACATATTAGAGTGTGCATAATCAAGTATTCCTTTTATTTCATGTTTGCCACTTGAAAAGCTAACTTTAGACTATTTTCCAAGAACACAAAACTTACAGAAACCTAACTCGCAACTTTTAATTCCTACCAATAGGTCACTCTTATGCAAGCCCTTTTCACGAGATCCCTTCTGTTGGAACTGGTGACAACCCTTGCGCGAGAGAACAATCACAGCAAGCACACAAGAGACAAGAGAATTTATTTACGAGGTTTGGCAAAGCCTACATTCCCGGAAGTCGAATTGCAGCCACTCCGTCCGTATGAGGAGTTTCTTCTTCTTCTGATTAGGGTTACAAGAGGTCGGTGTATATATTTATACCCCGATTACATGTTCGACTTGGACTCGGCCCCTTCCTTTCATCTTGTTATATATAAGCCATACACAACAAAATGCATCGAGATTCACACCCCTCTCTCCCTATCCATTTTGCAAAAAAACTACATTTCTCTCCCCTCCCCTCTCTTCCCTCATGGCCCTGGCTGGATCCGGCCGGATTCGGCCCTAGTGCAGCGCAGGACGCCTAGATCTGGCAGTCCCAAGGCTCGGTAGCACTGCTCACGAATGGCCGACGACAGCGTCGCCAAGGCTTGACGGCGTAGGTCTCACGACGCGAGTAGGCGGCGTTGGTGGGGGCTTGCGGCGCGGCACCGTGGCTTGCTATTGGCGGCGAGCGTGGAGGACGACTGGCAGTGCGGCTCGTCGTAGCCGGGAGGGAAGAGAGGATCAGTTGGAGAGGGGTGAGGAGATGGGGAGGAAAAGAAAGGAATTATGTAAAAAGGAAGAGAAATGGAGGATTTTTTTCTTCAAAATGGCCAAGTAGAGGGATACAAATCTCGATGTACTTCGAGTGGTGTAGATACTGGTACAATTCTATGTGTATGCATTTTGATGTTTTGATATTTTTCCCTAAAGAGAGTAGTAGTAATAAACAGGTGTTATCTGGACGAACACGTGCAAACCGACGGTGGAAATAGTGTCACGCGCAACGCAATCATTTGCGGTCGCTCGGCCGTCTAGTAGATCTGGACATGGCAACCATTCCCTTCATGTGGGCTGAGTGCGATGTTTGCGCTTTGCAAAACTGAACAATTAACACAATACTTCGTCGCATTAAGAGAGTATTATCGTATCATTGTACAACATCGGAGAAAATGTCCTTTCGATGCTTATTTGATCATCATAATTTACTGTTTATGTTAACACTTTACAAATTGCATGACTACCACTTGCAAATCAACATTTCACCTCAAGATATCGACGCACACGGAATATTACCACAACAATTTGGTTGAATTCCACAATGTGATTGTTGAGGGATCTAGCCTATATCCTCTTCATGCGACTAATTTAAGCAGTTTACAAGCAGTGTTTGGCAGTATTCCCCTCTGACAGGCACCGTAAAACAACATTAGCAAGATGCAAGCCGTACTCCAGACTGATAGCCTTTGATTTTTTTTTTCCCGAAGTAATATGCCATGAGTCACTACTGACAAGTGACAGCCCATGCCCATGCATTTCTCAGGCATGTTTATCTCTGTTGACACACGATCATTGTACTGAAATACCCTTTTTCTTGTGGACATACACTTGTGAAAAGTACAGGTAAGCAGCCAACCCAATAACACTGAGCACAGCCAGAAGCCAGTAAAAGTAATCAAGATGCCCTCGGTTTAGATTGTCCGAGAACCAACTATCTCCGCCACCACTGGTTACCTTGTCGATTGCATACACAAGAAAGCTACTGATGAAGCTCCCAATTCCAAATATGCTCAAGTATAAAGCAAGGCCCAAACTGCGCAAACCATCTGGTACTTGGTCGTAGAAGAATTCTTGCAAGCCAACCATTGTGAACATGTCCGCCAAGCCAGACAGAATGAATTGAGGGACCACCCACCAGAAGCTCATAGGAATTGTCACTTCAGGGTTGTCCACTAGGCCATAGTCTCTCGCTATCTTGAGCCTTCTCATCTCCACAAAGGCTGCAACAACCATCAAAATCACAGAGATAACCAATCCAACTCCAATCCTTTGCAACGTTGTGATACCATAAGGGTTCTTTGAGCACTTCCTAGCTATTGGAACAAAGATCCGGTCATATATAGGAACAGAGACAACGATCGACACACTGATCAAGCTTTGTAGAGCAGCAGATGGTACCTGTAAGCCACCTATCCACCTATCTAGTGTACCTGCTTGCTTAGTGAACAGCGTCATCCACTGGGCAAAAACAACTGCATACATCAGGCAGGTTGCCCCTATTGGGAACAATTTAAGCACTGCCTTGGCTTCGTCAGGAAGGCATGTCTTTTCTGCATTATCCTTGTCTCCCTTGGATGATGGCGTTGGCGTGAAGTGAGAATCATCAGATGGTCTGCATGCCAAACACACACACACACCAAAGAACAAATAAGGTCGGGTTTTCTAAAGAATGAGCTCAATACAGTGATAGACAGTTTCAGAATAAGCTTACTTCGAACACCATGATGCATGCCAGCCTCTACTCCATACTAGAAGGTGTTTGCCAACCTGTCCAAATAGGCTTCCATCACTTCTTAGAGGATAGAACCGATAATTCTTGGTCCCAAGCCAGAACACTGCAAGAGAAAGAGACATAGCGATGCATGGGATTCCAAACCCAAACTGCCAGCTTATGTTATCTTGAATGTAATTCAAGATTGAAACTGTAACAGTAGTGCCTCCATACGTCCCAAAGTACCACCAATTGAAGAAGGAGCTCCTCGAGGCACATTCTTCGGGATCGTTCTCGTCAAATTGGTCTGCCCCAAATGCTTGCACACAAGGTTTGTGGCCACCCTGAGCAAAGGCCACCATATATAGGCACAAGTAGAAGAAAGATAAATGAATAGTCGAAGTCTCCACATGGTCTCCAAATTGTGCTGGTTGTCCTGGTGCAAGAACTGATGACAGGGTGAGCATGCCCAGTCCCTGGATGGTGGATACAATTCAGTGAAAGAAGCTCACATATTGCACAATACAGGAAAATGAATATCGTTTTAGCACAATGATGTATAGTGTGTCGATTAATTTATTTTCTAGGCTCTTACATGCACAGCATCAAGTACCCACTATGATGCCTGAGTATGTATTGTGAGTTTGTGACACAAAAAATCTTGAACTGAATTATGCGCTGAAAATCCTCTTTGCTTCGGATCTGAACACACCAAACAGGCCTCTTTGCATAATTTAATTCTTTTTAAAACAGAAAATTTAGTAATTTATCCAGATCCTTCAGGGCCTTAGGCCGAATTTTTATCTAGTGGAGTTCAGAGTCCCTCCAGAGTCCAACAGTTGGGTAGAGTTCAGGAACTAGTGAATTGAAAAATATCTTTGATTGTGGAGTTGAATCCTTTTTTAATGGAAATTACAGGAGGGCAATAGCCCTACCTGAACTTGTATTCAAAGGAAAAAAAATTCATGTTAGACAAGGGGTAAGTGGAGTTGGATCCTCAATGCTGAACAAACAAAGGCTAATTGAACCCCTCAAGGGTTGACCCCACAGGATCCTCATTCTTAGTAACAAGTTCACCAGAATGTGCTTCTATGCTAGCAGATAAGTCATAGCACTGACTTATGTCTACTGTTGCTCGGAATTCAGGACATTGTCTACTATACATGATATGCATCTGAGACTAGAGAAACAAAGAAAAAGGGTTCAGATTTCCATTTACTATAGTCTATAGGCACAACAGTTTTAACTTTGCAGATTTAAATTACTCACAAAATCAAAGTAGCACATTCTCAAACTCAACATTTTCAGATTTCCAACATCAAAGTAGCAGTCGAGTGACCCAGACTACATGCGACTCGCTGCGAATCCGGGAGACATGAACAGTATGCGCACATACCAGGATGTAGAGGAGGGAGGCGCAGACGATAGTGCGGTACCGGCCGAGCCAGGAGTCGGCGACCGCGGCCCCGAACAGCGGCAGCAGCAGCGCGGCGCCGTTCCACGCGTTGATGGCCGCGGCTGCCGACGCCGTGGACTGCCCGAGCGGGCCGGTCAGGTAGGTGATCAGGTTCCCAGATATACCGGTGTAGGCGAACCGCTCCGAGATCTCCACCCCTGTGACACCGACGACACGCCGATCAAAGAGGGTGTGAGAACGGTGCTTGCTCGTTGATTTGCTACCGTGCTCGGTTTCGGGGCGTATTTAGGGTACCGATGATGAAGATGGCGGCGGGCCACCGGCCGGAGGTGCCGCGGGAGGCCGGGCGGCCGAGGTGGTCCACGGCGGTTGCCGATTGCGGCAGGAGGTGCTCCGCCGCCGCGTCCATGGGCAGCCCCACCTCCTCCACCTCTTGAGCTGAGTCTCGGATTCACTTTTGGTAAGAAGAGGGCATCGTGGCCAAGAGACTACTCGAGTTGGGCTTATGGCCAGCACAGGCTCGCAGCACAGCGCGGGTTTTACCCCAAATCAAGTGCGAGGAACAAGTTTTTTAGCAGCAATCTTTTTAGCAGCACAGAGCGGATGAATCGAAGGGGAAGGGTTTGTAAGTTTGTATACCTATCTGTTAGAATGGGTGACTCGTATACTAATAAACTGGAACTTCGAAAAATCGAAGGGACGATTTTGTAAGTTTGTATATCTATCCGGCACAACGGATGACTAGTATACTAATAAGGCGAAATTAGATACAGGACATCGTCCATTGTCTATCTTTACCAACGGACACTCAAAATATGTGGTTTAGTCAGAACGCACTGACAAAAGCTGCAATTTTACCGTAAAACACCGAGTCTCATATTTTATCATTTTCAGGCCGGAGGGGAGAGAGAAAGCATGTGAATTGTCCTTTTTGCCCTTCGGTCGGACTTGGTTGAGATGGACCATTTAGGTCGCTCCTTACCCGACTGGACTCGCGCTCTCTCTCTCGCCAATCGCGCTTTGACTCTCTCTCTCTCTCTTCTTGCTGGCGGCGGCAGCGGCTGGGTGTTGCTCGACGGCGGGCATGGCGGGTGGTTCATTCTCTGGGTCTTCTTCCTCGGCGCGCGTGAGGCCCGACGAGCACTCGCGGAGTGGTAGACCCCCCTGGTGCAATGCCCCCTTTGCCAGACGTCGGTGCTGGAGCGCACCTCCCGAACGAGCTCCAATCCGGGCAAGAAGTTCTTCAAGTGCTTGAAGAATGAAAATGTCGGTAGTATTTGGTGTTTTGTTTATACTTGGTTATGCATTTGTGTTGGAATTTGACGGATTCAATTGCTTGGTTTTGTACATTGGTTGATTTTCAGCTCCTGAACCATTGCAAGTTTTTCATGTGGGAAGATAAGTACAAAGCCTATTTGGTTGATAATAGTTTGTTCCTTTTAACATTGGGAGTCCTGATGATGCTATGACCCGAGTGCCGACGGCGGTGGCAGCGGCCTCCATGGAAGCCCTCCTGGATGAGTTGAAAGTGGCCGTTAGTGAGGTCTAGGAGACCATATAAGAAATAAGGGTGCCATTGTTGCAATTCCTCCTTTTTTGACTGCGATAAGGAATACCATGAATGGAATGTATGGTGAGATGAAGGGACTGAGGTTTGGGATGGCTGGCAATGTGGCTATGGTGAACAAGAACCGTCGCCTGCGTGAAAGGATGATGATGCTTGGCTGGTCGATTATCTTCCTCCATGTGGCTATCCTGGTAGTATCTCTTAAGAAGTAGATTTAGATGTCAATGTTAGAAATATCATAATGTAGATGTTAGGCATGACACTCTATCTTGTTGATAATATGGTGTGCTGAAATGGTCTATGCAATGAGGAACCCAATATGTATTTTGTTGACAATATTCTGGCTTGTAATGCTGAAATGGTCTATGCAATGAGAAACCCAATATATATTTTGTTAACAATATTCTGGCTTGTAATGGCAAAACTTCAATATTGACATGCCAGAACCATACCAGAACTAAGCATTGAGATATTCCATACCAAAAGTATTGAATTACATGAGATGTCCAGAATTCATGTTCAACTCTAGAAGTACCGGATTACAGGTTCAACTCCAAAAGTACATGCACTAGATGTCATTACAAAAGCCACTGGAACTCAGTGGATTACATGTCCATAACATTCTACTAAACAAAAGTCTTCCTTCTTCTCCCATCCATGCCTAGCATTCACATGCCTTGCCTCTTCAGATTCACTTGCCTAGCCTCCCAGGATTGCTCTGGCTGTCGATGAACAAAATGTTACAATGTAGTATAGACATCTACAAACTAGTAAGAACCTTACAAGATTGGAGGACACAAGATTTACCTCCTTGTTAGTGGACCAGGGACTCTATGGGATTCCAGATAGAGGATTGGAGGAGCATCTGATTCATTGCTAGCGACTATTTTCTTAACTACTTTGTGACTCTTTCTCTTTGGCTTTGGGGGTGCAGGTTGAGGAGCATTTGGGTCATCAACATGCTCATTGCATGTCTTTATCATGTGCCTAAACTGTCCACACCTCTTGCACCTGATTCTCCTTTTGCCAGAACCTCATTCCTCACATCCTTTGTACCTTCTTTTCCTTGGCCTTCCTGCTGCCCTCTTGAGTATAGGTTGCCACAGCCTGAATCCTAAGTCAACCCTAGGCCACTGATGCTTGTCTGTCATTGGCATCACTAAACCTGCATATGCTGCCTTGAATTTGTCCACACTATAGTATTCATGCACATATCTCTCAAGTTCTTCATTTCTCTTGAACAAAATGAGGCAAATAGCATGAGTGCAGGGTAGTCCAGTGAGCTGCCACTCCATGCAGCAGCATTCCATAGCATTCAGATCAACTGTATGCCTCCAAGTAGTCAAGTCTTTACATGTTCCGCCAACCTCTCCTGTGAAATTATGACTATAGAAGATTTTGAATGGCAGGTTTCTGCTTTTTGCATTGAGGACTTTGATGACATGGGGTATTATCAATCGCTGCAGCTTATCAGCAAGGTTTCTCCTAGTGCACATCTTCTGCATGATCATTTGCCTGATTCTATCCATCAACTCCATAACAGGGAGTGATTTCTCATGCTTCACCCAGCTGTTGAATGTCTCTGCAATGTTATTTGCGACATAGTCACATTTACTTGCAGTAGATAACATGCTCCTAGCCCATAGATGCTTGTGGTTCTCCTTAATCCACTCCATGGCTCTAGGTGTTGCTTCCTCCATTACCTTGTAGTGCATGTCAAACTTGGCCCTTTTGTAAGCCCTGGAGGCATGCCACAAATGCCTTTGGAAAACCTCCCCCATGAAACCTCTTCTGAATTTTTTTGACAAGGTGCCTCGTACACTCCCTATGTTCAACCCCATTGGAGAAGATCCTAGTAACTCCAATATCAATGAATTTACCTGCATCTGTAGATATCACCAAGACAGGGGGTGAACCAATGGCTCTGTGCAAATTCTGCATGAACCACTGCCAATTCTCTGCACTTTCTGATTCAAAGATTCCATAAGCTACTGAAAACATCCAACTATGGCCATCAATCCCTATTGCAAATGCCAACTGACCCCTCCACCTACCAGTGAGCACAGTTGAGTCAATGCCTAAGTAAGGTTTGCAACCATTAAGGAATCCATCAACACAAGCCTTGAGGGCAACAAACATCTTGCTAAACCTCATTTTGTTGCCAACTCGCTCATGCTCCATCTCTACTATGCTGCCAGGACATCTCCTCACTAATTCTGCCTTGAAGCTGAAAACATGTTCAAAACTGTCCTCCCATCTGCCTAATATCTCATCCAGTGTCATTTGCTTCCCATCCGAAACAACATAATATGATAGGTTGATTTTGAATTTCTCCTCTAAAAACTTCTTTAGAGCAGTAGCACTAATTGTAGGATCCTATCTCAACTTTACAATAACCCTATCCCTAACCTATGCATTTGTAGCCATACAGTTCCTCTCTACTTAGCTAGAGCTTGGACATGTATGCTTGTATGGCATCATCCAAATCTGCAAAGGAAAGCATTAGACATGAGTACATGACAAAAGATGTATACTATGAAAACATGGTAGCTTATGAAAATACAGAAAGCTTACCATCCAAGTCCTTCCATCCTGAAGCCTTGATGCATGTATCCTCCACTTGCACTTCTTGGCCTTGCGATGTGCTCTGTACCTCGATGCCTCACTGTAAGTAGCTGCAAGTTCGACCTCATTAAGCACTGCATATTGCCTTATACACCTCTTAAAGCATTGACCATCCTCAAAAGTAACTCCAACATCTATGTTAGGATTCTCTATGTCAGTTGCATGAACATTAGACTGACAACCAGCCTCATCATCAACTGAAGACTCACTTTGATCATCATCACCTAGCACATAATCCTGGTCTGAGGTATCGTCACCTGACATCAAATTTTTGTATTGAAGCCGCTCATCATCCACACCCACATAATCTTCTTGGTCATCCTCAGCCTCAGCCCAATTGTCCACATCATCAACAGCATGTTTGCAAGGTCATGTCTCATTGTCTAGGCAAGCTGTGATTTCTTGTGTTGGCAAATTAGGGTAGATGGCAATATCTTTTGTGAGGAGGTGGCCTGCTGTACACAAGACATGTTGCTAGTACTTGTCTGCCTACATGCATTGGAACCAGATACACTAACAAGTAGAGGGAGTCTCCTCATGTCCCAGTACATGTCAAACGCATCAAGCAGTGCTGAGTCAGAAGCAACCTCGATATATCTACTGCATTTTTTTGATCCAAATGGTGACAACAAGTGTTTGGTTGCTTCCATGTCGCACTCATCGTCAGGATCTTTCAGTAAGTTAAGGAAACAACTAGTATCCCTATCTAAAACCCAGTTAATGTCTTGGCTAACATGGTACTCTTGCCTACCATCGTCAGTGACCTCGACATAAGAACCAACACGAATAGCTACTCTCCATGCCAATCCCGAATCCATCCGACGCACATTAGAATGGAACGAAGATAGCAACATCAGAGCACAAACCTAAATCGATGCACATTACAACAGAACGAAGATAGCAACATTAGAGCACAACCCTAAATCGACGCACATTACAATGGAACGAAGATATCAACATTAGAGCACAACCATAAATCGACACACATCAACCCAGATCTAAACTACACACACTAGATCAACACCAAATGGCACAACAAGTGAAATAAAATCCCGAAGTAAAAGCATGAGGAAGAACCTTACCCGTCGGGGACCCATGAAAGCTGCACAGGCCTCGACGGGGAGTCCGTGCTCCTGAGGCGCCTTCATCTCCGATAGCCCTCAGCCCTCAGCAGCACATGCTCCAGCCGATTCTGAAAGGTGGTGACGGGGAGAGATTTGGGGGAGAAGAACTGTGAGGGAGATAGATTTGGGGGAGAAGAACCGTTGCTTTAGGGTTCGATCACACCGGGTTTTCCAGGGACACCCCAATCTTTTCGAAAATGTTCTCTCTCCCTCCGGCCCGAAAATGATAAAATATGGGGCTTGGTGTCTTACGGCAAAATTACAGCTTTTGTCGGTGCGTTCTGGCTAAACCACGTATTTTGGGTGTCCGTTGGCAAAGGTAGACAATGGACGGTGTCCTGTAGCCAATTTCGCCTACTAATAAACTAGAACCTCCAAAAGTATTCTAAAAGAATTTTTATAGAAGTCCTAATATGATTAGGACTCATACTTTCTTTTAGAGAACTACAGAGCACCTTAGGGGTGGTTATGGAGAACACAAGCTACAAACCAACCCATTCAAAGCAACAGACGTACGAGATAATTAGAAGCTAGGTTATTTTCTAGCACCAGATTCTTGCATATGATAAATTATTTTATAGCCCCAGATTCTTGTATAGAGTAAGATTCCAAGTGTCTTAAAAGGTTTGAGAGGGTGCAAGAGAGCGACAATCTCTTGTACTCTTTTGAGGTTGTACTTAAAAATTTTGAGGTCGGCTTCGCTAAAATTTTCTCTCTCGTCGTGATTATTTCATCGTTGTTATTAGGTTCTCTATGGGATTCATCTACTTCGTTCTTAATATCATTCACGCTCGTGTCGTATCTCGTAACACCGATCCAATTTGAAATTGCTTGGCATCGGAAGGGGTATCCAAGTATAACAAGTGGTATCAGAGCTAAGACCAGATTAATCTGATTTATGAGAAGTCGACAAAGCGTCAGGTGACACAAAATCAAGTTCGATGTCTAGGATGTGGAATCAAGTGGAGAAATTTGATTGTGAAAGAAATTTTAGCATGTGGCAATGTGTGGTGAAGGGTGTCTTTGTCGAGGAATGGTCAATTGATGTTCTTGAAGGGGACGAACCAGAAAAGATGTCCATTGAAGAATGGAAGATGATGGAGCAAAAGATTGTCAGTACAATACGTCTATGTCTCTCCAATGAGGTAAAGTACTCGGTGATTAAGGAAAATTCATTGAAAAAAATATGGAGTGAATTAGAAGAATTGTATATTGCAAAGTCGTCGACAAACCGATGGGTACTGAAGTGGGAACTATATAGGTTGTGCGTGAAGAAATATACGCGGTTCATTGACTATCTCAATATATTCAATAAGGTTATCACACAACTGACTAGTGTGGATGAGAAAATTGAGGAGAACGATAAAAAAATCACATAAATAAGAAGGACAAGAGCAATGGCACATGTGTATGCTATTTATGTGACGAGAAATGTGATATGATAAAGTCTTGTACAAATTTGAAGCAAATGAGGAGAGCATGCTCAGTGACAGTTGTGAAAGATGATTTAGATGTACTAGTCGTCAATCAATCAGATACTTCTCATATATGTTTGGCAAGAGAGATGTTTGACGAAATATCTCTACGCCTGACACATGAAATTGCTCACTTAGTGGATTAAAAGGAGTTTGCAATTAATAAAGTGAAAACAGTTACATTGGAGATATATAATTGAGCACATCACACATTAATGAGAGTTCGATATGTTATCGACTTAAAAAGAATATAATGGCCCTGTTTATTTAGGCTTAGGCTTTTTAGCTTATAGCTTAAAGCGGCTTTTTTAATCGACTTAAAAGGCCCTCAGCTTTTAAGCTAAGCTTTGGTGTTTGGTAATCTGGATTTTTATAGGATATTGGCTTATTGAGTTGTGTGTGAAGGATAAAAAGTCTGAATTGCCCATTGAGTGTTTGAAGGATGTTTTTAAGAATGAATTTAAACTTATTTTTGCATTGGATTTGTAAATATGACAATACGTGTAAGTTGTAAATATGAAACAAAAAAGGTTTTGCTCGTTCGTGTATTTATTAATTTTGGTCATTACACAATGAAAGAAATTAATATAGAAAGACATATATTAGCCAACCAAACAAAATAATATCCTTTGTAAGGAGCTAAATAGCCCTTTCGATTGGGATAACCCGCATCAACAAGGTAATATTTCCATACATACATGAAATCCATTGGAAGTATTGGTGATACATCTCATATTCTTATGCTACAACCATGAGATGCATTCATTGGAACATTCCCACACTGGAAGACAACCATCTCAGTTATGCCTTCACATAAGGCCCATGGTGTAGGTTGTCTTGCCATGTTGACCACGAGTGCCGACCCAGTCCATGGAGTAGTAAGTTTGGCCGTACAACTGAAGAACACACGGTTGCTCTGCAAATCAAGAGCCAACAGATAGGTTAACAACAAGCCCACAAACAACGATGAATAGAGGAACATGTATAAAATACTTCTTCTCTAACAAGCAACTTTAGCATATCTAGTACAAAAACTTCTCCTATACATATCAGATCGGCGTATACATTACAAAAGTCTTTCTAGATTAATGATGAAGAAGAGTACAACTGAAATTCTTTAGTCTTGAGAATTGGTAGCGTATGTCAATAAAATGTATTGATATTTGATCCGTCATGTTAGATGTATCGATTAAAAATTATATTTGCAAAACCCACCATGAAAAGATATAGTCATAATATATAATTCCAATAAATGAGCAAATATAGGTCTTGGTTCACAAGGAAAAAGTTAATTCCCAAACACCTTAGGAAGAATGGAGAATGATAATCATACAAATGTCCACAGAAACAAAGAAGACCAAATCTTCTATGATAGATATAACACGAACTCCCATATCTGGTGCCATGTGCTTTGGACCTATTTGAAGGGGTTGATTATATAGCGGATGCTCCAAGCACTTATTTTGGAGAACTTGAGGCACTTATAACGCCTAAGCTACAATACAAAAAGGGTTCTTTGTAGCTTGTGATTTGTGAATGTGAACTGAAATATTCTACCGTGAGAGAAATGCATGATTGCTCCACATGTCTTAATTGCCTATATGAGTATAGACTAAAATGTAAAGAGGGTGGCACTTTGATATCCTACAATATTATTATCCAAGAGTGTCATCAATCATACATATCAAGTCCAAGCATCCAATATTTTACAGATTGGAGTTGATTTTACACTACAAGGTTAAGTGATTTAGGGTTCGATCACACCGGTTTTCGAGGACACCCCAATCTTTTGAAAATGTTCTCTCTCCTCCGCCCGAAAATGATAAAATATGGGGCTTGGTGTCTTACGGCAAAATTACGACTTTTGTCGGTGCGTTACGCTAAACCACGTATTTTGGGTGTCCGCTGGCAAAGGTAGACAATGGACGGTGTCCTGTAGCCAATTTCGCCTACTAATAAACTAGAACCTCCAAAAGTATTCTAAAAGAATTTTATAGAAGTCCTAATATGATTAGGACTCATACTTTCTTTTAGAGAACTACAGAGCACCTTAGGGGTGGTTATGGAGAACACAAGCTACAAACCAACCCATTCAAAGCAACAGACGTACGAGATAATTAGAAGCTAGGTTATTTTCTAGCACCAGATTCTTGCATATGATAAATTATTTTATAGCCCCAGATTCTTGTATAGAGTAAGATTCCAAGTGTCTTAAAAGGTTTGAGAGGGTGCAAGAGAGCGACAATCTCTTGTACTCTTTTGAGGTTGTACTTAAAAATTTTGAGGTCGGCTTCGCTAAAATTTTCTCTCTCGTCGTGATTATTTCATCGTTGTTATTAGGTTCTCTATGGGATTCATCTACTTCGTTCTTAATATCATTCACGCTCGTGTCGTATCTCGTAACACTGATCCAATTTGGGGGCTGCTTGGCATCAGAAGGGGTATCCAAGTATAACAAGTGGTATCAGAGCTAAGACCAGATTAATCTGATTTATGAGAAGTCGACAAAGCGTCAGGTGACACAAAATCAAGTTCGATGTCTAGGATGTGGAATCAAGTGGAGAAATTTGATTGTGAAAGAAATTTTAGCATGTGGCAATGTGTGGTGAAGGGTGTCTTTGTCCAGGAATGGTCAATTGATGTTCTTGAAGGGGACGAACCAGAAAAGATGTCCATTGAAGAATGGAAGATGATGGAGCAAAAGATTGTCAGTACAATACGTCTATGTCTCTCCAATGAGGTAAAGTACTCGGTGATTAAGGAAAATTCATTGAAAAAAATATGGAGTGAATTAGAAGAATTGTATATTGCAAAGTCGTCGACAAACCGATGGGTACTGAAGTGGGAACTATATAGGTTGTGCGTGAAGAAATATACGCGGTTCATTGACTATCTCAATATATTCAATAAGGTTATCACACAACTGACTAGTGTGGATGAGAAAATTGAGGAGAACGATAAAAAATCACATAAATAAGAAGGACAAGAGCAATGGCACATGTGTATGCTATTTATGTGACGAGAAATGTGATATGATAAAGTCTTGTACAAATTTGAAGCAAATGAGGAGAGCATGCTCAGTGACAGTTGTGAAAGATGATTTAGATGTACTAGTCGTCAATCAATCAGATACTTCTCATATATGTTTGGCAAGAGAGATGTTTGACGAAATATCTCTACGCCTGACACATGAAATTGCTCACTTAGTGGATTAAAAGGAGTTTGTAATTAATAAAGTGAAAACAGTTACATTGGAGATATATAATTGAGCACATCACACATTAATGAGAGTTCGATATGTTATCGACTTAAAAAGAATATAATGGCCCTGTTTATTTAGGCTTAGGCTTTTTAGCTTATAGCTTAAAGCCGGCTTTTTGGCTTAATCAGCTTATAAGGCCCTCAGCTTTTAAGCTAAGCTTTGGTGTTTGGTAATCTGGATTTTTATAGGATATTGGCTTATTGAGTTGTGTGTGAAGGATAAAAAGTCTGAATTGCCCATTGAGTGTTTGAAGGATGTTTTTAAGAATGAATTTAAACTTATTTTTGCATTGGATTTGTAAATATGACAATACGTGTAAGTTGTAAATATGAAACAAAAAAGGTTTTGCTCGTTCGTGTATTTATTAATTTTGGTCATTACACAATGAAAGAAATTAATATAGAAAGACATATATTAGCCAACCAAACAAAATAATATCCTTTGTAAGGAGCTAAATAGCCCTTTCGATTGGGATAACCCGCATCAACAAGGTAATATTTCCATACATACATGAAATCCATTGGAAGTATTGGTGATACATCTCATATTCTTATGCTACAACCATGAGATGCATTCATTGGAACATTCCCACACTGGAAGACAACCATCTCAGTTATGCCTTCACATAAGGCCCATGGTGTAGGTTGTCTTTGCCATGTTGACCACAGTGCCACCCGTGTCCATGGAGTCGTAAGTTTGGCCAGACAACTGAAGAACACCTGGTTGCTCTGCAAATCAAGAGCCAACAGATAGGTTAACAACAAGCCCACAAACAACAGTGAATAGAGGAACATGTATAAAATACTTCTTCTCTAACAAGCAACTTTAGCATATCTAGTACAAAAACTTCTCCTATACATATCAGATCGGCGTATACATTACAAAAGTCTTTCTAGATTAATGATGAAGAAGAGTATAACTGAAATTCTTTAGTCTTGAGAATTGGTAACTGTATGTCAATAAAATGTATTGATATTTGATCCCGTCATGTTAGATGTATCAGTTAAAAATTATATTTGCAAAACCCACCATGAAAAGATATAGTCATAATATATAATTCCAATAAATGAGCAAATATAGGTCTTGGTTCACAAGGAAAAAGTTAATTCCCAAACACCTTAGGAAGAATGGAGAATGATAATCATACAAATGTCCACAGGAAACAGCAAGACCAAATCTTCTATGATAGATATAACACCGAACTCCCATATCTGGTGCCATGTGCTTTGGACCTATTTCGAAGGGGTTGATTATATAAGCAGATGCTCCAAGCACTTATTTTGGAGAACTTGAGGCACTTATAACAGTCTAAGCTACAATACAAAAAAGGGTTCTTTGTAGCTTGTGATTTGTGAATGTGAACTGAAATATTCTACCGTGAGAGAAATGCATGATTGCTCCCACATGTCTTAATTGCCTATATGAGTATAGACTAAAATGTAAAGAGGGTGGCACTTTGATATCCTACAATATTATTATCCAAGAGTGTCATCAATCATACATATCAAGTCCAAGCATCCAATATTTTACAGATTGGAGTTGATTTTACACTACAAGGTTAAGTGATTTGGAACTACGCCGTACTCCGGAATTGTGCAAGATCGTGTGTTTTAGTTTTAGTAAGAATTGGAGCCGGTGATGGGCCATCCAGTGATTTGGTGCAACTAGAAACTAAATATTGAAGTATATTCCTCTCTAAATCTCTACATTTTTTCAATACAACGGAACGACGAAGCGAGTATAACTTAAACTCAAGAAAATAGAAGAAAAGGGGGCACTCACTCTTGAGCTCCTCGACCTGCTCAGGGGTGAGCTTTGCAGAGAATCTGCTGGCGGCGTGCTTGTAGTGGTAGAGCACTACGTCCTTGGCCTTCTCCTTGCTGCCAAAAATCAAAGCCGAACGGCTGGAGATTCGGTCCGACTCGACGGTACCTGCCGAGGACGGGGGTGAGGGTGCGGATGTGGAACTCCTCAGGGTCGACGCCCTCGGGGCGGTCCACGTAGATGGTGTGCACGGCCGCCTCTGTGCCGCAGCGAGTGACGCCTGCTCCGGCTTGGCCGCCATGGCGATCTCGACGAGGGAGCTTGCGGCTACTGCGAGGAAAAGGGAGGATGCGGGGAGGGAAGGGGAAAGGGGCGAGGGGAGGGGGGAGCGTATGGGAGGGGGGCGAGGCGAGGGGGAGCGATCGGGAGGGGAGAAGGCGTAAAAAAAAATAGAGACCCATGTTTATATACGGGTGCTATTTTGAGGGTAATTTCAACGAAGTTTAGTGGTAAAGTGATATTTCAATCCGTAAAAGTCAAAAAAAAGCACCTCACTCATGGTTTATGGCTTTTAGGCTTAAAATGACTTAATTTTTTTAAGCTGGATGAAAAAGCCACCCTTTTGTTTAGGTTTAGATTTTTTTTTGCTTATAAACAAGATAAAAAGCCTAAACAAACAGGGTCAATATATACAGGTGAGATAGCTTAAAATTAAGGTGCTACAGTATTACTTCGATGTAGAGTCATACACTATAGCACCTGGTAGTAGAATTACTCCTCGAGCCTGATACTTTTTACGACTAGATCATCAATATAGGCTTTCAAATTTCGGTCTAGCTGAGGAGAAAAGGTTGTTTGGATCAAGAGTTGAAAAGAAGCGCTAGTATTTTTTAGTCCAAACGACATGTTGGCATAGCAAAATATTTCAAAAAGTGTAATAAATACAGTCTTTTCTTCATTATATAGACACATACTTATCTGATGATAACCAGAGTATGCATCTAGGAAACTTAATATTTCACAACCAGCAGTTGAATCAACGAATTCATCAATACGAGGAAGAGGAAAATCATCTTTTGGACAAGCTTTATTAAGATCAGTAAAGTCTACACATATACGCCACTTACCATTAGACTTTCTAACCATTACAGGGTTACCAACCACTCTGGGTGGTCGACTTCTCTTATAAAGCCTGCGTTAAGCAACTTGTCCAACTCAGATTTGATGGCATCCCGTCGATCAGGTGTGAATCTCTATAATTTATGTTTTACAGGTTTCTTGTCAGGTCGTAGAGCTAGTCTGTGCTCGATCACCTTCCTGGAGACTCTCGGCATATCAGATGCTTGCAACGTGAAGATATCATCGTTTGCTTAGAGGAAGATGACGAGGACATTTTCCTATGCAGGATCGGAAGTGAATCCGATGCGAACGGTCTTCAAAGGTTCCTCTGCATTTAGTGGAACCTCTTTGATTTGATCGCTCAGCTTTGGTGCAACTTTAGTCTTCGATTGCTTGGCCGAAGGTTGCCCCTTGCTTGCTTCTTGAGTTGGTATTTGGCCAACCATCTCGAGAGACTTGCGGTCGCATGTAAGCACCATCTTTTTACCACAGTGGAGTGTGATTACCCCTTTGGGACCTGACATCTTAAGACATTGATAACCGTAATGAGCAGTCATTAGGAATTGTACTAGAGTTGGTCGACCGAGTGTGACATTGTATGCCGTGTCGAAATCGACCAAATCAAACGAGTTTTTCTATGTCTTGAAATTGTTTGGAGAACCAAACATTACAGGAAGGGACACTTGACCAATAGGTTTGGCTGAGGATCCTGGTATGATCCCATGAAATGAGTATCATACCGGTTTTACCTTTGTCCTGGGAACTAGCATTTCGTTCATGGTACTCGTAAAGAGTATGTTCAGTTAACTTCCACCATCAACTAACACGCGATTTACTCAACAGTTGTTGATGGTGGGCTCAACCACGAGCGGAAATCGACCAGGTCGAGTAGGAAGGATCGGACAGTTACCTTTCTGAAAAGAGATGGCGACTTTCGACCACTTAGGTACTTTATTAACAAGAGTAGGTGTGAGACCCAAAATGCAATTCTAAACCCTCTGTGTATCATGCACTAGTCCAGAATCACGCTAGTGCACACACTATTAACATAGATGAATATCAATCCACACAAGACGATTAATAGAATAACGAATAATTTGAATAGCAAATAATTGTTTTAACCTTATGGTCGAGTTTACATTTATAAGTCTCGCAGGGCTGGCAATAAATAAAATAACAGCAGTGGAACAAAATTAAACTCCATCGGAATCCCATCAATTCACCACAGGCAGCCGACTGGGATCAAGACCCTAACGATTAGCACCCTCATAGAACTCCTCCACAAATGCTGGCGAAGACTCCTCCACTTTTGTTGAATGTTTGCAGCAAGCATGAGTATACAACTGTACTCGTAAGTCATACCACAAAATGCAATTTATAGATGATGGCTTATTCAAAAGGAATAGCTTCTGTGGTTATTTTGCATAATGCAACATTTGCAATTGAATACAAATAATAGATTGAAAACAATATTTAAAACAAATAAGTAACATATTTAAAACAAATAAGTAACTATAATTTAATATTTGTTTTCACAAAGTACACACAGTCTAAACAGGTTATTCACACAGTCATATAACTTAGATCACACAGCTCCCTTACCAAATGGTTTATAAAAATCTACCCCTCGTGTGAAATCTCCGAGCATATCTATGACCGCGAACGCGGCTATTCGAATAGATTGATTAATACTATACAGAGGTTGTACACTTTACCCACACGATACAATCAGTGTAGCTAACACTAATCATAACAAAACCTTTAAGGAACTTCATCTCAAGCCTTGACCGCCATCCAATAGATACACACAGCGCTTGGCACAACACACACTGTTGGACAGGGAAGCGGCGAACCGTCCCGCGATGTGAAAATCACTCATCCAACCCGGCACACAGCCTAACCTATCAGCCTAAGTAATCAATATCAAGACTTCATAACCTACTAAGTTTGGCCCGTCCCATACCAGGCATGTGGTCATACAGTAAGACTTAGTTCAATGGCGCACAAAGTTAAGTCCTTAATTGACCAAGGCAAGACTTCCAATTTCTAACTAAATATCACACAGACTAATATTTTCCATTCACACAGCTCCACCATATCACACAGTATCCCCCACTTGTCTCAGTCTAAATATTTTTTCACCCTGTTGGTTAAGTGCAACACATACCATCAATGAGTAATAGCACACAGCGCACACAGTTTTATCACACAGTTCCATAATCACTTAGTCAAGTATATATGCAACTCACATGAGATGATGACTCGTAGCATAGCTAAGCAATCTATTAGTATCTAACCAACCCACGTTGGTGCTACGATAATACCAAGTAGTAATGAACCAACCTAGGGTGATAAAAGATCACAGCATAACAATAGACAAGGTGGATATAAAAATTTGGATTGATAACTAAACCCAAAAGTATTTAAATAAATACTAAAAATAGAATGCAATAATTTGAATCAAAGTATTTTGAAAACTAGGTGCAATATGATCTAAGTTATAACTTGCCTTGGAATAGGTCTAGGTACTGGTCTTCATCTTGGTGCACTCCATTTTCTTCAAAAGTATCCGAAGAATTAATGTCTACTTGTAAACAAAATAAATAAATAACAGAGACAAAACAAACTTCAAAAAATAAATAAAAACTTAGATAAATATATCTTGAATTTAGATGAATTTAAGAATTTGAATGGGTTCAATCGGAGTTCGAATGAAGAAGATATGGGCTTTGGAAGTTTGAATCTAAAGAAAATAACCTAAAATGGATTTATCAGAATTTCTGAATTATTTTTCTATTGAAAAATCTGGAATATGACGCAAGCATGACACCAGCCCTGGCATTTTCAGAATTAAAAGAAATAAGAGAAATTCTGATATGTGGGACCCACAAGTCAGCGGCTCGGCTCACGGTGAACCAAGTTCACCGAGCGATTGGTTCTAGGGTTCGGTGAACCGGCCACGCATGCGCACACGTGATGCTGACACGGTGACACGCGGGACGACATGTAGGCGCGGGCGTTGAGGTGGCGGCGCTAGGTTCCCAATCGTCTCTAGTGAATGGCGGCGGCTCGCCGGCGGTGTGTGGTACCAACAATAGCCAAGGCTATTGCGAACCTGATGGTGAACTTACGGGCGACTGAGGTCAACGGGGATGGCCGGCGGAGAGGTTGGAGCGATGCTCCTGCAGCGGGGAAGGGCGCACGAGGTGCCCCGGGCGGCGGCGGACTCGGCGGTGCAGTCAACGTCGACGAGGCGGCGACGATGGCGACACAATTCAAAAAATGAAAAGTTTTGGCCAAAAACCTAAAGCTCTGATTGCGGCGGCGCTAGGGTTCTCGGGGCGATGAGGGTTGGGGCTTTGGGTTGCGGAGGCGCTGGTGAACCTCGGGAGCTATTTATAGGGGCTCGGCGCCGGATAAGGAATCCCCAAATCGAATCTGTTTTGAATGCGAAAATGAAATCGGAAATCCAGGAGATAGAAACCGATTTGAGATTTGATTCGGACGGAATTGGATGCAGGAAGATACGGGATAAGATTTGACGCGGAAATATGGGAGGTTTTAGTTGGAGAATCCCCGTTGCCGTTCGGAGCTCGAGCTCAACAATGGCGGAGGTGAGCGCAGCTCACGCAAAGACGACGATGACCGGCGGGCGACCACGGGCCCACGTCAGCGGCGGAACGCACGCGCGAGGAGGAGAGGAGAGGCTGACATGCGGGGCCCGCATGTCAGTCGAAGCAGGGCGCGCGCGCGCGGGCGAGCTGGGCCGCACAGTGATGGGTCAGAAGCGAAATAGGGTTATGTTTCGGCCCAAACACTATTTTGAGATTTTAAATTAGTTTTTCTTTTTAGAAAATACCATAAAATCCCAATATCAATTAGAAAATAGTAAATGAACTCAGAAAAATTCTAGAAAATTCTAAAAAAAATATCCAAGCACCTAGAATCCAAATAAATTATTCTTGACAATTCTTGATGTTGGGATTAATCATATTAAATTATTTTGATGCTAAAAGTCTATATTAAGCTTTAATTAAAATTCAAATAAAATCCAAATATTAAATTTTCCAACTACTAGCTTATAAAAGATTTTTAAAAGCTTAGAAAATTGGGATGTTACAGTAGAGTTGATGTAGTTTACCTCACGCTCTATCGTTTTGACTTGAATGCCGAAGATCTTCCATAGATGTGATCGATGGTGTGCTCTGGATCTTGAAACGACTTCTCCTCATCGTTATCTGACTGCTTTCGATCACTTGTTTGTCCCACCACTTCGAGCGTAGGAATTGGTCCTTTGTCAGTGTAGTAATCTTCGAGTTTTCGTTGAAAAACTTGACAATTGCGAAGATTGTGTTCTTATTTTATGTGAAAAGGACACCACATAGATTTGTCATTCTTCCGTTCGGGGCGTTTTCCTTTGCCGTGATCGGAGTATGGTTTGAAATTCCGAGGCTCCTTATTGCTCATGGCCAGGACCTCCTTAAAGTTCTTGACTGGAGTGCCTTTTTGTCTTTTTGTCATTCCTGGTCTTGGATTTTTTAGCTTTTTGTCATTGTTCTTGCTACTTTCACATACTTCTTGAGTTGGCCAATAGTAGATCACAAAGATGCTGCTAGGAGTAGATTGAGTACTGTGACTGATTTAAAAACCACGAATGAGCGATCCTTCACGCATAGTAGGAAGGTAGTTAGCCGTGATGTGCTCTCCTCCTCCTCCTCCTGCTCTGACAGCCGTGGTGTAGATTTGAAAAAAAAACTCAATGGGATTTTATGACTCATCGATTTTCTCCATATTCACTGGTCAAAACCATGCGACCAATGGACTGCTTGAAGGTCGGGCTAAAATGCTCGGCATCTGGTAATAATATCATGACACCTCCTTGGCGAAAAAGAAGTGTTGAAATCTCTAGACGATCGTATGCGACGATACCCAGTGGTAGGTGGAACTAGCCTATCATAGGTTTCAGTCCTACGAGGGTAATACTCCTTGTATTCCATTTGATGTTGCAAATTCCTCAAAAGATGTGGTGAACGGAAACTTCCTCTAGGGACTTGTCAATCACTGGCCGTTCGTAGGATTTTCCTCTGACTGGAGTCGTGGTTGGGAGAATGAAAATACATGTTGCCTCGACGTTCTCTATGAGGAGAGTCACTTGAATGACTAGCTTTTGACGGAGTAGTTTCGGTACGACTTCCATAATGGTGTCGTCGAGTTTGCTCAAGCTTGACCATTGTATTCCGAAGTCTTCATACGATCTCTTTAGCAAAGAGGTCGTAGTCTCGTGCTTGTCCAAGCTCTTGAGTTAGGTTTTCGATAAGGTCATTTATCAGCTGAAGTTTTTAAGCTTCCTCTGACCGGTATTGGATGCGCCCAGTAAAATTCTCTGGGCTGCTATTCCTCTCCGAGTGGTCTCGGGATCATCCACATCTAAGTCTACCGGAGCATGCCATAATGGAGTGCGATCATTTCTAGGATTTCAACCGCGTTCATGAAGGTGGTGATCTTGTTCATCGCCGGAGGAGTCCTCGCCATCACTACGAGAGCCCGAAGCGAGTGTGCGATGGGAAGCATCCCCATACCTGCCAGCAGCCGCGCCACCCCTCCGGTCGACCTGAAGTCGCCGCCACGCCCACGGTCGTCGCACGGTCGGAGCCCCCACATGGGCACACAGGCACCACCCAAATCAAGAAAGAAGGGGGAGAGGAGAAGAGCTGTCGCCCGCGCTCGGAGCGCCCACGCCGCCACCGGGGTCACCGCACCTGAATGTCGATTGCCACGAGCCGTCGCCGCCGCCACACGGCCGCCTCCTTAGGCGCCATGGAGCGACCATGCGCCCGACGCGCCGCCGGCGCCGCCACCACCATAGGAAGGGAAGAACCGCCACCGCCGTCGGCCGCTTTGCGCGCCGCCGCCCCGCCAAGTGCTCGACGCATCACCGAGGCCGCCGCTCTCGCCGCCTGCTGAAGCCGCTTCTGCCGCCTCCGGCCGACCACCAGAAGGGGCCGCCGCCGACGGCCTCCTCCGCGTCCGCTGCAGCTTGAACCTCTGACAGGCGCTCAGCGCCGCCATTGGCTCGCTGAGCGCCGCCGGCCGAGCCTCGCGGCGGGCTCCAACGCCACCATGGCGGCTCCATGAAGGAGCGCCGCCACCCGAGGGAGGAACCGGGGGTTGGGAAACCCTGCCCCCGAACTCCCCCCGGGTTTTGTGGCGACAAAGCCCATATTCAAGCGACGGGAATAACAAGGAAAAAAAGAAAAATAAAATCTTGTTTTACACAAAAAAATCATCGAAATTCTGGAAATTACGAGAAATTTTTCGCGAAAAAGGAAATTTTGCAAAAAAAAACCCTCAAAAATCTGAAAATTATGCGAATTTTTTTTTCACAATTGAAAATTTTGCGTTTTAGCCCCTGAAAATTGCAGAATTCACCGAAAATTCATATTCCAGAAGAAAAGTGCCTCAGGAATTCAATTTTTGAATCAATTTTTGCATTTGAAGCATATTTAACTTTGTTATTTTTTCTATGCAATTTATGTACTGTATTTACTATTTTTTGATTATTTGTGATTATTTATATTGCTTTTAATCGCAGTAAACTTGAATTTAGAAATGAAATTGATGGATGTGGTAACTACATACCTTTATGGGAACTTGGATTCGACATTTACATGAAGGTACCTGAAGGTATCCCTATCCCGAACCAAGACAGAGCAAATAGAAATCTGTACAGTGTGTAATTCAGAAAGTAACTGTATGGACTGAAGCAATCAGACAGAATGTGGTATAATCGCTTGAGCGACTTTCTCTACAAGAAAGGCTACATGAACAACGGGGATTGTCCCTGTGTTTTTATGCGGCGATCCGAGGATAGATTCTGTATAATCTCAGTGTATGTAGATGATCTGAATATCATCGGACCATGAAATATATTAAGAATGCAAGCTCTTACCTGGAGTCAGAGTTTGAGATGAAACACTTGGGTAAGACCAAATACTGCCTAGGCTTGCAGCTTGAGTATACTCAGGAAGGGATTCTAGTACATCAGTCAACCTATACTCAGAAAGTGTTGGAAAGGTTCGGCTTTGAAAAGGCATACCCTTCGAAAGTGCCGATGGTCGGGAGATCCTTGCAGCAAGACAAGGACCCATACAGACCTAAAGAAGAGGGGGAGGAAGTCCTGGGACTGGAATTCCCGTACCTAGGTGCAGTAGGAGCACTCATGTATCTAGCAAACCGTACTAGACCGGGCATTGCATTTGCAGTGAACCTGCTAGCAAGGTACAATGTAGAACCTACCAAAAGATATTGGCAGGGAATAAAGGACATCTTCTGATACCTCCAAGGAAGCAAAAATCTTGGTCTATTCTACAGAAAGAACCAAGACATAACCATGACTAGCTACGCAGATGCTGGGTACTTGTCAGACCCGCATGCAGCTAAGTCGCAAACAGGCTATGTATTCCTATGTGGTGGAACTGCAATTTTATGAAAATCGTCAAAGCAAAATCTTGTATCTATTTTGATGAATCACTCGGAAATCATAGCACTGTACGAAGCTTCACAGGAATGTTCTTGGCTTCGGCGGATGATTCACCACATCCAGCAGTCATGTGGATTGAATACCGCGCAAACCCACATTATTATCTATGAAGATAATACATCTTGTGTTGCACAAGTGCAAATGGGTTATATGAAGAGTCCTCTCACTAAGCATATCAATCCCAAGTTCTTATATGCTCACGAATTGCAAAAGATGAACGAAATTAAAGTAATGCATACTAAGTCATGTGAAAATCTGGTAGATTTATTCACTAAATCGCTTCCAACATCTAGCTTTGAAAGATGCATACGTGAATTGGAATGATGAGAATTAGAGAAGTGCATAATTCAGGGGGAGAATCTTCACGAACTCTTTATTAAAATTTGATCACGAAGATCGAGTAACCAAAGAATAAATTCTGGAGATTAAATGAAATTGAGTGGATTGTACTATTTTTCCCTTGACGAGTTTTTCTGAAGTTTCTCCGTTAAGGTTTTTAATGAGACAATTCGTGCAACGCAGTAAAACATATGTCATGTATTCTTTCTCTAAATTTTTCCCACTGGATTTTTATGGAGTTTTTACGATGTATGTACATGTAAGAATGGGTGCACAAGGGGAAGTGTTAAGAAACTCTAGGCTCGACCCAGAAGTCGGTCCATATATGGCCAGTCCATTAGAAACTCTAGCAGAGTTGAGAGTCTATAAATAGAGAGGGACCCCCAACCATTGTAACACGATTTTGAGAAGTAATAAAGCGAAGTCTGAAATCGCCTCATATCTCTATGTTCAATCTATTGTTGTGTCATTATGTTCTTGATTCGTTCTTACATTTTTGAATATTGTTTATAAAATAATCATTCAGACTGAACTCACCAACGACAATTACTCAATAATAACCAGCAAATAAAGCACGCGAGTGCACCGACCAGGGGCAGCACATGCACGGTCCCGGCCCACGCGTTCACTCTGGCGGCGGCCGCCTCCGTGGAAATGCCAAACGGGCCGGTCAAGTAGGGTGATAATAGCTATAGTCGATTAAGAACTGTTCAAAGGCCAAACCTAATTACCTTGCACAAGGTGATGGAAAATCGGATTAATTATGATAATCAGTACGGGCGTGAGATTGTTAATTAGGTGTACTTAGCTGCGCGCATAAACAAAGACAGCTTAGAGTATTGAAAGAGAGAAAAATAAGCATCTCTAGTAATCAGTACACCTCTAGAGTATGTACCAAGCAGTAAAGTACCAACTCCGTAAACGATGGCATCACTTCTTTTTCGGTAGATTCGTTCTTGAAAGAGGAAAAGTCGATTAAATTTAACCAGGTCTATAAGCCTGTAACATCATTACCCTTTCAAGAAGAGGTAGAATATATAAACCTGGATTTACTTGTTGTCATCAACTGGATTTCTTAAAGTATACGTGAAATGGAGGCAACAAACAAAATTTGGTACATAAAGTGTTGTTTATCGCACGTTATACAATGTATCACTTTAGGATCTTTTAGTATCAGTGGCCAAACGCTGCGGCGAAGTGTAGTACAGTGGAACCGGAAAAGGATGACAGACCTGTGCAGTGTACATAATGCGGCAAAAATGAAGCAACAAACGTTTATGTATCTTCTGTACTATTGTAACACTTGGTTTTTTATTGCATCGTTTTAGTACATACGGGTAATTTTACCATTAAAAAATACAGAAAATTAAGAAATGGGGTTGTCTATTTATAAGGTGACTGAATTTTTCTTAAGTATAAATTATATTTTTATCCATTAAATCAACATTCAACCATATGACATATGGCTAGCCTTTGTTGCTGTAGACGTATCCCCTCGCAAAATACATGAACACTACAACCTCTAATGCGGAGAGTCCGGCCAGGAGCCAGTAGAAGTAGTCGAGGTGTGCACGGTTGAGGTTGTCGGAGAACCAGCTCTCTCCTCCGCCCCTCGTCGCCCAATCGATCACCGACACGAGCACGCCGCTCGCGTAGTTTCCCACGCCAATGATGCTCAGGTACAGCCCGAGCCCGACGCTGCGGAGCGCGTCGGGCATCTGGTCGTAGAAGAACTCCTCGAGCCCGATGACGGTGAACACGCACATGAGGCCGATCAGGACGTACTGCGGTATGATCCACCACAGGCTCATCGGCACCGTCGCATCTGGTCGGTCGAGCAGGCCGGCGTCGCTCGCGGCGCGGAGCCGCTTGGCTTCGACGAGCGCTGCCACGACCATGGCAAGGCAGGACATGGCCATGCCCGCGCCGATGCGCTGGAGCATCGTGATCCCGGAGGGGTGCTTGGTGACGCGCCTCGCGAGGGGCACGAGGACGCGGTCATAGACTGGGACGGACGCGATGATGGCGAGTGTGACGAATGCTTGCAGCGCCGCTGGCGGCACGACGAGGCCTGTGCCCGTGCCGAGCCGTCGGTCCATAGTACTGCCCTGGTTTGTGAAGAGGGTGGAGACTTGCGCTGTAACCACTGCGTATACGACACTGGTCATCCATATCGGAAGCAGCTTAGCGAGAACTCCCGTGCCTTCCTCCTGGCCATCTGGCGTCAATAAACTGCACGAGAAGAACAAAAAAATTTACTTGCAAGTGCTACAGTACGATCGTGGGTGATCCAGGAGCAAAAAACTTGTACATGCATGTTCGTGCCTGCACTCACCTTGCAGCGTCCGTACCGTCCCTGGGAGGAAACACCCGTGCCATCCATGTCCGTGCCGTCGAGACGAACGTTTTGGCCAGCCGCGCGAACGGTTTCCAGTTGACCGGCTGCTCCGTCCGGTACGTTCTCGTGCCGAGCAAGAACACGGACAGGGAGACGAGCATCATGACCCAGGACGCGCCGAACCCGACTGGCCAGCTGACGTTGTCCTGCACGTAGCTCAGCCCGACCACCGAGATGGTGTAGCCACACGACATGGAGAAGTTGAACCAGTTAAAGAAGGAGCTCCGGGACGCGCGCTCGTTGCGGTCGCTCTGCTGGAACTGGTCCGCGCCGAAGGCTTGCGCGCACGGCTTGTGGAAGCCCTGCGCCAGTGCCGCCAGGTAGATCGCGGCGTAGAAGAAGGCCACGCGGCCAGGGGATGTCGGCGGCGGCGAGCATACGGCGGGTGCATCTCGGCAGGCAGATGGCCGAGGGTGGGGTGGTGATAGCATGGATGAGACCGTCAGCATCCCAAAGCTCTGTCAACCATTGCAATTGGGCCATGAAATACTAAAGTCGTGTTTTTGGATTGCATGCCGATTTAACTAAGAAAAATTCTTAACATGGCCCAGGTCCATCACAGGACCGAAAGGGTCAATAATTTTTTGCTAATATATCACCTTTTTGACGTGTATTTGCAGTATTGACCATCAACGAGTCATATTTTCAGTATTGACACCGATGCCGCACGGCCGCTTTGCGGTAACACCTCCCCGCGCGCCACATCAGCCGTTGCCGTACGGCCGCCGTGCAGCAACGCCTCCGCGCCGCCACGTGGCCTTCCGACCAGTCGTGTAATCGAAACCTTCCTACCACCATAGGGAGGCTACGTGGCGGCGGCGGAGGTGCCGCATGACGACTGTGCAGCAACGACTGACATGGCACATGGGAAGGTGTTGCCGCACGACGGTCGTGCGACAACAGTTCTATATATACAAATACAGCTCGCGCGTGGTCATTTCTGTAAATACAGATTTAAAAGGTGTTGTATCTGCCAAAGATTCAAGGGTCAATCACATCAGGACTAGGACTAGGAGAGGGAAATCCAATTATCTATTCAATTGTTCCAAAATATTGTCCTCACTCTGCCATGTTGATGGTATGCCTTAGAGGCAATCATAAAGATGATTGTATCATGTTTATGTTTATGAGTTATTGAATAAGTGTTATTATGTTCTTTGAATGAATCATCTGTTATAAAGATTAACAAGTATGTGACTTGTTGGTGACACTCTTTTAACTTTTATGATGTTATTCTAAATTTATCCTTGGTCGGATGTCACTAGTCAGAACACCAGTGATCTTATCAACCAGCACATATATTGATTGATGATCATGTTTCACCGGTCATGGATATAGAGATATCGAATCAATAATGTGAACATATGTTAGAGAACACGGTGTTGGATTGACCCACCATGAGACACTACTGAGATTGTTATGATTTCATGTGTCATTAGTTAGTCTCAAGAAACGATGATGTATAATTCTTAGACATGAGATCAGTATGGGTTCCTACATGTGTAAGAGTACACTTTGGGGTTTCTACTTGGTGCTAGCACACCGGCGTACGGCGTTCCTGCCTAGATGCGTGGATACCATAGAGGCGCTACTGCAGTTGCTGTTGCGCTCAAGGACGATCCGCGACTTTGCAAGAAAAGCGACCGGTTACTGGAGAGGACGATCGATTGCGAAGACGATCGACTGCGAGGACGATCAACTACGTTGGACAATCAACTACGACCATTACATTGACGCGCTCTTCGTTGGACCAGGTTGCTCCAACTCTTTTTCTGCTACATTGTGCGTCTTGTGGTAACGATCTGTGATTTCTTACTTGCATAATATCCTGATTTACGTGGTGGATTTTTTAAATTGTCAGCTAGCTAGCGTAGTCTACCCATATCCCAACATGCCATTCATTTCATTTTCTCCCTTTTTGTTCTTTTATTATATTCATTATTATATACAGAAAAACACCAACTTATGCCCCTATTATTATATTCGTGATAAAAAAGGGTAATATAAGACTTCATGTCTTCAACTGTGATGTCATTTGCTAACTGATGCACACTACCAAGCAAACACTGAATAAACAAGTACAACTAGTACTAATCCTACCAAGCAAAAAACATTAAACCAACAAAAGACTGGGAAATGTCTTATGTTATATATATCCTGCACACTGAACAATTTACGGGAACTCGAAACTGACGAAAGGTGGGGGTGGATGCAGGGCAACACGAGCTCAAAAGCGACGCTCAGGCGAGGACTTCAGAGCAAGCAAACCTACCAGGAGATAGAGAACACCGGCAGCCACGACCGCGCGGTACCGGCCGATGCACGAGTCAGCAGCGACCGCGCCGAGCAGCGGCAGCATCAACACCGTCCCGTTCCACGCGTTCGCGCCCGCGGCGGCGGCCGCGGTTGACAGGCCGAGCGGGCCGGTCAGGTACATGATCAGGTTGCTCTGCACGCCGCTGAACCCACCGCGCTCCGCAAACCCCGTGGCTGCATGCATGCGTGCATGGTGCGGAGGTGCAGAAATGGCTATGGTCAGTGCAAACCAAAACTTGGAGAGAACTTGTTAAAAACGCTAAGCTGCCTTGAGCTAACCAATGGTTTTGAGATTTGAGCACGTACCGACGAGGAAGAGCGCGGCCCGCCAGCCGCCGCGGACGTCGGGTTTAGAGCCGACGGACGGCTCGGATCGCGGGAGGAGCGCGCCGGACTCCATTGCAGTCTTATCGCAACACCTGCGCAAATGGTCAGTACTTACTCCGTAGCCTGTTCAGGTGTTGTCATGTTGTGTATGCTGGTGTACTAGATTATAGAGGGCTTTTAGTAGCACTCCCGCGGATTTGGGAAAATGTGTACGGAGAACGTTATTTATTACCAGCACGGGTTCCGCGTGGTGTGACTTCTGCCTTGCCGGTTATTGTTCTTGTATAAATCGGGGTAAATCGTAGTAGTCTAGTAGGAGATGGACACAAGGGAAATGAGAATATACATTCTTCCGTGTGATTTTACGAATTTTTGATAGATATAACACATTTTCATCGTGTATGTATGGATATGACTACAGCGACGGTGTATTAGCAGATTTAGCGCCCCTGGCGCACGGTACGCCAGCGCAGGCACCGCCGCCACGTGCCCACCACCTCACGTGGCCATGCGCCAGCCAATTAGTGGCTTAATTAGGTTAGTTAGCGTTAGGCTGAAATTTGGAGGAATTTTAAAATATAGTAAATGAGTCTAAAAAATTATAAAAATTTTGTGGAGTCTTCCGACACCGTGTACTTACTTGTATAAATTTTTCATAATTTTATTCGTTCAGAATTGTTCTCGCAACAACCTCCCGACTCGCGCCCCCCTCCGGCCCTCCCTCCCGCTCGCCACACCCGCCATGCACTCGAATTGTTCTGCGGAGAATTTAAAAATCTCGCGGCGACCATCTTTCCCACCGTCCCTCCTCCCTCTTCCACACATCTGTCACCTCGTCCAGAAATTCCGGCGCCAACATTTACGGAATTCTCGACGCCAACGCCGTGACTCCTCCGCTCGACTATAAATACCGAACTCTGGCACTTGCTTTTACTCATCTCATTTGCATTTCGATTCTCGTTCTTGCGCTCGTCGCTGAGAATTCAGAGAATATGACATAATTACTTTTATTGGGAGGTTAATTATTTTCTTGCTTCTCGTCGCTCGGAGCGCTCGGGCTTGATTGATTACTTCCTCCCGAAGGGTAGGTAATTTGTCAGATGTTTTTGCCGTTATTACCGTAGTCATAATTAGTTAGTCTTAGTCATCTAGTCGTAATTAGATAGTTTATGGGCAATTAATTAGTCGTAATTAGTTAGTTCACTAGCAATGAATTAGTTTAGTGGTAATTAATTAGTCGTTATTAGTTTAGTAGTCATCATTATGACATATTAAGTAATTAGTAAAGTAGGAATTAGTTAGGCATATTAAGTAATTAGTAAAGTAGGAATTAGTTAGGCATAACTCATTCGTAATTATTTAGTGGTTGTTGTGGCTTTAGGTATTTTCAAACATGTAAAACTTGTTTGTGTTTTACGGCGATGGTCTCGTACAGCCGAACTGTCGAGATGCCAGTACAAGGTGGTCCGGGCGGAGGGGCTCCACATGATGAATATTCACGACTGTGAAGCTGCATCCGGAGGGAGTTCGTCACGGAGCCAACGACGAAGAAAGTTATGATCGGTGGTCACCTGCAAGAATTATGTGTGGGAGCTCGTTAAGGTAAATGGAAGCATAGCATGGAGGCAGTATATGAAGATTGTCTCCCAGCCTGAGGCGACCATTCACGGGAAGCCTATGGTGTACGTGAATTTCGTACGTAGGGCGCCGGGAAACCCTGATGATGTCGGGGACTTTACAAGCGGGTAAGTGTAGCCCGAGCCTGAAGATCGTAGCATGGAATGTGTTGCCTCGAAGGAACAACCGTGCCAAATGAGGGGTGGAAATATGGTGTTTGGCCCGCATCGACTGCCACGAGTATCTCCCGGACGAGCCTCTCGGGTTAGAGTCCGATGAGTACACCGACTCAAGCTCGGATGGTACCGACGAGAACGTACACCAAGCCAGTGGTCCTTACGTGGCATCGAGAGTTGATGATATCGTGGTGCGTTCGCTCGTACTACTGCAAGAAGAAGCCTCCCAGTGGGGGTTCGAATCCGACGCCCTCTTAGTTGGGCAGTGCTACCATCAAGGTGGTCGTGCAACAAGTACAGCCGGTCTTTATCCAAACCAAGAAAGTACACGCCAACCGAAAAAGTACGGTGAAGTGCGTAGTAGAAGAATGCCCTACCAAGGTCAGCGCTCACCGAGCAAAGATCTTCGCTCGGTCTTCACTGTCAAGGAGCTGATCGACCACACTTGCGAGCTCAGCGAGCCCCTGCGGCAGCATCAGAACGTGACTTTTGCATATGTTGCAAACCTCATCACACCCCTAGTTAAGGCGGGCGTGTTTGTCTCCCCTAAGATAATGATGTCAGAAGTCGTTAATCAGGTTGGCTATCCAGTTAGCTATAGCAGTTGAAGGATTGTCAGCGGAAGTGGTCGAATGATCGATCACTATCCCTGTGGTGGAAGAAGTTGTTGCTGCCAAAGTGATTGTGGACCTGCTGAAGAAGCGTCAGGAGGCTACTTCTGCAACTCATGAGTTGCAGAATGAGATAAACAGTAAGTATTGAACTTAAGACTGCTTATACAATTAACTTTCTTTTCTTTTTTTAACTCTTTTCCCTTGATAGAAAAAGATGTTGAAATAGGTAAACTTCAGATTGAGGTCAAATCAAAGACCTTTGTCATCAACGAGCTTACCCGTATCGGCAAAGAAAAGAAAAGAGTAACAAGTCGTGGGAAGAGCAGTATGCAAAGAGTAATGCCTCCCACGATGACGAAGTCAAGAACCTTGACCTTCAACTAGTAGGTAAGAAAATATTTACCTACGACCAGTTTTGTTGACTAACCTTTGGAATGCATTGTCTTGACTAGTCTTACTCTTTACAGAGCAATCAATCGAAATAAAACAACTCCAGGGACTTTCGACTCGTAACCAGAAGGAGATGAAGTCAACGAAGATCAATCTTCAAGATAATATTTCTCTTCTCAACAATGTACTAAGAGAACTTGGTGCTAAGGAGATCACTCCTCTTGAAGGCACCATGATCGCTCATACGAGTGTCATTGGAGGACAAGTCGAAAACCTACAAGAGTCAATAACCACTCTAAAGATCAACTAGGCTGACTCAATCAGAGAGGCGATTGAAAGTGCAGTGAGCTATGTCTTGGCAAAGCTCAATGCTCATGACCATAATCTCGATCTACAAGCAATCGATGTCGATTTCAACTGCTATGCAGCAGAGGCCACTCAACTAATTGCAGAAGTCAAGCAAGTTAGCCAGAAAGTCGCGGAGGAGATGCATATTGTATCTCCTTCCTCATAGTAGTTTGCAGTAGAAAACTTATAAAGATAAGCTTTTTTTAGTATGAATATATATCCATTTTTTCCTGCAAATCATCTTGTCGAGTAGTTAATAACTCATAAAATAATTAATGTAAAAAAGAAATCAAGACTAAGAATTGAAGTCATATTAATAACTTTATCCTAGCTCCCGACTATTTGCTTAGTTTATTTAGATTAACTAAGTAAATAATGTGAAAATGGTTTCCTTAAAAAAAAGGTTTGGCTAACTTATAGTTTTTTATCACGATTATCATGTACTAGTCGTAAGAGTAGGAACGAGTAGACACTATGAAGTTCCTTCTAGTAGGCAGGACCACGTGCAGAAAGAAAATACTTCAACTAGGTGATGTTACCCACTCCGACCAGATTAATCAAATCAAGAGCGGGAACTTGTGTTAGACAAACGTCTGGAGTACCTTAAAAATTTGTTCGACCTTTTCTAGTGGACTCGATAGGTTTACCCTAGTAGCAAGAGTTAGAAACAGGACGACGCTAGAAAGTTCCTTCTAGTGGGCAGGACCACGTGCAGAGAGGAAAAACTTTAACTAGGTGTTGTGTCTTTCTCCACCGTTGTAACGAACCGAATTTACCAAAACTAGTCGAACAAATTAGAAAAGTGTACTTTGCTTATAGTATTTTTCAAATGAATAAAGAAATAAACTAAGGTGAAAAGAGTTGGCCAGAAAATATTTCGACCATGTTTGTTAAACCCGAGCTCTTTGTGTTGGCAGCAAAAGTGAGGAACGAGTCGACACTAGGAAGTTCCTTCTAGTGGGCAGAGCTACGTGTAGAGAGGAAAGACTTCGACTAGGTGATATTATCGTCCTTTCGACTAGTGTAAAGAAAGACCAGGTGTTTAAAAAATGATCAAAAATTATCAAAGTGTTACTCTAAGTAAGACAATAAAGATAGAAAGAACATGATACTTTATTGTCAGGATGGTTGGTTACACATAAAATTTATGTAACTGATCGATATTCCAAGAATTGGAGAGAACTCGACCGTCTTCCATTGTCAATCGTACCGAATCTGGTCATGTAACTTTTCCACTTGGGGGAAAGTTTGTTCTGATTAGACTGGGATTGAATCTTCTTCAATACCAAGTCACCTACAGCAAGGCTGCGATGTTGGACCTTACAATCGTAGTATTTGCGCATAGCTTGTTAGTAGACTGCTGAACGGATTAGGGCTTGATTTCTCTTCTCTTCAATCAGGTTGATGTCATCTGCTCGAAATTGTTCTTGGATAGAGTCGTTGAAAGTTTTGACCCTTGTCGACTTTATCTTTAGTTCTTGTGGAAGCATGGCTTCGGCACCGAAAACTAGAAAAAGGTTGCAGTTCTGATTGTGGTCAGATAGACCATTGCCTTCTGAGAAAACTGGTCCCTCAGTTGGATGTACTGTTGTGGGGGAAAAGGATCCCTCCTCAACTCCATCGGTGGCATAGTCTCCTAGATCTGGTGAATGATCTCTGGAGGCGGCATTACCATCAGATGGAATGATACTTGGCTCATAGTCGAAGGCGGCATCCATGTCGATATCTACGTAGTCGGCCAAGTCGAACCAATTCTCATCGTTCCACTTTCCTCCCGTGGAAGCGTTAGGAAAAAAAGAATTTATTGACAAGGAATCACCAGAAGATCCCCACGGTCGGCGCCAACTGTCGGTGATCTAGAACCGATCCTACGTATGATTGTTTGATTCGGGGGGTCTCCTAAGAATTGACCACGCTGAGAAAATGACACTGAAAATTCAACCTTCTGTAAAATTTTCTACTCATGTGTGTATTGTATTAGATATGAGTTTTATAGTCTAGACTGGAATTTTTATACAGGTTCAGGCCTTCTGCTGTAAGAATAACAGCTCTACTCATGTGTGTATTGTATTAGATATGAGTTTTATAGTCTTGAGGAAGACTGAAGTCTAAGTCCTATACTCCTGGTCGCTCTCTCCCTTCTACCTTCTTATTTTACCATTTATATAATGCTCGAAGAGGGCGGTGATTTCTCCTGTCTAAAGGGCGCCTTAACGCTTCAGCTGATGAAGCTGTTACTGGAGATTATGTCTGGAGTAGTAACGTCCTCACATCGCTAGGTGGTCATCATCGGACAGAGAGATTAATCATGCAGCTATTCCAGTGAATAACAACGTAATTAACTACCACATAAATATGGTGCAGAAGACCCCCTGATCGACCAGACCTACATGTCTGTAGGCTCCATCGCTAGAGACTGGTCGTAGAAGAACTTACGACCAGGTGGTGGTCGTAGTAAAGTTTACGACAACATACTGATCGTAATATGACTTACAATCAGGGGATAGTCATAGAAAAGCTTACTACGACTAGGGACTGGTCGTAGAGAAAATTACGATCAGGAGATGGTTGTAGAAAAGTTTACGACATTCTCCTTTATGGATAAAGGGTATATTTATGAGAAATGTGAAGATATTATTATCTATAATAAAAAATATAGATAAATAAACTTGTCACTGCTAATTACTACCAAGAAAACATTTTAACTAGCGATGTTGCTTGAATCTTACCTTAACTAATCTAGTTCTAAATTCTAATAAACATATATAGCTGAAACAAGAATATTCGCGCAAAAAGCGACATGACAGTGATGCCGCTTGCCGACCAATGCGCACTACCAACTAAACCAAGTGTACTAAATATCTTGTTAAAAAAAAGTGTACTAAACATTAAACTAGCAGAACCACTACCAGTACTGTACCTAGCGCAGAATCATTGAGCCAACGCAAACACGAGTCATTGTTTCAGTACTAGTGCAGTAGTGCTAGGATCGAAAACCAACCAGCAGGTAGAGCACGCCGGCAGCCACGACCGCCCGGTACCGCCCGATCCACGTGTCGGCGGCGAGCGCGCCGAGGAGCGGCAGCACGGACGCGGTGCCGTTCCACGCGTTCACGCCCGCCGCGGCGGTCGCGGTGGACAAGCCCAGCGGGCCTGCCAGGTACATGATGAGGTTGCCCTGCACGCCGTAGAACCCGACGCGTTCGACGAACGCCACCACTGCACCGTGCACCGTGCAAAAACAGTAAAATACAGCTCAATCGATCAAACCGCCCGGTGGAGGGTGGCGATTACACCAGACTTGACGGGCGTGAGCCGTGAGCTAATCGGTGGTTTGAGCTTTGGATTTAGGCGTACCAATGAGCAAGAAGAGCGCGGCCGGCCGTCGGGCTTGGAGCTGGCGGGCGGCTGAGACTGGGGTGGGGGCGCGCCGGAGTCCATTGCCTCTCCGCCCGGGAATGGACTAGGGCAATGTGTTTATTACTCTGTTCAGGACTTCAGGTGTGTAGAGTAGTGACGCAGGCACGCGCTTCTGCGGCCTGCGGGGTTATGAAACGAGCACGAGTAGGCCATTCATAACACGAAAGTCCTTATTTCCGCACATCACTGGTTGGTCTTATCGTCTGCGCGCCTCTTCTCACCGTTGGTGAAGAGAAGATCAGGGACGGAGGTGGGGGCCAGTGAATAAGGAAGCCCCGACCGAGGTTGCTCGGCCCAGCAAGCCTGTTTTAGGTGTACCTTGATGTCTAGATGGGATGACCGGGCGAAAAACAATTAGCGGGCTATGGCATTTTTGCACCAGGATGAGCCAGACCTAGTTTGCAGTTTGGCCCACAATGCTCAGGTTCCCGAATATCGGTTTGGTACTCTTAAATTCCCCAGATCAAAAGTCGAATGATTCATTCGGATGGTTTGTTTGATTCTTTCATAAAATAGATCCACGGATTAAAGTAAATTCTTCTCTCTTTTTTGAGATTTAAACTCTGTTGCTCTCCTTATCCATGTTAGCAATACTGAGCACTCTATGCAAAGATTGTACTACTTGTTGTGCGCTACAACAATCTGAAAATTCTGCACTCACTCCCTAGGCCGCTAGGCGTGCTTTTCTAAAGAGAGAGAATCTCCCTCCAAGTAACCAATAGAGCTCAAATTACACGAAGATGCCGTCATCATCACCACCCCTGTAATCACCATTGCCCTCACGATCGCCGCCCTTTCCCTTGTAGACATAAACTCGAGAGAAGACGACGAAGGCGACCAGCTCCACGGCGCATAGGCCGGCAAGAAGCCAGTAGAAGTAATCGAGGTGCGCGCGGTTCAGGTTGTTGGAGAACCAGCTCGCGCCGCTCTTCCCCGTCGTCCTGTCGATGACCGAGATGAGGAGGCTGCTGAGGAGGTGGCCGACCCCGAATATGCTCAGGAACAGCGCGAGCCCGAGGCTCCGCACCGCGTCGGGCACCTGGTCGTAGAAGAACTCCTGGAGCCCGATCATGGCGAACACGTCGGCGACGCCGATCAGGATGTACTGCGGGACCATCCACCACAGGGTCATTGGGAGCTGCGCTTTCGGGCTGTTGACCAGGCCGGCGTCCCTAGCGACGTGAAGCCGTTTCATCTCCACGAGAGCGGACAAGACCACGGCTACGAGGGAAAGAACGAGCCCGGTGCCGACCCTCTGCAGCATGGTGATGCCAGACGGCCTCCCCGTGTAGCGCCGCGCGAGTGGCACGAATAGCCGGTCGTACACCGGGATGAAGACCACGATGCTGACGCTAATGAACGTCTGCAGCGCCGCCGGCGGCACCTTGAAGCTTCGGCCGATCCGCCGGTCCAGCGTCGCCGCCTGCTTCGTGAAGAACGTCGACGTCTGGGAGAAGATGATGGCGTAAATTATGCACGACACCCATATCGGGAGCAAGCGGATGACGCTCTTCACTTCCTCAACAAGGTCGTCGGCGTGGCCCTCGCTTTTGCTGCTTACAGCAGGACTGCACGAGCAGTCACATCAGAGGATGTACAAATACAAAAGCATAATTCGATTCAATCGAAAAGTTTCTGTACATACTTGGTGCGATGGTTTGATCTCCAGCTCTTGATCAATGCCAAGGACGCCTTCCCAACGCGGGCGAAGGGGCTGGCCTCCTTGGTGGTGTAGTACCGGTACGACCGGCTCCCGAACAGGAACACCGCGAGGGAGACGACGATGACGATGCAGGGGATGCCGAAGCCGAGGCCCCAGCCTACGTTGTCCTGCACGTAGCTGGAGACCATGGTCGTGACGGCGGTGCCTGCGCACATGCCGAAATACCACCAGTTGAAGAAAGAGCTCCTCGCGACGCTCTCCTTGGTGTCCTTCTCGTCGAACTGGTCGGCCGCGAAGGCCTGCGCGCACGGCTTGTGCGCGCCCTCGCCCAAGGCCACCAGGTACAGCGCGATGTAGAAGACGGCCACGTGGCCGGAGCGGAAGATCGGGAACGCCGACGACAGCGATAGAGTGCCCATGCTCTGAGAACGAAAGAATCAGAGCTCAAGAACAACCCGATCGATCCCGAGTACTTCTCGACTCTGAGAGATTACGAGAAAGAAAGGTTGGGGACATGCATGGGAATTGGACTGACCAAGCCGAAGATGATGGAGGCGAGGATAATGGCTCGGTACCGCCCGAGCCAGGCGTCGGCGACGCACGCGAGCGGCAGAGGCAGCATCTGGGAGACGCCCTTCCACGCGTCGATGGACGCGGCCGCCCGCGCCATCGGCTGCCCCAGCGGCCCGGTCAGGTACGTGATCAGGTTCGCCGCCACGCCCTTGTACGCGAACCTCTCCGCGATCTCCATGGCTGCATGCACGCAACAGCAGATATCACAACTGACAACGTCGTATGCACTGAGTAGTCCGGTCGCTGTGACAAGAGATTAGAGGGTACCCATGACGAAAACCGAAGATTTCCAGCCACCGGTGGCGGCGTGGGAGGCGGGCTGGCCACGGTAGTCGGCAGCACCGTCGACGGTATCCGCCATGGTGGGTTGGAACTGGGGAGAGAGGAGCTGAGTCCGGTGAGCCATGATATGGCAGCTTAGGGCTTTATGTAGGCGGAACCGCGGAATCGAGACGGTGGCACAGGCTGCGTGGGATATGTGCGCCTGATTGCAAATTAGTACGGGGAATTGATCGAGAACCCATGATTGCACATTAGCACAAATGTTTCCAAATGTTTCTTTTGAGTTTTACCCCCCTTTCTATTTCATATGTTACCACACAATCTGTGCACTTTTGTTAAGATGTTATGCGTGTTTAATTGTCAGGTTAACATTGCCTTCTTTTACGCTAGGCAGGCACGCTCGTGGGCGCTCACAGAGGCCATGCGCCCGCGGCGCCGCGCGTCCGGACTCCACGCGCGCGGAAGCTAGCCGCACGCGTCCCCGCGCGCGCGAGCATGGGCACGCACGGGTCCCTAGTATCCTGTTGCGGTCGCTTGACTGTGACTGTGGTCGTTCGATCATAGATGGTCGCCTCAGATCTGCCCAGCTTTAAAGAGATGTACCACATGCACCTTTCGTAATTTTGTTTCCTTGACTCAAAACTGACGGCAAGTATTCCCAGGACTTCATCTCAAAACAGAAAGGTATTTCTAGGACTTAGAAAAGCAACGGACAGGAACTGTTGGCAACCGGTTCACGAAATAGGCTGTATTGGAAATGTTAGGCTTCAGCACGCATCGTTAGATATGAGCATTTTACGAGCTCTAAAAGGGAAATGACTTGTCGTAGTGTGGGACAATCGAGCTGCTGCTCTCGTGTGGAGCGGCAGAGGTCAAAGACGACGGGCGGCGACATCGTCCAGAAGGAAGAGGCCGGGGAGGCCGAGTTAGGGTTTATTTGGTTGTCGTCTTAGGTTTTGTGTTTGGAAAAAAGTAGTGTTTATAAGTAGCCTGAAAAGTAGATAATTTTTATCTGATCAGACAAGTCTGCAAATAAATTGTTTGGTTGATGACTTGTGTTAGAAAAAAGCGTAAAAAAATACATTTTAAAAATAAGGAAACGTAAAACCATAAAATACGCTTTCCTCCTCGTCCCTCTACGTTACACGATCACACATCCATCCATATCTGCCATCCATCACGTCCACACAACGACTATCCGCCCAAGCAAAGGGACAAAAATAACAGTAAAAATCCCCAATCCAAGCCGATCCATCCAATCCAATTGGGCCATCAGTCCAACTCAATTTCTTGCTTGCTACTCGCTGTGAAGATCGTCACTACAGGTGCCACCGCTCGACGCGAAGCAAATTGCCGTCACTTGGCTCAGGCGACCGATTTTGGTTGCCTAGCTCAGGCCAACGATGGTGCCAGGAGCACTCAGGCCAGGCAAGAGATTCATGTTCTAGGTCACAAACCAAACACACTTCCAGCAACTTACAGGCACCCTCTTCGGCCGAACAGTTTAGCTCATGACTCAAACCAAATATGGTAAAACCAAATATTGACAAAAAGAATGTTGGGGCCGTTTGGTTCATGACCCACAAAATCCCTACCAATGTGTGCCAAAATTTGGGACTCGTGGAATTATTGATCCAAGTTTTAGCTAAACTTTGGCAACCAAATAAACTAGAGGTGCAATGAAAAAATAATATTACCAAAGTTTGGTAACACATTGGTAACAAATCAAATGGGTGTCAAATTTTATCAAAGTTACCAAATTTCGGTAACCCAAATTTTTGCATGCATTGGCTTAGAATCAAACAACCCAGTTGTTTAGATTGTGACCATGCCAAATTTTGGCATTACCAAAATTTTGGTCAACGATTTTATCACTCTCGAATTGCCCACGTGTGATATTAGATTTCATTCGTGTTGCCAAATTTTAGTGGGTGTTACCAAATTTTAGTAACAAACTAAATAACAACTAATTTTCGTTGGCGTTACCAATATTTGGTTTGGTTTGCGAGGGTAACAAACCAAATAACTCAACTTTTTTTCAATATTTAACTTTGCCTACATTTTGGTTATATCAAAATTTTAATTTGGCTCGTACTAGTCTGTCGGACCTGAATTTTGATAATCTGAATCCTCTGTGAAAACACTGTGCTATTCCATAGATCAATATATATCACTCACAGAATACATCATTGAATTATTTCACACATGAAGTAAACTATGCCATTCATTATATTACAAACATCAGAGTCACATAGACCGCATTGGGTCGAATTTTACAATAGAACCGAACAGGTCAAATGCTTACATTACATGAAAGCGGAAGCGACAGTAGAAGCAAAAGGGGTAGAGCACATCTCATCACAGGTAAGTGACTGGAAAAACCCATGTGCGTTTGATATTAACCAAAGACTTGAATAATATTGGATACACGCAAGCACCGATGGAGTCAGCTGGACTAAGGTGAGACCTAGACTAAAAGAACTAAACTACTCTTCATCATCGCTTTGGTCACCAACTTATGGATCCTTATAGTAGGCATAATGTCCATGATTTCCTGCTTGTGAGGTTTGGGGAAAAGCGCGAGGATGCGCACAAACAACCGTGTTCGCAAGCCAACACACGTAATGCAATAGTATACAAGCAAGGCTTTAACGAGGATGGTTCGTGTTCTTTTATTTGCTAAAAGTAACATTTTCAATTACAATATTTAGAAATTCCTATGACTTAGCAATTTAACCAAATCTTATTTTATTAAAGAGATATTGTGCAATATTTATAACGGCGAAGGTTACCTCCACCTATGCTTAATTTTGATTGGAGTCACCTCCACTTACTAACATCACTGGGTACGACGAGTTAGAAAAATCTAAATCATGGGCTAAGTAAGCCCGACACATTATTCATCCCACCCACAAAGCCCGAACTCTACTTGGACGAGGGGAGGTGGCTTGGGCTGGCCAGGGGGGAGGCTGGCTGGGCCGGGCCAGAGGGGAGAAGCAGGTTGTGGAGGGAAAAAAGAAATGGGCCAAGCCCAGCGAGAAAGGAAAATTTGAATTGATATTCAAATTGAGATTTGAATCTGAAATTTGAATTGAGGTAGAAGTGAGAATTTTGCAAATACGTTTGAAAACTAAAGACAAATTGCAAATACTATTCAAAACCAAAAACAGGCTCAGTCATCAACCAAACAACTCCTCAACGGGCTGATTCAATATAAGCCGATCGATGTAACTCGTGACAGCCTCACAGCTAGTCAGCAATGCATATTGAAGTGCCCTACGCGGCTATGCCACTACCCTCGTATTCTGGTCTTCTGGAGCAAAAGATGCATATGGGCTTATACCCCTACCTTGTCACTGTCATCAATGGTCTTTCTTGCTTAACTAGTCTAGCAAACTGTACAAACTGAGGGCGTGTTTGGCGTGCATTGCCACAATTCCCAGTCATAGTTGGTTTCGTCCCTCAACCGATGGGATTTTTACCGTCGATCTCGTTAAATAAATACTAGATAATATAATCAAGATCATGCAAGAGAATATAAGAGTTATTTTAGACATGTTCGAATCTTTTACAAAGAGAATAACTACCATACTCTTGTATTCTTGTATTGAATATGTTTACAGGGTGAAATAAGCCATGAAAACTAAGAATAATGGCTTTAGAATTGATCAGCTAATCATCCCTCTCATTCTCTTTTCCATCGGCGTCACCCTTTATATAATCCTTGAAAGGGTGACAATTATTGTGCGACAAGAGACGTCTTGACAGTTGGTTGATTGCCAGAGATAAAGAGAACTACGTACAGTTATGTCAGAGACAAACAACACGTGTATTAACCACCACACATGAATGAGTGCAGTGTACAAAATCCCAAGTCAATCAGGTTCATATGTCTATGGGTTTTACCAACCGTAGGGTGGTCATAGTTAGCATAGTCGTACCAAACCTTACGACCATAAGATAGTCGTAGCAAACCTTACGAACAAAAGATGCTCGTAGCAAATTTTACAATCAGAAGATGGTTGAGATAGATTTTACGACCATGAAATAGTTGTAATCCTCCCTTGTCATTATACTCTAACGACAAGGGGTATCTCTCGTAGTTGTTAAGGATATCATTATTCATAATAAGTATTACATATAAACAGTTTTATTAATTAAGGATTATTATACCACAAATACTAGATCTTCTACGGTGGAAACATAATAGGGTAGTGTCAATTTTGTCTTAACCTGAACCATTGGGTGGCCAATGCGTCAATCCTCAGCCTCACGATCAAAGGCAAGGCCTTTCTTTAGAAAAAAAAATGATCAAAGGCAACGCGCTGAAATTGTGCCGCTGAAGCTCAAGATATAGAGCAGTATATAGGAGTAGGCTGGTAGAGGCTGCAACACAAAACAAATATTGGTATAGACTATAGAGCCTTCTTCAAAGTTGACCTCATTATAATGGGCCAGCAAAGCAAAGCCTAAGAAAGTCCTTTGCATTTAGAAAATCACTACCTGAGAGAGTCATCCAGAATCCCAACGTAGCTTCACATAGACAAGTTCAGAAAGTGGTCCACAATTTTCTTGATATGTGCACTCCATCCTTAGCGGTACGAGATAAATATCATATATCTACGAAGAGTAGCATTCTCCTCTCTCTCTCTCTCTCTCCCCCCTTAGGGCCTCTTGGAACATAGGTATAGGAAAAATACACTATTTGTATAGGAATGTTAGTGTAAATTCTATAAGAACACAGAATAGTGGAATGATTAAAAGCTGTATTCGGATGTGTTGCAAATTGGAATGCATTGCAAGTTAGGGTCCTTCTTGCCTCTCCGTGACAACGAATTTTTTTCAACAGAGTCGTTATTGGCCCCGCATCTAACGTCCATGTCGAAATTAGAATGCTTTGCCGCTATTGCGTTGTTACACGAATATATAGCCGATCATTTTTAAGCACCGCATAGCTTCAAATGCTCAACACAGGATCATATGCTTGTTACTACTTGCAAAATCGTCAAAGAATCGATCCAAAGCTTATGTATGACACCAAATGCACCATGCGCATATATCACCAACAAAAATTATGTTGAATCACACCGAATCACATCAAGAACAACACATGATCGACTTTATTCGAAAACATGGACATTCACATCACAAGTAACTTTTCTGGAGCATACACAAGAAACGAGATGTATCAAATTGATCAGCGTAACCAACGGTGAGTAGTGTCCATGGCGGCTTTATATATGCATAATCAAGCCCTATTTACTTGCTTTGTTATCGGATAATACTGGTTCAGCAACCTAAATTTCAATCGTCAACCGGGGTGGGTCTAGCATCAATCCACATCGGCGACCTCAAACATGACAAAGATCACAATCTACGACGCAAGGCGTAACCTGGGCCCAAGGAGCTAGCAAATGTAACGCCACCTAGGGCATGGCGACCTCAGAATTAGGGTTATTTATGTAACTTCACCTCCTTCCTCTTCTCATCCTATAAATAAAACTCCATTGTTACATGGAAGAGGAGACCACTTGTACATCATTCACTCTTAAGCAATACAATTGGGGTGGTTCACTTGCCTCACATTTTGCTACCTATCTACACATTCTTGGTGGTTGACGTGGCCAACCGAGGGTGCCTACAAATCTACTATCTGAGCGCGTACCTATAACAATTGACGCTGTCCGTAGAGATTGAGTACAAAACCATATCGCCTAAGAGAAAGATAGGACATAGCAAACACACTTGGGAAAGGTGTCACCGCAACCACACACCGTCATGTCTCTCGTGGTCAACATGTCTCACCCTCAAACATCGACGCAACCTAGGTCGTGCCTCGGCTTCGCGCGATGTAGCTTCTCAACCACGCGAGCCAGGCGTCGGCAACGCACGCGAGCGGCAGGGGCAGCATCTGGGAGACGCCCGCGCCATCGGCTGCCCCAGCGGCCCGGTCAGGTACGTGATCAGGTTCGCCGCCACGCCCTTGTACGCGAACCTCTCCGCGATCTCCATGGCTGCATGCACGCAACAGCAGATATCACAACTGACAACGTCGTATGCACTGAGTAGTCCGGTCGCTGTGACAAGAGATTAGAGGGTACCCATGACGAAAACCGAAGATTTCCAGCCACCGGTGGCGGCGTGGGAGGCGGGCTGGCCACGGTAGTCGGCAGCACCGTCGAAGGTATCCGCCATGGTGGGTTGGAACTGGGGAGAGAGGAGCTGAGTCCGGTGAGCCATGATATGGCAGCTTAGGGCTTTATGTAGGCGGAACCGCGGAATCGAGACGGTGGCACAGGTTGCGTGGGAGATGTGCGCCTGATTGCAAATTAGTACGGAGAATTGATCGAGAGACAGGACTTCTGGTTTGATTTACCCACCCATGATTGCACATTAGCACAAAAACACATATGTATATATATTTACAAAAAACACCCTTACAAAACCGAATGTAAATTCCCATATATTTTTCTCCAACAACGACAAATTTAGATGGAGGCAGAACTTTAGTTTTTACATGGGCATATCAGAGCTTTTACATGGGCAACCTACATATTCACCGATGAAGTTCTTCCGGCCGGTGCAATGAGGCAATAGCAAGCGCATCGTTGTTGATTTGTTTCAATGTTTCCAAATGTTTCTTTTGAGTTTTTACCCCCCCCCCTATTCCATTTCATATGTTACCACACAATCTGTGCACTTTTGTTAAGATGTGATGTGTGTTTAATTGTCAGGTTTACATTGCCTTCTTTTACGCTAGGCAGGCACGCACGGGTCTCTAGTATCCTGTTGCGCTCGCTTGACTGTGACTGTGGTCGTTCGATCATAATAGATGGTGACCTGAGATCTGCCCAGCTTTAAAGAGATGCACCACATGCACCTTTCGTAATTTTGTTTCCTTGACTCAAAACTGACGGCAAGTATTCCTAGGACTTCATCTCACTGTTAAAAAATCGGGCTCAGGACTCTGGAGAATTCTGGCCTAGTTGAACTCCTCATCTCGTAGTCTATAAATAGAAGGCATCCCCCTCTCATTGTAACCCTGACCTATTGAGAAGCAATAAAGTGAAGCCTGAACTGCTCTCATATCTCTGTGTTCAATCTACTGTTGTGCTCTTATGTTCTTGTATTGTTCTTACGATTCTGTATATTGTCTATGAAGTATTTTCATAATTAACGATAATCATCATGTGAACTCATTTTTTGTAAGTTGGTGAAACATGCTGAGTCCTATGATGATGAAGACTTAGGATGTCATCATATGTTGATAAGCATAAAGACAAAATCATGAGGTGAAGAAGATCAGCATGTATTGAAGATATTCAAGTTAAGATCCTGGACTTAGAGTAAAGATATTCTTCATCAAGTGATCACTCCAAGATGGATGCTTAAGGCAAAAGTATGAGTGACATATGCTAAGGATTTGTTTCTTAGTCATTTTACCGGTCTCGGTGTTTGGTGTAGAGACCGAATTACTAGTATAGGTTGTCGTACTATTAAAAGGGGTCTTGACTAGTAACTTGAGTATGTATTGTGTTGATAGCTCTTTGTGCTTGTTCTAACTCTCTTTAACATGTTGATATTTGCGAATGTGTTTTGTAAATAGTTGAGGCTCATGCATAACCCTTGTAGCATCTGGCTTTAGTTTGTGAATGTGTTTTGCAAATGGTTTGAGTCTATGTACCAAATGTTATGTAGCGTGATTATAAAAGTTGGCAAATGTATTTTACAACTTGTTGAGAATCTTGCCTTCAACCCTTGTTTGCAACGCGTATAAATTGACAAATGTGTTTTGCAAATTTAGTTGAAGCGAAATGCAAAGTCTGTTTTTCAGCTTTCTAAGTGTGTGAAACATCTTTCTAAGTGTGTGGTGGTCTGACCGCTGCCCATTGGCAGTCTGGTCGGCCCTTGAGGTGTTTGACCGGGCTGAGTGCCGGTCCAAAATTCTTGGTGGTCTGACCGCCCATGTTGATCGGTCTAACCGGTGGGAAACTGGTTTGACTGCCATATGTTGGCCGGTCTGACTGGCCCCACGGTCAACCTCCCCGATTAGCTTTTTCCATAAGTGGTGTTTTCATGTTTTTGTTTGGTTCGTAAGTCCGACCGGCCTAGGTCCCATCTAACCAACCCATGTGAGGGTGGTCAGTCTGGTTGAGTGTCCAACAACTAGTAGTTTTTATAGTCGTTGGAATATGGCAGTCTGACCGCCCATTGGTTAGCGGTCAAACCGGGTTTCCCTATTTTTATGCAGATTTTCCTCCAACGGCTAGTTTTCTTGTGTTGGTGTATAAATATCCCTTGTGGATGGTTGTGGGAGAGTGCTGGTGCTATTTTCGTTCTCCTTGAGAAAAGAGCAAGCCCTCTCCGCTTCTTGTGCATGTGTTGCACTTAGTGAGCTTAAAGAGCAAGATCCTAGTGCATGTGTTGCATTAGATATTGTATTTTGTATCCATTGAGTTTAGACACTTGATTCGTTCAAGTAAGATTATCTGACTTGTTACTCTTGGTGTTTGTTGACACTTAGACAGCTTGGAGAAGTTGTGTCGGTGATCTTCTCAAAGAAGGTTCTAAGAAGACTCAAGCGGCTGTGAGTAGTTTGGTGCTTGTCATCTCCGAAGTGGAGAAAGATCAACCCCAAGTGGATTCGAGGTGTTGGCTTGATTAGTGGAGCCACTTCATTTTGTTTGGGTATATCTCAACGTGGACTAGGGGAAACCGGCAAGTTTCCGATCACTACGGAAAAAAGTTCAATTGTTCTTATGGTTTGCTTTCTTGAACTTTACTTTCTTGCAATTTACAATTATAGAATTAAATTGCTTACTTGTCTCCTTAGAATTGCAATCATTGTCTTAGTTTTAGGTTTGTTGCTGCACTTAGTCTAGACTAGTTGATTTATGTTTTAATTGAGCAAAACCAAATTGATTTACAATTCAGCATAAAACTCAGTTTTACCCTAAAGAATTTTTAAAACCGCCTATTCACCCCCTCTAGTCGGCCTCCTATGATGATTTGATGGATATGCTGGAGTATCTAAATGAATATATTGGGAAAGAGAAGACAAAATTCAAAGTTTTGAAGAAAGAACATATCCCCATTCAAAATAATTATGATGTGCTAAAAGAAGAGTATGAGTCTATCCTTATCAAGGAATTCACTAGATGTAAGGTGGATATTGTTGAAAATATGCCATAGAGGCAATCATAAAGATGATTATATTTCATTATGTTCATAACATTTGATAATATGTTATTTTGTTCTTAGAATAATATCAATAATATTTATTATCAAGTATGCGACTTGATTGTGAAACTCTATATTTTTGCGATGATTATTCTTAAACGTTCCCTGGTCGGAAATATATGAACACACATATGAATATGGAGATATCAAACCAATAATATGGATATATGTTAGAGAACATGGTGTTGGAAAAGACCCACCTTGAGATACTGTTGAGATTGTTATAATTCTATGTATCATTAGTTGGTCTCAAGCAATAATGATGTATAATCCTTAGACCTGAGATCAGCATGATTTTCCACATGTGTAGTAGCACTCTTAGGGGTTGCCAAACGCCACTCGTAACTGGGTAGTTATAAAGGTAGCTTTCGTGTATGTTATGAAATATGCAAAGGAATGTGACTGGTCGGATATGGGATTTGCCCCACCTAACATAACAGGATAGATGCCTCTGGGCCCCTCGTTGTGGTCGGATAAAGAAAGTGCATGGCTATGCCACTACTGGTCGAAGTGTCGACCATATGAAGTTATTCGACACTTGATCGAGAAAGTATTGAACAGTCCATGGATGATACAATATCTCACCTGGAGTTCAACCAGGCATCGTGAGGCAAAGGGAGAATACACGAGAAGGTCATCCAGTTCGATCAGATACGGATTAGTCGTATGGAGATACGAGCTGGTCGTAGGCTGGTCGAACATAGTCACTAAGTGGTCGAAACCTGGTCGTAAGAAATTACGAATTGGTCGAGACCAAATATGAACTGGTCGTATAGAGATACGAGCTGGTCGTTAGTGATATGGACCTAACCATAGATCGTATTGCATTAAGGTTCGTCTGATATATTCTATGTGTGTTTTGGGAATCGTTATGTGCTGCTAGGTACCGCTAACAACTAGTGGAGGGAAAAGAGTTTCTGAGTCACAATCGATTACCCATGAACCTATAGGGTCACAGACTTAAAGGGCTAGGATTTGATTTGGATGGTAATCCGAATTCTTGTAGGCCACGAGTTCCTAATGCGCCTCAAGTACGAGACCCATTATGGATGCCTATAAATAGAGGGGCGGTGGCAAGGGGTGTGATGATATTTTGAAGAACTCCTGAAATCCTAATAGCCACGCCTTCCTCAACCACGCCACCGGTGCTAGAACTCTAGCACGTGGTGCCCCTGCCCCGTACGTGTGGACACCTTGGAAGTGTTGTTGCGAAGCATCAGCGCTAGGACGATCTGCAACTCGTGACGATCACAGGGGTAGGAGGAGAAGACGCGCGGCGAGTACGACTACTCGTAGAAGAAGACACGTGGCAAGTACGACCACTCGAAGGAGAAGACGCGCGGTGAGTACGACTACTCAGAGGAGAATACGTGTGGCGAGTACGACTACAACCGCATCAACTAGCTACATCGACTCTACTTCCGTTACAAGTCGGCACGTCTAGTGGTAATCTCGTGATCTATTATTAGCGGAGGTTCCTTGGTTGCGCGGTAAAATTTTGTTTTGTGCTATCGTAGCCTTCCCGCGACCCTTCAGATATAGGCATAACATGTGATTTATTAGATGATATGTCATGCGTAGTTGCTAACCCATGCATTGCATCTAAGATTAGCATATCCATTTTTTGTGATGATTTGCTAGATGCTCCTTGTAGCTCAAAATTAGATTTTTTTTTTCTTCATCTAAACTTGTTGAAACTAATCTTGTAGAGAAAAATGAAGAGCTCAAAGCCCAAGTAAAGAAATTGATAATTGAATTGGAAAGAAGCTTGAAAGGGAAGACCACCCTTATTTACCAGAGTGGAATTGGCTTTATTTCTAAGAAGAAGGAAAAGAGAAAGACAAGACACAATCAAAGACATACAAATATCATCAAGTGCTTTGGTTGCAATGAGAAGGACCACAATGCTCCGGTGTGCCCAAAAAAAGTGGATGTCAAGTCAAGACATTCAAAAAAGAGACAAACCAGCAAGGAGCAAGAAATGAAGACAAGAAGGGGAAGCAAAAGCCCAACTTACTATAATTATCGGGAAAAGGGACACATTGGTAAACAATGTCCCATGGGTAACAATCCTAAGCCTATTCTTTATAATGATCATTACTTTCTTAGGAAAGATAAAAAATGGTAGGATGATTACTAGATTTGTTAATTCACCAAAGATTATTACTAGGCCATTTGGGTGCCCAATCTCTTGTGACCAACATTCAAAGATCTAACCGAGATTGGGTACCAAAAAGTATTTAAAATGTTAAATAGATACTTGGGGAGGCATTGAGGGCTTAGTTCATTCAAATAAGATGTGGATTCCACCACGTGTTATTTTGGAGCCTAGTGTGAGGATGATCTTGTCAAATCAATAACCAATGTCATTTTGGTAACAAGTACATACATTGACGTATCTAGCCCCTAGCCTTGTATAGGATGCATTCATGAAAATACATTAAAAAAATGTGGTATTGCTCTTGTTCAAAATATTCATTATTGAAATATTGAGCAAGATGTTTGTGACACTTTAAGGGGGAGTGTTAAGTCATATTCATGCATATCACATCCCTAAGTTTGCCCAAATAATTTAAGTGATAGTAATGTTTTTCAAAATTGAGTCTTTTAGCCAAAAGTCAAAAAAATTATAACTATTTGTAATATTGTGAAAAACTAGTTGGAAAATATATACAAATTGTTTTCAAAGGTTTTGGTTTAAGAAAAACCTGTTTTAAGCAAAAATGAGTCTCCAGCCAAAATTCTAGATCATAGTATCTTGTTTTTGACATAAACTAGTTTTTTTTTGTGTAAAATCTATTCTAAAAGGAATTTAAAAACTGTCCCAAAAGAAATATTCTAGAGTTGGCTATTCTAAACCTTATTAGTATTCAAAATATTTCCAAAAGGCTAACCTAGCAAAGGCTACTTCATTTCGAAACTTATCCAAAATACTATTTTGACTAAGTGGTCACTTTCTAGCACTTAAGTGAGTTTTGCTATTTGAGCTAAATTTATTCACATGAATAGATCCATAAAGGTATTTATGACTCATAAACGCAATTAGATGCTTTAAATTCTATCATATGCTCAATTTGACACCTTTACAGAAGTGTCATGAAAACTAGTTCTTTTTGCAAAATCAAAAGCTTAATTTATAAAAATTATTCGAGAATTGGATTTTTAAGGGCTATATAAGTTGGAAATACTCCAAATATGTTTATGTGGTTGATTGTGTGAAAATTTAGAGCAAAATACAATATTTCCATCTTTTCTCCAAAATTCAACATTGAATCTGTTGTTAGGTTTAGTCTGAACCGGTCTAACCGGCTGCCCCCGGCGGTCTGACCGCTAGCCCACTCGTTCGACCGCCCGTGCCCAGCGGTTCGACCGGTCCATCGAGTGGGATTTCATCTTTTCTTCCCCAAGATGTTTTCTCCTCAAACCTTTCGGTCAGACCTCCTTTGAACCCGAAAACAAGTCCTCTCTCTCTCTCTCCCTTCGATCATCCCTCACTTCCCAGTTCAGATCTCCTTCTCCGGCCATTGGCTTTGCATCCCGAGGTAATCAAAGTGTTCCCCTCCACCTCCTCTTTCCATTCCATGGATTTGTTTGAGTTCTTGTTGGCTTGTTCTCAAATGCCATGGAAACCTAGGTGGAGGTTGTTATTCCCAAATCCAACTTTGTTTCTTCGAGATTTTTCAAGGAACTCATCTCTAATTATCTCCTCTCATCATCTAAGCCGGTAATATCTCAATCCCTACTTACAATTTGACCACATTGTAATTTTCCCCAAATTTCTAGTGTTTGAGTTGAATATCCTTAATTCATTCAAATTGGTGGAAAATTTTTGACATGCAAGTAGATGGGGATTAGATTAACAAGTGTTTGTTTTGCCAATACATAGAATCTACTATTTGTGGATTGCTCCTAAATCAATTGCAAGCTATGTCACCGGCAGTCTGACCGGTCGGCTGGCAGTTCGACTGGCCATGGCAGCGGTCCGACCGCCCATGACAGAGGATTTAGGCAAAAATGGCATTGTGAATTATTGTAATCTTATTCATTGAACTCCTTTGTTAATCTTTGTGCTCTTTTCACAGCGACAATGCCACGGAAGGGGACAGACAATGGTCCCGCTGGTTTCCCCTCTTCTTCAAAAGGAAAGGGACCACTTCAGGATGATTTTGAAGAGGAGATTGAAGAAGACATCAGTGGCAATGACAATAGCAGCGATGACAACTATGAGGAATCAAACAATGAAGATGAGGACAACTGTTGGACCGAAAAGGCGACTAGAGGGGGGTGAATAGGAGCACGCCAACTTTTTCACAAATAATTGATTCAATAAGATTTTACTCCAGTAGCTATGGAAGCTATGAAGATCAATATAACAGTACAACGGAAGACTAGTATTGAATCCAATTTAACCCACTAAGCAATACGACAAAAATCAACACAAGCTGAAGAACTCAGTGCTGGGCGGTCTGACCGCTGGGTCAATGGCGGTCTGACCGCTGACCCCTGGCGGTGTGACCGCCGACCTGAAGAATAGATCAAACAGTCCGACAAACGAAGTTGCAAATAGATGTAACTTTTGATCTACAACTCCAAACTTGATAAAACTTGGAACACACCTTCTCTATGATGTAAGGAACCTATTCCAATAGAAGATCGTGGAAATTCTTTGAAGAATTACAATCCTTTTTCGTTTGAGAGGAGGATGGTTCAAAACTGAGTCAAAACGAAAACTAGATCCAAAAACTTGCTCGTGGGTGATTGATGATCAAGATGATCCTAGATATGTTCCCACATGTCACAGTAAGTTAGATCACATAAAAAATTAAGCAAAAACTCACGGATCAAAGAAAGACTCAAATCATCAAAAAGAGAGAGGAAAGCAAAGAGACAAAACATTGATCAAACTTTCCTTGTATTGATTTGATATACTTTGGGTTTACAGCTACTCCATCAAGGGAGGACAAAGCTCAATCTATGAGCACGAAATCAAATTAAAATTCTCAAGAACCCTAACCTCCACAAAACCTCTCCCTAAGCAAATTAGGGTTTCAAACAATGAAAAAGTCGAAGAGCGGGGGGCAGCCACCACCCTCCTCTATTTATAGTGGAGGCTTAGACCTTATAGAAGTTTGACTCAATTGGGCTCCCGTTAAGGCCCAAAATAAACGGGTCACACACGCACGTATTTTAATGCATCGTCTTTATCGTCTCTTGACCTAATCAGCTTCACCTTGCGCCATCTTGCGTCGCGGGTTGGCCAATAGGTCACCCTTATCCATCTTGCATCAAGCTTGAGTTCATTGACCTCACCCGGCATCGTCGATCGTTCTGGACCTCAACTCTCCAAGCCTAGTCCCGATCATCCTCGCCGTTGACCGTCGTTGACCACCAAGCAACCTGCACAACAATAGACAAGTAAACCGAATCCGGGAAAAAGTTCTTCACAACTTGACCCATGTTAGTCAAAATATGCATCATGCAATACATATGCACTGAAACTCATAACTTTGACCTAACAACCGAATATCTTGATGAGAGGTTCACGGAGTATTAGCAGCAGCATGCACCCTTAGTCTATCAGAGATTTGGACGTGGACGTCACCCTCCCTCCGTATTTCAGCGACTTGATCATTCATCCTCGTCGGACGCCCCACCTCCCTCCTAGAGATTCTTGGAGACTTTTTGGTATTTGATGCCAAAGGGGGAGAAGATTGAAAGTTTGGAGAATAAGCTTTGTGTTTCTTAGTGTTTTTCTTTCTTAAGTTGTGGATATCATGGGGATATGCTCCAGATCTTAGGATGATGTGACAATTGGCAATAGCGTTTACGGTTTATCATTTCACGTGTTTTCGGCAAAGTTGGCATGCTGTCAGGCTATAACCAGTCTGACCGGCCAGGGTGGCCAGTTACCAAAGTGTTGAATTGAGCTGGGCCAAAAATAGAGGGTGTAGGCAAGAGAGGGGATTCTATTGCACTTGGTCTCATAATTTTTGGAGTCTTCAGTCAAAAGTTCTATTGGTTTAAAATTTCTAGTAGGTTTCAGTTTTCAGATGTTGAAAATCGGCTAAGTCAAGATCGTGGTCTCACGCCAATAGTAGCGGTCGACCACCATTAGGTGGGCGGTCGACCGCCCGAGGCGGTCTGACCGGTTTCCACTTGGTTCGTCGCCCGTCATGGCGGCGTTGTTCGGTTGTTAGGTCAAAGCCATGAGTTTCAGGGCATATATGTTGCATGATGCATGTTTTGACTAACATGGGTCAAGTTGTGAAGAACTTGTTCCCAAATTCGGTTTACTTGTTTATTGTTGTGCAGGCTGCTTCGTGGTCAACGGCGGTCAACGACGAGGATAATCGGGACTAGGGTTGGAGAGCTGAGGTCCAGAACGATCGACGATGCCGGGTGAGGTCAATGTACTCAAGCGTAGTGCAAGATGGACAAGGGTGACCTATTAGCTAATCCGAGGCGCAAGATGGCGCAAGGTGTAGCTAGTTAGGTCAAGAGATGTTAAAGACGGTGCATTAAAATGCGTGCGTGTGTATCCCGTTTGTTTTCGACCTTAACGGGGGCCCAATTGAGTCAAACTTCTAGAAGGTCTAAGCCTCCACTATAAATAGGGGAGGGAGGTGGTTGCACCTCTACTTCGTATCTTTTGCAATTTTTCTAAACCCTAATTTTCTTAGGGAGAGCTTTTGTGGAGGCTAGGGTTCTTGATAGTTTGATGTAATTTTTGTGCTCTTGTATTGAGCATTGTCCTCCATTGATGGAGAGGCTGTAAGCCATATCATATCAATCAATCAAAGGAAAGTTTGATCAATATTTTATCCTATTGCGTTATTTCTCTCTATTTGATGATTTTGGGTTTTTTCTTTTATCCGTGAGTTTTTGCTTGGTTTCTTCATGTGATCTAGCTTGCTGTGACGTGTAAGAATCTATCTAGGATCATCTTGATCATCAATCACCCACGAGCAAGAGTTTTGACCTAGTTTTCGTTTTAACCCGGTTTTGCACCCTTCTTCAATCAAATAAAAAAGGATCTCTATTCTTCCAAAAATTATCACAATCTTCAATTGGAATAGGTTCCTGATATGATAGAGAAGGTGTGTTCCAAGTCTTATCAAGTTTGGATTAGTAGATCAAAAGTTTCATCTATTTTTATTGTCGTCATCGTGGCTGATCTGTTCTGTTCCGGAGGCCGGCGGTCAAACCGCCCGTGGCCACCGGTCAGACCGGCCAGAAATCGGTCCGACCGCCCTTGAGCTAGCGGTCTGACCGGCAGTGCACTGTGATTGTTTATCTTGTGCTTGATCTTTTATAGTATTGCTTAGGGGTGTTTATTGGATTCAATATTAGTCTTCCACTGTACTGATATACTGATCTTCATAGCTTCCATAGCTACTGGAGTGAAATTGTGTTGAATCCAGTATTTGTGAAAAAGTGAGCGTGCTCCTATTCACCCCCCTCTAGTCGCCTTTTCGGTCCAACATAAGTCAATAGACCTTTCCTTGTGAGGATAAGCTTAAATTTATTCTTGTAATATCTTATTGAACATTGAATGCTTTTAGACATATTTTGGTCACTCAGATGCTTTATGACTTATATTATGAATTATGTTTTCTTCTGTATCCTTGTCCAAAGTATGTTTATGTTGGATCCTTATTGTTTCATGCATATTTAATTCTTGATTATAATATGTTTCATGCATATTTAATTCTTTGCATCCATGGATCAAATATATGGAGGAAACTTCGCCATTTTTTTAAAATCCACATATGTGCATGAATTTCTTTCAAATCTCGTATGCACAAGTTGAGGGGAAGTTTTACCTACATGTTGTGGTTTTGCTAGCAATTGATTCAAAAATCTCTTTTGATTTTACTCGAATGAGTTAATTGCTATCAAAGCTATCCTAGAGTATATAATTTATTTTGTACTCAATGTATACTCGAAAAATCACTTCAAATTCCTTATTTGTTGAGGATTATCATCAATTACAAAAAAAAAGGGGACATTGAAGAATCTAGAACCGTCATTACGAATTAAAGAGTATTTTGGTCATTAATCATAATAGTCATGTGGTCCTTATCAGTTCAAAAAGAGTAAAGGAAGTATTTGATTTGGGTATTTGAGTGGTTTCTCTTTTGGTTTATGTGGTGTTTATTTATAAACTGCTTACTTAGAAAGCGGAAGGGATTTCGTGATGAATCTTCGCTTTTGAATTCGACCCTTTTGGTGTGATGTTGTCATTTCGTGGTTGTGACGAGAATCCTTTATTTTCAATTGGGTTATGTTTATAAAAGGGATTTTTAAAAGCGAGTTCTGTGTGCGTCCCTAGTTAAAGAAGGTGCTCCTTGCTTAAGTGATGAGATTGATTGGGAGATGGAACAAGTGTCCCGTGTGTCATGTGCAGGTTGTGTGGTTTGGTACAAAAGGAGAAGTTACCCCAAGGTACATTGGGTTGATTTCAATAGTTGTGGGGATTCAAAAGTCGGTGTATCGCCAGGACCGACTCGGGTCCATATGCGGTGTATACAACATTTGGTATGTTTTGGTGCCGAGTGAGTACTTGGGGGATCCGGAGTTTGAGTTTTTGTTGACATCGTTGACCATCGAGTAGGATTTTACCTTCGAGTCTTGTCCAATGAGTGTACCTGGAAATGTCAGGACGAGTGTTGAGGCAGAAGTCGGATTACGTCAAGGTATTGTGGTCGCATCAGCCAAGTGAGACAACTTGAGAGTTGGAGTCTCGCATGAGCGAGCAATAACTAAATTTGTTCACAACTCGTACGTGTTATATGTTGTTTCGTTTAGGAGGCAGTGTTCTTTTCTTTAAAACAACATTTAGAATTCGGGGTCGAATTCCATTAAGGGGGTTAGAATGTAATATCCCGATCATTCATTAGTGAGTACAATATTATTTAGAGAGAGAAATTAAAAGAAAATTCTGGATTTGTGGGAGGATTGTGCCTAGTGCTTTCGGCCCAAGGCATCCTAGACAAGTGGGCCGGCCATTTAATGGAGTCAAGAAGGGGGGTGCCCCTTTCCCAAAACCCTAGCACCCCTTCTATAGTACCACCATCGCACTGTAGTATGCGGGTACTGTAGCAGCTCCTTTCTCTGCTGATCTACCAAGAGGAGGAGAAAGGAAGAAGAGGAAGAGGTAGAAGAAGAGGGATCTTCGAAAGGACTTCAGCAAGTTCCAACGGAGAATTCGTGGGTAAATTTGTGCTCCCCATTAGTTATTACAATTCTTTTATATGTGATTTTTCACTGAAAGTGAGATTAGTACCCTGCGGTTGTAGGTCGGTATTTTTGCAGTTCTGATGATCCATAAGTTTGAATTAGTTCCAAACGAAATCAGGGACTAGGGTCTCCCAGAGTTATGCGGGTAATTGCGATAGCTTTCTGGAGAGTCTTGGATTGCAATTTTTGGATGGATAGGTATTTAGTTACAATTTTTGCAATTCGAGTGCATGTACAGTCCCTGGGATTCGAACAGCGAACATGATTTTGCATATTAAGGTTTGAAAACTGAAGAATCTAGACTTTCAGTCTCTATGACTTAGATAGACAACTTAATAATGATTCGAGAGAGTCCAAGTTCATATTTTTTGGACAGGTAGAACGAAAGTTATAGAATTTTGAATTGTTCATTGCAATTCTGTCCCTCTGTTGGGGACAATCGGGAAAGATTGCTCTGTTAGCAACTTTTGTTGCACAATGGAAAAATTATAGTAAAGTTATTATGGATGCTAGTTCTCTGTAGATTCCAAAATTACTTAGATCATTGTGGTTGGTTGTACCAATTAAAGGATTTCTAAGTCGATAGTACCGAAGATAACAGAACTGTTTTCGAAGATAAAAAACAAGGGTTTAGATGGATTAATCTGAACTTCCGGTCACCTAAGAATTTATGGGTTTGTGTGTTTAGATTCCAGAGAATTTAAGTTCATAATTTTTAGAGCTTTGAATCAAAAGTTATGGTTTTCCTATGGTGGTTGTCTGTTTTGGACACATTGGGACTTGTCAACATAATAGTATTGTTTCGGGTCGCGAATAGGAGCGAATGAGTTCGTTTAGTTTTATTGCTATGTTATGTGCAATTGAATGGTTTTCTTAGTATTCTTTATGAATGCCAGGTGGTGGTGAGAACCCGGGGATAGAGTCCCCTTTTTGTCGTCATCCATCTCGTGGTTGAGGCAAGTGCAAGCAGTGTAGAGTAATTGTGGTGCTATATTCATGATAATTGACATGGTTTATTTGAATGGAATTTTATCTATGATTTTGCCGCTGAATGTTATTCCCTCATGGTGGGTTGAGAATATTAAGTTCTTTTGCATCATGGCATTCATTCTTGAATCTTGGACTATGTGGTAGCCAAGAATTGATTCTTTTGAGGTCTCCGTCATGCATTGGACGGGCATGAGATCCCCGTCATGTGTTGGACAGGCATGAGGTCTCCACACTCTTGGAGTGTGGGCTTGAGGTCTCTGTGTCTAAGGGTACATGCTTGAGTATGCATCGGCGGATGTACTACTCCACATTACCGGTAATCGCAAATAATGAAGAAAATTGCATTTTTGGCATATGCGTTGCATGAAAGTGATTCATTTGCTGATGGCAATATGCAGATTTTTTTATATTCCATACATGTGTATGTTTTGATTATTTCACTGTTGTACTTTGCTGAGTCGTGGACTCACGCTTGTTGTTGATACTTTCTTTAGGTACTTCTCGAGGAAGCGACATGCATGGGAAGGGTTAGATTTTGGTGCACTTCACACATGATCAACCTTGGCAAATAAAAATAGCTCATTTACTTAAATTTAAGTGATCCTGCTATTAATATTATTCTCAGATGGTGCTCATCCTTCACAATGTTTGAGTTATTTGTAATTGGGTTAGTCAAATCTGTCTTGTGGATGATACTGTTATGCTTTAACATTTTAGATCTTGATATAATTACTCTTACATGCTACAATATTTGAAGTGACTTGCTTAGTCTTTCATCGAAATAGAACCTTGAAGAATCCTGATATATTCTTATGGTTCTACCAATTGATGATTAGAACAAGGTTTATGTCTAGAATCTTGTTATTCAATATAGTTTTGATTAATGCTTGCTTGTTAGATGTTGAAAAGCTTACTGTTAATTGATAGTGGATATAAGTAAGTTAAATTGTGTAGTTAGTTTAGTAGCATCTTAGGCTCAGAGTTGAGCTGGAGTGTTACAAGATCATGAGGCGAAAAAGATCATCATGTGTTGATGATATTTAAGTCATGATCCTGGACTTGTAGTAAAGATGTTCGTCATCAAGTGATCACTCTAAGATGAATGCTCAAGGCAAATGTATGATTAGCATAGGCTAAGGATTTGTTTCTTAGGCATTTTATCGGTCTCGGTGCTTGGTGTGGAGACCAGATTGCTAGTACAGGTTGTCATACTATTAGGAGGAGTCATGACTAGTAGCTTGAGTATTTCTTGTGTTGATAGCTTTTAGTGGTTGCTCTAGCTCTCTTTAGCATGTTGTCAATATTTACGAATTTATTTTGCAAATAGTTGAGACTCATGCATAATCCTTGTAGCATGTGACTTTAGTTTGCGAATGTGTTTTGCAAATGATTTAAGTCTATGTACTAAATTCTTTGTGGCGCGATTCTAAAAGTCGGCAAATGTGTTTTGCAAATTGTTGAGAATCTTGTCTTCTTCTCTTGTTTGCATCGCGCATCAATTGGAAAATGTGTTTTACAAATTGAGTTGAAGTGAAATACAAAGTCTGTTTTTCACTTTCTAAGTGTGTGGTGGTTTGACCGGCCCTTGAGGTGTTTGACTGGGCAGAGTGCCGGTCCAAACTTCCTGGCGGTGTGATCGCCCATGTTGATCGGTTGTGTTGACCGATCTGATCGACCCCATGGGCAGCTTTTTTCAGAGGAGGGTTCTTCTTGTTTTTGGCTGGCTCTTTTGTGGAGTGGTCTGACCGCTCCCTTGTGGTACCTTGGTCCGATCTGACCGGCCCATGTGAGGGTGGTCAGTCCGGTTGAGTGTTAAACGGCTAGTTTTATAGCCGTTGGAGTTAGGCCGGTCTAATTAGCCATTGGTTGGCGGTCAGACAGAGTTTTCCTGTTTTTCTGCAGATTTTCTCCAACAGCCAGTTTTCTTATGTAGGTGTATAAATACCCCTTGTGGCCGGTGGTGGGAGATTCTTGGTGCCATTTTCATTCCCCTTGAGCAAAAAGCAAACACTCTACTCTCCTTTGTGCATGTGTTGCACTTAGTGAGTTTAGAGAGCAAAATACTAGTGCATGTGTTGCATTAGATGTTGAATTTAATATCCATTGAGCTTAGACACTTGATTTGTTCAAGTGAACGTCTCTGATTTGTTACTTTTGGTGTTGGCTGGCACCTAGACGGCTTGGAGAAGTTGGCCGATGATATTCTCAAAAAGGTTGTGAGAAAACTCGGGCGGTTGTGAGTGGTTTGATGCTCGTCATCTCCGATGTGGGCGAAGAGCAACCCCGAGTGGATTTGATGTGTAGGCCCAATTAGTGGAGCCGGTTCAATTTGTTTAGGCTTATCTTAACGTGGACTAGGGAAAACCGTTAAGTCTCCGATCACCGCAGGAAAAAGTTTAAGTGTTCGTGTGGTTTACTTTCTTCAGCTTTACTTTTTGTAATTTATATTTATAGAATTAATTTGATTGTTTGTCTCCTTATGATTGCAATCATTGTCATAGGACATGTACAATAGTACATATAGCTACTGTCTATAGCGACTCTTCACGTCACTTGTAGACAGCACTAAAGACAGTTCATAAAATGGGTTGTGGTGATACAGCCGGCTACAAGATTGTAGACAACACACAATCTTTTAATATTTTTTTTGAATCTAATGATACAGTCGGCTACAGAATTATAGACAACATATTTCTTTTTTTGCATTATATTTTAACCACGTCAGCTTAAATGCTACATGATAAAGGCTACAGACAGCTTATATAAGCTCATTATACATGAACTTAGTCTTATATTGTTGGTGCATTTAGTCTAGATTAGTTAATTTATATTTAAATTGAACAAAATCGAATTAATTTATAGTTCTACGTAAAAACTCAATTAAAAAGTAATCACTTATTCACCTCTTATAATCGACCTCCTCGAACAAACACCGCTCGGTGACTAAAAGAAGGGGGGAGCCAGCTGGCAGCCGAGCTTTGCCCCTCTAGCTGGCGGTCATGAAGGCGGGACGACGGAGAGCACCACGGCGGAAGTTAAAAACGGTGGGCAGCCAAGATCTGGCCTCTCCAGTCGACGGACGTGAAGGCAGCAATTCGGAGACCATCGTCCAAGACCAGAACTTCATGTCAGACCCGGATTTTCTAATCCCAGATCCTCTGTGAACAATACTGTGCTACTCCCTGGATCAGTAGGTAGCACTCACAGACTCAATGCTGAATCACATCATACAAGGCGCGAATTAAGATATTTAATTAAACAAACATAAGAGTGACATAGACCACGTCGGGTCAAGTTTTACATAAGGGCCACCAGGCCAAATGGATTACAATACTCAAAAGCAGCGGAAACAAAAGGGAGGATGGGACTCATCTCTCCACAGGCAAGCGACTGGGGTGACCGACGTACGACCGATATTATCCAAAGTATGGGTAATATGGGTTGTACGCAAGTACCAAAGAGTCCACGAGACTGGGGCGAGACCTACACTACAGAATCTACGCTACTCTTCAGGGTTCCCGTGGCCATCGCCCTCGGGCTCCTCGTAGTACGCTGTAGTCTCCTTGCTCGCATCATCCGGAGGGTTTGGGGAGGAGCGAGAGAGAGCACACTACTGTGCTCATGAGCCAACACACAAGATGCAATAGTATACATGCAAGGCTTAACAAGGATGGCTCAGTTCTTTATTTACTAAAGCAACATTTCAAATTACCATAATTACAAAGTCCTATGACTTAGCATTTTAAATGATTTCATTTTCATTTAAAGAGATAAGTGCAATATTAAATAACAGCGAAGGTTACCTCCACCTTATGCTTAAATTTTTGATAACGGTTACGTCCACCGATTATCAACACTGGGTAAGGCTACCGGAAAAATCCAAAACAAGGGCTGGATGAGCCCAACACATTTCCATTCCACCCACAAAGATTTTTGAAATAGAACTAACTCAAAGTTAAGTTCCCATGTCCGCTTTGACCGGAAGGCGCACTGCTTAAAACAGCTTTAGACTCGCAGAGGTTGTACACTGCACTCCACAAGAGATAATCATACTCGTTACCCACATGATTCCTTAGTCATGTAGTTGAGCGATCGTCACAAAGAACGCTTCAAACTACCTTGCCCTTCCGTCATCTCACCCCTATGGCCAATTCCATAAGTTGTGCGGATGCTTACCACAACGACTAGCAAAGTCGACCCGCCACGATGACTAGCGCAAATGATAACTTCACCTTCTTGGTGTCCCATTCAAGCCAAAGATACGTCATCGCCGCTTGCACACTTCTAACACCGGTTGTGGGATGACATTCAGGGTTCAATAGTTTTACTAGGCCAAGTTGCACTTTGCGCACTTGCGGTTGTACTTGTTTTACACAGAGGTCATGACAAGATTAAGTCCTTAATTCATCCGACGGTTCATACCACATGCCAACCATTCTCGTGCTACGTCCGCACTCCACCATTCTTTCCATCCGTCCAGATATGGTACTAGCAAGTTGTTTAGGGTTTTGGGGAGGAAAACCAATTAACGCAACACATCAGTCATCTACATCCAATGACTGCTCAAAACCATTTTTCATGTTTAAAGGATGATGATCGGGACATTTATTGTCCCGGTACTTAAGCAAGACTAGCATGTCGCTTAAGTACAACCTATACTAGTATTACCATATAATTACTAGGGTGACAAGGAATACTGGATTCAATTTATCAAAGGGTGGCTTAATAAGTAATCAATCAACAAATGGGTATTTAACTACCTTAAGCTTTCACATAACATTGTTTACCAAATTAAAGCATGCACTTTGCTATTTTAAATAAACATAGTTTGCATAAAATATAGGTTCGGAATGATCAAAGCATTGACTCGCCTTGGTTAAAGGCGGAGGGTCCCGAGATCTTGAGCTTGGTCGAAGGGGAGGTCTCCTGCCGTCGAATCCTAATCGATTGAAAGTACCTAAAAGACACAACGGCAAAGAGAGCAAATAAATACCAACTCAATAAATAATGAACTCCAAAATGAACAAGACCAGTACCATTAGAAAGATCTCGATTTTAGAAAATTTTAGAAATTGGTTTCACAATTTTTGGAGTTATACAGAAAAAGATATGAATTTTGGAAGTTTTTAACTGATTTTCCAATTAAATGTAAAATCGTAAAATCCGAAAACCAGAGTCGACATGTGTCGTGCCACGGCTCGATCCACGGCATCGTGCTCGTGGATCGAGTCCACGCGCGACGGCCAAGACGGTCATAGATGGCCCGCCCGCCATCGCTGGCACAGACGACGGCCCACTCGCTGTCGGGGCGGCGCTGGTTAAACGGCGACGCGTTCGTCCAACGCTGCCGCCGCGCTCAAGCGCGAAGGCGAGCGAGAGAGAGGGAGGGAGAGGGAGCGGGGGGGCGCCGCAAGGCGGCGGCAGCAATGACGGAGAAAGGGGCGGCACCGAGCGGAGCCGGAGGAGACGGAGCGGCGGGGGCTCGGCGAGGCGAGGAGGCGCCGAGGCCGAGCAGCGGAGGCGGCGCGGGTCGAAGATGAAGGAGGCGGCGAGATACTCGGCGCGGGAGCGCCTCGAACAACGACGGCGAGCGGAGGAGGAGGAGGAGGAAAAGGAAAGAAGGTCTGGCGACGGCTTAAATAGCCGAGGCGGAGCCAAAGAAGAAGAAAGCCGGGCGCGGCGAGGCGGGCGAGGAAGAGTGCAAACGCGCGCGGCGCGTGAGGAGGAGGGAAGTCCGAGGCGCGCGCGGACGGACGGACGGACGGGACGGCCGAGGCGAAGGCGGCGCGAGCGGCGCTGGCGCGGCGGCGACCGAGGCGGCGGCGCGGAGGCGGGGGACCCGGCGCGGAGGCGCCGAGGAACTGGCCGGGCCGGGCCCGCGAGGTAAGGGGGGGAATTTAGGGTTAGGGTTTGGGGATTTTGAAATCCGATTTTGATTTTTTTGAAATTTGAATTGCAAATTTAATTTTTGAATCCTTAATCAAAACAGGATGTTACACTTCACCTCCGTGGCGGTGTTGTACACCTTCGACAGGCGCTTCACCAAGCGACTGGGGAGCAACTACTTCGCGCTGTACATGGAGCCACCGCCGCCGTCATCGGTGATACGCGATTCATGTGGATGGGGATTTCCCCTCCGTTATCCCCACGAGGGTGCTCTTCTTTTAAAAAGCTAACGAGAAAAGTCCACTAATCTGGTGGGCGCGGCCCGCAGACTGTGGTGGACGCGGTCCATGCGGCAGGAAGGTCTCATCAAGGCGCAGGCTAGCCGAGATGGTTGTCCCTCGTTCAGTTTTTTTTTCTTGCCGCGTTGAAATGCTTGGGCGACTTGTTTTCCTGTATATCGCCGATCCGAGCGACGCGCAAACCTCTTCAAGAATCGGCGTGCCGCTCCGTGCAGGCGTTCGACGACTGCCTGGAACGGTGAGAGGCTACTGTTATGGGTGTTATGAAAACTAAAAGGTTCTGTTGTGAGTAAATATCAGAACTACTTCTGATGGATTTAAACTATAAATTAAGATACAATCCTACCATATAATTATCTCTAAAAATTAATAAAGATTTTATAGTGTTCTCTCTCATTGATATCTCATGTATTCATCGTGTTGGTGATTGATTGATTGATTGATTGCGTGATGGTGTTGCCGTTCATCGATTCTTCTACTATTTCATAACACGTTATCATCACGAATTGCTCTCCAAGGTGAAAGGTATGCAAATCACGAATCGATCTACTACGCATTGCCATTCATATTCTAATTTAGATTGATACTAGATCCGTTATGCAATGCCATGATTAGAACAATCTTATGTTATATGTTCCTGTCAGTAGATTGATCCATAGTTTTGGGCTCTGTAAATCACGGTCAAGAAAAAAAAATTGATCTTGGACTCCAGTGGCCGGCGCCGACCCCACGCCGCCGCCGCCGTAACCGCCACCTCCACCAGACTTCTGTCGCGTCCCACCCACCGGCCTCGCCACCGACGGCTCATAGCCGCCTCCCGCCATGACCACCTCCCAAGAGACAACATCACAGAAAGGGGAAGAAGGAGAAATCGCACAGCACTGGCCGCCTCCCGCCGGGCATCCCGCCTGGCCGCAAAGACGGCCGCTGTTCGCTCGGCGCCGCCGCCGCAGCAACCTCCGGCCGGCGCCCGTGCTTCACAAGAAGGGGAAGGGAAGACCAGTCGCCGACGACCAACTCGCCCGGCCGACATCGCCACCCCAACATGCACCAATGGCGCGACCGCCCGGCCGCCCCGCTGAATTTGCCGCCAAGAAGGCCGCTCGCGTGCGACTCGGAGTCTTGCCGCCACCGCCGCATGTAGCTCCTAGCCACCACCACTGAACGCCACCGCCTCCGGACACTCCGCTGCCGCCGGCCGCCGCTTGCTTGCGCCGCGCCGCGCCGAGTCCGCAAGGCACACCGTCCGCGAGAGAAAGAAGAAGGGGAACCTAATCCCCAGTATGAATTTAACAGCCGGCTATTGGACCACCGACGCTAATCGGGTCGAAACAAGCAGGCGGCAAATTAAAAAAAAAAGGGCAATTTTGCAAAGAAAAAGAAAAAAAACCTCGTAAATATGAAATTTACGAAAACTTTTCTGGAATGAGATTTTTTGCAGAAATTTTGCAATTAAGTCCAGAAGACCATATTTCTTTCATTTATTTCATAGATTATTTAAGCTTTATGATAATCTAGTTAGCTTGTAGCATTATTGTTTATTATTCTGGAATTATTTATTTCAGCATGTTATTTTCTGCTTTAGTAATTCTGAAAATTGCTTATTAATTAGCAGAAAAATCATTAATATACTAAAAAATTCTAGAAAATTCCTAAATAAAATCTACTGAATAGATAAAATCCACACCTTACTGATATAACAATATTCATACTGTTTACCTGTAGTAAATTAGAACTGTGCATGAATAATGTAGGAAATATTTGACATCGCTAAAAAGGAGTTTGTTGAGCTTGCTCTGGACGGTAGCAACTACCTCACGTGGGCAATGGACGCTAAGATCAACCTGACGGTCAGAACACTCAGCACTGCCATAACCACACCTGAGGCTGGGGCTCCTGCCATTCCTGATGCTGCCAAATGCGCAGCACTACACTTCTTGAGGCACCATATCCATCCAGACTTGAAGTCTGAGTATCTTTTAGAAGAAGACCCGCTGGCACTGTGGAACTCCCTGAAGGAGAGGTATGACCAGCAAAGATCCATCATGCTACCTGAAGCACAGTGTGAGTGGACCAATATAAGGTTCTAGGATTTCAAGGTGTCTGAATACAACTCTGCAATTCATAAACTTATTGCTAAGCTCAGATTCTGTAACCAGAAGATCACAGATGCTGAGATAATTGATAAGACTTTGAGTACTTTCTATCCTACTCACAGGACACTCCAGCAGCAGTATCATCTAGCCAAGTACAAGAAGTCATCGGAGCTGATTACCACTCTTCTCGAGGTAGAGAAGAATGATGAGTTACTAATGAAGAACTATCAGACTCATCCCACTGGGTCACAGCCAGTGCCAGAAGCACATGCTAATTTCCAGAGGACCAGTGGTAAGGGCCGCAGAAAGGGTCCTATGCAGAAAGGTGGACAGTGGAAGAAATTGAATGTGCAGAAGGGAAATGGCAAACCCCGCTGGATGGGGCAAGGGAGAGGCAAGCAACAGAGGCCAGACCTGGGTAGTAAGAAGACATATCCTCCTTCATCGTGCTACAGGTGTGGTTGCATGGACCATTGGTCCCGCACCTGCCGCAACCCGAAACATCTGGTGGAACTCTACTAAGAGTCAGTTGCTAAGGGCAAGAAGGCGCCAATAAAGAAGGTTGCAGAGACACATTTTGTTAATCAACCTGATGCTGATAACGGTGATGCCCCAAACACAGTGATGGAGCTCCACACTATAGCAGGGGGTGATCACATGGAGGTTGACGCATATGACGACCTGCAGTAGGCCACAGGCTATCTCCCCGGGCAACTCCAAATATCATAGTTTCCTTAGGTTTGCTTTATCAGTTTAGGTTATTCCAGAAGAATAAGTGGATTTTCCATGCTCTTATGAAGCATTAATTGTTTAGGATTTAAACATTATCTCTTAATGAATAAATGAGTTGCCTGTTCTTTTTGGAATTTATTCCTGTTGAATTATTGTTGACTATATTATATTCTATATAGAACAACTTCTTGAATCTGATGAAGGAGTAGGAAATCTGTCTGGTAGACAGTGGAACTACTAACTCAATCCTAAGGGATACCAAATATTTCCAAACGTTAACTAAGAAAACGAGAAATGTTATGACAATAGCTGGAAGCGATGCTCTCATAGTTGGCACTGGAAGAGTCATACTTGTTCTCCCTATGGGTACACAAATAGTGATCGAGGATGCTCTCTTGTATCCCGAATCAAAGCGTACCCTATTAAGCTTTAAGGATATTTGCCGAAATGATATCCATGTGGAGACCGACAGTTATGGGGATACAGAACATCTCCTGCTGACTAAGCCTGACGGTGGTCAGAAACGTGTGGTTGAAAAACTTCCCTCCTTCTCATCTGGGTTATATTATACCTACATAAAACCTGAAGAATATGTAGCTTTAAAAACATAGTACAAAACCTTAGAGCCCTACAAGATTTGGCATGATTGATTAGGGCATCCCGGAGTAGGAATGATGAGAAAAATAATAAGCAACTCTATTGGCCATAGCTTAAAAACTCTATCCTTTCCTAAACCTGAAGATTTCTTGTGCCCAGCCTGTGCAAAAGTAAAGCTCATCACTAGACCTTCTTACCTGAAAGTAGAGGCGGAGTCACCTATTTTCCTGGAGAGAATACAAGGTAATATCTGTTGACCTATTCAACCCCTGTCGGGCCCCTTTAGATATTTTATGGTGGTATTAGATGCTTCTACTAGGTGGTCCTATATATGCTTGCTGTCTACTAGGAACCACGCCTTTGCTAAACTAATAGCTCAAATTATCAGACTAAAGGCCAACTTTCCAGATGAAAGAATTAAGTCCATTAGAATGGACAATGTCGGTGAGTTTACCTCTAATGCATTTAATGACTATTGTTTAGCTTTAGGTATTAAGGTAGAGCATTCTGTATCGCATGCCCACACTCAGAATGGCCTTGCAGAGTCATTCATCAAAAGAATTAAGCTAACTGCTAGACCCCTACTGCAGAACAGTAGGCTCCCCACCAGTTGTTGGGGTCATGCAGTATTGCATGGAGTAGCACTAATAAATTTAAGACCGACTGCATACCATCAAGTTTCCCCTTTGCAACTAGTGCGTGGAAAAGAACCAAGTATTTCCCATCTGTGAAAATTTGGTTGTACTGTATACGTGCCAATTTCAACACCACAACGTACATCCATGGGCCCCCACCGGAAGTTGGGAGTATATGTCGGTTTTGAGTCCCCGTCGATTATTAAATATCTTGAACCTACCACGGGAGACATGTTTACACCCCGACATGCCGATTGTATCTTTGATGCAGAAAATTTCCCGGTATTAGGGGAAGAAAAATACCTTACTAACGATAAATGCCGAGAAATAGATTGGAATGCCTCAGGCATTCAGGCCCTGGACCCACGCACTAAAGAAGCTGAACTAGAATAACTTGCCAGATGCATTCACTGATCAGAAGGGAGTAGCAAAGTCTTACATACCAGCAGCTAATGCTCCGGAGAGAGTGAAAATACCCCAGAAGGATACTCGAACCACTCCAACCCCTCATATGAAGAAGAGGGGGAGAGCACCAGAGAATGAGGCCTCAATTCCGCGGAGACGTCCGCAGAAAATAGAACTCGATAAGACATCTCCCCGGTCAGTTGAAGAGAATCAACCTGAAGTTAAGAATATCTCTGAAGGGAATAATCCTGAAGATAGTAAAACAAGTACAATTACGCGCGCATAGTCTAATACTGGAATTTTGGAACAACCAGAATCCGTCGTTGTGGGAAATCACGAGGAGCTAGATGAAATAAATGAAGAAATATCCACTAATTTTGTTGAGTCAGGAGAACTATATAAGAGAAAAACTACAGTTGTCGACATCTATTTCGCCTCAAAAATTGCTAGAAACCTTGAACTGGATCCAGAACCAAAGTCCTTAGCTGAATGTCAGAAGCGTTCAGACTGGGGTAAGTGGAAGGAAGCAATTGAGGCAGAATTACTCTCGCTGAATAAAAGAAAAATGTTTGGCCCGATAGCCCAAACACCACCCAAGGTATTCCCTGTAGGATGCAAATGGGTTTTCGTCCAGAAGATAAACGAAAATAATGAGGTGGTGAGATACAAAGCGGGACTGGTGGCACAAGTGTTCACGTAGAGACCCGATATTGATTATAATGAAACTTATTCTCCTGTCATGAGTAGGGTAACGTTCCGATACTTAATATCAATGGCAGCAGGTATGAATTTATGTATGCAGTTAATGGATGTAGTGACAACATATCTATATGGGTCACTTGATTCAGATATTTATATGAAAGTCCTGTAAGAGTAAAGATTCCTGATCAAAATAAAGTGAATCGAAATATGTACAATCAAGTCGAAATGTCGTTGTACGGATTAAAACAAACTGGAAGAATGTGGTACAACCAACTTAGCGAATTCCTCCTGAAGAAAGAATATACTAATAGTGAAGACTGTCCCTGTGTATTCATAAAGAAATCTCAGAGTGGATTCTGTATTATTTCAGTATATGTCGATGATCTGAATATCATCGGGATGACAGAAAACATAAAAGAAGCAAGTTCTTATTTTGTTAAAGAATTTGAAACGAAGGAATTGGGCCGAACCAAATTCTGCTTAGGCCTGCAGCTGGAGCACCTCTGTAAGATCGAGGTGGCCGACTAGAGGGGGGTGAATAGGCGGTTTTAAAAACTTTATCTGCTAAACCAATATATAAATGCGGAAGCTAATAGCCAATTGGTTTTGCACAATTAAAACCTAAAACAACTAGGCTCAACTAAGTGCACCAACAATACAAGAGAGCAATCAAACAATGATATATATAAGCAATTAAAGCATGTAATATAAATTGCTCAAAGTAAAGCACAAGTAAAAACAAGATGGACACAATTATGTTTTACCGTGGTGTTCGGAGACTTGCCGGTCTCCCTAATCCACGCTGAGGTAAGCCCAACCCGCGTTGGACCGCTCCTCAAATGAGCACACACCTCCGAGGTAAGTCCAACACTTGGACCGGTTCCAAACCGAACCAACACCTCGCTCAACTGTGGTTGCTCTTCCTCCACTCCGAGATGGCGAGCACCAAACCACTCACAACCGCTGGGCCTTCTCACAAGCTTCTTGAGAAGGTCACCGAGCACGACGCCCACGCCGCCTAGGTGTCGGCAAACACCAAGAGTAACAAATCCAAACTTTCACTTGAACTAATCAAGTGTCAACGCCACGTGGATACACAATCCACTACCTAAGGCAACACATGCACTTAGGGTTTGCTCTCTAATCTCACCAAGTGCAACACATGCACAAAAGAGAATAGAGGTTTGCTCTTAGCTCAAGAGGCTCACAAAGAGTTCACAATAGTTCTAAGCAACTTCAAAGAACCTCCCACAACCGCCAAGGTGGCTATATATAGCCCACACACAAAAACTAGCCGTTGGGAGACAAATCTCTAAAATCAGACAATCGGAAGTTCCGCCGCACAAAGGCCTGGAACTACCGCAGAGAGAAAAGGCACCGCAACGGCTATGTCGACGAGAAACTAGCCGCTTGATTTTTAGTCCGAACTACCGCCAACTAAATATCGGAAGTTCCGATTCTTCTAAGTTCCGCTCAACACATAGCGAACTACCGCACTCGAATTTTGGCTAAGTCCCCAAAATGGTGCTTCTCTGAAAAACCAACCACCGGATTTGAGCATCCGATAAATCGAAGTTCCGCTCAATACACTCCGAACTTCCGCACTTGGAAAATCGGCTAAGTCCTAAACCACCGCTCTCGGAAAAATCAAGCCGCTGAAAATCGGACGGTCAAGTGCGGAACTTCCGCCGTTAAACCGCGGAACTTCCGATGTTCTGATGTAAGTCGAAATGGCTTTTTCAACAACTTCAATTGCAAAACACATTTGCTAATTGACAAGCCATGCCAACAAAGGTCACAAGCAAGATTCCCAACAAGTTGCAAAACACATTTGTCAACTTTGGAATCATACCACAAGGAAAAAGGTACATGGACTTACACCATTTGCAAAACGATTTGCAAACTTAAGTCACATGCTACAAGGGTTGAATGCATGAGCATCGGCTATTTGCAAAACACATTCGCAAATAATAGCTCCATGCATAGATGAGCTAGAGCAAATATAATGAGCTATCAACACATGACTAACTCAAACTACTAGTTAAGACCCCTCTTAATAGTACGGCAACCTATACTAGCAATCCGGTCTTCCAACCAAACACCAAGACCGGTATAAGACTAGGAACACATCCTTAGCCCTAGCTAGTCATACCTTTGCCTTGCATCTTCTTGAAGCTTGATGACGACATCAACACTTCAAGTCCGGTCTTTAACTTTGACACTCATCAACTCATGATGATTTCTTCACTTCGGATCTTGTCTTGAACATCATCAACACATGATGATTTCTCCATCCCGAGTCTTCACATGCATCAACACATGATGCAATCCTTCACTTGACCTCCATCAACACATGATGGGTCTTCTCTTGTCTTGATGATCAACTCATGATCATCTCTTCTTGATAAGCATCAACTCATGATGCATCATTTACACCAAGCTCTTGACTTGATGATCAACTCATGATCATCCCAAGTCTTCATCATCCCGAACATAACCTGTATATCCAACTCATGGAAAATGTTAGTTCCACAATGTGATCATCATTAATTACCACATCATACCATTAACTCATAATGGTGGGACAAGATACCTCAATCTTTCCTCTTTGGTAATTGATGATAACCACTTAAATTCTCATAAATTTAATGATGATAAATGAGAGAACAATTGAGTATATAAACTACACAAGTTATATATACTCTAACATGAGTATACAAGAACTACACAAGTTCTATATACTCATAACATGAGTATATACGAACTACACAAGTTTTGTATACTCAAAGGTTTTGTTTCAACGTAAAGATCCTTAGTATATGTGGAAAATGGAATATGGATCAATACTAATGAAACCACAAAGTATAGGATAAAACTCCCCCTAAATGTGTGCATACACAAATGTGTAATGAGGTCATATGCACATATTCAAGTTTGACTTGAGGTTGAGTTCAATCCTATATTTTGGATCCGAGAAATGCAACATTATATAAATTGAGATGTCGATTGCATACCTCGTTGTGTTTCACCTTTATCCAAATGAGACTACACAAAGATAATACTTGATAAAAGAGTTAGTCTCATATTTGGATTTGTCATTAATCACCAAAACAATCCATTAACTCATAATGGCGGGTCTAGATCTTTCAATCTCCCCCTTTTTGGTGATTGATGACAAATCCATTATCAATAACAACATTTGGATATTCATAGACATAAGATAAGAATTTAAACTAATGAACTATGTCTATGCATCATATGAGGTGAAACATAAAACATTAAACAAAATGCATATGAAAAACATTTTCCCCTTTACACATCTAATGCATCTATTTTCCCTCTTTGGCATGTCTAAACACATCAAACATCCAAATGAGTATTGATAAACATTCTCCCCCTTTTGGCATAAATCACCCAAAAACACAAGACAAATCTTAGCCAAAAGGAGCCTTTGCAAATAGATACCACTTGCAAAAAAAAAAATTTGAGGTTGGTCACAAAAAGTATGAATTGAACTTAACCTCCTACTTTGAAGTCTTCTCAAGAATATTTTCAAATCCCAAAACGAGAAGATCAAAGATGGCCAATACTGAAAATATGTGGAAGCAAGCTCAGAAAAATATGAAATTAATCATGGAGCTAGTGCTGGCATATACACACAATTTTCATTTTGGGAGGCTTAACCAAATGTCAATCAATTTAAAGATATGAAAATCACAAAATTTCATAAAACTGAAAAATTCAGGATTTTCAGATTTTGACAATTCATTTGAGCCTCAAAAGACAGCTGAGAAAATGGGTAAAATAGTTCCAATAAATTTGAGAAATTTTTTCAACATAGAACCACTATAGAGGATCAAATTTCATTATTATAGCTTCCTCTAATTGTGAACCCATTTAAAGATACAAAATTCACAAATCTGCTCAAAACCATGCACAAATCTGAAATTTCAGCTTTTGAGCAAAGAGTCAAAACTTTTTCAATTCAAGTCGAAATACTTTCAAATTTGGCAGAATTTCTCTTGTGAGGAGGGACATCCACGACAGGAGATAAAAAGATATAATCAACCACAAACATTTTCATTCATAATCACATCTCATCCACATCTCATGCAAAATAAAAGTCATGACATAAAAACATGTTCTCACACAGAGTAGCATAAGATAGCATAGCCAAAATGAAAGTCATACAACCAAGTAGTCATAAGATATTACAATTTTGCATACAAGGTCTAATGACCTAAATAAACAAACGACTACTGCTCAGCAGGAGGGTCTTGAGGATGATCGACTGGAGGAGCAGCAGGAGGAGCAACAGGATGACCACCAGGAGGAGAGCGAAAGCGACGCTGGCCCATACTTGAGCAGGAGGAAACTGCTCGCGAATCCGGTGAAAAGCGCCAAGGTCGGGCAGAGTAGGCGCCGAGTCCGAAGTGGTAGCCGCCTCAAACGCATCCAGCCTAGAGGTGGTCGCCGAAGGTATCTGGATGCTCTCATCTCCAACAAGGTGGCATAAATCGATCCATAGTGGCTATACCTTGTGGAGGAGCAAAGCGGAAGAAGAAGCAGGAGGTGCACTTGTGTACTTCACTGGAGCACGCCTAAGATTGGCAGGAATTGGAGGACCTTCTCTTGGTTTATAGGCTTTATGTGCTGAAGGTAAAGCTCCATTATATCCAGTTTGTTTAACGATCAAAGCCATAATGTATGGTGCAAAATTTATCCGTTTGACTCGATCATTCTTTGTTCCTGCTATCTCTCTCATGATAACATCCACAACATCAAACTTTCTCCCGTGCATGATGCATTCCAATATATTCCAAACATGTCCTCTAATGGCATCATAATTCCCACTCTTAGGTAACATGGTATGATTGATGATCCTATTTACCAAGCTGGGAATAGGAAGAAGTCCTGTGATCTTACCAGGGACAAATCTCTGTGTGGTGTCATAAAATTCACCCAGTGAAATAGGAGAATCTGTTCCATCATAGATTTTCTCATATTCGCTTGATCGATATTCAATGCATGTTCAAAAGCGCTTTGTGCAGAATACCTCACGCCTCGCTCATCCAGTGAGTGAGAAAATCTAGAGGAATGCATCTTGTGGCATAAAACCGCTCGGATGATCTCATCACTATAATTGCATTTTATTGCCACAAAGTTATGAATTCGGCTCATTGAAAGAGCTCAGATGTACCCTCATATCTGTCAAGTCCGTTTAGATAGGACCAATTGATGTACTTGTGATCAGCAAATGGTTTGGATGGACCATAAAAGAGGTCATAGACTTGCCTTTGAAATTTGGTATGGAAACGAGGGTCATCACTGCTTCCTGGAAGTGAGTATTGATCTTTATCCCTGAGAATAGTGTAGTCATCTGCTGTGAGTCCTTTAAGATCAATTTCCATTTCTTCCGGTTCTCCTAGTTCCTCATCAGATTCATACTCAGATTCTTCTCCTGATCCACTTTCTTCTGATCCTGAATTATCCGATTCTTCCTCATTTCTTGAAGAAGATGCTCCAAAGATCCGAATAGTGCCGGATCGCCATCTTCATCCTTGGCATCTTCAAGAACAACAATGGATGAAGTGTCAAAGATTGAATCAAAAGAAGATGAAATTCTCGTTTACGTCAGACAATCGGAAGCTCATGAAGTTTAACGCCGAACTACCGCTAGCGGAAGTTCCGCGCTTTAACAAATGAAGTTCCGATTTTCCTGAGCCGACTCTAGGGCAAAGATAAATTTTGATTTTTCAGCATTTTGATGGATTGAGTCCATGGTATCGATGCATAAACATCATACAATACTGAATCAACTAATTTGCCCAAGGATCTACCACAGATTTCATCGACATTTCATTTTCCCCCAAAGACTCAAACCTAGGGTTCATAAGAGGCATAGATCCAAAAGGGATTGGAAATACCTTGAGGAATGGAGTGATTGAACCCTGGAGAAGCAATTTGTCGGTTGAGATTTGAAGAAAAAAAACCGAAGATCAATCAAAGCTTTTTGGTGGAGACTTGGAGAGAAGAGAGGGGGCTCGGGAGAGAAGAGACTGCGGCTGGAGGAGAGAGATAAAAACGGAGGAACCGCAGTGCATTAAAGTCTCTCAGCTACCGGAAAGCGGAAGTTCCGCATTTCAAAGGCGGAAGTTCCGGGTAGCGGAAGTTCCGCGCCTGGAGTGCCGGAAGCTCCGATTTTCCTGACGCTTCGGAAGAGAGCTGAAAACGGAAGCTCCGCAAATCAACAGCGGACGTTCCGGAAAAACGGAAGTTCCGCACATAGAATGCCGGAAGTTCCGATTATCCTGACACTTCAGGAAAGATCTTGGAATTTGATTTTTATGCAAATGATCCCTAGTTTTGCACTCAAATAAATATCATTCAGGATCATTGTACATTAAAAAGACTAATGTCTATCCAAGAAAATAATTTTTATGAATTTAGTTTTGATTTTGCAAATGAATCCTCATTTTCATGAAATTAATCAAAACAACTCAAAGAGAATATTTTGTTGATTTTAAAGCATCCAATTTTATGTATGAGTCATAAATGCCATTTTGAACCTTTTCATAAGAATAGTTTTGGTTCATATGGAAAACTCACTTAAGTGCTAGAAAGTGACCACTTAGGTCAAAGTAGGATTTTGACTAATTTCAAAATCAAATAACCTTTTCTAGGTTGGTCTTTTGGAAATTCTTTGAATACCAAAAATGTTTAGAATAACCAACTCTAGTATTTTTCTTTTGACAAGATTTTCAAATTCCTTTTAGAATAGATTTTACACGAAAATCTAGTTTATGTCAAAAACAAGATACCATAATGTAAGATTTTGGACATAAACTTATTTTCACTTAAAATAGGTTTTTTTAAAGCCAAAACCTTTGGTAAATCTTTGAAAAGCATTTGTATACCTTTTGCAACTAGTTTTTCAAAGAATTACTAATAATTATGAAATTTTTGACTTTTGGCTAAAAGGCTCATTTTTGAAAAACAATACTAGCACTTAATCAATTTGGGCACACTTAGGGATGTGAAATACATGACTATGATTTAGCACTCCCCCTTAATGTGCCACATCCATATTGCTCAAGAGATTAATAAAGAACATTATGAACATAGAGCAAGAACACCCTTTTTAAAATAATTTTCATGAAATGCAACCTACACAAGGCATAAGGGGCTAGATACTTCAATGTAAATACTTGTTACCGAGATGGCATTGGTTCTTGATGTGAAACGATTATCCTCAACCTTGGCTCCAATTTGATATATGATGACATCCATCTTTATATGAATAAGCCAAGTCTCCAATGCCTCTCCAAGTACCTATTAAGCATTTGAGCGCATTTTGGTACCCAAAACTAGGTTGGGTCCACGAATGTTAGTCACAATAGATTTGGGCACCCAAATGGCCCTAGCATTAGTTTTATGTGTACTAACTATTCTAGCAAACACATTGCCATTAATATCCTTCCTAAGCAAATATTGATCATTATAAATAATGGGCTTAGGAGTGATACCTTTGGGACAATCCTTACTCATATGTCCCTTTTCCCGGCAATTGTAGCAAGTTCGAAGTTTGTATTCATCTTTTACCTTCTTTACTTGCTCCTTGCCGGTTCGCCTCTTCTTTGATGACAATTTCTTGTCATTCACTTTGTTTGGGCACACTGAGGCGAAGTGGCCCTTTCCATTGCATCCATGGCACTTGACATTCTTCGTGTGTCTTGCATTGTGCCTAGTCTTGCTTGTCTCCTTCTTCTTAGGAGTGAAGCCAATTCCACTCTTATCTTGCAAGCGCCTTTGCTTGCTCAATATATCGTCAAGAGTGGCCTTCCCTTTTAGGCCTCTTTCCAAGTCATTCTTTAATTTGTTGACTTGGGCCTTGAGCTCTTTGTTTTCCTCTACAATGTTAGTCTTGCAAGATATCGAGGAAATAGGAGTATCCATTTTAGAGCAACAAGGCATATCAATTAAATCATCACAAGAGGTGGATATGCTAACTTTAGATGAAATGCAAGATGTAGGAACTATGCATGGCATATCATCTAATAACTTGCATGTAATGCCTATATCCACCTTGGACTTATTAAGATCCTTGAGAAGGAGAGTCTCATGAGCTTCTTTTAGCTCTTCATAAGAATCCTTGAGAGAAAGAAATTCTTTCTTCAAGACTTTGAATTTTGACTTCTCCTTGCCAAGATATTCATTTAAGTCTTCTAACATTTCCATCAACTCATCATAGGTGGGTTCTTCATTTTCGCTTACCTCATCATTACCTTTAGCCATGAAGCAATGAGTTGATGTGGAGGGAGTTGTGGACTCATCATTATTGGAGCTAGAAGATAAACATTCTTCTTCCGATGTCCACTCCTGTGTGCAATCATCACTAGTAGGTGTGGACATTTCATATTTATCTTGAAAATGTGTCCACATAGCATGAGCGCTCTCAAGATTGCACGCTTCATCAAACATCTCTACACTCAAAGCACTAAATAAACCGTTAATTGCTTGAGCGTCGAGATGTAAGCTTTCTCTTCCTCAATTGTTGGAGTAAGATGATCCAATGGAGGAGAAAAGCCAACATCTACAATCCGCCATATTTTTGGACTCATGGCCCTAAAATAACAAGACATGGATTTTCCAATGGGCATAATTTGTGCCATCAAATAGAGGTGCTTCACCTAGGTGCACTAAATCTCTAGTTGCCATCCTTTACTCTCTAGACGGTTAAGTCTAATAAATGAGAGACCAAGCTCTGATACCACTTGTAAGATCGAGGTGGCCGACTAGAGGGGGTGAATAGGCGGTTTTAAAACTTTATCTGCTAAACCAATATATAAATGCGAAGCTAATAGCCAATTGGTTTTGCACAATTAAAACCTAAAACAACTAGGCTCAACTAAGTGCACCAACAATACAAGAGAGCAATCAAACAATGATATATATAAGCAATTAAAGCATGTAATATAAATTGCTCAAAGTAAAGCACAAGTAAAAACAAGATGGACACAATTATGTTTTACCGTGGTGTTCGGAGACTTGCTTGGTCTCCCTAATCCACGTTGAGGTAAGCCCAACCCGCTGGACCGGCTCCTCAAATGAGCACACACCTCCGAGGTAAGTCCAACACTTGGACCGGTTCCAAACCGAACCAACACTCGCTCAACTGTGGTTGCTCTTCCTCCACTCCGAGATGGCGAGCACCAAACCACTCACAACCGTCGGGCCTTCTCACAAGCTTCTTGAGAAGGTCACCGAGCACGACGCCACCACGCCGCCTAGGTGTCGGCAAACACCAAGAGTAACAAATCCAAACTTTCACTTGAACTAATCAAGTGTCAACGCCACGTGGATACACAATCCACTACCTAAGGCAACACATGCACTTAGGGTTTGCTCTCTAATCTCACCAAGTGCAACACATGCACAAAAGAGAATAGAGGTTTGCTCTTAGCTCAAGAGGCTCACAAAGAGTTCACAATAGTTCTAAGCAACTTCAAGAACCTCCCACAACCGCCAAGGTGGCTATATATAGCCCACACACAAAAACTAGCCGTTGGGAGACAAATCCTCAAAAATCAGACAATCGGAAGTTCCGCCGTACAAAGGCCGGAACTACCGCAGAGAGAGAAAAGGCACCGCAACGGCTATGTCGACGAGAAACTAGCCGCTTGATTTTTAGTCCGAACTACCGCCAACTAAATATCGGAAGTTCGATTCTTCTAAGTTCCGCCAACACATAGCGGAACTACTGCACCTCAATTTTGGCTAAGTCCCCAAAATGGTGCTTCTCTCGAAAAACCAACCGCGGATTTCGAGCATCCGATAAATCGGAAGTTCCGCCAATACACTCCGAACTTCCGCACTTGGAAAATCGGCTAAGTCCTAAACCACCGCTCTCGAAAAATCAAGCCGCTGAAAATCGGACAGTCAAAGTGCGGAACTTCCGCCGTTAAACCGCGGAACTTCCGATGTTCCCGATGTAAGTCGAAATGGCTTTTTCAACAACTTCAATTGCAAAACACATTTGCTAATTGACAAGCCATGCCAACAAAGGTCACAAGCAAGATTCCCAACAAGTTGCAAAACACATTTGTCAACTTTTGGAATCATACCACAAGGAAAAAGGTACATGGACTTACACCATTTGCAAAACGCATTTGCAAACTTAAGTCACATGCTACAAGGGTTGAATGCATGAGCATCGCTATTTGCAAAACACATTCGCAAATAATAGCTCCATGCATAGATGAGCTAGAGCAAATATAATGAGCTATCAACACATGACTAACTCAAACTACTAGTTAAGACCCCTCTTAATAGTACGGCAACCTATACTAGCAATCCGGTCTTCCAACCAAACACCAAGACCGTATAAGACTAGGAACACATCCTTAGCCCTAGCTAGTCATACCTTTGCCTTGCATCTTCTTGAAGCTTGATGACGACATCAACACTTCAAGTCCGGTCTTTAACTTTGACACTCATCAACTCATGATGATTTCTTCACTTGGGATCTTGTCTTGAACATCATCAACACATGATGATTTCTCCATCCCGAGTCTTCACATGCATCAACACATGATGCAATCCTTCACTTGACCTCCATCAACACATGATGGGTCTTCTCTTGTCTTGATGATCAACTCATGATCATCTCTTCTTGATAAGCATCAACTCATGATGCATCATTTACACTAAGCTCTTGACTTGATGATCAACTCATGATCATCCCAAGTCTTCATCATCCCGAACATAACCTGTATATCCAACTCATGGAAAATGTTAGTTCCACAATGTGATCATCATTAATTACCACATCATACCATTAACTCATAATGGTGGGACAAGATACCTCAATCTTTCCTCTTTGGTAATTGATGATAACCACTTAAATTCTCATAAATTTAATGATGATAAATGAGAGAACAATTGAGTATATAAACTACACAAGTTATATATAATCTAACATGAGTATACAAGAACTACACAAGTTCTATATACTCATAACATGAGTATATACGAACTACACAAGTTTTGTATACTCAAAGGTTTTGTTTCAACGTAAAGATCCTTAGTATATGTGGAAAATGGAATATGGATCAATACTAATGAAACCACAAAGTATAGGATAAAACTCCCCCTAAATGTGTGCATACACAAATGTGTAATGAGGTCATATGCACATATTCAAGTTTGACTTAAGGTTGAGTTCAATCCTATATTTTGGATCCGAGAAATGCAACATTATATAAATTGAGATGTCGATTGCATACCTCGTTGTGTTTCACCTTTATCCAAATGAGACTACACAAAGATAATACTTGATAAAAGAGTTAGTCTCATATTTGGATTTGTCATTAATCACCAAAACAATCCATTAACTCATAATGGCGGGTCTAGATCTTTCAACCTCCCTGAATGAGTTTTAGTACACCAATCCTCTTATATCAAGAAAGTTCTAGAGAAATTTAACATGGATAAATCATATCCGGTGAAAACCCCGATGGTGGTCTGATCCCTAGAGGCGGATAAAAATCCTTTTAGACCAAAGATGGAAAATGAGGAAATTCTTGGACCAGAAGTTCCATACTTAAGTGTTATTGGGGCACTAGTGTATCTAGCTAACTGCACAAGGCCAGACATTGCCTTCGCAGTAAACTTGCTAGCCAGACACAGCGCAGCTCCAACCCGAAGACATTGGGCTGACATTAAAACTATACTTATGTACCTTTAAGGTACACAAGATCTTGTATTATTTTACCCGAAGAACCAAGACATGACTATGGTTGGATATACAGATGCAGGATATCTGTCTGATCCACATAATGTAAAATCCCAGACAGGATTTGTATTTTGTTTATGGTGGTACAACCATCTCTTGGTGATCATTTAAGTAGACCTTGGTAGCTACGTCCACCAACCACTCAGAAATAATCATATTATACGAAGCCTCACGAGAATGCGTTTGGCTTAGGCGGATGATTAGCCATATCAAGAAGTCATGTAGCATAAATATCGTCGATGACCCCACTATTATCTATGAAGATAACGCCGCTTGTATTGCACAAATGCAAATAGGCTATGTTAAGAGTAATATCACGAAGCATATTACTCCTAAATTCTTTTATCCTCATGAACTTCAGAAGAACGAAGAGATAAAGGTGTTAAACGCTAAGTCTTGTAATAACCTAGCAGATTTAATCACAAAATCTCACCAGCATCTAGTTTCCACAAATGTGTTCGAGGCATAGGGATGAGACGGCTTAGTGAGTTATAAAGTTCAGGGGGGTGAATCCCTGAACCATAGTCCATATGTAAGACTAGAAGACTTACATGATCCCGAAGATCCAAATGTTTGCATTCTTTTTCCCTTTGTGAGTTTTTCCTGAAGTTTGCATTCTTTTTCCCTTTGTGAGTTTTTCCTGAAGTTTTCTCACGTAAAGGTTTTTAATGAGGCAACAAGTGCGATCTAAGAAATGGATGCGATGCACTCTTTTCTCCATCCCTTTTTTCCCATTGGGTTTTTGGGAGGAGTTTTTAATGAGGCATGTGCATACCGTAGTATTCGCCCAAGGGAGAGTGTTACGAAACCTAGAAGGTTCCGGTGTGGGCAAATACCAGAACTGCCCCTGATGGGCTTAGACTATAAATAGAGAGGCAATCCTACCATATAATCATCCCTGAGAATTAATAAAGATTTCCTGGTGTTCTCTCTCATTGGTGTCTCCTGTATTCATCGTCTTGGTGATTGATTGATTGATTGTGTGATCGCTTTTGCCGTTCATCGATTCTTCTACTATTTCATAACAAGGGGAAGGGTCCCACTCTCCCTCGAGTTGACGTACATACCATGAAAGGATCAATCCACGGCGAAGGATCAGTTCTAAAGCACGACGACAATGCAATCGACGATGTAAGGTGTAACCTCGTTTTTGTAATCAAGCCTCTACACAGCTAGCAAACGTAACGTTAACTGATAAAATCGACGTAGGTGAGTTCACCTGACTCGGAAGGATTATACTACCCATGGGGTTGCTCTAGAATTTGAGCTATTTATGTAACCTCACTTCCTCCCTCTTTCATCCTATAAATAGAACCCTACTGTTACATGGGAGAGGAGATCACTTGTATGTCATTTCACTCTTAAGTAATACAACTTGGATGGTTCACTTGTCTCACTTATGTTTTACTCTCCACCTATGCATTCCCGGTGGTCAACGTAGCCAACCAGATATGCTTACATATCTACTGTTTAAACGCGTATCTACAACAGGATGCTTCACGGGAATTTTGTAGGAATTTGAGGAGAGAGATGGTGCATGCAAGACACAAATGAATTTTTCCATGAGGTTCAACCTCACGTAGATTTCCTCCAAAACTGGAATTTCATAGGAATCCTGTGAGTTCAATACTTCGTTCCAAAGGGCTATCTATATACGGAAATTTCCTATAGGATTGGATTCCCTCGAAATCCCTCAAAATCCTACGATCAAAGAGGCCATTAGCTTTTTTAGCTGATGGACTCTAGTCCTCTGCTTATCTGAAATGCTCAATGGGCTGTGCGTGGAAATCCCTCGCCGAAAAAACAAACTCTCCTTGGAATCTAACGGAGTTATTCTGGGCTCACGGCCCATAGGCTCGGCACCAACAATTGGTGCTACAGCCACGCCTTATCTTATTTGTATTAGCAAATCACTTCAAAAAATAAAACACGAGCAAGTCACATCTATGCCTTGAATTTGATGAGTGCGGAATATCTTGAAAGTTTAGAACAAGAAGAAGAATCTATTATCTGAACTCAATACAAAGATCGTCTATACATAACAAGTCATAGCTTACCAATCTTTTATACATTCGCTAGGCCTTAGTCCTATAAATATCACAAGAACAGACATCATCTACATGACAGCACCACCGTCGTGAGCTGCCCTCTTCTTATACACATACACACGCGAAACGAACACGAACGCGACCAGCTCCACCGCGCAGAGCCCGGCGAGCAGCCAGTAGAAGTAGTCGAGGTGCGCGCGGTTCAGGTTGTTGGAGAACCAGCTCGCGCCGCTCTTCTTGGTCGCGCCGTCAATGGCGGATATGATGAAGCTGCTGAAGAAGTGGCCCACCCCGAAGATGCTCAGGAAGAAGGCGAGCCCGAGGCTGCGCAGCGCGTCGGGGACCTGGTCGTAGAAGAACTCCTGCAGCCCGATCATGGCGAACACGTCCGACAGCCCGAAGAGGACGTACTGCGGCACCATCCACCAGAGGCTCATCGGCAGCGGCGCCTTGGGCTGGTCCACCAGGCCGGCGTCCCTCGCGACGCCGAGCCTCTTCATCTCCACGAGCGCGGCCACGACCATGGCGACCAGCGCGAGGACGAGCCCCGTGCCGATCCTCTGCAGCATGGTGATGCCCGAGGAGAGGCGCGTGAACTGCCGCGCGACGGGCACGAAGGCGCGGTCGTAGACCGGGATGAAGGTGATGATGGTGACGCTGATGAACGTCTGCAGCGCCGCCGGCGGCATCCGGAATGTGGAGCCGATCCGCCGGTCCAGCGTCGCGGCCTGCTTGGTGAAGAACGTCGACGACTGGGAGAAGATGACGGCGTAGATGATGCACGTCGCCCAGATGGGGAACAGCCCCAGCACACCTTTCACTTCTTCGCGGTGGTCGGCATTGAACTCAGCATCGCCGCTTGCTAGAGTACTGCTAAAGATCAAACAAACTATAGGTCTTACAGAGCATCAAAATTCTCAGAAAAATGAAACAACATAGGAAGAGATCGTGAGAAGAACATACTTGTCGTATTGGCTCGATTTGGAGCCTTTGATTAGCGCAACGAACGCTCTCGCGAGGCGAGCAAAGGGGCTCGACTGTGTCGAAGTGTAGTACCGGTAGTTCCGCGTCCCGAGCAAGAACATGATGAGAGCGAACACCATGACGAGGCACGGGATGCCGAAGCCAAGGCCCCAGCCGATGTTGTCCTGGATGTAGCTGGACACCATGGTCGTGACGGCGGTGCCGGAGCACATGCCGAAGTACCACCAGTTGAAGAAGGAGCTCCTCGAGACGGACTCCTTGCGGTCGTGCTGGTCGAACTGGTCCGCGCCGAATGCCTGCGCGCACGGCTTGTGGCCGGCCTCGGCGAGCGCCACCAGGTAGAGGGAGACGTAGAAGATGGCCACTTGCACGGGGGAAGGAGAGCAAGTGAGCGACTTGGAGGTGTAGCTGCTGCAGCCGTCGGAGTGGAAGACCGGAAGCGCAGAGGAGAGGGTTAACATGCCCATGCTCTGAAGTGATACCAGCAGTAACCGAAAGTAAGTCACTAGTACTAATTATTTTTGGAGGAAAATGAACATATTGTGATCACAAGGCTCATGTGAAACAATACTGATACCAAAGTGGTTCCATGTTTTTATCTTTCCCTTATCATGATCAATATCAAGCACCTAATTAGTATAAAACTGGCCTTTTCTTGTACGTGCCTACACTCAAAACAGAACAGATTTTTTCCTTCCACTTGGCCCTTTCTGTCCTCAATCCCAATTTACATTACAATCTCACATGCCTAGTTCTACGCCAATAGGAAGAACGCTCGACGACGTATAAATCACCCGGATTTTTAGATCACCCCGCACCTCGCCGACTCACGGATAACTCAGCACCGCAAAAAAAAGATCCAATTTTGCATGATCCACGGAATCCACAAACCGAGCCGGAGTGGACGCACTTTTATGTGAAAAGTGCGCGCGGTCTCGCCCAAATAGGTGGGAGAAGAGCATAAATTTGGCGGATAAAAAGGGGGTCGTGCGCGCACTTTTCTTTCCGCCAAAAGGAAACGAGAGGCGGGTCAGCGTCGGCCGGGGAGTGTGTGTGGGTGTCTGGGGGGAGGAGCTGAACTGACCACGACGAAGAGGAGGGAGGCGAGCACGATGGTGCGGTACCTCCCGAGCCAGGCGTCGGCGACGCACGCCACCAGCAGCGGCAGCATCGTCGCCACCCCGCTCCACGCGTTGATCGCCGCCGCCGCGCCCGCCGTCGACTCCCCCAGCGGCCCCGTCAGGTAGCTGATCAGATTCGCCGACACCCCGTGGTACGCGAACCTCTCCGCTATCTCCACACCTTCAATTTCAGCACAGACCACAAAGCGAAACACCATCAAAGCCACCTCATCAATTACTATGTAGTCATCAACTTCACCCCACTATACTTAAGTTTGCTGTATGATCACGATCGGGGAGGCTGTACCGAGGACAAACATTGCCGCGGACCAGCGGCCGGTGGACGCGCGCGACGCGGGGCGGCCGCGGAAGTCCACCGCGCCGGGGACGGCGCCGTCGGGCCGGGGCAGAAGGAGGGCGTGGGTGTCCATCCCTGCTCTTGTACTGTGCTTGCGTGCGTGGTGAATTGGAGTGGAATAAGATGATGGGGGCGGCGATCATCATATACTGGGATGCTGGGGGGAGAGAGGATCGGACCAGTTCGCAAGGCGCCAGACGACTTCCAGACAACGAGGTCTGACGCGAGGACGAGCGCCAGTTTTCTTTACTTTTCATTAACAAACCGCTTCTTTTTTTTCCCCCTGGCAATTTGCTCAGTAGTACTAGTAAACTTTACAACTTAGATAGATCGATGCTTACACAGACATCATGATGCTGCGCATCACATCGCGTGCATGCACCGGCGAATTAGATGACGAGTTTGCCGCAGCAGGAAGCGCACGGGCAGCCGCGCGATCCGAATCATGTGGTTCCGACGATGAGATGTCCAGCCTAGCGGCCTATGATGTGTGTGCAGAGTCGGAGAATCACGGCACTTATTGAAATGACCTTGTCTGGGATAAGAAGAGGAGGCTGGCTGGCGTATGGTGAGAGCGACCTGGCCTGACCTGACCTGGAGTTTGTCGCGAGCCCGTTTGGCCGGTTGCGCCGGGCGGAATCGCGTGGGGCTCCCGGATTGCTACGGGATTTCTTGTGGAAGATGGCAACCATTTGGGCTTCTTGGCAGGGCAAGCGAGTGTGGTAGTATATACTTGGTATTTTGATTTAGATATTTAGCGTGATGTTGTTGGTTCTGAAAAAGGATGGTGTCGAGACTCCAGTAGCCTGTACATGTGACAAGGAGCTTATGTACTTCTCATCCTGGGAGTCTTGGACACGTGAATCTACGAGATGTGGATGATTTCGTTGGGAGATTTTCTTTGTTCTTGAAATCGACGGGCAGCATAGGCACATGGCTGGTTCTAGGTCCAGGGAAGAATCTACGATTAATTTGGGATAAAGGTACTGTCGGCATTTCCTATTCGTGCCTAGGGCCCAAACTCCAATTCCAGAGTAATGCTTCCTTCGTTACCCTACGAAGAAAAGAATGGCAGGACGAATTAAACATTGATCGATCTAGAGCTACATTGATCCGGCGAAACCCCGCCTGCACAGCGAATCCGAAGCGTGTGCCGGCATCGCGGGAGCGCACGCCCGCACGCGCCGAGTGCACGGTTCGGACGTGCTCGGCGCGTGTCCTACCTGCCCAAAACGGAACGGGGCGTCCTCCGTGCACGGGCTCGCGCCACCTCGGACACCTTTGCTCACCTGCGGGCTCACGCAACGAACACATACTTGTTTTTTTCATTACAAGAAAGGCGCACACGGTCGGACACACCCTACCACACGCGCACACACATTGTGATAAATATAGCCTTGTATTTTTATATATTTCAATATATAAATAGAAGAGAAGTAAAAAAGAAATACAGTGAAGATACCACCCTAATATCAAATACATCTCCAAAATATATAAATATACTTCCAGTGAGTAGCGATCATCGGTTAGATGAGTACTACTTTGAGTACTACTTGAATTGCTTGTGAAATAGTTACACGAAGTTCGTATCTTCGTTGCGACAAATCTACGAGCAAATTGTAAATTTTATCACTTCATCAAAAATTATCGATTACACAATTACCAAATACCGATTTCATCAATCATCACTCCACAAAATACAACTTATAGTACTATACAATATCAACCAGAGTAAAGATTAAAGAATGTATACCAATTGGCGGCTTCACACGGCTTCACACGTATGAATCTTGGTGGCTGCTGCCCCAACTGGCCATACCAACCCCACGGCCCCACCCAAATCCACAATTCCGCGGGCCGCAGGCCCGTAGCGGCACAGCGCCGACCACAACCAGGCGGCCATTGGGAGCCCCCCTCCATCCGGCTTCTTTGTGCTCGATACACCACCGCCCTGGCTTCTTCGCGTGCCTGACTGCCGAGTCCCGAGCATTGTTGCTCTGTGCCACTGCCGCCCCGCCGCCGTCTCACATAGGGTTTCTCCTCGCATCTTCATGGCTCCTTGGGTGTGCAACGCAGCCTCCTCTCGTCCCTCATCCTGGGGCTTGTGTCGATTGGATGAGCCGGTGGGGAGTAGGACATGGGGTGGATGTGAGGGTGAGACCATTGTTGGGCTCTGTGAGCTTTCCTTTTGGGCTTCATTAAAGGCCCAAATGCTGAAATGTATCCTATGTTCTAATTCTTCCTCCTGTGTCTTGTGTTCTTCGCTTCTTCCTCCCTCGATTCTTCCATGGCCGCCGACGGAACGAGCTTAACGAAGCCTCCTGTTCGATTCGCCCCTGGCCTAGACAGACACGTACTTGCCGTATCAGTAGCAAGTATCTGTTTGTTCTTTCATGGTACAACCAGCTGCAATTATTATTTTTTGGCCCCACCGCCAGTTGCATGCATACAGAGTTGGTTATCTTTCTTCACGAAACAAGCTGCAACAATTTTGTGGCACCCAGTTGCATAATTTGCTTTTGGTTACTTGTTGTGTCCAGCCATTCTTTCGACTTTGGATAGACCACTTGACCGCGACATGCACGGGTTAAACCGTAACTTATAATGGCAGGGCAGTATATCTATTATCTTACTGAAACAAATACTAAAACAAAGTTTAAAAAAAAAAAAAAGAAGCTACCACGTTTATTTTTAATGAATAGAAATTGCCACGTTAATAGAGTACAAATACAAATAGTAAGCATACATTATCAGATATAGTGGATCCTAACGATAGCGACACAGATTTATCAAACAAATAGTACAGTTCCTAGAACAACACAACTTTTGATTTTAAGGTTCGTATAAACAAACTCCAAAGCCAATACAACTCAAATATAACAGTGCAGATTTCATGATAGTGCTTTGTTCAAACCAAAAGCAATACTCTGGTCAAAAATACGAAGATCTTTCTTTTATAGATCCGTACAACACTCTATCAATTGCACCCCTGAATTTATAAGAAACAAAATTCACAGTGAGGTCTTCTGTACGAAGTCCCGTGAGTTTTTGGCTCATATAGCACGTTTTTAAAGCGAAATAGCAAAAATTCTTACCACGAATGAAATAGCAAAAATATCACACTACCGTGTGAAAACGCTGTGGCAGACCACCTGCCACTAACCCAAAGTGCGGCAAGATATTTGGTGAGCTCCCAGTCGATGGCAGACATCCTGTCGCTAACCCAATCCGCGGTAGACAACCTACCTCTAACATAGTCTGCAACATGTCGACAAGCCTATTGCGGACTAGGTTAGTGGCAAACCGTCTGACCGGTATGGGTGTGCGGCAGCCCCCTTGCCGCAGTGTTTTTGCACGGTATAGATGTCATTTTTGTCATTTCGTTCGCGACGGGATTATTTTTGCCATTTTGCTTCAAACAGAGGCTGAATGAGCTAAAAACTCAAAAACTAGCCGAGCTTCAGCCCATCAATCCTTGCAATGGGCAGCACCTGATTTTGCATTCTCGTCTGGTCTATGATATTATCTACCATGTTGTTAGACCGAAATAGCGACCAGAGGGAGATAGATAGGATTCCAGTTTTTTCCTATGTAGTTTCAACTTCCTTTTCACTTCAACAGCTATACAAAGCTATAAAGATAAAGGTCTCAAAATCACAGTAAAAGACTTGAGTTGAAACCATGAAAATCATATTTCAATAGCCCTCAGCCAGTGTTACCGTTGGGCAAAGGGCGGTCTGACGCCCTCCTGTTGACAAGAAAATAACACGACGATAGATCCACAAAATGACCTAACTTTTGATCTTAAGATCCAAATCACTTGAGGTTTCAGATATGGCTCAACAAGAAGGTTAGGAACCTATTACAATCGAAGATCGAGACAATCATAGCTAAGGTTTCATAAATTTCTTGATTGAGGGCAAGAAGGCAAACCTGGGGGGGGGGACATAACTTGATATAAAGATTGTTCATGGATGAAAGATGGTCAAAAAAATGATCTTAAATCAGATCCCACAAGTCCTAACAAGTTAGGTCATAGTAAAAAAAACCAAGTCAAAACCTCTTAGAACACAAGAATTCAAAAATCGCAAAAGAGAGTAAAAACAAGAGAGATGGGTAAGTACTCAAGATGTAGAAGAGGACTCAAGCAGGGGTACCCACTGTCACCTCGCTTCTTCTTCTAGCTTCCTTGTGTAAATATGATTGGATTGATATTGAGAATTGAATGTTTACAGCCACTCCACCATAGAGGACAAAAGCTCACTCATGAACAATCAATCAAATAATTTTTCTTTTTACACCCAGTGCGAAGGGGTTTTTATAACCGCAATACTATAACATCATTCGAGAGAAGTCCAACGGACAAAAACCTTTTTGACCGACGGACAGAAAGCCTTTTCAACTTCCAAGGCAGCTTCACAACTTTAAAATGAATACAGACACTTCAATGTCACGACATTTAATGAGGGGTCTGCCCGATACGACTTCATCGGAAGAAAAGTGTCTACACGACCAATTCATTTAAAGTTCGAGGGCTAGCTGACGAGGATTAAAACCTCGATGTATTATTTTAATACATAAGAGAAGACCATACGTCTTCATGGTCGTAACCCCTAAGACTAACGACCTTGCTGGTCGTAAGGATTCCAGAGGTTATATAATAAATACCCTGGTCGGACAAGATCCCGAACCTAGTCTCCGACCAGCCAATTACTCATAAGGCTATGAACTGGTATCATCTGGACCTGAATCCAGGTAAATCCCTTATCGTGTGATGAATGTAACACGTGCTATATATTCCATACCACGCGACGTTACATAACTTTAAGACACTGGACTACAGTTGAATGTCTCACCGACATATAACCGCACAGCAGTTGATAGCTTGTCAACTGACACATCTCTCCGACCAGACGCGTTACTTCCCAACAGGCGTCCCTCTAAAGGATAACTACCACCGCTTCATTAACTACTTAAGCAGGACCGCGGAAGATGGGGGGAGATGGGATCGAAGGTAATTGAGAAGATTAGCCGACGATTTGATTACAACACCATAGCAAGTATTGTGCTCCACTGTAATTAGGATTAGCCTTTTGTTTGATCACATGCATTCCTTGTAATAGCTAGTTCATAGCAATAAAGAGTGACCACATTCTATTCCAGGATATACGCATCGTTTTCCTCTATTTTTACATATTCATAAGATAGGCGATTTGATCGTCGACAGGATGGTTCTGAATTTTTCTGAGAACCATATCATCTACTACTAAGCTGCGAGGTTGCACCTTACGACTGTGGTACCTTCGCATGGCTTGTTGGTAGACCGTCGATCGTATGAGGGCTTGGTTTCGCCGTTCTTCAAGGAAATTGATGTCGTTGAGTCTTCGTTGTTCTTGATCGTTTTCGTTAAAACAATCCGTTCGAGCAGAGCCAATTTTCAGTTCCGGAGGAAGCATGACTTCAGCATCATAAACTAGAAAGAATGGTGTTTCACCGATCGCACAACTGGTCGTGGTTCGAACGACTCATAATATAGAGGGAAGTTCTTGAACCCAAATTCCTGACCGTTTTGTTAACTGGTCGAAAAGTCGACGTTTCACTCCTTGCATTATTATACCATTAGCTCGCTCGACTGCTTCCTTGCTCTGTGGATGAGCAACATAAGCGAAATGTATTTTGATACCTAGATCCTCGCAGAATTCCTAAAAAGTTCCGCTAGAAAACTAGATACCATTATCTGTAATTATACGACTAGGTATGCCAAATCATGTGATCATGGTTTTTGTAGGGAACCTCTTAGCAGTCTCAGTTGTTGTTTTAACTACTGGCTCGGCTTCTATCCATTTTGTAAATGTGTCAATCATGACGAAAAAAATTCGAAGCCCCGGGTGCTATTGGGAAAAGTTCCAGAATGTCGAGTCCTTAGATCGCAAAAGGCCAAGAAAGAGGAATTGTCTGCAAAGCTTGTATCGACTGATGTACTTATCGACTATGAAATTGACACTATACGCACTTCGTCGCGAGCTCTTTTGCATCATGAAGGGCAGTTGTCCAATAGTATCCTTGCTTGAAGGCTTTACCGACCAGTGTTCTGTAGGAATGATAAGCTCCAAAGACTCTTCCATGAATGTCGGATAGCAACTTAATGCCATTCGTTTGAGATATGCATCTCATCAACACTCCGTAAGATCCCTGTTTATAAAGTGTATTTTTGATCAAAGTGTATGATTTGGCTTTTCGACCTTACAATTAGCCTCTACATCATCTTCAGGAATAATGTCATGTTGAAGATAATTGTAAATCGATATCATCCAATTTCTACCGGGGTCGAGCTGTACCTGTGGATATCTTTCCTTAGGTCCATGTCGCTTATATAATATATCGGTCGTTGGACGTTGTCAAGTTCTACGACTAGTACACCATTGACTGCTTGTGGCTTTACAGCCACGTAAATCAGCAATATTTCTCCTGATCTTGGAGATACTAAAACCGGGGCATTCGTATGGTACCTCTTGAGTTCTTCAAATGCATTGTTTGCCAAAGCCCACAAGGCCCAACTGTGACATCACTGCCTCACATCCACCCCCACGTCCACACCACATGTTCCCCATTCTAAATTTTTAATCGATCGAGACCGAGGAGAGGAGATGCACCTGAGGCGTCCGCAGCGGCGCGCAATGCAACGGGGGAGGGGGGCAGCTCCCTCTGACACGGGAGGTGGAGAAAGGGTGTGGGAGGGAGGACAGCGAGAGCGCGGGAGTCGGTGGACGTCGACACCAGAGTGGCGGCCGGAGGCAGCGGCAGGGGCTAGAGCCCTATGTCGCCAGGGGCCAGTCGCCTGTTGGGTTCATGTCCTTACCCATTTGCACTTATCAGCATATAAAAGATATTGATACCCAACACTTTGTAGTCATGTTGTCATATGACTCCACCAAAGAGACTTGGATTATAATTCAATCCTAATAAGATTTACAATTTGTTTGTAGTATGTTTCGTTTATTTAGAATGTTCATGATTATTTATAATTTACTACTATTACTAATTTTGCTAATTTTGATATACAGATGATATGTCGCTACTTACTAGAAGCATATTATGTCTTGGGGAATGCACATTCCATTAGCAAGGTACCTTCGTGTATCTCTCTGTTTTTTTTTGCTTTGCTTCTCTTCTATTCATATATGAATTTGCATTGACAAGAGTACGAGACTATGTTTTTTGAGTCCATTTATTTTTATTCTAGCTTCTCCACTGCCGGTCAAAGCGTGAATCTTTTTATGTTTGTTTTTTGAGTTCATCCTTTATTTTTATTCTAGCTTCGTCACTGCCGATCGAAACGTGAATCTCTTACAAAATCGCAAGATCAGAAATTTGAAATATTTGCACCAAAATAATCGATGTATAGCAATTCTGATATATACTCCTGGGAGTACGTACTTCCGCTTCTCATATACTACTTAAATCGTATGATGATACCTCTTTATCTATTTTAGCATACTCCAATAATAATTATAAGATACCCCAAAGTGAGTTCTATGAAAAAAATCATTAAAGTCCACCTTTTATAGCTAAATTTGTGTATATACTTCTTTTATATATGAAAAAGGGTATATAGCAAAAATAAAGGATTGAAAATTGGTATTTAAGTATACTGAAAATGATAAAGAAGTATAATATATTTATTTAAGTGGTGTATTCAAAGTGGGAGTATGTACTCCCGGGAGTACGAAACGGGCGTCCTATATATATATATATATATATATATATATATATATATATATATATATATATATATATATATATATATATGGGGGAACGTATCTAGATTGAACAGCCAAGACTAATGCGGGCTCCCACCCTCAAACCATTTAATCACCTTGCATACTCCCACCTCCAATGTGCCTACATTAAACAGTCTGCATGCTCTCACCTCATACGGTCAAGATTGATATTAGCATCTTAGCACTCAATTACCCATTAGCACTAGATATATTCTCATAAATATATCTATAGGAAGTCTTTTTCCTACTACCGGGTGTAGTTACTCCTTATTCCGTATCTCAAAACGTAGTGAGTATCTTGCGCAACCGAGAGTATATATATATATATATATATATATATATATATATGACCACTTATGTGGTATTTATACCTTTTCAGGGGTGGTATGTATAATTTTTTAGACATACTTCTTTTAATATGCGAATATGAAGGTATTTACAAAATATGCTTAAAACTATTGACTCTCTTACAATTTTTTCGTGTGGTTCGTATTGGAGTATCTTATAATTAGTATATAAGTATACCCAAAGTGATAAAAGAGTATGTCAAGTTCTTTTAGGTGATATATCAGAGGTGGGAGTAACTACACCCGGTAGTAGAAAGTATTAATCCTATATATATATATACACACACACCTTAAAAGAAGGAATTGGTGGCGGTCCGTCCTCCCTCATACGATGTGAGCCGTTAGATCTATCTTTCTTCGTGATATGTGAGCCGTTGGATCTCGTGCGTACGGTTGGCCCCTCATAGCATCCTCTCCACTCCCCCCACACCCCAACTGCCCAAGCTGGTGCGCAAGAAACCCAGAGATTCCATCGATCTTTCCAAGAACGGATTACCGGCGGATCACTTGCATTGTAGGCTGAGCACGACGACGATTGACGAGACATAATTTTTTAATCCGTAGCAAAGCACAGACATTGAACTAGTGTGTGTGTGTGTGTGTATATATATATATATATATATATATATATATATATATCATGTGCAGACGCCCGACGCGTTCGGGGCATGGAAGCCATCGGGCGGGACGCGCGTCCTCTTGTCCTGGGCAGCAGAGACGTACACAAGCGCGCGGTGAGCAACGCGTGCGATGGCACCTTACGTACGCGCGGCGTGTCAACTCGGAGGCCCCCGTCGGAGGCGCACTGCGCACGCGTTGTTGGACGGGGCTAATGATCGGGGCCTCGGATAAAAATCTCGAATCGCCGCGATTCGGTGGATCGGCCGTAACGATGTCGGCCGATTCACGGATTTACCGGAAAAAATCGGATGAAATTCGTTTGAATCTGCTTAAAAACCAGTTAAAATTTGAAAACTAGAATTTGAATTTGCTAAATCGGGAAAAACTGGCCGGGTTTTCCGTTACCAACCCGATCGGTAAGACCGGTTAGGCGATAACCGGCCGAGAGCTCGCTTGCATCTACGTATGGGCTCACACACCGTACGCTTGTTTTAACAAATAAGAAGCTTCTCGATCCGGATTCAGAACCTCTCCGATAGCTTAGGCGAGGAAGTGATTGGTGCCTTGGTGGGTGTGCGGAGCCTACCGGATTTATATGTAGAGATCAGGTCCCCGTCTTACGTCGGAGATTATGCATCCTCGACACATGAAACCTGATGCTCCTTTACATCAAGAGATCTCACATAGGCAGGGGCGAATGCACCGTAGGTGCTTGTGGGTGCTCAAGCACCCCCTCCTCCCACCACCGCACCCCTACTCCCATAGCATCCGAGATCCGACGGAGGACGGAGCCTCCGGAGTAACTGAGTAAGGCCAGTGCCCAGTCGGTGGCTTAAGGCCCAGCACCCCAACCAACCCAAATCAGTGGAGAATTCTGGCCCAAATCAGAGCTAATCAGCTAAAACATGAGGAAGAGGAAGCGAACAGGGGCAGGCGATTCGCCACCGGCCGGAAGTGGAACAGTCCACAATCGACGGAGGCACGGAGCAAAGGACTAAAGGAGGGACCGAGTCGGAGAGAGAGAGACTCACCGTCGTGGTCCGTCGACTCGCAGCCCGGTGAGGAGGAGGACTGGAGGAGGCGGTCGGCCACTCGGCGCGGAGGAGGAGGCCAGAGCCCGGAGCCCGGAGGGGGTCGGTGATTCGGCGCGAAGCGGAGAGGGAGGCGGTCCGCATCGCCGCACGCCGGTCGCACCCGCATCCGGCATCTCCAAGACTCCAACCCAGACATGAGGCCGCGCGCCCACGCGAGAGGCCGAGGAGGTGGAGGCTGGTGCGTGGTGCCTGGCGCCTGGCGAAGTGGCGGGCGGCGGCATCGCCGGCATCGGAGACTGAGACTCTGAGAGGAACGCCGAACGCGGAACGCCGAACGGCCGAACGAGGTGAGCCTGGCTGCTGGCTGTGAATCTTGAAGTCTGAGGTGAAGTGAACGCCATCCCCAACTCGGCAACTCGCCAACTCCCAAATTTTATATCCGACTTGCTCGGTGGCTTCGCCCCTGCAGGCTGCAGCCCCTCTGGCTTGTGACAACTTGTCATTGACGCCTTGACGGCTTGACCGACGGCGACGGGCGACGGATTGGCACTTGGACTTGGCAGAGTGCCCCTGCGGCCTTGAGGCCCTTGACCGACGGATCGACGCCCGTCACGCCCGTGAATCGGTGAATGTGATTGCCTTTGCCCGTGAGGCCGTGAGCCCGTGACGTGAACCGTGAACTCCTGGCCTGACTGCCTGAGTCCCGAGTCCGTGACGGCACGAGGTGAGCTGGCGCCTGGCAGTGGGAAATTGTTTATTAGTGATACAAATTATTGATGCAAATTGTTGTTTAATCGATAGTAAGTATTATCCGATTAGCCAATTTATTTAACTGATTTACTAATAACTGATTGTTGTTTAATTGTTTTTAGATTTACAAAAATGGAGAAGCAAACTTTGCATAAATATTTCTCAAATAATGCAGCGAGCAGTAACCCTCCAACCACAGAAAGGAGAACTGAAGCAAAAAAAGCTCGGCATGAATTTAATCCAGATGATATTATTGCCGATCCATCATGTCGCAAACCAATTGAAAATTATCCTAATGAGATTAGAGATCAAGTTAGGAGAGCATATTTGTTGAAGGGTCCAACTCAACCAATTGGTCATGATTTTCCAAAAAAATCGCAAGGTTCAATTTCAAGATCCTTTCAAGAATCATGGTATAAGAAGTTCGATTGGTTGGAATATAGTGTGGAAAAGGATGCAGCCTTTTGTTTCTATTGCTTTCTTTTTAAGAAACCGTCACACCCCACTCACTTTGGGAGGGATGTCTTCACAAAAGTTGGGTATGTGAACTGGAGAAGCGCTATGGAATCTTTCAATCAACATGTTGGTGGACCTACTAGTGTCCACAACATTGCAATGCTAGATTGTGAAGATTTTCAGAATCAAAGAGCATGTGTAGATCATAAATTAAATACTTATAGCAAGGAGTTCGAAATTGCATACAAGATTCGCTTGACTGCTTCTTTAGATTGTGCAAGATATCTCATTCAGCAAGGTGAAGCTTTTCGTGGACACGATGAATCTTCTACTTCCATGAACAAGGGCAATTTTAGAGAGATGGTAGATTGGTACATAGATAAAAAGGCAGATGTGAAGGAGGCTTTTGAATTTGAGGGTGGTGGAAATTGTTTGATGCTTTGTCCAGATATACAGAAGGAACTCACGAAATGTTGTGCACAGGAGGTCACACAGGTGATTAAGGATGAGATTGGAGATAGGAACTTCGCAGTGCTTATTGATGAGTCCCGTGATTCATCAATAAAGGAGCAGATGTCTGTGATTGTGAGGTTAGTTGTACATATAATATTTTTTAGTTGTATCATTTATGATTTGTGCATTGTGGTTTTGTTTTAACTTGGTAAAATTTATACTATGTAGGTTTGTAAATAAAGAAGGGAAGATCATGGAAAGGTTTATTGGTATTAAGCATGTCACTTTGTGTACATCTGTTGCACTGAAGGAAGCTTTGGTTCGTGTGCTTGCTAAGGTTGATCTACCTATTTCTAGGCTACGCGGACAGGGTTATGATGGAGCTTCAAATATGAGAGGGGAATTTAATGGCTTGCAGAGATAAATACGGGATGACAATCCGTATGCTTTCTATGTCCATTGTTTCGCCCACCAATTGCAGTTAGTGGTTGTCACTGTCGCAAGCTGTAGCGGTGCTATTGTTGATTTCTTTAACTATGTTCCCTTGATAGTGAACACTGTGAGTGCATCTTGCAAAAGAAAGGATGCTTTGATGGAAAAGCATCAAGAAGTCTTATTGGAGAAATTGGAGAATGGTGTGCTTTCAACAGGAACAGGCTTGAATCAGGCAACTAGCCTAGCTAGACTCGAGATACTAGATGGGGCTCACATCTTAAAACATTGCTTCAGATATACCACATGTGGAGTCGGTGCTTATGTGTTAGAGATTATATGTAAAGATGCAAGATATCCTTCGTGTCATGGTGGAGCAAAGCAGTTTGATACAAAAGATGGAGAGCTTTGAATTTGTATTCATTATGCATTTCTTGATAGATATGTTGAGCATTACACATGAGTTATCACTTTCTTTGCAAAGAAGGGATCAAGATATTATTGAAGCTATGAGTTTGATGGTGGATGTGAAAACGCGCTTGCAAGACATGAGGGACAATGGGTGGGAGCCATTGTTCAACACGCTTAAAAGCTTTTGTGAGTCAAATGAGATTGATGTGCCAAGTATGGATGATCACATCGAGTAAAGGGTAAATCGCACGCCTAAGCATAAGGTTACTCTCCTTCACTATTATCGTATTGATATTTTCAATGTTGCTCTTGATGCCATTATGACAGAGATGGATCATCGTTTCAATGAAGTTTCTTCAGAATTATTGGCATACATGTCTTGTCTTGATCCAAGCAGCTCCTTCTCTAAGTTTGATGTGCAAAAGTTAGTTCGCTTTGTCGAGATTTATACCGCAGATTTCACTATACCGATCGCTTGTTGTTAAGAAATCACTTCAAACATTCATTCTCAATGTTAGAAGAAATGTTGAATTTCGTGAATGCCGTGATCTTGCAAAGGTTGCTCAAAAGATGGTTGAAACCGAAAAATATAACTTTCGCATTGGTGTATCGCCTCATCGAGCTCACATTGATCCTTCCAGTGTAATTCGTCGCTTGAAAGAGTTTTCTGCAATGAAGATTATTAAAACAGATTTGCGCAACAAGGTATCGATGAATGGCTCAATGACTTGATGGTGTGCTACATCGAAGGAGATATTTAGAAGCCTTGATAATAAAAGAATCGCTCAACGCTTTCAAGACATGAAAACTCGTAGAGTGAAATTACATCGAATCGATTTGGTAACTTAGTGGTATGTTTTCATTTCATTTTTAATATTTATGAATATTCATAATTTAATATTGTATCACTAAATTTGATATTTCTTATCTACAGATTAGTACTCACATTTTATGAACATTTGGGGGCACATATCCATTAGTGAGTTACTAAATTTATTGTATTGTACATTTTCAATTTGTTATCTTCATATTTATGTATGAATTTGATATTCCAATGGTAAAAGATCAGTACATATAGTTTTAGTATGCTTATGTTGTGCTATAGCCTCAACAGTAGAGCTCCCCCTCTATTTTCATCCTGGATTCGCCACTGCACATAGGAGTGAGTGCTTGTCAGAGAATAGTGTGTGTATTACTCGTATGAGCTGGCTGATAGCATAGTAGGGTGTGCTAAAGGCTCTAGACTCGTGTGCGAAACTGTAGGATTGTGAGTTCTGCCGGTTCTGTCCTCTAGGTATTATTAGTTCAGTTGATCTTACATGAAAGATATGAAATCTAGGCACTACTGGCCCGCACCGAAATTCCATATTTAGTTCTCCCATCCACGAAATTCCTTCATAGCCTCCTGACGTCTCTTGCTGCGAGCGTGCACAGCAGCACGTAGCTGCTGCTCTCACCCACGACAGCAGCAAAGGTGTTGCCCTTCTTCACGGTAGCATGCAAGAAGAGCAGAGAGAAAAGAGGAGAGATGAAAGAAAGAAAGGAAAAAAAATTAAAAAATTCAAAAATTCAAAAAAATTCCATAAAAACCATTGGAACATGAATAGATTTAATAAAATAATTTTTAATTTAATTAAAATTTATTTTATTCATTTAAAATATTTTTCTTTTGCTAAAATTTTCCAATTAAGCTTTAATTAATCCAATAAAATAGAAATTATTTATTATATTTTTTTGAAGCTTTTAAAAGACTTGAAAAACGAAAAAACTAAAAAGAAATAAAAAGAATTGAAAGGAAACAACAAGGTTTAATTTAATTTAATTTAATTTGGGCTTGAATCGTGGGATGGCTTAGAATTCATTATGGAATTTGTGCTTGTGTTTGATCCACTTCTCTTTTTCAGTTCATAATTTATACCTCGATTCCATGAGCTCAATTCATAATTTATACTTCGATTCAAGCCCAAATTAAATTAAATTAAACCTTGTTATTTTCTTTCAATTATTTTTATTTCTTTTCATTTTTTATTTTTCATAGTCTTTTGAAAGCTTCAAAAAAATATAATAAATAAATAATATTTTATTGGATTAATTAAAGCTTAATTGAAAAATTCCAGCAAAAGAAAAATATTTTAAATGAATAAAATAAACTTCAATTAAATTTAAAATTATTTTATTAAATCTATTCATGTTCTAATGATTTTTTTGTATTTTTTTTTTCTTTTCTTTTATTTTCTTTCCTCTCTCCTCTTTTCTTTCTACTCTTCTTGCATGTCATTGTGGGGATAGCACTTGTTGTTGTCGCCAATGGGGGCGGACCTTTGTCTTCTTAGGCCGGTGTGGGGCAGCACTACTTGTCACAGTGCACTACCATAGCAAGAGGCGTCAGGGGACCCACGGCAGTAGCTACTTACTGTTGTGCACGGCCGTAGCAGGAGGCGTCAGAGGGGGGGGGGGGGCAAATAAGGAATTTCGTGTCTAAAGAGCCAAATATGAAATTTTGATGCATCATGGGGCCAACAGTGTCCAGATTTCCGAAGATATTGCTTTCTAATCACACTGAAAAATAATGGTCTGCCTGGATTTGTATTACGGTATTACCCGGTACTACATCACATACTGTATGTACTCTTTTGGTCTATAACTTTGAATTCCTGGTAATATTATTTATCCCCTTTGCATACCCCGTAGAGGGGCAGATTTGGTCAAAATCAGAAGTCGGAACTCCCAACCATTGACTTCACAGTCTTTACACTAATACAAAACAGTTAATAATCAGTTAATCACTTACCAACTAATTAAACTACTTAGATCAAACAACTCGTTAAGTTATGCCACTAGACTAACAAGAGACAGTTCTGGGAGATCTTAGCTGGCCCATAAGGCTTAAATGATGGTTGAAAACTTGAAACTGCCGGTTTTTTTTTTAATATAAAGTTGATAAGATAAATAGTCTTTTTGATACGCAATGAGCTTTTCTTAAAAAAAAAAACTTGACATGCATGTTGCCATTACAAGCTGGTTTCTCAAAATACGCTGGTTTCTCAAAATACCGTATCAGAATGAACTAGCTTGTCTGGTGTCAAACTGCCTAGCTGATTCAGCATCTAACGGCAGCACAACTTATTTTAGGTGTGTATTTCTGTAGTTCCATAAGGGGTGTGTGCATCAATAAATAAACTGTTTGCTGAGATACACAGCAAGTATTTCCTTATTGTTATGCAGAGAATTTTGTGGAAGTCACTTCTTGGCATATGGAGAGGACTATAACTAAAGTCACACGTACGCACGTACGCACACGCGCGTATATTGGCGTGGCAATCATGTGTGGTTGAAACACAGTGGTCGAAAAATAGTGGTTGGATCCATAGACCGGTGTGATCGAAATAATATGATCAGAATACACTGGTTGAAGCAGTAAACCAGTGTGTAATCAGGAACTGATAAACACTGTTTAATTACCATTAATTGGTATTTGAATTAGCAGTCACCAGTGCTTTAATATATGCTTTATTATGAAGTTACTAGATAGTAATTATCTCGACCTTAAAAAATCTGGAGGCGTCCAGACTTGATACGAATTGATGCACTTTCTTTCTTCTTCTTTTTCTTCTTCCTATTCTCTGTTCTACTGTGCTGGAGAGTTGTGCTGTTCAATCAAGCCGTTCTTTTTCCTCAGCGTGCACCGGGAAGGAGGGTGAGCGGATATATCCGAACCATTAGTGCGGAGTTCACCTACAAGGGGCGACAATAAGGTCTCTGGGCAGCGCATCTGCGCTACCGCTCGCTTCACTACTTCATCTACGTCCTGCACCGCTTCGAATCTGCGTTGCTTCCTGTTTTTCATCGAGCTCAACTGTAAGTTGGTTGTGGACCAAATTATTCTGTTATAATTCTATTATTGTGTATGTTTAGAAGTGTAATGAGTTATCTGTTGTTAGTATTGCTTTACACATCTCTAGTTTTATATGATTTTTATCTTGTAATAAATTATAGAATTAAAATATTGCCTATATTTCCAACACATGACTCATGAATCGTCGTGTAGGGTCGTGCTAGTAGTCAATTTTCAACATAACATATATGTATGCTTCCTAGTAACAGAAGAACTCATTTGTCATGGAATTTTTTGCAAGGTCATAGTGGCTACTTATTCTTTTTGAGTAAACGATCATAGATGTCATCATTGAAGCAATAAAACTTTTTTAAGCAAGGTAAATCATTACAGATGCAAGTGAGCCTCCTCAAAAAATGCAAGTGAGCCAAGAATAGAGAAAATCCATGTACAAAATTTCATAATGATGTTTAATATATCGATTAATTAATCCGGGCCACATTTTTTTGGTCGAATGGTTGGAAGATGAATAGCGTTGCACATTAGACAATTTAGGCCTATGTCAACTGTTTGACATGTGATAATTTTTCTAAATTCTTGTGAGAACTGAATCGTTTCATGTAAATTCCCGCCTTCAAATCATCCCCAAACATTTTGTGCTCCATCACCTCCAACAAAAAAACACAAATCCATAGTTTGAAGATGAACCGAACCATTATGGCGCGCTGATCGCCAAAGTAAACATTGACGCGGGCCACTAAACTTTGGTTAGTTATTAATTACGCTCAACAAATCCCCTAATCCCGTTTTAGATAGAGGCCAGTCTATTCAAGATCCTAATATATATATGTGAAATTTGATCATATACCCTATCTTTGAAGTATCTTCTATAATTTGTATTTATTTTCAAGCAGGTTGATTAAAAGCCCCAAAATCATTTTCTTGATTGATGTTTTGTCATTTTCGTAATATGTAATTACTTTTTCCTATCTTTGGCCCACGTGAAATGACTCGTATGCCCTTTCTTCCCTCTGAGCTCTCCCAACCGAGAGAGGCTGACGGCCATGGCTATCGGGTCGACGTCGGCGGCGGCAATCAGCGACCGGCGGAGCAGCGGCGATGACAAAAAGGACAGTAAGCATCAAGGGGTAGCGTTGGCTGGCGCCGGCTGGGGAGGAAACACTATGTACCTCGCTGGCGTCGAGAAGATGCGGCCGTGACGACGGATGCGCCTAGCGGCGACGCTCTAGTGGTGGAGACGAAGTAGCGGAGGGGAGGCGAAAAGGAGGGTGAGTAGATCGCGCGGCTGGGAGAAATTGACCCTAAGCTCACTGAGGACGAAGGGCGATATGCGGCAACATGCGGACGAACACGAGGAAGAAGAGCTCAATCTTGGCAGATGGCTGTGGAATTCGTAAATTGGATGAGGGGAAAGATAGATCGGGTTATGAAATGCACGATGACACGAACAAATTTTCGAGGAACTCACCGTAGTAGCGGGAATGCAACGCCGGAGTTGCAGGTGCGACGACTCACGTCCGGAGGCGGGGAAGACAACATAGGCGGCGTCAAACAAAGGGGTCTCCAGGGGCGGCGCTAGGGCTTTGGAGGCGGTGTGACGAGGCGAGGCCGATGTGTGGGTTAGCGGCACCCTTTTTAGGCCTTGGGAGGTACGGGCGACACAGAAGCCGAGGACGGTGGACTAGAAGGAGGGAGAGTCGGCGTTGGAGGAAGGGGCAGATTCGGCGGCCGAAGCAGAGGAAGACGCCGCCGCAACTTGGCCGGGGCAGAGGAAGACGGTCTCAGATCTGAGCTCTTCGGCGAGGACGAGCCGGATCTAAGCTCTTTGACGCCTACTCCCGCCCGTTGTGCATTGACCAGGTTGGTGCTTGCCGACAAGACCATATGACCTAGGGAAAAGGGCACATGAGTCATTTCACGTGGGTTGAAAATAAAAAATAATTACTAATTACTAAAATGATAAAACATCAATTAATAAAAATAATTATGAGGCTTTTAATCAACTTACTCGAAAAATAAATAATAAATACAAATTGTTGAAGGCAATTCAAAGATAGGGCGTACGATCGATTATCGCTGTATATCTCGCCTCCTGTCGAAAATAAAGAAGCAAGCTCTCTACCCCCAAAGATCTCTCTCTCCCTCAACTCCCGAGCCTCAGCCAAAACCTTGCGCTTTGCGGGATTCGCCCGGGTGCAAGATCAAAGCAGGAAAAGAAAGGTGATCACCCCCTGCTCGTCCTCGTTTTAATTTGTGCAAAAGTACTTCCAATATTCGGTTTTTACTACCTGTTTAGTGGCCCTTTTCTGTGATTTAGTTTCGTGGAGAGGCATCTCCTTGATTGGATTGGGAAACTCTTGCCCCAGGAGATTCATCGGGGTTGGGGATGCTTTGGTTGTGATCTTTGATGTTAAAGGCAGTGATCAGTGCACGAATGTGTCCACATCGCAAATTGTTTTGCTAATCAGTTCTACTCTGCAACCCCAGACATTCTTTTGCTCAAGCGCAAATCAGTGTGCATGAACTAGAAAAGCTGGGAATTCGATGGGTTTCTCGCTTTTTTTGTCGAGATAAAGAGATTAGATTGCGACTTCGGACTCCCAATCTTTCTCAAGAACAGTTATTACTATTAGGTCGAATTGGTGACCATGAATGCTCGTTTTGGGATCCATCATCTCGGCTATTTCTAGTCTGCAACATGCAGATTAATCAGGTTCCTTGCCTTATGTTTGCTCAAGCTGCTTCCTATCTTTTGGTCCAGCACAGCTGCCCTTTCTGGATTGTCAGATTCAGTTTGGAGTTCTTCCTATATATAACACCGCTAATTAGCTCCTGCTTGTTTAGGAGTGATATTATGTTTGCTTTGTTGGAATTCAAAGAAATTTGTTTATCATGCATAGGTTCGCCCTGTATCTCTATGGCACCTTTCTTTCGATATTTTCTAGTTTTATACAATGCAACTGTTCAAAGGAGGGTACTGATATATGTGCTTGTGCTAAGGATCACTGCACACATTCCTACCCTGTTTTGACATCTTGAGAATGGGATAGTTCATAAGTTTGTGCCAATGTCTTGTGTCCATATCCACTGAAATCCTTTATGCTCATTTTGAGTAACGCCAACATTCAAATTGTACATAATTTGGTCCCTTGTATGGGATGATATATTTGCAAGCTTGATATGTTTTTACATTTGTTTTAATTAAAGGGTAGGTCTCGGGTTTTCATTAGAAACAGGAGGATATGCTGGGGTTGCTTTCTGGATTGCACAAAATAGTCATGATTAAACCCGGTGGACTTTTGCAACTTGCATATCAATAATTAATTAATGAATTACTTAATTTGTCATGGACTACCACTTATGGTTGAGCTCATGCTACCTGGAATTGATGCTGAGACCTATGATTTAGCATGGTAAATATAATATGCATACATTTTATTTCAAGGAAATAGTTTTAAATTTCATATTTTATATCTTGTATTAGTTGCTTACTTAAGCAACAATCTTACTAAAGGAATTTCTTAAACTTGCTCTTTTTGGTTGCATCTGTCTGCTTCAGAGTTCATCCCTGAGTTGTTCTTTGCAGTGGTGGAGCTTCAGAAAATATATAGGGCCATCTTTAGGACTTTGAGAAGAAAGAAATTTCAGTCATGAGATGAGGGCCATTTTCAAGTTAATTGCTAGATTCTTCAAGGGAAATTAGCAACTTATTAATGAATTGTGCAGCTAAAAGGGAAATTAGGCAACTCTCCTTGCCACCCCCCCAACAGTTCCGCTATTGGTTCTTCGGTTTGCATGTCATCAGACACTATAACAGAAATATTTTGTATATCTTGCTTTCACAAAATGTAGCTCTTATCTCCATTCTCCACACACATACAAAAAATTTCTTAAAGGACTTTGATAGGATTTGTTCCTTCTGCTGATTTTTTTTTTCCTAACCATCATCCCTCCTTTTGCAGTAAATTGGTGATTTCAGCTGTACCATAATCATGAGTCTAGCTTGTCTAGTATGCCATGGCATGAGCAGCCCCTCACACTCTTTTAGAAGCTATTCAGTCTCAAGCTCAGAGGAGGAAAACAGATGTGGAGCTGTTGTTGCCTGCCTAACGCGGAAAGTAATGCCTGTTGGAACTGCTAACAGCGTGGGAACGTCAAAGGTGACCCCTTTTCCTCTAATGGCTGCTGGCCAAGGCATCGAGGGTGCTCCTCGTCTTCAACGGAGCCATGCTGTTTCAAGGGACCTTGTCAGAGACTGGAACTTCGACGAGATCGTTGTTGGGAACTAGAGTAGGGCGCCAGCAGTTCTTTCCATGCGGGACATCAAATTATCATCTGGCAGGAGAGACCCATCACTTGATGTACATTTTCTAGTATACATCTGGGTATCTATGTACTATATCAGTACGCATTCAATCGATCAGCAAATTATTAAGAGTACCAGTACTTGTAGACTGTGTCTGGTTTGTTACTTCCTCGTGGTTATAGTTGTCCGTGGCTTCAGAGTATTCGATTCAATATATTTGTCCGTTGAGTAAATCTAAAGTGTAATTATTATAATTTTTTTTCTCTCGCTCCTACTTAAATGTTTTAGAAGAGCTTAAGTGGTTATAGTATGTTATTTAATAAGGGTGTGTATGGTTATTTCTTATTAAGTATTTCTTATATTTAGTGTTTGTTTGGTCTATGCGTATGATGAGTTGTGGGTAAATATAGCGAAATAGAGAGTATATAGTTGCTAACTTGTGTGGTTACATAAGATTTTTAGGTTTTTTTTCCGTCACCAAATAAGAATGATAAATTAATGTTATTTTTTTTTCGTATCTTTAGATCAAGAGTATCCCTGTTAGCTGGTGCCATATCAAGTCACTATTTTTCACAGGCTTTGGATGGTGTGGCGTTTTGATGTAATGGTGTCAAGTGTCCATCCTTGAGGGCCATTAAGGAATCCAGGCGTGATTCTTTTTGGCTAGTTTTATGAGCTCTCTTTGTACATCTTGATATGGTTCCCAGTTGACCTGCTAAAAATCCTGGCTGAGAAACAATTGATGCGATGATGCGTTCCTGATGATCGTTTTCCATCAAAATGTCGCAAAGTTGAACATATTTCTGCAACGGAAATTTATTTGCACAGAAGAGAAAATTCACTATATGGACACGACCTGGCTTCCTTATTCAGAAAAAAGTACATACATTTTCCATGTGCTTGCACGTAATAAATCCGTTACACTGCAGATGCAAACAACAAGATCAAGTCTATCATAACAATGCCAACATTTTGTGTTTCAAATGGTACAAAATTGCAGATAAGGTGCCTTCTGTCACTCCTCACTGCAATATAGTATATCACATTTTCACTAAACAGCCACACGGGGCTTGATCAGAGCAACCGCTTCTTTGATTTTTGCCATAGCAGTTTGAAGCGTAGATAGCGCTGCAGCATATGAAATGCGAATGCAACTGTCATCCCCAAATGCATCACCCGGGACAAGTGCGACCTAAAATGCAATCCACAAATAGTGATTATGATATTTCAATAAGCATCACTGAAGAATGTATAGAAATGAATTGCTGACTCAAACCTGTGCCTTCTCTAAGAGGAACATGCAGAGGGATTCGGAGTCATTGATAGCCCCAAAACCCTCTACTTCTGATCCATAGTAGGAGCTGAAGTCAATGAACAAATAAAAGGCACCCTACAAATTTGAAAACTTAGACATCTGTTCAGTCTGTTCAACTAGGTTTAGAGTTTAGAAATAACACCTGTAATATTAGTTCTTACCTGAGGCTGAGATATTTTCACACCTGGTAGTTCCTTGAAGCTTTTTACAAGGTAATCCCGGCGCTCCTGGAATGCTTTGACCATAGTTGATACTGCTTCACCACCGGCGTAGCCAAGGTTTAAAGCTGCGAGTCCTGCCTTCTGTGATATGCTACTGGCACCTGAGGTGAACTGCAGTAAACATGCAAGGCATTGGTGTCAGAAAAATCGCAGACCATGACGACATTATTTCTCCATTATACTGAGAATTTACAACATGAAAAGGTCTGCAGTTTTAACAAAGTGATAGTTTTGCAAGAGTGCAGTATCCGCCATGAGCTTTAGTTCATAATGGGGTAAATATCCGTCGGAGGAAGGGATGTCGGACGGCAACGATTTGAGGTAGAACAACGCTAGACGAAGAGTGCACCGGTTGGGGGAGAGATGGATCTAGAAAAGCCAGCCCGGGGGAGAGACCAGAGCTAGACTTAGGGACTTAGGAAATACTTCTTCATTGTTGATTGTTTATTTAAAGAAGATACAATGTCATCTCTTTTATAGGGATAACTTGATTTGGATCATAAGAAAGAATCTCTAAATTATAGAAACAAACTAACTAAAGACAACCTTCCAAACTAACCAAATCAATATAATCCCTCACAAAGGAAATTATTTGTGCAATAAATGCATGAACAGTAACCACACCCATGACATTGCAACCCTCTCGGTGAAACAGCTCATCCTCGAGTTACAACATAGGGCAACAAACTCCTCCAATGGGGTGGGCTAAATCTATTGGAGCATCATCTTCAACGTCGTCTTCATCGACTCATTAGGTTGTCTAGTAGGGATAGCTTGGAAGTAGAAACCATGGTGTTGGCTCTGATACCAAGTTGTTATAACCATGGTAGTAGAAGTCGTGAGAAGGGATCGACTGCTCTGATACCAAATGTCATGAATCTTAGTTCATAATAGGGTAAAAATCCACCGGAGGGAGGTCGGACGGCGACAACTTGAGGTAGAACAGTGCTAGACGAATAGAGCACCAGTTGGGGAGAGATGGATCTAGAATAGCCGGCCTGGGGAAGAGACCAGAGCTAGACTTAGAGACTCGGGAAATACTTCTTCATTGTTGATTGTTTCTTTAAAGAAGATACAATGCCATCTCTTTTACAAGGATAACTTGACTTGACCCCTAAGAAAGAATCTCTAAATTATAGAAACAAACTAACTAAAGATAACATTCCAAACTAACCAAATCAATCTAATCCCTAACAAAGGAAACCATCTGTGTATGAACAGTAACTACATGAGCAGTAACTCACCCATGACAGTATCAGTCAACCTTACATATTAGGGATACAAGAACAAGGAAGATGAAGTGTTTACCTGGCTTTGGATTTTTCCACACGCCATGACAAAATGTTTAGGGGCTGCAAGGTATCCAGTCGCCAGCCCGTCATTGCAAAAGCCTATAAAATTTCCGTCATCAAATATTCAGTCAGCTTAGTTGCATACCCAAGGGACAAGGGTCGACTTTTGATGTTGAATATTGCATAGAATTGAATTAGGTATGGGTTTCTTGCTATGATTCTGAAGTGCTTAAGGTGTTTTTGAAGAGTGAATGACAGCAAACAGCAACATATCTACCTTAGAAAAACCATTTACAGTTAATGTTCTTTCCCACATTCCAGGCAATGAAGCAAAGCTTGTGTGTGTTGCAGGCTGATAGATAATATGCTCATAGATCTCATCAGATAAAACCTGAAAAACATAAATAAGATAATATGTCATAATCGTCATGCAGTGAAGATGTCACATAACCTACTAAAAATCCAAATAATCAAAGCACTTACCAGAAGTCGAGGATGCTTCTTGACTATATCAGCTATTTCTTCAATCAATTCCTTTGGATATACCGACCCTGTTGGATTAGATGGAGAGCAGAGAATCAAAAGCCTCGATTTCTCATTAATCTTCGCAGCAAGCACCTCTGGTCTTAACAAGAAATTCTCTGATATGCTTGTAGGAAGGATCACTGGAGTTGCACCAGCCAATGTAGCCATCTCAGGATAACTGACCCAGTATGGTGCTGGTATCAAAACCTAAAACAAAAGATCTCTGAACATTCTTAAAACAGACAACAGCGCAGAATATTTTAATTCCAAGCACAAGAAACATCAGTGAGGACATGACAAATTTAGCAGAACAAGCCTCAGTGACAGGATATCTATTTGTAACTACTTATAAAGCTATGCAGTGCAGGAATCTGATACAAATTATTTTAATGATGTTAAACAAGAAAATTATTATACAGGTAAAAGCACATGTCATACATGAACAAAACCAAAATGCGAATTATCCATGAGTGACATACTTGTGCAACCAACAATCCAGTCACCAGGTATTTCTGTTGTATTTTATAGACAGGTTTGATTAGGACATTTGAAATTATAACATTGACTGCAAAAGACAATTCTCATGATTTCTGCAAAGGATGACTGGGAAAAAACAAGCACTACTGTTTAGTAAGACAGAGAGCCCACCTCATCACCAGGTGAGCAAACGGCAAGCACGGCTTGTGTAATGCACTGCTTAGCTCCATTACTCACTAGCACCTGATCTGGGCTGTAGGATATCCTATTCTCCTCTGTACACTCATAATAAACAAAAGTTTTTAAATCTTGTTCTTAACCAAAGTGGTAACTCTGCGAACAACAAATCCATCCTTACACACCCTGGAGTTTATTGCAGATAGCCTTTCTCAGCTCCAGAGTCCCGGCATTAGGAGTATACCTTGTAAAACCATCCCTAATTGCATTCATCCCAGCCTGGATCAAAGCAAGCAACAAGATTGTTTACCTGAGATATTCCAACTTGCTACTAACCAAGTTCGTTCTTATGTATAAATCAACTTCAATGTTACGCCGTAAGTAAGGATAAAAAGTTTCTAAATTTCCAATCAAGGCTTTGATCAATAAGCAAGTCGTGAAAAATACGACAGATTTGAGCGCAATGCACTACAAGGTTCAGATATTTTTTTGCCAATTCACGTCGCAGTGCACACAACGAGAGAAAAAAAGTAAGGTAAAATATGAGCTTTGGCAGACCCATACTGAAACTAGAGACAACTAAAAGCGAAAGATACTAAGAATCCATACTAATTACTAGGCAATGTTAACCAATCCCGTGTAATGCTCAGAACCCAAAACTTGGTCACAGCGATCATTACTTTTCTTGTTAGACAATAACCTAACAGGCTTAGATTACTTCATGATAAGATTACAGAGGTGTTACATATAAATAGATTGGAGGAGGGTAGCCCAAGGGGCCACTGAGTCCCAAGAGGCCACCGGGTATTAATTAGAGGAGGGTAGCCCAAGGGCCACTGAGTCCCAAGGGGCCACTGGGTATTAACCCAAGACACCTAGCAAGGGGATTACACAAGAAACTAGGGGATTACAGTAAATAGCAATTAATTCTAACACTTCGCAATGATCGTCGGTGGAGCGAACGTTCAGACTGGAGCGAAAATCCATGAAAACACAGGAAGGGAGCCCCTTGGTGAAGACATCGCGAATCGCGACGTGGTGGGCACATGAAGAACCCGGACATCACCCATGGCGACTCGCTCACGGGACGGTGAAGATCGATTTCCACGTGCTTGGTGCGCTGATGTTGAATGGGGTTGGTGGAGAGGTAGACAGCGCTGACATTGTCGCAGTAGATGAGACAGGCAGAGTCCAGGGGATGGAGAAGTTCCTGGAGCAGTTGCCGCAGCCAAGAGGCTTCAGCGACGCCGTTGGCAACAAATGCCCAGATTCGCCTCAAGATCGGGCCGGAGACAGCTGGTGCAGCTTGATGACCAGAGATCAGCCGCCTCGAGGAAGACGGCGTGAGCGGAGGTGGAGCGGCGGGTGTCGGACAACAAATTAATCGGCGTCGGTGTACACACGGAGTCGTGTTCGGGTCGTTCGGGAATGACCAGACCATGACTGAGGGTACCCTGAAGGTAGCGAAGGATCCTCTTGGCAGCGACAAGATGAGTTTCTCGAGGATCATGCATATGAAGGGAGGGTGCCATGGAGGGCGAAGAAAGGAGTGCTCATGTTTAGTGTTTTGGTAGGGAGGCGATTGATGAGATAGGTGGCGGTGGCTAGAGCATCAGCCCAGTAAGAGGGGGGCATGGAAGCCTGGAAGAGGGTTCGTGTGACGTTGTTGACGGTGCGGATCATGCGTTCGGCTTTCCCATTTTGCTGGGAGGTATAGGGCACGACATGCGAGGTGGTGCCGTGAGCAAGAAAGAAAGCACGAGAGGTGGAGTTGTCAAACTCTCGACCGTTGTCACATTGGACTGATTTGATGGTGCAGCCGAATTGAGTAGACACATGAGCGAAGAAATTAGAAATTGTGGGGAAAGCATCGGACTTAACGCGAATGGGAAAAGTCCAGAGAAAATGGGAGCAATCGTCAAGAATAACTAAATAATATTGGAAACTAGAGACACTGACAACAGGAGATGTCCACAGGTCACAATGGATTAAATCAAAATTCTTGGATGCTCTAGACAGGGAAGTAGTAAAAGGGAGACGAATATGATGCCCAAGGCGACAAAGCGTGGCGAGGAGTCAACTTCGAACTTGCTTGCAGACAATGGAGGAAGACCGAGCGAGGTTCTGAAGAGTGGCCTTGCCGGGGTGACCAAGGCGCCTGTGCTAGGTAGTCAGGGAAGGAGTGGCGACAAGGGCGCAGGAGCCAGTGGTGGATGAAGGCAGCTGTAGGGTGTAAAGTGGCCCGTCTTTGTTACATCCGAGGAGGGTGTTCCGATGCGGAGATCCTTCTGAAACACCAAGATGGTCAAACTCAATGAAACGAAATTGTCAGTAGTAAATTTTCTAACAGAAAGGAGATTTCTGATGATGTCAGGGGCGACAAGGACATTATCGAGGCGAAAGGGTCCAGGAAGGACAGAGTAACCGGTGCCAATGACAGGAAGGGTGGCACCGTTGCCTACGACAATGGAGGAAGGAAATGAAGAGGATGGCGATGTGGTGACCATACCGGGGTTGGCGGTGATGTGGGAGGAGGCACCGAGTCGATCACCCATCGAGGAACTTCGCGGTGGGGTGAGAGACGGTCTTGAAGGCGCGGCAAGGCCCTCGGCGCCCATGGCGCCTGCCAGGAGGTGCTGAGGTGGTCGTGGTAGTAGGTCCCGGCCGGCAGCCGGAGCGAGTACGCAGTGGCACGCCGCCATCGAGCTCGCTGCGAGATGTAGGTCGGATCGCGCGTGGTGGGGACCACGAGCTCTGCCGGCGATGGATCTCGCCACATGTGGATAGAGCGGTCCACGGGTTGAGTAGTGACGCCATCGTGGTGTGTGGTGCGTGCGGCAAAGGGTGCGGCTCGCGGATCGCCATGGAGCCGCCAGAGCCGCGCCACATGCGCAAGGCGTCGGCGCGCGGCCATCACCGAAAGTCATCGGCCCAAAGCGATCGATGAGCAAAGAACTGACGAGGAGAACGCAGGCGCAGCGCAGTGATGACGAGTAGGCGGCTTAGTGGACGGTCGCGGCGACAAGAGCCGGCGAGAGGCAGAGGCGCCCCATGTTGAGCTCGGCCAAACGGAGGTCGCGACGAACATCGGCGAAGGACGGAACGACCTCGGCGGGTGACAAGTCGGGACATGAACCGGAAACGTTCATTGAGACCGCAGAACGCTCAAAGCACCGAGTTCGGTCTGGATGGGCTCGCCGAGGTCGGCAAGGGCATCCGCCATGCTCTTCATCTTGCGCGATGAGTCGCCGATGGAGAGGCACCATGGCGTAGAGCGCGGAACTCGGCGCCGAGGAGCATGGCGCGGGACTCGCGATTGTTGAGGAACTCTCGCTCGATTCCGAGCCATGCCGCCGGCGCGAGGCCGTCGTGCTCGTGGATGACATCCGGAGGTCGGCGGAGATGGTGTTGAAAGCCGGAGAGAGGACGACACGGTCCATGCGCGACCACGCCGGATCGTAGGGCGGGAGTCGTTCTTGAGGACGTGATCCTTCAAGCGGCGGCCGGGATGAGGAGGACGAGCCGCGCCACTTGGTAGTTGGAGGATTGAAGATCAAGAACTATTGGAATTAAGTTCTTGATGTTCGACGGCAGCAGCTTGATCGGAGGCGGTGGCGATGGCCGCGGCTTCGAGGAAGCAAAGCGGACGTCGTCATCCTCGAACGCGGCATCGCCCCGAAACTCGCGGTGCGAGGTGATCCCGAGGCCAGCGCTCGCCGCTCCGGGGCATCGGCTGGCGGCGCGCTCTTTGTCAAGAGCGCCGCAGCCAGGCGCGACACGCCCTGGCGGCGGCGCAGACTTGAGAAGAGCGGCTTCCTCCGCGAGCCGCCGGCTGCGCCTCTGTGTTGGTGGTGCGCGAGGAGGCCTCGTCCTCCAGCGCTTAGCAAGAGAGGGCTTCGTCGCGAGCTTGGCCGCGGTAGCCACCGTGGAGGAGCCGGAGGCGGCCATGGCGCAGCAGAAGAAGGGCGCGCGCGCGACGGCCGGGATCGGGGTGGGATGGGAGCGGAAGCAGATGGATCGTTGTTTAGTCTGATACCATGTTAGACAATAACCTAACAGGTTTAGATTACTTCATGATAAGATTACAGAGGTGTTACATATAAATAGATTGGAGGAGGGTAGCCCAAGGGGCCAGCCGAGTCCCAAGAGGCCAGCTGGGTATTAATTGGAGGAGGGTAGCCCAAAGGGCCAGCCGAGTCCCAAGAGGCCAGCTAGGTATTAATTGGAGGAGGGTAGCCCAAGGGGATTACACAAGAAACTAGGGGATTACAGTAAATAGCAATTAATTCTAACATTTCTTAAATTTTCTCCGGAAGGATCGGAACCGAGAGCAGGCACCCACCTCGGCAATCGCGGCCGGCGTGTTGAAGTCAGGCTCCCCCGCGGCGAGGCCAATGACCGGCACGCCAGCCTGCCGCAGCGCCGTGGCCTGGTCTGTGATTGCCATGGTCTTGGACGGCCGCAGCGCGTTCACCGTCGGGCTAATTGACGCGTCCACTGCCTCCGCTCTCACCACCGCCATCCTGCCCCTTGCGGCGGGCCTCTTCCCCCACGCCCTGCGATGCAGCCAAGAAACGAGGCATTCTCCACCGTCACTCACCGATTGCGGCAAGAGGCAAGAAAATAAAAGTTACTAATCCTCGGAGCTTTGGAGAGGTTGGTTGGCTGCTCACCTGGCGAAGCAGACGGAGCTGGGATTGGAGGCGGGTTTGGTGGGGACGGAGAAGGACGGAGCGGAAGAGGAGGAGGTGGCGGCGGCGGCGGCCATCGAGGGTGTGAACCTGCCGCTTGCTGTCACTTGTCAGTTGCACCCCAGGTTTTATGTTCGAGCGGATGGTGGTGGGTGGTGGTAGGTGGGTGCGCCATGCCCATGAGCGCAGTTTTGGTAGGTAGAACTGGAGGCTGGTGGATTAGACCTCGATTTCTTTGCTTTTTCCTCCTAACTATCCCTCAGGCCCCAGCCGCCTGGAATAGACCTTCCCTCATCAACCCCCATTGCAGATTTTCAGTGTTTTTTTTTTGTAGCTGTTGTTGAAACGAGATTTTCAGTGTTGGTCAGAGAGACGGCTTGGGAGAAGAAAGCATCAGAGCAAGAGTAACAAGATTAGTATTCCACTATGCTCCTCACGATTAACCTGTTGGGAAATAGCCATCAATACTTAATTTTGGAGAAGTTCTACTTGTTCTTGCGAACTTCTACATTCCAAACAGGCCCTGACGTGGCTGTCGAACAGCTGGAAACTATAGACCCCAAAGCTACATATGATTTTGTCGGACTGAGATTTGGAGCCACTTTGAGGCTCGCTTCTGTGAATCAATTGGTGCTCAATGTTTTTTCATGCTGCCCAGTTGATTTTATCTTACGAGTTCTTCATTGCTCGCTGTAGTTGTCCGAACGTGTCAAACAAATTAAATTATCACCTGTTACTCTGAAATGCAGGGTACACTGCACCCTGTTACTCAGGCCATCTTCATGTTACTGTCCTGTCAGTTGTTACGACTACTCAGATAAAAATGATTTCTGCATATATATCACAATTGGGGCTATATCAATCTATATGGAAAGTTAAAATGGTTGATCATTATTGATGACCGCAAAACAAGTACACCTGAGAATGAGCCATGAACTAATATGGATCCTTCAGCACAGGAAGAACGAGACTAGCATCATGCATAAACATCATACATAATGGTCGCCGCGGCCATTGTCTGTCATCATCAACAGTGACCTCCATCAGTTGTCTCCGTTCTGCTGCCCAAAACCGCATGATCCTGAAGGCAGGAAGGAGAAAGGATTCTCGGAGACGTCGAATCCAGGGCGAGCGAATTCATCAAGCCCACCAAAGGAAGGGTCAAAGTTCAAAGGCGAGAAATAACAGCGTGTATCATCAACCACTTTCATGTCAAGATTCGAAATACCATCAGATGAGCTACCGGCGAAGTTATACCCCATGCTCCCTACCATGTCGTTCATTGCTTCGCTGCCCTGAGGATGCTCTGATGCTCCTGTCGCTTTGATATCATCCATCGGGAGCGCAGGTGTGTGCCCTTGGAAAAGTGCCACATGCCCAAACAGCTTGTCCTTTCTCGAGAAGGTCGTTCCACACGAGCAGAGCCACTTGTCGCGCCCACAGTGCTTCTCATGAGTCTTCAAGTCAGCAATGACCGAGAACTTCTTGGTATTGCACCGGCTGCAGGTGTAGCTCTTGTCACAGTGGCTTCTCTTGTAGTGGTTCTTCACACACAATATTGTCTTGAGAGGCTGGAACTTCTTGTGCTCTTTGTTCCGCTTGCAACCGACAAATGGGCATGAGTACCTTGTAACTGGTGCAGGCTCTGAGCTAAAATCTTTCATGGGTTTGGCAAGAGCTGCAGGAGTCTTGTACTCGTCTCCATGGCCCCTCATGTGCATCCTTAGATTAGCATCTCTCTTGAAACCCTTGCCACAGATCAAGCAGAAATGAGTGTGTGGTGCTAAAATCTCCTCCTTTTCCAATTGCAAGACTACATAAGAACCAGGGGGGAGATTCTCTCCCTCACCACCATCATCACTCTCCTTCACATCATGGTCTTCCATTGGAATTGGTTCAGACCCTTCCCCGCCACAAGGATTTGGGCATTTGATCGGATCATCCCTTTCATCATGAGTAGTATTAAGGTTATTCATCAGCTCATCATAGTCAGTGGTCTTGGTAATCTCAGGAATGGTGACCTCATTGTTTGTGCTTGGTCGCTGATTAGCATTCGAGCCAAAGCCCATAGGAGAACCAAGTGTGCTGCTGAGCTGCCTGACCGCTGGATTGCTACTAAGGAGTGGGTTCTTCATTGAAGGAAGCAGGGAACCAGCTGTTGAAATAAGCTGAATTATAATGCAAGTGAGATCAGCAGTGACAAGCTGCTGCTTTGCTGCTAGCTCACAGGAACCACAAGCAACTTGGCTCTCTCGATTACTCATGGTCTGCACGATATCTTTTACCTGCTTGATCTTCTGCTCAAGGAAGGATAGGTTGCTCAGCATTGCCTGAGGGTCCCAACCTAATGTAGGATTATTCAGTGAAGGATTTGACTCAAACTGGTTGCCGACTTTAGCTTCACTGTCATCAGGAAGATACAAGCTGGAAGACTGAGCCCCAAAGAATGGAGGAAAGGCAGGGAACGATTGGCCTGGTCTTGCAAAATAAGACTGATCCATGGTATCGAAACGGACACCCTGTGGGGAAGGGTCAGCATTCCTTGATGCATCGCTTGCCATTGATGATGATGCTTTCATGGAAATTTCTGAATTTCTTCTCATGCCACTTTCCATTTAGATTCACTCCAGCCCGAATTCTACTTCAATATGTCCTTCTATCTCATTGAACTAACATCCTCCCACGAGGAATTGATCTATAGGACAAGCATGAAACCCTGCAAGACAAAGCTCGTAAGAACACCAATCTAAACAACAGCAACAGCCAGCAGTTTGGAAGAAGGATCAATTAGACATAGCATAGTCGAAACAAACCATACTAGTCTCTTTTCTTTATTTCTTTTGACAGTATGAAACTAGTCTCCTAAAGAAATGTACCTTTCTAGTTCAAAAGGAGCCAAAGCTAATGAAAAACAGAAAAGAAACAAACAAGAAGACTATGCCTATCTATAGTTGTATAGAACACAAGAATCCTGCCTCTTTCACATGTAACGCGAGAAAAGCCCCGTCCTTAAAAAGAAACTTATTTCCGGAAGCAACGGAGAAAATAAAAGAAATCTATTTTTGGAAGCAAGAGAAGATAAATGTACAGGAAAAAAGTTATATGAATAATTACACGTACCAACCGAGCTGACTAGTCAGAACAATACTCTGCTCATCATCTCCAACTAATTCAACTAACTTGATATGTTGTTGCTAATGAATTCCCCTTTTATTTGCATTGAATTAGGCTTGCCAATTTCTTGTAATCATCTCTATGACAATCTAATCAGTAAGCACCGACATATCTGTAGCCAGAAGAGTAATGAATCCAAAAATTCAGACCTTAGCTACATCTAGCAAAAGAAGTGTGACAGAAGCAAGAAACTGAACAATCCAAAGGATGGAAATCTTGATAGATTCACAACCTAAAAATCAATCAAAGAGAATAACAAAGTAGGAATTAAGCTTTGCTGGTCCAGTTCAAATCAAAGATCCTACATCAATCAAATAGAAGATCCTAAATCGGTTAATCTAACAAAATTTCAGCACATCACTTTCCCATCGGATAGTTCTATCCTCCCAAGAACATCAAGAATATGGAACAAAGCAACCCCAGGTATAAAAATACCAGACCAACAGATCTCAAATTTCTCCTATAAGATCCTTCTCTCATACTTCAAGATCATCCTCTAACCCAAAACACCAACTTTACTGCATACCTGACAGGCTTCAGATCAAACAAAAGCAGGCAAAACGAAGGGGTTAAAAAGAGAGACAACCTCCTTGTTTTGTTTATAATAACAGGAAATCTAAATAACCATCAAGAGGCAACCAACAAGTCCAGATTAATTTCCCCCTAAATTTCTTTGCCCCAAACGGTACTCTTGTTCCCATAGTGCAGGATGGAAATTTGCAAGAAAACGTAAAGAAATAATCCGTGCAAGGTATACTCAGTAAAAAGATGGACTTACGCACGTAGAATTTGGGGCTCCCCGGTGAGAAAATGGGATTCCGGAGGGCGGGTGTGGTAGGTTTATAGGAGGGAGGAAGGAGCCCTGCCTCTTCTTGTTTCTCGTTTGACCTCTGGGGCTCCTTTCCTTTGTTGCTTCGCTGTGCGAGCTCTGGTGTGGTATGCTCTCCCTAGTGCGGAGTTTTTTTTTTTCTTTCTCATTATGGTAATGATGTCGGACACTCGGACGTATTAGCAACTTTAATCTCCTCCAACAAAAATAGTACAACAAAATTGCCGACGGCCGACAGCTACTAAAATCAAATTCGGTCCCCGATGTCGGACTCCCCCCAATGTGGCGCGGATCAAGCTAATCCGGCCTCTACGGACACGGACGAGCCCGAGTTCAGCGCCCAGGGGCACGGCCGTCCAGGGGCACGGCGCTCTGCCGGCCGGCCCCAGGAGCACGGTGCTTTGCTGGCCGACTGATTCAAAATGTTTAACACTATTTGAAACACTTTAAAAACCGTTTTTCCTTTGAATTTTTTCTTATTGTTTTTTTACCTCGTGTTCGTAGCTTCAAATGTATTATCGTATATACTACAAAAAAATTCAAAAAATTCATATAAAATCATGGCGTAACATAACACAAGTAACTTCAAACTTGGGTGTCAACCGTCACCACCCTTCACTACTCTTGGTGGCTTGGTGAATCGATAAACGATACATATAAAATACTATTTGACGAGGTGGCGGTGACAAGCAGTAGTACAAAGTCATCGGTCTCGGCGGCGGACAGTAGTACACCATCACCGGTCGTGGCGGCGGGCGTGCATGTGTGCACCTATACTTGGTGCGGGAACGCGGGCACCCTCGGTGGCTCGATGAGTCGATGGACGGTGGTGGCCTGGTACCCTTACTACTAGGGTTAGGTTGTCGCCTACTTGCTTGCATCGTCGTCGTAGTCTCACTCTTGCACATTCGCACCAAACATAGGAAGGGGTGCTTGGTTTTCTTTTATGCTTGCTTTTCTATGTATTATAATATGTACCAAATTCAACACCAAGCATGGGAAAGTGCTCGCTTCTGCACCAAGCATGGGTGCACATGCATCCCATCGTCATGGACGTTGACGGTGTACTACTGCCCGCTGCTGCGACTGGTGACGGTGTACTACTGCCCGTCGTCGCCACCTCATCAAATAGTATTTCACATGCATTGCCCATCGACTCACCGAGCCACCGAGGGCATTAAAGGGTGGCAATGGCGACGGTTGACACCTAAGTTTGAAGCTGTGTATGTTGTGCTGCGCTGTGATTTCATGTGAAAAAATTATAGAATTTTTTTGTGGTACATATGATAATACATTTGAAGCTGCGAGTGTAAGTTAAAAAAGCAAGAAAAAATGTTGTTTAAATTTTTAAATAGTATTTCAAATAGTATAACACTATTTGATATTTTGAATCGGATGGCCGATAGAGCATCGTGCCCCTAGGGGCCGGACTTAGCCTGGTTCGTGTCCCTAGGGGCTGGACTAGCCTGGTTCATGCCTCAGGGGCCTGGATTTAACACGTGGCACACGGGGGAGTCCGATCCCCTAAGGCACGGTGGAGAGGGAGTCCGACCCCTTGGGGACCGGACTTGGCTAGGTGTCAACCACTGCAGCTCCATGGTGTTTTTTAGCATTACATCCGGAAGGGGCTAAAGTCGCTATTACGCCTAGCAACAGTGCCATATGAGACCAAACCACCCCCCTCGTGCGGTGCCTTAGCTTGTTCTAGCATTAGTATTGCCTACTCTACATCAGAGTTTTTTTTTTGCCTAAATGGCACTGTTCCGGTCGGTATTTGCAAATGTGGTTCTCTTTGCACAGTATTACCAAATATAGCAGCCCAGACGTGGCTCACGCCGACACGTGTGAAATTTCGATTGCCCCTAGCCCGAAGAGGGTTTGTCCATGTGGTGCGCACGCGGACGCGCCAAAATCCGTGCGCCCCTCTCCCGGTTGTTTCTTCGCCCGACATATGTCTGGTCCGCACATCCACCGCCTGGACCGCACGTGTGTCACCCAGAGAAGCCGCATCCGCGCGCCCTCTGCCCGGATAAGCTCTATTCGTACAAGTGTCGCCAGAGAATCCTCCTTCGCAAGCCCAACACCCGGACTAGCTGCGTGTCGCCCAGTCGACCGGCTCTGCCGGTCTCACCTTACCCGAACTCGCCCAGGCGCGCCACGCCCGGCCCTCCTAGCCTCCGGATTCCCCATCGCCATCCATCACTTTCACGCTTTATTCCCTATCGCCATCGATGTCTCTGCATGCAAATGCATGCAAGCCTCGCGCGCGGGAGGGAATCCGATTCCTCCCGCTGTAGCTATAAATTTTGAGGCGACGGCGAAAAGATTCTCAAACTCTCATCCTCGCTCGCTCGCTTTCTCATTTTCGCTCATTCTGTCGATTTTATTTTCGTAGACGATTAAGCATTGTTTACAGCCGTCATTAGCAACCATATTAGTATGTATTTTTTTCTCGTACGTATTTTCTTTATTAATGGTGTAGTTAGTTACTTAGTCATAGTTAAATGTTTGTAGTTAATTAGTTGTACTTATTTAGGTGTAATAAATTTAGTCATTTTCAAATTTTTGTAATAAAATTTGTGTGAGTTTGTTAGTCGTTGTTAAATTAATCTTACATAATTAATTAGTTGTAATTATTTATGCATAGTTAATAATATAAATTAATTAGTCATAATTAGCTATTGTTAGCTAATTAACTAGTTGGAATTAATTAGTCATAGTTCATTAAGTCATAATTCATTAGCCGTCATTAATCAGTCATAATTAATTTAGTCTTGGTTAATCAATTGCAATTAATTTAGTGTCCTTATTAAGTCATAATTAATTTAGTGGCATTGTCAAGCCGCAATTATTTTTTTTGTATTTAATTTGTGATAATAAATTAGTTGTAATTATTTTAGTGCTATTTAATTCATCATAATTAATTTAGACCTAAATAATGTAGTTGTCATTATTAAGTCATATTTATTTATTTATAATTCATTTAAGGTAATTAATTTAGTGGTATTGAATCACTCGTATCAATTTAGGCACAACTAATTTAGTCGTACTTAATTAGTGTATATTAATTTTGTTGTCTGCATTTAGTCATAATTTTTAATTTCTAGTAATTCATCGTCATTATCAATCTATTCACTAATAATCTGTCTCTTTCATCTCTTGCAACCTATGCCTCTACCGGAGCTTGTGGAACCCTTCTACGACGTGATTCACCAGTGCAAGTCGTGGATCACCGAGGACACGGATGGCCTGCACTCCTCGTGCCTCAGTTGGGGGGATTACTGGCAGCTCGATACTCGCTACGTCCTAATCCTTCAGGACACGGGTTTGTTGCCTTTTGCGAGGCTACTCTCGGTCGAACGCCTCTTCACCCTAGATGGCGGTCTGATGTCGACACTTGTCGATAGGTAGAGACCTGAGACTTTCGGTGGGGGTGAGATGATAATCAATCTATAGGATATCTCATTCTTACCTGGTTTCCCTATCACGGGTGAGCCACATGTTCCAAACCGTTCGTCAGGGGACTTGAAGGCCTGATTAGGGCATCAGTTTGACATATCTGTCCCAGATAGAGCATGTGGCGTCCCTCGGACTTGCCTGAGGAATTTTAGTCAATGCCCAGAGGATGCACCTGACGAGATTGTTAGGTTGCACCTTGTCACTTACCTTCTTCATCTCTTTGGTTTGGTCATGTTTTTCACCACACAGGGCGATTGGGCGTACCCTATCTTTGTCCGCATTGCTGAGTCTTTGGCTGACGCGGAGGCTAGGGCGATAGCTCAGTACAACTCGGCATCAGCCGTCCTTTACGCCACATACAAGGGGATGTGTGGCGCTTCGTGGTAACACCGGTGTGAAATCGAGCCTTGTCGTCTACTACGTGTTCCTACAGTTGTGGAGTTATAACACAAATAATTACGACATATTACATGCAAGTAATAAATTAAATACGAGTAATGAAATACAAATATTTAATTAATTAGCAACAAATTGATTATTTGTCAAAAAAATACTTATGAGTAATTCATTACATCTAAGCAATTTCCACTAAATTAATTACAAATAATTAATTAAGAGTGATTAACTATGCACATATATAATTAATTACATTTATTTAGTCACTGCTATTTAATTACTAGTTGTTACTTACTAATAAAGTAATTATGACCATGTAAATTCAACTACTCCATTTGCACTGGTGTAATTACCACTAATAAACTAAGAATCAAACAATTATGATTTATTAATTACCGCTTATTCAATACCACTAAATTAGTTATGACTAGTTAATTTGTACTAAATTAATTATTCCTAACTAATTACCACTAAACTAATTACGACTGATTAATTACAACTAATTTTTAACTACTAACTGATTCATACTTAAATAATAAAGCCTAATTAATTACCACTAATTAATTACCACTAATTAATTATACATTAGTTGCGACTAATTCATTACCTCTTAATAATAAGTAGTAATAAACTACGAATAAATTATTAACAACTATTTAATTACGACTACAAGCTACATTAATTAGGATTAGTTGAATAAAACTAATTAACTACGACTATAGTAATAACAACAAATGCAGTGGACAAAAAGTTAAACCCCCCTTCAAGGGGACCATTTAATGCTTGTATGGTCCTAAAACTGCTTCAATCTTTAATCTCCAAAAAAAATTATTATGTTTATGTGTTCTCAGCGACGAGCGAGAACGTGAACGAAAATGAAAACGTAATTGAGAATGACTGAGAGCGACTCTGGTATTTATAGCCGCGCGAATGTAATTCTCGTAGACAGCGCAGCGTGATGGTGGCGGGAAATGCGGAGGCGCTGTCGAGCCGCGACACTTCGGGTTAGGGGGGCTGGCAGGGACCCATGTCTGATTCGGGGGGACTTGTCCAGGCGCCGTGCGGTCTGGCGGTGGGCGTGCGGAGGCAACACATGTCGACACACCTCTTGTCCGGGTTATGGGCGTGCGGTCGAGATTGATGCCGGGCGCGGGAAGCACGGAAATGCACACATGTCGCCGAACGACACGTCCACGCTGTCATTTTTGGTAATACAGCGCGAGAGACGTTGCTTTGGTAAAAAAACACGCGCAACAATATCTTAGGCCAAAAACTCATCAGCATCATTACAGCCTATTATACCTTCTCTATGGAGAGTATACGATTACCATACCTACCCGCCCTTAGTTTTATTAGAGAAGTAATTTAAGTTTATGCTAATAATGTTGGTTCTTTTTCGACGGTGCATGGTACGAGGTAAAACCAATAATGTCATGCTAAGAAGGTTCATGTGTTATCTACTTGTATGATTGTATCCATCCGTTGAATGCTTCGGATATTAACATCAAACAGTCACTATTCTTTCCTACCGTTCTTGCCAACGCGGACATCATCCTCCTTTGTTAAATTTGGCATAATCTTATTCTTCATATATAGGCAATGATATCTCAAGATTAGTAATGCAACCGCCAAAATTGAAACTTGATGATGCGTTCATTCATTGTCGCCATCGTCATCTCCGACTTCAATTCCCTCGATGGCCAGCGTCTTCCACACCGCCAAAGACATCCCACAACAAGTGAATACTACCACATCATTGATTCTATTCTACTTTCATTAGTCATCGTTGTCATCTTATCCGAATCCCAATGCTTGCATTGGTCGAGGGGTGTAAACGAAGTAGATAATTTTCGACCGACCGATTGTCCGAAAGTTTACAGAGCGAATACAAAAGGATAAATGGTTACCCGATACTATTCATGTCCGACTCCGATTTCGAGAAAAATATAGAATAGGATACGGAGTGAGCGATATCTATCCGTATGTATTCGTATATCAAGTGATATGAAAAAACATGTTTGGACTTCACTTAGGAACATGATAACAAATATGTCGGTTGTTGCATCTTAGCGGGCTGGGGATACTGAGTGTTTTTCCTTCAACATCTCAATGATTGGTCTCTTTATGTTTGCTTTGATTACACCCTCTACTGTCTAATGTCATGTGTAGGGGTGCAAAAGAACGGATAAAATATGTTCGATCGATTGACCAAAGGTGATACGGGGTGGCCCGATCTTCTCGAGTAGAACCGTGAATAAATAGCGCTTGATGACGAATAACGCTCAGTTGTACACCACGCGTCAGTGCACGGACTTGCAACTCTATGGATATTCGCCAACACGCACCTGGATGATCGCCGCTAGACCACGAGCGGAGATCGTCAAGCCCTCAATTCCTAGCGGAAAAGCAAACTTGACCTTATGCAGAACGAACAACTGATTGCCTAATTCTCTCTCAGAAGTCCTCGCATGAACTCTGTTATGAAAGAACAAGCAATAACATGTGTTCTATTCTTTTGCATAAACGTGGTCTGATTTATAATGGGGTCTACCCCTCAATATATAGTCTCAGCCTAAGACTATTCAGTATTAAATTTTCTATATGGTACTATTCACGTCGTGTATCGCTCACACGGTAGTGCCGTAGCATGGTAATCGCTTCATGGGGCGGGTACTTAGCATGGCAGCTTCTCACGTTCACGTAGCATGGTATCACGGTACTATATCACGACATTGTTCATGGGTACTATAGCACGGCACTGTTTATAGTATTGTTCATGCGCGGTACTATTCATGGGCCGATCGCTGTTCATGTCGTGGACTTGTGCTTCCTTGGATGACAGTCGCATATCCTTGATCTTCGTCCGTCGCTGACTCTTCAAACCTGAACACAAGTAAAACATTATTTTTAGGTAGTATAAAATTCTCATTAAAATCAATGACATATTCATTAAGGAGCAAGTTCACCTAAGATTGTAGTTTCTTGGCACGTGCTCTTGTTATTAGTCCTATCGGCAACTCGAGGCGTATATCATGAGCATTAGGTGGAGGAGAAGAAGGTGTTGTAGGGATGCCCTCATCATCCTCACCCTCTTGAAAATGTGTTGTCCTCGACGCTAGATCATCAGTACCGAAGAACGGCGATAAATCAGCTACGTTGAATGTCGAGCTCACGCTATAGTCATCTCCTGGAAACTCGATTTTGTACGCATTATCGTTAATCCACTCAAGAACTTTGAAAGGTCCGTCTCCTCGTGGCAGCAACTTCGATTTGCGTCGATCTGGAAAGCGATCCTTGCGGTAGTGTAACCAAACTAAATCGACTAACTGAAAAATCATCTTCTTTCTTTTCTTGTTCGCCTTGTCAGCATAGTACTTCGCCTTACGCTCAATTTCTTCTTTCACCTTGATGTGCAATTTCTTCGCATATTCAGACCTCTTTGATGCCTCCATATTTGTTCGTGATTGACTTGGAAGCGGTAGCAAATCAAGTGGCGCAGTAGTCTTGAAACCATACACCACCTCAAATGGGCACATTTGTGTAGTAGAGTGGACGGCTCTGTTGTAGGCGAACTCCACATGTGGCAAACAGTCCTCCCACTCCTTGATATTTTTCTTGATTATGGTCCTTAGCAGCATCGAAAGTGTGCGGTTCACCACCTCTGTTTGACCATCAGTTTGGGGATGACAAGTTGTGCTGAATAACAACCTTGTCCCTAGCTTCCCCCAAAGTGTCTTCTAGAAATAACTCATGAATTTGACGTTGCGATCCAAGACGATGGTCATGGGTACGCCATGCAACCGCACTATCTCCCTGAAAAATAAATCAGCAACGTGCGACGCATCGTCGCTCTTGTGGTACGAAATAAAATGTGCCATCTTCAAAAATCGATCCACAACAACAAAAATAGAATCTCTCCCTCTCTTAGTCCTAGGCAGTCCTAAAACAAAATCCATACTAATATCTTCCCATGGTGCATTAGGAATTGGAAGAGGAGTATACAAACCATGTGGATGCAACTTCGATTTCGCCTTGTGACAAGTTATGCACCGTTGTACATACCTGTCCACATCACGCCTCATCTTAGGCTAATAAAAGTGATCGCTCAGCATAGACATCGACTTTTCATGTCCAAAATGTTCCATCAATCCACCGGCATGAGATTCCTGCAATAATAACAAACACACTGACGATTCTGTAACGCATAGTTTATTAACACGAAATAAAAATCCATCATGAATGTGAAATTTGTCCCAGCCTTTCCCATCTTCGCAAAGCGCATAAGGTGAAGCGAAATCATGGTCATTAGCATATAAATCAAGCAAACTCCCTAAACCAGGAACTTGCACATCTAAGATATTTAAAAGCAAACTTTTCCTAGAAAGAGCATCAGCAACCACGTTTTCCTTTCCCTTCTTATATTTCACAATGTAAGGAAACGACTCGATAAATTCTACCCACTTAGCATGTTGACGGTTCAGCTTAGTTTGGCCTTGCAAATATTTTAATGCCTCATGATCAGAATGTATAATGAATTCCTTAGATCATAAATAATATTGCCAAACTTCTAAAACTCGCACAAAAGCATACAGTTCCTTATCATAGACCGGATAATTCACTTGTGCACCTTTGAGTTTCTCTCTAAAATAAGCAATCGGTCTACCCTCTTGCATCAAAACATCGCCAATACCAATTCCACTAGCATCACATTCAATTTTAAAATTCTTAGTGAAATCGGGTAAAACCAGTAATGGTGACTCAGTTAAACACTTTTTCAATTCATCAAATATAGCTTGTTGTGCCACCCCCATGTAAACTCAACACATTTTTTTTGTTAATTCATTCAGTGGGGAAGCGATGGTGCTAAAATCCTTAAGGAAACGCCGATAAAAACCAGCGAGTCCATGAAAGCTCCTAATTTGACTAACATTCATAGGTGTGGGCTAATTTTTAATTGCTTCAATTTTAGACTCATCTACCTCTACTCCCTGTGCCGAAACCACATAGCCCAAAAATATTACACGATCTTTGCAAAAAGTGCACTTCGCTAAGTTCCCAAACAACCTAGCATCGCGTAAAACTTGTAACACTTGTCTAATATGGTAAATATGATCAGATTCATTATGGTTGTAAATCAAGATATCATCAAAATACACGACCACAAATTTCTCATTGAAATACCATAAAACATGATTCATCAATCTCATGAATGTACTAGGTACATTAGTTAACCTAAAAGGCATGACCAACCACTATACAAACCAAATTTTATTTTAAAAGCAGTTTTCCACTCATCCCCTTCTTTCATCCTAATTTGATGATACCCACTACGCAGATCAATTTTAGAGAAAATAACAGCACCACTCAATTCGTCTAACATATCATCTAAGCGAGGTATAGGATGACGATATCGAATAGTGATATTATTAATCGCTTTACAATCTATGCACATGCGCCAAGTACTATCTTTCTTAGGAACTAAAATAACAGGAACATCACAAGGGCTTAAGCTTTCGCGTACATACCCTTTGTCGAGAAGCTCTTGTACTTGGTTCTAAATTTCCTTTGTTTTCTCGGGGTTGGTGCGGTATGGTGGTCGGTTCGGTAGCGTCCCTCCCGGAATCAAATCAATTTGATGCTCTATCCTGCAGATTGGTGGTAAACCAGCGGGCACCTCCTCCAGAAAAACATCGTTGAATTCCTGCAAAACATGAGAGACACCATTAGGAAGAGACGTTAAGTCGTTAGTAGAAAGCAAAACATCTTTGTACAGGAGTACAAAGTGCACCAAATTGGGATTCTCATAAAAAGCTCTCATCTCTGATTTGGTGGCTAACATTACTAAACCATTCTCTCCCTCACTTTTCTTTTTACCACTCAATTTTGGCTTGTGGCTCTCACTCACCGAAGGTGGAATCTCGCTATTTGATGTACTCTCAATTTTCACCTCAACTTTCTTATTATCAGCATTGACTATCTCTGTCAGTGTAAGTAGATACAAAATCACATCTTTGCCGCTCAACTTAAACTTGTAGCAGTTTGTATACCCATCATGATAAACATGGCGATCAAATTGCCATGGGTGCCCCAACAGCAAGTGACAAACTGACATGGGCACCACATCACACACAATGGTATCCTCATATTTTTCAATCTTGAAGTGCACCTGCACCATATGACTGATTTTCACCTCTCCCACATCGCTCAACCACTGCACATGATAAGGATGAGGATGCGGTAAATATTTTAAGCTCAATTTTGTGCACATCTTCTTGCTGGACAGATTATGACAACTTCCTCCATCAACTATAACTTTGCACACTTTACCACCAACTGTCGCCCATGACTGAAATAAATTGCACCGCTGTGCGGAAGACTAGCTTTGTGATACGCTAAGTACACGAGGTGTTCACACTAGCATATGTTGTCCATCTGGCGACCCCGGTCTACAGTCCAATATCTCATCCTCTGTAGGATCATCTGTAAAATCAGCAAACGGAGTAGTATCCTACTCATCACTAGCTGAAATATACACATCATCAGTAAATATCATAACTTTATTATTTGGGCAATCTTTCTGAAAATGACCAACTCCCTTGCACTTGTAGCATGTCAGATCACGTGAACGGCCTGTAGAACCCATCGAGGATGCCGCACTAGCAACTGGCGCCGGTGGTCGGTGCGCCGCCGGCGCCAGCGTGCTATCTGTCTTCCTCTCAGGCCGAATCACAGATCGCGAATTGCCCTTGATTGAGCGGGCTTGCCTGGCTGTCCTGTGTTGTACGGAGGTGCTGTACTCGCTGAATAACGTTAACGTGACGCATACTTAGCATCTTCAATAACCTGCTTCTCAGCCTCACATGCTTGATGCATCAACTCAACCATGTTGTTGTATTGATGATGATTAACGATCCGCCGAATAGCATAATTCATCCGGCAAGAAAACAAGCCACCGCTTGTTCCTCATTCTCACGCACATCAGCATGCATGATAATCTACTCCATCTCTTTATAATACTTATCAACTGATTTCAATCCCTGTCGCAACCCAATCAACTTCTCATGCAGCGAGCGCTTGTAATATGTAGGTACAAAGCGCGCGTGCATCTGTTGTTTCAGCTCGTCCCATGTAACAACACAAAGCTCGTGTCGCTCCACACGTTGTTGCACACAACGCTCCCACCATGTAGCAGCATATCCGTCCAAAGCAGCAACAACAAGATCCAACTTGCGCTGATCAGAATAGCGGTTCATGCGGAACATCTTATCAACTTTCAGCTTCCATACAAGATAAACCTCTACCCCTGTTGTACCCTCAAAGGATGGCATCATGAACTTGGGTTTTGCAACCAGATCATCGGCGTCCTCATCGCGCCGACGATTGCATGCATACTGATTATGTGGACGGCGCGGCAAATAGTCATCAAACACGAACTCATCGCCGTCATCGTCAGCATGGCGGTTGCCACGATCTCCTCCATGGGTGCCATAGTAGGCACCCCCATAGGCGCCGACATGCGCGCCTCCATAGGCGCCATCGTGGACGCCATCATTGGCGCCCGGGTGGGCGCCGCCTCCTCCTGTACTGTTGCCACGGCCGCACCCTTGTGTAGGGGGATGCGCTATGACCTCGGCAATAGCATGACGTTGTTGTCTCGCCTCACGAACACGCACCTATTCGTCGAGTTGTCGTAGGCGTGGATCATCCTCGCGTTGTCGTCTAGCGGCAGCCTCTGCATCCGTCTCGTCGCGCGGCTCGTACGGGAGGAGTAAACTCCCCGCCTCGCCACGTGTCCCCAGCTGCATCGAAGCGCTGAGCTTGGCAATAGCGTCGAGCAGTACCTTATGGTTGTCGTCGATAGTCACAGATAGCTTCTGGAAATCTATCCCCAAGTCGTCCAAGTTGGTTTGGACACGCCCAAGGTCGCCGCACACCTGGTCAACCTCAGCCCGGAACTCATCCCGGAGCGTGGCACGAAGTGTATGGTAGTGCATCTTGGTGACCGGATCAGTAAGGTTGCCGTCCAAATCCATGTCCTGCTCGCTTCCTGACATGTTTACAGAAGCAAAAATACCAAGTGACAATATATGTGGAAAATAAGTGGGAATCTTTCAACTACTGTTCTGAAACAAAGCAAGTTGTATCGTTCCGAAGTAAATTAAGAGCAGCAAAATTATGCTCGTAGCAGCAAACGACCAACCAAGATTGTGCGAGCGAATATCAAGAACGATAGTCAATACATGACACGGATGTTTTTGGTGGAGCTAGGTGAGGAAACAGCCTAACAAATTCAGAATTTAAAAATTGTCGAGCTAGGTAACAACCAAACGAGACTCACAATGGCTAATTGTCGATCGATAAATATAAGTGAAGAGTAAACAACAACACACGCACAATGATAATGGGACTATTGCAATCTGTTGGACCGAAAAGGCGACTAGAGGGGTGAATAGAGCACGCCACTTTTTCACAAAATATGAATTCAACACAATTTCACTCCAATAGCTATGATGAAGCTATGAAGATCAATATACCAAGACAAATGGAAGACTAGTATTGAATCCAATTAAACCCTAAGCAATGCGACAAAAATCAAGAAGAATCAAAACTAACAGAGGTCGGCCGGTCGATCATTGTTATCAAGGCGATCGATTGGTACCAAATCGGTCTGACCTCTGGTGTGGGGCGGTCGGACCGGCACCAAATCGGTCTGACCTCTGGTGTGGGGCGGTCTGACCGGCAGGCTCGAGCAGTAAAAAAAATGATGACGAAGTTGCAATTAGGTCTAACTTTTGATTCTCAACTCCAAACTTCACGAAACTTTGCACACACCTTCTCTATGATATTAAGGACCTATTCCAATCAACAATTATGATAATTCTTGGACGAACAAAGATCTTTTATGATCTGATTGAAGAAGGGTGCAAAACCGGGCAAAAGTGAAAACTAGATCCAATCGCTTGCTCGTGGGTGATTGATGATCAAATTGATCCTAGATGGGTTCCCACACATCACAGCAAGCTAATCCATGTGAAAGAATCAATCACAAACTCACGGATCAAAGAAAGCCCTAAAATCATGAAATTGAAAGCAAGAACGAAAAGAGACTTATCTCAAGCAAACCTTGCATAGATTAAGAACGTGATCGTTGCTGGATTACACCCACACCATCATGGATCAGTGGTCAATCCAAGATCACAAAATTCACCTCAAACCATGAAAAGTCCTAGCCTCCACCTCAACTCCCCCTAAGCCAATTAGGGTTTGAAAAACAACAAAAGAGGTGAAAAACAGCGAGAGAGATGGTGCAGCCCTCACCTCCTCCTATTTATAGTGGAGGCCTAGAACTCTCTAGGGTTTGACTCAATTGGGCTCCCGTTAAGGCCCACTAACAAACGGGTCACACACGCACGCTTCGCAAAGCGCCGTCTTTAACCTTTGACCTAAACCGCTTCACCATACACCATGGATTTGCCAAAGGTCACCCTTGTCCATCTTGTGTCCCGCTTGAGTCATTGACCTCACCCGGCATCGTCGATCGTTCTGGACCTCAACTCTCCAAGTCTAGTCCCGATCCTCCTCGCCGTTGACCGTCGTTGACCACCAAGCTACCTGCACAACCATATACAAGCAAACACCAATTCGGGAACAAGTTCTTCACAACTTGACCCATGTTAGTCAAAACATGCATCATGCAAACCATATGCCACGATACCAATGATTTTGACCACACAAAACAATATCACCACGAAGTTGGCGGACGTTCAAGTCAATACCGGTCTGACCGCTCCATGTGAGCCGGTCGGACCGCCTAACGCCGGTTGGACTGGCTCCACGTGAGCGGTCGAACCGCCCCTAGGGACTTAGCCGAAATTCATGCCCTGAAATTCCGAAACCTTCTGGAAACTTAAATTGAATAGAACTTCTCACTGGAGACTCCAAAAATCATGAGACCAAGTGCATTGGGATCCCTTCACTTGCCTACAACACCTATTTTTGGCCCAGCTCGTTTTGACCACTTTTAGGTCACAGCCGGTCCGACCGCCGCACATGGCCGGTCCGACCGATTTGGGACCGGTCGGACCGCCGTGCTAGGACCGGTCGGACCGCCCCTGTCCAGAATGCCTAAGACTTTTGTCGAAAACTCGTGAAACGACAAACCGCAAACACCATTGCCAATTGTCACATCATCCTAAGATCTGGAACATATCCCCATGATATCCACACAATCAAAGGGATAGCGATACGGAAAACAATTCTGTATGGAGGCGAACGCTCGTATTGCAACAGTTCAAGGAGAGACGCTAGCTAGTGCTCAAAAGTTGTATATGAGGGCACAAGATTGCTCAAAATTATGGTACGTGAACATCAGCGGATACAAGTATATAAACTGGCTTCAATAAAAAGGATTAAAAACTATAGCCGAAAAATTTGCCTTCTGTTTTTTTTTGTTATCTGTTTCTCTTTTTTTTTGTTCTCCTTTTCTTTTGCTCTCTTCTTTTTTCACTCACGGTCAGCGCTAATCAATCAACCCTTTTTTTGTTCGTTTCTTTCACGGCCAACTACTAACAGCAAGTTACGCGAACAATATTATATGCGAAAACTTGGCGTCTCAAAATCATAAGAGCAATCCCTCGAGCACAACAACAAACTAGTCTCAATAGGTACGACAGGTTCGCGAACGGATCAAAGGGTTCATGACTAAAACAACGTGCAATCCACTAGATATAAGTAATGTTTAGTTGCACAAAGCTGGAATCAAGTACGAACACAAAAATTTGTGAAAGGAAAAACAAAAAGAGACGCGAACGGAACACAACCAACAACTAAACACTATGAACGAGTGGATTAAGACCTAACAAAACGCACTAAAAATGATGAATTAAACTATGGCAAAAGATGGTACTTTTTTGTGGCTTTTTCGATGTATAGGACAGAAAAAAATAATCTACTAAAATGTAGGGAAAAAGAGATTCTACCGAGTGGCCTGGAATTTGATACCACGATGATACGGGGTGGCCCGATCTTCTCGAGTAGAACCGTGGATAAATAACGCTTGATGACGAATAACGCTCAGCTGTACACCACGCGCCAGTGCATAGACTTGCAACTCTATGGATATTCGCCAACACGCACCTGGATAATCGCCGCTAGACTACGAGCGGAGATCGTCAAGCCCTCAATTCCCAGCGGAAAAGCAAACTTGACCCTAAAATGCAGAACGAACAATTGATCGCCTAATTGTCTCTCAGAAGTCCTCGCATGAACTCTATTATAAAAGAACAAGCAATAACTTGTGTTCTATTCTTTTGTATAAACGTGGTCTGATTTACAATGGGGGTCTACCCCTCAATATATAGTCTCGGCCTAAGACTATTTATCACTAAATTTTTCATATGGACTATTCACACGCGTGTATTGTTTATGGGCAGGGGGGTATTCTTAGCACGTGCTCTTGTTATTAGTCTCATTAAAATCAATGATATATTCATTAAGGAGCAAGTTCATCCGAGATTTCTTGGCAATTAGTCTCGAGGCGTATATCATGAGCATTAGGTGGAGGAGAAGAAGGCGTTGTGGGGATGCCCTCATCAAAAGGCTTGCGGAGCGAATACGGGATGAAGAAATAGGTATCCGACTCCGATTTTGAGAAAAAAAAAGAATATGATAAAGGGGAATAATATTCGAATGTATCCGCTCTGATTGCACCCTACAAGTCTGCCACTGGCGCACGTCACCACTACAAGTTGACCGTTAGACTACGGTTAGCAGGTTCTATAGCCATCAAAGTTTGGTGAACCTTATAGCAAACGGCTCAAATTGTGCGCATGATTGTGTAATTTCTATATTTGCATCCAGTGGTAACTATGAAGTACCTTCCATGCTTTCACTATTCGTTGGTAAATTGTTGTTGAATGAAAGTTAAAGGTGGCGGGATTCTCCCACCATTGCAGTGGCGGAGCTGGGTAGAAATCAACTAGGGGCTAGCACTCAAATAACAATGAATTTTATAAGAAAGGGTGGCTATTTTCATACTCAAATCACTTGCTAGGCCTAATACACAATACTTTCTCTAAAGATTTACAAAATTGAAGGAGGGGGCCTTAGTCCATGTTGGCCTTCGTTAAGCTCTGCCCCTGCCCCATTTAGTCTTAAAAAATGGTATTTTGTTGCTACTCTCCCAAAAATATGAAAATCATGCATGCCATATAAAGTCAAAATACTGCTCATTCTCCCCGCAAAAGAAACAACGGTTATTTTTACTATCCTTAGTCCCGTATATTGACACACAATCTTAATTTCTGATTATTATTTCTGTGGAACCTCTTTATTTATGATTGGTAATTTTACAATGCGTACATGTACAATACAGATAAAGTCCCTCTCATACAAATATCATATCACCTCCAAATCACATTTAAGCGTGACCTGCTCCAGGGGCGCACGGCAAACAGGATAAGAGAGGAGGAAAGGGGGCCTGACATCAGCATCATGGGAGTGGGAGTGGGAAGCGGATCCTCCGGCTAATATGCAAAGTTATCAATTCTGTTCCGGTGCCGGCTGGAACAGCCGAAATGCTCCGTTTCATCGTGCAAAATGGTATACAGGAGGCTCTATTCCATCTCGGCTTCAATTCCAGCCATTTCGGACAATTCTGTCCATCCCGGCAAAATTGAGCTTTCCGTCAATTTCGGTACCGGCCAAGACTAACGGAGGTGAGGACAATGAAGCAATGAACCAACGATGCTTCGGGAGGTAGATCATGGAGGTAGGCGTACCAGGTGGCGGAATATCGCCGACGGTGAGGTCGTCACGAACTAGATCAGGTGAGGAGCATGATTTTGGGGGAAGAAAACTTGTCCAGGGGCTGTAATATGTAGCGGCAGAGCAGATGGTGCGGGACTGCAAGCTGCAAGGTGCGTCAGACCTTGTGGGGGTGGAGCAAACGACGTGCACTCTGGCGTCGGTAGCCTCGCCGTCGGTGGCTCAACACTGCTCATTTTGTGGCCTTATCATATTGAGAGAGAGAGAGAGAGAGAGAGAGGTTGAAGATGACGAGTGGCTCAGAGAGTGAGTTCGGCTGTATTTTGGCAAGTGAGGATAAGAGCAAGAGTGGGGCCGCGGTGAATAAAAAATATTGACTTGTCTCCACTAAGCAGATGCATGCTTCATGATCACCATCAACCTGCTGCTACCACCATACATTGCATTATTTAAAAATTATGTTGATATATTTATAATTATGTACTATCATATTATACTCCGAAACGGTATACCGGTACCGGAATGTTCCATCCCAATAGGAAAACCGGAATGATGAACGAAATGGAATAGATAACTATGCTAATATATATTAGATCTTCCCTCTACCGTCTGTTCCAAAAATAATAGCCAGATCAAGCGCTACAATAGTCAAGAATACAGTAAATATGCTACAGTGTATTTGATATAACAGGCATTCTACTGTTTTTATAGTATCTGCTACCGTACTACTATTGAACACCGTTCAAATAGACTAAAATCACTGTCCAAACAGTTATTCTCTGTTGTAGAGGATCCGGATTCAAAAGGAGGAGATGGATGGAGGAAAGGGGATTTTTTTAATAATTAATTTTTATTCCAAATACAGTAATATACCTGTCTTTTTATTTTATAGAAATAATACTCTGACGCTCCTTCGTTGGGCGACTTGGATCTAGTCGCGCAACCATTAAGCAACTGATTCAAGTTGTCCAACCGTCGAGCTACACGTGGAGTAGTCGCTCGGTGGTTGAGCGACTTTGGGCAATTGATCCAAGTCGCTCAACCACCGAGCAATTTGACAGCAAATACAGTCCCCGTGTCACTGAACCATTGGCCACTACTTGCTAGTCGTCCAACGGTTGGGCGACTGGATGGTTGTATAGAAAGGCACACTCACAGTCTCTTTCGCCATTCATCTCGGGAGAGAACGAGAGGAGCTCGAGAGAGGAGAAAAAGAGAGGGAGAGAAGGAGAGGGTAAGTGAAGAGGGGGAGAAGGAGAGGAGAAGAGAGAACGATGGAGGGGGGGCACGATGGGGGGAGCACAGGAGCCCGGGAGAGGGAGAGGAGCTCGGGAGAGGGAGATGAGGAGAGGAGAGCTCAGGAGGTGAGAGAGAAAGAAGAAGGAAGCTCGCTGATAAGGAGAGAAGGTCTTCGCGTGAAGGTAATAGTCTCATCTATTCTTGTTCTTATCTAAATGTAGGCGACGTGTTGCTACTTATTGGTTTAGCACTTATTTCGTGAATGTATTATGACAAATGGCTAGTTGAAATGTTCAAAATATTTACAGAGAGAAAACAGTCATGTCGGAGTCCACAAGATTAAAAATGCATTACGGTGTTGGTACGATTCATGAAGGTCTATACGTTGTTGACCTTAGTGGTTTTCGGCAAGTCAGTATGGTACACCCGATGTAGAGAATGCTCGAACAGGAGATGTCTTGCACTGGCTCACATGTAGCTTCTCCTTGGAACTTGAGGTGTGCAGTATCGTCCTACATGGGTTTTGGAGTCGGTCTGCGACACACATTCGGTGGGAGTTGTGTAGGGATACGGGTATGCTACACTAGCTGGTAATTCAAAAATTCTACTACGTAAAACAGGAAGTCATGCAAGCAAGAGATCATAAATCGTTACCACTAGACGTGCAGTGCAGAGGAAGAAGAGTTGGAGCAGCCAAATTAAACGTAGATCGCATCGATGTATTGGTCGTAGTCGATCGTCCAACATCCTTGTCGCCGATCGTCTCCTCCAGCAACTGTCGTAGTCGATCGTCCAACATCCTTGTCGCCGATCGTCTCTTCCAGCAACTAGTCGCGTCTCTTGCCATGTCGTGGATCGTCCTTTAGTACAACAGTAACCGCAGTAGAGCCTCTACGTATCCACACGTCCAGGGATGGAACACCGTACACTGATGTGCTAGCACCAACTCGCACGGTAGGGCTCTTGAGAAGATGGCAGCTAGGGTTTCGAGGAGCAACTCATGGCATGTGTATCTCGTGTGTCACAACAGCCTCATGCATCTCCTTATATAGTGCCCATGACAGATCCTATCTGAACACGTTTGTTCCAACCCATTAAGTGTGTGACCCATTAGGTTCATGTGTAATCGGTTGTGACTTGGAAACACATTTCTAACCATAAGTCGTTAGCAGTTCCTTGCAGAACATAACAATTTTCGAATGCACATAAATTATATTGGACAAACCTTAATTGCAATATGATCTACGAGTAGGTCATCATCACTTACGACTAGCTCATCTCTCAATACAACTAGTTCATAGTCATGACTAGTTTGTAACTCCTTACAACTAGTTTACTACCAATTAGTGATCATGTTTGACTAGTCTATGACTAGCTCGTATCTCCATACGACTAGTTTGTATCTTTTTGAACTAAACGATCTTCTCATATATTCTCCCATTGCCACACGATATCTGGTTGAACTCCACGTGATATAATTTGTCATTCATGGACTATTTAATACTTTCTCGATCAAGTGTCGGATAACTTCACGTGGTCGAACTCTTTGGCCACTAGTGGCATGGTCATGCGCTTTCTTTATCCGACCACATCGAGCGGCCCAAAGATATATCTCATGTTACGTTAGAAGGGTAAATCTCATATCCGACCAGTCATATTTCTCCGCATATTTTATAGCATACCTGAAAGCTACTTTTATAACCACCTAGTTGTAGAGTAGCGTTTGGCAACCCAAAGTATACTATTACATATGTAGAAAACCATACTGATCACAAGTCTAAGGATTATACATCATCATTGCTTGAGACCAACTGATGACACATGAGATCATAACAATCTCAGTAGTGTCTCAAGGTGGGTCAATCCAACACCACATTCTCTAACATGTGTTCACATTATTGATTCGATATCCCTATATCCATGACTGGTGAAACATGGTCGTCAATCAATACATGTGCAACATCCCAAAAGTGTCCAAAGACAAAATTTTGGGATTTTAAAAACTTTTTATGAATTATCTATGCCATCTTATTGCCTGCAAGTTTTGTGAGTTATTTGTTTTGCATTTTATCTTTTGCCAGCACAATTAGTGTAAAACATAAAACCCTAAACCTAATGCTCTAAGTGTTCAAAAGCCCGTTGGAATTCTTTAGCAAATATCATATTTTGTTTATCATCGCATGAAAAATTCTTAAAGCAAACATCAGAATTTTTGCAAACCTAAAATTATGCTATTTTGTCTTTTTTCCAATCTTTCTTTAGCCTATTTCTTTTCTTTTCCATGTCTACTGTTCCTTTGGCTAGTCCTGTTGGACAGGTGCGGCTCGGCCAGACTAGCTCCCACACGCACCCTCTCCTTCTTCTCCAGCAAAGCCAGCGCGTATGCCGCTGTTTCTCTCTCCCAGTGATAATCATTCTGAAGCATGCGCCACGTCGCGGCCATGTAGAGCCCTGCGTCGCCCAAGCCGTCGCCAGCAAAGCCACATGCCCATCCCGCATCAACATCACTGCTACCAACCCAGGTCAAGTCCATCGCCCAACTCCTGGGCCGGATGCATCGCCTACCCATGCCTCGCGTGCCCATGCTGGCCGAATCACATGGTGCTCTCCGCCTCACCCACCTACAAAAGGCCGCCGCCAAGCTCGCCTGACCTTTCCCCTGCCCTCCCTCTCCTCATCTCTTGCTCCATCGAGCGCCAAGAGCAATGGTGGTGCACTCTTTTGCATCGGCCGCTCGCGCCTCCCTCGTCGTTCCGGTAAGCCCGAGACCTTTCTTCCCCAAATACTCGCATCAAAACATGTTCCCATAACCACTGAAGCAATCCACTCACACAATTTCTTGTTTCGGTTGCAGGAGCTTGCCGGAATCCCCATCTTCCCCAGTCCTGACCAAATCCGCGCGCCTCCTGTAAAATCGAGGAGGCCGACTAGAGGGGGTGAATATGTGATTTTTAAAACTTCTTTGACTCAAACAAATTTATAATGTGGAAGCTAATAACAATTTAGTTTTGCACAATTAAAACATAAATCAACTAATCTTTACTAAGTGCACTAACAATATACAACAATGAAGACTAACAAGCATACAATGATATATAAGCAATTAATGCAAGTAATGTAAATTAATGAAGGTAAAGTACAAGAACAAACCACAATAGACACGATGATGTTATACCGTGTTGTTCGGAGACTTGCCGACCTCCCCTAGTCCACGTTGAGGTAAGTCCAACCACGTTGGACCGCTCCTCAATTGAGCCAACACCTTCGAGGTAAGTTCAACCACTTGGACCGGGTCTCACAACACGAACCAATACCTCGATCCACTCGAGTTGCTATTCCTCCACTCCAGAGATGGCGAGCACCAAACCACTCACAACCACGCCGGGCCTTCTCACAAGCTTCTTGATAAGATCACCGGTCCAAGACGCCTCCACGCCGTATAGGTGTCGGCAAACAGCAAGAGTAACAAGTCTACGACTTTCACTTGAACTAATCAAGTGTCTAAAGCTGAATGGATACACAATCCACTACCTAAATCAACACATGCACTTAGGGTTTGCTCTCCAAGCTCACTAAGTGCAACACATGCACATAAGAGATAAGTGATAAGAGGGCTTGCTCTTTGCTCAAGAGAATGAATTGAGATGCCAAAGGTCATTTCCCAACCGGTCAAGGTGGGTATATATAGCCCACATACAAAAACTAGCCGTTGGAAATAAAATACTGAAAAAAATCAGCACAAGCGATACTACCGTCGTTCAATGGCTGGTACTACCGCACCTACACAACAAGCACGAATATATCAGATGAGAAATTAGCCGTTGAAAAGTGCAGTGTGGTACTACCGCCAACCAATACGTGGTAGTTCCGATCTTCGGTCATTCTGTTTCTAAAGGGCGGTATTACCGCTTCCACTTAGGTCCAACACATAGCACCTCTGGGAAAAAACATACCACCGTTCGTTTTTCGGAATTACCGATCTACGGTAGTTCCGCTCAAAGCACAGTGGTACTACCGACTTTCAAAGAGCAAACCAAAACTCTAAAATATGTCGTTCTGTAAAAAATGTACCACAAGGATTTTGGTACAGCCGACTTGTGGTAGTTCCGCCCAAACAACTCCGATACTACCGCACTTCCAAGAGAGCAATAAAACTTAAAAGGTATCTCTCTAGAAAAAAAAAAGTACCGCCGATTTTTGGTCCATCTAGGTTGCGTAATTCTGCTCTCAACACGCGGGTACTACCGCACAGCGGTAGTTCCGCCTTCTTAACGTCGGAACTACCGATATTCCTGAGAAAAGCTCAATTTGTAAAACACATTTGCCAATTGACATGCGATTCAAACAAGAGTTAAATGCAAGATTCTCAACAAGTTGCAAAACACATTTGTCAACTTTTAGAATCACACCACAGGGAATAAGATACATGGACTTAAACTATTTAAAAATACATTTGCAAACTCAAGTCACATGCTACAAGAATCATGCATGAGCATCAACTATTTGTAAAACACATTCGCAAATAATAGCATCATGCCAAGACATTAGAGATTGCATGATTTGGGGTAGTTAGCTGAAGATTTTGCCCAGGACATCTCTTAGATAATTGTGGACGACGTCGCTAGATTTCCGTAGAGTATTGGATCAAGTCGTTTGGATGAGCAGATTGGGAGATATGATTTTTGTAGCGCTACTGTTCTGCAGTTTTGTTTCAATTCTGACGGATATTGGTAATAGGTCGTTAGCGAATAGTTAATTGATGAATTAGGGGATCTCACCATAACAAATGTTGTATACATTTTATAATATTTCCAGAAAGCTAAAGACCATAAAATTTGGCCTAGTGAACTGGAAGTTATGTTGGATTTAGTGCTGCTGTCCATAAACCCTGACGAGAATTATATGTTCTGTTAATCAGTTTGGTAAGGGTAGAATATGGCCGAATATGGAAAGCTCACCAACTAGGTTTAGGTGGAAAATTTGATAAGAGTTCTAGAGTGACCAAGAACTCCTCTTTTGGATCTCTGGTGAGTAAGTTATGAATTTTTTTGTACGACTATCTGTCGACGAGACATATCAGAATTTAGGATTTTGGAGTTGGGGTTGCGCTAGAGGTCATAACGAGTTTGTATTTGCTTCTAGTTTGGTTTTTGTCTAGAATGGCTATCTTAGAGTGCTTCTTAATTTAATTCAGGTGAGGGTTTGGTTCTGGGGCAGCGCCCTCCTCGCGTCTTCCATCTTCGCACGGTTGAGGCAAGTGCATGGTAGACAGCGAATCAATGATTGATCATTGTGATTCTTTATCTTTCATTACCATTATTGTTGTGCCTTTATTTTTATTTAATTGCAAGTATTGTAATGGTATGAACATATCTTGTTGACGAACATGAGAAAAATTGGATATGATGAGTATGATGAAATTTTGCATTTTTGCATTCATAATCAACATTGCATATGAGCAGGTGATCATGATTGATCACAACTCCACGGGGGTGGAGGAGGTCCCCGATCCTCGAGGAGGAGTAGGCTTGAGAGTGAAAGTTGTCGCGAGCATTCACTCACGCTATACCGGTATACGCGAAAAAGTGCATGTGGACATGTAGAGTAGAGTTGCATTGATACGAGACAAATGGATGTGAAAACAAAGTGAAGATAACATCATAAATTTTTTAATAGAAGTACATGTGATGTTAATGAAGTTATTGAATGTTGTTGATTTATCATTATTCGTTGTATATTCATGTATTTGCTGAGTCATAGACTCACCCTTGCTCTTCTGTTGTTTTAAAGTGATCTTTGAGGGCGCCATGATTGAGAGCGAATATAGCACATGGGATAGTTTCATACTTCAGACACATGATTATTTATCATGAGAACCTTTTTATTCATTATTGCTGGATTACACTAGGACTTGTTAGAAATTGAATAAAATTTAGGTCGATGTCTTGGACTTATCTATTTGTTTCAATACTTCGGATTCATCAGTTTGGGGCATGTTCTGGATTGTTTACCTGGTTATGTTTCCCTTGCCTATTTGTTCATGTTTCATCAATCTTTATTCATGTTCCATTGTGACCCGTGGAAGGGTTTTAATATTGTTTTGCTTGCTGGAACCCTATTGTGTGTTGTTGTATATTAGATGTTATGGTAGTTTAGTGGCATTCTAGGCTCAGTGTTGGGCTGGGGTGTTACAGTAAAAGTCAAGGAACACATTCTTAGCTCTAACTAGTCATTCCTTTGCCTTAATTATCTTCTTGAAGCTTGATGACGCACATCTTCACTTCAAGTCCGGGTCCTTGGCTTTGATAATCATCAGCACATGATGATTTTTTTACTTCGGGATCTTGACTCGATGCTCATCAACTCATGATGACATCCTTCATCCCGAGTCTTGATATAAATCAACACATGATGCATCCTTTACTTGACCCCCATCAACACATGATGAGTCTTCTCTTGACTTGATGATCAACCTATGATCATCTCCTCTTTTTGAATCATCATCGACACACGATGATTTCCTTTTCTTTAAGCTCTTCATACGCATCAACACATGATGCACTCTTTACTTGAACCTTGACTTGATGACTATCAACTCATGATATTATTCTAAGTCTTCATCAATTTGGAATATTACCTATTTATCCAACTCATGAAAAAAAATTAGTTCCACAATATGATTATCATTAATTACCACATCATATCATTAACTCATAATGGTGGGATAAGATACTTCAAGGTTTCCCTCTTTGGTAATTGATGGTAACCACTTCAATTGCTCATAATTGAATGTAGATAAATGAAAGAACAAATGAGTATATACGAACTACACAAGTTTTATATATACTCAAGGATATATTTCAAAGTAGAGATCCTAAATATATGTGGAGAATGAAATATGGATCAATACTAATGAAACCATAAAATATAGAGTGAACTCCCCCTAAATATGTGCATACACAAATATGTAAATAGGAACATATGCACATATTCAAGTTAGACATATGGTGGGGTTCAACCTATATTTTGGCTGCAAGGAATGCAATAATATATAAGAAATATGATGTCGAATGCATATCTCGTTGAATTTCACCTTTATATCCAAATGTGACTACACACTAGATATAACAATAGAAATGTTAGTCTCATAAATAGATTTGTTATTAATCATCAAAACGCTTCATTAACTCATAATAGCGGGTCTAGATCCTTCACCTCCTCGCGTTGTGCGCCTCCACCCAATTCCTCGTGGCTGGAGTATCCCGTGGCCTTCCCCAAGCTACCCCAATCACCCATCGGATCTTTACCTCACCCGGACGGTGCCTCCATGACAAGCCCTCCGCGCCGCCCGTTGTCCATGCCACCAACTCGCTTCGGCTCCTCCCCGCCACCGCTACTGGTCCAGGTGAGTTCCCCTTGTCCTCCTCACGCTCATGCTCCCCCAAAATCCCCTCCTCCCTCACCGGTGCGTCGCCTCCCCGTTTCTCCTCTAGGTCCGGCTGCCGCACACCACCATCCGGCCGCTTCCAACAACCCACGGCCACGCCGTCACTGCCCTCGGGGTCGCCTCACATAGTCGGTTCTGTCTTTGCCCTCGGTGGCCACTGTCGACCTTCCAACCGCTGGCGCCGAGCCATGCCCGAGCTGCCTCCACCATCCTCTGTTTTGTGGTCCTCTCCTTCTCAATGTCCTCTGTGTATGTGTATATCTATGTGTGTATTATTGTCCATGACAGTGGGCCCCTCTCCTCGAGTAGTTCACAGTAGACGCCACTCCTTAAGTGGTTATTTAGATGATAATAGTTTTAGTTAGATAACAGTGTTAATTAGATATTGTTAGTAGATCCCACTCCAAATGTAATTGCCTCAATGGCAGTAGGCCATCCCAGTTAGTTAGGTAATTATTGTTTAACTAAATAAAGTGTTGCCAGTAGGATCCACCTGTAGATGTGTCAGGACCCCAGGCCACGTGACTCGAGCCCTATGTGTATTCTGAACTAGTCACATGATCAGTAGCTAGTCCACACAGTTTGCAACATCGATAAAATCATATCAATACAACAAGGTGGCTAAGAAGAAAATAATTTAATATTACTTAGTAGCAAAAGGATCTTATGGCCAAGTCTTACAGAGGTTGCCACGCAGGGCTTAACAACAAAAGATAAACTTGCAGCGGAAACCAAAATGTCTTGTGATAGCCATCCGACATGTCCATAGGAAATCGAGCGGAGGACGCGACCTAGTTCGCATAGTTTTCGAAGTATTCCACCTCGTAGAACTCGTGTTCCCTTGTTCTTCTGTGACTGATCAACAAATAGTGTATATCCGTGAGTAAATAAAGTAATCAGCAAATCATGGGAAATATATACAAATAGTATTCATGCAAGGCTTGAACAAGGATAGCATTATGGTTATTTTGTAGAAAGTAGTATTGACGGTAAATACAATAAATAGATTGATGAGCACAATTTAAAAGATTAAGTGCATAAATAAACAAGTTCTTTCGAAACAACTAGTGAACACCCCGTTCACTTCCCAGCCATCAACCAGATCCAGCTACTCAAATCCATCCAACCCATTCCAATATTTTTTATAAGATCTACCCCTCGTTTGAAATCACTAGGCATTGTCCATAACCGAGATAAGACTATTCGAATAGTTTTTAACACTATACAGATGTTGTACAGCTTTGACCCACAAGAGATAATCATCTTGATAAAAATACATGTTTCTTTATACATGTGAATCAAGGAGATACTATCACAATGCTTTTACAAAGCTCTGTTTTGACTCGGTGCTGCTCACTAAGATTTCACCACATCGGCCCCCTCTTACGCCATAATCAACCAAAATAGAACCGAATCAAAATATTGCTAATTAGTTGGCCAGGTCCACTCCATAAATAGACTTGTGGTTGTATGGTGAGGCCCAGATCAATGGTGCACAAAGTTAAATCCTTAGTGATTGCTCAGGCGAGACTAACTCATCCCATGTACCTCACGCACCCAAAATGTGCCTCACGCACCCCCTTTAATATACGATCACTCGCCCGATTATAAATCATTTTGTTCACCCAAGTCAATGACAACCCCTGCCATGGTACAAGATTTTATAACGGCGACATCACACCATAATTTTCACAACTGTGACCTCACACCACAGCAACACAACAGTGGCATCGCACCAATTCGATATATCATTAGGTTGAGTTTAATCATTTATGAACAAGTGATCATGAATCCCATCACGACTAAGCATGGCCAACCATAATATGATATCCATGCTGGTAATAAAATATGTCCAACTAAAATTAACCACACCAATGGTGTCCAAGGGTACATGTCAACACGTCATTCATAATTATTCAAGGGGTCATACTGTCAAGTAGGTATTTAACTACACCCGAAAATAATTACTATAAAATTAGCAATACATGCTAATATAAAATAATATAATTTTATAAAATTGGTAAGACATGATCAAAGGTCTATGACTTGCATTCGTTGAAGAGTTGAGATGATTCGGTCGTCAGGTCCAAGAATTCTTCAAAACACCGAAATCTATACGTGCAAAAGGAGCCAAATAAATAAAATAAGTCCAAATAAAATATAAAAATTACCAAACTATAACCAAAAGAAAGGTATTGAATTTAGATGAATTTAGAAACAATAATTATTCAATTTGGAGTTTGAATGCGAAAGTTATAGCCTAAACCATTCTATCGGAAGGGAAAATCCAACAATTAGGGTTTCGGTTATAGTTCACCGGTTTGACTACACGTGGTCGGAAGGAGGTTTCGTCTAACTGATTGGAAGGAGGTTCGACTACAAGTGGTCGGAAGGAGGTTTCGACTATTGTCTGAAGCGGCAACACGCCGAAATCTAGCGGCGGGGCTCTACGGGCCCGATGGCTCACCGACGCTACGTACCACGGCGAGCGGCGGTGAAGGTAGCAATGAGGAGAGGGGAGCGAGGCAAACCCAAGGCGCACGGTTTCAGCAGCGAGGCTCAATGAAGAGACTGGCGGAGAGAGGAAGAGCAGTGGCAAGATCCAGCTTGCGGCGGTGCTAGAGCACCAGTGACGCTTCAGCGGCGAGGAGGTGCACGGGGTCGAACGCGCCCTTGCAAACCCAACGAAGGGGACCACGATGGCAGAGGGGCTTCAATGGCGTTGCTAGAGGCGGAGGCGCGAACTCCGACCGCGGCAGCGAAGCTCAAATAACGGCGAAGAGGGGCGAGATAGAGAGAGTTGGAGGAAAGCAAGAGAGGAAAGAGATGGTCCTGGTGCTCCTCTTTATAGGAGAGGGCGAGGCGAAGGGGCGAAGCTCGATGGCAAGGGTGCGGGGTGGTTCGGCTGGGACATGGGCGACGTGACGGGGATGAGACAGGAGTAGGAGGGGAGGAGAAAGAACAGAGGAGTGGGTGCGACGAAAGACGGGAAATTAAATGCGCACGCCGACGAGAAAACGAGGGAGGGAATCGCGCCAGGGCGACGATTTTGGAGCGGCGGTGACGTGGGCTCACGCATGGGCATCAGCAAGGTCAAGTGGCAGGTGCGGCCAAGGCAGGTCGGGGCAGAAGCAAGGGCAGTAGGGGATGGGTGGTGGCGTGCGGGGAGGCAGGCCAACGGGATGGGAGAAGGAGGCGCCAGGGGATGGGCTGCAGCAAGTCCACGGGAGGAAGAAGAAAGGAAGAGAGAGAGAAAAGAAAAGGAAAATCAAAGAAAATCCAAAAAATAAAATAAATCCAAAAAATAAAGAAAATTTTGTAAAATACCTTGGGACTTGAATAGATCAAATAAATAGATTTTAATTTAATTGAAGTTTATTTTAATTATTTAAAATGTTTTCATTTTTAGAAGTTTCAACTTAAACTTTACATTTATTCAATGAAATGCAAATGGTTTATTTTATTTATAAAGCTTCCAAAAGACTCTGAAAATCAGGAAAACTAAATGGGAATAAAAGGAACTCAAAGGAAATAACAAGGTCTTGGGAAAAGGAAATCCAAGAAAAAATAAGAAAAATCAAATAAACAATTTTTATTTACTTGAAGTTCGATTTACTCACATTAAATCATTTTTAATTTATGAAATTTCCAATTAATATTAAACAATTTAGGAAAAATCAAATGGTGATTTTTATTTTAAAATTTTCAAAACTCGCAAAAATTGGGATGTTACAAGATGGCTAAGGTGACAGATATAAGTTTTGAATGGCAGTGGGACCTTCCCAATGACTAATTTAATTAATTAGCCTAAAAGACATTAGAAAATTAGTTAGTTTATAAATATTCAATTGATGGATTATATTTTTGGATAATAACAATAAGTGGATAAAACAAGTAATTGTATTGGATTCTCATGTGACTAGTTCAATGTAGTGTTGCGGTGTCCTGGAATAATAAAATGAAGGGCGGGCTCCATACAAGTTTTGTTATAAGATTAATTAGGCTATCATTACTATTTAGACTTAATATACGACATTAATCGGCATCCTCTTAGAACCTAAGGTAATACATTCCTGTTTAAGCACACACACACATGATCCAACACTAGTAAACCCTAGACCATTATTGTAATAATAAAATTAATAATTTAATCAACTAGTTAATCAGAATAGTAAAGTAATTGGGTAATAATCAAGTATTAGTAACGTGTAGCCCTCTGCCTAGGAATACCAAAATAAACGTAAGGTGGTAAACCGTGATCTAACAACATCATGTCGAGGGTTAATCTCCACGTAGTAACCATGTAGTAAAGCATATGAACTCGCATGTGCTTACGTAATATATTTAATTTAAGCAACTAGAGCTCATCTTCAAGTAATAAATCTAGCTAAAGATTGCCGTCAAAATAAACCCAAACCCATAGACACCACTAAGGGTGTTAGGTCGATATCTAGCCATTGCTTATAAGTTCCAGCTGAGGTTCATGAAATTTCCTTGATAAATATAAAGTAATAAAAGAAGTCATTAAGTGAACTAGGCTCCATGTGTCGGTGAGACTTATGTCTACCCAGAGCGAACCCCGCACCTACACATAGGTCTCACCTGACTTTCATGGAACTTCCTCGGTAAATAGGAAATAACAACTCCTTTGGATAAACTTCGTCTGAAGTATCTCCTTCATCAACTTCCTTTGATTATACTTTCGTCTGCAGTATTACTTTCATCAACTCTATTAGATATGATTAGTTTCATATGGAATACTTCCGTCCTTCAAGATGTTGTTAGATATATTTACTTTTGTTCAAAGTGTTTCCTTTTATTTGAATGTATTTGGATTTTGCATATTTTCGTGTGCAGATTTCGACGACTCTAGGAAACTGATCTTTTTGAAGAGTTAGATCCTCAAGCACATGAGCAAGGCAAGTTACATCCTTTGATCATATTTGAGCCCAGTATTTAAAATTATTTAAATTTTGTTTTAAACTATTATTGTATGCATATTTATATTCCAGTAATTTAAATCCATGTTTTAAATGACTAGTTAATTCCTTTACCGTTGTACAACCAATATTGAATTTGAAGTTATCATTCCGTTGTCACCTTAGAGGAAAATCTAGTCGGTACACTAGTATAACTAGAACATGTTGAAAAATTATGTTTAGTCAAAGCTTAGACCAAAAATCTTGATTATGGGAATTTAGCCAAATTATTCAGTTATGATTTAAAATGAGACTATGGTATTATGTTTACCATAGAAATTTTAACAAATGATTTAACTTATAAATAAATAAATAAAAGTTGGTTTAGACTTGGGCGAAATGGATGTTTGGATGGTGCATGTTGATGCACGGGATCGAGTCATTTCTATGATCGAGGCCCGGGGTGATTTTGGAAAGTCGCCCAAATCAATTAAGGACCGGTCTTCGAGCCGCATCTTGCAAAGCCCCATCGTACTACCACATGTCCTGTGTGGGCATGACTAGGCTAAATAATTTATAATATTTCACCATAGATGTGCCATCTGGTTGTGTGGGTGTCTGAGTGACCTACTTTTATTTATTCCCACCTGGCGCAAGAGGGGACTTTCGGCGGTGGGTCCAAAGGAAGCGAACCCTTAGCGGGCATAACTACGATTGAGATGTCACGTTGTAAAGGTCTTATGATAATCACTTAGTTGCATACCTAGGGAAGTATGTCAGACGGACATTATGAGATGATTATCTCTTGTGGGTAAAGCTGTACGACTTCTACAGAGTGTTAAAAACTATTCAAATAGCTATGTCCACGGTCATGGACATGTTGCGCAAAGCCACTCAAAGTTAGACTTTGGTTTTGATTTCAAAAGAATTGATTAAATGGTTTTGAATAGTTTATCCAATTGGAAAATCAAGCGGTTTGCCACGTGATAGGAAGGTATCCTTCATTAGAAATGTATGGAGGATTATCCGACTATAAAACTTGAGAACTTGCAAAAAAATGAATTTTAGTTATAGATTAACTGCTTTGGAACTTAGTATAAATATTTAAAGAAAACCTGGCTTTATGCAAAATCAACCATATAAACTATCCTTTGTTATACCCTCATACATTTATAATATGTTATTGGGTGTAACTTGTGGAGTACATTTATTTGTACTCACCTTGCTTAATAAAATATTGTTTAGAGGAGAAGAACTTCATCACCGGTGTGGATCTCGACGATTAGGCCGCTACCCCAGTCGATTGCTTGTGGCAGATTAGCTGGGCTCCACTACTTCCTCATCTTCCGTTGTGTTATTTATTTTGGCTCGTAAGTCTCTTGTAAATAACTATGATATTTATTAATATAGTTGTGTGATTTATGGATGTTACCATTTTTATTTACTGTGTGAACTAGCCACTGATCATGGGATTATTTCAGAATGCACAGAGGATCTGGGGGTGTTTCTCTTGGGTCCTTGCAACATGTTTTGGTCGATGAGTTACCAGTGTTCCGACCAATGACATCCGACCAAGAATATATTTAGAACGACATCATATAAGTTAAATAGCTTCACCAACAAGTCACACACTTGTTAATCTTTATAACCGGTGATTCATTCAAGGAACATAATAATATTTATTCAATAACTCATAAATATAGACGTGATACAATCATCTCTATGATCGTCTCTAAGGCAAATCACCAACAAGTTGAGTAGACTGATGCTCACGGTTGCATGGAAGGGCTTTGTGGAAGGCTGCTGGCGCCATGGATATGAGTGAGTGCTACCTGTGCAAGCATGTCCAAAGGGAGTCGAAGGAGGTCTTGCCGATGACTCTCGTTCAGTTGGTGGGAGCATCTCGGGCACGCAACGCGTGCTTCATGAAGAGGACGTGGTGGCCGATGTTGCGGTGGCCGATGTTGCGAAGGTAGAAGAGGATGCGGTGGCCGATGTTGCGGAGGCAGAAGAGGAATATCACACACCGCACGCTAAACCCACTACACAAGCGGATGCAGGGGAGCATGTCAACAACATAGCGTGTTAGATGGAAATCGATGACTCGACGACCTGGGCGAAGGTGGAAGCTTTAGAAGAGGATGGTGATGACTCTTCTGATGAGGACAAAGGTCCCATCCCGCAGGAATGGAATATGGTGGACGTTGAGGGTCTTGCTGTGCATGATGATCACGAATCACCGTGGGAGTACTATGGTACGGAGGTTTAGATTCATGCAATGTTTGCTGACAAGGGATCACTGCAAGATTCTATTAAACTATGGGTCTTGTCCATGCAGTAGACATTTCTGGTCCTAAAATCCAGCCAGGAGCAATACCGTGGTTTGCAAGCAGGCTGGTTGTCCTTGGCGTGAGCACGCACGTAGACCCAAGTACGAGACTCACTCGATTGTCTCGAAGGTGGAGGCGCACTCCTGCGTGCTCAGTAGTGTTTTGCCGAAGCATCGTAATCTAACGTCCACTTTCATAGCCAATGTCATGTACGAAGAGATAGTGAAGAAGACGGACCTTGAGGCCAAGCACATCATGGTGGATATCGAGTAGAAATTCAAGTACAAGATTAGCTACGCGAAGGCATGTCATGGGAAGCAAAAGGCTTTGGAAAGGAGGTTCGGTTCTTTCAAGACGGCTTACGACAACCTTCCTCGTATGCTCCAGGTGCTGCAGGATAAGAATCTGGGCATATATATTTCTATCAAGGACAAACCATCCAGAAGACCGCTAGGTTTGATAGTATTGTAGAGGGTCTTCTTAGCTATCGATCCCTGCATCGATGCATTCAGACATATGTTGCACATGATCTCAGTCGACGGAATGTTTCTAACTGAGAAATACAAGGGCATGATCCTGACAACAATTGGTGTTGATGGCAACAATCAGATTTTGCCTTTAGCCATCACTTTCGTCGAAAGTGAGAATTTCGACAGCTGGTTATGGTTCCTTCAATATCTGAAGGAGGGAGTAGTTGGGACATGTCCTGATGTCTGTATAATCCATGATCGCCACCCCGGGATAATGAAGTCCATCAGAAAACTTTAGTAAGACCCCGATGAGCTGTTCCCTTGGCCAGATATGAGGAACAGATGGTGCATTCACCATCTGGGGGCCAACTTCTTCAAGCGCCCAGCAAAGAACCGCTGATGAAGTCTGCTCAAGAGGTCGCTATCAGAGCCGCAGATATTTTTATGTGTTGTGGGAGTTGTTGGAGGAGCACACTAGGAAGCACGTCGTCGAGAGGAACAAGCATCCACCCATTCCTGGGGCGGCGCAACCTGAATGCCTCACACCACTGCGAGCTTGACCCTCCCCATTTAACGCGGAGGACCTCGAGAGACATCAAGTGCTTCTCCCATTAGATTGAGGCCGAGCCATTGGATAAGTGGTCCTTACCGCATGACACGGATGGTTCAAGCTACGATATAATGACCACTAATCTTGTTGAGGTGTACAACTGGGTTATTAGGGGCCTCCGTCCTCAACCCCTCGTCGCCGTCGTGGAAGGTGTTCTTCACGGTACAATAGGATATTTCAGAGAAAGGCATGCAAATACGGTACTTCATATAGCCAACCCACATACACCGTACTGCTTGAATATTACAGTGTACATACAGGCCAAGACTGAGAAGTGTCAGTTGCACACGGTCTTCGTGATGGGCAATATAGAACATCGTTTCGACATGCTTCTTCAGGAACAGAGTCGGATTTGGTACGGCTCGCTTTCTTGTTACCCACGAGGTGTGTATTGGAGATCATGTGAATGAACCTAGTTGCACATGTAACAAACCAAAGCTCATTCACAAGTCATGCTCTTATGTCCTCGCTGCATATGGGACTGTTAACATGGACCTATCGAACTTTATGTCGGAGTACTTCATGAAGGAGAGGGTGTTGCATGCGTGGTGCGGCGAGCTAAGAGGCTTCAGGGTTGTGGGCAACTTCGCCACGTTGGATTTGGCACAGAGGATTTGAATTCCGGATCTTGACCTGTTGAAGGGTAGGAAGGGCCATCGACAGAGTCGTCGCATTAGGAACGATATGGACGAAGGGGAGCTGGAGCGGCCGGTAGACGTTTTGCGGCCGTTGCGACCAGGAAGGCCACACTGCGAGAAGTTGCGAGTCACCTGCTGACACGTAGGAACACCGAAATGAAGTGCAACATCATGTCCCATGTATTTCTAATTCTCTAAAGGCATGTATGTACCGTCCTTGGTTCGTTAGCCTGCGTGTTGTGTAACTCCCTTGTCGGATGAACTGTCGTGTTGTTATCGTTGCGCTATTTCTCTAAAGTTCTCCGCCGTAGTATGAATTCTCTGGCGCATCGCAATATCACTTACCTTCGTACTTACGAATCATTGTTACCTCTATCGTCTTCACAAAATTCTTCAGAAAATTACCGCATTATAACAACATACGACGATCACAAAATGTTATTGCAAGTCTAATAGATTTTATACCCTTGAGATTCTACAAAATCACAAATAGACCAACCAACTTTGTCACCACCCTTTTATTTCCAAAAAAAAATAAACAACCTACAAATAAGATTTGCTAAATGTATCACCTACAAAAAATTATATTTATTCCTACACAATTATTTCCAGTAGATTAATAAAATAATACTATTATTCTTTAAAATCGCTTAGCGGTCGAGCGACAAGTGGGGTAGTCGTCCAACCATTGAGCGACGATCAAAAGTCGCTAAACCACCAGATGACTACTCCACGTATAGCTCGACGGTTGGGCGACACCCAATGGAGGAGCGGAATAATATTATTTTGTAAAATAAAAAAACAGGTATATTACTTTATTTCGAAATAAAATAATAATTATTTTAAAAAAGTAGAGGAATGGGACATGCCAGGCGCTGAGCATTGGGCCCGGGCGAGAGCCGATTCCGGCGCGGCGCAAAAGGACAAGGAAGTTGTAAAAAAGAGTGAGGCCCGTGGTCGTCGTGGGCCCACAACGTCACGTCGCTCTCTGCGGCGCTTGCTCCTCCTCTTTCTTGCCTGTCTACTAATGCCGAAATTTCTTTTAAAAAGTCGCAGCAAAACTTCTTTAGAAAAAGTCGTAGCAAATAAAACATGCCAAAATTGTGGGGGATTATACGTGCTGTCCTTTCTGAAGCTAGAGTTGATTTTTGTATTGCTCAGGTTTTGTGCTGTAATGCCATGAAAGTTGTGTGGGGGCCTACCTGATTTGCCTGGATGGGATAGGAGAATATTACATGCTCTCAAAGGCCCAAAAAAGGTAGATTGCAAAGTTGGTGCTCAACTTTTCTTCTTCTGTGATTCTGTCTACTAAACCATGTTACTAGTATATGGGTAGGTACTGTACTAACTACTAGTCTGGTTGTTCTGTTCTGACGTGTGTCAAGAAAGCTTGCCACATAACATAGCCGCTAGAAGAAATTCAGTCCGTTATCATATCACCTCCAAATCACATTTAAACGGTGCAGATCATGCTATCCAATCCTCAATGAGGGCACAGCATGCACCACAATGGGCAACGCCCCAGAAGAACCATTCGAGCTGCATTCCCTTTGACATCATCAGTGAGGTCACCCACACGGAACAGACGAACAAGAGAAGCATACTGGGCCCTGCCCTGCCCCTGCTCCTGCTCCTGCAATCTAAATCATTGTGGGGCTCGTTGGGACCCCTCTGCTTAAAGTAGAATAATGTTAAGTTCCAATCTCAATTGTCTTGTTAAAACGTGAACGTACCACGCAACAAACAATGCAAGTAAATCATCACCAAGGGGTTGTTGGACAGCTACATGTCAGTCCTTTCACTGTGCACCACACATCATGTCCCAATATCTATTCCGCTTCAACTGGTTGCCAACTTACCACCTATGCACCACCACTTTCCCATCCTAAATTGGATCAAAAGGTTAAAAACTCCACACCGTCCACTTGTTTCCTACATCAACGTCCAAGAGGAAATCAACAAGACAAACTCTGCTTTTTCATGACAATTCGGATGCAAGACATATTATTTGGATGTAAATACACGAGCAGCAACAGGAATATGTAGCAACTTATCTTCCTGAACATATATTGGTGACAAAAATGATATTGTAAATATGAACTGTGAATAACTGGCTGTACTGGCCTTCAAGTAGTTCTAGGATTTTACATGGCGAAGGTAAAATAAATACATGTAGGAACAATGAGCACAATTTATCTATCTTCTTAGCCATTTAGCTGGCAAATGGTTCCTGAACTTTTTTCTAAACGCGATAAAAGCTAGGGAGCCCAGCAGCGGCCATGATGTTACAAAAGCAATGTAGGCAAGCAACCAGACTGACCTCCCTTGGTATCGAGTGAGTTGGTTTATGGATCTCTTAACGGGAGCAATGGCATCGTGGATCTCACTAACATAGTGTTCCTCTCCTTGCTGTTTTGCAGACCCTGCAGGGCTTTGGGCAGGCGTTAAATTTACTTCTGTGCTGCTTTTGGTCTCCACTTCCTTGGCGTGTTCATTCTGTTGTGTAACATCCCCATTATTTAGTTTTACTTCATTAACGATCTGATTAGAAGGGGAGTCATCATTGCCAGGGCCATCATTTGTCACTGGAGCTATCATTCCATCTTCCATGATATTGACATATGGGCTCTTATCAATGGATGACTCCAAGGAAGAGTGCAAAATTTGATTTTGCGCCTGCATTCAATTATCAAATGTTACAATGTAATCACCATACCAAAATATGAGTGGCTAAGATGGGAATTTTCATCCACGATATAGTGACCACACCTTTTGCCTATGCATGTAGGAGCTGTCGTGCAAAGCACCGAGGAACTCGGAAACAGCTCCAACCCACCTACAAAGCATATTAAAAGACCATGGATTCTGAATATCCATCAATAGCAGATACACAAATAAAAAGATACAAACCACACCATACCATAGCCTTCCAGCAGTTAGACCTTGAAAAAATGCAAGATGGCCACCATTCGGAGTAGTTGCCAAAACAATATTTTTGTTGGCCCTATATCAAATCAAGATGCTTCTGATAAATACACAAAACAGAAAGAATCAGGAGCATGACGTTTACAAGCCAAAAAAATCCACCTGCATTCATCCCAAGGAATACCCTCCCTTGTGCACAGGGGATCATCCAAAGCACTGACACAAAGCAAGGGAACTGACACATTACCAACGTGACTAGCACTACTGCACCGGCGGTAGTAGGTATCCACTGTCTGAGAAACAATAAATCATTACATGAGTGATGAGATCCTCACATTATTCAACAGCATTAGCTGTTACAGAAGCAGTTCTGACTCTTATCAATTATTATAGAGCAGCGGAATGTCATGCAAGTCAGAGTAACAGTAAGACATGAATTCTCATCTGATTGAGGATAGTACAGCAAAGGTAGGCACTAGCGTGGTGGTGCCATGAAAGGTACCTCATATTTTGCAACAATGCAAGTCGCATGCTGGTCAAATTCCCGGATAGAGCGTGACTGGAAAAATAGAAATAAGCGAAAATAAGAAATGGATATCACACGAGTCATTAAGAGCCCATCTATATGAACTTGTGAAGTACAAGTAGTCAAACTGTTGGCAGCTTGAATATATAGATTTTTTTCTTTGCAATGAAAACTAACTAGCAGATATATTTACTTAAGAAGTACAAGTAGTCAAACTGTTGGTGGCTTGAATATAGAGATTTTTTTCTTTGCAATGAAAACTAACTAGCAGATTATAAGTGACAGTACTAAATTTAGGTTCAATATAAATCTCATGAATTTATAAACTGAAACATTAGTTAGTTCAGTGCCAATAAAAAAATTACAGCAGAGTGAGTCCAACCTTTTTAATACCTTCCCAGTTTGCAAGTCGAGCCAACACAGGTTGATGTCTGCAAAAGGGAAAAGTAAAGGCATATAAAAAAGGATCCCCTTGTTCAATAGCCGTCATGTTATTCAATTACAAATTTAATCGCAACAACTCGGATCTCTTGTTATGACAGTGACTATTGTGCAGGAATACTATCGTAGTAAGAGCAGATGAGAAAGTGAAGGATGGACAATAGATACCACTTGCAACCAACAAGTGGCTATTGAAACTTTGAAAGTGCAACCAATAAGTGGAATACACAAAAACCTCTCTTGGTTCTGTTCAAGGTCCAGACAGGTATTGGAATCACTGCACTTGCATAGACAAATCATCCAAGTACACTGAAGAAATGATTGGATAATGGAAATATTATCATAGTTGTTAGATACATATAGGTTGTGCTATTATTCCCTAGTTTAGGGGGTTTTCTGCATATTTGCTACTTCTATGTATCTGTACATATTTGGCCCATTGCCCCTTTGCAATACAAGAAGTCCATTCCTAACATGGTATCACGCAGGTTAGGGTTAGGGTTTCCCTTCCCGACTCCTAGATCCACCGCCGCCAGGTTTCTGCATCGCTGCCGGCTGGGACCCACCACCGATTGGTCGTCTCTCGGTCAGATCCACTGCCGCCTGGATCTGTTGTCGCGGGCTCCTCGTCGCAGCTCTGCTCCGCCCCTACTGCTGCGTCGTGGCTCTGCTCCACTGCTCCCGACGTCGCAGCTCTGCTCCGCCCCTGCTACTGGTGCTCTGCTTCGACTCACGTCGCCCGGTTCTTCACCCAGCTCTTCTTTGACTCCCGTTGCCGGTTCTTCGCTCTAATCTACTTCGGTGTTGCGGGCTCCTCTCAGCGTCGCCCCTCTGCTGCTGAGCGCTTTGCTTCGCCTTGGGCTTCGCGGCCGGCTTGGGCTGCTGCTCTGCTCTGTCCCGGGAGACCTGCTCTGTTCGTCCCTCTGTGGCTCTGCTCTGCAGGAGGTTGCTGCTCTGCTTCATCCCCCGCGAGAGGCTGCTGTTGCTGACCCCGGTTCAGGGATTGGCAGCGGCCATCACACAAGAATAGCACATCCTATATATATCTAACAATAGTCACTTGTACATCGCTGTCCAAAAATATGTTTTTTCTCCCTTGTACATCACTGTCAACCATTACCAGATACAAACTATTAGGGCCAAGCTGTAAAAGAATTGAAACTATGGGGAAAAAAATGGCATGGTTGACCTAAGGTTGCATACGCAACTACACAAGGTCTATCACTCTGCTATTCTCAAGTGGGAACTTAATTTATTTGAAAGAAAACTTAATTTAGGTTTAAGAGAGATAAATAATAGGGACCTAAAGGAGGAAGAGTATGGCACCACAGCCAACAGTAGAAGGATCAGAATAACATCAGTATAACATTAAAGATGAAGATTCCATAGAAACAGCCTTGTATAAATGCTTAGTGGGGAATGGATACTTACAGCTTTGCATAGCCCTTTAGACCAAACGCAAGGGCTTTGTCATAAAACCGTTGCACAAGCTTACGGGAAATAAATCTGTCACACACCTACAAAATTGAAGCGAAATGACAAACCGCAATGAGGTTAAGGGCCAGTTTGATGTTTGCTGTGCTGTGCTGTGATTTGAAGCAACTGTATGAACTTAGTTGTACAGAATCCTTGCCAATTCTAGTGAAATACTTTTGCTATGGCTTAAAAGAGGAGGTTGATAATTAGTTAAAATAGTAAAGAAAATACACTTTTAAAAATTACCACAATGCCAAACTCACCCTAAGTTAGCAATAAATAAAAAATTGGAAGAAATTGCAAACCCAAAATGGATTTGTGAGCTGAGCTATACAAAGAATCATCATTCATTGACCAAGGCATTTGGGAAGGAGGTGTCAAAACTGAGTAGAAAGTTACTGAGATATAAGTTGGTACAAATTTCCACAAAATAAGAATGCAAGTAAATTTGGATATACAGTTATAATTATATGTACTCTAGTGAATTAGGTCCAGTAACTAACCACCAGATCCCATGGAGAACAAATAGATGCAGCACCAGCCACAGGTGTATTCTCACCTTCTTCTCCAAGATACTTGACCTGGGCAAACATGTCGATTAAATATAAACTGTTAGTACATTGATTGCAGTGTTCTCTAATATCCAATGACATACTTTAGCATATTTTTTATTTTTGTGGATGGGGTGCTTGGGTGGAGGGGTAGGGTTAGAGATAATGAGCAAGAGCAGGATGGGAGTTGATGCACACAGAACAGTACTAAGGCCACATTATATAAATGGTAGATCTGACCAAGATTGTCAAATGACTGATCATCAGAAGTAGATGAGAATGAACCACCATGCATGCACCACACACCAACCAAAATAACAAACCAACATGGGTACAACAGAAGCTCAAACAAAGTACAAAAAGAGATGGACTAAGCAAGTGGATGAATGAGGGTGCAGGGGCAAGGTTTCAAAACCTCGAAACAAATTAAGCTTGTCCAAGTACATGACTGTACTGAGGAAGAAACTGCTACCATCGGTCGATCAGGATTCAGGAAACAGTTATGCTAGAGCCATTGGCGTAGGTAAACTAAGCAACTAGCACTTCACAATTGTCAGCAGCAGAGAATAGCAAACAAGTTTATATTAAGACAAGGTAAAATTGTGTACCAGAATATTGGCACCTATGCTTGTACCAACACAGAACATTGGTGCCTTTTGATACTTGTCATGGAGATAATTAACGATTTCTCGGATATCTTCTGTCCATCCGGCATTGTAGAAGCAATCTGACTGCCAGGGGAAATAAATGTTATGAGTTGAGTGATGATTACTAACTGAATCAATTCATTTGGTGCTTATGAAACTTCTTGTTGCAATGTCGATAGAAATGTAAGTTATTACGAATTTCAAATTTCAGCCGTTTCTATCATTGGAATTTTACATTAGATAACTTACAGTAATGAACACACCACCAAGACCCCTGTGGTTGCTTACAACAACATTCCACCCTTTACTTGCCATCGAATGAGCCAAGTGTTTTACATACTGCAACACATAACTACATATTTAGAATGACTAACAAATATAGTAATAAGTTATGCAATGGCAGCCCAAATATCAGGAAAAAAGTTAGGGACTAACAGCAGCAGCAGAATCACTGGTTAATCCAGGGACCACAACTACAAGGGGTGTTGAAGCATCTTTAGAAATGATCCCATCTGTGTCTGCGACATAGCTAAAAAGATCAGACATCACCATATATGGCATACAATTTAAATTTTTACACAATCTATGAGCCTCATACCCTCCAAATCAGAGGCCAGCAGCCAATCCAAAGCAATGGTTCCACCATCACGAACTGTGTACAACTGCCTGCAGTACAGAGAATGTAATCGGTGCATTGTCAACTGAAAAGTAAGAAAATTGCTTTCTATGCTCCCCCAAAAGACATAAGCATAGATCCTGAATAAAATGAGTTGAGGGGCCAGTCTACACCATATCATTGGTAACAACACAGATATGAGGAGCTGTATAATTTGTTTTTAGGAAAGCGTAGAAGTAGAACTTTCCGGTTAGAAAAGCACCTCTTACTATTCATCTTCTTACCCTTTTTTTATGAGGTTTCCCTTTTTTCCAACATGTGGTTATTGCCAAATTAAATCATAAAAATTAATTGTGTTTTGGTCATGGAACCATCAACCAGCGGGGTGCAAGTGGGTGCAGGCTGTCCGTGAACCTACTAAATCCGCCTCACAATAAACAATAAATGGACTCCCGCGGGCTAGCTTTTCTTTTAAGTGAACTTAAGTGGCGGCCCACGTATCCTGCAATTTAGCCCGCAACCCTTTGTCCACGATTCATTCCCCTGTTCCACATCCCTATCCGGCTATCGCTGTACCCCTTGGTCCCCTTCAACTCTTCAAGCCTTCGGCCGTTCGACGAGGGCGCACGGGGTGGCTGATCTGGCGAAGCACTGTGGCAATGGCGCACGGGGCGGCGGATCCGGCGGGGCACCACTGCGAGGGCGCACGCGACGGCAGATCCGACGGGGCGCCACTGAGAGGGTGCACGGGGTGGCGGATCCGGCAGGGCTGCTAGTGCCAATGGTATTGCGGACGGCGAGCGCTCAACATCTGGTACGGCGTCCCTTGCAGTGAAGCTGGCAGTTGGCGGCGATGAGCAACGACATCCATGCGGCGGCGAGATCCGCGGCCACGAGGAGCCGTCGTTATCCAAGAAGTTTGCATCCTCCCCTTCCCTCTTCCAGTTCTTGATTCATCATTTGTTAGTTTTGTTTCTGATTTTTTGTTGCCGCGTGCTTGCCGGGTGCACATCTAGAAAAAACCAAGAGAAAGAAGCTGGAGAAAAGGAAGAGGGTGGAGGATAGCCGACCCAGGGAGGCAGTGAAGACGAACAAGATGAATCATTTCACACATCAAGTCATATGCTAGCATAAGTAGAATTGTGAATCATATTTGAATATTTTGTTATTCAGCTGAGTGAAAAAGGCTAACCTTTGATGACCAAATAGGGAAGGGAAGGCCACCACTATGGATGTAAAGAAACTTCCATTGACAACACAACAAATTTATCATATGTTTTCTCCAAGAGCTGATACAATCCAATACCTAATTACTTTTACTTGTCAATGAAGCCAGTCAAGTTGGGGAATATACATATACATGTTGAACAAGGCACTTAGGCACATATTGGTACAATAGAACCATGCCAAGATGCCTTCCAAGAAAATATCTCATGATCTCTCTAGCAGTTGTGTTTAGATTAATGAAAGATGCAGATATGCCACTTCTCTAGTTTTGTTAATTAAAGTTAGCCTTGTTACCCACTAAACCTTTTTTGTTTCCTAGAGAAGGGGTTCACCGTCGGCTACTCTACCGAGTCTACGAATTCGGTCACCAGTGGCAACTCTGGTGAGGTTGCCAGGGGTAAACTTGTATCCGTGATGGTGTCCTGCTCAACCACGCCAGGTGAATTAGTGCACCTGTGCTCCAGACAAGCGATTGCTAGATGATGTGCGCGATGTTAATGATCGATATCCCAAATTGTGCCAAATAGAGTATCGATCTTCTCGTGCAGCTTCGAGCAGTCTGCTTCCATCTGCTGAAATAAGAAGTCCAACTTCTTGATGAGCCCTTCGATGTTGTCTCCCTCGGACATGGTAGATGGCGTAGCGAAATCTGATACCAAATTGTCAGAGTCTTGGGGTCATAGATGAGGAAATCGAACGCAAGTTGTAGCTGTGCAATGGATTGGACCGAAGCCCAGAGCCTCGGCGCCACGGCTGTGTCGCCGTGATGATAGCAGCAGCGTGGCGGGACTCTAGAGTCTTTGTCGGACAAGCAGAACCAAGCAATAGAGAGAACAGAATAGAAGAACAGCAGAGGCTTGAGGCAGTTTTCTGATTTCTTACTTAATCAAAGCAAAGCAGGATCTCTCCCTTTAAATAGAGAAAATACCGAACTACTAATACAACTCTAATACGAATAGACAACTAAGACAATATTCCGAAATAACTCTGAACGGAAAAGGAAAAACTAAAGATAAACTATTCCTAACTGATGAACCGCATTTGTAACTCAGAATTCTCACGCATCGGAGCTGCCATTCTTTGCCTCGAAGGTGATTTTCATAACTTACTATATTGGTTGATCATCATTGTAGAAGAATCTTTAGGGAGGCTTTATCTTGCACAAGATTGAATGGGCAATAGGCATGCTCCTGTCCTGTGATGTGGTTAAATATTTTATGATATGGTATAATCTTTTGTGATATGGTCTAATCTTTTTGTGATAAAGCATGTGTTAAGCAATTAATGGATTATGTATTAAAAGTATACCAAATTTGGCCATGAGGTCCCTTTCGAACATCAACAGTGAACATGTATAGGTTGGACCAGTTTACTCATATAGTCATATTAACTCATGACGTTTGAATCAAAGGAATTATGAATTTGAGCTAGAGAGAAAAATCATGTGAATGGTATTTTCAAATAGTAGGATTGCTTCAAAGTAGGTTCAGAGAAGTGTCTCTCCTCTCCCTCCCTCTTGCGCCATCCAGGAAGAAATTTGTTAGTTTTTTTCTGATTTGTTGTTGCCACGTGCAGATCCAGGAAGGATGAGAAGAGGAAGAAGCTAGAGAAGAAATTTGAAACTCTTGAGCCATCCAGGAAGCCATCTGAAACTTATTATAAGTCCTTGTTTGCCAAACCTGCTACTTCTACTTTCAGCATAAGGAGGTGCATACAGAAATCTGCTACTGCTATCTTTTTCCGGTAAGATTATTTACTTCACTATAAATACATTTGATTCTTGAGCTTAAGTACAATTTTTTAGTTATATTGTAAAATGAATAGAAATTTCACAGCTTGGAAGAACCTAAATAATTGAGAAAGTGCCATCTTTTGTTAGATAATATGCCTATCTTTTTACCAGTCATTACAGAATGTTGAATTTTAATACATAATCTCATTTGATTGCTCTTTTAAGGAGCCTAAATGGACAAAGTGTAATGGTTTGTTGAAAGTTACAAGTCAGTTTTGCAGGATTAAGCTTATGTTAATTGCTAGGTTTATAAAGTTTGTTGTAAATACTAAACCACTCTGGACCTGAAAGCTCTTCTGATGCATTGCCACCCCATGCATGGATCGATTAGCCTGAAATCTGACCTGCTAATGAGATTTACCTCCAATTTCTTCAGATGTTTTATGGTGATAACACAGAATTTGTCATAATGAATATTCTCTATGGTTTATCTGCATTTCGCAACTATCCTCACAGTAACAAGCAGGATCTGACTACTTTTTCTTTGATGTTCAAGGATGATATGGGTGAATAAGGAGGACCTATTGAGGAAGTTATTTTGGTTACATAGGTGACAATCTGCTTTAAAAGAATACTTAGGTGACAAACTGAGGTGTTTGACTGCAATGAAGCACTAGAAGTGCTTATGTAATACATTTTTGTCATGTCAGGTTTGGGTTCTTTTGAGTTTTCATATTTTTAAATATTTTTTTGGGATTTTTCAAAGCCATGGTATACACTAGTGTTGCAACTTTGTTGATACGTGGCCTCAGCCGTTGCAATCGTTATTTATCTGTCTCGTGGGCTAGCGGGTGCCGCATGCCCCGCATAAATGCTTGGCGGGCTGCCCGCAACATGTCCCACGTTCATCCTGCAGTCCAGCATGTACTTCAATTGGTGATGTATAATGTAGCGGAATAATTGGCGGTGTACACTGTATCCAATTTTACACAGGGACACTACAATCAAATAGTGCAATCTACAAGACTACAATGTATAGTCTTGTACTAACTCATCTCCACATGGATCGATTCTAACCTCTTGTAGGTGAATGAAGGTGGCCTCCCAGAGATGCCCAGGAACAATGTCTGCAAATGTGGGCTCGCCAGCCAAGGCGTCGCCAGGTACCTGCATTGTCATACAACAAATTCATCACCCCTCTCAACTCTCAAGTAAACCAATCATGAAGGGATGCAAATGACCCTTCCCATGATTCAGATTTCAGAACTCCAGCTTCCAGTTCCATCACACCTGAATACCTGATCCCACTTTAGGGACAGGAGTCACGGGAAAGCACAGTCAAGCGCACAATGCTGCTTCTACCACAAAATTGCAGTGACTGAGAGACTAAATTGTAAACGCCAATAACTAATACTAAGAAATAACTCACTAGGAAGCACCGATACTTCCCTTAGTCAGCGTACCAGTATCGGATACTGTATCCGATACCGATACCGCACCGATGTGTGTGTGTGTGTGTGTGTGTGTGTATGTATCGCCGTATCGCTGTATCGGTGATTTTGGGGGAATCGCTGTATCGCAGTATCGGTGATTTTGGGGAGTATCCTCACGCGATCAGGTCGAGAGAGGCAAAGCCAAACCTGCCGTGGAGGGAGCGGCACTTGGAGGCGACGCGGTGGTAGATCTCGGAAGCGGGGTGGAAGGTGAGTTCGACGCGGCCGCCGCGGAGGCCGCGGAGGAGGTCGCCGAGGACGTGGAGCTCCAGGAACCGGTACGCGTAGACCGACACGACGACGAGGGCCGCCAGGGCGTAGTGCTCCGCGGGCACCAGCGCCGCCGCGCGGCGCAGCAGCTCGCCGACCGACTCGCCGCCGGCGACCGCCGCCGCCATAGTGGGGTCGGGGCTACACTGCTACGCGCTAGGGCTTGGGAGCGACGCGGAGGCGGCCGCCGCCGTCGTAGCCCTAGTCACCGACGCGCGCTCCTCGAGCTCTCCTCGCTTCGCTCGCTGCTGCGTGGAGACCGGAGACGGGGAGGGGGTTGCTATGAAGCTATTTGAGCGGCAATTTCGAGGAGAGGCGGAGCACGCGATTCACACGACTGACGGAGATGCGGAATACTGGATTCGTACGTCTGTGTCTTGTTTAAAGCCAACCATGAGTGGAAAGGGGTTGGGTGGGGACGGGAGAGGCGTCGGTTTTTTCGCCGTGTGGTGTGACTTGTGGACCAGGCGAGAGGGACGGTGCTACCTAAAATGGCGGTTGAACAACCGCCATTTTTCTTTCAAGTGTGACAAACCCGAAGGATACATATCAGTAAATGAAATTTAAAATCTATAATAAATATTAATTTTTTATACATATAAATAAAAATATTAACTACGTCTATTACATCAACTATTACTACTACTACCCTGAATTAAAATTTTAAGCTCATACATTATTTACCTTTGGAAGTTGAAGTTGATATTCACTTATCTCCCCCACGTGCTGTGTTGTCCATGTCTAACTATTATCGGCTGACAATGAAGAGGGCTACACATTGATGACTACATTCTTCTACCCTGAACCCAAACCACACCTCAGTTATCACAGCTATTGGCCTTTGCAGCCCTCACCAGACACATTGCGGCGATGAGGTGGGAAACCAAGGGAAGAAGCAGTGGCGGCGTCGCGCTGGTAAGCGAGGAGGAGGTGACAATGCTTGCTCGGACGGAGCTGAGCAGGAGGCGGCGGCGGCGCAAGAGAGAATTAGGATGAAGAGGGCACAGTGCGGTGAACTCGAGACAACGGCACGACAAGGGAAGGATTGCTTCGTCTCTGCCTCTCTCTCGTGCGTCATCGCTGCCTCCCCTCCCATCCCTAACACCTTCAAGGTACAGCATCCTCCCTTCCCTCCGGGTGCCTCCCCTCCCCACACCTCTTCCTGTTGTTGGCACTACCTCCCCGCGCAGTCGCCTCCTACGCTGTCGAATCCCCCTCATGTTTGTGCACGCCGTCGTTGCAACCCACGGACTGAGTGCCGGAGGGGGTCGGGATCTCTGAGGCATGAAGCAAATGCTGGATGGGCACAGGCAGTGAGTCGCGGCCCGAGACAGGAAGGAGTGGGACAGAAACAAATTTGGGTGTGTGTGTGTGAAGAAGAAGTGGAGCGACGACGGTTTGGGTGGTTACGAAAAAATTGAGGGCATGTATACATTCGCGAGTCAGGGGGTGAAACCTTGTCTCTGTTAGGTTGGGTCTACATATTGGTGCGCCTCCATGAGGAATTTCGGAAGGGATGGGCAAGGCTAATCGCGTGAACAGAAGAAAGGACATCGTCCCGCTGTGCGAGGGTAAACTCCTTTTATTAATTAAAGACTAGTAGAGTGTTCGTGCGTTGCAACAGAATTTGAAAAGAGGGTGAGATGTGGTCATAAAACATACAATAAATATCAATTTTCTTCTATACACATATCAAGAAAAATATATCTCTTAAAGCTAGCACATAAATCAAATTGTAAAAAAATATACTACATGTTCTAAAATCCCAAAAGCAAATTAAAACCATCATCGTTGTCGGGTTATTGAAATGCCTCAGCCGTCACTTTCTAGTCGCTTGTCGAGTGCCATTGACAATACCCACCTTGATATTACCCAGTTAACCAGCATGCAATGCGTTGTAGCATTGAATATCCAACCTCATATCTAAATATTTTGAAAGATAACTAAACACCGATTCTAGCATATATACAAGCCATTTTCATAACTTACGTTCATCAATTCAGCATGAATAATAGATATCAACAATCTTTGCAATTTTCAATATAAATATTGACAATTACCGATTGAAGGATCATGTCAATTATTCTCCCTTTGCTCTCAAAGTGATGCAAAAATTATATAAGATTCGTCAATTCAGCATAAATAATAGATATCAAGAATCTTTCTGATTTTCAATACAAATATTGACAATTGCCAATTGAAGGATCATACGAATTATTTTCCTATTGCTTTCAAAGTGATGCAAAAATTATATAAGGTCAGACAACAACAATAGTTTTGTTCATATCATCCTGCTGTCCGAAGAGGAGCAGTCTAGCATAGAAGCCAAAGTTCAGATTTGACGAGCCCTTTATCTGCATGACTGACTAGGTTGCTTTCGTTAAAGCTTGTTTGAACAATGTGGCACTTTATTGGAGGAGGAGGAGGATGAAGTCGAAGAGTGTAATATCCTAATTTTCATGCCTTTTTGAAAATTTTAAAATAAAAATAACCATTTGATTTTTCTTAAATTGTTAAAGCTTAATTTGAAATTTCATAAATTAAAAATAATTTAATGCGAGTAAATCAAAAGTCAAATTAAATAATAATTATTTTATTTGATTTTTTTGGCTTTATCTTGGATTTCATTTTTCCAAGACCTTGTTGTTCTTCCTTGGTGTTGTAGCAAAAGAAGGCTAGACAATAAGAGGACGGGACCCCTGGTGTCCTCAGAGTGACCAGAGAGTCATCAAGAGAATGGACCAGTTGCCAGAAAAAAAATATGTGTATTAGTTGCTCAAAAAAACTATATTCATCTTTCTACATGGGGGGAAGACAGGTATTTATAGCCCCCTTAACAGGGTACTTGACATTACTATCCTACCCCTTAAAACGTCCTATACGCGTAGGGTTTTAGCCCCCCTACGCATAGCCTTCGGCCCATGGTGGACCCTCCTAGGCTTGGTCCACCCGGTTGGTGCACCTGGTCCACCGACGCCCGAGGCACCTCACGGGGTCTAGGACGCCCCTAGGCCGAGGAGGCCCCATACATCCTTCGCTTCTCCCGAGGTGGCCCAGACAAATCGTAGCTCCTAGTCTTGCGGTGCTTCGGTGGCCTCTCGGCTTCACCCGGAGCATCCCGAAGGGGCGCCTGGTACTGCCGAGGTGGAGTTGGCTGCGGCCCCTCTGGCTCCCCCAAGGTGGCCTCGTATGATCCATTGCTTCTGGCCTCGCGGTACCCCGGAGACCCTTTCGGGAGCCGGAGCCTCACTGAAGGAGCCCGGAGCCTCGCCGAAGGGGCATCTGGTGCCCCTCGGAGGGGGCATTTGTGCTCGCGGGTCGCGGGATCTGTCCCGCGGTCTTCGTTGGGTCGTTAGGCCGGTGGGGCCGCCCCTACAACACTATCAGAAGGCGAAGGAGGTAACGATTATTGCCTTTTTTTACTCCAGTATAAAGGTGCTCGTGCAGTATTGCCCATCAACGAGACTGAGCGGGTTACGGAGCAATTTCTGGGCCCCTACACTGGGGAGGAGCATGCGAAGCGGGGGCTAGTGGTGCGTGAGCATCGTCTGAACTGGGCGTACTTAGACCCGGTTGTTCGCCTGGCAAAGCAGCCCAACCCTGACGAGGGGAGGAAGAAGAAGAGCCATGTGGCGGAAGAGTTGAATGCTCCGGGGTCGATTGGCACGGTGCCCCTACAATGTGTTGATGCTCGGGGCGCGGGCGTCTCCCGCTGTGCGAGGGTGGACTCGGTGAGCGCATCCGTCGAAGGTGACGCGGGGTCCCACATGGCGAGTCGAGCGTGTGAGCTCGCTATGTTCTTCTTTGAAAGTGCGCTCGATTTCTCCGGTGGCTGTTGCAGAGGGCGTGGAGGTGGTGGAGGGGGTGGCCAGCTCATTTCGTGTGGCGAGCCTAGCCCTCAAAGAGTCTTCGGTCGGGACGTCTTCACACGTCTACGGCCGAGGTTCCGAACCTGGCTCACTTTTGCTATTGCCACCGTGCTGACTTGTTGACGTGTTTCGTAGTCATGTGCGACGAGGAGGCCGATGATAGCGGTTCTGGTGCGGGGGGGGTAAGGGTGGAAAAAAGGTCGAAACTCACGAGCCAGCTCGGCTCATTAAGGACTTGGCTCGACTCGACTCGACTCGAACTCGGTCCCTTAACAAGCCGAGCCGAGCTGGCAATTTAGCTCATTTTCTTAACGAGCCGAGCCGAGCTGGCTTGCAAGTTGCCCGTTAACTCGTTTAGCTCGTTCATTCACCAGACGCCCAGAGTTCCAGACCATTTCGGTTGACCACCAGGCAGCCCACTGGCCAATTCCTAGCCCAATCCACTGGCCACTGGGCTCAGCGCAACCCTAACTCCCTAAGTCACTCATCCCTAATGCTCGGTAGCTCAGGGCTTGTGCGCTTGGCCTTCCAGTTCCTCCCCTGTTTCACCCGCCCCCGCAGACCACCGCCCGCCCGTCCTGTTAGTGGCTTCAGAATGAATGGTAGCTTTGCCTATAATACAGAGTGGTATATGTTTAATGGCTTCAGAATGAATCAAAGCATTCTGTTAGAGGCTTCAGAATAAATCAAGCATTTTCACATGCTATAAGCGGGTTAATTGCATAACAGAGATGGTGCATAGTGATGGTAGCATGATCGTTGATTAACAGAGCTGGACTGCATGAATTTTTATTGATAACGAGCCTAACGAGTCGAGTTCGAATTTTTTAATGAGTCGAGCCGTGCCTTGACGAGGATTGCAATCTCTATGTATTATTTAATACATAAGAAAAGACCATATGTCTTCGTGGTCGTAACCCTTAAGGCTAACGACCTCACTGGTTGTAAGTATTTCTAGAGGTTACACAATAAATACCCTAGTCAGACAAGGTCTCGTACCTAGTCCCCGACCAGCTTGATGACTGTAAGGCTATGAATCGGTGTCATCCGGATCGCCTTCGGATATATCCTTACCGTGTGATGAATGGAACACGTGTTGTATGTTCCATACCACGCGACGTTACATAATTATAAGACACTGGAATACGGTTAAATGACTCAGTAGCATATAACCGCACGACAGTTGATACATTGTCAACTGCCAGACGTGTCACTTTCTAACATGCGTCATTAGAGCAGCTGGCGGTGATGAAAATGTGATGGCCAACTACTTACCTACAGTACTGCAGAGATCTGCCCGGTCTTCGTAGCTCAACTAGTCGGTCGGATCAATCTACACTTGGGAACAACTCTGCGATCTTTTGATTGTAAATTTCCAGGGTACTTACGACCGCCCTGAAAGGAGGATGACCTCCATTGGATCCAACAAAACCGAAAGAGACTCTTCTTCAATATATCAAGAGGTTTAGCCAGGTTCGTAACTCAATACCAGAGATTACAGAGTCTTCTGTAATTTAAGCTTTTAAGACAGGTTTGAGGAATCGATGATTTGCGGAGGACATTGCTATGAACCCTCCACGAACAACCGCCGAGCTTTTCGATATGGCTGATAAGTACGCAGCCGCTAGTGAAGCGGATGAATGGAGTGAAGTCATAGATCAAAAAGATAAAGCCCCTCGACCTTGCTCAGAGAAGCCGAAAAAGAGCATAAAAAGGTTCTCAAGAAGAAGAAACACCGCAAGACGGACGATAATGAAGTCCTAACGGTCCTAGATAAGATTACCAAAGGTAAGAGAGATTATACCGGTCGAGGCAAGGCAAAAATTCCGACCAATGGGTTTAAGAAGAATAAGAAGTGGTGCCCACTTCATCAACTGGCAGGGCATGATTTACGCACCTGCCGTGCTTAGCAAAAGAAATTAAAGGATTACTATGCAGGTAAAGGTCATCTTCCCTCAATATAGGAATTAGGGGAAACAAGCTCCAAGAAGGACAAGGATGGCGACGAAGAGATAGAGTACCAAGAACCTCAACATACGGTCAGCATGATCTTTGGGGCATCTTCGTCGTACAACTCACGGCGTCATCTGAAGGCCATGGAGCGGGAGGTCAACCTTGCGGAGTCTTCGATCGCCACTAAGCCATCATGGTGGTCAGGCACGGTAATCTCCTTCGCCAAAGAAGACTGCCCCGTTCCGTCGACTCGACCGGGTAGGTTTCCTATTATAGTTGAACCTACCATTAATAATTGCAAGGTCAATCGAGTCTTGATAGATGGTGGCAGTTCTTTAAATATTTTATTTTCGGGAGCATTAGAAGAAATGCACGTTCCTAGACCAAGGTGAAATCGGTAAAATATGCCTTCCATGGCATAATCCCTGGTTCTACCGCCAAACCGATAGGACAGGAGTCCTTACCGGTTACGTTTGAAAGCCCTGACAAATTCTGAACAGAAAAGGTTTCGTTTGACATGATTGATTTTCAAACCGCATATAACGGCATCCTTGGTCGTCCGGCTCTAGCAAAATTTCTGATAGCCACGCATTACGGTTATCAAAGCTTAAAGATGTCAGGACCAAAATGTGTCATCATGGTACAAGGAGATCAGAAAATGGCTTATGCATGCGATCGGGGTCTTTAGAACTGGTCGATGAACTTCCGACCAGAAACACTGACTCAACTGCAATGCAGGTCAAATGCTCCAGACCAAGGGTGACACCCAAGCCGTCCGACCAGACAAAAGAGGTATTTCTCGACAAAGGCGTTCCTCTGGGAAACGTCAAGTCTGGAGACACTGACAGGTCTATCCCAAAGATATTGGTCGGAGAAAGACTCAACCTAAAATAGGAAGAGTCGCTCGTCTCCTTCCTTTGAGCAAACCAAGACGTATTCGCCTGGCAAGCGTCCAATATGCCCGGAGTCCCCAGAGAGGTGATCGAGCACAGGCTAGCTCTCCAGCCTGACAAAAAACCAGGCAAACAGAAATTAAGGCACTTTGCGCCTAATAGGAAAGAAGCGATCCAGTCGGAGGTTGAAAAACTCCTCAAGGCTGGATTTATTCGTGAAGTCCGTCACTCTCAATGGCTCACCAACCCTGTAATGGTTAGAAAGAATAATGGAAAGTGGCGAATGTGTATAGACTTCACATATCTGAATAAAGCTTGTCCGAAGGATGACTTTCCTCTTCCCCGCATTGATCAACTTGTAGATTCCACCTCCGGGTGTGAATTATTAAGTTTTTTTAGATGTGTATTTAGGGTACCACCAGATTAACATGAGTAAAGAAGATGAAGAGAAAATTTCCTTCATCACTCCATATGGCACTTACTGTTATGTTAAGATGTCTTTTGGTCTCAAAAATGCTTGTGCAACTTTTCAAAGATTGATGTAGAGAACCTTTAGCCCACAAATAGGTCGGAACCTAAAAGCATATGTTGATGATTTAGTTGTGAAGAGTATCAACGTTGGCGATCACGTTCTTGACTTACAAGAGACTTTCAACAACTTGAGAAGACATAACCTCAAGTTAAATCTGGAGAAATGTGTATTCGGAGTTTCCGCTGGAAAACTTCTCGGTTTCCTAGTTTCGGCTAGAGGTATCGAAGCAAAATCCTGCGAAGATATCGGCCATCAACCAGATGCGCCCTCCGACCACAAAGAAAGAAGTCCAAAAACTAACCGGCTGTATGACAGCGCTAAGCCATTTCATAGGCAGGTTAGGTGAAAAAGGGTTACCTTTCTTTAAGCTTCTTCGGAATAACGGAAGTTTCGAGTGGACAAAGGAGGCCAATGATGCTTTTGAAAAGCTCAAAGAGTATCTTACGAGTGCCTCGGTCTTAGTCTCTCCGAGACCGGAAGAAACATTGCTGATTTATGTGGCTGCAACGCCACAAACTATCAGCGGTGTACTTGTCGTAGAACATGAAAACGTCCAGCGACCAGTGTATTACGTAAGCGAGGTCTTACATGGACCAAATGAAAGATACCCACAGGTACAAAAACTGCTCTATGGTCTCCTTATGGCTTCAAGGAAACTAAGGCATTACTTTCAAGCCCACAAAGTGGTCGTACCCATTGGGTATCCCCTTGGTCAAGTCCTTGGAAATAGGGAATCATCAGGATGAATAGCAAAATGGGCGGTTGAACTAGGGACGTTCGACCTCCATTTCATCTCACGAAACAGCAATAAAGTCTCAAGCAATAGCAGAATTCATTGTCGAATGGACAAACCCTGAATCTAAGCAGGAACCAGAGTACGAGCGCCACTATGAGTGGACAATGTACTTTGACAGTTCTTTGATACTTAAAGTATCGGGGGCTGGAGTCGTCTTGATATCCCCTACTGGCGAACACATTAAGTATGCCATCCAGTTTAACTTTCCCGCTACAAACAATGTGGCGGAATATGAATGTTTACTGGCAGGACTTCGAGCAGCTCATTCGCTCGGGATTCGTAAATTGCTAGTGAAAGGTGATTCTCAACTAGTAGCGAATCAAGTAGGGAAAGAGTATCAGTGCTCGAGTACCAAGATGTAGTCTTATCTGGCAGAAGTACGGAAATTCAAAAAGAATTTCTTCGGTTTCCAGATCCAACACATTGCTAGAAAGGAAAACTTTCTAGCAGACCAGTTGGCACGGATGGGCTCCACAAGGTCAACCGTTCCGCCCGGAGTTTTTCTCGAGCAACTCGATTCACCCTCGATGGTCGAGCATTCTGAGAACATCAATGATAAACATCAGGTCATGCCTATTGATTCTGATAACATAGATGCTCCACAGATCGGTGACGATCAGGGTAGAGATTGGATGACATTGATCTACAATTATCTTCAGCATGACCTAATTCCAGAAGATGATGTAGAGGCCAATCGTATAGCACGAAAAACCAAATCATGCACTCTAATAGAACGTACCTTGTATAAATGAGCATCTCATGGAGTGTTGATGAGATGCATATCTCGCTCGGATGTCATTTAGTTGCTAACTGAAATTCATGGAGGAGTCTGTGGAGCACATCATTTCTACAGAATATTGGTCGGTAAAGCCTTCAGACAAGGATACTATTGGCCAACTGCCCTTCATGATGCAAAAGAGCTCATGACGAAGTGCGTACAATGTTAGTTTCATAGCCGATAAGTACATCAGCCGGCACAAGCTTTGCAAATAATTCATCTTTCTTGGCCTTTTGCAACATATGGACTACACATTCTGGGACCATTCCCAAGAGCACCCGGGGCTTCGAATTCTTTTTCGTCATGATTGACACATTTACTAAATGGATTGAAGCCGAGCCAGTTGTTAAAACTCTAACTAAGGCTGTTAGGAGATTCTTGACAAAAAAAATATGATTACGCGATTTGGTGTACCCAGTCGTATAATCACAGATAATGGTACTCAATTTTCAAGCGGCAGTTTCCGGGAATTCTGCGATGAGCTTGGAATAAAAGTTCATTTCGCCTCCGTTGCTCATCCACAGAGCAATGGAGAAGTTGAGCGTGCCAATGTTATCATAACGCAGGGGGTCAAACGCCGAGTATTCGACCAGCTAATAAAGCGGTCAGGAGCTTGGGTTCAAGAGCTTCCTTATGTCTTATGGGCTGTTCGAACCACGACCAGTCGTGCGACCGGCGAAACACTATTCTTTTTAGTCTATGGGGCGAAGCCATGCTTCCTCCGGAATTAAAAATTGGCTCTGCTCATACTGATTGTTTTAATGTAAACGATCAGGAGGAACGACGACTCGACGATGTCAATTTCCTTGAAGAACAACTGAACCAAGACTTAATACGTTCGGCAATCTATCAACAAGTCATGCGAAGGTATAACAACCATAAGGTGCAGCCTCGCAGCCTAGCTACAGGTGATCTGGTTCTCAAAAAAATTTAGTGCCAAGTAAATCGGAATAAACTTTCTCCCAAGTGGGAAGGTCCTTACACTGTAGTCAAAGTCAACTGACCAGACTCGATACGATTAGCCATGTCCGACGGCAGAGTTTTGTCCAATTCTTAGAACATTGATCAACTGCGTAAGTTTTCCGTTTAAATTTCATTTCATTTCCTTTAAATTTAATAAATGTTAATTAAATTCAAAGAAGTAAGTGATGTTATTTATGTGATGGTACCCAAATCTGGTCGACGCGGTTCATATGCTAAAGATTATGAAGATTATATTTTTTATTTTGAAAATTATGTTCTACTCTTGCTTGGCTACGGGTCGGGACACATAAAACCTCCTAGTCGAAGTCTCTCCTTTTTCGCACATGGTTCCGCCCACTGGAAGGAGCTTCCTAGCGACGGTCCTTTTCCTACGATCCTCGCTGCTAGTCGGACTAGAGCATGAGCACGTATTACGAGATATACATTATATCTTCATTTCTTAGCGGTTCATTCCGACCAGCGTTGAGTACTACATAGAAATAAAACCACTTGTCATTTATTATATATGTCTTTGCATATAATTTTTCTCTTACCAAGGAATTTTTTTCTTTCGACCATATATTGTCTTAGTAAGTACTTTGATTACGAAAAACAGATTTACAACTAGTTGAAACCTAGCACTGGTTCCGACCAAAAAAGGTTACTAGTATTATCACGATCAGTTTTTCAACGTCGGTACAAATATTCAAACAATGGTTGAGACTTAAGTTCATATTCTTGGCCTACTGCTTGATAGTAAGGTTCTTCTACTATAAAATAGTCGGGGGCTAGGTAATATATGAATATCCATAAGTCGACTGGATGAACAAAAAGATTTCATTAATAAGAGAGAGGTAAGTTTTACATTTTGCATACTCTTTTTTGCATTTTTCTTACTACTGGAGATTGCTCACCTAATCACTGCTTGATGGAGATCCGACCTCCATTTCTTCTGCAACCTTGTCTCCAAGTGGTTTTACTTCCTTGAGAAACTTGGTCGCAAGCAGTTGAAATCTTCTTCAACAGCTTGAAGATTAGTAGAGGGGTCGGATGACTCCAGTTTTGCCAAAGCAAGACTAACTCCACTAGCAATGGATACTTTTACGGATCAGACATAATTCTCTATGGTAGTCTTGAGCAAGCCCTTAAGATCCTCAAGGAGATGGCCCAGGTAATTCATCTTCTCCGTTGGATCGTTCAAGGAGGGTAAGCTGGATCCCGATACCATATCAAAAATTATTTTTTTAAGTGCAGTGATCTTTTCATCAAGATTAAGCATGATAGTTGCCTCCTTGTCTTGCTCAAATTCTAGAGCTTTCTTTGCTCTGATTAATGCTTGGTTTTGTTTTGCATAAGTAAAAACAAGTATTAGGCAAGAATAATTTGAAGAGATGCTAAGTCAAGTTTACGACTAGTTACCTTCAATTTTCTTTCCAGAAGTTTCAAGAATTTCTTTATTCCTGGTCGTCAAGTGTTCGATCGACCGGTTCTTAACTTGGTTGTCTTCCTCAAGCCTGCTTATTTTGACCTTATCGGCCATAGCTTCTTGTTTTATTTTCTCCAAATCTATTAAACATGATAAGAGAGAATAATTCAAGGGGAAAAACAGAGTCATGAGGAAGAAAGAGTTAAGAAAGAAGTTCTTACTTTCTAATTCGGAGTGTTTTTGCTCTAAGATCTTTATTTGCTGGGCCAGTCCTCCGACCACAGCAAAGTTCTCGACCATATGCTACATAGATAACATTTTTCTTTAAGTCTCCTATAAAACTTCAAAAGGAGCTATAGAAATGTTTGTAGACACTTACCCGAATGGCCACATCATTATAATCGACAAATATTTTATCGGAACTCGTCTCGGCTTGACGATCCGATATTCTCCCCCAAACTTCATCAAGCTCCTTATCCTCGATAAATCAAGGAGAAAAAGGAAACTTGTTAGTTTGGGAAGGATTGCTTGCAGAAGTCGGAACATATTGGGTATTTGCAGGAATTCCTACCTCCGCTGATGGGGTAATGATCACCATCGGATTCAACTCAGGTTCCGATACTGAAGCTTGCTCGGGGGCTATCCTAGCCACTTCCTCAGATATTCTAACCTGAGAGAAGCCTTGGTCGGAGGTGCCCTCGATCACCTGATCTTTCGGAATGGACTGGTCGAAACGAAAGGAACCCCAGAAGATCTACTCAAAAGAAAGAAAAGAAGTCCAGGAGCTCAAGTTTACCAAAGACGGAACTCAGGTATGCATTTATATGGTTAATTCCTTTATACATACCTGGTTGCTTTCTTGGTCTTGATTTTGAAGCGCGCCAGCTTGAAATCCGTACCGCTCGCCTTCCTCTTCTTTCAACCGGTTTTACCAGTTCGGAACTCAGGTTCATAAGTGATATTATCGACCAGCTCGTCGAGAATAATATCCTTGATTTCTGGATCGGAAGGTGTAGACTCGTTGGTCTCTAAAACAGATGCTTCAATTGCAATGGGCAAGTCTTGAGCAACTGCATGAGACTCAACGATTACCGCCTGGATTGATAAGCAAAGTTAGTCGGGTGATGAACGTGCTTCATCTAATACTAAATACTTCTTCTCGGTTACCTACTTCTACGCAGTCACTATTTGTAGTGATTGTATGACTTGTCGGATCATCAGTTGGCTCACATGTTTCGGTGGCCTCATCGATTCTAAGCCCGACCAACTGTATATCAAAGAGGATTTCAGGTAAAAACCGATCGAAAAATGTTATAAAGATGAAACGAAATTGATATACTTACCCGAAGTCTCTCAGCTCTTTCTTCTGCGGTAACAACCGCTAGGATTAGAGGAAGCTTGACCTTATCATTTGGGCTCTCCAACATAAATCATTTTGATCCTACTTACGATCTCATCGTAAGATAAAGTACAAACAAAATAGAGATTTTAGGGTTATAAAAGTAATCAATCAATTTAATTAAACTGGTCGGATTCCCTTGGGATTTGCCTTCCGTGGAATCTTTGGTCGCGTCATCACGACCAATCTACCAGAGCATCGCTTGAGCTCTGGCCTTCAAGGGACTAATTCTCCGCATGGACAAATCCCTAACCACATGCCAGGAGGTTAAACCCCTGACATTAAGTAGATGGATGGCCTCAACCCATCTCCCTACCTTTCCCTCCTTTTTGAGGAGGAGTGCCATCGTGGGTTCTCAACTGCTTTTTTACCGCTGTAGTAAAGGCTATCTTATTGAGTAATCTTCATATAAAACTAGCACTTTTTCCACGATGACCATGAGGATTTTGAGTACATGGGAATGTACTCATTAGCCTTTCCATCATGGAGGCGCAAGGTGCACTCTCCAGGTGTACCAGTCGTCTTCTCGTATTCGCCATTCTGTAGTACTACTTGAGGAGATCAAACGTTGCGGGAATCCCCAAGTATGCTTTGCAGAGGTAGATGAAGATACTAAGGTTGGCAATGGCGTTGGGGCCCAGATTAACCAGTTTCACTCCATAATATTCCAAAACTTGGGAGAGGAATGAGTGAACTGAAAGCCTAAAACCACATTCAATGTATGAGAGGAAAACTGAAATTTCTCCATCTTCACCACTCGAAGAATGCTCCCCGATTGCTGATCTCCATGGGATCAAACTTCTGTCGGGTAGCAATCCAATCTTCTCCAAATTTTTCAGTCTCTTCTCACCCAAACCGGAAATCGATCAGTTGGTGATAAGGTCCGACATGGTGGATTTTCTTAGGTGAAGAAATCAAAAGTGATCGGAGACATTCTCTTGGAAGATGAAGAGAAAGCGGAAGGCGTAAAACCCCTAATGCCCAGTGCGAAGTGGTTTTTTAGCCACAACACTATAACCACATACATGAGAAGTCCAACGTACAAAAAACTTTTTTGACCAATGGATGAAAAGCTTTTTTCAACTTTCAATACTGCTTCTAAACTTTAAAAATGAATACGAACCACTTCGAATGTCACGATATTTAATGAGGGGTCTGCCCGATACGACTTCATCAGAAAAAGAGTGTCCACACGACAAATTCATTTAAAGTTTGGGGGCTAATGACGAGGATTGAAATCTCTATGTATTATTTAATAAATAAGAAAAAACCATATGTCTTCGTGGTCATAACCCTTAAGGCTAACGACCTCACTGGTCGTAAGGATTTTCAGAGGTTATACAATAAATACCCTGATCAGACAAGGTCTCGTACCTAGTCCCCGACCAGTTGACTGCTCGTAAGGTAATGAACTGGTGTCAGCTGGATCAATTTCCAGATATATCCTTACCGTGTGATGAATGAAATAATTGCCAAAAGCATAATATAGACTTTCATGATAGAATAATTTATTGAGGTTAATCCCAACATCAACAATTGTCAAAAATATTTTCTTTGGATTCTATATGCTTGAATATATTTTCTCGATTTTTATAGAATTTTTCCAAGCTTATTTGCTATTTTCTAATTGCTAATTGTATTTTTGGATTTTCTAAAAAGATAAATCAATTTAATTTCTTCGGAACCGTGTTGGGCCGAAGCCCAACACTATTCCCGCGCGCCAGCCCATCTCCCAGATCGCTCGCGCCTTCCTCCGCTCGATCATCGCCGCGTGTCCCTATCGGACACCGTGCGTTCGCTCGCGCCCGCGTCTCTCCGCTGCCGCTGCCAGGTGGGGCCACCGATTGGTCGTCGTCCCCGACCAGTCTTCCTCCTCGCGTCGACCAGTTTTCCCCGCGCCCTCGCCCGCTCGCCGCCATTACCTCTCTTCAGAGCTTCATCCGACAAAACGGATTCTGTTGAGATTTCTTCGCGCTGACCCCACCAAATCCCGGCCTTCTCTCTACCATATCTATTCCCAACCGAATCAAACTCCGAATCGGCTTCAATCTCCTAAAATCGGGGAATTCCCGATTGAGTTCGTTTCGGATGCGATTTGGGGGTTTCCAATTCCGACGCCCCGCGGTCCTATAAGTACCCCCTTAGGATCGCCCAGTCTGCCACAACCCAGAGCAGCCACCCTCGTCTCCCTGATCGTTCTAGCGCCGCCGCATTTCAAGTTTTAGGGTTTTCGGCCGAGCTTCTTCTCCGTGAATCGCGTCGCCGTCTTTGTCGCCCTTGCCCCACCGACTGCACCACCGTGTTCAGCAAGTCCCAGGCTACCTCGTGCGCCCCTCCTCGTCGCTGGAGCACACTTCAGACAAAACCCGAAGCTCCACCGCGGCTTCTTCCTCGCCGTCGATCGCCACCGTCGTTGCCAGCTACTGGTAAGGGCACCCCTAAGTGCACAATAGCACGGGGAACAATCTGGGAACCTTCGCCGCCGGTGACTCACCACCAAACGCCGGTGACCATTGGGTCCCGAGCGCCGCCGTAGCCGCGTCAGCGCCACCGCAACCGCTGCGTCAGCTTCGGTGCTTATGTGGCATCCACGTGGACCCCAATCAGCGCCAGCATACGCGCACGTGGTCGAGTCTACCACGCCAGTTTTGACTTGGCTCGGTGAACCCAGTTCACCGTGAGCACAGTCACTGACATGTGGGGCCCACATGTCAGATTTCTTTTAAATTTATTTCTTTTTCTGGAAATTCTCGGCTGACGCAAGCATTGCACAATAATCTGATTTTCCTTTATAAAAATAATTCAGGAAATCAAATTAAAATCCAAATTAGGGTTTTAATTATTTTCCAATCTTCTAAAGCCCATAACTTTTGCATCCGACCTCCGATTGAGCCCATTCATATTTCTAAATTTATATAAAATCAAGATCTATTTAATGGTGAATTTTATTTGATTTTTGGAGTTTGTTTTGCCTGTGTTATTTATTTGTTTTTATTTCTTTTGTATCGTTTGCAAGTAGACGTCGATACTTCGGTAAATTTTGGAGAAGAAGGAGCGCCTCAAGATCAAGACCAGTACCTGGACCTATTCCAAGGCAAGTTATACCTTTGATAATCTTGCACCCAGTTTTCAAAATACTTTGTTTCAATGTTTTGCATTCTATTCCAAGTATTTATTTAAATGCTTTCGGGATAGTTATTAATCCAATTTGTTATATCCACGTTGTCTATTGTATGCCATGATCTTTTGTCACCCTAGGTTGGTTCATTATTAGTTGGTATTATCGTAACACCAACGTGGGTTAGTTAGATATGAGTAGATTGCTTAGCCATGTCACGGGTCATCATTTCATGTGAGTCACAATTATGAATTTAACTAATGGAATATGGAACTGTGTGATAAAACTCTGTGTGCTGTGTGCTATTACTCGTTGATGGCATGTGTTGCACTTAATCAACAGGGTGGGAAAAGATTTAGACTGATGCAAGTGGTGGATCTGTGTGAATGGTGGAGCTGTGTGCTTTAAACTTTGTGATTTGGGAAAAACTAGAAGTCTTGCCATGGTCAAGTAAGGACTTGTCGGGACCCAAATATGCAAATATGGACCCTCTGTGTATTCTGCACTAGTCCAGGATCACGCTAGTGCACACAGTGTCAACATCGATGAAATATCACATCCATACAACAAATATAAGAATAAACGAGTACTTTGAATAACAAATAACTGTTGGGACCTTACGGTCGAGTTTTACATTTATTAAGCCATGCAACGCTGACAATAAAGAAATAAACTGCAGCGGAAACGAAATAAGCCCCGGTGGGCTCCCATCAATTTACCACAGGCAACTGACTGGGATCGAGACCCTAACGATCAACCTTCGTAGAACTCTTCTTCAAAAGCGGGCGACGACTCCTCCACTTCTGTTGATTTGTTTAGCAAGAGTGAGTACACACCGTACTCGCAAGTCATACCACAGAATGCATTTATACATGATGGCTTATTCCAAAGGAATGGCTTCTGTGGTTATTTTGCAGAAATGCAACATTTGCAATTGAATACAAATAATAGATTGAAAGCATAATTCAAAATAAATAGACAATAATAAGTTAACAATTGATTTCACAAAGGACACACAGTCTAATCAAATTATTCACACAGCCGCACAAGTTATCTCACACAGCGGACCCTTCCCATTTGTTTTATGAAAATCTACCCCTCGTGTGAAATTCCCGAGCATGTCCATAACCGAGGACGCGGCTATTCGAATAGATTGGTTTAAACACTATGCAGAGGTTGTATACTTTACCCACACGATGTAACCAACCGGATCAGAGTTGATCACAACAAAACCTTTCAGAGACTTCATCTCAAGCAATGACACTCTCGATGTGCTTTACCGCCGTCCAATTTGTACACACAGCCCTTGGAATAACACACACCGTTGGACAGGGATGCAGCGAACCGTCCCGCGATGTGACCCAAATAAAGCGGTACACACCTCCAGCCCATCACATAGTTTAAATACAACCTTAGTTGTCAATGTCAAGACTCCATAACTTACTAAGTTAGGCCCAGCCCATACTGGGCATGTGGTCGTACAGTAAGGCCCAGTTCAATGGCACACAAAGTTAAGTCCTTAATTGACCAAGGCAAGACTTCCTGTTTTAACCCAAATCACAAAGTTTAAAGCACACAGCTCCACCATTCACACAGATCCACCACTTGCCTCAGTCCAAATCTTTTCCCACCCTGTTGATTAAGTGCAACATATGCCATCAACGAGTAATAGCACACATCACACACAGTTTCATCACACGGTTCCATAATCACTTAGTCAAGTTTATACTTATAACTCTCACATGAAATGATGGCTCGTGGCATGGCTAAGTAGTCTAATCGTATCTAACCAACCCACGTTGGTGCTACGATAATACCAACTAATAATGAACCTAGGGTGACAAAAGATCATGGCATACAATAGACAAGGTGGCATAACAATTTGGATTAATAACTATCCCAAAAAACATTTAAATAAATACTTGAAATAGAATGCAATACATTGAAACAAAGTATTTTGAAAATTGGGTTCAAGATGATCAAAGGTATAACTTGCCTTGGAATAGATCTAGATATTGGTCTTGGTTTTGAGGTGCTCCTTCTTCTGCAAAATTCCCAAAAGTATCGATGTCTACTCGCAAACGAGACAAAAGAAACAAAAACAATAAATAACAGTAGAAAAACAACTCCAAAAATTCAAATAAAATTCACCATTAAATAGATCTTAATTTTATATGAATTTATAAATTTGAATGGACTCAATCGGAGTTCGGATGCAAAAGATATGGGCTTTGGAAGATTGGAAAATCAAATAAACCCTAATTTGGATTTTATTGAATTTCCCGAATTATTTTTATAAAGGAAAATCGAATTATTGCGCAATGTTGGCGTCAGCCGAGAATTTTCGAAAAAAAATAGATTTAAAAAGAAATCTGACATGTGGGCCCCACATGTCGGTCTCGGGTTCACGGTGGGCCGAGTGCACCGACCGCAGGAGATCTGGCGCGGTGGTGAGCCACGCCGCGTGTCTTGGCGATCTGGCGCCACACGGTGACACACCAAAGATCGGCCGACGGCGCCGAGCCGGGCGACAACGGCGGCGATGGCGCTCGGGACCGATGGTCACCGTGACAATGCAATCGCCGGCGATGAGTGGTACGATTGTTCCTGTGCTATTGCGCTTTCGGGGTGCCCTACCGTGGCCGGCAGCGACGGTGGCGGCCGTGGCGGAAGAAGCGGCGGTGAAGGTTCGGGTTTTGTCGGGAGGTGCTCGGAATGCTCGGCGGCGAGTGCGCTGAGGTAGCACAGGACTTGCCGATCACGGTGGTGCGGTCGGCGAGGCAAGGGCGGCGGCGGCGGCGCAATTCACCGGAGAAGAAGCTCGGCGAAAACCCTAAAACTCGAAATCGGCGGCGCTAGAGCGATCGGGCGGCGAGGGTGGCGGCTTTGGGTTGCGGAGGTCGAGCGGTCTTGAGGGTATTTATAGGCACAGACGCCGAGATTTGAAACCCCAAATCGGGTCCGAAGCGGCCGCGATTTGAATTTCCGAGATTCGGGAGATTGAAAACGATTCGGGTTTGATTCGGTTTGGAGCGGATAAGAAATCAGCCGAGCTACGATTTGGTGGGTCGTGCGAAGAATCGAGGCGAATCGGTTTTGTCGGACGGAGCTCGAGCAGCGGCAATGGCGAGGCGAAGCGCGAGCGAAAGAAGAAGCTCGCGAGGGCGGCGACTCGGCGGTCCCACTGGCGAGAGAGCGCGGCGAAGGGCGCGGCCGCCGTCGATAAATCAACGGTGAAGCGAAGCGCGCGAGCGAAGCGTGCGAATCACCGGACGAGGCCACGCGCGAACATCCAACGGATGAAGCGGGATTGAGCGTCGTCCGTCGGAAAGCGAGGGCACGCGTCAAGCATCCAACAGACGAGGCGCGGTGGGCGAGATGGGCTGCGCGCTCTTCGAATAGTGTTGGGCTTGACCCATCTTATTCGAGAAATTTCTTTTGATTTTTCTTTTAAATAAATCCAGAAAATACAATTAGCCAATAGAAAATAGCAAATGACTTCGGAAAAATTCCAGAAAATTCTATAAAATATATCCAAGCTTAAAGAATCTAAATAAAATAGTTTTGACAATTGTTGATGTTGGGATTAAGCACATTAAATCAATTTGTCCTTAAAGTCCATATTAAGCTTTTTAATTTAATATTCAAATAAATTCAAATGGTGAATTTTCTCACTACCACTATTTAAAAGATTTTTAAAGCTCTGAAAATTGGGATGTTACAGGACTTAACTTTGTGCGCTATTGAACTGGACTTTACTGTACGACCACATGCCTAGTATGGGCTGGGCCTAACTTAATAAGTTATGGAGTCTTAACATTGACAACTCAGGTTGTATTTTAAGCTGTGTGATGGGCTGGAGGTGTGATATGTCACATCACAGGACGGTTCGCTGCATCCCTGTCCAACGATGTGTGTCGTAAGCAAACGCTGTGTGTATCGGTTGGTCGGCAGGAAAGCACATCGGGAGTGTCATTGCTTGAGATGAAATCTCTGAAAGGTTTTGTTATGGTCAGTGCTAGCTACACTGATTGTATCGTGTGGGTAAAGTGTACAACCTCTGCATAGTGTTAAATTAATCTATCGAATAGCCGCGTCCTCGGTTATGGACATGCTCGGAAATTTCACACGAGGGGTAGATTTTCATAAAACAGTTGGGAAGAGTCAGCTGTGTGAGGTAACATGTGCAGTTGTGTGAACAACTTGATTAGATTGTGTGTTCTTTGTGAAATCAAATGTTAAATTAATATTCCTTATTTGTTTCAATTACGTTTCAATCTATTATCTGTATTCAATTACAAATGTTGTATTTCTGCAAATTAACCACACTGACTATTCGATTATCTGTATTCAATTACGTTTCAATCTATTATCTGTATTCAATTACAAATTAAGTCCTTTGGAATAAGCCATCATGTATAATTGCATTATGTGGTATGACTTGCGAGTACGGTGTGTACTCACTCTTGCTAAACAAATCAACAGAAGCGGAGGAGTCGTCACCAGCTTTTGAAGATGAATTCTATGACGGTTGATCGTTAGGGTCTTGATCCAGTTAGTTGCCTGTGGTGTATTGATGGGAGTCCGCTGGAGTTTACTTTGTTTCCGCTACAGTTTATTTCATTATTGTCAGCCTTGCATGGCTTAATAATTGTAAAACCCGACCTTAAGGTCACAACAGTTATCTGTTATTCAAATTACTCGTTTATTTAATATTTCGTTGTATGGAGTTGACATTTCATTAATGTTGACACTGTGTGCACTAGCGTGATTCTGGACTAGTACAGAATACACAGAGGGTCCAGATTTGCATATTTGGGTCCGACGGATGGCTCGGCGCCAGAGAATACACAGAGGTTAGTCCAGATTTGCATATTTGGGTCCCGACAAGGAGGTATTCTTATCCCTTTTTCGGTATCGATCCATCTTGTAGGCAACGAGTGTAGGTCTTGACCTTAGTTAGATCGGCCGTCGGAGTATGTCCAAAATTATTTTCTAAAGCAAACATTAACTTGCAAGATTATGTGAACTCCTTAACTCATCTCATGTCTCTCTTGACTCAACTATTGCTGAAATTCTTTCTCTTCCCGCTGTTTTAAAGTTGTTTCCATCTCCTTGTTCATCTTGACAAATGTCTCGTCTTCAGAGCTATGGAGAGCGCAAGGGAGGACTTGCCGCTGAACTTTGGAAGTTGTTGCAAGTACTTGGAGGATTCGATCGTCCGATGTACTGTGGCAGTGCTTGGATTGTGAATGGCCGAGACCGTGGAGTGATTTGCCATTTGACCGTCTACGCGAGGAAGAACACCAAGGCAAGCAAACCCCTGAATATCTCAGCCCGAATGAGTGTTTGGATTGAAGCAATCTAGGAGTCTTTGCACCTTGCCATCTTGAGGATCTGTAGTATCTACGCTCGAGAGCTTCGAGACACCATCTTCCGTTACCATCCCCGCTCTTCCGACGTGGATCTTGCTGCACGCTACCCGTCTACGGAAGGAGAAGGCAACGCCACCGTTGTGCATCTTGCCCAGTTCGCCGCTGCCCAGGAGGATTCTTTGGAGTTAGCTTAGCCACCACAGAGCTGGAAGGTGTCTACGAGACCCTTCAGAGAGCCGGGGAGAGGATCGCCATGCTGGAAGAAACTCTCTATGGACAACACGATCACGAAGAAGACACTGAAGAAGAAGATCCAGAAGAAGCCGATGAACCTGCTGAACCAGAAGAGCCAGCAGAGGTAGCAGAGCCGGAGGAACCAGCAGCACCTGCACCAGAGACACCTACTCCTGTTGCACCAGTCCCGGGGCATCAAGATCAGTGTGCAAGGATGCCAGCTCACTTTCATGTCTACAGCAGGCAGGAGCACCGTCGCGGCTACGGAGGCTATCTCATCGAGTAGTCTGTAAAGTTGTTTCAGGCTTAGCTAGTCTTAGTTTGTGAGTCGCCCTTTAGGCGGTAGTTTGTGTGCTTAGGTTCGTCCTTAATTTCTTGTGTGCAAGTATGAGCTGCAGAGGCCCTTAGGCATTTGTTGCAAGCCATACTATTATCTTAATTAATATAAGAGTTTCAGTTGAATTTTTTTAAAGTGTGTTGTTGGGTTTTACCTACCCCTACCTAGTTCCTAACTTATGTTGTGCTTGCTACCTTATCTAACCTATGGAGATTCACCACATGGATCAGACTCGTCAAGCTGCTGCAAGTGGTTAGATACTCGATGTCGAAGGCGAGGCGGACCCCATAAGCAGTTCCACCACAAGCACCTTCAGTTGATCTGCAGAATTTTGGAGCATTCATGGCAGCTCAGACCCAGCTAATGTACACCATGATGAATCAGATGCAAGCGATGAGCAACTAGAACAACAACAATCAGCATCACAATGGAGCCCCAGGTGGTCGTGGTCACAATGGATCATCCAAGTTGGCCGAGTTTATGAGAAATAGTCCACCAACTTTCTCTAGACATGTCTCGCCAGTGGAAGCCAATGATTGGCTTCGTGTCATTGAGAGGAAACCGCTGATCACTCAATGCAGCCATCATGAGAAAGTTTTGTACGCCTCTCACCAGATGGAAGACATTGCTGTCGAATGGTGGGAAAACTTTTGTGCAGCGTATGGAACGCCGCAAGACATTACTTGGGAAGAGTTCACAACTACTTTTCGCTAGTATCATGTGCCGGAAGGAATCATGGATCTGAAGAAGGATGAGTTACGTGCTCTCAAGCAAGGAGGAATGTCAGTGACTGACTACCTCAATAAATTCTCTCAACTTGCTCGATATGCTGCAGAAGATGTCGCCACTGACAAGGCTCGACAGAGTCGTTTTTTGAAAGGATTAAACACCGGACTTCAAGTCAACTTGATTGCCCACACCTTTCCTGATTTTCAAGAGATGATCAATAAAGCTTTGATTCTTGAGGATAAGCGCAAAGAACTAGAGGATCACCGTAAGCGCAGAATGGCTCATCAAGGAAGTCACCAACCCCAGCTGAAGGTAAGAATGATTCCACTACAGTTTAGCCGTTTTCCACCACAGAATTCTGTCAGGCCACTTGCACCAACTTCATCACCTCGCCCAGTTGCTCAGAACTTCCGCAACCCCGCACCAGTCAACCCCAATCCAGGAAGCAACCCACAAGGTGGACCCAGAATTTATTTTACCCATCGTCAGCCAGGGCATTTCGCCAACCGATGTCCGCAGAATGGGACTATCACCCCAGTATGCTTCAACCTTGGGAACACACCAGCTAAGACACTAGTGCAAGGCAACCATCAAGGAATTTCTCAAGCTACCGGTCAATCCGGAGGAGCACCGCAATCAGTGGTCAGAGGCCGTGTCAACCACGTCACTCTGGAAGGAGCCCAAGAAGCACCCGACGTTGTACTAGGTAAGTTTCTGGTAAATTCAGTATGTGCATCAGTTCTGTTTGATTCTAGAGCTTCCCATTTGTTTGTTTCTGGAGTTTTTGCAACTAAGAATAAAATGGAAGTTATGCATCTTAAGCATACTCTGTTAGTCCAGTCGCCTGGACCAGAGCTAAGTTCTAAAGTGGGATGTTTAGGAGCTAAGTTACTCATAGCTGGAGTTGAGTTTCTAGCCAACCTAATTGTTCTAGACACTCAGACCATAGATGTAATTCTTGACATGAATTGGTTAACCAAGCACAAAGCTGTGCTAAATTGTGGCCGAAGAGCCGTAATAATTGAGGATACCACCGGAATGAGAGTTGAATTTCTAGCCACCTCAGTACGTGATGGACATTTGGTAGTTAACGATGCGAAGGCGGTTTCCTGGAAGATGTAGCGTAGTGCAGGATTATCGGATGTATTTCGGAAGAATTACGGGAATACCACCGGACCGTGACATTGAGTTTGTCATCGATCTAGTGCCAGGAACCGCACCAATTTCTAAGAGACCCTATCAGATGCCAGCCGATGAACTTGTGGAAATGAAGAAGCTGATAGAAGAACTACTGGAGAAAGGTTTTGTAAGACCTAGTTCGTCACCATGGGGAGCACCAGTTTTGTTTGTCAAGAAGAAAGATGGAAGCATGAGGATGTGCATTGATTTTCGTTCTCTCAATGAAGTCACCATCAAGAATAAGTACCCATTGCCCCGAATCAATGATTTGTTCGATCAGATGAAAGGAGCCGGAGTGTTCTCAAATATCGATCTGCGATCAGAATATCATCAGTTGAAGATGTGTCCTAAGGATATATCGAAGACTGCTTTCTCAACCCGGTATGGACATTATGAGTTTCTAGTCATGTCTTTTGGACTGACTAATGCCCCTGCCTATTTCATGAACATGATGAACAAGGTATTCATGGAATACTTGGATAAGTTTGTGGTAGTTTTCATTGATGACATTTTGGTGTACTCCAAATCTGAGGAAGAGCATGCTGAACACCTGAGACTAATCCTGGAGAAACTCAGAGAACATCATTTGTATGCTAAGTTCAGCAAGTGTGACTTTTGGAAGAAGAAAGTTGATTTCCTCGGTCATGTGATGACAGTCGAAGGAGTAGCAGTTGACCCCAGAAAGGTTAAAGCTCTAATGAATTGGGAGCAGCCCAAGACGGTTACTCAAATTCGTAGTTTCTTAGGAATGGCAGGATACTATCGCTATTTCATTGAAGGATTCTCAACGATTGCTAAGCCCCTTACGCAATTGTTGAAGAAGGAGAAGAAGTTTATTTGGACCCCAGCTTGTGAAGAGAGTTTTCAAGAACTAAAGAAGCGATTGACTACAGCCCAGTGCTGGTTCTGCCAGATATTCACAAGGATTTTGATATCTATTGTGAAGCCTCACTCAAGTATTAGGATGTGTCCTTATGCAAGAAGGAAGAGCTGTCGTTTATGCGTCAAGGCAATTAAGGCCTTATGAGGAGAATTATCCTACCCATGATTTGGAATTAGCTGCCGTAGTGCATGCTTTGAAAATTTGGCGCCATTACCTCATTGGTAACCGCTGTGAAGTTTATACGGATCATAAGAGCCTGAAGTACATTTTCACTCAGTCTGACTTGAACATGAGACAGAGAAGATGGCTGGAATTAATAAATGATTATAATCTTGGAATCCATTACCATCAGGTAAAGCTAGTGTAGTTGCAGATGCATTGAGTCGTAAAAGCTACTGCAATGCTTTGGAAGCAAAAGAGCTGTGTTCGGAACTTCAGGAGGAATTCCAGAAGTCGAAGCTGGAAGTCGTATCTAAGGGATTTGTGACCAATCTAGAAGTTCAGTCTACCCTAGAGAAACAAATTCGTGAAGCCCAACCAAAGGATTCTGAGTTGTCAGATATCAAGAAGAAGATGGCAGAAGGAAAATTTAAAGACTTCACTATAGATGAGGAAGACATATTGTGGGTTAATGGACGTATCTGTGTACCAGATATTGATGGTTTGAGACAGCTAATTCTGAAGGAAGCCCACGACTCCAAGTATTCGATTCACCCTGGAAGTACCAAGATGTACCAAGATGTCAAGAACAAGTTTTGGTGGCCAAACTTAAAATGAAACGTTGCAGAGTTTGTTGCCCTGTGTGACGTGTGTCAGAAAGTAAAAGCAGAGCATCAGAGACCAGCAGGTTTGTTACAACCGCTCAAGATACCAGAGTGGAAGTGGGAAGAGATCGGTATAGATTTTATTACCGGTTTACCCAAGACTCAATCAGGTTATGATTCGATTTGGGTAATAGTGGATCGTTTAACCAAAGTTGCTCATTTCTTGCCAGTCAAGCCCACTTACTCAGGGGATCGCCTAGCAGAGTTGTATATGTCAAAGATCATTAGTCTGCACAGTGTGCCTAAGAAGATAGTGTCTGATCGAGGATCTCATTTCACCTCTCGTTTTTGGCAGAGTCTACATGAAGCCCTGGGAACTCACCGAAATTTCAGTACTGCATATCATCCCTAGACAGATGGACAGACTGAAAGAGTCAATCAGATATTGGAGGATATGTTGAGAGCCTGTGCCCTAGCAAATGCTACCAGTTGGGATAAGAGTTTGCCGTATGCAGAATTCTCGTACAACAACAGTTATCAAGTCAGTTTGTAAATGTCACCATTTGAAGCTTTGTATGGCCGTGCCTGCAGAACTCCATTAAATTGGTCAGAGACAGCTGAACGTGTGGTATTCGGGCCAAATATTATTCAGGAAGCCGAAGAACAAGTTGCTATGATCAGAGAGAGGTTAAAGATAGCCCAGTCTAGGTAGCCGTGACCTGAGCTTTGAACCGAAAGATTTTGTGTATCTATGGGTTACTCCGCTCAGAGGTGTCAACAGATTCCATGCCAAAGGGAAGCTTGCCCCTAGGTATGTGGGACCGTTCAAGATTCTGGAACGCCATGGAAAGGTCGCTTATCAGCTGGAGCTACCGCAGTCGTTAGCAGGAGTGCATGATGTCTTTCATGTCTCTCAGTTAAAGAAATGTCTCCAGGTGTCGGAAGAGCAAACACTGCTGGAATCAATCGAGCTGAAAGAAGACCTCACTTATAAAGAGCAGCCTGCCAAGATTTTGGATGTCGCAGAGCGCCGCACCCGAAGCAAGACCGTTCGTTTTTGCAAAGTCCAGTGGAGCAACCACTCAGAAGGAAAAGCAACGTGGGAACGTGAAGAAGAGTTGGAAGCCGAGTTTCCTAGCCTTTTCTCTAGCTAGCATGAATCTCGGGGTCAAGATTCGTTTAAGGGGGAGGTTTGTAACATCCCAACTTTTGGCCTTTGAAAATCTTTAATTTAGTTGCTAGTTGAAAATCTCACCATCTGCATTTTATTTGAATTTAAATTAAAAGCTTAATATAGACTTTCATGATATAATAATTTATTGAGGTTAATCCCAACATCAACAATTACCAAATGTATTTTCTTTGGATTCTATATGCTTGAATATATTTTCTAGAATTTTATAGATTTTTTCCAAGCTTTTTTGCTATTTTCTAATTGCTAATTGTATTTTCTAGATTTTCTAAAAAGAGAAATCAATTTAATTTCCTCGAACAGTGTTGGGCCGAAGCCCAACGATATTCTTGCGCGCCAGCCCATCTCCGGATCGCTTGCGGCTTCCTCCGCTCGATCATCGCTGCGTGTCCCTATCAGACGCCGTGCGTTCGCTCGCGCCTCTCCGCTGCCGCTGCCAGGTGGGGCCACCGACTGGTCGTCGTCCCCGACCAATCTCCCTCCTCGCGTCGACCAGTTTTCCCTGCCCCTGCCCGCTCGCCGCCATTACCTCTCTTCAAAGCTTCGTCCGACAAAACGGATTCCGTTGAGATTTCTTCGCGCCGACCCGACCAAATTCGGCCTTCTCTCTACCTTATCTATTCCCAACCGAATCAAACTCCGAATCGGCTTCAATATCCTAAAATCGGGGAATTCCCGATTGCGTTCGTTTTCGATGCGATTTGGGGGTTTCCAATTCCGACGTCCCCCGGTCCTATAAGTACCCCCTTAGGATCGCCCAGTACGCCGCAACCCAGAGCCGCCACCTCGTCTCCGCGATCGTTCTAGCGCTGCCGCATTTTAAGTTTTAGGGTTTTCGGCCGAGCTTCTTCTCCGGCGAATCGCGTCGCCGTCGTTGTCGCCCTTGCCCCACCGACTGCACCACCGTGTTCAGCAAGTCCGAGGCTACCTCGTGCGCCCCTCCTCGTCGCCGGAGCATCGCCGGAGCACACTTCTGACAAAACCCGAAGCTCCACCGCGGCTTCTTCCTCGCCGCCGGTCACCACCGTCGTTGCCAGCTACTGGTAAGGGCACCCCTAAGTGCGCAATAGCACGGGGAACAATCTAGTACCCTTCGCCGCCGGTGACTCGCCTCGAGATGCCGGTGACCATCGGGTCCCGAGCGCCGCCCTCGCCGCCGTAGCCGCGTCAGCGCCACCACAACCGCCGCGTTAGCTTCGGTGCTTATGTGGCATCCACGTGGAGCCCAATCAGCGCCAGCACACGCGCACGTGGTCCAGTCTACCGCGCCAGTTTTGACTTGGCTCGGTGAACCCAGTTCATCGTGAGCCCAGTCACTGACATGTGGGGCTCACATGTCAGATTTATTTTAAATCTATTTCTTTTTGTGGAAATTCTCGGCTGACACAAGCATTGCGCAATAATCTGATTTTCCTTTATAAAAATAATTCGGGAAATCAAATTAAAATCCAAATTAGGGTTTTAATTATTTTCCAATATTCTAAAGCCCATAACTTTTGCATCCGACCTCCGATTAAGCCCATTCAAATTTCTAAATTTATATAAAATCAAGATCTATTTAATGGTGAATTTTATTTGATTTTTGGAGTTTGTTTTGCCTCTGTTATTTATTTGTTTTTATTTCTTTTGTATCGTTTGCGAGTAGACGTCGATACTTCGGGAAATTTTGGAGAAGAAGGAGCACCTCAAGATCAAGACCAATACCTGGACCTATTCCAAGGCAAGTTATACCTTTGATCATCTTGCACCCAGTTTTCAAAATACTTTGTTTCAATGTATTGCATTCTATTCCAAGTATTTATTTAAATGCTTTCGGGATAGTTATTAATCCAATTTGTTGTATCCACGTTGTCTATTGTATGCCATGATCTTTTGTCACCCTAGGTTGGTTCATTATTAGTTGGTATTATCGTAACACCAACGTGGGTTGGTTAGATACGAGTAGATTGCTTAGCCATGTCACGAGTCATCATTTCATGTGAGTCACAATTATGAATTTAACTAATGGAATATGGAACGGTGTGATAAAACTTTGTGTGCTGTGTGCTATTACTCGTTGATGGCATGTGTTGCACTTAATCAACAGGGTGGGAAAAGATTTAGACTGATGCAAGTGGTGGATCTGTGTGAATGGTGGAGCTGTGTGCTTTAAACTTTGTGATTTGGGAAAAACTGAAAGTCTTGCCATGATCAATTAAGTACTTAACTTTGTGCGCTATTGAACTGGACCTTACTGTACGACCACATGCCTAGTATGGGCTGGGCCTAACTTAATAAGTTATGGAGTCTTGACATTGACAACTCAGGTTGTATTTCAAGCTGTGTGATGGGCTGGAGGTGTGATATGTCACATCGCAGGACGGTTCGCTGCATCCCTGTCCAACGATGTGTGTCGTAAGCAAACGCTGTGTGTATCGGTTGGCCGGCAGGAAAGCACATCGGGAGTGTCATTGCTTGAGATGAAATCTCTGAAAGGTTTTGTTATGGTCAGTGCTAGCTACACTGATTGTATCGTGTGGGTAAAGTGTACAACCTCTGCAGAGTGTTAAATTAATCTATTCGAATAGCCGCGTCCTCGGTTATGGACATGCTCGGGAATTTCACACGAGGGGTAGATTTTCATAAAACAGTTGGGAAGGGTCAGCTGTGTGAGGTAACTTGTGCAGTTGTGTGAACAACTTGATTAGATTATGTGTTCTTTGTGAAATCAAATGTTAAATTAATATTCCTTATTTGTTTCAATTACGTATCAGTCTATTATCTGTATTCAATTACAAATGTTGTATTTCTGCAAATTAACCACAGAAGTCATTCCTTTGGAATAAGCCATCATGTATAATTGCATTCTGTGGTATGACTTGCGAGTACGGTGTGTACTCACTCTTGCTAAACAAATCAACAGAAGCGGAGGAGTCGTCACCAGCTTTTGAAGATGAATTCTATGACGGTTGATCGTTAGGGTCTTGATCCAGTCAGTTGCCTGTGGTGTATTGATGGGAGTCCGCTGGAGTTTACTTTTTTCCGCTACAGTTTATTTCATTATTGTCAGCCTTGCATGGCTTAATAATTGTAAAACCCGACCTTAAGGTCACAACAGTTATCTGTTATTCAAATTACTCGTTTATTTAATATTTCGTTGTATGGAGTTGACATTTCATTAATGTTGACACTGTGTGCACTAGCGTGATCCTGGACTAGTACAGAATACACAGAGGGTCCAGATTTGCATATTTGGGTCCCGACAGATGGTTCCGGCGCCAGGGGATCCGGGGCGGTCGGCCCGGCTGCTGGCACGTTCGGTGCCGCAGGTACCGCGGACCTCGCTCCGTTGTGTACCAATGACTTTAATGTTAGTGCCGAGGTGGCGACTGTTTGCGAGGAGGTGGCTCACTTCACCGCCCTGCCCTGCGTGGAGTAGCTTTTCCGATGCATGCCCACGCACCGGATGTTTAGTTTGATCAAGACGAATGCCGCGAGGGTAAGCCCGGATATTCTTATCCCCTTTTTCGCATGTGCTTTTTTGACCAAGGTACGCTTTGCGCAAACCTTTGTGCTATCTCCGTCGTGGCTACACAGAGATCCAAGAGCGAGTCGACTCGAAGTAGACGCGGAACGAGTCGCTTTGCTCCAAGCGCTTGGCCCTTTCCAAGAGACCGAAGGAGCTGGAGGCGTGGGTCGCCGAGCTGGAGGGGGAGCACCGTGACCCACGAGAGGAAGTGTGGATGCTTCAGGGCGCTCGCGTTGTGCTTGAGGCGAAGATCTAGGCAGAGTAACTGTTCACGAAGACGGTGTCGTCCGTCACGTGGGAAGCCATGGAGTCGCTGGAGGGCGTCGTGACCGAGATCGGAGCGGTGCCGCCGCCTCAGAAGCACACACCTTCAGAAATGGATGTCACGCTGGATCGGCTCCGTCGCGCCAGGGAGATCTGCTTGCCCACCACGCGTGCCTACGGTGACCATTGTGCGAAGACCGCTTGGACGGCGGCTTTCGTGTCGCTGTAGAGGGCCAGGTGCAGGCATGTTGATGCCCTCGGCGCCCACTCGTGCCCGTGGTGTCCGCAGCAGAGATTGCTTCCGATCAGCAACATGCACTGAGGCGGGCAACACCTTCGCCCGTGACTTCTGGGCACCGCGTGGTCTCGATGCTGCGATGGAGTCCCTTCGCTCCGTACTGGGGCAAAAGGCAAAGGGCAAGGCTACGACGGATCCAGATGTAGAGTTTGCATAGGTTTTTTAGATGTTCCATACTCCGGCTTTGTGCCGGAGCGGAGGTAGATGGGAGGGGTTGCTGTTTTTTGTAATGACTTTCGATTTTGAATGAAATGATAGTTGCGAAATCATATTGTATTGAAGTCTGTGCTCGCGTTGTGTTCATACTCTTGCTTGTTGATTTGCTTAGGCCAGGCCACCTTCGTTCCGACGCACCTCTCCACGGGGGCCTCGCCCTTCCGAGGGGCGAGTGATGAAAGTCACCGTGCCTCCGCGCGGTACGAAGGATGAACGAAACGTCCTGTCCATCTGCCCTGTGCAACTGGGTTACCGGGGGGTCGTGTACCACAGAGCGAAGTGGCAGCGGTGGAAGTTGGCGAACCCAGAGGGTTCTTTGGAGCATTTTTTACTTTTTCGCGAGCGCAAGGTAGCGAGGGCACGCGATGAGATACGGGTTTTCTGGGAGCGTCGGGGCACCACCCCTCCGGCCGGGGCCCCGATGGCCTCGTCCGCCAATTTGGTCACCTCGCCAGCGGAGGCTTCTATCGGGGACTCCTCTGGATCTCTATACAACGCGGAGAGAGAGAGAGAGTACCTGCACCTTGTGGCTACTAGGGCGTCCGATGAGAAGCTTCTTGAGTGGGCGGTGCGGACAAAGGAGTGAGACTTTGTGTCGTAGCGCTGCGGGCGACGACGTGTGTTGTATATGTACGGAGTTGTAACTTGTGAGTGATTGGTGATATTCTATTGTACTATTTTGTGTGCTTTTCTTTGGTGGTCGCGTCGTTTCTTCCAATTGTGGTTAGTGTACCTCGGATTTGTTATAAATAAATCATTTGGCAATAAACTGTTTCATTTGTGGGGGTGGGGGCAAAGCCGGCACCGTCCTCCATACTTTTTTAGATAAGGCTCTGGGGGAGCACTAACTAATTTTTGTGAGGGGGGAGGGGGCGAAGCCGGCGCCATCCCCCCATACTTCTTTAGATTGGGCTTTGGTGGAGCCCTAACCATTTTGTTTTGCGAGGGGGAGGCGAAGCCGACGCCGTCCCCCATATTTCTTTAGATAGGTCTCCGTGGGAGTCCTAACCATTTTGTTTTGCGAGGGGAGGTGAGGCTGGCGCCGTCCCCCGTACTTTTCTTTAGATAGGGTTCTGAGGAAGCCCTATCTATTTTGTTTTGCGAGGAGGAGGCGAAGCTGGCGCGGTCCCCCATACTTCTTTAGATATCTATTTTTTGCGAGGGAGAGACGAAGCCGGTGTCACCCCCCATACTTTTTTAGATAGGGTTCCGGGAGATCTCTAACCATTTTTTGCGAGGGGGTGGCGAAGCCAGGGTCACCCCCAGCCCTAGGCATTCATTTGCGAGGGGGAGGTGAAGTCAGCGCCGCCTCCATACTTTTTTAGATAGGGCTCTTTCGGAGCCCTAACCATTTTTTTGCGAGGGGGAGGTGAAACCGGCGCCGTCCCCCATACTTTTTTAGATAAGGCTCTGGTGGAACCCTACCTATTTTTTTGCAAGGGGGAGCCGAAGCCGGCGCCTGTCGACGATCAAATCGCCGATCTTATGAATATATAAATGAAAAGAGGAAAAATGTGCGTATCTTCTGGGAATGGATCTGACTTGCTCTTTATTGCTATGAACTCACGATTACAAACACTGAGAGTATCTAAAAACACAACACTTTGCTATATCCCGCTTGATGTGCTTCTATAGGACTGTTGCTGATGTGTTGTCTTGTATCTTCGTCTCTGTTGTGATTTGATCGGCTGTGTTCTGATCGATCCTTTCCGCCTTTTCTGTGGTCCTCCTTAAGTACTTGATGAAGCGGTGGCAGTTATCTCACGAGGAGACACCCGTTGGGGAACGACGCGTCCGGTCGAAAAGAGGTGGCAGTTTGACCATTTCACCAACCGTAAGGGCGGTTGGTGAAGGTGTTAACCGCTATGCGGTTAATGATTTAGGAGACGTTAAATCATCAACCGTGACAGTGTTGTATTATGCGGAATATGAAACACGTGGTTCATTCATCACATAGTGAGTGGCGTGGTCGGGGACTCGACCTAGACGCCTGTTCATAGCTTCTGAGCACTTACAGTCGTGGACTAGGTTTGGAACTTTGTCCGACCAGGGTATTTATTATATAACTTCTGTAGTACCTACGATCAGTTAGGTCGGTGGTCTTAGAAGTTACGACCACGAAGACGTATGGTCTTTATCATATATTAAGATAATATATGAATATTTTAATCCTCAACAGCGCTATCTCCCCACTTTTTTAGATAGGATTCCGGGGTGCCCTAACCTTTTTTTGCGAAGGGGAGACGAAATCGGCGTTGTCCCCCATAATTTTTTAGATAGGACTTTAAGGGACCGGCGGCAGGGAGTTATTTTTTGAGTCGACTATTTATTTTTACAATTATTTTTTAAGATGATATTATTAATTAAAAAAAATCAAAACTGTCATCTCCATGAATCATTCCGTGTTTGTCATCGCTAACAAAACAAAGTACCTCAAGCTAGGTACCGACGAAAAAAACCCTGTAGACTAGAGAAGTAGCGCTACAAAATAAGACAGTATATATATATATCAAAGAAGCTGTTGTATTCCCTCGAAGATCAAAAGCAAAGTATGACGAACCTCTTGCTCATATATGGCACCACATTATTCCACAGCAGACGCACGTGCGCACTGGGACTGCGTGTTGTAACACCAAAACCTACGACCAACTCCAACCACGCTGTCACCGTAAATAAAACTCCATCCCAGATCACATTGTATAGCAAGCGAATTAACCAATCAGCCCCCTTTGTAATCGAATATTTCGAACCAAGAGCTTTATTCCCCTCCAAATCCAACCTCAGCTACTAGACGTTCTGCGTGACGCCGCTGGGCGCCTTCCTATGGTGGATGTCGTTGTCGGAGTACCAGCCGTGCTTGGTGGAGTCGTACTTCTCGCCGTCGCCCCAGAGCGCGTAGGCCTCCTCGCCGTGCACCGCGTCGTCGCCGATGGCGAGCTCCTCCTCGGGCATGCGCAGCGGCACGATGAGGCCGACGAAGAGGCAGATGAGGCTGGTGGCCACGACGTTCCAGCAGATGATAAAGAGCGCGCCCGCCACCTGCTTCGCGAACTGCATGCCGCCGCCGCCGCCGTAGAAGCCGCCGCGGGAGTTGGTCACGGGCAGGAAGAGGCCGCAAAGCACCGGCTCCGCGAAAAGCCCCGTGGTGGCGCCGCCGAGGAAGCCCGCCACGGCGTGGGTGTGGAACACGCCCAGGGTGTCGTCCACGTGCTGGAGCAGCCGGGAGCGCTTGTGCACCACCATCATCGTGAACCACGGGATGCTGCCCGACAGGATGCCCATCACGATCGCCGCCCATCCCTGCACCAAACCTGATCGATCGGCCGACCGATCGAGGAAACAAATTAGCTGGAGATCAAATTCTAGCTTTCTGTTTAATTTTGTCGTTCTTAAGCTTACAATTTTGCATTACACATGAAAGAATTCTAAGACAAAGCAAGTGACATTGGATTTAAGGTCACGTATGCATCGATCAAAGCAGGTTATGGACTTAAAGAACAAATGGAAGTATGCATGACATGGACTGACAAATTAGTGGTTCTCCAAGGGTTGGTGGATTTGCTCTATAACGACTTAACGATCAATCAAATCCGAGGAGACAAAAAAAAATCTGAGGAGAAGAAAGTCTTCATTGCTTTTGGAAAAAAAAATGGGACCTGCTTTGATGCTTTTCCTTCTAGATTCCTGGTAGAGATATTAAGGCACGAGTTACTTTGACCTGACAAACAGATATATTGGGCATGCACTGGAGTACATGAAGATTTGAAATCTTTAGAAAAGCTAGGTTTGTTCTAGCTTACTCTGGAGTCTGAATCTTCCACATTTTTAGAGATATAAGCTTGTTCAGACCTCATCCATGGAATCCAACAGTACAAAGGATTCAAACCTACTTTTAAGAGTACATTTTCTTACTCCCTCAGTCCAGGGAAATGGAGTACTTTCCAACCTAAACTGCTGCACTAAGTATGTTAATTACGTAAAGAACAATGCACTCGTGACAAAGCAACGAAATTAAGTACTCCACTCCATATGTGTCAGTTAGCAGTTGGCTCAGATCAACACAAAGTCTTGGACTTCTCGAGTGCAGCATTAACTAATCCTCGGTGCATCTACTGATGGGTGGGCAATATACTTCAACAATGGGTCAAAAAAGTTCACATTCAGTGCCGTGAAGAATCAAAGGAAAGTAAAGGTTTCAAAACTTTCGGTAGGCAGAAACGCCAACCGGCCAGTCAATCTCGGCAACCATAAAACCAATACTACGTATTAACCAGCTAATTTCTTACATGACAAAATGATCTCATCATGCCAAGCTCACGTCACGTCCGGCGTGTTCTTAAGTTATCTGCAGATCACTAGTACTACACTAGCTAAACACGTACAAGTAATAATTAACTAGTGTATTATAGTAAATACCAGTAATCATCATACAGTACTAGTCAAGTAATCAGAGAGGCTATGACCAGGGTTCAAACAAACCGGCCAATGACGGGTACCCCGATAAAAATCCAAACCGGAAAAAAATCGGATTTGCTTGAAGTTTGTTGAATAGAAGAGAAATGCATAACCATATCTAAGCACATATGTGTGTCAGTGTGTGCGCGTGCCTTAGTGGTAATGTCACTAGGCTTGGAGAGGTCTACCGGTGACCCCCGGTAAAAAATAAAAACCGGTATTAAAAACCTTGGCTATGACTATGAGTACGACCTGGTGCAAGTAATTCATGGTCGTCGTACCTGCGCCCGGAGTGATGCAGACTAGGCCGGTGATCATGCCCTGGACGGCGCCGATGACGGAGGGCTTCTTGAAGAAGATGACGTCGAGGCAGGTCCAGACGAGGAGGCTGGTGGCGGCGCAGATGTTGGTGTTGAGCACCGCAATGGAGGAGTCTATGTTGGCGGCGTAGGGATCGCCGCCGTTGAAGCCAGCCCAGCCCATCCAGAGTATCCCGGCGCCTGTGAGCATGAGCAGCACGTTGTTGGGCGGGAACCTCTCCCTGTCCTTGGTGGACCTGGGCCCGACCCAGTAGGCGGCGGTGAAGCCGGCGATCCCGGAGGAGAGGTGGATGACATATCCGCCGGAGTAGTCGATGACGCCCCAGTGGAAGAGGAAGCCGCCGCCCCAGAGTGAGAAGGCGCCGATGGTGTAGGAGAAGGTGAGCCAGAGCGGGACGAAGATCATCCAGGCCTTGATGTTCATGCGGCCGAGCAGCGAGCCGGCGAGGAGGATGAGCGTGATGGCGGCGAAGACGCACTGGAAGTAGACCATGGAGGCCATGGGGTAGTATGGGTTGATCCAGCCCGTCTCGACGGTGGCGCCGTCCTTGAAGAAGTGCGTGCTCTGCGGCAGCACGGCCTGCGCGAGGAGGAAGCTCTGGCCCAGCGCCGGGCGCGCCTTGCCCCAGAAGGGTAGCAGCTTGTGGCCGAAGGACATGTTGTAGGCCCAGGTGACCCAGCACAGCCACACGGCAGCGAAGGCGTAGAGCGCCATGAACGCCGAATTCACCGCCCACTTCTTCTTCACGATGCTGCCGTACAGGATCACCAGGCCGGGCATGCTCTGCAGGCCCACCAGCGTCGCCGAGATCATCTGCCACGCGTTGTCGCCCTTGTTCAGCCACGGCGGCACCGCCAGGCCCGGCGTGTACGCCGCGGACATGTTGAACGCCGGCGTGTCGGACATCTTCGACTCGACGGCCGGTACGTGGTCCGCGCTAGCTCGCCGACGATCAGATAGTACGTAACTACGTACGTACGAGGTGGTGGCCGGCCGGAGATAGCGGTGACCGGTGATGGGTGAAGCTAGGCGTGGCTCCCGGCCATATATATAGGAATCGATCAGGTGTCCAAGATATTTATCAGCGTCGTGGGCCAACCAACGGCGGGCGTGCCAAGCGAGAGCATTTGTGTCTTGGCGAGTGGCACAAGGAGCTTAGATCCTAGCGCCTAAGTTGTATCAATGAGCTGGGACTCGGCGAGCGAGTGAAGAGAAGAATCCAAGCACGGGCTTTGGAATTGGAGGTGTAAAACGATGATACAGATAGAAGATTGAATGGCTTCGCACAGCCCAATGTCTGGCGCTTGCCCTTGCTTATATTGCGGCTTGCCTTTGCTTATATTGCCAGACGGTAAATAGTCCTAGTCGTATAAAATACAGCCGATCTGAATCAGGCATGGATGCGGCAACATGTTATACACATATGGAGAAGCATGATCAGAATCTATCTCTCAACACTCCCCCTCAATCAAAACCATCTTCAAGGTTGACATTGTGCTTTGTATTCTCAAATGGCCGAATTACTAAAGCTTTAGTGGAAATATCCGCAATTTGATCATGAGACAGTATAAACCGTATGTCGAGAACTTTGCGTGCAACTCGTTCTCTTACAAAATGGTAATCAACTTCCATATGCTTTGTTCGGGTATGAAATACCGGATTTGTTGACAAGTACGTGGCTCCTAGATTATCAAAACATAAACACGTTGTTCTTGGTTGGAACACACCGAGTTCTCCAAGCACAGATTGAACCCAAACAATTTCAGCTGTTGCATTTGCATTCAGCTTCCGCATTAGACCTAGAAATCGTTGCTTGTTTACGTGCACTCCATGATACAAGATTTGAGCCAAAGAAGACAACAAATCCTCCTGTAGATCTCCGATCATCAGGACATCCTGTCCGATCTGCATATGAAAAAGCACTCACCAAAGTAGAGCAAGACTTCCGTACTCGAAGATAAACCGAAGAGGAAAACTTCAATTATTCACAATCCTTTTAACCGCAGTCCAACGCACCGTTGTTGGAGAATGTAAGAACTGACACACCTTATTGACCGCAAAAGCAATATCTGGACATGTCAATGTTAACTACTGAAGTGCACCAACAATGCTTCGCTATCTGGAAGCATATAAAGTATCTAGTGCTTCTCCATATGTCACTGAAAGCTTCTCAATTGTGGCCATAGGTGTTAAAATTGGTTTGCACTTTGTCATACACGACCGATCAACAAAATCTAAAATGTATTTAGACTGTGATAGTGCTAAATCGTCAACCACCTGTTTAACCTCAATTCCCGGAAAGAAGTGTAAATCTTCCAAGATCCTTTAGTGCAAATTCTGGCTGCAAGTCTTGAAATAGCTTGACAATAGCTTTACTAGAAGAGCTTGTCACTATGATATCATCAACTTAAGTTAACATATAAATCACTATGCCTTCATGATTATATATGAATACTGATGTATCTGCTCTTGAAGGTATAAACCCTAGAGCTCAGCCTGGAGTACCAAGCTCTCGGCGTCTGTCTCAAACCATATAATGCCATGTCAAGTTTACATATGTGTCTCAAACATGCTTTGTCTTCATACCCTGGTGGCTGTTTCATATGCACCTCCTCTTCTCGAATACCATGTAAGAACGCATTATGAACATGAAGTTGTCTCAAGCTCCAATCTCGAGATACTGCTATCGACAGAATAAGACAGATAGTAGCAACTTTCACCATAGGACTAAAAGTATCTTCATAATCAATTCTATACCATTATTTGAATCCTTTTTCCACTAACCTTGCTTTATATCTGTCAATGCTCCCATCTGCTTTGTGCTTAACCTTATACACCGACTTGCAATCTATCAAATTTTGTCCAAGATGAGGTGGAACAAGATGCCATGTTTTGTTTTTGATCAGGGCATTATATTCGTCATCCATAGCATGTCTCATATTTGGATTTGCAAAAGCTTCATCAAGGGATGTTGGTTCCACTGTACTAATGTATGCATACCGAATTGTCTCATCTGTACTGTGGCGTCCCATTTTCTCGCACCGGCCCAGCCGCATCTTCCCGGCCCACCTCCTTCCAGCCCGGTCCGCCCGTTTTTTCGGCCCAGCCCACGGCGCTCTTTTCCGCCTGAACCGGCCCGAACCACCTCATCTCTTTCTCTCTCTCGTCGCTCGCCCGTCTCTCTCTCCCTTATCTCCTCACCTCAGTCGAATCGCCACTGCGTCGCCTCGCCTCCCCACCCCTCGCTCCCGTCGCCGCTTCGCCTCCTTCCGCGCGCGCCGCCGGCCCTTCATCTTCCTCAGCTACGCTGCCTTCGCCGACCCCTCCTTCTCCCCACCTCCCGTGAGCCGCCGCCTCCGTGCTTCTTCCTCACTCAGCCCAGCCCGCTCGGCTTGGCTCCATTCCCCACCTCCACGTGCTCCCCAAACTCTGCCCCCACCGCAAATCGCCTCCACTGCGATGCCATCCCCTGCCGCACCTGCCGCTGTCGCCATGCCTCCGTGATAATAGCCCCGCCCTCGAGGCACGTCTCTGTCCGGTCCGAGCGGTGAAGCACCCCAGGTCAGCGCTGCACCGACCGGTCCGTCGACTACGGCGCTGTCTCGTCGTCCTCCGCACCCATACCGCGTCCCCTTCGCACCATGGCAGCCCATACCGCTGTCGCCATGCCGCCTCCGTTAGCCCCTTCACCGGCTCCCCTCTTCCCGGCTATTAAAGGTCCGGAACCTCTGCCTCCTCTCTCGCCCGTTTTCCCGGGTAAGTCCCCCAAAGAACTCCTCCCCAGTTTTGGCTGCCCCTCTCTGCCGCCGGCACCAGGAGCCCGCGACGACGTCCCCATGCCTCCCCGACCACAGCTGCAGCACCTCGACTCCCCGGGACCGCCGTCACCGAGCTCCACCTCCCCGCGCCGACCCAGCTCCACCGCCTCCACCACCACTCGGTGAGCCTCCCCTCCACCTCCCCGTGCCCTTGCTCTTCCCCCTCTCTTTCCTCCCCATCCACGCCGACCGGCCGCCCCAAGCGCCCCTGCTGCCCCCCCCCGGTCGGACCGGCTGCCTCACCGGTCAGACCGGCCCGAGTCCTTCTCCCTGCTCCCACGATTCTTTATGCGTTACGTGGCCTCTCAGTGCTCAGCTCGGTGAAAATGGGCGATCAACAGCAGTGGTGTAGAGTGATGGCTGCCAATATATCCATTATTCGTTTGAACTGAGTTGATTGTGATTGTGGTATTGAATGGTTGTTTGTGATTAATGATCTTCAATGTCTGATCACATTTTGAATATCGTTATCAATGGCAGTGATTGGTTTGTTGTCTGTGTCCCCATAATCATCAGTAAGAGATATCGGCATTGTTGTCAATAATGTGTGTTTTTGATATATGTGTGCAATCCGGCAATTGGAATCCTTTGGTAATGAATCTGGCAGTGAGTGATTGTTGGCTGAGAATCACGTTCTGGCTATTGAACCTTTGTTTATAATCTTGCAATTGAAATCTTGTGTGTTGATCTGGAAGGTTGTCGACTGTAATCTTTGTGTCTAGTATTTTGAAACCCTGTTTAGTAATCTTGCAATTGTGTATCGATGCTTTAAGTCAATAGTTGGTTGGTCTAGCAATTCAAAGCTTGTATGATTGATGTGGCAATAGATTGAGTGCCAGCATTTGGAATTTCTGTCAATTTAGTTTTTTTGTAGAACTTACGATCAATTGTTATTCATCCATTTCAACTATCAATATTTGATTCGTAGTTGCTTTCCCATATCGTAGCAGTAGCAATGAGGTTGCAATCGATCCGACAATTGAGAATTTATGCAATAAGGATAGTAGAATGTTTTGCCAGTAGCAAATTGATTATTGATTAATTGTCTGTGATTACTGATCATTAGTATAAGTGTTTTGGCAGTAATTTAAGTGATTGGTTGTGATCCTGATTATTAGGGATAGCGTTGATCTTCAGTAGCAGTATTGTATATTGGTTTTGTTAATCAATCGTTAGCTGTTGGTTATTGTTTCATCAGTAGGTCAATGATTGTTGGAAGTAATGATATTTGGTGAAAGTTGGAAGTATTGATTTGATTGCTTTATCAATCCATATTGTTTGGCAATGATTTGTTATTATGACATCGATTACTTGGCGATAGAATCTGTGTCTTGATTTGGCAGTAGGTAGTTGTAGTAGTAGGTTGAGTAGCTAGCAATCGAATCAATGAGTTTTATCTAGCAGCTAAGATTGGTATTGAATTGCCATTGGATTGTGTGTCGATCGGGTACCCTATATTTGGTTTAGAACCTATAGTTAAGTTGCTTATCGCCTGAAGAAGGATAGTCTTGCAGTCTTCCAAATCCGTAGTAGAGCATTATAGCAAAAACTCTTTCGACCTTACCCTCCTTTGTATCCTCCCTCCGGGCGGAAATTCTCTGTCATTCCTCCTTTCGCCCAACTGGACGTTTGGCTCTGTCAAACATTCCAGTGTCGCCCAAACCCTTCTCCCAAGCTCGACCTCCGCGGCTCTATTTTGTGTTTCATTTGGTCTTTTGGAGTTCTTTGGATTTATTTGGTTTTTCAATCGTTATTGCGTAATTAGAAATCGAAGTCCGGAAGAATCGACGGCTCAAGCAGATCCAAGATTCAAGCAAAGACGCCGACCAAGACTTCGAACCTCTGTCTAATAGGCTTTGAGTAAGATCAAGGCCACGGTAAAATAGCCCAGGTGAGTCAACACTTTGATCATATTGATACTACATTTTATGCAAATTATATTCTTTTAAAATATCAAATTGCATGCTTTAATTTCTATGCAAATGTATGTCAAACACCTTAAGGTAGTTAAATGCATATTCGATGATTAAATAGTAATTATACCATGCCCTTGATAATTGAACTCCCAAAACCCCTTGTCACCCTAGTAAATATATGGTAATCTACTAGTTATAGGTCATACTTAAACGTCATGCTAGACTTGTTTAAGTACCGGGGTATTACTACCCCAAATCATCATCATTTAATCATGACAATTGTTTTGGGCAGTCATTGGGGAGAATGACTGAACTGGTTGGATAATTTGTTTTATACTTCTCTAAAACCCTAAAATTTGCTAATACCCCATCTGGGCAGATGGAAGGGTGGTGGGTGTCGTCGAGCACGAGAATGGTTGGTATGTGGTAAGAACCGTCCAGATGATCTTAAGGACTTAATCCTGTAATGTCCTCCAATTGTAAAACAGTACAGCCACAAGTCTATAATGGTATCGACCTGGCTAACTAATTGGTGTCCACCAGTACGAGTTGCACCATTGGAGGGGCACCCCTTCACCGTGAGCCCACGAGGCTACATGTTGGGGTATGTGACTTGCGGGACCCTAGGCGTAAGTTGCATGGCGCAAGAGGGGGTCTGGGTGAGTGGTTGTTGGGTCCCACAGGAACGAAACCCCTCGGGTGAAACCTTAGCAGGTGTGGCAAATATCGAGGGATGCCTTGTAAAGGCCTTGTGATAATCTCCACTTGATTCATATGTCTACGGAAACGTGTGTATATATCAAGCTGATTATCTCTTGTGGGTAAAGATGTACAATCTCTGCAGAGAATAAAAACCCTGGACCAAGAGTCATGGACTATGGAGGTTTTCCTCTATACCAGAGAGGGTGAGTTCATAGCTCACACCTTCAGATCCGAGACCACTCACGCAATTGTGTGAAGCGGTTCAAGGCGCAAAGATGCTTCGCTGCAAGCGCTGAGCAGATGCACATAGACCTTATGCGGGAATCGCCTTTCTACTACTATCTGCCTCTCCAGGAAGGACAATCCGACCCCGAAGTCTGTGTCATCGTGTGGGAGTAGATAGGCTAGTCTATGTTAGCTAGCAGTGCTTGCATTAGCAGTCCTTGTTTGCAAGTGCTTTTGTTTTCTTCATTTGTAGAAGTTGTGTCTGTATCCTGTGTCATGGCTTAGTATGGCCTATATGTTGTACTATCGAAGTCGTGTAACACTTAACCCCCTTTAATATAATACAGTTGTTCTAGGCTTTGTATTGTATTTGATCATTTTCCTCGTTTGGTTTTGAATTTCTTCTGTGTGCCATAGAGGGCCAGTGACCCTCATATAAACCCTCCTAGCCTAACCTAGGTTGTCCTCTCAGATGGCACCAAAGAGACCAGCAGCCAAAGGAAGTGGTGTCAGTTGCAAAAGAAAAAAGTCGGCACCAAGGTCACAAAATAGCATCCCTCAGCTGTCAATAAAGCTCAGCAGCTCGTCATCTCCTCGGTCAGCAGCCCAGCTACCAAAGGCTCCAACTCCAACTCCGCGTTCCAATGGGAATAGTCCCGCTGGACAGCTTGCAACAGTCAAACCCGCGGCTAGCTTTCACTGCTTCAGCTGCGGAGAAAAATAGCACTATGCTAGTAGATGCCCCCAGAAAAAGCGCAACATGACCATATTTTCCATAGACTTGACATGTTGTCGATTGGAACTGTTGTTCAGTAGGTTGAAATTGTTGTTCCTTGAGCCTTCGCCTTGTCGGTCACGGTTGTCGTGACCACCACCTTGACCACATCCTCGACCACAGCCAATTCTACCACCACAAGAGATTATGTTGGCCGAAGCCCCTAGAACCTGAATACCATAATTTTGGATATCATGTCGCATCTCAAAAGTGAGAAGGTGTGCATAGACGTCATTGAGGCTCATCGTATTAGCTCTAGGGGTGATTGATGTCACCAGCTTGTTAATGACTCAATGGCCAGCGGCGAGAGAACCTTCTATGTGTGTTCACTTCTGGATGATGATCCATTGCAGTTACTGTCTTTGCAAAGGATCAGTGAAATGTTCAGTTTAGTCAATTGGTTGTTCCCTTAGAATGGGCATGTCAACAAGCATTCTAATCGTCTAAATCACAGCAAAGACATCTGACTAAAACTGAGTAGTAACATCTTGTAACATCCTGTTTTTTGGTTTGTGAATAGTATTTACTTTTGTCAGTTAGTTTTCAAATTTTATTTCAACTTAAGTTGTATTTTCAAAATCTGTAGTTTCTACCTCAATTTCAAAACCTCTCTTTCGGGCCCAACCCATTTTCCTCCCCCTTGGGCCGGAAGTTTCCCCTCCTCCTAGTCGTAGGCCACCTCCTCTTAGCCTTTTCCCCCCAGCCCAGCCTTCTTTTTCCCTTCGGCCCAGCTGGCCTAGCTTCCCTCCCCCCTGCCCTTCTTCTCTCCTGTCCTGTCGCCAGCGACCGATCAGCACCCTCCCTTGGTCTTCTGCTGTCCGGTCCCATCAACCAGTCCTGTCGCCTACCCGCCGCCGCGTCAGCTCCACGGCCGCGCGCCAGTGCCTTCTAGCCCTCTGCCACCACCTGCCCCCTCCACCTGCCCATGACTCGGCGCTTCTGTCACCCTGTCTCGTCGCCAGTATCTACTCGCATCGACCCCGCCACCTGTGTCGCCCATCCGAGTCATCGCTCCCGTCGCTTCCCCGCTACGTGCGCCTGCCCGTCCTCTCCGACCAGGGCCTCCATGCCACGACCACCTCGGGAACCCGCGCCTCTCCGAGTCTCTGACGACTCCGCCTCCCCCTCCGGCTATAAGAAGCCATGAGCCCCTCTCGCTCTTCCCCGCATCTCTCCTTCGCTTCTGGTAAGTGCCACAAGAGAAGAACCCAAGCAACCCTTTCTCCTCTAAGCTCCCCCATTCCTGCTCATGTTGCAATGAGTGCCCGAAGCCCCGAGCTCCGAGTTCGAGCAGTCGCCGCGCCTCCTTCTGGTTCTTGTCGCACCAGTGCAGCTTTCTTTTACCCACGTCGATTCTTGCCCAGAGCTCCTTGAAGCGGTCCCCTCACTCGGTTTCAGTTTTGTATCGTAGGAATCACCGTCTCGCCTCTCTCCTTCAGTTCCGGCCGACCACTTCACCGCCATCTCCTTCGTCGCCGACCGCGAGCTCCCCCATCACCGATTGACCTCCTCCGACCTCCCTCTCGGTCTTGGTAAGCCCCCTTTCTTCGTGCCCGGTTACCCCTCTTGTCTTTCTGATCTCGTCGAGCACTCGAAACTCCTTTTCGACCATGTCTACGACTATGTCTACGACCATGTCTATTACTACGGCTACGACCACGACCAGGTAGTCGGATTGTCGAAACCTCCTTCAGACCACACTGCGTTGTCGAACTCCCTCCAACCACACTGTGTTGTCGAACTCCCTCCTACCACCCCGTGTTGTGGAACCTCCTTTACGACCACATGTAGTCGATATCCTTTACGACCACGTGTAGTCGCTATCTTTTACGACCACATGTAGTCGCTACCCTTTACAACCGCATGTAGTCGGAAGCCCTTTCGACTATGTCTTGTAGTCGTAGCTCCTTTCGACTATGTCTTGTAGCCGAACCTCTCTCCGACCATGTCAACTCGAAACCAGCAGTACTCGAAACGAACAGTACTCGACACGAACAGTTCCCAAAGCCAGTGGTACTCGAAACGATGAGTACTCGAAACAAACAGTACTCGAAGCCAACAGTACTAGAAATGAATAGGACTCGGGCTTGCAGTACTCAAAGCTAGAACTTTAGAAGCTCCGTTCTCATCCGTTATAACTCTGATTCTAGTGATTTTTTTCTTCTAAATTTGTCTAAATTCAAGGCCTTGCTAATGACACTGGTCTTATTTAAATTGGAGTTCATTTGCTATTTCTTGTGTATTTATTTGTTCTCTTTGTTTGTGGATTCTTTTTCCGGTACGTTCGTCCGTATAGAGTTCGAAGAAGCGAGAGATCTCCACTTTAATCAAGTGCAAGACTTTCAAGACTCTCTCACCTTCACTCTAGGTGAGTCAATACTTTAATCATTTTGAACCTACATTTTACACAAATTATATTCCTTTAAATTACCAAAATTGTATGCTTTAATTCTTTAAGCAAATGTATGTTAAACCTTAAGGTCGGTAAATACCTATTTGATGATTAATTAATTATTATACCATCATTTGTCAATTGAATCTATTATTCTATGTTACCCTAGTAACTATGTGGTAATTACTAGTTATAGGTTGTACTTAAGCGACATGTTAATCTTGCTTAAGTACCGGGACATTAAATGCCCCAATCATCATCTTTTAATCATAAAAGTGGTTTGGGTAGTCATTGTGGGTAAATGACTGGACTCTTGTGATAATATATTTTGTTCCTCAAAAACCCTATTAAATTGATGTTAACTCATCTGGGCAGATGGTATGGTGGTGGGTGCCGTCGGAGCATGCGAGTGGTTGGTATGTGGTATGAATCGCCTGGATGGATTAAGAACTTAATCTTGTCACGACCTCCCATATAAAAATAAGTATAACCACAAGTATGTAAAGTACAACTTGACTTAGTAAATTTGTTGGATCCTGAAGTCATCTCACTAGTGGAGGGGTGAAGTAGTGCAAGCGTAGGCTTGGATGGGACACCGATGGTGAAGTTGCCAGTTGCACTATACATTGTGGAAAGTCGTGGTCCATCTGCGTTAGCAACTGTGGTGAACATCCCACACAACTTATGGGCGTGAACCCATATGGGTGAGATGGTAGAACGGCGATATAATTTGAAAGGTTACTGCGACGATCACTCAACTACATGACTAAGGAATCATGTGGAGCAATGAGTATGATTGTCTCTTGTGGGTACAGTGTACAAACTTTGTAGAGTCTAAATTGTTTAAACAGCTGTGCCTACGATTAAAGGCGGACATGAGAACTTAAGTTGAGTTAGTTCTATTTATAAAACCTTGTAGGTGAGATGATTATAGTGTCGGCTCACCTAGCCTAAGGTTTGAATTTTTTCTGGGTTGTCGTACCCAGTGATTATAATAGGTGGAGGTAACCACAATCAAAATAAGTATAAGGTGGATGTAACCTCTGTTGTTATAAATATTGCATAATATCTCTTTAATAAAATGAGATTTGGTATACTACTAAGTCTTAGGAATTTCTAAATATTGTAGTTGAAAAATGCTGCTTTAAGCAAATAGAAGAACCCGAGCTATCCATGTTAAGCCTTGCATGTATTATTACTGCATCTTGTGTGTTGGCTCGCCAGCACGGAAGTTGTGCTCATCTTCGCTCTTTCCCCTAAACCCTCAGTAGCAGGAACTCATGGAGACTACGCATACTACGAGGATCCCAAAGCTGGAGGCCCTGGAGATGATGAAGAGTAGTGTAGTTCGTATAGTCTGGGTCTCACCTCAGTCTAGCTGACTCTATTGGTGCTTGCGTGCATCCAATATTATCCAAGTCTTGGGTTAATATCGGACGCACGCGGGTTTCCCTAGTCGCTTGCATGTGGAGATATGTGCTCTACCCCCTTTTGCTTCCGCAGTCGCTTCCGTTTTTATGTAATGTAAGCATTTGGTCCGTTCGGCCCTATTGTAAAACTCGACCCGATGCGGTCTATGTCACTCTGATGTTTTGTAATATAATGGTTGGTTCAGTTTACATCGTGTATGAAATGATTCAGTGATGTATCTATGAGTGCTATCTATTGATATAAGAAATAGCACAATATTTTCACAGAGAATTTGAATTTGTGAAATCCGAGTCCGACACATCTGCTTTCAAGTTTAAAAAAATGGCACGGTGCAATAATAGCATGCAATTCTTTCACTGTTACCAGATTGAAAGGTAACTTTGAAAGTTTCCTAATACTGTAGTAGTTGATCCAGAGTGCCAGTACTTTGACTGAACAAAAGGAGAGGCATCAAGGCACCGCATGACACAGTAACCCTATGCGAGAAGGCATAAAGGCAGACGATCCACTCCGGATCAACAGAACCGGCCAAGCAACACATGATTGGCATACAAAATGCTCATGTAACCTCCTCAAATTTCATTGTATCAGATGAAAACCATGAAAGAATTTTGGTGATGAAGACTGGGCGTCCAGGAGTGGGTTGTTTGCATATGGCTGACCAGTAGTAGTACACATGGCACAAGGCTGGTGGTCCGGCAGTCTGACCTCACCAGTGCAATGCACTGAAACACATCTCCTCTGCCCCTGCTTCCATATTGCAGCAGTGATGGCAGCTTGCTGACTTCTCCAATACGATGAGATGCGCGGTCGTTTTCAGCGGTTGTCTGAGTCTTGAACGGCATTTGTCGTTGCTGGTAGGAATAAGAAGAGTGGGTTCAATTAGGGAAGAATGGGGAGAATCTAAGGTCGTCTCCCAAGTCTGCTCCACCTTTTAACAGTGCACACTTTGATGGCCGCGATGCTAAAAAGCTCACACGGGATGGAGCTTTAGACGTAGTTCTGCACGAGGCTTCTGTGAGCTCGAGTCCACTCGAAAGTTACGGCACATAGGAAGCAATCGTCTACTTTTAATTACGCGAGATCAAAAGGTTCGGCGAACCTTGGCTCCATGGTGCCTTTCAAAGCTTTGTTCGCGCTTTGGGAAGTCACAAGCTAATGGAAACAGCAACCTTACCAGCTCTCAAACAAGCCTACTCTGCTCTGCTTTAACCAGTTTGTGATTTAATGCAGGGCTAGTACTGTAGTACATAACACCACGAGACACACGAGCCACCGAGAAAGACATCTTTGTAAGAACGAGACAAGTATATATTAGTAGCGTTAGAGCGAATTCACATCTATAAGGAATGTACCACAATGTTTAAAATAAGCCAATAACATCATCTTGAGTCGACCACTTGCGTATATGATTACAGAAAAAGAAAACGACATCGACTCTCATCTTTCTTCCCAGCATGGGAGGCCAGCCCCACTCGTCAATTGCAAGGCCGGCAGAAATTGACCATTGCCAATAGCGGCTTCCGTTTCTCCTTCATCCGCTGATTGTACTATTTGAGTTAACTACTACATCAGCTGCTATGCTCCATTGACAAACAAAAATTGATAAAAGAAGAGGAAAAAGCACAATGCTAGAGCGGCCGAGAAAAATGACTGTATCGACAATGATAACACAATAAAGCAATAAGTACACTTGGTGATCACCAAGACGTGGTTCGTCTCTTCATAGGAATGAGCGAGAAACACTAGCTGGGACATAAGAATCTGCAATGACTTTGGAAAAAAATTAAGAACAATCAATATGACAGCCAGAAAACTTAAGTAGAAAACTCACAAAATAAGAACAAATCTCTATGTAGTAAATGTTAGGAATATTGTGTCATGTATTCCAGAGGTCCAATTGACAATATATATAGAGGAGTACAATGGGATATACCATATACAGGTAACGAAACACAAAAGGTCTCCTATTCTAGCATTCCCTCTCAAACTCATGGTGGATCACACACACTGAGTTTGAAGACAAAATACAAATGTTGTACCCTAGTCTGTGACTTCGTGAAAAGTCAACAACCTATAACTCTGAGGGCACAAACTGTAAAGCAAGTACCCCATCCTGCACCTGTAAGCGAGTGATGAAGCATCCACACTAATATACTTGGTGAGCTCATGCTTCACTTGGTCTCGAGTAATACTGATAGCACCTGTACTGTCAGACAAAAGAGTCGTATGTCTCATCACAGACACTCCAAAATCTACAAGTAACCATCTCAGCCAAGTAAACTCTGCTGTCACTACTGCTATAGTTCTCAACTCAGCCTCTGCACTCGAACGGAAAACTGCAGTCTACTTCTTTGTCTTCCAGGCAATCAGGGAGGAGCCAAGAAAAACACAGTAAGTAGAAAGAGAATGATGATCAGAAGGATCGCTAGCCCAAGTCGCATCGGAGTACGCCTGAAGCAGTAATGAGGTGGAGCTAGGAAAAACAAACGACGAAAGATAGTCCCACGCAAGTAGTGAAGAACACAAAGAAGGTGACTGTAGTGAAAATGGGTAGGACGAGCCATAAACTGATTCAAAATATGAATAACATAAGCAATATCTGGACAAGTGCTCATAAGGTACACCAAACTCCCAACAAGATGACGATATCAAGTAGGATCCTCAAGAAGATCATCATCAGTGGCACGGAGCTGGAGGGATATCTCTATGGGAGTCTCAGCAGTACTAGTGTCAGTCAGACCAGACCGGTCAAGAAGATCCTGGACATACTTTTGTTGGGAGAGATAGTAGCCCTCAGGCATGGAAGAGACCTCAATCCCAAGAAAGTACGTAAGAGAACCAAGATAAGTCATCAAAAACTGCTCACCGAGATGCTTCTTCACATACGTGATGAATGCAGAATCATCACCAATGATGAGCATACCATCAACATACAGAAGAAGCAGTGTCCTACCCCGAGATGAGATATGGGCAAAAAGAGCAGGATCATGGGAACTGAAAGTGAAATCGACAGCAGTAATCATTGAGGTAAAACGCGCAAACCAGGCACGAGGAGCCTGTTTGAGGCCATAAAGAGCACGACAAAGACGATAGACGTGCCCATCAGGAACATAATACCAAGGTGGTGGCTGCATGTAGACCTCCTCATGCAAAACACTATTAAGAAAAAGAATTCTTAATATACAGCTGAGAGATAGACCACCGGTGAACAGAAACAAAAACAACAAGAGTGCGAACAGTGGTCATATGGGCAACAGGGAAGTCTCATCGTAGTCACGATCGTACTCCTGCTGAAAACCGTGAGCCACAAGACGAACCTTGTAGTGCTCGATAGTACCATCAGACCGGGTCTTAATCTTATACACCCACTTGCACGTGATCGGACGAGCACGCACAGGTGTCGGTACAATATGTCAAGTCTTCGTACGTCGAAGAGCGTCAAGCTCCTCTACCATAGCAAGCTGTCACTCAGAATGAGGAGCAACCTCACAATAAGAACTAGGCTCAGTGACAAAGAGAGCATGAGCTATCAGAGTAAATCCAAGACGATCAGGAGGTCGAAGGGATGTTCGGTGTCAAACCCATATTTTCTTAATCCAGAGTCCTCTGTGAAAATCATGCGCTACTCCCTGGATCAGTAGGTAGCGCTCACAATGTACATTGCTGAAACATTTCATACATGTCGTAGACCGAACATAATATTACAACCATCAGAGTTAAATAGACCGCGTCGGGTCGAGTTTACATAAGAGGGCGATAGTTTAGTGTACTCACGTGGCTGCAGCAGAACAAAACAAGTACAATAAAAAACACGAAGGTGAGTGTACTAGAGGGGCTCAAGAGTAGAGACGCTCTATAGTACTGACAACCTTAAGAGCAGTGGAAGGCTACATATTGATGAGATATGCAGCCGTAGAAACGACATTAGCCCAGAACTATGGTGGAACGTGAGAGGCAAGGTGAAGAGTGCAGGCAGTCTCAATCAGATAACAATGTTTGTGTCCAGCAACCCCATTCTGAGCATGAGCACCAGGACAAAAGACTGGTAAAGAGTGCCCTGCTCAGAAAAAAAAACTGTCGAAAAGTGCAAGAACAGTACTCGCCAGTAGAATCACAGTTAAAAGTACGGATGAAAGAATCAAACTGAGTACGAACCATCATTGCAATGCTACGATAAATCATAAGAAACTGACCACGATTAGACATAGGAAAATCCATGTAAAATGAGAATAATCATCAATGAAGATCGCATAAAATTTATACCGCCTTTAGAGATAATAGGCGCAGGTCACTAAATATCTGAATGAACTAAGCCAAAAGGACGAGAAGACAAAGACTGACTAGATTAATAAGGTAGTTGTAGCTGCTTGCCCAGCTTACAACCCTGACAAAATATGGTTGTGTGAGCAGTAACACGTCTAAGAACACCCTGACGAACTAAACGGTGACGCCACTGGGCAAAAACTCCAGAGGTGGTGGTAGTTGTGGCGGCGGAAGTAGACGTAGAGGTGATAGGAGCAACTGAAGTGGACGGAAGGTGGAGGCGATCAAGGATTTAGAGACTTGGACGATCCCTACGACGCTGGCCAATCCCAAGTACCATCCCTGTCTGTCGATCCTGGATGAAACAGGTGTGAGAGTCAAAACCAACCCTACATCCAAGATTCATGAGCTGGGGAACATAGAAAACTGTTGGAACATAAGCTGCATGGTAAGCTGGGGAACATAGGAAACAACTGAAACAGAAAAGTCAGTGGACAAAAGAGTAAACTGAAGGTGATAGACAGAGGAGTACTATCAGCTGTCTGAACAGAGATAGAAAAAATAAGAGGTCCTACTAAAGTGAGAGATGTAGAGTCTGGTGCCATGTGGAAAGAGGCACCAGAATCCATAACTCAAGAAATACCTGGAGGAGACGTCTGAGCTAAACTGGCAGAACCTGCTGAGCTATGAAAGAGATGCTGAAGTAGAGCCTGGCACAACTGTTGAACAGAGTCACCTCACGAAGAAGGTCCTGACGTGCTAGTCTGTCTTCCCGTCGAGGAGTTAGGGCCTCCCTGACCCCATTGGGATCGTCCACCTCCACGCGTCTTGTTCTGCTTTTTGCACACCGTACAACGCTAGTAGTCATGCCCGTAGTTCTTGTAATAATTACACTGAACCCCAGTTGGTGCAAAAACAGGATCAGAAACAGACACCCAAGGAGAGACTGTAATCGAAGCAGAAACTGTCGGTGTAGTCGAAGAATAAGGGCTAGCAAGCACAGCCGGAACAAACTATGCTGCTAACCCGCGACGAAGTTCCTCAGTGCGAAATGTCGAAAGAGCTACAATGACTGTCGGTCGTGATGAGCGGCTCAGCAGTTGAGCCTGATAGGCTCAAACTCTGGACGAAGACAGCATATGAAGTCATAAAGACAAAGGCGATCACGATCCGCCTTCTGCACTTTATGACACTCCCAAAAAGCGGAGAAGCCAGCTCGTCCAGCTGGCGCCAGAGACTGGCTAGGGCTCGGAAGAAGTCGTTGACGGAGGAGTCCTTCTGGTGAAGCATCTTCAACTCATGCTGAAGCGAAAGGAACTGAGTATCGCTGCTCTGTTGGTATCGCTCACCAAGTACTCCTAGATCTGACGAGTGGCATGCAGACCAACAATGTCTGGCTGGATGGTGTCATCGACACTGACCGCTAGGATGGCTCGAACACGAGCCTCATCAGCACACAAGTGCTCAAAAACGTCTATGGTATACTAAAAGACCTCATTAGCGGTGTCAACAGCAGTAGCAACGGTATCTATCTCCTTCTAGGCAACCTCATCTTCTCCAGGAGGTACAGAAGTAGGCTGTCTGGGAGGAGGCAGAACTGACGACGGCGGACAAGGTCGGCACCAGTAACATATCCCTAGAGGCAGAGACCATCGACCGTGATTTCTATGAGTGAAGACCACAACCTATAGTTCGTCCTATTAAGCTTGATTACCGAGAATGGGATCACAACTGATGGAACGAAAGCCATCGGTAGGCGGCGCTGGACGGCGCGACGACTAAGGCAACAAAGTCTAACAAGCGTTGCTGGACGGCGTGACGGTTAGATCGATGTACTATTTCTTTTATTTTCTTTTTCTTTCCTTTTTGATTTTTTTATTAGCTGAGCTGACTCACACTAAAAACCGCCCACACAAGAACGCAACAGGCCAAAGGAATCACGCGCGTGGTGGGAACTAGGGTTCCCCCTGCTGGCGGTGGCGGCGGCCCGAGTGAGGTCGACTGCGGCGACGACGACCCGAGTAGTGATGCTCTGGCGACGACTTCAAGTCGGGCGGCACCGCAGCTACATCGGGCGTTGGGCTCGAGCGCGTAGGCGACGTGATGGCACTTGGTCGAAGGTAGCGTGCTTCGACCGGCGTCGGGCAGGGAGTAGCGTCCCCGGGCGGCGTCAACGGATGGCCCGGTGACAGTCAGCGGAGTACAAGGCGGCCTGGTGACGGCGTCGTGCAGCCTCGGGCGACGGCGGTGTAGGGGAAGCTAGGGTTCCCCTGCTGGCAACGGTGACAACAGATGTGGCAGCGGAAAGAGCTAGATTAGTGCCCTAGCTCTGATACCATGTTATGAATATTGTGCTATGTATTTCAAAGACCCAATGAGCAATATATATAGAGGAGTATAAGGGGGTATGTCGTATATCATATACAGATAAGGAAATACAAAAGGTCTCCAATTCTTACAGTAAACATGCAAAGATTCACAACATCAATTGACATGCTTCAACAGCAAAGTTTCTCGTAGTGCTTGATGACGTAATGAAATAAGACAATGGACTAGCAACAAAAAAGATAACCCCAAAACTTGGTGAATGCTTCCACATCAACCAACCAAACAGTTGGCCTTGATTTTTTTAGGTAATAGAAGAGAAAACCTCTCCCGACCTCTGTATCTGAGGATACACACAACCCAAAGTTTATTACAAATACCGAAGAATTCTTGATCAGGCGAAACAGTAGCCCTATAAACCATAATGAAGCGACAAAACAAACGTTGCAAAAACATAAACTAACGGCAAAACAAAAGCCGTAAAAACAGTAGACATTCTTCTGGGAAAAAAACAATGACATAAAAGTGTTGCAAACATCTCGAAGTCTGTTACATAGCTTCCACTCATTCTTGTTGAAGGTCCCCCTTGTAATGACTTTCAATGCTTTGCTCTCAGCTACCAAGGCCTCCCTCCTTCCTTGGCATTGCAAAGCTGACCAAGAATGGATTCAATGGATACATCTGAATATAACCTGCAAAGAGTAATCAATCTGGATACATCTGTATAAGGACAACATCATCTGATCATTGGAAAGAAATGATCTAAGTTAAAATAAGCATGGGATTATTAAAAAAGGCCATATTGGCCAATTTGATAAGGAAAATTAGAAAGAAAAAGGACCATAAGAAGCAGGAGCTTACATCCCTAATAGAAAATTTATCCTATCATGAGGGAAGGCTCCACCCATTCAGATGTATAGAAAGCACCTCGTTTTCCTGCACGGAGAAAAGTCATGTTTCTTGTACCGTAAAAGATGGTTCAATAAGTTTGCAATGACCAAAAAGGTTATTTTTGAATCGCATAGAAATGCATTTACCAACCTAAATCATGTAGCTTTATCCTGTGTGTAACAAATGTCTGCAAGAACACAAATTCAGAAAACTTTTAGACTGTTATGCAGTTATCATAATTCATAGATCAATAAAGACCACCTGGCAACATAATAATGAGTACACATCAATAAAATGAAAAGTCATTGAAGCTAACTGTCAATTTGCTGCAGAATTGTCGGACCCGGATTTTCTAATCCTGAATCCTCTGTGACAAATATTGTGCTACTCCCTGGATCAGTAGGTAGCACCCACAGGCTCATTGCTGAATCATTTCATACATGGTGTGAATTAAGACATTCAAATATAAACAGACATCAGAGTGACATAGACCACATCGGGTCGAGTTTTACATAAGGGCCATCAGGCCAAATTGATTACATTACACAAAAGCACGAAGCTACAGCGGAAGCAAAAGAGGGTAGAGCTCATCTCTTCATAGGCAAGCGACTGAGGTAACTTGTGTACGACTGATATTATCCAAGGATTTGGGTAATATCGGTTGTACACAAGTACCGACGAGTCCACTAGACTGGAGCGAGACCTAGACTACAAAATCTTGACTATTCTTCATGGTTCCCTTGGCCATCGACTTCGGGATCCTCGTAGTACGTGTAGTCTCCTTGGTCCATATCATTTGGAGGGTTTAGGGGGAAGCGAGAGTGAGCACAACCACCGTGCTCATGAGCCAACACACAGTATGCAATAGTATACATACAAGGTTTAACAAAGATGACTCAGGTTCTTTTATTTGCTAAAGCAACATTTTCAATTATCATAGTTACAAATTCTTATGACTTAGCATTTTAAACAAATTGTATTTTATTAAAGAGAGTAAGTGCAATATTTAAATAACAGTAGAGGTTCCCTCCATCGGAACTCTACACATGCATCATTTTGCTGGAGCTACATCCGCTCCTTCACACCACTGAGCTCGACGGCTCAGGAAAAATCCAACCTGAGGCTAGATGAGCCAACCTAGTTGTAATCCACTGAAAAATGTTTTTGAAATAGAACTAACTCAAGTTAAATTCCCATATCCATCTTTGACCATAAGCGCGGTTGTTTAAACAGTTTAGACTCTGCAAAGGTTGTACACTGTACCCACAAGAGATAATCATACTCGTTACCGCACATGATTCCTAAGTCATGTAGTTGAGCGATCGTCACAGTAACATTTCAAACTACCTCGCCCCTTCCGTCATCTCACCCCCATGGCCAATTCTATAAGTTGTGCGGGATGTTCACCACAACGACTAGCGCAACTGGCAACTTCATCCTCCTTAGTGTCCCTTTCAAGCCAGCATACATCCTGCCGCTTGCACACTTTCAAACACCAGTTGTGGAATGACATTCAGGGTTTAATAATTTTACTAAGCCAAGTTGCACTTTGCAGACTTGCGGTTGTACTTGTTTTATACAGGAGGTCATGACAAGATTAAGTCCTTAATCCATCTGGACGGTTCATACCATATTCCACATATTCTCATGCTATATCCGCACCCACCACTCTTTCTATCCACCCAGATGTGGTACTAGCAAGTTGTTTAAGGTTTTGGGGGGAAAACCAATTAACACAACTCGCCAGTCATTTACATCCAATGACTGCCCAAAACCACTTTCACGATTAAAAGATGATAAATATGACATTTATTATCCCGGTACTTAAGCAAGTCTAGCATGTCACTTAAATACAATCTATGCTAGTATTTACCACATATTTACTAGGGTGACATGGAATAAGGGACTCAATTTATCAAAGGATGGGTAATCATTAATTAATCATCAAATGAGTGTTTAACTACCTTAAGCTTTAACATACATTTAATTACAAAATTAAAGCATGCAACTTTGATATTTTAAATAAATATAATTTGCATAAAATGTAGGCTCAAAATGATCAACGTATTAACTCGCTTTGGTTAAAGGCAGTGGGGTCTTGGTACTCTTGAGCTTGGTCGAAGTGGGGGTCTCCTGCGTCTTCGAACCATAATTGGACGAAAGTATCAGAAAAATGCATAACAACAAAGAGAGCAAATAAATACAAAATCCATAACAGATTAACTCTAAATTGAACAAGACCAGTGCCATTAGCAAGATCTTGAATTTAGAAAATTTTAGAAATAAGTTTCATAATTTTTGGAGTTATAATGAAAAAGATGTGATTTTTTTTGAAGCTTTCCAATTGAATACTTAATTGAAAAAAAAACAGAAAAGATGAAAAACCAGGAGCCAACACGTGGCCCTAACGCACAGGGTTCTGGTCCCATGGTGAGTGGAAGTACCGGGAGGCGGGAGTGGTAGTACTGACAAAGCGGGGAGGGGGGTGGTGTGGTAGTACCAGGGTTGCGAGAGGGCGGTAGTACCGGCGTTGAAACGACGGTAGTTCCGGAGGGGTGCGGTAGTACCGGGGTTGCGAAGGCGGTAGTTCCGATGGCGGGAAAATGCGGTAGTTCCAGTGTAGATTCTACAGCAGTTCCGGAGGGGTGAATACACGCCAGGAACTTGGCTTCTTCTTTGCACAGAGAGGGAGAGGAAGCAATGTGGGGAGGGGGAAGCACAATGGAGCAATGGAGAGAGCAAGGGGGCACGGGGGAGCACAAGGGAGCAATAGGGCTCTTTTATAAGCAGTGAGGAGGGAGAGAGCTGTTGGAGAGAAGCTCGGCGACGCTCGGTCCCGAGGTGGCGCGGCATGGGCGTCTGCGCACGGAGAAGACAGGACGGGAGCAAGTGAATGCGGCCTAGGGCAGCAATGACCCTGGGGGCTCGATGATGCAATGACGGGGACTGGTGATGCGGGCGCGCGGCTCGGACCGGGCGGAGGCGGTTACAGGCCGAAGGGGCGGGGGTGAGGGGACAGCGCGAGGAGGGGGACGCCGAAGTCGCGGTCATCAATGGAGGAGGCGGAAGGCGATGCTGGTGGGGGCCGGTGCTGGCGTCGGCGATATGCACGGGAGAGAGAGAGAGTGGGGGCGGAAGGAGGAAGAAGCAAAGAGAGAAATGCAGCGCTGGGCTAGGGGGGAAACGGGGGAAGCAAGCTGAGCCGGGGGAGAAAATGGGCCGGGGAGAGTCAGCCAGGCCAGGAGAGAGGGAGGAGAGGAGATAGGCCGGTCCAGGAGGGTTTGGGTTGTGCCCAGGGAAAAATTTGAAGAAACGCCAAAATTCGAAAAGCGGAAACGAAACCAAAATTTGAATTTTGAACTCGGTCGGGGTGTTTGAAACACAAACTTGAGCTTAGAGGGAGTTGGAAATTTTTTTGCGAAAATACCGTAATTTGAAAATACGCAAAGAAATCGAAAACCGAATAATAAATACTATTCATCATTTTGAAAACAGGAATGTTACAATAATATATCTTATCAGATCAAACGACCTTTTTAGTGAGGAAAAGATAGCATAGACATGCCATGCCGACCGCATGTATTTGCGACATGACATTTCTTTCTTCCTCCTGTCTTGAATATGTTAAAACTGTTGAATCCTCTGACATGTATTTTGAAGTACTCCTAAATACCATAAAAACAATCAATATCTTTCAGGTTTCCCTCTTCGTTGTATACAAAGAAAAAAAACACTGGTATAATGAGCACAAAACCGTGATATGTGCAATGCAGGGAAGTGTGTCAACTTTAAACAAAGCAAATGCATAGTCTCTAGCAAAAGAACATTGAACATATAGTTTTAACTGTTATGAATATTGTGTGTATATATTCAGAAACCCAATGGGCAATATATATATATAGTGTGTACAAGGGGTGTATGTCATATACCGACAAGGCAATACAAAAGGCAGATAAGGAAATTCAAAAGAGTTTCTATCTCTAACACCATCCCCAATGCAAGGCGTATGCAATAGCATTGCATTTGGAAATGGTTGACACAAAACTAGGGAAAATCCAAAGTTCGTGTCTTGATAATGTCGTCGTAGCATGCAGCTCTTGGAAAATATATCGACAAAACATCTCCTACCATCCAGGGTCGTGCGTCGGCCCATAAAGTATAAGAAAGTGCAGGGGTAGAGTCGACCGCGGCAACACGACGAAGAAGATGATGAAACCGACAAAAATAGAGAAGACTGTCAAATCAAGCCGAAGAGGAATATATATAAGCATGGCGACACAAATCGAAGCCCAAAATGGCGGCGGCGCAGTGCACAAAAAGCACAACGGAGACGCAGTGCGGTAGAAGCGCGTCAGCATCATAACGATTTCGACGTTCTGCGGTTCAGATAGAAGAACAACGGCTGCTACTATGCCAAAGAAATTCCTATGCTTATATGACTCACAATAAATTTGTGAACTTGCATGGCTTAGATGAACTCAAAGATAAAGTTTTACGGATTTGGATGGACACAACGGAAGAAAAAGACACAAAGAAAGGATAACTAGTAGCAGTGGATAACTGATTAAGCCATCGAAGAGCAGTAGGCATCAACAGACGCAAGCACAGGCAAAACCAGTACATCACGCATGGCACTGGCTGCGTGAGCCAGATCGAGCAGCTTCCCCTCAAACTCCAAAGCTGTTGTAGCACGCACCGAATAAAAGTCGTCGCACACATTGAATTTCCCAAAAGCAAGACAACTTCTTCTTCTTCCCTTCTTCCTCCTCCCAACGAGAGAGCACTAGTGTGCGTGAAGCAGAGATGTCGGGCAACCCAGCGGGAGAGCACAGGCACGTGTGGAAAGTGTGGAGCCGGCGACGTGGGGGAAAGAATCCTCGGGGAAGTAGGGATCCGGGCAAAGAAGACGACATCAACAGGCACGGCGGCGAGCCCAAGGCGAAATTGCTGCTCCTCCCTGACACAAGCGAGCCGCGACTGAGACCTAGACCACCCGATCAAGGTGACATCAAAGAGACGGCGCATCGGGCGACGTCGGGCAGAGACAACGCCCCCAAAGCCAGATCTGAGGCAGAGTAGATGAAGATGCACTACGGCTGCCGAGTGTCGTCGGGTCCTACGTACATGGCGAGGGAGAATGCCGCCTGGAGCGACGCGGGAAAGCTCCACTGCGATGAAGACACCTCAGCGGGGCGTCGGTTGAAGATGACAATGCGCGGAGATCCCTTCAAGCCCGAGACAAAGGTTGTGGAGGTAGAAGGCTGCATGGAGATCCCTTCAAAGACGGAGTCCGCGGCGAGAGCTCGTGCGGCAACGAGAGGCCGCCCCCAGGAGCGTCACACGGAAAATGATGAAGGCTAGGTTGTACGCTAGGGTTTAGAACATTTGCTCTGATACCATGTTATGAATATTATGTGTATGTATTCAGAGGCCCAATGGGAAATATATATAGTGTGTACAAGGGGTGTATGTCATATACAGATAAAGTAATACAAAAGGCAAATAAAGAAATACAAAAGAGTTCCTATCTCTAACATATCTCAAACACTAACATCCAATATTTGCATTTACATGGCAGCAACGGAGATAAATTTTCACATTCTCAACAATGTTTAGTGACATTAGATCATGGATTACCTTTGAAAGTCATTTGCTGTTGTGATTCCTTCACCATAAATAGGTGCTTTTGTGACCAACACAAACAGGTTGAAATTTGCAAAAACTTGCGTATCTCTTGGACAACAGTTTCGGTGATACTCCAAAGTGATAAGAGTTTTCCTGCATGGATAATTTAAGGATTGGCCAAAAAGCATAGAGATGCTAGAAAGGTAGTGAGCTAGTGATATAGCTCAAGCATGGGACAGAGAAAAGGAATTTTTTCAGTCAAAATGGAATTTGGTGTTTTTGCCTACATAGATACATGATGATGAATAAAGGCATGAAGCTGAGATGCACCATTGCACCAACAAGTCCAGAAATAATTCTACCAGCTTTTGTCATGTGTCTGACACCTATAATACACTTCCAAGATGAGTCTAAACCTACGACACCACCACACATTTTTGGACAGAGTTGGCCATTCTTTCCTAAGTAATGCACCATGATTACCATACATCTATGTTCTTGGCATCTAAACTATTGCAAGATTTCGTAGTTTGCATTATTCCACTAGTTTTGTCATTAAAAAAATATTATGTATTATGTATTTTTCATGATGCTTTCTTTCCTTCTGTAGGAAATTTATGGTGCGTAAAATGTTATTTGTAATCATTAGGCATTTAATTTATTTGAAAATGCAAGTATTATTTATTTTATTTTTAATTATTACTACTAAGCGATAGCTAACCGCCTTTGTTGCCTTTTTGGCGTGTGTATAACATGTTGCAACTGTCATATTTTAGTTTCTACGCAGCACAGTATGAGAGTCATGGTTATTAAGTCGACGACTAGTCGACAAGTCGATAGAGAAGAACCGACTGGACCTGGAGACTCAACTTGCCAGGGCAAGTCAAGCGACCTATCAACTAGTCGTCGACTAGTCGACTAGTCGACCAGCGGTGGCAAGTCGGCCGACTTGGTGGGAAAAACATTTGATTTTAGGCTTGTGTTAAGCCATGTTGATGGATTGTGATGATTACGCTTTACTTTTGCTATTTGAGACTTGGGAGCTTGTTGTTGTGTTACTTAACTATCGTGTAGAACGCTATTGTCATTGAGAACTTGATGTTTTAGATGCTTAATTTCCTAATTTTTCATTTATTTGTTGTTATGTTGTATGTTTTGTATTGTTCTTTTTAATTCATGAGTCATGACAGTATATTGCTGTCCCTTGAAGGTATTATATGAGTTCACCATAGTTTATCTTAACCATATGCTCATTCTTGTTTTTTTAATTTGGCAGCATGAAGATCTCAAATCATGCTTCAAAGATGGATTCAACAAGTCAAATAAAGGGAGTTTGGACTCAAAACATGTAAGCCATCAATCCTCTCTTTAATTCAAGTTATATATGTACTTTTCAATCACTGAAATACAAAATATATAATATATACATGTGTACATACATATCATTGCCATATGAACAGTACCTTTCACTAGTCGGCAAGTCGGTCACTAAGAGGGTAGTGTCGACTTGCCGACTTAATAACCTTGATGAGAGTGACTAACTTTCTGTGCCATTCTACTCTTCCATAGAATATATGAAAGATAGTCCCTTAAAACAAAGTGGAGATAAAGCCTTTTTAAATAGTCGCATGTATACAATAACTTCCACATAATAGATGAAACAATAGCCAAATAAAACATGTATGCCAATGGCCAAATCCACAATTATTGTGTAGATATGCACATGACAAAGTCAGGAGGCTATAATACTTGTACTACATAGAATGTTTGTTGCAATCACCCTTTACTCTCTCTAATAGGTTGAGAATCACGATCTATCCAGTAGAACACACCAATGCTGTAAAAGGGAAAATGTCACAAAATGGTTAACCGTGCAACGGGGATGAAAAATACAGAAGAGAAGTGGAGAAGCAAACATTATGCTTCTGTAAGAATGGAGCATAACTTGATAATAATACTCCCTTTGTTTCGTGGTATTTGTCAACAACCTACTATGCGTACAGACCAAGAAAGCATTAAATCTAATAAATACTTAATGAAAAATGATCACACATATTCCTATTAAATGACATACCACAACCACTTAACCTCTTCCAAAGCATTCAAGTAAGGGTAGAGAGAGGAAAAATTATAATAACTACACTCTAAATTCTTTTAATGGACAAATATATTGAAACAAATACTCTCAAGGTCATAGACAAATATAGCAAAACAAAGGGAGTAATTTGAACTAGACAAGGAGAAACAACAATTTGATACAGTAGCTATAACTTTGATAGGACCAAGTAGAACAAGAGACGCAACAAGTTTAACCCAATTGTGACGCCCCGTGTCATTACCCCTAGGGTAATCACACTTAGGCATACGGATTACTATTTGTCTGCCCGATAGAACATCGCTGCGACGAATAGCAAGCCCTTTTATCAGAGTTACGCAGCAGAACAATAAGATATAAATTGTACATCTTTATTACAGTAGTAGCCACGCAAGGCTATGATTCTTAATACAAATATTACGCAAACACAAAAGGGAGCTTCTCCACTTCTGTAGTCTGCTCTGAAGTACCGCCCTCCTATTCGTCCCACGAGTCAAAGATGGCACCCAACTCGCCCTGGTCCTCGTAGTCCGTGCCTTCTCCTCCTGCAGCTGCGTCGGTACCTACAAGTCCTTCGTCCCACTCGGGATAGTTCCCAGCCGGACTACGATCTAACAAAGGAGAATACTAACAAAGTTGAGTATAAACGTACTCAGCAAGCATTAATAGCAAAAGATGCACTGCATGACTGATCTCTGATCTTTATCACATTTTCTAAATCATCTCTTTTCTGAAAATAACTCATTAAAACATTAGGTGACAAATTTTAATTCTGAAAACACTACTTGTCACTCGGAGAGAAGATAGACCCCTGGCGGTTCCCGTAGACTCCAATCCAGGAGACTGGCATGAATTCATGATTTGTATAGCACTGCACAGGCTTGTACCACTTTACCCATAACTATTCTGAACTCTAAATGAGCCAGGTCCCCAACATTTCCTTTGATGCGGGTTCAAGTTCATAATACAGAATGTTTTCCAGGTTACGTGATTAGGTCTCCACCCATTACGTTCCGTCGGTGCTAATTTTAGTCATACACCGAGTTCCAGTAATGTTGGTTGGGGCGGTCCTTAGCGCCATGCCCAACACTCCACGTTGGGGCGACTATCTTCCGTGCCAAAACACTTTAATGTGTCCTGTTGTGGAGAACATAATTACGTAACAAGGTAGCATTTTCTGCCCGCCGAAACGGGAATATGGTTGGCACTGAATTTACGGCCTCTGACCGAGTAAGAGTTTTATTGATCCTTATATTTTAACCATATATAAAGGGGTCCCACCTCTTACCTCATCATCATCACCATCATCTTATTCCCCTACCCTAGGCCCCCTTTACCAACCTAGTAATTCTCACTTCTTCCTTTCTTTCATCTCTTTTCTTATCTTTTCAGTTTTATCCCAATCCGATTTAAATTTGAGAAATAGTTTTGATGCAATACATATATGATAAAGCAATATACGGTTTACATTTAATATAACTATGTTTATGTTCAAGAGAATAGCTCGCCTTTGGAGTTGTAGGAAAGGTCAGCGTCGACTAATCTCTGATCAGCTTCCACTGTCGGCTTTGGTTTGCCCTCTGTAGCAATGCGACAGCCGAGCAACAACTGCAGACGGGGTGCGGTCGAAGAAGTGCGCACCATGATAGGAGATAGACGTGCCGCGACAGAAGATTCACTTGCTGTGGCAGAGGATACGCTTGTCGTGACAGGGAAAGAAATCGGACCAACCATAGCAGATGATCGACTTGCCACAGCAGGAGATTTGCTTGCCGCGACAGAAGAAGCACATGTTGCGGTAGGGAAAAACGGTGTGACAACAAGTTGTGGGATGAATGTTGGTGGCACGGTAGTAGTGCTCAAGAGGTCAAGAAGGAAATCAAGCGAGGCAGGCTCAAGGGGTGCTTTAGTTGAGGAAAAAGGGAAGACCGACTCGTCAAAAATGACGTGTCGTGAGACAATGATCCGACGCGAGGCAAGGTCAAGACGCCGATAGCCTTTGTGAGAGCTAGGGTAGCCAAGAAAAACACACACAGTGGAACGAGGAGATAGTTTTGTGGGGTTGTAGAGGCAAGGTTAGGATAACAAAGACAACTGAAAACGCAGAGATGAGCTAATGAGGGCGGACTGCGGTGGAGGAGTTCAAATGGCGTGACGAAGGCGGTCGGTTTGGAGGACCGACGATTGAGAAGGTATGTGGCTATGGTGAGAGCTTCGGCCCAGTAAGGCAAAGGCATGTTAGCTTGAAACAACAAGGTACGGATGATGTTGTTGAGAGTGCGAAGAACATGGTCGGCTTTCCCATTTTGTTGGGACGTGTATGGACACAACAGTCGAAGATGTATGTCGTGGTGATAATAGAAATTAAGGGAGATGTTGTTCACAAATTATTTGCCATTGTCATTTTGAATCTACTGAAGGCAACGCTAGAATTGAGTGTGAACATAAGCGTGAAAAGAGATAATGGTTTCACGAACATCGGATTTTCTCCGAAGAGGAAAGGTCCAACAAAAATGAGAGAAATCATCGAAAATGACAAGGTAATATTGATAGACGGATGGCCTTAAGACAAGAGATGTCCATAAATCACAATGAACTAATTGAAAGGGAACAGTGGAAAAAGATTGCGAGCTAGTAAATGGCAGACAAGTATGCTTGCCGAGTTGACCTGTGTGGCAAGTAGACTGGTCTATTTTATTGTAGGAGATGGTGGAGGACTTTTGGAGAGCCGTCATGACTTCACGGCCAGGGTGGCCAAGCTAGCGATGCCAGAGAAGCTCGGGAGCAGTCGCGGAGAGGAATGCATGAGAGGCGGTTCCATGCACTGTAGGGCAGGTGGTGTAGAGTTCCCTGGAGCTATTGCAGCGAAGAGTCTCTCTCCTAGTGTGCAGGTCCTTTACAGAGAATCCAAAAGGGTCAAACTCAATTGAACAAGAATTATATTTGGTGAATTGACAGACTAAAATTAGGTTTTTGATAAGAGAGGGGGCAACGAGAACGTTGCTGAGGAGAAAGGAGGTAAATGGCGTGGGCAAAATGCCACAGCCGGTGTGAGAGATGGGGACGGTGGAGCCGTTCCCGGCGATGACGTGGGGTGGGAAGGGGGGAGGTGTAGTAAAGGAGTGTACCATCGTCGGAGCTCATGTGGGAGGTGGTGACCGAGTCCATGATCCGACCTCCCGAAGCTTGCATTGAGAGGTTGTTCGTGGTTGAAATAAGAGATGACTGATCCTAGGTTGGAGACGACGTGGTCGGAGGTGCGAACATGGTGTTGTACGCTTATGGCGATGGGTCAAGGAAGAGCACGGAGAAGACCTGCGCCACCAGACGGACGCCATTCGGAGGACCAAGCCTGTCCCAGGTTAACCCAAGATTTGAAATAGAGTCATGGACCGGAGAGGGTCGGTGTGGCTATGCTTGTCGTCATGTTATGGCTGCGATCACCACTGTTCTTCCCTTTGTTCTTGTGCTTCTTGGGACCCTTGGGACGGCCACTGGAGGAGTTATCGATGCAACCGTCTTGTTCTCCACGGCAAGATCGGTCGCTGCAAGAGGAGTAACCGAAAGCAACGCTCGGTGCCGTGGATAGAAGAGCTGTGGTTGCAGTGAGTTTTCTCTCATTGGCGACGCACATCTCCTGGAGGAGAAGCAGGGAACAGGCGGTGATGAAGTCGGGGAAGGGAACACACATGACGATGATGGTGGCGGTGGTGGAGAGCCGTTTTTTGAGACCATGCAACATGTTTAGAACGAGGAAGTGGTCTAAAACATGCTGGCCAACATCGCGCAGTGCGTCGGCCACCGTCTTCAATTGATGGCAGTAGACTGTGACGAGAGGTCGCCCTGGACGACAAGGTTGGAGAATTCGCCTTCGGGGTAGATGGCGCGTGTCTCTTGGTTGTCGCGGAAGAGAGCTTCGGCGCGAACCCACATGTCACGAGCAGTTTGGTTAGGTTCCATGGAGACATCGAGTATCTCGTCAGAGATGGAACCGTACAACCAATTAAGGACAATGAAGTCCTGTTGTACCCAATCTTGATCGTCGAGCTGTGTCGGTGAGCCATCAACGTGGGAGAGGAGGCCGAATTTACCGACCATGGTGAGGAAGAAGGTTCACCATTTGGTGTAATTTGACGCCTGAAGATCAAAACTCACAGGTATGTGAGTGCGGATGTTGGCCACGTTGATGCCTTGTGATGCCAGTGCCATGAGACGGGCAATGGCGACGATGGCAGTTGGAGCAGAGGAGTTGACAGTAGCGCCAGTGGTGGAGGACTAGGCGCCTGGGGTTGTCATGATGTGGAAGGGGTTGTAGTAGATCGGTTTTGCTCTGATACCATGAAAGAGTCTAAAGAAAATCACCGCATGGCATAACAGACCGGGGTGGCATCAATTTATATTGCCGGATATGTGCCGAATAAGGAATAGTAACACAAGCCGATTACATAGAGGTTTCAACAACCAAATCTGTACAAACGGAAAGAAGATATTAATATCTCTAAATGACTTGTACGGGAAGAAACAATATGCACTAACAGTCGAAAAGGAACAATATCAGCTTGGGTAGTTGGGGTGTGAGGGGAGTGGAGAGGAGGCTATAGGTGGCCAACCGTACGCACAGGAGAGAATCGAGAAAGAATGAGATTCAACGGTTCACATCTCACGAAGAAAGATAAATCTAACGGCTCACATCGCATGAGAGAGAACAGACCACTACCTATTTCTTCTTTTAAATAGTAGAGAAAATGAGATAGCACACATGAAACTGTATATTACTTTGGACTAAAAGAGACTGTGTGATGCTCTATACCACTGTATACGTAAGCACGTATCACCAAAACTATGCTCTTTAGCAACAAGTTTCTAAATTTGTTCGAGGCGTTCATTTTAAAACAATTCTATGCTTCTCTGCTGCAACCTGCAAATAATCAAGATGGAAAGATCTCCCCTGAGAATTAACAATGCAAGAGCACATGGCCGGTGCCCATTATCTTCTGATGCTGACACGTAAATTTATCGCTAGTTGAAGCAGTCAACTCCCTAACGATCTACTATCATCTTCCACGCATCGCCGCACTGCCCGCACATAACAATAACATGGGGAGCCGCCAGCCAGAGACCCTTTTCGCCGGTTCGGCGATTCCCCACGGACGGCGGAGATCAGATCCCTTCTCCGCCAAGTGGAGCAACGGACGGCCCCGATCACCCAATCACATGCCCCGCACATCGTCCTCCCCCGCCGCATCGCCTGAAGGCCCCAAAACAGCGGCACATCAATCTTATGCACTGTACGGTGGGGCCATCAGAGAGACTGTAGCATGTAGAAGACGCGGCTGGGCCACGTGGGTCTTCGCTGTTACGCGCGGAACGGGAGATCACGGGATCGCTGTTCCGTTGGGCTGCTTTGCGGCCGCCCACGCGCGCCGCACGTGACTTCTCCCGCCACGATGCCGCCTCCTCCCTTTCCCGTTTGCCTCTTGCAGTTACAGTTACTGCCTCCATTGGGGCTGGTCAGAGTTGACTGCTTGGACTTACTGACACGTAGGGCCGCAAGGGGAGTGTCCCACTAGTCAGAGTCACGCGTGGCTGTGGGAGTTAGTGACGCGGATAGCTAATCGCGTAGTTAAACGGGAATTTGGGAGTGATTATTACCAGGCAGCGCCGGAGGGGAGAGACTAGAGAGAGAGAGGAGAGGACCGAGGAGTGGGAGGTTAGAGCTTGAGCTTGCTGCTAATGGCGGAGAGCGACGGCGGCGAGGCGAACCCTGGCGCAGGTCCGCGGGCCAGCGGCGACGCCAGCCCCGAACCCCCGCGCCCGCCGCGGCCGCAGCTCACCAAGTCGCGCACCATCTCCGGCTCTGCCGCGTCCTCCTCCGACAGGGGAGGCGGCGGAGCAAGGGACAGCATCCTCGTCCGCCGCTCCTCCACGGCGCCCCTCCCGCCCGCCGCTGTGACGGCGCCGCGACGGCTCACCGTAGCCGTGGACGACCCGTCATACGCGACGGCGCAGAACGGCGGCGTGCTCGACCGCGACTGGTGCTACCCGTCGTTCCTCGGGCCGCACGCCTCGCGGCCGCGGCCGACGCGGCAACAGCAGCAGACGCCGGCGGCTGCTGCCGACCGCCGGAACCCTAACCCCACCTTGCCGCGGCGGGTGGCGGTCTCGCAGCGGGAGGAGGAGAAGTGCTTGGCGTACGTGGTGAAGCAGTCGGCGCTGCTGGAGGAGAGGAGGCCACTCTCGCCTCCGCCTCCGCCGCCGCCGCCGCGCGCTCCGCGATTTGATCTCTCTCCGTATCTCCTACTCGTAAGTGAAGCTACTTGTAGAATGTTTGATGCCATAAAAGCTCCAGCTTAGATGTAACACAACTGATATACTAGTTTGGTCTATTTCCCATCCCATGAGTTCATTATTGCAGTTGCTGGTCGTTACCGTCACAAGCTCTTCAATGGCTTTTTGGCAGTGGATGAAAGTTTTGGGACTCCAGGTTATCTATTTGATCTGTGAAAATTATGTTTTGCTAATTGATTCACGTCAGAATTCATTTCGCTGACAGTTTAGAAGCCTTTACGTTTTGGCAGGAAAAGATCAAATCATGCTGTCGTGCTGAGATGCCCCTGGTTGTCAGGGACCATGGTTCTGATTTTATTAACTCTGAGAATTGGAATTTAGCTCCAATGCTTGCTTTTGTAATACCGATATTCCTGTTTAAATACACTGATCAGCTCCGACGGAGGAAAGCAAATTCCATCAGGATTAGAAGTACTGAGGAAGAAGTGCCTCTCAAGAAGAGGATTGCTTATAACGTTGATGTGTTCTTCTCAGGGCACCCATATGCGAAGCTTCTTGCCCTCCTGTTAGCCACTATAATCCTCATTGCCTCGGGTGGGGTTGCACTGTATACTGTTAGTGGCAGTGGATTCCTGGAGGCTCTTTGGCTTTCTTGGACTTTTGTGGCAGATTCGGGAAACCATGCTGACCAGGTTGGCCTGGGACCAAGGATCGTGTCTGTGTTGATTAGCTCTGGGGGCATGCTGGTGTTTGCGACAATGCTCGGGCTTGTGTCAGATGCAATATCAGAAAAGGTAGATTCTTGGCGTAAGGGAAAAAGCGAGGTGATAGAGATCAACCATATACTAATCCTTGGATGGAGCGACAAGCTGGTAATTTTATTATGTAAAACTGCTTTAGTATGAACAATGGTTTCCTTGATGGAATCATTTGGTTTTACATACAGATACAGTCCTCTGCTTCCAAATGCAGTCAAAACAAAATTTCACAAAGAAGTTTTGTATTGGCTAATCCTAAGTCCTGAGTAGTTTTTGTTACATATTTTCAAATGATCAAATGTGTAAATAAATTAGTCGAGCAGACCATAACTTAGTAAATTGTGTTGTGATAAAACCTGATGATCCCCCCAACAGTGTACTTCTGTAGTAGCCTTGTAAGAAATGCTATCTTATATTTGACTTGTGGGGTTTTACGTTTAGGGATTCGACTTACATCATATTAATTTTTCATAATTTCCAAGACTTAATTCTGTATGCCAAATTCTATTTTAGAGAAACCAGCTTCAGAAATTAAATTTTGGTCTGCTTTTGAACCTGATAAGAGAAACTAAGGCAGTTTCTGACCATTTTTAGTCATTGTATGCACTTTATTTTGTACTTCGTCCTCCAATATCACTGAGAGAAGTTGTGCACTGAGCACTGAAGTTTGTTTGCTTGAAGGTTAACATGATTGAACCAATTGGCTTACTATCTTTGCACCATGTGGACCAGGGCTCTCTTCTGAAGCAGCTAGCTATAGCGAATAAGAGTATTGGTGGTGGTGTAGTTGTTGTTCTGGCAGAAAGAAACAAGGAAGAGATGGAGATGGACATAGGAAAGCTAGAATTTGACTTCATGGGAACATCTGTAATATGTAGAAGTGGCAGTCCTCTAATTGTAGCAGATTTAAAGAAGGTAGCAACTCAAGCAATTCGTCTGATCTTCTTGTCCTTGCGCAATGAATGCACTCCTTTCAATGATTTCTTCTCATACTGTGTAAACATCTCATATATTAGACATTTAGACCTCAAATGTTCTCTTCTTTTCACAGGTTTCTGTGTCTAAAGCGCGTGCTATTATTGTTTTAGCATCTGATGAAAATGCAGACCAAGTTAGTATTTTTCTTGATTTCTTCTACCTGCCTTTTCTATTTTAGAGTTAACATCTCATATAATTATATGCTCACATTCGTTGTCCACTTGTCTCCCTCAGAGTGATGCACGAGCTTTGCGTGTCGTACTGAGCCTTACTGGTGTAAAAGAGGGTTTAAGGGGGCATGTTGTTGTAGAGATGAGTGATCTTGACAATGAACCTTTAGTGAAACTGGTTGGAGGTGAACTAATTGAAACAGTTGTTGCCCATGATGTGATTGGACGTTTGATGATACAGTGTGCACTCCAACCTGGCCTGGCACAGGTACATTTCAATGTTGCACTGGTTCTACATTAGAAACAAAAAATGAAAAAATCTTTGAACCTGCCATACTGAACTGCACTGTTGTTTGGTCCTGAAGCTTTTTCCTGGGATGTATCTCCAATCTCCATGCACATAATGTTAACTCGTCATATACTTTTACAGATATGGGAGGATATTTTGGGATTTGAAAATGCAGAGTTCTATATTAAAAGATGGCCAGAATTGGATGGCATGCGGTTTGGGGATGTGTTAATCTCATTCCCTAATGCTGTGCCCTGTGGAGTCAAGCTTGCTTCCAAAGCTGGAAAGATCTTAATGAATCCTGATGATGATTATGTTTTAAGAGAAGGTGATGAGGTCCTTGTTATAGCAGAAGATGATGATACTTATGCTCCTGCCCCTCTACCAGAGGTGAATTTCCTGAGTTCTACTTAATGTTGTATAATATTTGCCCTCTTTGTATCAACTATCAAGCAAGTCATGCTGCCCAGATGCAAAAATTCCTTTTCTCCTTGAGTTTTATTTAATTGATGTTATTTATTGTCAGGTGCATAAGGGTTTTCTACCTAACATTCCGACCCCTCCTAAATATCCAGAGAAAATTTTGTTCTGTGGTTGGCGACGTGACATCCATGATATGATAATGGTAATTTAACTTGGACATTTTGCCTGGATCGATGTTAAGCATGTTTTGGAAATGAATGTTAGTGCTGTTGTGTAGGTTCTAGAAGCATTTCTTGCTCCAGGTTCTGAATTATGGATGTTCAATGAGGTGCCAGAGAAGGAGAGGGAGAGAAAGCTGACTGACGGTGGTATGGATATTTCTGGACTAACAGACATTAAACTTGTACATAAAGAAGGAAATGCTGTCATCAGGCGGCACTTAGAAAGCTTGCCTCTGGAGACCTTTGATTCTGTGAGTATATACCCTGTAGTAGAGACAAATAGAACATTCTGAATGGTTTCTGTTCAATAAATGAAATAATTGATGAAACGGACACTGCTGGTCAAAAGATTTCAACAATCTATCATTACCCTATTCTTCTCAGTTTTAGGTTCCCATTATCCCATATGATCATATGTTCACTTTTTTTTGAAAGCATATAATATGTTTACTATTGATGTCACATAACGCATTTGTGTCTTGTATGCGAATGGTCCATTTAGTACATGTACTAAATTTCATCCTCATCTTATGTTTGGAGGTGTTATTTGATAATTGAAATAAAAATTTGGAGTCTATTAGTTGGTTTGTTTGCATAGAATTAAATTATTGTCATGTCATCTTTGATGTACATTTCTTTTACTCCAGTTGCTAGTTTACTTGTCCTGAAGTACACCCAATGCTAACTTTGAAACCACAGATTTTAATTCTTGCAGATGAGTCAGTGGAGGACTCCATTGTACATTCTGATTCACGGTCTTTAGCTACACTACTTCTAATCCGCGACATTCAGGTGAGTAACAAGCAGCCTGGTATTATAACTGACACAGTGCATTAATAAATGACTTTTGCATTACTGATGTATGCCTTCTTCTACAGTCCAAACGTCTTCCATCAAAGGAGCTAAAATCACCTCTCCGTTACAACGGCTTCTGTCACAGCTCCTGGATTCGGGAGATGCAGCATGCATCAGACAAATCAATAATCATCAGTGAAATACTGGATTCCAGAACCAGAAACCTTGTATCTGTCTCCAAAATCAGTGATTACGTTCTATCAAATGAACTTGTCAGTATGGCATTAGCAATGGTAGCAGAAGACAAGCAAATCAACAGAGTTCTTGAAGAGCTTTTTGCTGAGGAGGTACTACCTAAAATGCAACATGCTCTATAGTTTGCATTTAATGTTGCGATAACATGCTTTTCCACAACCTATCTTTACTGCCCCGCTTTGTTCAGCTAACATTGAGTTGAAGTATTCTCCGTTTAACAGTGCACCAGATGATAGTTGTTAACCGTTAACTACTCAGTCTGACTTGCCTTACATGTGATTATTGTAATCCTATGTTACAGGGCAACGAGATGTGCATACGATCTGCTGAATTTTACCTGTATGAGCAAGAGGAATTGAGTTTCCTTGATATAATGGTCAGGGCTCGTGAGAGAGATGAGATTGTGATTGGCTACCGCCTTGCCAACACTGACCAGGCAATCATCAATCCGGAACAGAAGTCTGAGATTAGGAAGTGGTCGCTAGACGATGTCTTTGTTGTGATATCAAAAGGTGACTAATTCTACAGTGGCATCTCACTTTTTTCCGTGTAAGTGTATATTCTAATACTACTAATCCATGCTAATCGAAATGTTAACCGGGCAAACATACGTGGAAGTACAGTTCTGATCCTATCCGGGCCATTAGCTCTGTACATATTGATTTGCCATCTCCATAGCATTCAGTTGATCTCAACATAATCAATTCCAATGCCCACACCCGAAATTGTTGTTATTAGTAAACAATACAGTGGATCAATGCAGTTGAGAACTTGAGATAACTTGTAATTCTTGTTTTATTTTGAAGTACATGCTAATATTGAACCCATGCTCCTGTAAGGACATGCTATATGGTATTCCAGGGAAATAATAAATAAATAAAGGACATGCAATATGTTACGTGAAGACTGCGGTAACGCAATCTAAACGTACTTCTCTACATTTGGTCAGCGCTGTTTCGTTCTTTATATTTTTAGGATTAAATTAGTGGAGAATCTAGCAACTGTGAAATAGTAGCTTCTGCTTTTCGGCTTCTAGCTGAGCTTGTCGAGTACAGTTATGTTAGTTAGTTGTACTAGGACAACTAGAAATGGCCAGTTTCGGGACGAAGCCGCAGTATTTCTGTAATGTCAGAATGATATATTTCAGGTTTTTGAAATTGCTGCATAGCTATTAGCATATGGTGCTAACTACTTCTCCCGGGCACATAAACATACGCTTTATATATGTACAAAAGTTCTCTCTTTCAAGAACCAAATATTAGACCATTAAAGTTCCCGTGTCCCAAGTAAATTATGTTACAGGAAGAAACACCAGGAAGAAAACTTCCAGCAAAAATTGCATACATCCCACTGAACGCAGCAGTTCCATAACAAGCCAATTATCTACATGTAACTTACTACGCAGACTTTCATATGCGTAGTGAGCTCATGCGGAGCTCTCCACTTGCATGAACCTCCTTGACCCTCTTATCGTACTCATCCTCCTCTTCCTCGTTCTCCTCTGGTCTGTCTTCCTCTTCTTTCTCTTCCTCGTCGTCTGAACCCTCATCACTCCACCCGTAGCCTGACCTGGATGATTTTGGCATAGTCCTTGCTTCTTGGACAATCTTCATGATTTCTTCTGAACTCTGGTCCGAAAAAGAAGGCACAGTGTTATCCCTCCTGTAGTACATGGCTTGCGCTGTCTCTGTGAGCTCCCTTGGCAGGTTCTTCAAGAACCATGGATGGCTCTTTATTTCCTTCATTGTGATTCTCTGGGCAACATTCAAATTACCGTGTCAGCACTACGTCAGTTGTAATGAGACGCATCATGACTTCCTTAAAAGAAAAAAATGGAGGTTGAGGCCATTACCCTCATTGGATTGTTAACAAAGATACGGGCAATAAGCTGTCTGCATTCCGCGGATATGTGGACATGATCTGGTATCTTATATTGCACGGACATTATTCGCTGCGGATGAAGAAGAGTGACTGGAATAAGGGTAAAGTGAGGTGCAAAAAGAAAACCTGCAGGCAGACATAGGATGGATATCTATGACATAGAAGTCTGGCTTGTCACCTGAATGGTCTTGCGTATATTCTTGGGGTCATCCTGGTCTTCAAATGGGTAGGCTCCCACAAGCATGACGTAGAGAGTCACCCCACAGGACCATACATCTGCGAGCTATATTAACAAGATCCATTCCCGTTAATGTGTATAGCTGAATAATATTCCCTTACCATAATATTTATCAGAAAGCATTTAGCCAGTTAGTATAATGGGGATTATAATCTGTTTTGTGACAGTACGCTTGACATGGCTTACTGTCGTTTATGCTAATACTAGTGGTTTTGTGATAAGGTTGCTAAGCTTCGGATTCGGTACGATAGGAGAATTCTTTGACTCTGAGGTGCCAAGACAAAACTATCCTGATGGACTTATGCTTGATTGACCAAATCAGTTTCATTTGGTGCAGTTCAGTTCTGCTGTTGCACTAAAATTTAGACCGATATGCAGGTTCCTTGTACTGTTAAGGTGTTTTCGCACATGGATTCCCATGGACCATTGCCTTGATCAGCAAAACTAACTTGCACTTACAAAGCAAACTAGCCCCAAAAGTCATGGCTAATATTTCAAATTTCAAATGTCATTTTGGCTTCATTTGATGAAGCACAGTGGAACAATTTTTTTAATTCATGTGGACCTTCCCCCAAGTCGCTGGGTCAATCAGGGAGGCAACATGACTTAACAAATCGAATCAAAGATGGCGATGCTACAGTTCTTGTGAAAGCTATGGAATACAGCCCACCATTTGTATAAAATTTCCTAATACAATAAAAATTCGTATCAAGCCAACAAACTTTATGTCATATGACATCGCATTTCCTACAATCTAGACTAGAACTAGAAGTTCTTGCATAATACTTGGATTGTGCGGTAGATATGTACTTGGTAGTGGTTTACATTGATCTAGTTGCATTTACTGTGCTCTAAAATTTAGACTTAATAAAATACAATGGATTTGGTGAGGCATATTGGGGCATGTTGGAGATGATCCGCTCATCTCCATCTTTCTAACTCTCTCACTTGTGTTTATCTCTCAATATACACCGATATACACGAGAAGAAACACAAGAAGAGACACATACATGACTACATCTTTGCTCTTTGTGCTCACCTTTCATTCACGACGCACTGCAACATTTATACATCCATGATCCACTAAATGCACTCCAGCACTACCTATTCTCGCCCACAGCATGCACCACTAACACACCCATGCATGCCTGCATGCAAGCACCACGATCACTTGACCACTTCTGAAGCCATGACCGCTAAATGTGCACACCTTCTGACTAGTCACCCGGCTAGCTAATCTACTATGATTCTAGCTAACAACACGGTAAACTAACCAAATCAAGATTATGGCTAACAGGGCAATGGGGTAAAAGGAGAAAAAAAAAACAAACAAACTGCAAGCCAGGAGAGCAAACTGCAGAAAATTCCCTACAACTACAGCTCGTAAAGAACCTATCTTTTTTTTTAAAGGAAGAACCTATCTATTCATGACAAAGTGGGTAAAGACAAGAAACTAGAATCCAAGTACTCGGTTCGTTCCCCAAAAAAAAGTACTCGGTTAACAGTTAAAAGGTGAACCAATTTTTTTGAGAGCACGCAAAAGTTTTGCGAGTCATTCATTAAATGAGAGAAGAAAACAAGACGGTTGTATTTCTGCAACCGCAAAATTTAACAACACGGTGTCAATAAGTAATCGCCGTCAATCAGCACATATATAAAAGAGAAGACAACCAACAAAACAACCGAACACTACCCTACAAGAAGACGACACTTCAAGAATTCCTCATTGCCCAATTGCCCATGTAGCCAACAAAGGTGAACATCTCATAGAAACTAGGAGAATCTGTAGGATAAGAACCTCTTTTGTGGATGGATGGTCTGCATTCACCAAATAGCCCACTCCACTTTTCCAAATGTGAACTTGTGGTACATCTTACCTCGACAAACCAAATAAGATGTTCCAACACGGCAACACCTCACGCTGACAATGACTCATCCAAATCAGAAGCATTTATCAAGAGAATTTCAGATTCTCTGTTGGGTCCAATATTTGTGACTATAGCTAATAATGAAATGCACTAGCAAAGAATAGTTGTGAAGTCCACCTAGTAGTGCACACAAGAGTGTCCATCAACAGCAACAAAGGTTTGGCATGTGTATTAGATTTGCAAACTTAATCGTTCATAATCGGAAAATCAATAAACGATTTGGTTTGGCCAGCGAACATAATAACTTACATGTTCCAACCAAACTGTCCATCACAATTTAATGAATAAACTTACAGATCAGATATTTTCTAAGATCCTTTCTTTGCTTATGCAAACTTTTGGAAGGGACTCTTTTAACTTCGGAAGTGGCGGATCGTTCAACCCGACTTTTCATTAAAAAAAGAGGAGCCAAGCATATGTAACGTCACAATCATGGACAAAAGTGCATCCACTATGTGGTTTTCAATTTCCGTCGAGTCATCGACTATTTTATGCACCTAATAAAGCTTGGTGAACCAATAATATTATGCCCAAATACTCCTAACCTTTCACCGAACAGCACTTTTGAGTTCAACTTGCGTATTAATATTTCACATGGGGACAGAAGATAAAGAGATTTGCACATACAATGCCTGGATAAAGAGTTTTGTTTTAGTGAGCTAAGATTATCTTGCAAAAGTGCTAAGAGAAACAAGATAAAATACATGTCATAAAACAACAAGGGGTCACAAACTCACCTTTCCATCATACTCGCGGCGGGATAGCACCTCCGGTGCAATATATGCTGGCGTCCCCACTGCTGATTTGGGTCTTGAATGCAATACTGATGACTGTTCCAGAAATGAAAAGGCATTTTCTTTCTGAGAATTTACAGATACTTCAATAACTTAAAGGTTGCAATACTAACAGCGGATTCAGCAAATAACCTTGGAGTAACCAAAATCACATATCTTGAGCCGTGGAGCTGGGCTGCCATCCAAGAGAACATTCTCCAGCTTCAAATCTCTATGGCATATTTGCTGTTATTTAACAAGATTGTCTCCAAAATTAGATTACTGGAAATACAGTATAGATTTATAGCTCATACATCAAAGTGCACAAGGTTTAAATTAAAAACCAGCAATTCTAGTGTGTGTGTGTGGGGGTGGGTGTGGGGTTGTTAAGGATAGTGAGTTGTTTTGTTGAATGTAAATTAACATAAGAATTTTTGTTTGTGTTTCTTACCATGTAATGGCAGTAGCTCACACCACAGATCAGCTGCTGAAAGAAATACCTGGCCTGCATTATTAAGCAGAAAAAGATTAAGTATTGCTCTTTCACCCAAATATTTGATTATATTTTTTAAACGAATAAATATTATATTATAAAAGTAAGGAATAAATCACGAGACCTCGTCCTCACTGAACCGCCCACGATCACAGATTCGATCGAATAGCTCCCCGCCTGCTGCGAACTCCATGACAATCATAAGGTGCGTTGGCGTCAGTATCACCTGCAGATTTTTTTCTTCTCCAAAACAATTAAAACCATGTGATTAAAAAAAACGAAAGGAAGGAAGTAGTAAAACTAACGGCACAATCCGATTCCATCACCCATTTAAACTTTGCTGTCACAATTCAAACAGAAAAGTCCGTGCCTTTATGTTCGAGATTTTGCACAAATAATCCCCACCAAGACCACGATAATAAGTCTAAAGCACATGCATCCGTAACGCTGAAATCCATGCCTAAATCGTACAAACACAAGGGGAATAGTCTAAAACGAAATAAAGGAAAGGGGGAAAAAGAGAAGGGAAGTATAAAAAATTGGCACCTATTTAAGAACAATCAAAAGATTCCCCACTACATGCAGTTAAGAGAAATTAACAAACTACTATAAAACTAAACTGCAGTTAAAAATCCTATCCGCACCATTCGAACCGCTCCATAATCATGAAAGTACATGTGACGAAAAAATGCGAACAAAATGTTCAAAAAAGTTCGGCCTATATCGACGAACCTCCTTGAAGCGAATGATGTTGGGGTGGCGCAGCGAGCGGTGGTTGATGATCTCCCTGTACACATTCTCGTCAATCTGCACGGCACAGATCCCAAAACGAAGAAAACCACGTCACAATCCACCCGGCAATTAATCCACCACCAACCGAACAAGCCATCTCAATTATAAAATCCAAAAAGAGAGAGAGAAAAACCAACCCGGTGGCCGCGCTCGATGCACTTGACGGCGACGAGCTCGCGGGTCTCGCGGTTGCGCATCAGCCGCGCCACCCCGAAGTTGCCCGACCCTATGTCCCGCACCGCTTCGTACTTCTCCATCCCTCCTCCGCCGCCTCCCTGGCCCCGTACGTCCCCCCCTCGGCCTCCCACTCCCGCGCGCGTACGGTCTCGGCGGAAACTGCAGGCCCACGACGGCCGGAGCTGGAGGTGGGACGTCGACACAGGCGGCGGAGCGCGCGGCTGGCGGGAGGCGGTGCGGTGCGGCGCGCTTGGGTTTGGGCCTCGTCGTTCGGTCGGTGCGTGCGTGGATGGTGGCGCCTGTGTGTGTGGGGGGGGGGGCGTGGGCGTGAGGCGATCGAGGTTATATAGTAGGAGCGCAGCCAGCATGGTAGGCTGGGGAGCCAAGGCCCAAGGCCAAGGGGAAGGAAGGGAGGGGATGGTGAGGAGGATGTCAGGCGGGCCCACTGTCGGTGTCCGCGTCGCGTACCGGGGTGCACGGGCCCACGGCCATGGGGGTCCTGGCTTGGCTGGTTTATATTCGCCGTTGGATTCGACGTGTCTTAAATTGGTTTTGCTTGAATTGGTATCCCTTGCTCAGGGAAAATAATCCATTTTGGTATACCTGTATTTGGATGTAGGGATAGCTTGAGGTTGCTGCATACTGTATTTGTGGTACCATATCATATCTTTGATGGTTCGATGCTGTAGAACCGTAAAGGCGACTAGAGGGGGGGTGAATAGACGCTTTCTCAAATTCTTTGCCTTAATCAAATTCAACACGAACTTTTCTCCTTTAGCTATAATAGCTAAGAAGATCAGTAAACGCACAGAGGAAGCCTTGTGCTGAATTCGATAACCCCCTTAACCACAAGACCCAAACAAGAGATATGATCTCAGAAGATCGATCTGAGTACTGGCGGTCAGACCGGCGGTTGACTGGCGGTCGGACCGACAGTTGACTAGCAGTCGGACCGGCGGCTAACTGGCAGTCGGACCGTTGGGAATCGGTTCGACCGGCCGCTACCGGGCGGTCTGAAAAGCGGGCGGTCGGACCGCCGTTGCTAAATCGGTCAGACCGATTTAGTTCAGTACCAAAACACAATGACCAAAATCAAAACGAAATTTGGTCCAACTTTTGATTCAACCAATGAAACTTGACCAAATTTGGAGCACACCTCCTTAAGGATATCTAAGACCTATTTCTAGCGACGATCGTTCAGATCCACTTCGTATAAATGATCTCTTAAGGTTTTACCAAAGAAGTGCACAAAACCTAGAAATATGAAAAACTTGATCCAACACTTGCTTGTGGGGGATTAATGATATAGATGATTCTAGGAGTATTCCCACACATCAAAGCAAGATAAATCGGTCAAGAGACCAAGCAAAAACACTTGAATCAAGAAAGCATCAAAAACAACAAAAGAGAGAAGAACACAAAGGAGACAATCGATCTCTTAAGCAAGCATCACAAGATTGATTGATCCAACAAGATGCTTACAAAGCCACTCCCTCAAGGAGGACAAGAGCTCAACAAGGAGCACACACACAATCTTCCTCTCCTCTCCTCTCCTCTCTTCTCCAAACCCTAACCCTAGAAAAAGACTTGGATAGTCAAATGAATGCTTGTGAGTTTTTCCTCTCCCCCCTTTCTATTTATAGGAGAGGCCTAGGGTTTCCACTAATGTGCTCCCATGAAGGCCCACACACATATGGGACCCACTCACACAAATCTGTTGAAGCAATCGCCTGCTTCACCACGTGTAGGTTGATCACGGCTCATCCCGCTTCAAGCAAGTCTCTCCGTCCAATCCCATCTAATCTCCTAGAGACTTGCACCGACTTTCGTACCGCCTGATCCAACCAGCTGCCACGAACTGCCCGTTCGATCCATCTTGCCCATTCTGCACCCTACTTGAGTCACACGATCTCACCCGGCATCTATGATCGTTCTGGACTCAGCTCTCCAAGCGTAGTCCCGATCCACCTCACCGTTGACGTCGTTGACCTGCAAGCCACCTGCACAACAATAGACAAACAAATCGTCTCCGGGAACAAGTTCTTCACAACTTGACCCACGTCAGTTCAACAATGCAATATGCAACAATAAAGCATTGAAGTTCACACAATAAACACAATCCAAAACACAACAATGCCAAAATGGCTAACCTCCAAGTGATCAGCGGTCTGACCGCCCCACACAGCCGGTCCGACCGATTTCAGGCCGGTCGGACCGATTCCATAACGGCGGTCGGACCGCCCGAAATGACTTAGCCAAATTTTCATCTTGAAAATCCGAAACCTTCTGGAATTTTCAAATGAATAGAACTTTTGACTGGGAGCTCCAAAAATTATGTGACCACACCCAGGAGACTCCCCTCACTTGCCTACACATCCTATTTTTGGCCTGGTTTCAAAACCCACTTTGAACCATACCCGGTCGGACCGGCGCAAGACGCCGGTCGGACCTCCCACGGCGGTCGACCACCATGCCACCGGCCGACCGCTGTGGTCCGGCAGATCAAGCAAAATCGAAAACGTGAGATTTTGCAAACCAACAATGCCATTGCCAATTGACTCATCATCCTAAGATCATGCACATATCCTCACGATATCCACAATCTCCGCCTTGATGAACACATTGGCAATTTCCCAGAAAATGTAGTTTTTCGGTTTGAAAAGTAAAAAAATTCGTTGTTTTCGCATAAAGGCACAACTTGGTCCATAAGCAAGAAAAAGCCTAGGAAACGACCAAGCTGGCTTCAGAATAGTATAAGCAAGTGAGATAAGGCAATGAAAGCACAAAAGGATCCAATTTCCAGAAAGTAGCCAAAAATCTCACTTAGGTCCATATGAAAGACAAAAGTTCTATTTGACCTTTGATCATTGTGAGCCTTCTTCAATTGCAATTATAATCATAAAAAGGCAATAAAACCAAGAGACTCAACTCACTATGATCACAAATTTTCAAAAAGGTTCATTTTTTTTTTATATTATGAGTTTTTTTTATATGAAACCAAAAGCTCTAAAACAACATTTTTCTTCTCAATCTTTCTCCCCCTTTGACAATAAATTCATCAAGATGCATAGGAAAAGAAAGAGTATGAAGGAATGACTTTATTTTTGAACTTTAACAAAAAGGAGCCATGACCATTATCTATGTAGACAGTACAAGTAATATACCAAGCCATATTCAATGAAGAAGCTATGTTCAATCATGGCAAAACATGTACTGCAACGCTAAAACCAAAATAGCCGTAATCTGAGATTAAAAGAATTAATACCATAAAAAGTTGCTCAATATCATAGTTTCACTACAAGCAACCAAAAATGAGTCAAGCCAAGTCTATAAGTAAAAAGAGACCCAAAACTGGAACTGAGGCATTTTGAGCAATAAGAGTTCAAATATGAAGCAATTTATTCAAGCAATTAGCATTTTCCTAAAAAGGATTTTTTTTTACTGTGCTAGATCTCAAGCTTTTCCGCGATCATCTCAAGCAAGAAGCTTAAAAGAGTAGTCTAGGTCATCCAAAACTCCCCCTGAGTTCATGCCTAGTGCAATGGCAAGCAGTCTCATGAGAAAGGATTGGTGAGATCAGTTTTTTCGCACATAAAATCCCATTCTTCATTTGCTTGACTTAAGAAATTCAAAAGCTCATTTTGAAGGACCGAAATGGCAACAGAGGGGGGGGTGAATGGTGCCTAAAAATTAATACTCCCCTTCACTGTATTTAAAACCAGCCTACAAAGATCTCTCAAGATCTAAAGAAAGTAAATGAAGCAAGATCAAATAACAAAACAAGTTTCAGTCGTTCTTCCGAAATCGGAAGTTCCGGCGATAGATTGCGGAAGTTCCGCTATGTAGTTCCATGATGTATATTGCGGAAGTTCCGCTATGCATTTCCACGCATAAAATCTAAGTCCGATTATCCCGATCAAGAACGAACGCTCGGTTTTTGCCCAAAATCCAAACTACTTAATCTTGAATGCTCTTCTCGTGTCAAGTCTTACAGACATCATCCTAAACATCATCTTGACCTTATGGAGAAGAATCGCAACCAAAGATTCAATAATCGAACCAAAACGGATTTCTTGAAGAAGGGCAAGAAGGACCAAAACCAATGATAAGCGAGATTCTCAGATTCTTAGAGCATGAAACTTTGAGGAAGTAATAGCAATACCAAAACGATTCTAGATATGAAGTTTCATGCGATCTTATAAAACGAATCAAAAGATATGCCAAAACCCTAGATATTCAACATGAACAGAGAGAGCAAGAGTTGCAAAATCAAGTAATCAAAACCTCAGATTTCATTGGATTGAAACATGGATTACAGAGGTAACACAAAGAGGAATGATTACAATAGGTTTCAGTTCATCAACTCCACAAACTCAAAAAGCAAAACACACCCTTTTGGTGGAGCTAACCCTAATTTCCTCTCAAAAAGTCTAACCCTAACTCCAGGGTTCTTCCCTATTTATAGCCTTTGCTAATGGGCCTCCAACCCATTAAGCCCGCTACACCCGAACGGAACCGCCTCCACTTTTGCCGCTTAAAAAAAGACCCTTCGCCTTGCGCACCTTCCGAAGCCTCCGTACACCTTGTTGTGCACGACTGCAACCGCTTCAAGATTCACGCCGTCTTGACACATCCCGACCGCTTCGACCTCAACGCCTCGCGCTTAGTCCGGTCCACGTGTCTCGCCACGACTCCATCTTGATGCCCCGCAACAACACATAAAAACACATCACATAGCATTGCACAATAACATAGCATCAACATTTGTATAAGACTCAAACTCATACAAGATCAAAATCCACAAAATAATCTTCTCTCGCACAGCTCGACACAATCGAAGTTCGCAATTACCACAATGAAGTTCCGATTTCGAACATCCGATTTGTCAGAATATCGGAAGTTCGCGCTCAACATCAAGCGGTACTTCCGATATCCTAACAACCGACTTCCCGATATTTAATTCGATTTGATATCTCGAGAGAACACTTAATGTCGAAATATCGGACACTCCGCTACCCTTGTGCGGAAGTTCCGATTTCCTTCAGCCGAGAGCAAAACCCAGATAAATCGGAAGTTCCTATTTCCAACACCGGTAGTTTCGATTAATCGGAACTTTCGCTCCATACACAGCGGTAGTTCCGATTTCCCTGACACAGCCCAGAAATAGTCCAAACCAAAAACCTCAACTCTCAATCTAATCAACACACTTGTCAAATACTCATCACTTAGAGTGGAGGACCTCTCACATGGTCTCTCAATCTCCCCCTTGATGAGTATATTGACAATTACCGAAAAAGCATAAGATGAGTTTGAGATTACAGTCAACCAAGGTCTAAGCAAAAGTAATTAAGCTCAAGACCAAGTTGACAAAAAGAGAAAGACTTGAGATGAGATGAAAGAGCAATTTTCGCACAAAACTCAAGGCTTTTCTTCAGAAGGCTTTTTCTCACAATCATTCTCCCCCTTTGGCAATAAAATCATCAATATGTAGAAAAGGGAGGAAAAGACTATATGATGTTCATTTTAAGCATTAGGAGCCATGTAGATTATCCAAAATGACTATTAGAGTATTACACCAGGCCATAACACAGAAGAATGCTATCAAGATCATGACAATCGATGTATAGAAGAGCTAAGACAGAAAGTCCATAATCTGATTAATGATCCAATTCTTTAGCAGGTCAAATAAGTCAAGATTAAAGTCTAGCTAAAGATATCCAAAGATGATACAAGCCATGTCAAATAATCTAAGTTGAACCAAGAAGACTCATACTGAACAGTTTAGAGTGCTACCAGTTGAAGAGGGACTCATTTTATCCAGAACTCGGTCTCTTTGAAGATAAGCAATTTTAGCACATTTTTCTTTTTCTGAAGACTTTTTATGGTTTTATCTCAGTAAAGCAAGCTCTGGACTAGGTGCCATCCACAACTGCCTCCTAAGCTTCAACCATTTTTCTTTAAGGCTCTTTAAGGTTTTATCTCAGTAAAGCAAGCTCTGGACTAGGTGCCATCCACAACTGCCTCCTGAGCTTCAACCATTTTTTTTTAAAGCCATGTGCTAGATCCCAAGCCTTATGCGACCACTCCAAGCAACAGACTTAAGGAGATGATCTTAGGTCATCCAAGGCTCCCCCTGAGTTCATGCCTAGTGCAATGGCAAGCCGTCTCATGAGAGAGATTTGGTGAGATCAGTTTTTTCGCACAAAAGAGATCATTTTTGCTTTTGAAGTTTTTAGACCAGTGATTAGAGATAAGTCATGTTTCTTAACAAACTGACATAGCTTACTCAAAAGTTCAAAAGAGATTCAGAACTCAACTCAGCTTACTTGACATGGCGAAAATCATAAAAGGATAGTTTCAACCAGACTAGTCTCAAGAGCTATCATGACAAGATTTTAATTCAAGTTTAGCATTTTTAAATACCTTAGCATGGCAAAGACTAAACTACACATAAAAAGTCATGATAGATCTAGCAGTTTAGCATAAATCATGGTAAGATGTAAAATAGTGAAAACAGATCATAAGGGATAATAAACAAGGCTCCATTTGATTATCATGCAATGCTTGATGAAATACACAAAAATCCAGATTCCCTTCAGAATGAGATGCATCTTTTAATTCAGGTTGAGTTATGACAAAATTAAGAGTATGGAATAACCAAGAATAACTCCCCCTGAACCAAAGGAACAAAAACAAGAATCTGATAAGTAAAACAGAAAAGGCAGTCCTTTAGAGCATAGAAAAGATATAGAGAAAACTATCGCTCAGACAAATTCTTATCTACCCCATATGATTCTAGGACTATTAGCTGATCTACACAAACACTAAGGAGCAAACACTGTCCCTGTCTACCCAAGGGTGGCCCGACCCCTGCTAGAACCTATAAGAAGTGAGTAAGCTCTACTTAGAGAGGGAAGAGACAGCTAATAAGCAGCATCCTAGAAGCACAAGACAAGAAGTAGCAGTCAAAGCAATGTGGCAAGAGAAACACTCTAACCTATGCTGGAAGGACTTCGACCCGAAATATTAAAAGAAATGAAACCAGAAAGGAGTAAGAGTATAATATAATATAATACAATAGTAGCACAAAGCTCCCCTCACAACAGAAGCTGTCCGTAAGGACAAACCACCCCAAGCTCTCCCCGCAGAGCTGAAAACCGAGAGCTGTCCAGAGGCTTAGTGAAGATATCAGCCAACTGATGCTCACTCTCCACAAACTGGAGCACAATGTCACCCTTCTCTACATGGTCTCTTAGAAAGTGATATCTGATATCAATATGCTTGGTCCGAGAATGTTGCACCGGGTTCTGGCAATGCAAATCGCAGACGTGTTATCACGTAAGAGTGGAACGCAATGATAGATAGCCCGAAATCCTGCAGGTCGAGACCATCCAAAGCACTTGGCTACAAAGAATCGGCGCAAAGAACGTGCTCGGCCTCTGCAGCGGATCACGCAACACCGGATTGCTTCCTTGACGACCGTGAGACAAGAGAAGTGCCAATGAATTGGCAAGTGCGGAAGTGCTCTTCCTATCTATCCTACAACAAAGAAAGTCGCATCGAGAAGGCTCTAAGAGATAGACAAGAAGAGGAAGAGTACCGGATACCATAGTCAATGGTAGCTCAAGGTACCGAAGATGTGCTTCACCGCCGACGGTGAGATACGCGAGGAGAAGCTCGAACCGAGCACAAAGACACACAGAGAAGTGTATGTCCGGTCTCGAGGCCGTGAGGTACAAGAGAGAGCCAATCATGCTCTGAACTCCTTTTGGTCAACAGTGTTCGCCGCCTTCATCCGGATCCAGAGCATTTGTAGATGCCATTGGAGTTGATATCGGCTTTCCATCATTCATGTCGAACGCTCAGAGGTCTCGAGTGTATTTGCCTTGATGAAGAAAGGTACCTCCCGAGTCTGCTTTGATTTGGAAGCCAAGGAAGAAGCTCAACTCGCCCATCATGCTCATTTCAAACTCCGAGCTCATGACATCGGAAAACTGGAAACGAGAGCACGCGAGGAGCCGCTTAAAGATAATGTCATCCACATAAATCCGACGAGCAGAAGATCGCTGCCTAGACGGCGATGAACAATGTCTTGTCAATTTTACCCATCTCAAAACCATGACTCAAAGAGATAGGACTTAAGCCTTTCATACCAAGCTCGGGAGCTCGCTTGAGTCCATACAAAGCTTTGGAAAGCTTTGTAGACATGGTTAGGGTATTTGGGGTTCTCGAAACCGAGGTCAGTTCGACATAGACTTCTTCCTCAATAAGGCCATTGAGAAAGGCACTCTTGACATCCATCCGTAAAGCTTGAAACCCTTAGAAGTCGCAAAGGCAAGCGAGTGATTCTAATGGCTTCAAGTCTAGCTACAGGGCAAAAGTCTCTTCAAATTTAGACCCTCAACTTGAGAGTACCCCGAGCTACCGGCCTAGCCTTGTTTCAATGACTAACCCATCTTCACTTTGCTTGTTCTTGAACACTCATTTGGTCCCAATGATATTGTGACCTTGAGGGGCTCAACAAGGACCGGACCTTGTTCCTTTCAAAGTTTTCCAATTCCTCGTGCATGGCGTTAGTCCATGACTCATCGAAAGAGCATGACAAACGCCTTTGGGCTCAAACGAGGCAACAAAGGCGTAATGGAGACAGAATAGAGACATGCCGCTTTTGAACGAGTGACTCGCTCAAAGAGATCTCCAATTATCTCGCTCAAGGATGGTCCTTTGAATGTGTCTTGGAGGTCCAGGTGAGATGAAGAAGTGGCCTCTACCTCATGATCGATGAGATAGGAACAGAGCCACTAGCTTCGTAAGAAGCGTATGGTAAGGTGATCTCCTCGAGGTGCAAAGGAAGAAGGCACCTCAAGAGGAGGAGGAAGAACTGGATCGTATACAACCTTCATCTCCGTCTTCCTCTTCGTCCACAAAGATGGACTCGCATCGCTTCTAAAGAACTCGAGATATCGTGCCTAGTCCCTGACCGCCTCATCAAGGTCACCTCACTGTGTCTCTAACAATTTACTAGACTCAGCCTGCACTCTATAGGCACGAGAAGAAGTCGAGTAACCCGTAAAGATCCCATCACAAGATCGTGACTCGAACTTATCTAGGTTCCTGCACTTGAGAATAAAACACTTGCAACCAAACACACGAAAATGCGAGACGCTGGTTTTCGCCATATCTCAACTCATAAGAAGTGCGATGCAAGAGTGCCCAAGAAAACTCATTAGAAACATGACAAGCAAGAGCAATTGCCTCACCCAAAACTTCCTAGGTGTAGAGTACTCATCAAGCATCGTCCCGCCATCTCGACCAAGGTACGGTTCTTCCTCAACGCCATTTTGTTGGGGGCGATGGAGACGAGAACGGTGCTCTACACTGCCTCACCACAAAACTCTCAAAGTAGGAATTTTGAACTCGGTGCCATTATCGGTGAATTGCTCGTAATGCACCGGGAGCTCAACAGAAAGCCTACTAAAAGACCACGAAAAGAGTAAACGCCTCATCCTTCGAGGCTAAGAAAACACCCAAGAATACCTCGAGAAGTCATCGACCACGACAAGTACATACCACTTCCTCCCATCGATCGCACTCTAGCCGGTCCCATCTGGTCCATTTGGAGCAGATTGACACAGTGCATCCGTCATAGTCATCAGAATCGAGGATGTGAAGCGGAACCATTTTGCCGCGCCGCAAGGAGCACAAACAAGATCCTTGACCATTTTGAGTTTCGCAAACCACGAATGAGATCGTGGCCGCTAACTCGGTCGATGATCAAATCCTATATGACCAAGTCTCCTATGCCGAAAGTCAAATCACGGATTCGAAGCAATTAAACATCGGAGAGGATCACCGTAAGATCCGTAAAAATCAGCACGAAAGATCCTCCCATATCGAGAAATCCCGCAAACTAGACTACCCAAGAATCAAGAATTTTGCAATTGTTTTTCTTAAAGCTCACCTCGAAACCGCCATCAGTGGTCGAGAGACCAAAGCGATTATACTGCAGCTTACTTACTAAGGCAACATCTTTTAAAATAAAAGAATCATTAATGCTCACAAGACCTTTAGCGATGACGCGCCAAATGAAGCATCTCCAAGGTGATCGCCTCATCACCGGAGCGCTGCTAGGGAAGAAAACCAACGAGACTCACCAATCATATGACGTGAACAACCGAGTCTACAATCCGCACCTTTCCTTCCCAAACCGGCGACCACGAGTCAAACAGAGTAAAGTCTCAAGATCGGGTGAATCAACAGTGATTTTGGCACCCAATACCGAGTAACACGGCGAATGATGAAGTAGTCAAGCAAGACCGACCTCTATCTACCCTACGCCTCTGTCACTCAACAAGTCAAAGATCTCACTGTTGTCGAATCCGATCGCTATGGAAGAGCGAGTCGAAGTGCCAATAATATGTCGATCTCGCCATGTAGCTATCTCGAAAGGAAAACGAGATCTACCTCGGGGCGGCGGAGTTACGACCAAAGGGAGCATGAGGACGAAACTCGTAAAACTCGGAAAAACCAAGTCCTCGATGTCGCCCAAAATCATCGATGGAACAAATCTAGACCTCGTGTTGGTCTTAGGTGCACTCAAGATCCGGGTCGACCACGAATGTGCCTAAGAGACTCAACACGGTCTCTACGCGATCTTGGCGCTGAAGCAATGATCAACTAAATGTCCACTTTCTCGATGAAGGTGCAATGATACTTCCTTCGAGGGCGAAGTCGCAGTGGAATCACCTTCTCGTCGTAAATCCTTTGAACAAAACCCACGACTTAAAATTTACTTTCTCGATCCCGGCTTAGTTTTGATCACACCGTGCTATGGTTTTGAGCACGACAGTGGATGCTTCCTCATATCCTCCCGGATATCATACCCTAGACCTTGATTAAATCTGCAAATTTTAGATTTGTCTAGAATGAGATTGAGCTTCTTCTTGCCTCCTACAAACCTCTCGAGAGTGTTCATAAGATACTGACACTCCCGAAAGAGAGAGGTGCAAGAAGAGCAGGGGAAGAAGGGACAAGAGAAGGTAAGGGAGCGTAAGAAGAACCAACAACAGAGGAAAGATTGGCTTGTGCACGCACACCGACTTTGAGGGGACATCCTCATCGCTAGCAGATTGGTTCACGTTACTTAGGCGCCTCTACCAAACCTTTAGGTTTCTTCCCAAAGACACACAATACAAGCAGATGATTGTGTTCTAGAAGGTCCTTAGTTAGCTTCACACATTTTTCATCCAATGCAACCAAATCACATTTTAGTTTATTACAATGATTGCAAGGTGAGCTAACAAGGTCCTTAGAAGCATACTGAGCTAATTTGTTACTGTGATCAATCATTTCTTGAAACTGCTTAGATACAGATTCTAATTCAGCAGTTAACTTAGGACAGTTTAAACAAGAAACAATAGGCTCTAGTAACGCAGCTTGAAATTCAGCAATTTTGTGATCTGCCCGTTTTAGGTTCATCTTGAGTTTATTACAATTTTCACAAGTTTCAGGCAGATCAAGCAACATGGTATAAAGACCTCTAAAAGAATTGTCCTTAACCTCACATGAGGTGCAAGCAAGAGCCTCAACAAAGAGTGGATGAAGGAGGTGCTACCCTACTCATCTCTAATTCAGCAAGTAGGCTAATGTTCTCTACCTTAATCATGTCAAGTTCAGAGGACACACTATCATGTAAGGTCCTTAGTTTTTCCATATCATCAATCAAAGCACAAATGTGTCACATTCATCACGGGAGGGAGCAGATGTAAGTAAAGAAAGCTCCCGTGATAGTCTAGCTACTTCCTTCTCCAACCCAGCACACTTAGCCCTAGACTTAGCATGGAATCTACCTAGCTTAAGAAAAGCATCATTAAGTCGATCATAAGTGGACTAACCTCATCGGTCGAGTCGGAGTACACCATCGCTCGATTCGCCCTCGAGGGCCATGAAGCACATGCCGAGAAGTTGCCGCCGTCCTTGGGATCATGATCGCCCTTCCCATCATCGTCCTCCACCCTCCACCTCACCGGTGTCCGGTTCGTCGAGGCGGTGAGGACGCGATGGAACAGCCTTCTTAGCCTTCCCAAAGTTGCGGAACTTCTTCTTGCCTTGGTCAGTCTTTGAAGGCTTCGTGTTGCGGCTCTTGTCGATGTAGTCGTTCTTGCTCGGGCCGCCATAATCACCTTTGCCCTTCCCAAGCTTGGGACGGTTTGCTCGGATGTGGTTGGGGCCACCACACTCAAACAAATCACAGACCTCCTCTTTACCATCCCTCCTCCTCTTGTAAGCATGGGAAAACTTCCGAGCTAGGAGGGCTAGTCGTTCATCCTCAAGTCGCTCTAATCGATCATCGCTATGTCACGAGAGCAGCTAGGAGAACCCGTGACGACTCGTAAGAAGATCCGTATGGGATCGCTGACTAAAGCCATCGATCGTGACTTCGACCTTCGAGAGACAATGTCAATCTCGTGAGTCTTGAGACGCGAGTAAAGCGCATCAAGAGTCGTGGTCGAGAGGTCCGTGCTATCTTTGATGGTAGTCACTTTCATCTCCCAAACACGAAGATCAAGTGCGAAAGCATCTGTCGAGCGTTATCCGAGTCGGGTATGTAAGACCGACCGCTCGGAGGTTGCTCAAAATCTTGTGAAAACGCCGAAAAGCACTCGCCAAGAGATTCACCAAAGAAGCATCTCAAATTTATCAGATTCACGCTTGAACTGGTCTTGTCGAACCGTCTTAATCGGGTGGTGCCTCATGGTATGCATCGAGGGTCACCTGATGTCGAAGCGTAAATCAAATGAGAAATACGATCAAACTCACTACGCTTAAACCTCAATGATTATGTTCCTTGCCTTAGCATTTGCCTCAACATCGCCATGTTTCCAAAGATTGATGTTCTCATCGGCAGAACAAAGAAATCTAACCTTCACCTTTCTCCGGATGGCATACCCCGAGCACGGATGTAAGTTTCCATTCGGCTCTTCCAGAAGGGGTAATCCAGACCATCAAAAACAGGAGGCTTGGTGGAATACTTGTCCATTGCCATGGCTCAACTGACCGGTTAAGATCTATCAAGAAGAGCTAACCGGCTCTGATACCAATTGAAGGACCGAAATGGCAACAGAGGGGGTGAATGGTGCCTAAAATTAATACTCCCTTCACCGTATTTAAAACCAGCCTACAAAGATCTCTGAAGATCTAAAGAAAGTAAATGAAGCAAGATCAAATAACAAAAACAAGTTTCAGGCTGTTCTTCTGGAAATCGGAAGTTCCGGGCAGTAGATTGCGGAAGTTCCGCTTGCGGTACTTCCGCTGCATAAAATCGGAAGCTCCGATTATCCTGACCGAAGAACAGAACGCTCGGGTTTTTGCCCAAAAATCCAAACTACTTAATCTTGAATGCTCTTCTCAGGTCAAGTCTTACAGGACATCATCCTAAACATCATCTTGACCTTATGGAGAAGAATCGCAACCAAAGATTCAATAATCGAACCAAAAACGGATTTCTTGAAGAAGGGGCAAGAAGGACCAAAACCAATGATAAGCGAGATTCTCAGATTCTTAGAGCATGAAACTTTGAGGAAGTAATAGCAATACCAAAACGATTCTAGATATGAAGTTTCATGCGATCTTATAAAATGAATCAAAAGATATGCCAAAACCCTAGATATTCAACATGAACAGAGAGAGCAAGAGTTGCAAAATCAAGTAATCAAAACCTCAGATTTCATTGGATTGAAACATGGATTACAGAGGTAACACAAAGAGGAATGATTACAATAGGTTTCAGCCATCAACTCCACAAACTCAAAAAGCAAAACACACCCTTTGGTGGAGCTAACCTAATTTTCTCTCAAAAGTCTAACCCTAACTCCGTGGTTCTTCCCTATTTATAGCCTTTGCTAATGGGCCTCCAACCCATTAAGCCCGCTACACCCGAACGGAACCGCCTCCACTTTTGCCGCTTGCGAAAAGACCCTTTCGCCTTTGCGCACCTTCTCCGAAGCCTCCCAGACACCTTGTTGTGCACGACTCGCAACCGCTTCAAGATTCACGCCGCCTTCGACACATCCCGGCTGCTTCGACCTCAACGCCTCGCGCTTAGTCCGTCCACGTGTCTCGCCACGACTCCATCTTGATGCCCCGCATCAACACAGCATAAAACACATCACATAGCATTGCACAATAACATAGCATCAACATTTGTATAAGACTCAAACTCATACAAGATCAAAATCCACAAAATAATCTTCTTCGCATAGCTTACGACACAATCGAAGTTCCGATTACCACAAATGAAGTTCCGATTTCGAACATCCAAGATTTCAGAATATCGGAAGTTCCGCTCAACATCATGCGGTACTTCGATATCCTAACAACCGACTTCCCGATATTTAATTCGATTTGATATCTCAGAGAACACTTAATGTCGGAAATATCGGACACTCCGCTACCCCTTGTGCGGAAGTTCCGATTTCCTTCAGCCGAGAGCAAAACCCAGATAAATCGGAAGTTCCTATTTCCAACACCCAGAGTTCTGATTAATCGGAACTTCCGCTCCATACACAAATGTAGTTCCGATTTCCGACACACTGACCGTAAATAGTCCAAACCAAAAACCTCAACTCTCAATCTAATCAACACACTTGTCAAATACTCATCACTTAGAGTGGAGAACCTCTCACATGGTCTCTCACATTTTACATCTCAAAATAAGTTCAAGACTCAATTTAACCTATATGACATGGCATGAATCATAAGAGGATCACTAGAGCAAAACTAGACATAAGATCCAACAAGACATGATTTGATTCAATTTGCTCACAGATATAAAGCTAGCAAGGCAAAAGCTAAGCTAAAACACGAAGAACCATAAAAGAAGTCTAGCAAACTATCACTTGACATGACAAGGTATAGAGTATGAAATCAAGCCATACAAGGATAATAATCAAAGCTCCACAAGATTTATTATACAATGCAAGACATTTGAAATGAAAAATGCATTATGATACAATGAATGCAAAAAGAGCAAATTCCTCAAAAGCATTCTAATAGGACTAATAACCCTAACTCTCCCATAAAGTAGCAAAACGAGAAGAATCAAGCGCTTTAGTAAAAATATCTGCAAGCTGATGCTCTGACTCTACAAAGTGAAGCACAACATCACCCTTCTCAACATGGTCTCTAAGAAAATGATATCTAATATCAATGTGTTTAGTCCTGGAATGTTGCACTGGGTTTTTGGCAATATTTATGGCGTATGTTGTCACAGAAAAGAGGAACACTTCTCAAGGATAACCCATAGTCCCGCAGCATGGATAAAATCCAGAGAACCTGAGAGCAACCACTAGCTGCAGCCACATACTTGGCCTCGGCTGTGGACTGTGCAATAGAAGACTGTTTTCTAGAAAACCAAGAAACAAGGGATGTGCCCAAGAAATAACAAGTGCCAGAAGTACTCTTCCTATCTACTCTACACCCCGCAAAATCAGCATCAGAAAATGCTCGAATTGAGAGAGCAGAAGAAGAAGAATACCAGAGTCCAAAGTCAAGAGTATCTTGAAGATACCTGAAGATGCGACATACTGCTGGACGATGAGAAGCACGAGGGGAAGCCTGAAAGTGAGCGCACAGACATACGGCAAATTGTATGTCCGGCCTCGACGCTGTGAGATAGAGGAGGGAGCCAATCATACTACAGTACTCCTTCTGGTCAACGGGCTCTCCATCCTCATCAGGGTCCAACACGGTGGTTGTAGCAATGAGAGTAGACATTGGCCTACTGCTTCCCATATTGAAGCACCAAAGAAGGTCCTTTGTATACTTACTCTGGTGAACGAAGGTGCCTTCTTTCAGTTGCTTGATTTGAAGACCAAGGAAGAATGTCAACTCTCTCATCATGCTCATCTCGAACTCACTGCTCATAGAATCTGAAAATCTGAACACCAAAGCATGAGAAGAACCATCGAATATAATATCATCCACATAAATCTGAACCAGCAAAAAATCACTGCCATGCCTGAGAGTGAACAATATTTTATCAACCATTCTCATTTTGAAATCATTTTCAAGCAAGAAACTCTTAAGCCTGTCATACCAAGCTCTAGGAGCTTGCTTCAATCCATGCAGGGCTTTAGAGAGTTTAAAAACATGATTTGGGAATTTATGATTTTCAAAACCAGGAGGTTGCTTGACAAAAACCTCTTCTTCTATGAAACCATTCAAGAAAGCACTTTTAACATCCATTTGAAAAAGCTTGAAACCCTTGGATGTTGCAAATGCTAAAAGAATGCGAATGGCTTCTAATCTAGCTACAGGAGCAAAGGTCTCTTCAAAGTCTAAGCCTTCTACCTGGGAATAACCTTGAGCTACGAGTCTAGCCTTATTGCGAACAACCAACCCATCCTCACTATGCTTATTTTTAAAAATCCATTTTGTTCCAATAACATGAGAATCAGAAGGACGCTCAACTAAGGTCCAGACTTTGTTTCTTTCAAAATTTTCAAGCTCTTCATGCATGGCATTGACCCAAGAGGCATCAGATAAAGCATGGGTGATATCTCGGGGTTCAAAAGAAGCGACAAAAGCGTAATGTGCATGAGAATCGGAGAAATAAACACAGAGCGAGTGACTCGCTCTTGAAGATCCCCAATCATCCGCTCGGTGGATGTTGTCGCTGAATGTGAAGAGGTGCTCCTGGTGCAGAAGTGGCCTCTACCCCATGAGTTGTGGAGGTAGGAACAGAGCCACTCAGATCGTCGGTGAGGATAGGAGGAGGTCGCCACCAAATCGGAGTAGTAGTAGCGTGCTCTCCACCCTCTCGTAAGTAATCGGAGGATGGACCGGTCCTCATCCTCGAGTCATCATCGACGAAGATGCTTCCTTGAATTTCAGGAACCTGTGTACCTGTAGTATCGGGTCTAGTACCAGGACTAGCCTCATCAAAAGTGACTTCGCAAGTCTCAACAATTTTGTTTGTGTCAAAATTAAACACGCGATAGCCACGAGAATGAGCAGGATATCCAAGAAACATGCCATCAGAACATCTAGATTCAAATTTATCAAGGTTGCCATGTTTAAGAATGAAGCATTTGCAGCCAAAAATCTTGAAATGAGAGACTTTGGGAGAATGACCAAATCTAAGCTCATAAGAGGTCTTCCCAACCACAGATCTCAAGAAAACCCTATTGGAGATATAACAAGCAGTAGAGATCGCCTTAGCCCAAAATCTCCTAGGAGTAGAATGCTCATCTAACATGGTCCGAGCCATCTCTACAAGGGTCATGTTCTTCCTTTCTACAACACCGCTCACTGGGAACTCTAGGAGAAGAAAACGATGCTCAATTCCCTTATCGCGTAAGGTAGAAAGAAGAATTCTTGAACTCTGTCCCATTGTCACTCCTGATGGCTCTCAGAGCTCCAGGAATATCAACAGCAAGTCTAAGGACCAATTCTCTAAAGAATCCAAATGGTTCGTCCTTAGAAGCGAGAAAATAAACCCATGAATACCTGGAGAAATCATCCACAACCACCAGCACATACCATTTTCCACCAGCTGACTGAACTCTAGAAGGACCAACTGTGTCTAAGTGAAGAAGCTGTCCTGGTCCATCAATCATCACCAATGTAAGAGGCGTGTGGGAAGCAGACACCATCTTACCATGTCTACAGGGCGAGCACACCAGATCTCTAACAGCCTTCAGCCTAGGCAAACTTCTAATCAATTCCTTGCAACTGACTCTAGACAAATGATCAAATCCTATATGCCCAAGTCTACGATGCCACAAAACAAGATCATGAGAATCAGAGGCTACAAGACATCTAGGATTTGAAGTCAAGAAATATCAAATTAGCACAAAAGATCTTCTCAAATCTGGAGATCTCAAAGACAAGCTCACCCGAGGAATCTAGAACTCTACACTCACCACTTTTAAACCTCACTTCTAAACCCTCATCAAGCAGCTGAGAAACAGATAGAAGATTATACCCCAGCTTACTTACCAAAGCGACGTCTTTAAGCAAGAACTTATTGTTGACGCGCACAGTGCCCTTCGCAGTCACGGTCCCGGTAGAAGCATCCCCAAAAGTAATCAATTCGTTGCCGGATGCACGTGTCAGGGAGGAGAACCATCTAGAATCTCCAGTCATATGTCGCGAACACCCGGAGTCAACAAGCCATATGTCCTCCTTCCTCGCACGACGGGCCTAAAAAGCACAATCAGAAAATATCCGTGCCTCAGTACTGGGGTTAGTGATAAATGGTCTAGGAATCCAGTACTGAGAAGCACAATGCCTGGGAACAGCAGTAGAGACAGCAGAAAAATGATCAGGAACAAAATCATAAGGATGCATATGAGAACCACCTAGACCTCTCCGAAACGATCTACCAAAAGATCGATGCCCCCCTGTCTAGGTGCTACCCGTGGTCTCTCCTCACGATATCCTAAACCAAAATGTTGCCTAGACCCACCAAAAGAGTCTACAAAGTTCTCTACAAATCTAGGCCTATGTGTGGTACGATAAACAGGCTGCCTAGCTCTAGAGACTCTAGCTAGAGAAGGGACTCCTCTAATGGATCTCAAAGCGCTCATCCTCTCTTTTATCTCAATTTTTGCTCTCCGGAAGCAGAACTCAACAGTGTGGCCGTCTTTCTTGCAGAAAGTGCAATGGTACTTGACCTTTTGAGGGGTCTGTACTGAAGAAGTAAAAGCACCTTTCTTGCCAGAAAGAGTTTTGAGCAAAACCTGCGGATTTGAAAACAACCTTGGATGGCTTAGGAGGTTCTAGCTCAAACATACCACTTTTCATAACTCTTGCAATCTTAGGTGGGTGATTCTTGGAATGCTCTAGGGGATTGAAACCTAGACCACTATTTTTCACACTCACCTTGGATTGGTCAAGAATCATGTTGAGTTTCTTTTTCCCACTAGAAAACTTCTCAAGAGTCACTTTGAGGTAATCATTCTCTTTAGTTAAAACCTCACATCTAGTGCACTTTCTAGACTTGATTGCCTCATCACGTTTACTCTTAAGAAAAGCCACTTCCACTTTAAAGGCCTCACAAGACACACAATAGGATTCCTTAATCCTATTCAACTGCTCCTTAAATTTAACTCTAAAAGCCTCTTGAATCTGACCAACCATAGTTTCAACTTCAGCATTCAAAACACAAGAGGTAGAGTCAATGACTTTCTTAGAAGCAGTAAGAGACATGGATTTTTCAATTTTAGCTTTTTCTTCAAGAGTCTTGTTTAAAACCTCAATCTCAATTGTAAGCTTAGGACAATTTTCACAAGAGGCAGCTCTAGAGTAAACAACCATTTCAGTCATCTCTTGCATTTTAATTCTATTATTCTTACAATGAGAGCAAGTGTGACTAGCATCAAATTTTGCAATTCTTTCAAGGAGCTATCCAATTTTAATTCAAGCAAAGCACAGTTTGAGCAAGTTAAAGGGATAGCATCCACAGTAGTCACATCAAGTGAAATGGCATCCATACAAACAGAACTAGACTTGAGAGATTCTAGTTCATCAAGAGCATCTTTTAATTGACTAACAACAGAGGAGTGAGCAGTTTTCAAGCTTGTCAGTTCTTTAAGCAAGCTAGAGCAGAAATCACAAATATCATCAGGATTAATAGATTTGAGCCTAACAACTTCTAGGTTCAAGTTATCAATCATGATGTCCTGTTTCTTAATCATTTTAGCTTGCTTATGCAATTTTTATTCAGCAAGCACCAAAGCCATTTTCATGTCAGCAATTGAAGGGCATACCTCACGAGGATCGCTAAAAGATCCTCATCGTTGGAGGAGTCGCTGTCGTGGCTGTTCTTGGCCATGAAACACATGCCCGTGAAGTCATGAGCCTTCTTCTTGCCACGCGAGTCACTCTCGTCGTCCTCCGTTTCCGAGTCCACATCGCTCATGTTCACATTTTCTAGAGCGGAAAGGACCCGGCTGACAAACTTGCTATAGTTTGTCTTCTTGGGTTTTGCATCCCTCTCTTGGGGATGTCTTCGTGTCTCCTTCTCCTCCTTGCCCTTTAGCTTGGGGCACCTGGAACGAATGTGGTTTGGCTCACCACATTCGAAGCATGTGATAGGTCCACTTCTCCTCCTATTCCTCACCTTGTTGTAAACTCTCGTGAATTTGGTGGATAGGAGGGCTAAATCATCCTCGGCCAGTTTCTCAAGTTACTCATCGCTCAAAGAATGCAAAGCAGATAATGAAAAACCAGATGAGCTACAATCGAAAGAATCAGAAGAACAACTATTGGATTTGTCGACCACTAATGCCATCGACTCTGTCTTGGGGAGACGCGAGATAAAATCAATCTCATGCGTCTTCAACCTCGAGTATAGCTTATCCATGGTAAACTCACTCATGACAGTGTTGTCATTGATGGAAGTGATCTTCATTCCCCAGACCTTCACATCAAGAGCACCCAAAAGTTGGCGTGCATTTTCTGACTCAGAAAAGACCAGATCAATAGCGCGGAGATCATGAAGAATCTTGTAGGACCGTAAAGGCGACTAGAGGGGGGTGAATAGGCGCTTTCTCAAATTCTTTGCCTTAATCAAATTCAACACGAACTTTTCTCCTTTAGCTATGATAGCTAAGAAGATCAGTAAACGCACAGAGGAAGCCTTGTGCTGAATTCGATAACCCCCTTAACCACAAGACCCAAACAGGAGATATGATCTCAGAAGATCGGTCGAGCATCGGCGGTCGACCGGGCGGTTGATCGCGGTCGGACCGACGGTTGACTAGCAGTCGGACCGGCGGCTAACTCGCAGTCGGACCGTTGGGAATCGGTTCGATCGGCCGCTACCGGGCGGTCTGAAAAGCGGGCGGTCGGACCGCCGTTGCTAAATCGATCAGACCGATTTAGTCCAGTACCACCAAAACCAAAATAAAATTTGGTCCAACTTTTGATTCAACCAATGAAACTTGACCAAATTTGGAGCACACCTCCTTAAGGATATCTAAGACCTATTTCTAGCGACGATCGTTCAGATCCACTTCGTAGAAACGATATCTTAAGGTTTTACCAAAGAAGTGCACAAACCCTAGAAATATGAAAAACTTGATCCAACACTTACTTGTGGGGGATTGATGATCTAGATGATTCTAGGAGTATTCCCACACATCAAAGCAAGAAAAAATCGGTCAAGAGACCAAACAAAAACACTTGAATCAAGGAAGCATCAAAAACAACTAAAGAGAGAAGAACACAAAGGAGACAATCGATCTCTTAAGCAAGCATCACAAGATTGATTTATCCAACAAGATGCTTACAAAGCCACTCCCTCAAGGAGGACAAGAGCTCAACAAGGAGCACACACACAATCTTCCTCTCCTCTCCTCTCTTCTCCAAACCCTAACCCTAGAAAAAGACTTGGATAGTCAAATGAATGCTTGGGAGTTTTTCCTCTCCCCCCTTTCTATTTATAGGAGAGGCCTAGGGTTTCCACTAATGGGCTCCCATGAAGGCCCACACACACATGGGACCCACTCACACAAATCTGTTGAAGCAATCGCCTGCTTCACCACGTGTAGGTTGATCAGCGGCTCTTATCCTGTCGTCAAGTCTCTCCCGTCCGAATCTCATCGGAATCTCCTAGAGACTTGCACCGACTTCCGTACCGCCTGATCCAACGAGCTGCCACGAACTGCCCGTTCGATCCATCTTGCCCATTCTGCACCCTGCTTGAGTCACACGACCTCACCCGGCATCCATGATCGTTCTGGACTCAGCTCTCCAAGCGTAGTCCCGATCCACCTCACCGCTGACGTCGCTGACTGCAAGCCACCGCACAAAGAATAGACAAACAAATCGTCTCCGGGAACAAGTTCTTCACAACTTGACCCACGCCAGTTCAACAATGCAATATGCAACAATAAAGCATTGAAGTTCACACAATAAACACAATTCAAAACACAACAATGCCAAAATGGCTAACCTCCAAGTGATCGGCGGTCTGACCGCCCCACATAGCCGGTCCGACCGATTTCAGGCCGGTCCGACCGATTCCATAACGGCGGTCGATCACTCAAATGACTTAGCCAAATATTCATCTTGAAAATCCGAAACCTTCTGGAATTTTCAAATGAATAGAACTTTTGACTGGGAGCTCCAAAAATTATGTGACCACATCCAGGAGACTCCCCTCACTTGCCTACACATCCTATTTTTGGCCTGGTTTCAAAACCCACTTTGAACCATACCTGGTCGGACCGGCGCGCACGGCCGGTCGGACCTCCCCACGGGTGGTCTAACCGCCCATGCCACCGGTCAGACCGCCTGTGGTCTGACAGACTAAAACAAAACCGAAAACGCGAGATTTTGCAAACCAACAATGACATTGCCAATTGACTCATCATCCTAAGATCATGCACATATCCTCACGATATCCACAGATGCATCTAAATTTCTAAGTCTATATTCTATTCTATCTAAACACAGAGAAATAGAATAGACGGATTACGCTAAAAACTGAAGGAAAAAAAATTAAAAGGTCACTATACCATGGTATAGTATTAAGAGCAATTATTTGTTGAAAAAAATAGATTAGTGGCAAAATATGTGCTGGCAATATCTAAGAGATTACATGTCTCATTATCTGCCGGAAATAATGATTTTCTAGAACAATGTATCAGCCAGTATTGTTTTAACTTTAGCTACAATATATCTGCCCTAGAAAAAGTCAACCAAGTCATCTTATCTGCTGGGATACTAGCCATCCCTTTTGCGCGCAGCTGAAAAAAGCGACTAGCTTATATTCCCTCCCCTCGCGCGAAACCCTATTCCCCAAATTCCAGCGCCGCCTATCTCCTTTCCCCTTCCTCCCGCGACCACCCCCTCTCTCTCCTAGCGTCGCCTGTCTCCTTTCCCCTTCCTCCCAGCGCCTCCTCCCTCCCAACGTGTCATCCTTCTAGCGCCGCACTCCTCCCTGGCCGCCCCATCCTCCTAGCGCCGCCCCACCTCCCTTGCCACCCCTTCCTCTCCGACAGCCCCACCTCCCTGGCCGCCCCTTCCTCCCAGTGCCGCCCCACCTCCCTCCCCAGGCGCCCTCCTCCCAGCGCCACTCCCTTGTTGCCGAACTCCTCCCTGGCCACCCCACCCTCCCCGCGCCTCCCTGGCCGCGCCATTCAGGTTTATGTATTTTGCATCATCTGAATTTCATCTATGTGTTGTAATTGTATTTGATTGTTGATATGACATTTTCTAAGTGGTATGATTGAGAAAATTGTATGTTTTCTATTTTGTAAATTCTGATTGAATGGTGCAAACTATTGGGAAAATATTAAATTCACTATTCTAGGCGGCATAATTAAATTTATTAGTATTTTACATGCATATTCCTAGGTGCTTAATCTGTTGGGAATCATACAAATGCTGTCAATATATCTGCCGGGGAAAAGAGACCATTGAGGGCAATTAATAGCCGACGAAACACTAACTGCCAGAAAACGACTAACTGCCAGGGAAAATCAACTTATCTAGGGCGCATAACTGTCCGAGAAAACAGACAATCAAGGGCAGTCTAACTGCTGGCAATACGTATAACTGCCGGAGAAACTCCAATTGCCAGGAAAACGCTAACTACGGGGAAACTATAACTGCCGGGGAAAACAATTTTTCTAGAGCAGTTAACTGTCGGGAATCGACATAGCTGCCGGGGAATATTTTTCCCGGCAGCACTTTACCAGGCAGGCAATAAGTGCCGGGGAAACTAATTACCGATAGATAATTTGCTGCTCAAAGCAGTTTTCTCCGTAGTTTGATTGCCCTTGATAATATGCCATGGTGTAGTGGGTAGAAACAATGTGTGTGTAAGAGAGAAAAGAGATAGAGATCAAAGTTATTATTCACTTAGACTTGTCAATTTTTGTTCCTCTCTCAATATATTTAGTTTTTTGAACTGAATTTTGTTTGTAGGATGATTGATAATCTCGTAACCATCTAATCCACAGGTTTTTTTTTTTGGAAAAAATTGTAACAATTTATGTGATGTTTTGAGGTGGAATACATAGGATGATATCTTTGGAGAATATATTCTAACGGGCCTACAATTTTCTCTATACATTCTGGGATCGACCAAACTTGTGGGTGCTCATTACGAACACCCCACCTGTGCTTTACAGGACATGACATCTGATCATAACGTTGTACGCATCCCCTGTTCCTCCATAGTCCATGTGTTGTTCAAAGGAGGAACATAGTAAAAAAAAAAGGCAAGGGAAAAAAATAAAAAGATTACTCCTACCTACGTACAGCCTCTCTCTTTCCTTATTGCTTCCTTCCCCGGAAGACATGGACGCCGTACAAATAATGGCGCCGGGCGCTCTCATTGCGCTCCATGTGAACCGTGTACCTCCGGCTCTAACAGGGTACTAATAGCAATTAACAATCGCTGCTTCGCGTACCGTCCCCCCCCTGACAAAAAACAAACCCTATATATGCCCATTAACATGCTGACACTAGTCATGGCTGGTGGGTGCCAAGTGTGTGTGCGCGGTCTATTACTGCCCATGTTTCGCCGGTTTTCTGTAACCCTGAGATCGTGACTCGTGGGTGCCAAGTGTTGTGCTGTGGGGAGTAGATGAGGAATCGTTATAGATTGCACGATTGCGCCAGATACGTTTCTGCTAGTTGACTATCGCAATGGTTCAGACGAGAGGTGACAGAAGCGAGAGCGACCTGCCGGTGGAGTCCGGAGATAAGTTGATGCGGGAGATAAATGGAGCTCATGGTGGCAAGGCAACTGGCAAACCGTCCGGATATCTCGCCCCGTCGTCCGAAAGATCTGAGGGGTTGAGCTCTCGTCTCTCTGTTTGCTTGCTTGAATGCAACTGGAGCTTTCTGGTCACAGGCAATTCGCAATTGAACAAGATATTCAGGAGGATCGTATCATATATATATTCATATGCAGTGTGATGGATGCTACCCCTTAATTAGTACTATGTAAGCTGTCGATCGACCAACCAATTGTCACATCCAGAATGAGCATATCAAACGGTAGTTCACGCGTGTTGTCACCATTTTATTTTATTTTATTATTATTTTTTTAATCTGGAAAGCATGCATGACTATGATTCAAGGAGCTTGGATGATTCAAGGGAATCATCAAGTAAATGGAGCCAAAAGGCAGAGATTTGATTCGTTGGCACAAAGATACGAACGGCTCAGAATCGGGTCCACCCAAAATACAACCTACGCTAGAGGATTGGAACGAAACAGTGGAGGCAAACAAGGAAGAGATCAAATCAAGTCAAGGCATCCTTTTGTTTTTTGTTTTTCTTCTGAAGCATCCAACAATTGCATGTGATGCCGTGTGCTATTTTCGCGTAGCCCCCTGTTTGTTTGCATGCACCAACTAGCAGCCTTAGATACAGTGTAGGAAAGAAATTGGCAGCGTGGACCTGACCTTCACAAGCGTGGTATGTTTGGTCTTGCCATGGAGGACTGTCTAGTTTGGAGCTCAAACAAAATGTACTATTTTTTTTTCCTTTTTGTTTCGAGATGGCTATGGTACATACAATTTATAGTACAAGCTGGCATATATGAACATCACAAAAGAATTTTATGGAAAGTATATTCATTCTGTAGACAAGAAATTGAATAGCTTTATTTGAAATTTATTTATTTTTAACTAGCCTTGTTGTTTTTTTTCTTTTCTTACAAAATTGCATCTCTTTTTTTTTCTATTCTCTATCTATCTATCTATCTATCTATCTATCTATGGGCTGAACTATAGAAGTAAACAACGGTTTAGTGGTTGCCGCATCATATGATCATGACACAAAAATATCTAATTTTGATGTAGTTGTCAAGCCTTAAAAAGAACTATATAACAAGTGTACCACAGTCAAAAGATAGATAGTATCGTGCAATTTTAAAAAATAAAAAGGGATTACATCTATTCTTAAGACCATGCTTTGAATTTGAAAGCACCAAATACCTGGCCACAAGTGGAGCGGAAATAATTAATCAAAGCAGTATCTTTGCAACTAAAAATAAATATAATTAATTTCTTAGGGGTGAAGGTACTACCTCCAAGCCACACCATGTGGCGCGGGACAAACGACAAGGGGGGAGCCACTGAGCCAGCCTCCGGCCCATCCACGTGGCGCCCGGCCCCACTGGACACGAGGGAGCGGTTGGATCTACGTGGCTACATGCTCTCTTGTCCTGGCTACGTGGATTCTGGCAGCCAAGGTACTGGCCAGGCCTCCAGCAACGCAACAATTAATGGAGGAATTAATCAAGTAGATAAGAGTATGCCCAAACAGCGAACACTGTATCAACTTAATTACATAGTCTTGGAGTGACAGCACCACCCTCATAACCCAGGTGGCATCCTTTGGAACATTAGAATTTCACAAGAAACAGTAAAAAAATCACGTGTTCCAAACAGGGACTAGGACATTCGAATACATATATTTTGCAAGATATGTGCTAGAACTATACTATTTTGTTGTAAAATTCCTGCGCTCCTAACATGCCTACAAATGTTTAGGAGAGAGCCAGCCATGTCTGCGTATATGTTAGTGACGGGTACTGGTTGTCAAAATTGGAGCTTGTGCTCGCGTAGAAAAGATTATCCGATAGGGACTTGTATTTTCCCTTGTCAATTCACAAGTAATATAGGACTTTATTTAGTTTCCTCGAGAAAAAAGAAACCGTTAATTAGTCCAGACGAGTAATGAAGTAAGAGGGCTTAATTAATTATGTGTGCATATACTGGACAGCAACCTGTTGAGTAATACTAGTGAATCATATCCTCTTAGGGCGGGCGGGCCATTCATGCATGCGCCATTTGTTGTGGCCATGTGATGCATGGTCCACAGCTAACAACTCATATGTATAGGACGATCACGATGGCACTGACAGCTACAGTTCTTAGAAGAATTTAAACTGACAGTTCATGCATGACGGTTAATTCCTTGCCTTAACCGTGCGATTAACTGATTAACTAATCGACCGGTCATAACTAAACCAAACGTCAACAGCTCGAGAAGGAAGCCGTGCAACTTCAGATACCAGCTGGTGCTGGACCGCAACATATACCAAACTAAAATTTCACATCACACATACGTAATACGTTAGGTATACCACCCTTGATCCCCTAACCATAAAGCAAGCAGTTCCTTGACCAACCTGAGGGAAAGGAAGCTAGCTAGCTTATCCTGGCAAGCATGCATTTGATGCAACTGAAAATGAAAAAGGCTTCAATTTTAGTGACCCTCGATCGAAAGCCAACCAACACCTAAGCAGAAGTTAGGCTAATTGTACTACTACTAGCTACTAGTTGCTTTCTGCCTCTTGTTTGTTTGAATATTTGCTCTGTCCTTCTCTTTGGCAGTTTGGGCCTAAAAAACATCATCAGCGTTAGATTAGATTTGGGATGTGTTCTTAATTTAATTATTTGGTTGTACCACGGAGCAGGATATCATATGTCAAAGTAGGCTACATCTTTTAGCTTTTCAGCTCAGCTCATGCCTGGAATGATTCACCAGGGGCCTCCTTTTTGCTATAGCTTGAGAGAGCCTAGAGAGGCCTGCTTTTAGTTAGGGTTCATATCATTTGAGCTAGCACTATATGAATTATGAAACCTCACCGCCTCACCGGTGAGTTGTTGATATGTTGCGCGTGTGATTATACGGATGAGCTTAGCATGCGTGCCGTGCCAGATTGGTAAGCGGAAAGGAGTTTCCATGTGTCGATGGCCGGCCGGTGCAAGAAACGGGGCCAAGACTTGGGCATAAATGATCCATTAATTCCTGTACTCCTAATTCCCCGTTGAGATTACTTGGGCTTAAAGCTTAGGTGATTAGAGGTTAGGTTCCAATGGCTGTGACATAAATAACACCTCAAATGGACCAAGAGAAAATAGGTGGCAGGGCTACTTGGGCTTAAATGAGCCTCGGTTCTGTTTGTTCGGCTCAAGATAAAGCCATTCCATGTGCATTAGAGACAGATTGCTTATTCGGCAAAACTGGGAGCAGCAAGCAATATGCAGTACAAAAGAGAACTTTTTTATTATCTAGTCTATTTTTAAAATATTTTTAAAATAGCATCTTCTTAACTTTATTTTCAATTTTTACCCTTTGGCTACGCCACGGACTTTGGCGTGACAAACGAGTTGTCATGCCACTTCTCTTGGTGTGATAGGAATTAGCCCAAAAACGGACACGTGTTGGATTGGAGGACTATCGTGGCAGGTTTGACCACACCGCGGTCGGTAGCGTGACAACACAATTTGATCACGCCACGGTCATGGCGTGACCAAATAGGTCAAAATTAGAAATAAAGTTAGAAAAATATTATCTTTAAAATATTTTTTAAAAATAAATTAAAAAAGCTCTACCAAAGAACAGCATGCTCTGCTCCGGTGTTGGTGTCTTCATCCATGTCGGGCCAGTGTTTGTCATCGGCATTAGAATTTTTGCAGCTCTAATGAGAATTTTTGCCTCAAATAGCACTTTTGCGATAAAAAATTACAGAAGTAGCCCCTATTACAGCGAAATTGCAAATTCAAAACCTCGTCCGCACGACCACCGGCCGAACTCCATGCAACACGTCTCCTCGTCCGGCCGGTCACGAACCGGACGCGCCTCCTCCGGCCGCTCACTGGCCAACGCGATTAACTAGCTATTAGACGATAATTAGATTAACTAGCAATTAGGTTAAGATTAACTAGCAATTAGATTTAGATGCTCACGGGCCGGACGTGGCCACATCGTCCTTGTCCGGCGCCTCACCGACCGGATCCCTCCAATAATTAGTTAAATTAATTAGCAACTGTAATTAGAGAAATTAATTAGCAACCAATTTAGCCATGTGACATGAAAATTTGCAACTTGCCATTTAATTTGCAACAGGAAAATGCTGTCACAGATATTCAGCCACGTGACATAAAATTAATTAGCAACTGTCGATGTAAGTTATACAAATAGACATGAAAACAGTAGCTCATTTTCATTCTACAAATAGTGGGAATTTAGTGGACCGATGATCATTGTATACACATGTTGTAAAGGTGTAGATTTACTTGGCTTAGTCTATGATGTTTTAGTGACATATATATCACTTGGTTATATTTTATGAAAGATGCTATTGCTATCTTGATGTGTTAATGTTCTAAAGAATGAGGGGAGTTGAATGCCATATCGATTGGTATATCACTTTGTTATTACTATGTCATTTTGTTGAATGCCATTCTCGATTGGTCGCCCGATTTATTCTCAGTTAGGCGTAACCTAGTTAAGCGTCTCCGTTCGAAAGAGATACGGTTGGAAATATGCGATCTTTGCATATCTATAACCGTATCATTTGAATTGTCCACGTTTTTGGACGGCAGAGGATGCGTAGATGGGGTTAGTTTCAGTGGTCTACTCCGATCCGTGTGAGTTTTGCGACATCTCCCTGTTGTTCTCCGGATACACAATCTCCTGCCGGGGCGTGTATTTGGAGAACAAAGAGGTCTTCCAAAAGTGTCTCGGATAGGAGTAGAGCATGGAAACTAACCTCATCTACGCATCCTCAAAGGGATTAGGACCTATCTTCACCTATTAGATAGGAGAAAGATCGTGTAGATGCATTTGATTCTTATATTACTCCACGATATGTTAGAGGATGGATGACCGTGAGTGGATGTACACGGCGCTCAAGTCGAGGGTTCGTTGTCCGATGAATGGATTGAGAAGACCGATGCTTTCTTGGAACTAGCATTTGCCAAGGTTAAAGGAGCGCGTGCCACTTGGTGTCCACTGCGGCGGATGTGCAAACACGCGTCGACAAACAAAGGAGGTCATGGGTAAACATCTTTGCAAGTTTGGATTTACTGCGGACTATACGGTGGATCTACCACGGTGAATCCGATCGTATGAGAGAGGAGGTCGTGAGACCAGCGTCGAGGATTATGATCTTGATGGCGGGGTAGGAGACATGTTAAATGACTATCATGAAGCACACTTCGCTGAAGGACGTAGGGAGGAGGAGCCAGAGGCAACCGCAAAGGCGTATTACGACATGTCTGCGGCACAGAAACCCCTTCACGGCCAGACGAAGGTTTCTCAACTGGATGGCATTGGACGCGTAATGGCCTTGAAGTCCCGGTTTAGCTTGAGTCGAGGCGCCGATGCTATGTTGGCGGTTTTGGCGGCATGCCGAGGAGGTCACGATACGCCAAAGAGCATGTGCGAGTCAAAGAAACTCCTTCGTGCACTTAAGATGCCATATGAGCGGATACATGCTTGTCCGAAGGGGTGCATCCTATTTAGGAAAGAACACGCGGAAGCAAAGTACTGTGCAAAGTGTGGATCCTCTAGGTTCCTGGAGGTAGACTCTGGTGATGGTCGGTGGCGACTTGCGATCCCGTGAAAATCCTACGGTACCTTCCGTTCATACAGAGGATCCAAAGGCTATACATGGCCAGGAAACCGCGAAGCAGATGACATGGCACAAAAATGGGCGTCGATACAATCTCGAGAAGTTGGTACATCCATCAGATGGTGAAGCATGGACCCACTTTGATGTGATTCATCGTGAGAAAGCCGTAGAGGCTCGTAATGTACGTTCTTGGCGGCAACAGATGGGTTCAATCCTTATGGAATGATGACCGCCCATACACTTGTTGGCCCGTGTTCGTTATCCCCTCAATCTCCCCCACGTCCTCTTCCAGCACAGAACATATTCTTGTCGTTGATAATTCTGAACACCGGGAATAATATGGGTGTGTTCATGGAGCCCGTGATTGATGAATTGGTCCGTGCTTGGGAGGAAGGGGTATGGACATACGACAGAGCTACAAAGAGAAACTTCAAAATGCATGTTTGGTACCACTACTCCTGCATGACTTCGTGTATGGGATATTCTCATTGGTGTGTTCACGGGAAGTTCCCATGCCCGATATGCAAGCGACACGAAGTTCATTTGGTTCTTGAAGGGTGGCAAGTATTCTTCGTTCGACAAACATCGACAATTCCTCCCTCTTGACCATGCATTCAGACGAGACATTAAGAACTTTACGAAAGGTGTCGTGAGTTATAGACCACCGCAGATGATGGCCGGTGCAGCGGTTCGTGCTCGATAGATGCTCGAGGTCAATCAAGAAGGTGGTTTTGTGGGATATGGTGAGCAACATGCATGGACTCATAAGTCGGGCTTGTTGAGGCTCCCTATTTTGATGACCTTCTTCTTCCACATAACATTGATGTAATGCTGCCTGAAAAGAATGTCGCCGAGGCACTTTGGGCAACAATCATGGACATTCTGATAAGACAAAGGACAACATTAAGGCTAGAGTGGATCAGCAGCGTTATGCGATAGACCAAAGCAAGAAATGAAGCCTCCTAGAGGCGGGACATGGAGAAAGCCTAAGGCCGAATTCGTCTTGACCAGCCCCAAAGGAGGGAAGTACTAGAATGGTTCCAAGCGTTAATGTTCCACGATGGGTATGCGTGAATCAGGAAAATTGCAAATTCAAAACCTCGTCCGCACGACCACTGGCCGAACTCCATGCAACACGTCTCCTCGTCCGGCCGGTCACGAACCGGACGCGCCTCCTCCGGCCGCTCACTGGCCGAACGCGATTAACTAGCTATTAGACGATAATTAGATTAACTAGCAATTAGGTTAAGATTAACTAGCAATTAGATTTAGATGCTCACGGGCCGGACGTGGCCACATCGTCCTTGTCCGGCGCCTCACCGACCGGATCCCTCCAATAATTAGTTAAATTAATTAGCAACTGTAATTAGAGAAATTAATTAGCAACCAATTTAGCCATGTGACATGAAAATTTGCAACTTGCCATTTAATTTGCAACAGGAAAATGCTGTCACAGATATTCAGCCACGTGACATAAAATTAATTAGCAACTGTCGATGTAAGTTATACAAATAGACATGAAAACATAATACTGCAAAAATTAATCTGGATTATCCACGTGAGATGTTAGCAAATTAAATAGTTAGCAACCGTAAATTACATTAAATAGTTAGTAACCACAAATTAAATAGTCATGTAGCCTCCTTCTCTCGCTCGAGACAAAGAGTAAAGATAGATAGAGACAAAGTAATTAATATATAATCTAGCATATGGTGCAATACAGTGTTAAAGAATATCATTAACATTAAACTGGTAAATTAACAAATATTATCCTATTTGATCGGGTACACGGGATACAATATGATCCACTCGTCTGAGTCACTACTATCTATTAGCTGTGTCTATGTGTGTGTCCTTGTTTTGCGTCGAGCATGTCCCGTGGATACGTCAGCCGGTCCGAGAGCGTCTGTCGGATCGGAGGGGGTACAGAGACCGTTGTATCTGTTGAGTGGGCAGAGGTGCACCAGCAGCCGAGTCAGATGAAGATGAGTCTGGTAAGCGTCGATGTCGTCCTGTTGAGACATGCCAAACTGGGGGCCACCTGCAATGAACTCATGTACGCAGGACTACATAATTCCACTCTCGAATAGTTCACCCCCAAGGTATGATGTATGCAACTCCGGTCGTGCGGAGGAGCTCTGACCTTGGACGTACGGTGTGCCAGCGAACCCGGAGGAGCTCTACCCGGCATACGCTCCAAACACTGCGGACGGTCCAAAGCCTGCATATGCTCCAAACCCTGCGGACGGTCCAAAGCCCGCATACGCTCCAAACCCTACTCCCTTGTAGCAGTTGGGAGTCTTGTATCCTCATCACTGGACGGATGGCTGTCACCCCCACGGTCAACTGAAGGCTGCAAGACAGAACGATGTTAGTCAAAATAAATGCTCTGGACGTAAACTGAGAATCTCGTACCACCCAGATGTGTAGTGCAGATGATCGAGGGGGAGTGCTAGTCTATGTACGGTGTGCGGACGACGAATGTTGCATCCCGATGGACCTGTGACGGGAGAATGACATGATGTTAGCGAGAACGTAATGCATAACAAAAAAACAGAACGTATATTTGTACAAAACTCACCTCCCCACTGATCTGGCCCGCGGATGACCGACATGGGCGCTACGACACCGACCGGTCTCGCTGGGTCGTGATGACCTGGTAGGTGAACACGGTTCCCCCACTTTGTTGCCCGATGCGCAGGACGTCGTCCGTCGAATGACCGTAACTTAGGTTCTTTATCATGTTCTTCGGCTACACAAAAATGTACCTCAAAGTGGTCAACAGCCTTGGTATTGTGTGTGGGCTGGAGATGGCGATCTTCGATGCGCTTGTGATGCGCTGCGCCCACTCCAACTGGAGTGAGAGACAAAATAGGTTCAGTAACGAAGAGTACAAATAGCATCAGTGAAATGACCGGAGGTTGTGTCTCACGGTGCCGTCACGTCACGAAGCGCTATATCGGTCGTACGAGTGACCGAGGCTCTCTTGGTGCGTCACATTGTCACAGTCTCAATTTTATTGATGGGAGTTATATGCATCTCATAAGCATTTCATAGCATTTATGGAGCATGATCATAAATTATGATCTTTGATATTTTCAAATTTAAGATTAAACCCTAAACTTGGACTTGAGTTGTAAAACAAATGGGAATAAATGTTGACGACGATCTCCAGAAAATAATTTATTCAAACACTAAAATAATTATCATGAATAAATAGGAATTTTATCAAAATTTTGGAATTCAATTTAACCTTGAGAAAAATACCAACTCAATTCATAAGTAGCTTTTGTAAATGAATTTTTAATAAGTTTATAAGTCATGAACAGTAGTTTTAGAAAATTTATATGAGCTCTACCTTGCCCCAAGAACCCCTCTACAAAATTTTAGATTTTATAAATTCATCTGCTATTTTTAAACCTCAATCAAAATTGGGAAGTTTAAATTTGATTTTAGTCAAACCGTCCGGCCGGACCGAACCCAAATGAAATGTAGCGACCTAAGCCAACCGTCTTGACTGGACCGCGCCACTTCACTTCAACCGACCACGTCGCTCACATAGCGCCCGGCTCACGACGCTTCGCGCTACGGCTGACGGGCGGACCCCACTCGTCAGAACCGCTTCGTCTCCACTCGCCGCTTCACCTGCGCCATGCCGCTCCAAGCGCAGCAGGAGGTGGTGCTGCGTCGTGCGTTCTCGTCCATGCAAGAGGACGTCATTTTGCCACCGGCGTCGCTAGCCTATACTGAGCCACCACTAATTGACGATGTGGCTTGTTCCGATGGCGAAGGCCATCAAAACCCCATCGCCTCTCTCTCGGCTGAGTGGATGAGTTTGGCAATTATCTCCTTGTGCAAGAGGTTTGTTCTCGTTCTTGTGTCCTTTGATTCTCTCGTTCCATCCCCTTTTCATCCTGCTAAGCTCAAGCCTTTCCATGTAGCAACTCGTTGGGAACACGAGTTTATCCTTTGTCGCCTCCAAAGCGCGACCGTGAAACACCACTGCGCCATCTTGGTATCCGGTGAGCTACTTCCTCTCTTATGAGTATCATGTTCTTCGGTATAAGAAACCTATCCCTCAGTCCAATTTGCAAATGGTGCGCAAAATCATCGAGAATTTTGGATTTTCCCTAACTAAGGCCGAAAACGCCTCCTTCGTCTTCATCTCCAGCCTGATGAGTGCTTCATCCATTCCTTTCGTTTACACCATCTCTAGACTATGCTTGAGCATTGCCGACCTCTCTATACTCTAGATTTTGCCCGGTTGTCCTATCCACAGGGAGCTCTTGTCGCCGCCGCACGGTCATCGTCGTCGGAGCTTCTCCGAGCCTCTCCGGTCATCTTCTTGACTCTGGTAGGTTCCAGGTGCCCTGGGTATACTCTTGCGTGCATTTGTTTGTTTGAAGCATTGCCATAACGCGTTAGCCATGGTCGCCGTAGGAGACTCACCGCACCTCGCCGTCGCGCCGCAGCTACAACCAATCTCCGGTCATGCTCGGCCACCCATAGGTTCGCCAGAGTCCAAGTGGTCCATTTCTGCCCTTAGCTCACTCTGGCGTGGACCACAGCGCGGGCAATGCGCCGAGCAAACTCGCGACCGAGGCGCCTCTGTTCCGACCATCACTGTGGCTCAATGATTAGCGCTAATCTCTATAGATTAGCATTAAGTGGTAATTACTATTAGCAAAGCACGTGTTCGATCTCGTTTAGTGATTCGATGTTACGCTGACATGCGGGCCCAGGGGCATTAAGTAAATAGTAGTCTCTGGTCTGTGGACCGAGGCACTGTGTTGTAGACCCTTGGTCCATGCGCTATTTCGCAAGCCGAGTCTATGATATGTGGACCCCACATGTCAGTAGATATAATTCGAGTTTTAAATGAAAATAAAAACACTGCGTAGTGGGCCCCACACATTAGCGACTGAGGCTAGATGCGGTTGAGTATAAAAAGTTTTTATTACATTTTTAAATTCCGAAATGAATTACTTTTACACTAAAATTGTTATAAACTTCAAAAATTCATAAGTAATTCATTTTAACTCCAAATTGAGTAAACTCAATTTTCGTAGTTTACATTTTTTGTTGTACTTTAATGTGGAATAGGTTTTGAACATGTTACTGTTATATAAAAATTATATATTTAAAATACATGCACACTAATGACTTTAACCTTGAAAGATCTATAGAAAACCGAATTGATCTCCAAATGAATTAAAATTTTCACCTAAATTCATATTAAATCATAACCTCTCCACTTTGATGTAATCATGTATTTTTTAGCATTTTGTATTTTCTCGGTTTTCTCGTTGTTTATTCGATAACGTGTTTTCTTTAGAGTCCGAGCTGACCGATGCAAACAAATATCCATCTGAGAGCAAACAATTGACATTTCAAAGAAGTGCAAGCATCACTTTTTACTTTTATCCTTGCATACATGTTGATCCCAGTATTTCCTACTTTAGTATTTTGAAATGCAAATATTACTTGTGTGCATGCTATTTTCGAGTATGAATACTTTGTGAGGTCTAGATAGCTATATCCAAATTTTTACAGGTTGACCTTGAATTCTCCTTTACAGATGTGTCTAAGTTAGTTGATGTGTGATATTACTTATCGTTGGTGAATATGCTTAGCCATGGAAGTCAGTAATTGTGTAGTTCGGTTGACTGGGTTATCTCATCAAATCCTAGGAGACACTGAATATTTAGTACTTATGTTTTTAGTTCAGATATTCAAATATGATTGTCGAGTCAAAATTTTATTCTTTAAAAATGGATTTAGATCTGGACAAGTGGCTAGTTGTGAGGGTGCCTTCGTGCACGAGAATCGGGTACTGTGGAAAGACTTGTCCGAATCATCAAGGACCAAACTTTGGGCTGTCACTCCAAGTATCATGCGTACTTCCACACGCGGGTTGGGAGCCACTTGGGCAAGTAGGGGGACAATCGTATTTATTTGAAACACAGGTGGTGTGAGGATATGAGACCGTGAAATCTCATGTTCCTTAGGAACCCAATGTAAGGATATAATGTGAATGGGAGCGCTATTTTTATTTTGATGTTGGGCGGTCAACCCACATGCTAACTCCTTACATTGGTCCCTCCGACACAACTTGCATGCCTAGTTAGTTAGTAGGCGGTATAGCTAGCACTAATCGGGATTTTATCATGCATGGGTGGTTCACTTCAATATGGTTTTCTTGCTGAAATATACCGAGTTTTGATTTCCCCGGCCAACACACCAAAGGAAGTGTGTTATTATCTGGAGGCTTACGGCTGATCAAGTCGTGTGGGTAAAGATGTACTCCCTGCAGGGTTATAAACTATTCGAATAACCGTGTCCACGGTTATGGACATCACTTGGGTCTTGACTGACATCATTGTTAGACTCTAAACTAAAACTTGACATGGGACCTAAACTAAAGCTTGACATGTGACAACTTGGTATCGACATGACAGGTTTGTCATGAGTTTAGTTTATTAAAGTGGGGTTGTCACTTTGATATTGTTTAATACATGTTTACCTTTATGTCATTTAACTTTCTTTTGATACATAGTCTATTGTCAAAACTGCTTTCTTAAACTAGAATGTGTAGCTTGAGTATTGCTGCGTTTATGCGAAAACTAGAACCACTATAACCTCACTTTGATCAATCCCTAGCATGTATAAAATTTTCTTTTGTGTAATTCTTGTAAGTACAACTTTGTACTTTAATAGATTGTCCATTTGTTCGGTGAGGAAGATTACAATCTAGATCATTTCGTTAGTGCCGATTTCAATGACATAACAAATAGTGCTATTTCTAGCCTCCACTCAATTGCCTTTGGGAAGGGCACACCTTGCTGGAGTTTTTGTTATTAATGTTTTATTTTCCGTTGTGTACTTATGTTAATGGTTAAATTTAGCCAGTCGGCCTCTTGTTGTAACTTATGGACATAAGTCCTTGTCCTTTATGGCATTTTGTAATATGTATATATGTATGCCTTGTGTATGATTGTGATCAATGTTGATGGAGATATGTGCGTGTTAGCCTTGATCCTTGGGAGCTAACATGAGACAAATTCCGAAGATTTGAAATGTTACTTGATTCCTGTAAGTATGGTCTCGGACTACTATGGTCTGCATATTTACATGGATTAAATTGAATTTCAGAACTTGGAGATCTAGAGTTATTTACATATGATCTGGAGGACTACAATCCTATGTAAATAATTCAGGGTCCCCACACACATGCTCTGGACACTCTGGTGGAATACGGGTGAGTTTGGTGCCCGATCGTGGTACGTACCACTGCATGTACTCACGGTATGTCCGTACGTCATATGGTCGCTGCTCCAACAAAACCTCGTCATGCGCCGTCTCCGTCCAAACCGTAATCCACTTGTGCTGGAGTGCTCGTCAGTCCTCAGCATGCCGGCCTGAAAGGGCTATGTTACATGCATTACTCATGTGAGAGGGGGACATTATTCTGCTGCTCTTCTTGTTGTACAAACTTATGTGTTGATGTTGATAACCATATTTGAACGTCGATGATGCCTTTCAATTCTATCCACCATTTCATTATGTAGTTCTTTTGCCCAGTAAATTTTGTTGCCCCTGCTGGGTATAAAACATGTATTTGCATTGCAGCTCTCTTAAGTATAACTTTTTTTCAGTCATAGAATTTTGTGTGTCTATATATATATATATATATATATATATATATATATATATATATATATATATATATATATATATATATATATATATGCCTTCTTCGAACTTCTGGGAGTATGTACTCCCGCAAAGAGCATAAATAGATTACATTAATATGATATGATCGAATATTATTTTGTTATTTTGTTAAATAATATTGTTCGGTTGGCTAATATATATCTATCTAAATTAATTTATTTCATTACGCAATGTGCAAAATTAGTACATGTATGCACGACGAGCAAAATCTATCTTGTTTTATATGTACACTTGCATGTATCATCATATTTACAAATCTTATGCAAAATAAATTTAAATACATGCTTAAAAAGATCATTTAACTTCTAAATGCAATTAAGACTTTTAATCCTTCACACACAACTCAATAAGCTAACATCCTATAAAAAGTCAGATAACTAAACACCAAAATTTGGCTTAAAAGCTAAGATATTTATAAGCTGATTAAGTCAAAAAGCTAACTTTAAACTATAAATAAAAAGTTTAAGCCTAAACAAACAGGGCCATTAGCTGAACGCTGCTTGTGCCCGTAGCCGGTTGTGCTTCGAGATTTGCGCACTTTCTTCACCTGACCATTTTGCAAAAAGGCCCCTAGCTCATTTCCCCGTCCTCAGTCCTCCCACTACCTTTCTCAATCTCACTCATCTCGCCTGGTCCCTCCCTCCCTCGCTCCTCTCTCTCTCTTCCCCATCCTCTCTCTCTCTTCATTGTCTTCCCTCTACCCGACTCGTCGCGAACCCGTGCCGCCGCCGGCGCGAGATCCCGTCGACTCCGTCTCCTCCTCGCCGTGAGCCAGCGTCGGCTCCGACGTTGTCATCCTCGGTGCCGACGAGCCAAAGAAACGCTGACGAACTGGATCCGACCATCCCTAGTGCCTTCTTCGTCCCCGCGCCACTATCGGATCCACCGTCGACACGACCGCCGCTGGATCCACCCCGCGGGCCACCAGATCCGAACATCCTCCACCCCGTTCAAGCTTTTGCTTCAAGTTTTGTGTTAAATGTTCCAACATTGTTATTTTTTATTTTATTTTTCCTGAAGAACATTCTCATGTTTGATTAATTACAATTTTTTATTTGCTTTGATCCGAAAAGGTTACAAAGTTTGCCCCAAACAATGGTTTTTCCTTGGATCCGAAATGTTACAAAGTATGTCAATTTTCTTGCAGCATTTAATTTTTTTTTAATCCGAAATGGATTTTGTGAAGATGGAAAACCGAAATGCAACATGTAATTTTTTAATCCGAAAATCTGGTTCATGGAGTGAATATGGTTGGCTCATAGAAGTTCTTCGTTTGTGCAAAATCTTGAATCCGAAAATGCAGGAGGGGTGTTTTACAAAATCACGGTGGGCGGGACATACACAAATCTTGAAGCACAACGGACGAGCTTTTGTCTAAATAGCATTGTTGTGTCCGGTATTTACAAATCTGGCACTCCTCACACGGTATTGCCAAAATTGACAGCACAGACGTGCCTCCTCACGCCACGTGTGCTCCACCGCGCGCCCCTAACCCGAACAACCACAGTTGGTGCGCTGCGTGCCCGGGCGTGTTGAAAACCGCACGCCCTAGACCGGATTCGCCTACCGTCGATGTGTGGCAATTCCGGGTGCCCCTAGACCGGATGAGGCTCACGCCGCATCCGATCCACCCTTTCTCTTCTCCACCGAGCACAACATAAGTGCAAGCCTCTGTTTTGGCCACACCACCAATGCCGCCATCACCGCGTCACCGTCTCGTTGAGCTCCTTCCTTACCCGTGTGTGTCACCATGTGTTCTGGGACACGAGGAACTATTCCCCTCAACTAATTTGTCTCTTCATCCTCAGGTGCCCGCCGCGACCTCATCTTCCTCGTTTCCGGCCAAAACTGCACCTTTCGCCGCCGCATCTTCTTGATAAACCTCGACCTGATTCTTTCCTCTCCTACCACCACCTACCCTCCCTTGAGCCTCCCTGGTAGCTCCTGGAGCCTCCCCTTTCGTAGGTTGCCGACGTCACGTGAAGACTGTCGCTCCACCTCGGGTCAACGTCATCAAGCCTCCTCTGACCACCTCTGTCATCCCCTCGGCACCGGTGAGTTACTAGAGTCCCCAAGATGCTCATGTGCTCGCTACTTGGCCTAGGGCTTCGCCGGAATGTGATAGCCACTGGAGCCCGAATGTCGCCGTCGCTAGCAATCGTCGAGCCACCGCTATGAACCGCCCTGCCCCTCGCCGCCAACACCAATGGGTTCACATGCCTGCGGGGAACCCATTTTGGGCCTCCTTAGCTGCTCCCGTGGCATGGCTCGCCAGCGCAAGCGTGGCCCGAGAGCGTTGTGAGCTCCTTTGCTTCGGTTTGCTTAGGACCAACACTAAATCCTTGTGGAGCGTGCAGGTGAGTGAGGATCAGATGCGGCGCCGGGCGTCCAGCGAACGGTGGAGCGATCACATGGCATGCGGAGGTGCGTCCGGTGTTGGCCGACCGGCAGAGCCTCGTCCAGGCTACGGGTAGACCCTCGTCCGGACTAGGGGCGCCCAGAATTGCCATGCGTTGGCCGCAAGTGAATCCGGTCTAGCGGCGTGTGGTTTCAACGCGTCCGAGCATGCAGCGCACGGGCAGCAGCTGTCCGAGCTAAGGGTGCGTGGTGGAGCACACGTGGCGCAAGGAGTCACGTCTGTGCTGTCAATTTTGCCAATACCGTGCGAAGAGTGCTAGATTTGTAAATACGGGCCACAACAATGCCATTTAAGACAAAAACTCCACAACGGACGGCCATGATAGTGCATACGGTGCATATACTGATATACATGTGGTGTTGATTTTTTCCATATCAACTAGCTCTTGTCCTTTACAAGAAAACTTACACCTACGTACATACACTCCAAGGTCTCACGTACACAACAAGCACGCGCACGCAGTACAGCGACGCACTGAAACAGTCAATGGCAAACAATCGCAGCGGGCGTACTGATCGATCGATCTACTCTTCGTCGTCAGTGGTGACGAACTTGCCGGTGCCGGGGTTGATGGCGGCGACGAAGAAGAAGATGACGTTGAAAAGGACGAGCGGCTCGATCTCGCTGATGGGCACGCCCGTCTCGATGTTGAGCTGCGCCAGCGCGCCCTTCCCCGTGATGATCTCCCCGATGATGGAGAAGGCGATGCCCAGCTGCGCCAGCCGCCCCACGAACAGCTCGTTCGCCTTGGTGAATCCAAACAGCGGCCCTGCACGCATCCACAAGATCAAACACGTCGGCCATAAGCATGATCTCTCCATTAATTGCCCAAGGAAATGAGCGATGCAATGATGAGTGTGTGTTTATGTATACCTCCCTCGCCAAGTCCGAGGGCGGAGCGCAAGCCCTTGCCGGGGGCGACGACGGCCTTGTCGAGGCCGGTGGGCTCGTCGACGAAGCTGCCACGGTCGCCGAGAGCGCCGATGGCACCGAGGAGTGTGAAGAGGATGAAGAAGAGGAGGAGGGGCTCCGCCTCGTAGATCGGGATGCCGGTCTCCAGGTTTAGCTGGGCAAGGATGCCCTTACCGGTGATGGCCTCTCCCAATATCGATGCCTAATATCAATTGTAACAACAGCAATATATCAGGCTTAGCAGTTGCTTACTTGCTTGATTGTTCTTTTTCTTTAACAAATGTGGTTTTTTCTTCGTGTAATGTATATATATTGTGGTTTAAACATCAGTTTGATGTAGTGTAACAACAAGATATTTACGAAATAATTAAATGATTTTACTGAAACCATTATAAATGCAGTATAATATTCTAAACTAACAAAAAATTGTGCAATTGTGTTGCTAAATATTACAATACATATAATTATATGGGAGTGTCTATACTTCAGGTGACTAAAATTTCTTTATCCATCGGTCACTTTTTTCACCGTTCGATCAACATTCTATGGGTCAGATTGTCTCTTTCTAAAATAGATAAAAGTAAATATATACGAACCTTATTAATACAAAAAATATATATATCCTAAAATAGATAAAAGTAAATTTAGGTGAATCCTACAAATACAAAAAAAATACAAAATACAAAAATAAAAACAAATAGAATTAAAAGTTACAGTAAAGTTGTGCTAAAATTGCACATCATTTAGTATTATAATTTTAGGTTTAGTACTGTGCAATTGTAGGTGACTGATGGATAAGAAAATTTCAAGCAACTAAAAATTAGCGAATTCGGAATTATATTTGATAATAGGGTTGTATTTGTTTTACAAATATAATGCTTAAATTATGATTAGAAATATAATTGTATTTCTTATCAATTGTAACTGATTTAATATATATTTAATTTATCCACACGGTTATAATTTGGAACCACCAAATAAGCTTGGTTGATATAGGAATTTCTAGACTATTCGAGGGAAACGTGTAGGGTTCTTTTAAATAGATAGATTTCTTCTCTTTGCCTCTCGTAGTCTCATCCTGTAGTTCTTGACCCAGTTTTGATTTGAACAGAATAGTATAAAACTATCAACTTTTATCACGGGGATGGGCCTACAGCAGGGCAAATCAGATTGAGCACTCCCTACAGCAACAGATCTTTTTTACATTTTTAAAAACTTTTTATGGCCTCGAAGATGGAGTACTACTTTGACCAATAGTCACACCTCACAACGTTGAACTAGATGCCTAAACTCCTGAGTATCTAGACTAGAAATGATCCACACAGGAAAGCAACAAATTGACATGCAAATACGCATGGCTCTTGAGTGAGTACTCACGGCAAACCCAAGCATGGCAACACGACCAACGAACAGCTCGTTCTCCTTGGTGAAACCGATCCCGCCGGAGGTGCCAAAGATACCGTCCTCGGTCTTAAACTTGGGCTTCGTTTCAGCCTATTCAATTAACACCATCGATCAGAAATTCAGAATCAGAAACATCACAGTTATTAGTAGTACCATTCATGTAGAAGAAGAAAAAAATAAACTGAGCCGACCAAATAAATGGCCGCAGCTCGCAAGCACGCACACACATGGACTGGTGTATCCACGAACCTTCCTTGCCGGCGCGGCTTTGGCCTTGGACTTGCCGCTGAACAGAGCGACTGTCCTGACGGAGAGGGGCGCCATACGCTTGCAGTAGGACGGCTGCGACGACAGCACGAACCGCGAGAGCGGCGTCGGCCGGACGGCATGCAGCAGGCTCCTGCCGGAGGCAGCAGCCACGCCGCTGACGCTTAACATAAGCATCGACGTCTGTGCCATGGCGCGCCCTGCACTGCACACACTCGCACCTACCTACTTACGTGGTGCTCCACTGTTGGTTGCTCCTGGGCTAGCTGTGCGGTTGTGCGACTGGCCTCCCTCCGAGGCTGCTTGCCTGCTTGGTCACTTTTTTATGTGATCGCATACCTGAGAAGTGTGAAGCTGTCGTGGCGCTGAAATTCAGAGGTGGCGATTGGCGAGCGGCGAGGCGGAGGATAGGGTGCGCGATGGGCGGGCAGGAGCCCACGTTTCCCCGAATCCGATCTATGGCTGCGGTGCCGTCCTAGGCTCCGAGCTGATACCGCTCGTGCGATCTCCCGCCGCACGTACGGCTGGGGTGTGGAACGGACGAAACAAAACATGGGTGAACGAGTGATTGATCGAGCGGGTTGGTTGGTAGGCTACACGCGTCACTGAAAAGTGCTCCAGGCATGGGTAGTCACATTGGGCTTTGGCTTGTAGTGAACTAGCTAGCAGCTTGGTTCCAAATTCAGCCGATGATGTGTTGCCTTTTAAACTTGCGACTTTACTATAACATATATACTCTGGTATATATTGCCATCTAATTTTTTTAACCCTAGAGGTTCAGGGCTCGCTTATATATATATATATATATATATATATATATATATATATATGTGTGTGTGTGTGTGTGTGTGTGTGTGTGTGTGTGTGTGTGTGTGTGTGTGTTGGCAGGAAACTCTATTTCATCCAAGCCAGGGCTTACTAGGGAAGCAGGATTCGTAGAAAATTTATGATCCCACATAAGAATCCTAAACAGGACCTTTTCTTATGTTTGTTATCTATATGCAAATGAATTGCTGGGGTGGTTAGTGGAAAGAAATACTGAATGTTGGTACTTAGTTTTTTTTTCTTTGGTAGGCTATTTCGGCTCCAATAAGAATTCGAAGGAAGGAATTAGTCGGATATTCCCATGTTCCGTTTAGCTGCCAAGTGTCAAACGAAAGCAAGCCCAAGAAACAACATGAAATTTAACGAGAACCAAACGGATGCAAGCCAAACGAAAATAAATGGGATCTGTCTATTAAACATTCGACAATTTTTTCCTTCCAAAACATTCAGTTTTTTCAACCATCGGATAGAGATCTAACATCCTAGATTCATCCCCATATCCTATACAAGCAATCCATCCCTAACCCTAACCCTAACCCAAGCTCATTCCCCTCCGCGCGTCGCCGCCGCCATCCCCATCCCCTCCGCGCCCCGCCTCCTGCAGCCTCGATGGTGGGCTCAGTGTTGCCTGTGCCATTGACACCATTGGTGCGTCCCTGCAACCGCACCGGAGCCTGAGAACGCACTTCACGGTATGGGGCATGATTGGGATGCTCCTACGCTTCCGAGACAGAGCACCGTGCCAGTGGGGTCTATCCTGTCCATCAGGAAGCAGAGGAGGTCCATTCTCTCAAGCCCTCAAGGTTGAACTTTAGGAGGTCATCGAAATCGAGCTTCGAAACCTTGCTCAACAGATCTAGGTTAGCTTGCCGGTGGTCGCGACAATGAGGGCAAGGGCGCACCTGACGTAGGTCGTGTATGAACCTCGCTTCCTCTCCGCCATAGCCTGCTTAAAAACGGAGAACGAATGTAATGGACTGCTATGGCTGGGAGAGGAAGCGAGGTTCATACACGACCTACGTCAGGTGCGCCCCTGCCCTCGTCGTCGCGACCATCGGCAAGCTAACCTATATCTATGGAGCAAGGTTTCGAAGCTTGATTTCGATGACCTCCTAAATTCAACCTTGAGGGTCTTGAGAGAAGGGACCTCCTCTGCTTCCTGATGGACAGGATAGACCCCACCGGTATGGTGCTCTGTGTCGGCAAGGGCAGGAGCATCCCAATCACGACCCATGTCGTGAAGTACGTTCTCGGTCTCTGGTGCGATTGCAAGGACGCACCAATGGTGTCAATGGCACAGGCACCGCTGAGCCCATCGAGCTAAAGCGATTGCTCGGTATGCCACATAGCGGCAACATAAAAATGAGGTGTTGCTGAGGAGGATCTGCACCGGGGGAATTGACAACCTAATGATCATGTGCTTCTTCCTTGTCGTTTTCAGCAAGCTGCTGTTCCCGGCGACCAGCAACAACATTACCGGTAAGGACATCGTGTTGACCAAGGAGATCGACAACTTTGGCAGCATCGACTGGTGCAAGGTCATCGTCGAAGACCTAGGGGAGGCAGCGCGCACCTGGAACAAGAAAAAGGACAAGACCACGAAGTCCATTAGCGGATGCACCGCCTTTTTGCTTGCAAGCAACCACACCCTTTTACTCTTTTGCATCAAGTACAAGGTTTGACAATACATTGGGAGATTATAGTCTGTAATTTGTAACCAGTACACAGATTTACTTTCTCGACAACCTGAAGTGCACCACAACATTGATGTCGTCGAGACCCCACGCGTCGAACACTTCACGGTCACCCTCGATGAAAAGATCATTGTGGCCGACAGGACGAAGGACCATGACGGAAAGGACAAGTTTGGCAAGCTCAACGTGAGTGGTCAACTCCTTTGTTAGTAGTAAAATAAGAGTTTCGTTGCGGTAAATTTCATTTTTGGAAACATTAATTTTAAGATAACGTTAAAATCACATTGCAAGCTGAGGAGCAAGGAGGGTACATGCTATTGGGCCAGTTTGACGGCACAGGCGGAGCTGTTGGAGGAAGCTACCCACGCTGCCGCTGGGCAATTCCCAAGCATGTGTGCACAACTCAGCGACTTCGTCCGATCCATGATCAAGGAGAAGCAACGACTTGTGATGGAGGTCCTACAAAAGTTCAACGATGAGGCGGTGTCGACGATCAAATCACCGAACTTATGAGTATATAAAAAGAGAGAGGAAAAGTGGCACGTATCTCCTGGCAAGGAATGGGGCTGCTCTTTATTGATATGAACTGGCTATTACAAAGTGTATCTGTAATCTAGACCAAAGACTAACTCTCCTAACAATGGAGCACAATGCTTGCTATGGCTTTGCAATCTAATCGACTGGCTATCTTCTGAGAGTGATTTCAATTGATGATTCTCTTCGGTCCTCCCTCCTCATTCCACGGTCCTCCTTATGTAGTTGATGAAACGTTGGCAGTTGTCCCTTGGAGAGGCGTCTGTTGAGAAGCGGTGCGTCTGGTTGGAGAGAGGCGTCAGTTGACAATGTATCAACTGTTGTGCGATTATATGTCAATGAGTCATTTAAACGTATTCCAGTGTCGTAGCGTCGCGTGGTATAGAATATACAGCACATGTTCCATTCGTCACACGATAAAGCGTATGCATGGACTTAGATCCAGACACCAGTTCAAAACCTTGTGAGCATTTGACTGGTCGGAGACTAGGTTTGGAACCTTGTTCGACCAGGTTGGGTATTATGTAACCTCTAGAATTCTTACGACCAGTGAGGTCATTAGCCTTAGGGGTTACGACCATAAAGACGTATGGTCTTCTATATTCTAAATAATAAGTAGAGGTTTTAATCCTCGTCAGGCGGGAAAGGCGATGAGACAGATCCCAAAGGCCCATTAGATAATCGAGACCGCGTAGATGAAGGTGATCCACGTGATCGGGGCATTGCTCACGTCGGGGAGGCATATGCATCTGTACCATCTGTCGACAAGAGGAGAAGGGCCAAACGGCACAAGAAGGTGTCGATGCGGTATACTTGCATCCCCCACGTCAACAAGGACCGTCCTCCCAGCCATAATGGCACTGCCAGCATCAGACGGTGCACCCGCAACCCCCCACATCGACGAGGACTACACTCCCAGTCGTAGAGGCATCGTCTGCGTCGGACGGTGCACCCGCAGCCCCCACGTCGATTGGGACTGTCTTCCCATTTGTAGTGGTGCCGTCGGTGAGCGAGCAACATGCAGCAGATGAGCTTGTTGCAACGGTCTATGTGCATGTGGCGTCCCTTTTCCCTCCATCAAAAGGCAAGGAGGAAGACGCCGGAGGTTAATTAGCCACCGAGCAAGGTACAATGAATGGCTATCCTCAACACAGTAAAATGATAATATACATGTAGTAAATGGCTATACTAAACATAGTAAAATGACAATATAGATGTAGTAAATTCATCTTGCGTTTTTACTACTTACGCAGGCCAGCAGGGCCTGGATGACGTCGCGGCGAGCATCGACAATATAATTGACATGTTCGAAGCTAACACGATCCTAGGGCTATACCCTGGTACTGCCCCCCCCCCCGGCAAACACCAAGTAGTAGGTTGTGGCGAGACTTGGGCCCCTTCCCACCATTCGAGAGCACACTGAGGATGACAATGCTGAGGCGACGGATGCCGGTATAGGGCCAAAAGCTTAGAAGGGGGCGGAGGCCGGCAAGCAAGCGGAGGTATTGAATATAGTAATACCCACAAAGGGATAATGTAACTTTTCTTATGTTTGCCTGTAATTTGACTTTCTTTTTGTGTAGCAGCCAATAACTTAGGGTGCAAAGGAAGCCTCGAAAGAGGTTTTGCCTGCCAAGGAGCCAGCCAAGGTGTCCACTGCCGTTGGCAAAGATAAAGTGTCACAGAGGCTAGCACCAGCGTGGACAAGGTGTAGAGGACTGCTAACAATAATTTTTATGCACACATCCAGTAATTCTATGTATGTGTAACAATAAAAGAAGATATTGTTCGTGGGAAAATGCCTTACCTGTCAAGTCTAGTTGAAGGGATACATGTAGGTTACACTAGCTGGTAATTCAAAAATTCTACCACGTAAACCAGGAAGTCATGCAAGCAAGAGATCATATATCATTACCACTAGACACGCAGTGCAGCGGAATAAGAGTTGGAGCAGCCTGATCCAACGTCGAACGCGTCAGTGTAGTGGTCGTAGTCGATCTTCCTCGATACCGATCCTCTCTTGTAGCAATCAATCGTGTTCCTTGCGAAGATCGTGAATCGTCCTCGTTCAGCACATCAGCAATCACAACAACGCCTCTACAGTATCCACACATCCAAGGATGGAACACCGTACGCCGATGTGCTAGCACTAGCTCGCATAGTAGGGACTTCGAGAAGATGATGGCTAGGGTTTCAGTGGAGCTACTCACATCTTCTATCCCAACAGCCTCTTGCGTCCCCATATAAAGATCCCATGATGGATCCTATCTAAACTCATTTTTTTCAACCCGTTAAGTGTGTGACCCTGTAGATTCATGCGTAATCGGATGCAACTCGGAAACTCTTTTTCGACCACTAGTCATTAGAAGTTCCTAGCATGACATAACGATTTGCGAATACACATAAATTATATCAGATGAACTTTAATGCAATATGATCTACGACCAGGTCCTTATCACTTATGACCAGCTCGTATCTCTATACGACCAGTTCATATTTAGTCATGACTAGTTCATAACTCCTTACGACCAGTTTACGACCAGTTAGTGATTATATTCGATCAATCTATGACCAGCTCGTATCTCAATACGACCAATCTGTATCTGGTCGAACTGAATGACCTGCTTGTGTATTCTCACTTTGCCTCACGATATCTGGTTGAACTCTAGGTGAGATAATTTTCCATCCATGAACTGTTTAATACTTTCTCAATCAAGTGACGGATAACTTCATATGGTAGACTCTTCGACCACTAGTAGTTTGCCCATGCACTTTCTTTATCCGACCACATCGAGGGGCCCAATAGTATATCCCTTGTTATGTTAGGAGGGGCAAATAACATATACGACCAGTTACATTCCTCCACATGTTTCATAGCATACCCAAAAGCTACCTTTATTATTACCCAGTTACAGAGTAGCGTTTGTCAACCCCTAAGTGTACTATTATACATGTAGAAAACTCTACTGATCTTAGGTCTAAGGATTATACATCATCATTGCTTGAGACCAACTGATGACACATAAAATTATAACAATCTTAATAGTGTCTCAAGGTAGGTCAATTCAACACCATGTTCTCTAACATGTATTCACATTATTGATTCGATATCCCTATATCCATGACCGGTGAAACATGGTCATCAATCAATACATGGGTTGGTCAATAAGTCACTAGTATTCCGACTAGTAACATCCGACCAGGGATACATTTAGAATGACATCATATATGTTAAAGGGTTTCACCAACAAGTCACATACTTGCTAAACTTATAATTGATAATTCATTCAAGGAACATAATAACATTTATTCTATAACTCATACACATAGACGTCACACAATCATCTCCTTAATTGCCTCTAGGGCATATCACCAACACTAGTCTCTAACCTGCAGATGATAGGCAGACAATGAAGCCAGGCACTACTTTGACCAGGAAGATGGTGGCCGACAAGAAGACCATGACAGGGAAGAGCGCGGTAGCCGTGGGCCCAACGCAAGATGTTGTCGAATGACTACAAGCAAAAATGCACCGACTTAGATGATCATCATGTTGTCGTCGGCAAGAAGATAGTCACGTGTCTCAATGATGCCTTCCAAGCCGTGACTGGGGGGAAGTTCCCCCGTCTTTGTCGACTAGAGGTGGACACTATTCAAAACCCCGAAGCAGATTCTTGAGAATGTCTGTGTGTTCTTCACCATGAAATTCCAGGAGTTTTACGACGATGAAGGATAGGCGCTACGCATCGTGATCAGACTAGTTAGCAATAATTATGTACATAGAGCCCAGTAATATACTTTTGAATGTACAGTAATTTACAACATGATGCTCTTATTCTATATGCCAGAGAAGGGGAAAGAATACAGAGCCGAGCTATTGTTCTATTTGTTGTTCCACACGGTCAACAATATCAAGCCCATCCCTGGTATATTGGAGAAGTACAGGTCGTGCAACACGCCACGGTAGAATATTACAAACAATCCAATAACGCTTTGTGTAACTATCCAGTAATATTCAATTGCTTGTCTAGTAAAAGTGTTCGTAATATAGTGTTTTACTTTGGAACTGTTAGCTTGGGCATTGTTTTCATTTTCTAACATCTTAATCAGTAGGGTATCACACATCATGAAGTAAATGTTCATATTGTATGACGTAAAAATTCAAGCATCGGCCCTATTTGCGATGTATACTATGTCCACACAAGTCGCCTATCATACAATAAAATGTCTAAGTAAATGTAGTAAATATCACATAGTTCGATAGTAAAACATCGAAGTGCAGTAATTGTGCTAGATAACGAGTAAATGACAATCCTCGATGCAGTAAAACCTTGTTATATGAATAGTAATTGCTAACAAACAAATCGTCATTAATATTACGTGTCATTTATAGTAAGAGAGCACATACAGAATAGTAAAACAAATTCACTTCACGAGATGCTTTTTTGTCTGCCATCAAATATAGTAACTGTGGCTGGATACATAGTCTCAATGCAGGAAAACATTGTCATGTGCACAGTAAATTCCAAAAGCCAAGTGACAGTAATATTATGTAATAATTATAGTAAGATATCTCATATAGAAAGGTAAAACAACTTATGTCACGAGACGTATTTTTTGTCTACCAACAAAGAAAGTAATCATGGTTGGATACCCAGTAAAAGACAATTCTCAATGCAGTAAAACCTTGTCATACACGCAATAATTCCCAACAAACAAATGTTAGTAATATTATGGACCATTTACAGTAACAGAGCCCAAACATAACAGTAAAACAACTTATGCACGTCTGGTGTCCTCTGTCCGACATGACAGTAAGTGACAGGGGTAGACTGCTTGGTTTTGACACGGGAGACAGCGGAGGTGCAGTGGTGGAAAATCTACACGACACAGGCGACGAGGATCAATTACTGCCGATTGGTGGGCTCCGCTCCATTTTACGTCGATTCCGTGTAGCGCCGCTATGCGGCACGGTTGAAGACAGGGGTAGGACGGTGGACAAGGGGTGGGGGTGCAGGTCGAGGTCGTGTGCGGGTTTATGAGTGGTTGTGTAGGGGGCGTAAAACATTTTCATACCTAAACTTCAAATTTTCCATCGATCATATACATGTATCAAACATTTCTTGATGTGGGTGCCTAGGCACCCAATGTGCCTTACACACACACTATTCTATATCTGAGAGTAGAATAACTTATTCTACGCCCCCAACAAATCCCCATGCACCCTACCAAGCCCATCCCCCCATCGAGCTGCGTGACCCGTGTGCCAACACCCTAGCGCACAGACCCCCCGCCCGAGCGGGCAATCCCCAACAAATGTGGGAAACGAACCCACGACATCCCACGTTGACATCACAATGTCAGTGTGTGCTACGACAGGACGCGCTAATAAATTCTAATGAGGCATCCAATAAATTTGTGGCTACTGTAGATGCAGCTTCATTTGGTAGTAAATTGTAATGCATGATGTGATACCCATTTTTACGACCTGCATATCACATCAGGCGGGGGGTTGACAAGTGTGGGATGCAATGCTTGGGTTCTTCATTCCTATCTCTACGTGTTGTCAATCTCAACATATATGGGGCCACAGACCCACAACCGCACACACTGAAGTCACAGGGATTGTATGGCTATGGCTAGATGTGCCAGTAATTTCTAACGAGCGTCCAGTAAATCTGTTAATACAATTAAAGCATATTCATCTAGTAGTAAATTTAAAATGTAAATGGAAGTAATTATGGTATCCATTTTCTTTACTTTCGTGCATCTCACAGCGGTTTTGACTTTTTTAGAAATCACAATGGGGGAGTTGCATATTCACAGTTTTAGGGCCACGACATTTGGGTTATCCACTCTTGTCTCTACGCACTTCCCTCTCTCCGAGGTCAATCCCAACATCGCAGCACATGCGCTGACATCACATGGCCAATATGTGATACAGTTGGACGTGTCAGTAATTTACAACAAGGTGTCTAGTAAATTTGTGAGTACAGTAAATGCAGCTTCATACAACAGTAAATTGAATGTATACAAAAGTAAATGTGGTTTGCGTTTTTACTGTCGCGGATACTAGTGTGTCGACAGTGCTTTGCGTTCTTCGCTCCTATCTCTACATTCTCATGGTTGGGTGTGACAGTAAACTCTAACGAGGTGTCTAGTAAATTCGTGAGTAATATCCTATAAATTAGAAGGCAAAATGACTTCTTCATTAGATTAGGGCCAAATAGTGTGGCCAATCGCAATTACATAAGATCATCTTTTACATCACAAATGATTAAAAAAAAAGGAAAAGAAGAAGATTCTAGTAGCCAAGGTAGAATCCTATCTTAGCCTTCAAATGTTCGTAAGCTATCTCGTCGGTGTCAGTTGTGGTGGGATCAGTGACGATTTGACCAAACACCTCTTGATATTTTCTTAATATAGGGATACACATTTATTCCATGAATGAAAGGTGGGTAAAACAATCAGCTGTTGCAAAAAGATGGGACACTAAAAGACCAAAACACCTAATTCATTTAAGTGCAAAAGGTAAAACAAGCTTTGTCTACAAAATTTCAATGCCACTAAGAATGAGGAGACAAATGTACCCCACATACAAGATAGAGAAATAGGTAGTTGATTGTGACATCCCGATAAAGCTCTAGTGTAAAGCTAGGGGTGGGCGTGGGCGTGGGTTGGGGCGATTCAACTGGACTGTCCCGAGCAGTCCATGTCCCTAGGCATCAATAACCGACCAATCCATTGCCTCAAGCACCAAATGACCCTGTGGTCCATTGGTTCTTATGGGTCGCGCCCAGGAGGCCCACACCGCCGACACCGACTTCCTCCTCGCGGCGCCACCCCAATTGTTGTATGACGCAGAGGAGGCGGTCTGGTGTGCATACGAGGCTGAAGAAGAGAGGTAGAGGAATGACCTGAAACTCTTCTTGTGCGGGCTCTCGATCGTCATCGACGAGGCCGGCGATGGGAACTGCTCTTCAGGCCTTAGCGCCACCAACTTTCTCTACTTCAGCCCACTTTCGGTCATCGAAGCGGACATGGCCATTGAGGCAGAGGAAGATGATGATGAGGAGGAGGATGAGATCTTCTTCCTGTGGAAAGGGGTCAACTTTCGTGAGGCGTCGGAGGAGTAGAGCAGTGGCGGGGTCACGACCACGCAGAGGAAGGACGGCAGTGAGAGAGAAAGTGGCAGGTGGCCGCCAAGCAGGAAGAACGGGCTAGAGTTTGAGGAGGACACGAGCCTCCCCAGCTTCTCCGGCAGGCAAAAGGCACATATCCCGCCGCCGGCAACGGCCGTCGCAGTCGTGCTGTGCTGGTGCTCAATGTGGTACTGGATGTTGTCCAGTCCCACCACTGTAACATCCCAGAATTTGGGCTTTCAAAAATCTTTTGGGTAGTTTAGGTCTCTAGAAAATTTCACCCATTTTATTTGAATTAATAAAGTTTAAATGGTAATTTCTAAAATTTAAAATATTTAATTTTCCTAATGTAAACAAGTTGGGTTCCATGTGCTCCAAGGAATTTTCCTATATTTTCTTGGTTTTTTTCTAGTTCGTTTGCTATTTATTTTGCCTCTCTTGAATTTCTAGGTTTTCTTCTTAATCCGAAATCAATTCAAATCCCAGAAAAATCGTTCTGGCCAAATCCTTTTTGCCAGCCTGTATCATTTTTCTTTTCGGCCCAATTAATTTCCTTGCGCCAAGCCCAGCCAAGCCAGCCCCTTCTCTTTTCATTTTCTTCCTTTCCTTTCTCCCACTCGTGTGAGGCCATGCCATTAGCTCCTTCTTCGGTCAGGACTCCTATGTCCAGCTCCCGTACGAAGCCGCCGTCGTATCCCTTTCAAACTCTCCCTCTCTGGTGCATATAAAAGCCGAGCTACCACGTCAAAATGATCGCCCCGCTCTCCTCTCTCTAATCCCTAAATCGGTTTCGTCGATTTTGGCTTCGTTTCGCCGCACTCTGTAGAGAAGCCGTGAGCCACCGAAGGTCCTCTTCGTCGTGTTCCGCCTCCATCCGATGTCCTCCGGTTGAGTCATCTACACCATCAAGTTCGCCTTGACGCGTTCTATGTCGAGCTTCCGTCGCCATCGCTCAAGATCACCGAGTCACTGACGACCTTGTCGAGCCACAACACTTGAACCATTTCTTCGCGTTCCCCACTTCTCCGGTGAGTTCCTCCAAAATCCGTTCACGTCATCATGTGTCCCTCGTCCCGATCTATCTTTTCCATCCCTAACTTCCAAGTTTCATCCACCGTATGTCGAGTTCTTCCCTTTCTCTCTCCTCTATGGCCGCCTTCCTTCACCGGACGATTGCGCCACCGCCATTAAGGTCCCGCCTTCATCTTCACCACCATTGGGTTCGTGTTATCACGTTCTATGCCATGCTCCCCTCCCTTTTCCTAAAACATGGCTGGAATTGTCGCACCGCCGCCGCTCATTGCCTTGTCGTCGGCGATTCCCACCGCTCCTCGTCACCTCGATCGTGTCATCATCTCCATCGTGTCATCCTCGTTCCATTTTGTCCATCGACTGGAGCTGCTTCGCCTTCGTTCGTCGTCGATGACATGCGCCAGAATTGACCTGGAGCTCCTCTGTTCCTCTGTTATTCTTCTCTGTTGATTGTCTTTGGTCTCTGTTCTCTCTCTTTGCTTTGCCACCTCAATGCCACATCCATGCAACCTAGCCACCACCTCATCTCCTCTTACGACGTGGCAGTCATGTCATCACACATGTGCATGCAGACCAAAACCCATCTCCATCTCTCTTACATGTGGGTCCCGTATGTAAGCCTCTCTATGTCTCTCTCTTTCTCTCTCTCTCTCTTACACCCTAGCCCTACATGTCAATCAAACCTTGGTCAACTCTCCTCCATGAGTCTGGTCCACTGTGGACTAGCATCTCTCTGTAGACCTGGTCCGTAGACCAGTGACCCACATATCAACCCCTAATCCTATTTTCTGGAATTCTTATAATTCTTGAAAATCCATAAATATCAGTAGGTCCCACATGCCATACACTCAGCCATTTTCCAATATTCTCGAAATATAATATTCTTAGAATGTTCTGTGGACTCCACTGTTAGTTTCTCTCTCCTTTTTTCTTTTTAGCATTTTCCTTCCCGATCAAAGTTCCAAGAGCTCGTCTTCCTCATACTAACACTGATTGAACTCATTCAAGTTTCTAAATTCATATAAATTCAATATCTACCTTCCAGTACCATTCAATTTTAATTTGGAGTTTATTTAATTTGTCTTTTGAATTTTTGTTTGTTTTTGCGCTTTCTCTCTCGTTAAACGTTAACATTCCAGAATCGTCCGAATGAGCTGAAGGTCAAGGAAGTAGAAGATTGAAGATAAAATTAGAACATCATTGCTATAGCAAGGTAAGTTGTACCTTTGACCTTGTTGAACCCAGTTTTCTAAAATTATATTGATTCAAATTATTGTATTTTACTTTAAGTATTTATTTAAATATTTAAGAAAAAGTTATACACACATTGATTATATCCACCTTGCATATTGTATTATCTTGATCATTTGTCACCCTAGCTTGGTTAATTATTAGTTGGCATTATTATAGCACCAACGTGGGTTGGTTAGATACGAATTGTCTGCTTAGACATGCAACGAGTCATTGATATCATTTGAGTTGCAAATATGAATATAAATAAGTGACTATGGAATATGTGTAAAACTGTGTGTAGTATGCTATTACTCGTTGATGGTATGTGTTGTGCTAAACCAATAAGGTGGGAAAAGATTTAGACCGAGATGAGTAAAATAACTTTGTGTTATGGTGGATATGCGACTAGGAAAAGTGAATGGTAAAATGATGGACTTGTGATTGGAAAATGTGAATGATGATTACTTAGTTAGAGAATATTGGCAGTCTCGTCTTGGTCAATTAAGGACTTAACCATGTACGCCATTGAACTGGGCCTTATCGTACAACCACATGTCTGGTATGGGACGTGCCTAACATAGTATGTTACGAAGTCTCGATATTGACTACTCAGGTAGTAGGTTAGTAATAGGTGGAGGTGTGGACTACTCTGTAGGGTCACATTTATGAGCGGTTCGCCGTCTTAAGGTTCAACAGTGTGCGTCGTATCAAAACACTGTGTTAGGGTTGGTACAACGGTAAAACACATCGGAAGAGTCAATTGTTGAAATGAAGTTTTGGAAAGGTTTTGTTATGATTGCTCAATCGTATACTTGCGTATAGTGAGTCATGACAGACATGACGAGTTAATTGTATCTTGTGGGTAAAATGTACAACCTCTGCAGAGTGTTAATAATCTATTCGAATAGTAGTGTCCGCGGTCATGGACATGCTATGGGATTTCACACGAAGGGTGGATTTTCATTAAAAAAAACAATTGAGAATGGACAGCTGTGCGATTTAACTCATATGGTTGTGTGAAAGGAATTGATTAGGTTTTGTGTCTTTTTATGAAAATACTTGTTAAACTATTATTGTTTATTTATTTTGAATTATGCTTTCAATCTATTATCTGTATTCAATTGCAAATGTTGCTTTTATGCAAAAGAACCATAGATGTTATATCGTTTGGATAAGCCATCATCTATAATTGCATTCTGTGGTACAACTTGTTGAGTACTCGGAGTATTCATTCTTGCTGCAATCATTCAAATAAAGTGGAGGAATCGTCGCCTGCTTTCGAGGAGGAGTTTTACGAGGATGATGATTGTTAGGTTGCACTACCCCGGTCGATTGCCTGTGGGCATATAGATGAGCTTCACTGAAGTTATCCTGTTACCTTCTGCTGCAGCTTATTTGAGTTACTCGCCTTCTGAGGCATTAATTGTAAGCTTTGACCTCAAGGTCATTACTCTAATAATTATTGTTATTTTCCTATTTATTAGTCATCTTTGCATATGGAATCATATTTCATCGATTTTGCCACTGTGTGCACTAGCCGTAATCCTGAACTATTGCAGTATACACATAGGGTTAATATTTGCATATTTAAGTCCCGACAACCACCCCCACCGTCGCCTGGCTGTCGTCCTGGTCCCCCACCCCCACTTCCGCCGCATCACCCGCCTTCTCCCCCATCCTCCTTCCACTTACCGTCCCCCCTCTCTCATCTTCTCCCTCTGATTCTTGCCAGGATATGTACGACGCACGCACGCACCTTAGGATCTAACTTAGCTCCTAGTCCGCGGCCATGTGCAGCACAGCACAGCGTGGAGAAGCTAGCAGCGGATTGAGGCGGTGGATCATGAGACGGCGGCATGTGGACTGGGAACGAGGATGAGAGGATGATGCGTAAGGTTCGCCCCACGCAGTCCAACAGAGCATTAGGATCCTGATCCTTTTACCTCTATTTTATTTTGGATTGCACCTCCTGCCCATTTTGCTACAAATTTTGGGGTGGACCCGTGATCCTTGGGCCGGCCTGACCCACGCCCACCCCTATGTAAAGCAAATGAGCAGAATGAGGTGATTCATGAGAATTCCAGGCATCCATCCACTCCATAGTCGGTAACAGAGCACATCCAATTGGTCATAGACAAAGTAGCCACAAGAAAAGCACAGAGCAAAATATGCCCCAACCCAAGTGCCACCAAATAATTCTTCATGCTCAAACATGTTCTCGAGGCCCTGATTACGCCATCGATTGACAAGAACAAATCTAACTGCAATACAATGACATCCAATCAGGAATGAGAAAATATACCAAGTCCATACAAATGAGGCAAAGCAATTTTATGTTAAATCAAAGCTACTTTGCAGCAAAAATGGCAATATTTGCACGCAACGTCATTATATGGCTACCCACATTACTTAAACCACACTACGTCACTACCCCTTGAAACCAACTTACAATGTGGGATCTGAGTAATCTTGCACAATTTCAACAAAGCAAAGCTCAAATGAAGACTACGGAAGCAACAACAAACAAAACTAACTTTACATGATAATCCTACATATTCTGTGCAGGTGTTGCTCCCATTTCCGCAACACCGAACCAAAGCATTAAGCATCATCCCCTGGGCGAGGTCCCCATATATATCATTTTTGGTTTTTTTCCTAGGCATCGACGTAAATCATCACCAGACACAATGCCACACATAAGTTCATATTTAGATACTTGTCCCTCCCCACATGAGTTTAATACGAACAATAGATAACCTAGCAGTATATAAGTATCTAAATTTGAATGTACATTAACATGTATAAATTAGCAGTAGATAAAGTATAATGAATAGAAACTTGAAATAAAATGAACGCTAAATAAATTAGAAAACATGAGCACCTATGCCATTACATCCATCACCACGGTAATCTTGTATTCTTGTGCAAAGGCAAATTCCAACATATCCAAACAAAAAAGCCCATCCTACAATAAGAAAAACAGATAATCAAGTAACATCCATCTTACAATGTAAGGAGGAAGATTAGAGATGTTCACATTGAACTCTTCGGATATCTGCACCCCACAAAGCCTCACCTCCGATCACAACCAACGAACCCACCATTCATCATCCATCCAACCAAATAAAAAGACCACCAAGAGCCATAAATAGCCAAACCACATTATGGCGGCGTGGCCCAGGCGGCTAGCGGCCCTTTTTACCAAACCACATTGGGCAAAAAAGTTTCATAAAAATAATTAAAGAAAAGTTCCAAGTGATCAGTTTTTCATTATATATGAGAACAAACTATTAATACTTTTCTATAGACAACTCATGTAGTCCCACAAAGGAAAAAAATTATGTAAAATGACACGGGCCAAGAATGTTATCATACCAATATAGGGTGGCCGATCTTCATGACTTAGAATATGGGATACATCGTGAAACCCAACGAATCAACGAGGCCAATCGATGCCAATGCAACGACCTACGACGCATGAACTCGCTGAACCACACGCTATGGTAGCTCCACTTGGCCACGATCAAGTGGAGGTTGATCTCCCTACAATTCTATCAAGAACAAGCAAGAAAATCAATGGAGGATCGCACTATTCAATGGGGGAAACCGGTGGCTTGCACAAACCCTAGAACGATGCAAAAGAGCAATATGCAATCTCATTAATTTTCATGGTGCTACAGTGTGTTGCCCCTCCCTAGGGTACTATATATGGACGTGTGGAACACTCCCCCACATGGGCTAAACCTAAACTAACTCTATTTTGTCCAAGTGTCCAAATGGCTTTTAAACCCAATCTGAAACTAAAATATTTTAAAACATCGAAAATAGTTCTAAAATATAGACATGACCCATTTAGAACTTCCCAAGTCATATGACATGCAATCCCATTAACTAAATCTATGCTAACAAGTCAATCATGCTAGAATGGTCAATTTAGCCTTTTAAACTCTTTTGGCCCAACAATCGGAGGAGCTGTACTTGGATTACTTCAATTCCAACTGCATGGGCTTGTCTTGGGCTTCCATTGGACATGGGAGAGGTGGAGGTGGGCTTAGGTGGCCGCATGTGCCTCCCTCCCTTCTTGGCTTGGCCACGTGGGCCTCCCCTCTCCTTGGCTTGGTTGTCGCATGGGCTCTCTTTTCTTCTCTCTTGGGGCTGCCTCCCTCTCCCCCCTTGGCCCGCACTATTTTTAGTACATCTAGCATACCTACATTCACATAAGCAAAGCCGTAGTCGCATTGTTTCAAGCAAACTATAATTATGAACATTAAGCTTAGCTTTAACCTTGTGATAGTTTTTGGAATCTTGTGTAGGTATGTATATCATGAAGCTGGGGCAATCCTCATCACATACTTCAAAGGTTGATTACCCATCTAGACTTACTCTCCAGCTAGCACCTCATGAGCTCAATTAGAGATACGGTTACAAACACGACCACTACAGCGAGCAACATAACATGTATAGATGTATCTACGAGAACCCAATGTTTTGCAATGTGGAGAAGGCAAAGAGTAAATAAGATCCAATCACTACATGGAAAAACTCATTGAAGTACCTCTCCATCATTTAGTATTTGTCATCCACAGATAATGAAGTAGGGAGAAATAACATGTGATTTTCCAATGACACCTAATTTCAAAGAGCATGGATTCAAGCAATTTCTTTTGACAACACACGTCTTCTGATTTGATGCCAAGCTCACATTTTTTTGTTCTTTTATGCCACATGATGTTGCTTAACAGGAGTCTAGCAAGCGAGGTTTGTTGAACCCATCAACAAAGTAAATGTTTATTCCATCGTATGTATGCCCTTTTATCTTGCATACGTTGTAACTTGGATATCATACATGATGTATGCTTTTTAAATCATGTAGCCATCACAATACCAACTGACCAAAGCTGCTTTACATGTGGCATCAGATGATAACTTACGAAATTCAAAGATTAAGGATGTTCTCCACCGAAATTTAACCTTTATTCTCAAATCCACATTTATATTACAATAGATGCGCAGTTAGTTAGACAGCAAGACTTAGTTGAATAATAACCAAATGTCCATTGATTGATGTCAACTTGTTATCTGAAAGACCTTACATGATTGAAGTCACTTGAAACTATCTGTTCAACCTCCCATTCTAACAGGATGCTAATTTCCATGAAATCCTTTCTAAGATACTAATGACTAAGAAAAACACACACATGCGAATTTCAGTAAGGAGGTAAAAAAAATCTAGAAAAAATTGTACCTTCGCTGTGAGGGAGAGGGGGGGCGACCAGTGACCGCGCGAGCATGACAACTCTGGAGAGGGAGAGGGAGGAGACCAAACACTTATAAAAATAAGAGAGCAAGTATCATCACCAGATGTTGGTAAGCTCCTAGAATGCCTGGAGTACCTGCCTTGCATCATCCTTCAAAAACAAACCAACTAATATGGTTATTTCACAGAAGAAATCTATATTTTTGCTAATTAAAGCATCCTACTAACTTAGTAATACTATGCAAGAAACAACTATTGTCTGGAGTTGCCAACATGATCCTTTTTATTCACATTTCTTGTTTGTAGTTTCAGTAAGACATCTAGCAATAAATGCTATAAAGCAAACAAAAAATGGAATATCTCTTCAGTATCCCTTCTCAGACATCATGTTCCTTGCCTCAGTATCATCTATGAGAAGAGAGCACAAGTTGAGAGCACGAAGGCCCATGACAACATATTGAATCTAATTCTTGTAAATAAAATTACTACTACTACTACATATTGAATCCCCAATCGTCATGCAACATGAATGCCTGTTAACATCATGCCTATATGATGTGACTATGAATCCTATGATAGCGGAAAACTGGAAATAGAAAAAAAAAACAGAGAATCAGACGAATTGTACAGAGGCAAAAATAAATATGTGCATTGTATCCTCTAGAAGCTCAAACAGATTGTACACAGGAGAAAAAAATAACAAAACATATTTCTAGGAAAGGATCTATAAAACAAACCAACTAATGTGGTTATTTCATAGAAGAAATGCATATTTTGGCTAATTAAAGCATCCTACTACCTCAGTGATACCATGTCAGAAACAACTATTGACTGAAGAGGTAGGAGGTAGAAATATTTGGAATGGAATAATAGAAATTGTACTTACCTAAGCTCTGCATACACGGATGTACATGCTGAAACTGTTCTTCTCTGGCTCCTCATGTATGCACTTCACGTCAATTGAAATTATTTTGATTAAAAAAATAAACATTTGCAGGGCCCGGTTTGGGGTTCGTCGTGGTGGCGAGCGGAGAGCCCCACTCGCACCGCACTGTTCACACGCCAGGCTCTTCCGTGGCCGCTCGGCCCGCACGCTCGATAGCCTTTTTATCTCTGGGCCTTGTACCTGACAAGCGGGGCCCGGCCAAGGTTTTAAAAAACTACAGTAAGCCTTCGAAATTCGAAATTTAGGAAATTATTACTCCAATCTTAACATCATCTCGCTCGTTGGGCGGTCCCCGTCGACTCGATCCCCACCACCACCAGCCTCGGCCGGCCGCCGCGGCGAGCAGAGCGAAACAGCGTGGATTCCCATGGCGTCGAAGCAGATGGAGGAGATCCAGCGGAAGCTGGCCGTGCTCGCCTACCCGCGCGCCAACGCCCCCGCCCAGTCCCTCCTCTTCGCCGGCGTCGAGCGCTACCGTCTCCTCGAGTGGCTCTTCTTCCGGTACTTGACCACCCACCCACCCACGCCGCATTTCCGTTCCGCTCCTCCTCCTGTTGGGCTGCACGGCTCTCTGCTGGATTCGGTCTGCGTTTTTGGAATTCGGACTCGAAATTGAGGGTTTTGTTTGTTTGTTGATTTGTGTTCTGGAGGCTCTTAGGCGACAGATCGCCGTTCACGCAGCAGAACTGGCAGGGGGATAACCTCGATCGCGACGAGGAGAACAGCAGGATCCAACGTAGGTCTTAGTTTTACTCGTTTCGATACTCCGCAATTGTAATGGTTGCTATATTTTGAGTCACGCGTGGCGCTGATAGAATCCTTGGGGTTCTGCAGACTTGGCGGAGATTGCAAATTTCCTGGGTATCACTCCTTCAGTCGACACCGAAGCGATTCAGGTGAGAGAAATGAGTGTGCTTGCTGGTGTTATGAGTTACATTTGTTGAGTTTTAGCTTTTGTTATACGAGATCTCTGGCATGTGAGAATCTCAAACTTCGATTCAAGGTGTGTCGTCTTTGTGGGTCAATAACTTTCGTGATTGCAGGGTAGAGGCAGCTATGAGGAGCGGGTGGAGCTGCTCCGTCTCATTGTTGATCTAGTGGAAGCTAGTTGTTACGCCGACAATCCAGAATGGAGGTTGGGTTTACACTTGACTACTTGTGATATACTTGTTATGCTGATTATACATGAGATAGTGTACATAAGCCTTGGTCAGCTTGTGATAATTCGGTAGCAATTCCCATTTAACATTTCCTACCACTGTAAGTAAAAAAAGGATATTTGACGCAAAATGAACTTCATTGTACAGAAAATATTAAAATCATGTGCTAATCTCAATTTGAGGGCATCTAAAGCATAAAGTACCTAACAAATTGCTTTGTGGTAGTGTTGATGAGCAGTTAGCAAAGGATGTACAGCTTGTAGATTCAATTGCAGAGAAACAAGCCCAAATTTTTTCAGAGGAATGCAAACTTTTCCCTGCAGATGTCCAAATTCAATCAATTTACCCCTTGTAAGTACTTACAATCTGATGTCCTTGTCAATTGTATTGTTTAGGTGGTTTAGATTTCAAGCACCCATAGAATTTATTCGATGGTGCGAACCTTTCTTGCTGCCCTGTGACCCCCAATTGACAAGCAATGTCAAGAACCACCTCTATTCCTGTTCTGAATCTGAGTCAAATTCTCATTTTGCAGGCCTGATATAGTGGAACTAGAGTTGAAGCTCTCTGAGTATACCAAAAAGATGTCGAATTTGCAACAAATGGTTCAGGAGCTGGCATCTAAGGTATATTAAGATTCAAGATATAGAATTGCATAAAAATTTAAGTTCAGCACTACTTCCTACTTCCATGTTGGTTCCTATTCGAGCAGATCCCAGACGTGTATAACTATATCCATACAATGTTCATAACTTTCTTATTTCTTAAGCTTTGAAATTCACTTTTCACAGCGGGAAGCTAATTATCGCGGCCAATCTAACATATTTTGATGTTGTATGGATATCATCCAGTGCCTTCCAAATTTATCTTTTTTGTGTCCTTTCCACCCCCAACCTGCATCTTGTGGATGTATTTTTCTGATAGAGTTAAAAACACATAGGGATGTTTGGTATTTCCACATTTTTATGTTATCCTTCATGGCATCCAACCATCATACAGCTTAGTTTTGCTAATATAGTAAACATCAATTAATACACTACTATTTGGAAATTTCCATGCATATCATGTTAGTTTGTTGATAATAGTCTGTTGTATGCTATTTACGCTGACACTAGTTTCTGCTGCTCAGTATGACTATAACCCAAGTGAAGACTATGCCGAGACAGAGTTGAAGTTGAGGGAACATTTGCAATCATTTCTGGAAACGGTTAAATCCTTCAATATGATATATACTAAGGTGAATATCTTATGCAACATTTTTTATTTTCTCCCCATATCCCCTATATATATTCCAGATGAACATCCTTGACATGAATATCCTTTTCTGGTAGTGATTGTCATTTTTTTATGTATTTCGAGTTGTTAGATAACGGAAGTGATTTATCGTTGTAGGAAATTCATCCTTGGACCCACATGATGGAGGTGCCACAATTGCATGGCTTTGGTCCAGCTGCTAATCGCTTGTTAGAAGCATATAACACACTTTTAAAGGTACTGCTAGAATGTTTTGCTCATTTATTGTTCATTTCAGATTCCCCCAATCTTTGCCCTACATGTCATGATTTGGTTATTTGAAGGGATGAAAACACTGTAAAAGTTGATTAGTCAATAGTCACACAGTATGTCATAGTACTATAGTAGTTCTATTGCATTCCTCTCAGGTATCTATGAACCGGATATTGTCATAGTTAATTTTCATACAACATGAAGATTGCTAGAGAGTGTTCCTATGTGTTAAGGCTTTTCGTCAAGCTTAAAAAGTATGAACTTAATGACAGGGCAGACGTTTTCCCCCCTTGTCAATAGTTGAGGACTAAACCATATTGCTGTTATATTTGAAACGCTGATGACCAACTGAAATATCTTATATACTGTAGCCAACAGGACTAAAACATTCTGCTTGAAAATAAAAAAACTAATCTGACTAGCTTCAAATAGCTATAAGCTTATAATCTCTGATGAGTAATTGAGTGTGTTCCCTATTCTGCTCTCTGACATATTCCAAAATAGGTATAAGATAGTATGGCCTTGTGTGGAATTCTGCTCTATCTATTTATTGACAATACCATCTCCTTTAAACTTCTACAGCTCTTTTAATTCATGTTTCTTTCAACTAGTTAGCTCACTCTGGTGTTCATCCATGTGTCTTCGGGCTAGTCAATGTTAACCTGAGTAATACAAACATGCTTTAACTTGAGTGCTTATTTGCTATTTGCAGTTTCTGGGAAATCTGAGGAGCCTGCGAGATTCATATACCGCGATGGCTGCCGGGTCACTTTCAAATTCTAATGAGCCTTCATCAGTCACGAAAATTATTTCAGACTGTGAATCTTCGCTGACATTCTTAAATCACAGTCTTGCCATCCTTTCAACTTCCGTGGCACGGGAGCAGGGTGAAACACACTGATTTTACAGTCCTCTGATATCAAGATACTACTCTGGGGCACTTATGTAAGCTTGTAGTGATTCAATTGTTTGCTTTTTAGTTTCAGTTGAGGCGTGTAGTACAGCTTTTGTGCTAATTGTCGGTGTGTTCTTGTGGCTGTAATTGGTAACTCCAGAGATTGAAAGAATAACTTGTTAAAAGATCCTGTCTAGAGATCTCGTCAAGTTTGCGCCAAACTTGTATTTGTGTATGCCTTTCATCCTTGCCTCTGTGAGCAGTTGTAAGTTTTAGGGCCTGTTTGGTTCATATAATAAGTTTGCCACAATTGTTTTGCCAAATTTGCCTAAGGTTTGTTCATCAAAATTGAAGACGCACTTTGGTTAGCAAAAGGAAAACTCGTTACACTTTTTTGAGTCGTTGACGTTTGGGATCTAGTTTGTTGAAAAAGAATCTTGCCACAGGTATGGTATGGCTACAAACTAAACATACGTCTAACTCGGTTAAATTTAAGTAACTTAGTCTGACAAGGTTTGACTACAAACCAAACAGACACTTGCTGGTCAAATCTTTACATTTGACACCATAGCCATGATTAATTGCATTCCTACATTTTTAGTAAAATTATTCGCCACACCTCACTGTTGCACACCTTTACTGTCTGTCATAGTCTGCTGATCCATTACGGTCAAGATTAGCTTTGCTTTACCGTACATTTTTCTTGTATAGCATGAACGTTTTGAAAATACTTCGGTTCATCTCCTACGTGAGGAAAAAAAAAAGAGAAGCCATCTTACAGTGAAGTCTTGAAAGAGAAGAAGAGCGAGAGCAATTTTGAGTTGATGCGTTTGCAACTCAGCCTCCGGATTGAAGACGGAAGTGTCTCGCATGGTAACACCTAATCAGGACTGAGAAGCTACGTCAAGCAACTCCCCGTATCAACCACTACCAGGGATGCCAAGAGAGCGATAAGTGGACATAATCATGGGCCGCTGTGCTGCTACAGAGGTGGCGGAGGGAGCACGGTGGCGGCGGGGCAAGAGGCTGAGAGGACGGAACCGAAAGGGGGCTGTCGTGCGTCTACCAACACCAAGGTCCGCTATTACAACAACTACAACCCGGCGCAGCCGCGGCACTTCTGCAAAGCGTGCTGCCGCTATTGGACACGCGGGGGGGCGCTCCGCAACATCCCCGTCGGCGGAGGCACGCGGCCACGCGCAAGGGCACTCCCTCCGGCCGCCGTAGGCGCACCTCCCACTCCCAGCCCCAGGCCACCACCGCCCTGTCTGTTTGTCGGCCCCTTTGAAGCATGGACACTCCACTTTCCAGCCGAATTCGTGTTGGACACGAATACGTGCCGGCTGATTTAAAATGAATTTTAATTTTTAAAATTTTCGATACGTGTTGGATACAGCCCAACCTAAGACACAGCTCACCAAGGAAACCCTATTTCCTCCTCGGCACGACCCCCCCCGCCGTTCCCCATCTCTCTCCTCGTGCAGCACCCCCTCGCTCGCACCACGACGCCCCTCCCTCGAGCACTTCCTCCCTCGCACCGCGCCGCCCCTCCCTTGAGCACCTCTTCCCTCGCGTCGTGCAACACGTCTGCCGGCTCCCGCAACTCCTCCCTCGTGCACCACCGGTTCCAGGCCTCGAGTACCTCCTCCCTCGCTTTGCGCCGCCTGCTCCAGGCCTCCAGCACCTCCTCTGTGCTGCACCGCCGGCTCTAGGCCTCCAAAATCTACTCCCTCGTGCTACGCCGTCGGCTCCAGGCCTCCGGCACCTCCTCCCTCACCCTATCGGCTCCAGCACCACCTCCCTCTCACAGTAACATAAGTGTCTAAGTGATGTACTGATCTATTCTTCGGCACTGATGTGGCGATGCTCTTCCCTTCCGGTAAGTAGTAAGTAGTAACATAAATGAATGACTAAATGTAGTCATGCAATGATGCATGGATGCAATGAGACATGATTCAATTACATGTTTGCAATTGTAATTTGTAAATTGATGATTGGTTGATTGTGTATTCTTATGTTATTGATTGTTTGTTTTTCATCATTTTAGAAAAATAGAAACTAGTAATTCTAGTGCTAGAGAGGAGCAAACCACCAACAATAGGTTCAAGCCTTCATTGTGGAATCGTGTTGACGTTGTAGACAAGAGTGGTCAAGGGGAAGGAAATATGAAATGGAGATGCAAGTATTGCAAATATGTTAGCACTAGTAGCTAGTCTAGAGTTAAAGCGCACTTGCTGAAAGTTACTAATGGTGGAATCAAGATATGTCCTAAATGACAGTACCTATTCTTGCTTAGCTTAAAAGTGAAGTTGCAAAGGCTAAAGATGGACAAGCAAAAACAAGGCCAAGAGATGTGCCCTTGCCACCATCAACTGTCAGTAGTGTTGTTAGTGCTAGTGTTTCTTCATCAAGCATGGACTCGGCTATGTTGGGGAATAAGAAGCGGAGGGGACCTCCTTCACCATTAGAGAAAGCTTGGGCTATGGATTTGCGCAATCAACTAAATACACAAATTGCAAGGATGTTTTATTCTGGAGGTATTCAATAAGCTTGAAATCATTGTTTCAATTTTATCCAACTTACCATATGCACTCAACTAATTATGGCCATGTGAAATTTACAGGATTGTTTTTCAATCTAGCAAGAAATTCATGTTTTTAACAGTCGTATAACTTTGCTGCAAGCTATAACCATCTTTCTGGTTATGTCCCACCTAGGTACAACAAGTTGAGAACTACACTTCTTCAACAAGAAAGGACTCACATTGAGACCTTATTGGATCATATGCGGAGCACGTGGCCTGAAAAGGGTGTCACGATTTGTTCAGATGGATGGTCAGATGTGCAAAGGTAACCTCTCATTAACTTTCTCGCTATTTCTGAGGGAGCACCGATGTTCTTGCGAGCTATCAATGCTGAAGGTGAGGTGAAGACAAATGAGTACATTTATAAGAAGTTGATTGTTGTTATTGAAGAAGTAGGTGCAATAAGTGTTGTCTGAGTCATCACTGATAATGCTAAAAATTGCAAAAGTGCGGGTTTGATTGTTTAACAGAAGTGCACTCATATTTTTTGAACTCCTTGTGTTGTTCATACTCTCAATCTTACTCTTAAGATTATTTATGCTGCTAAAATGCCAAGAACTAATGATAAAGAATTAATCTTTGATGAGTGTCATTGGATAACTGAGATTGTTTCAGATGCTAATATGATCAAAAAAAAATTATAATGAACCATGGCATGAGGCTATCAATGTTCAATGAGTTTAGCAAGCTAAAGTTACTTGTTGTTGCTGAAACGAGGTTTGCCTCAGTTGTGATTATGTTGAAGCGGTTTTGCATGGTCAATAGGACTCTCCAAAACATGGTGATTAGTGACAAATGGAAGACATAGAGATGACAATAGAGGGATGGCACGAACCATTAGAGACCTAGTACTCAATGACGTGTGGTGGGACAAGGTGAACTACATTGTTGAATTCACTGAGACAATTCATGAAATGATATGTGTGGCGAACACCGACACACAATGCCTTTATTTGATTTTACGAGATGTGGGATGCAATGATTGAGAAGAGAGTGATATATAGGCATGAAGGTAAGGAAGACAATAATGAGTCCACCTTTTACTCGGTTATTCAAAGCATATTGGTTGATTGTTGGGCAAAAGGCAACACTCTACTCTATTGTTTGGCACATTCGCTTAATCCAAGGTGAACTACAAATCTTCCTTTTCCTTTTGCTAACACTTCGGTTTTACTTTTCATAAAGTTATAATCCATTTTTGTTTGTAGATATTATAGTGAGAAGTGAATAAGTCAAGACGGTGTTGGTGTTGACCGTGTACCTCCACACAAGGATCTTGAGATTTAACAAATGAGAATGAAGTACTTCAAAAAGTTCTTCCGTATACTTTAATATTTCAAGAAAGTGAAAGAAGAATATGCATGATTTTCCACTTGTTCTAGAGAATTCAACGACTTTGATTCTATTTATGACAGATGGATCCTTGATCCAATGAATTGGTGGGCAAATCATGGACAATCTATTCCCGTGCTGCAATGTTTGGCTCTCAAATTGGTTAACCAACCGGGCTCATCTTCTTGTTGTGAAAGAAACTGGAGCATATATAGTTTCATCAACAGCATGAAAAGAAACAAATTAACTCTTGAGTGTGCTGAAGATTTGATATTTATGCATAACAAACTTCTATCAAGAATAATAGAAGCATATAAAACAGGGGCAACTAGAATGTGCGATGTGGAAGGAGATAGCTTCGAATCTCTAACTTGTATTGGCATTATAGAAGTTGCTCAGCTCTCTCTTGAAAAACCAGAGTTGGAGAGTGTGTTGTTTGAAGATGAGTCTATTGTGATGATCCAACAAGAAAATAAGGATTTTTAAAGGGAATCCTTTGAAGTTGTAACGTGGACTACTTTGAAGCTATAACATTTTAGGGCATGCTTGGAATAGAGGATTTTTAAAGGGAATCCACACAAAAAAAACTGTTGGAAGAAGCATAATTTTTTCAAGGATTATGGTAAACTAGGTGGTTAGACGCGCTACGCCGCGCTCGGCCAGGGAATATACAATGTTTCTCCACGGTTTGTAGAACACTTAATATGGCACAATGTAATTCCTTATGCATCGTATGTAACATGAGGAGCACGAGTAAGAAAGTATTAGATGGATTAGAAATCACTCCATCTGACTTTTTTTCGGTCATCGTAGTTGGCAAGTTTGATACCGACATCTTACACAAATTATGTATATTGAGATATGTCTAATAGACTTTGTAAAACAACTTAAAACATCAGGAAGAGTGTTTTAAATAATAAATAGATGGAAATAGCAAATATGTATTAAGCTGAAGAACAAAATCAAAATACACCACAAAATTGAAGCTAAATATGAGGTAAAGACAGGACACCTAAGAAGTGGACAGAACCTTGAGGAGGAATAAGGGCATACGAAGAGCACAGCTCAGATTCATAAGCGGAATAGAAGTTTTTCCTTTCAAAATCTTAGGCGATTAGATCCTCTCTGTTAGCATATCCTCTACGCGTATCATATTGTTCAAAGACTTATTGAAGTCTATCGCATTTATTGTAACAAAACTCGACTGTTTATAAATCCATTCTCACATCTATCCCACATGAGAATACAACAAAAGAAAAGTAAAGCTTTGAACATGTCATAGGTCAATGAGTTTAATACAGAATCTTGAATTTATGCACTTCTCCATTATCAGTAAACATATCATCTCTATATACTACTTTAGGATAGACTGGTTGCCTCGGTACAGACCATGGCTATTTTTTAAATGTTCCTATGGAGATACACGACATCAATACCTATTACTATTACTTTCAAAAGGCATTTAAGCGAGTTGTGTACATAGCATAATACCCATCAATTTCGATAAACAATTGAACAACTATAGTTAAAGGATGAAAAAAACCCGCAAAAGCCAAAGGATAAGAAAGAACAATGATTATGCCATACATTAAAATGCATACAATTCAATTCAAAAGGTATGCAATTCAATTGAAGTCTAACGCATCAGCGTACCGTAAGTATAACCTATATTCTAAGGTATGAGGTGTCTAACTAACAATCTTCAAAACCTTGACAGTTACCTGAGTACCGGCCCATACACTTTGGTAACGGTCATGAAGATCATCGATCATACTTGAGTGCTGGGTCCGCAAAAAAGAGCTCTGTCTTGTGATCGCGTACTCTGCATGTTACCATCTTCAGCTGTGAGAACACAATAAAATTGTAGAACTTCATGATTTTTGTATGGAAGGCAGTAACAAATATTAAAAATCACTTGCATATATAGTGAGAAGCCGAACTTACTTTTGTAAGAGAAAACCTCTTTGACGAAATATCTTTAGCAATAACGATCGTCCAGATGTAAAAACATCGACCTCATCTTCACCGGAAGCAGTGTCAACATTGAAGTACAGTGAAGTTTCCAGGAAACAAAAAAACGCAGTGTTTTGCCATCATCACTTTTTAGTATATATATGTATAAGAAGAATGAGAAGACAAAACAACATAATTTAGCTATATGAGTTCATTCTCTGTGAGAGAAACATTATATGAGCATTGCAATGCTCATCTGAAGAATGCTAAAAAGAACATGAAGATCACTCTATACACACTCTATACATATGTCCAAGTTATCTAAGGCATATTGTTCGCAATCAGTCAATTCATTTCATGTAATGTTGACATTCCTGAGCAATAAAAAGGAGAAATATCAACAGTTCTTTTTAACCTCCACAATTGCTCCCAAATGATATTTGCCTAAAAAAATATAGAATGTTCATTCAGGATATATTTGAAGCATATGAGACGATAAAACATATTGTATAATAAGCAGTACCTCCATCTGTTTTTTCGTTTGACGATATCACAAAAATATCTGCTCAAAGAAGGCTGATAGCTAATTTTCTCTTTGATTCACATGTACCAAAAATTGTGACCTTCAGTACAAAGGCTTTTCAAAATTTTACTGCCACATGATCTGAGCCACCAAGTCCAATGATGCCAAGTGACTTCTCCGGTTGGTTCATGTTATGCCGCATCATTATAGTACACATGGTAATTTTAGCAAAAAATAGAGGCGCCACCTTCGACAAAGGGTAGACATCGGGTATTCGAAAGCAGTACCTGTCAAGCATATGAATCAAGAGCACATGCAAGTCTGGGATATCATGTTTTTTTTTGTTAACTTAAATAAGCGACAACAGTTAAAAGTTCTGTGAACTACTCATAGCACAAAGATTGATTTTCACGTAATTCTTATCATCATAAGAGAAACAAAGTATCAGTGCACACTGAAAATGACACATAACAAACTAAAACAATGTGGATGAACGTAGTCTTAAACATAAGTGCATTATGTTCTTTGAGAATAGTTCGTGATGTTAGCAGAATACCCATTCATGGACTATTAATGCAATCATACCTTTCATGTATTAACATAACAAAATTTAACATGTTTAGTCTCAGGCTCAGGCTTCTGTACGAAAGTAAGTAGGAATCTCGAAAAAAAAAACTAAGGAAAATAGTCAATATGACTAATCTTAGAAGAAGGGTTGCGTTGGCAAACCTGAATCATCCATACATTTTGTGCCAATTTCAGTTTCCTGCTGCAGTGAAGAAAAGAGCTAATTTAAAATTTTGCAACATAAACAATTTTGCAACATAAACACCAGTAATGGATGACCAAGACTTCACTGGGGATCTAAATAACAAATGTTTGTACCATTTTTTGCTGACCTGTGTAGTTCTCCAAGAACGGTCAGATACCCCTGAAAAATGAAGGAAAACATAAGGCAATGTGATTATACGTGTCTTGATGAAGTCGTTTAGAGCAGTGTTGTACATATACAACTGAAGGGGGGAAGTTATTTTGGAACGACCATGTTCTTACACACAACAACAAACATAAAAGCAATTAACAATCTTGACAGGATACACGATGATATCAAATTGGAATTAAGCTCAAAGACCATCTTAAAATCATTAGTAAACGGAATCTCCTTGTACACCCTTTTTTTATGGAAACTGTAGGGGAGGGTCCCGACAGTATGCTAACCCCAAGTACAAATAAACCATTAAACAACATCTTGTGTTACCTTGCTCCTATGGTTGTCCAAGGTTTCAGACAAAGCAGTAATCTAAGATTTTGAAGTTGCTAATTGCTCTTCAAGCGTAGTAAGTTCATTAGCAAATGTATCTTTCTTCGTAATCAGCCTCTCCCTCTCACTTTCATGAGCCTATACTAAATAAGAAGTAAGAAACAAGAGATATGTTAAAGATTGAGATGTCAAGATTACAGTTCAAGACTTAAGTAAAAGAATAAAGTGATGAGCAATATCACACCAGAAATTCAATAGTATCAGAGCATCCCAAACTCTAAACGTAACCATCTAGATTATGAACTAAAATCAAAATCTTCCACAAGAGCTTGTGGATGATTCATCGTAATCGATGAAACTCAGAATCTTCAACAATGAACAGCCTAGTGCCCCACTTATCTATATGTAATGAATACTTAAGTAAAAGAATAAAGTGATGAGAATATCACACCAGGAATTCAATAGTATCAGAGCATCCCAAACTCTAAACGTAACCATCTAGATTCTGCACTAAAATCAAAATCTTCCACAAAAGCTTGTGGATGATTCATCGAAATCGATGAAACTCAGAATCTTCAACAATGAACAGCCTAGTGTCCCACTTATCTATATGTAACTGAATATACACATCAAGAAACAACAAGACTATCCCTGATGGACATAGAGAATAGATACGCAATTATGCTGCAGAAGGTAGGCAGCGGCATAAAAATGCTATGTACTATTGTGCGGTCGGTTATAGAAGAACACATAAGAGAGCTAAACGAACTATTTAATGGAAATGTCAATGTATTCGTAGTAACTGACACATACAACATTTTCGTTAATGCAATAGATATACATATGGCTATATAGCAGCGTGTAACAGGTATGGCAACGAAATAGGCGCTACAGGATACGTAGCATTTTATCTGGTAATTCAGAGGACAAACCATCTTGACATAGCATATATATAATCCAATAAAATAGTTGTCAGCCTGAGGCACTGATTAAAACATGGCACAATTATATACAGGAGACATCAACCTAAACCATCGACCAAAACGTGGCACAACTATATACAGGATACACCATGAGCGCAAAAAAGAAAAATTATGTGAGAATATGATGTGACAATCTATATCCAGAAGAAAATCTAACAGCAAACCTAATCAATAAGATAATCACATCTGGGATCTCAAAATTGCTTAGTAGTTCGGATTCTTACTGTTCCTGTAGAGGATATGCATCACGAATAACCATAGATGCAGAAGGAAACCAATTTAACAGATTTAGGCACATGAAACGTGCAGCGTGCTGTGCTGGCTACGTTCATGAAAGGGAAATTGGCATAACACTAATTCAACATACCTGGACATGATTTGCATGTGTATTGATGTAAAGGGGATAAGAATTCCCATCGGATTCAGATAACCACCTCTCAAAACGTGGCACAATTATATACAGGAGACACCATGATCAGTAAAAATATAGTTTATGCGAGAATACGGCCTGGCAATCTAAAGCCAAAAGATTCTACGGAAATTAGACAACGACATAAACCCAGCAGTATTGTTGCAAGATTAAGCAAAGATGAAAAATAGACTGAAACTGCTTGTAAACTGTGGTGCATGTCTTATTGTCTTTGTTAGTTATTCAATAACAAGTGCAAAGATAAGCACAATTCTGACATAATTGGAAACCTTGGTTACTGACTTAAACTGTGGTCAGACAATGCCCAGGAGAGAAACAATTCTAAACCAAACCACATCTGAGATGAACATCAGCAATACTAATACTTATAAGGTGATAATGCAGGCCACAATGATGAATATATCAGGATGAAATGAAGTTAAACTCAGCAGTATTGATACAAGATTAAGCAAAGATGATAAATAGATCGAAACTGCTTCTAAATTGTCATGCATACTTATTGTCTTTGTTAGTTAGTCAATAGCAGTATAGAGAAGAGACAAGTGTAAACATAAGCACAATTCTGATATGATAGCAAAATAATCCCCACAATCAGTAGAACTACCTGATGCCAGCACTTGACCATCTCACATGCCAGCCTCCTTTTCACTGCCAGGGTAGCCTTTGGACGGTGAGGGCGGGCGCGCGCAGCGAGGACCTCCCGCCCGCTGGTGGCTTCTTGCCCTTATTGGTCCCTTCCTCTTGTTCTTCTTCTGCCGTTGGAGAGCGACAGCAAGGACCTCCCCGTCCACTGGTGGCCTCTTGCCCTTACTGGTCTTCGCGTAGTGGTACTCGCAGAAGTTGACGATGGGGAGCGCGCGGGCTTGGCAGCACCACTTCTTCCCATCACTTCGGCCGCACCGGAGGTGGTCCGAAAGTGGCGGCGGAGAGTCACCGCCGTCTCCTGCCTCGCGCCGGCGCCGTCGACGCAGTGGCGCAGGGGTCCCCTCCTCCGCCTTGTCATCCTCAAGAGACGGGTCGGGAGCGGCCACTCGCTTGCGGCAGAAAGGAGGCGGAGAGGACGGCGGAGGGCAGGGGAGGGGAGGCGCGGAAGAGGCGGCTGGGGAGGGAGACCGGGGAGGATAGGGAGGGAACGGCACCAGCGGGGGGGTGGCGAGGGAGGAAGAGCTAGGGACGACGCCGACGCGGCGGCTGGGCAGAGGGGCTGAGGGGACGGGAGGGAGGGAGAGGGAGGACGCGACGGCAGCGGGGGTGGGAGACCGGGGAGGGCCACGGGAGGAAAAGTGAAGGGCGACGGCGGAGAGGGATGGGGGGTCGTGGGACCGGGAATGGAAGGAGAAGAGCGTGGCCATGCGGTGGAGACGGGGTGGATGGGTCTGCGCGTGGATGACGAAAAGACAGACGCACAGAGCGAGACGCGTCTCGACCCTTCACGACCGGACGGCGACGCGGACGGCAACGGACGCCCGGACGCACGATCGGACGGTCGAAGCAATCCAGCGGCGTGGCCGGCCGACTGAGCGGCAATCCCACCAGCTTTAATAATAGGTAAGATTCCTTATTTTAAAATGGAGCTCCACTTGTTTTAGATACAATGCAGTTAGTTAACATAATCATTTTAACACATAGCAATTGATTTTTTTACGGAACTACGGCAGGCTTTTCAGGCCAGTGCCACACTGTTTGACGACAAAATTATATTCTACTAGAAGAGGAACCATTCCATATTATATCCTAAAGTCTTATTTGGAACAAATGTTTTATTTAAATAAATAAATGGTTGCTCCTTTATTGTGTGATTTTTAACGAGAACTTTTAAATTGACTCCAAATTGCTACTAACACTTGTTTTAATAACAAATGAATTAGCTATAGTTAAAAATCAATGACAAAAAGTGCAAAAAAGTGATAGGTTATTTGATCTGTTGTTGTGCTTTGGCTTTCCCATGTTTAAGTAACACAATATGGCTTTTTTATATTAATATTTAGTACTAGCGTCATTTACAGCCTGCTACCTATCCTTGACATGATTTCTTTTAGGAAGAAATCTATTTAACAACCCCCCGCCCACACACACACACTATCACAAAAATCTAATTTATACCCTCAACTACAAAATCGTCCGAATAACACCCACAACTTTTCAATACTGGTGCAAATAATCCCCATGCCCCAAAAACACCTAGTTTTTCACTGACGTGGCAGCCTAGTAGGGAATATATGTTGATGTGGCATCCCAATCAACTGTAAATGGTGAAGTCACAAAAAAGGAGAGAATGTCTCTGCATCTTTCTTCTTCCCTTCCTTCTCTGTCCTCACTCCTCTCTCTGGTGTATGACCCATACCCAAACGGCTCGAGCTAATTGACTGGGGTCACCCAGCCTTGTTACCATCGACCACCGTCTGCAGCGTAGTTCTGCCTCCATGCCTGAGCCATGTTGCACCACTCCAGTCGTGACTTGACAGCTCATGAGCCAACTTCGGAATAAGGACTAATGCAGAATGAGAAGAAGGGGACTCATCGGGTATCGTGATATTGTTGGATGTGATAATGGGCCAAGATATTCAAGCCATTATAATTAGATTGATTATACTCTCGTATGGACTCGCTGATGCATATGTCACCGTCGAGTTCAAGCTCTGGCGGGGCCTCATGGCTCCATGTTGTTGACTATTGGGCCACGCCATCGAGCTACTCTGTCGGGAGCTTGCTCACGCAGATCACAAGCAGGGAACGCGCACTGGCAACCATGCTACTGCACGTGTAACCCGCGAGTTCGAACTTTAGTTGGGCAGTTGGGCATGATGACTCCACCTTGCAAAGAGGCTGGGTTGTGCTATCGGCCTACTCTGTTGTAGGCTTGTGCTCGCGCGGACCGCAAGCAGAGCATGCCCCACCGCCTGTTCCTTGGGAGTTAGGGAGAGAGAGAGAGAGAGAGAGAGAGAGAGAGGAGAGGGAGCGAGAGATTGGGGTGATGTGGCAAAATTAGTTAATGTGGGAGATTATTTTTTGCCAACATGGTAATGCTAGAAGATATCAGCGCCAGACCTAGCTAAACGGGCGGCCCAACCCGACTAGGCACGGCTACTATTCGTGTCGTGCCAGGCCGACCCATGGGTCGGGATGCGGCCCAGGCATGGCCCGTTGGGTATTCGTGCCGTGCCGGGCTGGCCTGAGCCCGTTTGGCCCGTCAAAATGAAAAAAAAACTAAAAGCAAACTCCAAAAAATCCATAAAAAATTAGAAAAATATGTATAATTCAAAAGTAGACATGAAAAATGAGACAATCATATTGAAAATATAATAAAGAGTTTTATTAATGTCCAACTGGTTGTCTCGTTAAAACCTTCGCAAGTAAAAACTCAAAATGAGAACCTTAGGAAAGGAAAAAGAGTACAACCTATACCTCTACAATTGTACATACATGATACATCCTTATTCTATGTGTCGGTGTCATTATCGAAGTACAAATTTTCGAACACCTCTGACAACTCTGGATTTTTCATAGAGTGTTGTGTTCGTGAATCAGCTTATTCTCAGTCCTTCATAGTTAGAAGGATCTCCACCATCTTACTTGTGATACTGGTTCTTCTCTCCTCCGATATCCTTCCAAAAGACTGAAAACAGACTCGAAGGAAACTGTAGAGACAACAATAGTTAACGCGTCACGTGCAAGTATGGATAGCACAAGATATGTTAACTTATAGGCTTGCCACCATTGCAAGAAGTCGAAGCCTTCTGAGTTAAAATACACCGTATCACTGTCCAGATAGGTGGATAGTTCTCCGTTCCTTGTGGATCTTGGTTGGACAGACATTGGTGTAGAATAAAAAGAAGAAGACCTAGACATGGACATGGAGGAAGATGCACCAAAGATCGCGCTCCGCATATTTGTCTTCCCACTTGAGGTGGGGGCTACTGGAGGTCATTGCGAGCGAACTCCTCGGAACTTATTTTCATACCTTTGGTAAACCTCGTATAACTCATAACGAACTTCTGCAAAATAGTTAGTATAGTCCTTGGACACCATACAGGTGGATGTGGATGTGGAGGACATACTAACTAATTAACAGGCCATCATGCATTGTCAGTTTGGTGCCTGCATGAGTGCAGTATGGCCTCATTGTCTTGGTTACATGGGAAGTCAAGATCTTGATGTCTCACAGGGAACTGCCATGCCACATTTTAGTTAACAAACAGTGCTGCACTGCTGGGGATTATGGAAGAACATATCAATCGAGCATTTGGTTCTGTCCCCTCACTTTATTTGGGCATGCAGTAATGTGTTTTTGAGTTGAGCCATGTACAGCAAGCATGCTAGCTAGCTAGCTAGCTAGATTAATTGGAGATGTTGGCAGGAGATGATGCATGATCAGCTTAATTATTGCCAAGAGACAACCACCACCATTATGCATGGGTATGTGCCAATTGTTTCTCTAAGCAAGCAGCAGGAACAAGAATTAATTAATTTGTCTGATTTTCTTAAGAGTGTTTATTCCGACACGTACGTACACTCGGGTTCGATCCTTAGGATACTAGATCTCTTTAATAATAATAAAAACCCACTATCCTCCAACTGGTTTAACAGTGGTAGTGCCACCGAATTCCTGCATTAATTTATCCATTCGTTCGGCGTGCAATTAATCTTACAAGTACAAACCATGTGGTTGATTAATTGATCTAGAGTATTCCTATATTACCACATATATAATAACGCCAATTTAATCCGTGTGTCATGCGTCTAATATATCTGATGAGTGCAGTTGACTAATAGTTCAATTATAGTTTAGTAATACCGACCAAGATCTTATATGCCACATATCTATCTAGCTAGGAACTTCTTTAATGATTGGAATCCGACAACACCTAACGAAATATAGTTAGAGATTTCTTTTTAAAAAATCAATATATAGTTAGCAACTAATAAAGTGTACTCCTACTTTTGGCCATGTTTATCCTTAATTAATTAACCATCACCCCTTCAAATTATTTAGTTAATCATCATCGACTTCAGTTGATGCCAGAAGATGAAAAGGAAGTAATAAATAAATGGAAAATTACAAAAATGCAATACCGAATGCATCAATTTTAGCCCTAGGATCTAAAAGAAATGCAAATGTATATAGGTAAGAAATTTCTCTCCAATATTTAAAGTATTTAGATTTCATAGAAACAACAACATCGTGTAAAACTAAGTTATTTTCATATATTTTTAATTGAGTAGTAATATGTAAAATAGTATGCACAATGATACAAGATATTGGATAGTAGACAGCGGACAAAGCAATAGTTGCCTCATAAATTTTTTAAAATGACAGTATCTTCTCAGCAACGAACCAATGTTGCTCAGTTAATAGTATAGTATCGTCAGTGCTAGGATAATGCGTTTGAATAAAAACAGAAAATGTACTCTTGTATGGTAAAAGATTCTTAAGCATGAGGTAAGTAGAGTCCCACCTTACCTTCATGTCCAAATCAAACTTTCTTGGACGTACACCCTCACCCTGTAGAAGTTCTTATATTGTACTATTCTTACGTTAGAATTATTCAAGAAATAAATCACATCGCAAAAGGTTTAATATACAGATTCAACCTCTTCAAACCGCATTTGATTATAAGGTTGATAATATGATAAGCACATCGTTGATGTAGTAAGAAGGAATCGACATATGTACTCAACACTAGAGTAAGAATGTCCATGGCCCTAGAGTTTGAAGCGGCGTTGTCTAAAGTAATTGTAAATATTTTGTCTGTAAGACCAAAGTCTTCCACAACTTTGATAATATAGTTCGCAATATTCCCTCCGTGTGTGCTACATCAATTAATTTCAAAGCTATAATCCTTTTTTGCATTACCCAGTCGTCATTAACATAATACACAACTACATTAAGGTAATCCTCCCTAGCCCGGCCACTCCATATGTCTGAGGTTAGGGCCTCCGAAAATGTGCACATACTAAATAGTTCCTTTATTTTATTACGACATTCATTATAATATTTCATTAGATCCCTAGTTGTTGTCTGTATAGAAACGAAGAAAATATAAGATTATGCGCAATCCTAATGTAATTTTGGAAAGAAGCAGACTCGCCAAAGCCTAACGGTAAATCCTCATAAGCAAATAAACGACAGAGGGATTGGCAGGCTACTTGAGGATCGTAGTCCCAGCTAGATACCATACCGTTGGGGTTGTATTGCAGCTGCATCTGCCTCATCACCCATCCTTGATTGGTTCGACATCTTTAGCATGTCTAAGCAAGTGTCTCGTTCCACCTATAGACTTTGCAGATAATTCATGGTGACAAATTTTACAAATAGCATATGGTACCTCATTTCCCGCTGCGTCTTGCTTGGTTGTCCTGTTGAAATTCTCACACACTCCCGATGTAGACGGTATTGATCTCCTTGCTCTGGTTTTCGTGGAGCTTGATGCTACCGTGGAGCCTAGTGACGGAACTCCACCTTGCTCCTCTGGTGAAACCTCCGACCTCCTCCCCTGTCGCCGGGCGCCGACCGTTCTTCCCCTCCCGGTCCCGTGCTGCCCCTACGGCCCCACCCTTCTTCCTCCCGCCGACGTGGCGCACAGCGGCTGGCTCTCTTGGCTCTGGTCGTGCCATGCGCTGGGTTGTGCCATGCTGCACTGGTCGTGTCCGCCTGAACCGTCTTGTGCACTGGCGGGGCCTACAGCGTCCCCATGAAGGCCCAAATTTGGTCGTGTCGCGTTTAGTAGGGCAAAACAACTAAAAGGCGGGGTCTAATTTAAACGGTTTTATGGTGCCTCGTGTAAATTGGATTTTTTGTGAGGTAGAGGAGATTTGGCCACTCTCATCGGCTTTTAGTAGGGCAAAACAACTAAAAAGTTAAGGGTGTAATTTAAACGGTTTTATGGTTCAGGGTGTAAATTGGATTTTTTTTGTGATAGTTGAGGAGGGTAAAATGGACTTCTTCATTTCTTTTAAAATTTTACTTCGCTGATGTAGGTACAATACTAAAGTGTGGTGGTCACCCATTCACACTCGGAGAGTAAGTTTGGCAAAATAGCTTGCTTGTAACTTGTAGGGGTTGTTTGGGACGGCTTCAGCTTCGATTTTTTGGTCGAAAAAGTCAAAATTGTCCCAAACGGGGGCTTTTCCCACCAGCTTTTTCGGAAGCCATAAGCTGGAATCCGCGTTATACGTGAAAAAGTCGAAAGCCACCGTGGGACAGCTTCCTGCGGCTTCCCATCACCCCTTCCAAATTTTCCCTGAAGTTGTCCAACCCCTTCGCACGAAAACCTAGCGCCCCACCCCCCGCCCGCACAGCCCCGCCCACCCGCTCTCCCATTTTCCTCCCGAGCGCGCCGCTTGCCCGCCTCCCTCCTTCCCACGCGCGGGCGCCGCCCACTCCTCTGCCATCTAGTGGCGGAGCTAGAAATTAGATGATGGGGGTGCACACTTTACACTCATAATTTTATAGTTTATACAATGATTTCATAATATTATAAATCCAACACATATGTTCTAAATTTGTCAAAAGCACAATACAAATAGTTCAAATAAAGTCTTACATAAATAGAAAATTACAAAATCTGCAACTATACCAAGAAAATTATAATACCACTTTACGCGTTTTCATGCCTTGGAAACGTTTCATTACATCATCATCGTCATTAACCTTCAAGAAAATTTTCCTCTCAATAAATGTGACATATCATAACAAGATTTTTAAATTAGTACATTACTAGTTTACTACATTAGCATACGACATACCATATGGACTAATGGTCTATCAAATCAACTAATGTTACTAATCAACTATCAAGACAACTAGACAAACATACCAATAAAAGATAAAAAAAAGCTGCAACTCCAAGTCTGCAATCTCCAAGTCAAGTCAATACTTATTGCTTAGTACTTTAGTAGTCATGACTCAATACTCATCACTCATGCAGATGTAGTCATTCACTCATTCGGTCAAGGCAAGGCAAGCAACTAAAGGGGCTAACGCCTAACGCAGCTCCACAGCCTCCAGGCTCCAACCCTCCACTAGTCGTCTAGTCCATTGGCACTGCTCCAGGGGACCAGGACCAGGGCTCCAGGCGGCAAGCCGCAAGGTGTTGGGCGTAGGCTGACGCCGGACCAGCTGAGCTAAGGCACCGAGCGTCCGAGCGACGAGCGCCGAGCCCAGCCGCCAGGTGCCAATGACGGCCACCGACAGTGGCACTACGGCGACCTCCTCGCGCCATCCGCGCCGCCTCCCACCGTCCCCACGCCGCGCGCCGCCGATGGCCGACCGGCAAGTGGGCAAGGCGGCGACCCGCGACCGCCTGGCGCCTGTTCCTGCGAGGCCACACCTACTCCGATGCTCCCAGCGACTCGGCCTCCCGGCTCTTGCGCGGTTGCGTCAGTGGCCGGCCTGCTTCCCTGCTAATCGAGGTGAGTCACTAAGTTTGGGGAGTGCCCATGGGGAGGAGAGATTTCAGATTAGGTTTGGGGATTGGGGACATCAAGAGTCTAGGATAACTAGAGATAATTTGGACCGATTGGGCCTGATGATTTAACTATTGGGCTGGATTGAAACATGAATTACCGAACATATGATCTTAGTTGTTTTTTAGAAATTTTGGGGGTGCCGGTGCATACCCGGCACCCCTACTGGCTCCGCCCCTGCTGCCATCCTCCTCCTCTTCCGGCGCAGCTGCCCCACCCGCTCCTCCGCCCTCCTCCTCCTCCTCGACTCCCTCCTCCTCTCTCCCCAGCCAGATTTGGTACCCCGCGCTGCCGCTTCCCTGCTCCGATCGGGCTCGTCCTCGGAGTGTCTACTCGCGCGCCTCCAACCACCTCTGCCCGACCTGATCTACCCTCCATGCCGTGCCCAGTCGCCCGCTCACACCTCCGCTTTCCTCCTACCCTTCCGGTGCCGCCGCCGTCCCACCCGCTCCTCCGCCCTCCTCCTTCTCCTCATCCATCCTCCCCGTCTCCCTCCTCTCTCCCCGACCAGATCTGGCACCCACGCTGCCACCTCCCTCCTCCGATCGGGCTCACCCCCCAGAGTGCCTGCCTGTGCCTCTGACCACCTCTACCCGATCGGATCTGCCCTCCACACCGCACCCAGTCGCCTGCCCACACCTCCGGCCACCTCCACCGAGCAGCTTGCCCATGCCTCCTTCCTCCAACCCAAGGTATAACATCCCTGCCATTCTTTGCCCCAGTGAATGCGACGATTGATGCAGTGAGCCCTAGGAATACAAGACACATTTGAAATGTTCATGTCTTGCAAGATTTATCATGGGAATACTAACGGTCCTTTATTACATAATTTTTTGGGTTATGTCACATTCTGAAAAGGCTATCATTGATGAACCACTGGTTGGCCTTGATTCGGTTGCAGCTGCCATTTCAATGACGTCTTGTTGTGAAAATGGAATGGATGAAACTATCAAGGTTGCAGATATTGGTGCCATAAAAATGATGCTCCTTTAAGTGAAGTTTTATATGAGATGAGAAGGAACTCATGGAGAAGTCTACAATCGAAGGGACAATTTCTGAATTGCTGGATGTCAAGATTCCCATGATGCGAGTTGAAGAACTCCCAAGACGAGCTGAAGAAGATCTTGGACAGATCGAACTCCCGACCATGGAGAAAGGCAAGTCATCCGTCCCTGAATTCACTTCAGAAAAGTGTTAGTTCTGGATGCCTCTCATCGTAGAGGTCGTCTCCAAATCGTAAGTTCCAAATCGTAAGAAATTTCGCTCTCTGTTACTTTCCTATACTCATGTAAGGTAACACTGAGACAATTGAAGTTGTACACGTTGAAACATTCTGTAGTTTTGCAGTGCTCGCTAATTGAGTAAACATGTGCAATCTTGTCAGAATCTGTAAAGAGCATAGGCCAACTACTTAACTTTACTAACTACTTTGGATACTTGCTTTGCAAAACACATTTGCTTATGACTGTAGCCAAATCATCTGCAGGTCTGATATGACAATTACTAAAGAATGTTTTGAACTTCTGTCTATCGTTGAAATAGCATCCGAAGATGGGGCTTATAAGTTTTGTGAGCCTGGAGTAATGAACATGTTCTTCCTTCAAATCTCAAGCTTTCCAGATGGTATTGATTTATTGTTGCCAGTTTGTTGTTTTCTTAATAATTTAATCTCTATACTATGCTTCAAATCTCAAGCTTTCAAGGTGGTGCACATCGAGTTACATTCTCCAATGTTAATTCTTTAATAATTTTCAATTGTAATGGTTGCAATTTTTTTTTGTAAAAGTAACATATTTGTCATGGATACAAATGTTTGCAAATGTAATAGTTTTTTAGTTGTAATAATTGTTTATTGTGATTATTTATGTAATATTTTTTTTATTTTAATAATTCTTTTTTGTATTTATTTATGTAATAATTTTTTATTGTAATAATTATTGTTAATTGCATTAATTGTGTTATATTGCGTTAATTGTCGTCAAATGTGATCAATTACGTTAATTACGATAGTCATTGTTAATTGTAGTCAATTGCATCAATTACGGTAGTCGTCGTCAATTGCAGTCAATTGTGTTAATTGTAGTCAATTGCGTTAGTTGTCGTTAATTGCCGTCAACTACATTAATTGTCATTAAATAACATTAAACAAGTCATTACTTACCTTAAAGTTATTTCACACATTCTTCATCTCAGAAGCTGCAGTTAGCCTACACAAAAACAAGGCAGCCAAACATTAAACCTTTTTAGCCCAGTCGTTTAGCCCACAGCTCAGCCAGAAACTGATTTTTAGAAAAGTTACGGCCGTGCTAAAAAGCCCGTAATTGTACTATTGAGGAACCGTCGCTGGCGAGTCTAGTCCGAGCGATTACCTCGTAAATAATATTTATAATCGTAAAAACAAAGCAAGAACACAACAGTAGATTGAACACAGAGATATGAGGGAATTTCATGCTTCGCTTTATTGTTCTTCAATCAATCGTATACAATGTTGAGGGTCTCCCTCCTTTATATAGGCATCAGGTGGATGAGGAGCCCACCTGGGCTAGGACTCTCTGGTCCTGGGCCCTGTTTATTAACACTCCCCCTTGGGCACTCATCCAACATGTTCATGTCTCGTCAAAGCTCCATAAAACCCAGTAGGAAAATTTAGAGAAAGAGTACATGGCATGTGTTCGCTGCGTTGCACAAATTGCCTCGTTAAAAACCTTAACCGAGAAACTTCAGGAAAGCTCGTCAAGGGAAAAAGGGTACAATCCACCCAATTCCATTTAATCTCCAAGATTTACTCTTTGGGTACTCGATCTTCGTGATCAAGCTTTAATAATGAGTTCGTGAAGATTTTCCCCCTGAATTCTGCACTTCTCTAAGCCTCATCATTACAATTCCACGTATGCATCTTTCAAAGCTAGATGCTGAAATTGACTTAGTGAATAAATATGCAAGATTTTCACATGACTTAGTATGCAGTACCTTAATTTCGTCTATCTTTTGTAATCCATGTGCATAGAAGAACTTGTGGTTGATATGCTTTGTAAGAGGACTCTTCATATAACCCGTTTGCACTTGTGCAACACAAGCTGTATTATCTTCATAGAAAATAATGGTGGTTTGCGTAGTACTCAATCCACATGACCGCTGGATGTGGTGAGTCATTCGCCGAAGCCAAGAACGTTCCCATGAGGCCTCGTACAGTGCTATGATTTCTGAGTGGTTCGTTGAAGTAGATACAAGACTTTGCTTAAACGATTTCCATAAAATTGCAGTTCCTCCACATAGGAATACATAGCCTATTTGTGACTTATATATATGCGGGTCTGACAAGTACCCAACATCTGCGTAGTCAGTCATAGTTAGGTCTTGGTTCTTTTTGTAGAATAGAACAAGATCTTTACTTCTTTGGAGGTATCGGAAGATATCCTTTATTCCCTACCAATGCCTTTTGGTAGGTTCTGCACTGTACCTTGCTAGCAGGTTCACTGCAAATGCAATGTCCAGTCTAGTACAGTTTGCCAAATACATGAGTGCTCCTATTGCACTCAAGTACTGGAATTCCGATAACATGACTTCCTCCCCCTCTTCTTTAGGTCTGTACGAGTCCTTGTCTTGCTGCAAGGATCTCCCGACCATCGGTACTTTCAAAAGATATGTCTTTTAAAAGCCGAACCGTTCTAACACTTTCTGAGTGTAGGTTGACTGATGTACTAAAATCCCTTCACGGGTACGCTCAAGCTACAAGCCTAGGCGGTATTTGGTTTTGCCCAAGTCTTTCATTTCGAACTCTGACTCCAGGTAAGAGCTTGCTTTCTTAATATCTTCCATAGTCCCGATGATATTCAGATCATCTACATATACTGATATTATACATAATCCATCTGGGATCGCCGTATAAAAACACAAGGGCAATCCTCGTTGTTTGTGTAGCCTTTCTTGCAGAGAAAGTCGCTCAAGCGATTATACCACATTCTGCATGATTGCTTCAGTCCATACAGTGACTTTCTGAGTTGCACATAGTACATATTTATGTTTGCTCTGCCTTGGTTCGGGACAGGGATACCTTCAGGTACCTTCATATAAATGTCTAAATCCAAGTTCTCATAAAGGTATGCAGTTACCACATCCATCAATTTTATTTCCAAATTCAAGTTTACTGTCATTGAGATTAAATATCTAAAGGTAGTTCCGGCCATGACCGGGAATAAGTTTCTTCATAATCGACTCCTGATCGTTGAATGAAACCTTGCACAATGAGTCTTGCTTTATGTCTTACAACTTCATTATTTTTATTTATCTTTCGAACAAATACCCACTTATGCCCTACGGGGTGCACATGGGGAGGCGTGCGGCTTATATGCCCAAATACCTCTCTTTTATTCAGAGATAATAATTCTGCTTCTATTGCCTTCTTTCAATATTTCCAATATGATCATTTCTTACATTCAGCGAGCGATGCAGGCTCTGGATCAAGATCGATGATTGTGGTAATTTTTTATGCAAAATAAATATTGTCATTAGTTGTTGTTCTATTTATAGATTCTCCCGCGGTCACATAATTTATAGCTATTTCTTCATAGGGCGATACTTCTAATGTTTCTACTTGCTTACCGCTGGTTTCAATTGCGGGGCAACTCCCTTTAGTTTTTCGCTTCGATGTGTGCGCACACATGCATGTTGATGTCTCCCTCCATGGGAATATTCAAATCCGGTATGACTTTTACTAAAGGTTCCATACTGGAGCTAGGTCTCAAATAGTTCCCCTTCTGGTTGTGGAGAACTTCAATGATCGACTGTGTAAGTCCTTCTTATCCTTTTCGCCAGACGTCTTCGGTTACTTGGGATTCGAGGGGCCGGGGTTCTCACCTTTTTATTCCGAGGCCTCTAGACGGGATTAGGGATACCTTCAATTTTCTTTGGTATTTCAACCATCTCGGTGCATTGGTGCATGCACATGTGACTTGGCCACGCTCTTCAAATTATTAAAGTGGTCAGGCAGTTGATTCGCTAATACTTGCAAATCAATTATCTTCTGGACTTCTCTATTTATTTCACAAGTCCGTTGGTCATGTGCATGGATTCCCGTGGCTTGCCACGTCATTTCCCGATATTTTTCATCAAGAGGTTGATTTCCTCCCCATAATGACGGGAAACTATCCTCATCAAATGTGCTGTCAGCGAAGCGGGCTGTATGCAAATCTCCAGTCATGGGGTCTAGATACCTAATTATGGATATTGTCTCATAACCAACGTATATCTCAGACTTTCAGAGAGGGCCCATTGCAATTCGATGCGGTGGTGGTATAGGTACATAAACATTGCAACCAAACCTTCGTAGATGAGAGATTTTTTGTGCTGACCCTTACGCTAGTTGCATAGGTGAATGAATATTATATGCTAATGGTCGAAAATTGATGAGAGTTACTGCGTGCAGGACCGTGTGTCCCCAACATGTAGTTGGTAAATTACAATTCTGTAAGTGCGGTCGGGCAATAAATTTAATTCTTTTAATTAATGTCTCTGCTAGGCCATTTTGTGTGGATATGTGGTACAAAATGCTCAACGGTAATTCTCATTGCCATACAATAATCATTAAGTGCGTTTGAAGTAAATTCTCCGGCGTTGTCCATCCTGATGGACTTCACATGATGATCAGGGAAAATATTTTTAATCTTAATTATCTGTGAGATTAGCTTTGCAAAAGCGTGGTTTCTCGTAGATAATAAACATACATGTGATCATTTCGAGGAAGCATCGATGAGCATCATAAAGTATCTAAATGACCCTGACAGGAACTGTATAGGACCGCAAATGTCTCCCTGGATACGGTCCAGGAATGCAGGGACTTCATCCTTTAATTTCAGAGTAGAGGGTCTAGTAATCATTTTTTCGGTGGCACATGCAGGGCACACAAAATCATCTGGCTTTGGAAAATTCTTTACATTAACATTATGTCCATGAGAATTAGTAATTATGTTTCTCATCATTCTAAGACCGAGGTGGCTTAATCTATCATACAGAGACAGAAAAGTTCAGAGCTTCTAAAAGTTATTTTCAAGACAGTATATGCTGCAGGTGCCTTAATGTGAGTGTAGTATAGCCCAGATTCATATGAAGGAAGTCTTTATAATACCCATTTTCTATTTTCCTCGTGCTTTGTAATGAGTAGGTATTCCTTACCATACTCTTCTTCGATCTCTACGTGGAGACCGTTAGCGCGAATATCTTTCAAGTTTAAGAGAGTCCTAGTCGATTATGGGTACAACAAGGCTTCTTCAATGACCAATGTTGTCCCCATCGAAAGTATAATTGTGGCTCTTCCTGAGCCTATTACACAAGTATCGCTGCCTGCGATTGTTGTAAGACTACGAGCATTCTTGCTGATCGACTGGAAATTTTTTGTCTATCTTAATATGGTATTAGTTGTGCTGCTGTTTGCTAAGCACACTTCCTCCATAGGGTGCCACACACGTTCTGATATATATATATATATATATATATATATATATATAAGCTTCAAAATAGAACACAATTTGCTATTAATACAGAAAAAAATAATGCGGGACTCATAATAAGAATTAATTGCTTTGCTCTCCTAGATCTTACAACCATTATTCAAAATCAATGTTCTATTACAACCATAAACTGCAAATGACTATAAAGTCTAAGTGCAATGCGTGCACTAGATTGAACCAGCAAAGTACGAAGAAACTTCTACCTGAATCTGTACCATGTTCATCTTCTCTTCTTCGACAACTACAGCTACTGCCGCTGTGATGTCTAAAAAAGGTGTGATGGGGGCTACTACTGAGATATCCATATCCAGGAGTGCATCCCATGATTGTGGATCCTCTGTACCTGCAATGGCGAGATGTGTCTTATGCTGTCTTTTGCCCTTCTTCTTGGCCTTGAAAGCATCAATCACGTGCTACGGTTTACGACAAATACGTGACCAATGTCCCCAAGTGCCACATTTGTAGCAAATTTAGTCCTGCTGACCATAGGGCTTCTCATCACGCTTATTTTGTTCATCCTTCTTGGCTTGAGCATGCTGCTTAGTTTTGTGACCCATGACCTTACCCATTACTGTGCTGTGCTGACCCATTTTTATGGCCCAACTGACCGGTATAAAAGGGGCAGCGGCGGTAGGGAACCCTAACCTTTAGGGTTCCCGACCGCTGCTTTCTGTCTTGAGCGGTGGCGGCGCCGGCTGGTGTGTGAGCGCCATGGCCGGCGAGCGAGCTTGCGGCGGCCGCCGTGGCGCTTCGACGCCACGAGTAGTCCGGCCGGCGGCGCTATGAGCGGCCGGCCGCGGCGCTCGAGCCATCTCCTCTTCCCTGTTTTTCTTCTTTGGGGGCGCGAAAACGGTGGCCATCGCGGGGCTCTAGTGCGAAGGGTGGCTCTAAACGCTGCGGTCGCGGCGCGCTATGGGCGCGGGCGGAGGCCGGTGGCGTCTGGTAGGGAGGTACACGCCGAGGCGCTCCAGCCGACAATGGTTTCTTGACCATGCAGCGCCTGGCGCAGAGCCTTGGGCGGCTCGGCTATGGCGCTTCAAGTGCAAGCGGCTCTTGGAGCGAGCTCGTGCGGCGAGCGGAGCCGTCTTGGGGTGTTTGGTGCGAGGCCGGAGGGTGGTCAGATCTGCGCGCGTCGGATCGGTGGTGTCTCTTTGGGAGGTGGCCGAGCGGCGGCTCCGTCGCGAGGCGCCAACCATGGCTCGATCGCAGTCGCTCTCTAGGTCGCGTGGCTCCCGGCCGGCGTGGCTGCCCGATGGCTTCGGGCCGCTCGATTTTTTTAAATTACCGTTTATGATCATGCGATTTACTGTGCATGTGCGATTACTGTTCATACGATGCAATTGTCGTTCATTCAATTACCGATCGGTTTGGCCGGCGACTTCAAATCGGCTCGCGGTAGATTAGAACGAATTTATAATTTCCAATCTATGGTACAATCGACATCCAATCTTTCATGCAATCTATCGATCGATATTGTGTCGGTGATTTCAAGTCGGCTCGCGATAGATAGAACGGATTCACACAGTATAAAATCAATCTAGAAAGCAAATTTGCAGAATTGAAAGCGATCTAGAAAAATACGATTCAATTTACGAGTGTCGTTCTTTGACGGTTACCTTTCGATGCGAGGAGAGTCGATCGTGCTGATAACGTGTTGAGGAACCGTCACTGACGAGTCCAGTCCGAGCGATTACCTCGTAAACAATATTCAAAATAGTAAGAATAAAATAAGAACACAATAATAGATTGAACGCATGTATATAAAAGAATTTCAGACTTCGTTTTATTAATCTTCAATCAATCATATATAATGTTGAGATTCCCCTTTGTATTACATCAGCTGTATGAAAAGCCCACCTGCGCTACGACGGTCGTGGGCCCGGTTTCCATCTATATCTATCATGCTCCGGAGGGGCAACTTACCACCGGCAAAACCCGCCGTCCTCGATTCCCCGTTCTGACAGACTGCTTCCTCCGTAGTTCCCATTCCATGGCCTCCGCCTCCGCTCCCGTCCCTGCCGCTTAGCTTCCCTAGGGTTTCGGGTTCCGATATCCACGCCGCCGCCGCCGCCGCCGCCGCTGCAATGTCTGGCTCGCCGGAGCAAGTCGTGAGCGAGGTCGGCAAGCGCCTCTCGCAGCCGCGCCTAGGCAAGGACGCCCTCGTCAAGCTCCTCAAGGTGACCACCCCTTCCGTCCCACCCATTTCCCCTCTTGGTCCATTTGGTTTGTCCGATTTAACCCAACGCACTTCCATTTCTCACGAATCGCTGTGCTGCTTTGAAATTTCGAACTGGTTGGAGGCGTGCTGTGCTGCTAATTTTGACTGCTGCTAATTTTGACGGTATTTGCTACTTATATTAGTAGTTGGAGTTCAGGAAGCCACTTCAGCCTTCCCCTGTGGCTAGGATGAGTGTGGGTTACTGACGGTTTGGTGAATTCGAGTACCATGTAGCAATTTGTGCTGATTTTCCACTTACACTGGAGTGCTGGTGCAGTAATGCTGAAGAATTTGTGTATTCACTATGCTTGTTTGACAATTTGAGTGATTAGAGCTTTTGAGAGTTGGTTTCTGATTTGGGGATTTTAGTGTAAACTCGGTGGGGATTTATGATGTTTATGGTTAATCAGAATGTTTTTTTCCCTCTGTTGAAATCAGTTTCGATTTGGGGATATTCGTAATGGCAGGGAATAGATGCGCCAGTGGCTTAGGAGACACCTATATCTCCCTGCCAATTGGAAACAGCCATAGAGCCTTCAGTTAATTCTTATATTTCATCCATTAGGTTAAACAATTGTGCCTGTACATGTTATTCCAAGTTTGCCAGCTTTCTGAATTTGCTAATTTGAAGGAAGTTGCTAGCCATGGAGATTTTAACGGATAAGGAATAAAGGATATTTGAGGCTTGAACGGTTGAACCTGTTCACCATCTTAAACTGCCATTAACACTTGAACATTTGAATCTATTTTGCCTTTTATTCCATTTTATGTGATAAACCTTTTCTAGGAGATCGACTGGATTAATTTAGGGGTTGTTGCCTTTTTAAGTTGTTATGGCAAATGTGATTTTCATCAGTTTGTGCTTTCTATTTTAGTGACTGTTTGGGGAGTTAAGAGCAATGACTTTGTTCAAACACCTCGTTAAATCTCTACTTGAATTTTCTTGATCTAATTAGGGATCGCATGTATGATAATCCCAATAGTTCAAATTTGAACCTAGTGGTAGGAGGCAATCTGGAGCTAGCAATGAACTTGTAAATACTTAAGTTGGATCACCATAATGGTCAAAAGTTAAAATAATCGTGAATTGAGATTCTGCAGCTTTAATCTGTCATTGACTGATTGCTTATTTACATTATCTTTTCTCCGAATAAATTTAATTTTTCTACGTCGATAACATGTTTTTGTTATTTATCTGCAGCAAACTGAAAGTGCTCTATCAGAGTTGAGTCAGTCCTCCTCACTGCAGGATGCTCTGCATCCTTTGAGTAAATCTCTTGTCCAGACCACTTTACTTAACCATAAAGACAAGGATGTCAAACTTCTTGTTGCAGTTTGCTTTATTGAAGTTATGCGGGTCCTTGCTCCTGATCCACCTTTTAGTGACGAAATATTTAAGGTATTTAACACTGATGCGTTTTTAATGCGTGGGTGTTGGTGACTCCTTCGATCATTACCATTTGGTGGTATGAAATACTACCTAATGGTCATATTTTTCAACAGGACTTCTGGAACATATTCATTTTTGACTTTTGAGTCATTAAGTTTAGTGACAATTTTTTTTGAATGAGGACCCCACTCTTATAACACTCTGTTAACTGCTTTCTCTCAGGAAATATTTAGGCTCTTTATCAGCATATTTGCAGACCTTGCTGAAACTAGCAGTCCATATCTTATAAGAAGGATGAAGATATTGGAAAATGTTGCTGCGCTTAGATGTTCTATAATTATGCTCGACATTGGCTGTCAGGACTTGGTTCTTGATTTGGTCAAAACTTTCTTCTCAGTGGTAAAGTAAGACTGCTATACACCTATACTTTATTACAACCAACCTTAAAATCTGACGCATATTTGTTGATACCTGTCATTGCTTGTAAATATATTTATTTTTATTCTTTGTTGAGCAGATTTTACTCATAGTGAGATTTGATCTAAAAATCATGAGTAGAGTTTTCTTCGCTAATATCCTATCAATCTATTTCTGTTTGTAATGCTACTTACTATTTATGGAGAGAGCTAGGAGTTGACGTATCACCAGGACTTCCAGTTCCAATACTGTGTCTCTCCAAAAAAAAGGTTCCAATACTGTGTATCAGAAAATGTTAATGTGCAGTCCCATGTATATTGCAGTATTTAGATGTTTATTCTTAGGGCTGATTATTATTTATGGAGAAAGCTAAAAGCTCTCAAATCATCAGGTTTCCTTTACTGCATATCACAGTAAATATCAGTGTGCAGTGTCATGCTTATTGCAGCATTTCTTATGTTTTATTTAAGGAAAATTTGTATATTTAATTGGATCGTCTCATGAATTTCAAATCAAGTCACTGAAGTGCGAGGTACCTAGTGGATGGAGGGGGTTTGGTGAATGTGTCTTGGTCACCATAAGAGTTGCATATGCGTTGTGGTTCTAATCTCTTGTTATCTAACTGGCAGACTTGTTTAGATAAATGGGACATTCATTTTCCTTAACCAATTTATAATCTGAGAAACATGTGTGCCATGACATGCAAAAATTCCATTATATTAGTAGTTTGCTCTACAACTATATGCTTAAAAGATTTTATATTATGACTAGAAGTGTATTTTTTTTGTATTAACTTGTCTATATTTTGATAAATGCTGTTTCTGTATTGAGGACCTAAGTTGCTTATACTATGAGAAACTTGTGGACACCACTGTTGCTCAAATCATGGTTCTATTTAAGTTGAAAACTTACCGATTGAAAGAAGTTTTTGTAAGATGTATGAAATGTAGGGGACACCCATGTAGCCTAGTGGTAGAGCACAAGGTTGTGGTGGTTGAGCTCATGGGTTCAAGTCCCCACTCTCCTCCTTAAAATCAAAGCTATGCAGTTCCTCCTGCGTATTATCTTGTTTTAAGTTGTATGAAATGCTCAATGTATACTGACCACCAGGGTTAAAAAACCCGGAACCGGCCAGTTTACGGTGACTTGCCGGAAACGGTAACCGGCCGGTTACCGGATTTACCGGAAAAACCGGATGGAATTCGTTTGAATTTGCTTAAAAACCAGCCGAAATTCGAAAACTAGAATTTGAATTTGCTAAACCGGGAAAAACCGGCCGGGTTTTCCGTTCCCGGACCCGACCGGTAAGACCGGTTACCCCGGAGGTAACCGGCCGGTTTTTTTAATCTCTGCTGACCACACACATCATGCGCAAAATGTCTGAAATTTCTAGGAGAGAATTCTGTTCCTACGAGAAGTATTTTTGGAGCTTGTTTATTTTGGTGATTTTTCTTTAAATAAACATCTGTTGCTTATTGACTTTGTGAAGAAATAGATAATGCTGAATGAAAACAGACTTGTAAGCTCACTATAGTACTGATGAATCTACTATACAGTCTTGTACAATGTCTCATACTGAGGTCATTGCTTGACCAGAAATTTTCAAGGGGGTTTGACCTGTTGACCATGTGATGGTAACTCGCAAACTGCATTGGATGCAATTGTGCAACATTATTCAATGTGATACATACGTTGTAATCAATGTAACGTGTACATACATGCAACATCAATCAATGTAATACATAAGTTGCAATCATGCATGTCAGTTGAATGCAAATTTTATCCTGTAGACTTCTTCTGGCCCTCAGTAAATTCTATTTTTTTTTTTAAAAATATGCATTGTTGTATCTATTTTTTGGTATTACTTTCTTACTGATTCTCTCTGTACTTTGAATTGTTCATGCTCATATTCATCGACTTTATAATTGTTTGGTTTTGGAAATTTAGTGCGAACTCTTTAGGTTAACTTCTTGATTGTAAAACTGTTTACAGGCATGGTCTTCAGCAGAGTGTTTGCCAGGCTATGCTATCAATAATGATGCAAATATTAAATGAAAAAGTTACTCAACCTCTTCTGGATGTGATTTTACGCAATTTAGTAAAAGAGGACAAGGTGTGTTGTTTACTGTCCATTTGTTACTAACGGTATCTATAGTTCTCTACATGAATTGCTTAGATATTTGAGCATACATTACTTGTTCTTTCGGTCCAAGCTAATGTTAGTTTGCTTCTTTTTGCCTGTGCAGGGAGCATCCCACAAGCTCGCTGTTGACATCATTCAAAACTGTACCGAGAAATTGGAGCCCGTTGTTCGTGTTTTTTTGTCATCGTGCATTTTCAATAATGATGTGTTGGTTAATGATATCAGGAAACTACATCATAAAGTTATTCTGGAAATATTCCAGTGTGCACCCCAGATGCTTTTCGCTGTCATTCCATACTTAACCCATGAACTCCTTGTATGTTATTCTCTATTGCCTTTGTTACTCTACTATGGTCGCATCGTATTCTCCCTGAACTTGTACCGTCTGCTTCTTTAGAGTGACCAGGTTGATATCAGACTAGAGGCAGTTCACCTGATTGGGAGGCTTCTTGTCTTCTCTAATCTTCGCTTTGGTCAAGAAAACCAGTTAGTTTTTATGGAGTTCTTGAAGAGATTCTCTGACAAATCTGCAGAAGTAAGAATTGCTGCAATTGATGCAGCGAAAGCCTGCTACATGGTTGTATCATCTGGAAATGAAGCACAAGATATCCTTAGTAAGACTGCTACTTTCATTGTTTCTTCTTATATATAGATTTCTGTGTTAGCATCCTTTCATGTTGATGTTCTTAGCATCCTTTTCATGTTGATGTTCTGTTTCTTTTGGCAGCATCACTTGAAGGAAGGTTATTGGATTTTGATGACAAAGTGAGGATCCGAGCTGTTCATGCTGTTTGTGATGTAGCCAAATCAAATCTAAGCTCATTTCCTTCTGAGGTGGTAATACAAGCAGCAAAGAGGCTACGCGACAAAAAAGTGAGCATGCACTGTTGATATCCACTTCAGGTTCTCTACCATCACTCACTCTTTTTTTTTGCAGGTATCTGTCAGAAAGAATGTAATGCATAAGTTGCTAGATGTATATCGAGATTACTGTGAGAAATGCTCAAAAGGAACTGCAACAGTTAACACTCGTTATGAACAAATCCCGGCTAAACTTATAGTTCTTTGTTTTGATAAAGATAGTGAATCATTCAGGTTTGTTCTTTTTTTCCTTTGTACGCAGGGCCATGCCCATAGTTCTGGTTTCTGAGTTCTGGCTTCTTATTATGGCAGGCCGCAGAATATGGAGCTTCTCTTTGCTGAAGAACTCTTCCCACCATCACTTTCTCCAAAAGAAAGAGCAATCCACTGGGTTGAGTTCTTCTCTTATTTCAAATCACAACATGTTAAGGCTTTGCAGATCATCTTTTCTCAGAAAAGAAGGTACATATCTGTAGCATATAATATATAAATATATAGATGCTATAACTGCATGTAACACATTTTATGCTAAAAATTACCTTTAGGTTGCAACTGGAGATGCAAGCATATTTATCACTTCGAGCAAAGAAGGTTTGTAAATCGTAAATCATCAATAAACTGGCAACATTTAATGACCTTTGTCTCAAACTGAACCTTGCATGTGCTGCAGGAGGAACCTTCAGATGAAATACAGAAGAAAATTTGTGCATCTTTCAGAAAGATGTCAGCTTCCTTTGCGGATACCTCTAAAGTTGAGGAGTGCTTTGAAAGTTTGCACCAGATGAAAGATAATAACATATTTAAGGATTTGATTGAATTAAGCAATGAGGACACTACTTTTGCAACAGCCCGATCAATAAGAGTAATACCCTTTGTCCTTCTAATTGATGAGACTGTATATTGTTTGGCTTCTCCTTGGTTCTGTTTATCATAAGAATCCAATCAGTATCAACTTATTTGGGAGGTTGTGGTTCATACTTTCTAAAATTCACTGAAATATCCATATGTTTCATTGTTTACCTGGCATGCTTAATCTATTGCATAATTCTACTTACTCATCAGTGGTGGCATATCCCATGCACAACCCCCTTCTCATTGACAGTTTGACACCTGTGCATGCCCTCCAGTTTGAGCTCTAAATGAATTGAATAATTCTCAAGAAAATTAGGAAGATAGTCTCTGGAGTGCTATAACACCTTGTGCTATTTCAAATTTTAATTCGGTTCAATGAAAAGCAAACGAGGTGAATTTTGCGGTTATAATAAGTTTTGTTTCCCTTTTCCCTTTCTATTTACTTTTCAAAAGAATTTGCCTTTTTCCTTTGTTTCTCCTTCTGTAGATCAGATTTGAACTTGATTTTGCATGATGCTAAATTATGCCTCTATTACTGCCGCCGCTGCTCTCTAAATTTATTGCTCAAACCAGAAGGTGTGAACATGTGTACATGAAAAGGAATAAAATGAGTTTTCTGTCATCCTTGTCATAGATCTGTTATTTGATATTATGTACCATAAGTCTTTTCTCTTTCCTTTTTTTAGTTTTGAGGGCCTCACAAATTAAAACATGCCTGTAGGACTAGTCTAGTCACCAGGGAACATATAATTGCCTTTTTTAGATATGCCATCCTTTTACCAACCTCTGCATGCTTAAACTTATAGGGAGCAAGGCAAGTAGACTGCAATTTTGTAAATGTTTCCAATTCCTGACATATTTGTCAGCAAACTATTTAATTCTGAACTCTCATATCCTGTTAAAATATTAAACGGTTAATTATAAATTCAATTGAGATGTAAAATGCTCTCACTTCACAAATTTAGTGCATGTACATCTTAACCCTGTTATTTCCATTGGGATACTCACCATGAATTAACAGTTAAAATCTATACAGTTGAGCTATTTATTCCATTATCCACATGAGGTTTTGCACAAGAGTATTTCTTTAAGAGTTGTATCGTAACTCAAGTTGAAGCTTCACAAATCTGCTGTCTTTGTTTGTTTCTGATTTCATGCTTGTAATGACTGCAGGATTTATTTCTCAAGAGAATCGGTAACAAAAACCCAATTTACAATTTTTGCAAAGTTCTGTCTATAAAATGCTCGCATTCAATATTTAATCGGGAGATGATCTGCGCCATTTTGGAGGCTCTTTTCTTGTGCAGAAATGAATTAGCCAATTGTGCAGAGTCTGCATGCGATCTTTTATTGGTAAGCGCATAGTTAATAGTTAGCGAGCTACTTGTTTCTTCTCAGTCACCTTAACTCTACCCTTTGCTACAAGACTGCAACTTGTTTGTCATACCAAGCCTTACTACCATCTAGCCAGGATTGCTTCCAGAGCCACAAGGGTTGCCTTCTTAGGTTTAGACTTGTTATTTCAGTTTTACTGCTTGACTTGTTAGTCTTAGGCACATTTGTTTAATTTCATCTGTTTTGAGTTTATGCACGCCAGGGATTGAAATCTCGGTACCGGTAACCGGCCGGTTACCGGTAAATTCAAAAAAAAAAAAAAAAACCGGCCCGAATTCGAATTTCAAAATTTGAATCTTGATTTTCTCGGACGATTCTGCGTGAGAATCTAGGAAAAACCGGCTGAAAAACCGGGAACAACTGGGAAAACCGGAAAATGGTAATTAGCAAATTTAAATTTGGAATAATGCAAATATTAATGAGAAAGTGTTTCAAGTTGTATATAAAAGGCTTGATTTTCCAAGCAAGAGCTCAACTAGGCTAGTTTGGCCTCTCCTAGGATGGAAAAATTAAGTATAGATCCAAACGTTCTCAAAGCAACTATTGTCTATCCCTGATGAATTGAAAGACTACCTAATGGAATGACAATAGACCAAATAAAATGCTGCATATATTCTAAATACACAGGCATACATGATTTTTCAAAAGGATGAGTAGTTAAATTGCATTGGTGCAAAGGTTGTGAAATTACCTAAATGTTTGATTGATCAATGGTGCAAACATGATCAAGTTTAGGGGGGCGGTAAAGTACAATGCAAGTTCAGTGTGTTGAGTGAGACAACTGCACAAGTTTAGGGAGCTCCAATGCAATTTACTATAGTTGAAAATATTAGGTCCATTTGAATTCTTAACTATTTTATATTTTCCAAAGGCTGTATATTAATTATTTTCTTGCTTCTTTCATGACTCCACCTCCTAAAAGGATAGCTTTCTAGTTACATGAGCTACCCTTAGGAGCTAGTATTTTTAGCAGAAATATAAAAGTTGGACTTGGTCGGCCAGTCCTGGCCAAACAAATGCCAGTATATTGATACTAGTAATCATACATATGAAACTTGTGTCACTGAACAAACTATTAGCAAATACTTTTTCGTATCTCTTATTAATCATATCGCGTCACTAAATGATTTGAAAGTATAGGATTAGATAATCAATCCAATCCTGAGCAAATAATGATGCAATCCAATTAATGAGAAAGTGTTTCAAGTTGTACATAAAAAGTCCTCCTTTATGTTTTAATAGTGCTAAATATACTAAAAACTAATGTTTCAATACATAATCTAGCATAAGAATGCCTAAACCAACTAGGGAAGGACATTATGGAGTCAAAAATTCAAATTTAAATTTTAAAAATTTCAGCCGGTATTTTTTTTACCGGTTACCGGCTGGTTTTTTTATCCCTTGCACGCCTTTTCATCTCCTTCAAATGTCATTTTGTATACTTCTCACTTGAAGATGTAATCATGTAGCTAGTTGCAATGATGTTTCCATCATTATTCCGGGGTTCAGAGGAGTACCTGGTGAAGTTGTTCTCTGAAGAATCAGCCCTGATAAATGAGAAGACTCTCCGAATGTTGGCACATTTGGCAAAATCAACATGTCATTTATCTACTAATTTAAGGTAAAATGCAATTGTATTGGAAGTTTTGATTGTCTTGATCTGTTTGTTTGTTGATAATTCCTCTAGACATGGCTCTTTTTTTTTTTTCTAACATCCATACTGGATGTTAGTTATGAGGGATCAATCTGATTTACTTGCAACATGTTGCCTAAGTCTAGGAAATTACACGGCCCTTTTTTAAGCTTTTAATATATTAAGAGTATATCTTGCAAGCTGTTAGCCTTTTTTTCTTGTTGTGATTGTGTTAGTGCACTAAATACTAGGGGAAGAAAGGACCTTCCTCTTACTAACCTACAAGTGGAAGTGGGGATGGAGGGGTGGAAAAAAGTGTATGCGCCGGGGGGATTGGGGGAGGGGGGCGCTTTTTGTACTTGGAAGTTGTTTGTAACATAGCCATCCCAATTTTTAATTATCTTCAGCTGAATATGTTACACGTCGTAATTGGATCTGGTTTTATTGTCAGTAGTGATGTCTACCTATTACTGGAGCAAAAGTGTATTGAAGGAACACGCGCTGAATCGAAGTATGCTTTCTCGGCAATTGCTTCACTGATCCAGTCCCCAGATGACATGAAATTTACCAAATTATGCGAGGTAATTACTTCTGCCACTTTTGATGGTTTGTTTGATTCCTAATTTCCTATTATCTCAATTCTCAATCCATTTCTTTGTTTCAAGTTTTAAGTACCTCATGTTGCATGAATGACGCGACGTCGTGTTACAACTGTCTCATTTTCAACCAAGCCATTACATGATTTCCAATTTAAAGAACTTTCTTGAAAAAAAGAATTCCTAGTTTGCACAAGTTCTCCATATGTCATAATTGAATTAACCACGCCAGTTGATGCCATTTTGTTCTTGCCATTTAAGTTTACTGCTAGAAAAAGGTGTCATGAATCAGCCCACCACTCATTTTTTTAGTACGCCCGCTTTTTTTGGCAGAAAACTTCCAAAATAAATGAACAAATTGATAGCAAGAACATGCTTAAACGCCTGCCTATTTTCTGGCAACGTTATTAATCAACAGGCCAATTTTGTTTGACCCCTCGTCTTAATGTCTTATCCAGTTTGCTTAGGAGTGTATTCTTACTAATTTTCCAAGACTTATAATGCTGTTGATCGGTGATACTAGTATTTGCATTTAAATTTTAGGAGTGTATGGGATTTCTCTCCATTTTATTCAGTTGCGTAATCTGTAAACTGCCAGCTGAGAGCCTGAGATATACATTCTTCAAATGCTTGGTTCATGGCTTGAGGCCAGGAAAAAGATCATCAGATGATGTAGTAGCTTATAATTCATAGTCCACATTACTTGCACCCAATTTTTTTCCATGACATAATAAAAGTACCAACTTACTAACTACTAAGTGTTAAGAGTATTGTATATTCTACATTTCTCTCTCTCTCTTGGCCCATGTGGTCCTTGTAGCCCATGAGGCCCATGTATCTTTGTCTATATATATCTCCTTCATTAATGAATAAGATGCAGAGTTGTGAATAGCAAACCCTAATTCTATTATTTTAACATGGTATCAGAGCGATTCAACCCTAACCCTAGTTCTACTCCACCGACGGCTTGCTGGAGCTTTCGCTCGAGGAGGGCTGAGCGAGCGACCAGAGCTCGTTGTCGCTCTCGCCTCGTGCTGCCGCCGTCGCCTCGTGCTGCCACTGCCTCGCCTCACCGTCGCCTTGGAGTCACCGTCGCTTCTACCTTGCCTCACGCCGTCGCCTCGTGCTGCCACTGCCTCGCCTCATCGTCGCCTCTACCTCGCCTCACCTCGCCTCGAGGTCTTGTGCTGCCGCCGCCGGAGACGACCAGATCCGCGCCGCCTCCGCCTCCTTGGTCCTGGATCATCGCCGCCGCTGCCGGAGATGACCAGACCTGTGTCGCCTCCTTACTCCCCGTTGCCCCGACGGCGCACGAGCTCGTCCTCGCGCACGCCGCCTCCTCTACTACCTCTGCGCCGCCCGACGCCTCGTCTTCCTCTGCTACCTTTGCGCCGCCTGGAGCTTCTACATTCCTGCCGTTGCCGAAGACGACCAGAGCCAAACGGCGCACGAGCTTCCTCGCGCACGCCGCCTCCTCTGCGCCGCCCAACACCTCGTCTTCCTCTGGTCTTCCTCTGCTGCCTCTGCACTGATGCTACCTCGACGGCGCACGAGCTTCCTCTGCTATGCTAAGTCCCAAATCGTCTTTGAGGTGTAGCCCAGTCGTCTGGACTGTTGTGGTATGGCTAGATCTGACTCAATGTTTGGGGGTAGTTCATCTCTTGTGTTGACGGACATCAAGCTTGATGGGTTGAACTACCGGGCATGGGCATTCTCAGTCAAGACTACTCTCAGGGGTTATGGTTTGGCCTCTCATTTGACTGATGATCCTCCTGATCCGAAGACCGTTGATGTTGAGGTATTAAAGGCTTGGCAGAAAGAAGATGATCGTGTTATGGCGGCATTGTCTTTGAGTGTTGATGTTTCTCTGCGAATGAGTCTTGACTATCAGTATCATACATAGCGGATATGGATATACTTTGAGAAGAGATATGTTCAGTCCAGTGGTGCTCTTCGCTTCACTTTGCTCAAGAACATTCATAGTCTTCAGCAACAGCCAGATCAGTCAGTGGAGGAGTATTACAGTGCTTTCACTCATATCACCGGTCCTCTAGAGTCTATGACACCAAAATTTCTTTGTTGCTGTCGGTCTTGTCTTGCCAAAGATGAGTATACTCGTGACGCTCATGTATCAGTTTGTGATGGGGCTTCGATCGGAGTTTTGAGCCTGTTCGTACTCAGTTGCTCAACTATCCCACTCCACCGACTTTGACTGAGGCGCTCTCTAGTTTGATTGCAGAGGAGACTCGTCTTTATTCTCTTATGCATGTCTCAGGATCCTCACCACATGCTGTCCTGAGTCTCTCACAGTGGTCTGGATCTACCAGAGCGACACCCACAGGAGTGTTTTGTTCCCATTGCAAGAGGACTGGTCATCATGTTGACAAATGTTTCAAGTTGCATCCAGATCAGCTTATTGCCTATCGTGCTAGACAACCATTTGACCGTCGTCGTGGAGCACCTACTGGGTCTTCCAGAGCACTCACTGGAGCAGTCACTGCTGACACATCCACATCTACTGTGACTTCTGGATTAGTGTCTGCTATAACATCAGTTGCATCTTCTGCTTCCAGCGCTGCTCATCCTTGGGTTCTGGATTCAGGTGCTTCGTTTCATGTCACATCTGATAGCTCTCAGCTTGTTGCTCGTAGGCCCGTGACTGATGCTACCTATGTTCACACTGCTGATGGTACACCTTGCTCTATTACCCATCATGGCATTTTCTCTACATCTTGCTTCTCTGTTCCTGATGTGTCTTTTGATCCTCTGCTATCTATGAATCTTCTTTCTGTTGGTCAACTAACTGATATGAATTGTTCCATTGGATTTGATGATTCTTCTTGTTTCATTCAGGATCGTCAGAGCAGAAGAGTGATTGGTTCTGGCCATCGCCGTAGAGGCTCTTCCAGTCTCTATGTCTTGGACACCTTACATCTTCCTTCCACCAATACGTCGAAGGCCTTGGTGTCTTCTGCTATGCCTTCATCTCAGTCTCCTGTTGGGTCTTCCTTTAGCAAGTGGCATCATCGACTTGGTCATCTTTGTGGAGCTCGCCTCACTACTTTAGTTCACCAGGGTTCCTTAGGTCATGTCACTGTTGAGTCTAGTTTTCATTGTACTGGTTGTAAGTTGGGAAAACAACTACAACTTCCATATCCCAGTAGTACCTCTCAGTCTTCTGATCCTTTTGATTTGGTGCATTCAGATGTATGGGGTCCATCTCCTTTTGTTTTGAAGGGTGGTCATAATTATTATGTCATATTTGTTGATGATCACTCTCGATATACTTGGATCTATTTTATGAAACATCGCTCTCAGTTGATTTCCATTTATCAGTCTTTTGCTAAGATGGTTCATACACAGTTTTTTTCTTCCATTCGTGTTTCCGTTCGACTGGAGAGAGTATCTTTCCTCGACCTTTCGTCGATTTCTTTCTTCGAGGGTACTCTTCCTCGCCTCTCGTGTCCCGGTGCTCATGCTCGAATGGTGTTCTTGGCGCAAGCAAATCACACATCATCGAGGCCTCCGCGCTCTTCTCATTTCCTCCTTTGTCCCCTCACTTCTGGGGGGAAGCGGTCTCTACAGCAGTCTATCTTATTAACCGTCAGCTCTCTTCTAAGCTTCAGGGCAAGTGTCCTGGTGAGGTCCTGTACAGAGCACTTGCTCACTATGCTCATCTTCGCGTTTTTGGTTGTGTCTGCTATGTCCTTCTAGCACCTCGTGAGCGCACAAAGCTGAGCCCTCAGTAAGTTGAGTGTGTTTTTCTGGGTTATAGTCCTGAGCATAAGGGTTATCGTTGCTATGATCCCTCAGCACGTCGCATTCGCATCTCTCGTGATGTGACTTTTGATGAGGGACGTCCTTTCTTTCATCATCCTTCTCCACATCCCACTTCTTCTTCCATAGATTCCACTTCCTTTTTGTGTCTACCTCCCATTCATTCTCCAGATACACCTTCTCCACCAGTTTCACCTTCTCGTGTACCTTCTCCACCAGCTCCACCAGTTTCTAACACTTCCACTCTTCCCTTCCACTATAGTCGCCGACAGAGAGTTCCTTCTGATCCTCAGTCCTCCTCTCCTCCACTTGATTCTCTGTCCTCCTCTCCTCCGCTTGATCCTCCGGCCAGTACCATCGACTCTGACGATCGTTCTACTACATCACGATATGCCCTACGTGATCGTTCTTCTATTCAGGCACCAGAGAGATGGGGTTTCCCTCGTGCAGGTGCAATAGCTGAGCCGAGTACCTATCAGGAGACTGTCAGTGTACCTGAGTGGCAGTTGGCTATGACAGAGGAGCTCACAGCATTAGAGTGCACGGGCACTTGGGATCTTGTTCCGCTACCGTCTGGAGCTGTTCCTATCACGTGCAAGTGGGTGTACAAAATAAAAAACAAATCAGATGGGTCAGTAGAGCGATACAAGGCTCGTCTTGTTGCAAGAGGTTTTCAACAGGCTTATGGTCGAGATTACGATGAGACTTTTGCTCCAGTTGCTCATATGACCACAGTCCGTACTCTTATTGCAGTTGCAGCAATACGCACATGGACTATATCTCAGATGGATGTCAAGAATGCTTTTCTTCATGGTGATCTACATAAGGTCTATATGCAGCCACCGCCAGGTGTTGAGGCTCCTACAGGCTATGTTTGTCGCCTTAGACGTGCTCTATATGGTCTTAAGCAGGCTCCTCGTGTTTGGTTCGAGCATTTCAGTTCTGTGATTCGAGCTGCTGGTTCACTTCGAGTGAGCATGACCCTGCTTTGTTTGTTCACACTTCTCAGTGAGGTCGTACTTTGCTTCTTCTGTATGTAGATGATATGCAGATCACGGGAGATGATACGGACCACGTGGCTTTGGTCAAGAAGAAATTGAGTGAACAATTTATGATGTCCGATTTGGGACCATTGAGCTATTTTCTAGGAATTGAGGTTCATTCTGATGGTGATGGCTACTATCTCTCTTAGCATCGCTATATTCAGGATCTGCTTGCTCGCTCTGGGATGACGATACTCATCTTTGTCATCACACCCATGGAGCTTCACTTGCAGCTTCGACCTACAGACGGTGTACTCCTGACAGATTCTTCTCGCTATCGTCAGCTTGTTGGGAGCCTTGTCTATCTCACAGTAACCAAGCCAGACATTGCTCATGCTGTTCATGTGCCCAGCCAGTTTGTCAGTGCTCCCACCTCAGTTCACTATAGTCATGTTCTTCGTGTACTGAGATACTTGAGAGGAACTGCGTCCAGACGTTTGTTCTATGCCAGTTCGAGTCAGCTCCAGCTCCACGCTTACTCTGACTCTACTTGGGTGAGTGATCCTGCTGATCGCCGATCTGTCACTGGCTATTATATCTGTCTTGGTACTTCGCTTATTGCCTGGAAGTCCAAGAAGCAAACTGCGGTGTCATGTTCTAGTGCAGAGGCAGAACTTCGAGCACTTGCCGCTACAACATCAAAGATCGTTTGGCATCGATGGCTCTTAACTGATCTTGGTGTCCCTTGTGACGATCCTACCCCTCTTTTGTGACAATACAAGTGCCATTCAAATTGCCAATGATCCGGTCAAGCATGAGCTGACTAAACACATTGGTGTTGATGCATCCTTCACGCGATCTCATTGTCAGCAGTTGACCATCACCCTCAAGTATATTCCATCAGAGCTCTAAGTTGCAGATTTCTTCACTAAAGCTCAGACTAGAGAACATCATCGACTTCATCTACTCGAACTCAGTGCATCAGATCCTCCTGATCCACCTTGAGTTTGAAGGGGGGTGTTAAGAGTATTGTATATTCTACATTTCTCTCTTTCTCTCTTGGCCCATGTGGTCCTTGTAGCCCATGAGGCCTATGTATCTTTGTCTATATATATCTCCTTCATTAATGAATAAGATGCAGAGTTGTGAATAGCAAACCCTAATTCTATTATTTTAACACTAAGCAGGTATTATATTTATTATTGTTTGTTGTTTCTGTTAGGAATAACAACTTGTATTCTCATGAGGCCAAAGAGCCAGTATATATAGACAAGTACATAAGGTAAATATGCAAATAACCTCTCATAATAATGGGGAATAACACAACTATACACATATCTCTAACACCCCCCCTTAAACTCATGGTGGATCAACAACCCTGAGTTTGGAGAGGTAGAAGCCGTGTTGTGCTCGAGTCTGGACCTTCGTGAAGAAATCCGTTATCTGAAGCTCGGAAGGCATATACTGAAGAACAATCACCTGATCATACACACCGGACCTCATGAAGGAAGCATCAACACGAATATGCTTGGTGAGCTCATGCTTCACAGGGTCACGGGCAATACTGATAGCACATGTATTGTCTGACAAGAGAGGAGTTGATGTAGTGACAGAAACACCAAAATCCTCAAGTAACCACCGTAGGCAAGTAATCTCTGCTATCAAGAGAGCCATAGCTCGTAACTCAGTCTCTGCATTCGAACGAGATACTGCAGTCTGTTTCTTCGTCTTCCATGCAATGAGAGAACCACCAAGAAAAACACAGCAAGCAGAGATTGTGGATATCATGGGGATATGTTCCAGATCTTAGGATGATGTGACAATTGGCAATGGTGTTTACGGTTTGTCGTTTCACGAGTTTTCGACAAAGTGTCAGGCATTCTGGACAGGGGCGGTCCGACCGGTCCTTGCACGGCGGTCCGACCGGTCCCAAATCGGTCGGACCGACCATGCAAGGCTGATCGGACCGGATGACCTAAAAGTGGTCAAAACGAGTGGGCCAAAAATAGGTGTTGTAGGCAAGTGAGGGATCCCAATGCACTTGGTCTCATGATTTTGGAGTCTCCAAGAAAAGTTATATTGGTTTTAAGTTTCTAGAAGGTTTGAATTTGAGGTATGAATTTGGCTAAGTCCCAAGGCGGTCCGACCGCTCACAGAGAGGCCACCGCGAGGGCCGACCGCCGCCACCGAGCGGTCGACGGTTTCTACTTGAACGTCGGCCAACTTCGTGGCGATGTTGTTTTGTTAGGTCAAAGTCATTGGTATCGTGGCATATGGTTTGCATGATGCATGTTTTGACTAACATGGGTCAAGTTGTGAAAAACTTGTTCCCGAATTCGTGTTTGCTTGTCTATGGTTGTGCAGCTTGCTTGGTGGTCAACGACGGTCAACGGCGAGGAGGATCGGGACTAGACTTGGAGAGTTGAGGTCCAGAACGATCGACGATGCCGGGTGAGATCAATGACTCAAGCGTGACACAAAATGGACAAGGGTGACCTATTGGCAAATCCATGGCGCATGGTGAAGCGGTTTAGGTCAAAAGGTTAAAGACGGCGCTTCGCGAAGCGTGCGTGTGTGACCCGTTTGTTAGTGGGCCTTAACGGGAGCCCAATTGAGTCAAACCCTAGAGAGTTCTAGGCCTCCACTATAAATAGGAGGTGGGGGCTGCACCTCCTCTCTCTTGCTGTTTTTCACCTCTTTTGTTGCTTGCAAAACCCTAATTGGCTTAGGGGGAGTTGAGGTGGAGGCTAGGGCTTTTCATGGTTTGAGGAGAATTTCGTGATCTTGGATCTCTTTTCGTTCTTGCTTTCAATTTCATGATTTTAGGGCTTTCTTTGATCCGCGAGTTTGTGATTGATTCTTTCACGTAAATTAGCTTGCTGTGATATGTGTGAATCTATCTGGAATCATCTTGATCATCAATCACTCACGAACAAGCTTTAGGATCAAGTTTTCGTTCTTGCCCGGTTTTAGACTCTCTGTTATTCAATTGGCAATTGCTCAGGATCTATCCAAGAATTATCATAATATTCGATTGGAATAGGTCCTCAATAGCATAGAGAAGGTGTGTGCAAAGTTTCGTAAAGTTTGGAGTTGAGAATCAAAAGTTTGACCTAATTGCAACTTCGTCGTCGGGCTGATTTTATCGTTTGGATCGGTTCGAGCTCCGGCCGATCACCATCGCGACCGGTCGGGCCGATCGATTTTGAGCGGTCCGACCGCCAAAGACAACAATGATCGACCGCCTTAAATCAGTCCAACCTACTGGGTCCAGAGGTCAGACCGCCAGTGCTTTGTGATTCTGTAATCTTAGTTGATTTTGTTATTTTGCTTAAGGGATTTAATTGGATTCAATACTAGTCTTCCGCTGTACTGGTACATTGACCTTCATAGCTTCCTAATAGCTATTGGAGTGAAATTGTGTTGAATTCATTATTTGGGAAAAAGTGAGCGTGCTCCTATTCACCCCCCCTCTAGTCGCCTTTTCGGTCCAACAGAGATAGACCGGCAATCAGAGAGATCGCTGGCCCAAGTAGCATCCGAATAAGCCTGAAGCTGTAACGAGCTGGAGTGTGGGAAGAAGAGACGGCGAGAGATAGTCCCACGAAGGTATCACAGAACTCGAAGAAGATGGATGTAGTGGACCTGAGTGGGAGCAGAGACGAACTGACTCAGAATGTGGACTGGATAAGTGATATCCGGACGAGTAACAATAAGGTAGACAAGACTCCCAACATGATGACGATAGCGAGTCGAATCAGAAAGAGGCTCGCCATCAGAGAGCCGGAGATGAACGTTGAGCTCCATGGGAGTCTCAACAGTACGCTGATCAGTGAGAGAGGCGCGATCAAAAAGATCCTGAATATACTTCTCTTGGGGCATAAAGAAACCATATGGAGTGGAAGTAACCTCAATCCCAAGGAAGTAACGAAGAGGACCAAGATCCGACATAAGAAACTGCTCAGTCAGACGAGCCTTGACAAAGGCAATGTGCTCAGAATCATCTCCGGTGATGAACATATCATCAACATACAGAAGAAGAGTCCGACCACGAGACGAAGTGTGGACAAAAAGGGTAGGATCATGATCACTAGCTGAGAAGCCAGCAGCAGTGACCACAGAGAAGCGCTCAAACCAAGCACGAGGGGCTTGTTTAAAGCCATAGAGAGAGCGACGAAGACGACAGACCATGCCCTTAGGAACAGAATACCCAGTGGCGGAATCATGTAGACCTCCTCACGCAACTCGCCATTAAGAAAGGCATTCTTGACATCAAGCTGAGAAACAGACCAATGGCGAACAAACGCCACTGAAAGAAGAGTGCGGACAGTGGTCATGTGGGCCACAGGAGCAAAAGTCTCGTCGTAGTCACGACCATGCTCCTGCTGGAAGCCACGAACAACAAGACGCGCCTTATAGCGCTCAAGAGAGCCATCAGAGCGAGTCTTAATCTTATAGACCCACTTACACGTGATGGGACGAGAGTGAGATGGAAAAGGAAAAGATCCCAAGTACCAGTACGCTCGAGGGCAGCAATCTCCTCAGCCATGGCATGCTGCCACTCAGGGTGAGTAACAGCATCCCGGTAGGAAACAGGCTCATGGGTAGCTGCACCAGCAAAACCAAAATGGGCAAGAGGCCGAATCGACTGACGATCGCGGAGACCGTAGCGAGGAGATGATGACCCATCAGGGGAAGATGGAGCATCAGGAGAAGATGAAACATCAGGGGAAGATGGCTCATCTGGAAGATCCTCAATACGAGGTTGACGAGTGTAGAAGAGAGTGGGAGGAGCCACAGGAGACGAAACAGGTGGCGACAACGGCGGAGAGGCCTCAGGAGGTATATGTGGAGACTTAGTTGGTCGGGTGGACGAGGGCAAGACAGAGATGGGTGTATCTGGAAAAGTCAAAAAAGACAGGGACTCCACAGAGGAAACCGAAGGAGAGGCAGGACGTGGGTAGAAGGGACGAGACTCGTCGAAAGTCACATCTCGAGAAATCCGCATCCGTCGACCAACAGGGTCCCAGCACCGATAGTCCTTGTGCTCGGCACTGTATCCCAGAAAAACACACTCAACAGACTAAACAGTCAGTTTGGTGTGTTCTCGAGGTGCGAGGAGAACGTAGCAAAGGCAGCCAAACAGACGAAGGGCAGAGTAGTTTGGAGGAAGACCACAGAGACGCTCAACAGGGATCTCACCCTGAAGAGAAGAAGAGGGCTGAATGTTGACGAGATAGGTGGCAGTGGAACCAGCCTTAGCCCAAAAGTGAGGTGGAATAGAGACGGCAATCATCAGTGTACGAGCCGTCTCAAGGAGGTGACGATGCTTGCGCCAGCGACACCATTCGAGCATGAGCACCAAGACAAGAGAATCGAGCGAGAGTGCCCCTCGCCAAGAAGGAAGTCAGCAGTGACGAGCGAGGTACTCGCCAGCAGAGTCAGCACGAAAGACATGAATAGGAATGGAGAACTATGTGCGAACCATAGTGGCAAATTGTTTATAGATAGACAAGGCCTCAATACGAGAAGACATAAAATATATCAAGTGTGGCGAGAGAAATCATCTATAAATATGATATAATATCAATGACCCCCTTTCGAAATGAAGGGAGCCGGACCCCAAACATCTGAATGAACAAGATCAAAAGGACGCTGAGACACTGACTCACTATGAGAATAGGGAAGCTGAATCTGTTTCCCTAACTTACAGCCCTGACAATCTAAAGAAACGTCTCTCAAGACAGACCCCAGAAGACCATGACGAACTAAAAACGACAGACGAGATCCACACAGATGACCAAGACGGTGATGCCACTGTTGGAAAGAGCTATTAGACGGAGTGACAGAAGCAGAGAGACTGGGGGCGACGGTGGCAGCGGAAGGAAGGTGAAGCCAGTCAAGCTCCCAGAGACGCTGTGAGTCAAGGTGCCGAGAGCCAGAACCAACCAGAGCCCCGTGTGGCGGTCCTGAACACAACAAGAGTCAGAGTCAAGGATGACCCGACAACCAAGGTCAGTAATCTGCCTAGCAGAAAGAAGCTGCATGGTTAGGCGAGGAACATGAGCAACAGAAGGAACATGAAAAGATGAGTTGCTAAGAAGTCCTCGACCAGAGACAGAAAGAGAGGTACCATCAGCAGTAAGAACACTGACAGGAGAATCAAGAGGTGTAACGAAAGACGGAGTGGTGGAATCAGAAGTCACGTGAAAAAGATGCTCCGGAATCAAGGATCCACGGGGAGGTACCTGACTTTGTAGGAGGTGGTTTCTCATTGCAAGAGTCGATGAGCGAACTCGCAGAACCTATCGAGGAGAACACAGGCGGCAAGCGACGCGTTGAAGTCCGCTACCTCCCGCTCAATGAGAGAAATGCGAAGGAGTCGATCGCACGTCGATGTAGAAGCACCGATGCCAGTGCTAGGAGAAGAACGGCGTGAAAGATGCCGCTGTTTCTTATAGCACTGGGACTCAATGTGGCTGACCTTGTCGCAGTAGGAGCAGCGAGGACGACCACCGCCAGATGGAGGCGCCACCACCACTGTGGCGGCCACGGAGGAGGCGATGTCTTGAGCGTGGAGCGATCGGTGTAGCAGTGGACGAGCGGCGAGCACGGAGGAGTGGCATCGACTAGCACCACTCAGCGAGTCTCCTCTCGCACGTATCTCGGAAGAGCCTCCGAAGAGTGACACGAGGCGGCGTGCAAGAAGCCGGGCATGCCTCGCCGAACTCAGACGGCGGCGAGTAAGGAACTCGTGACACGCTGAAACTCCGTGTCGGACGCATGACCAGACAAAGACGAACAGAGCGGCGGCCAAGCGGTGCGAAGAGAGTCCACCGACGCCGCATGCAGAACTCGATCGTAGAAGGCGCCAACGATAGCATCACCTGCCAAGAGAGCGCTCTGGCGAACCACGGCAGTGAGGCATCTCCGGAGGGTTCGTAGCGTTGACGGCGAGTCCACATCCGACACCGGCGAGTCCCACAACCTCAGAAGAGAACTGAGGCTGGACATTGGCGATGAAGACAACAGCAGCCCGAGCGTCGTCGTCGCACCACTGAGTGTAGGCGATCAATCGATACATGTAGGAATCCAGAGCCACTTGGTAGGCGGGTCGCCTTCTCATCGCCAAGGCCGGCCTCGGCAGCCTTTTGTTGGTTGTCGGGGCGGCCGCAATGCACGTAGGCTCTGTCGGAGGAGTAGGGCAAGGCGGGCAGGTGACATCGCCAGAGAGGACGCCCCAGAGACGAAGACCACGCATGTGAGACACGAAGTCGGTGTAATTAACACTATCGAAGATCACCGGGCAGCGAGGGAGGGAAACGGTGCTCATTGGTAGGCGGCGTTGGACGGCGCGACGACCAAGGCAACGTAGTCTAACAGGCGGCGCTGGACGGCGCGGCGGTTCCCCCCTTTGCTGCCGCTCGGGCGGCGGTGGGAGCGTCGGCGGCAAATCGGAGAGAGCCAAACCGAGCCCGCCTCCCTCACGCCTCTTCGGTCGCCCGTGCTCCTCGTGGCCGGCAACATATCGGAGATTGGCGGGTTGGCATTTGAGGTGACAAGGCAAACGAGGCGGCGCTGGCGCAGATCGACGATGCGCGGGCAGATCCGGAGGCAGAGGAACGTCTTCGCCCCTGAAGTCCTCCTCGGCTCCCGCTCCGGCTCCGGCGCCGATCTCGTGATAGCGGCGACGACAAGGAGGCGGCGGCGGAAACCTGCAGGTGTCGTCAGCAGAGGATTGGGCGACAGCGTCGGCGAGCGTCGGGCGACGAGGCGTCGGCCTTGGGACGGTGTCACGACACAGACCGACGGAGCCGTCGGTGGCAACGGCCGGTGAAGCGTCGGTTTACTGGCGGCAGACCCGATCCCGACGCAGGCGATCGCGGCGTCGGCAGCGCAAATGAGCTCGAGGCGAAGCAACGGCAATGAGCAGCGGCGGCGGCGGCAGCAGCAGATGAGGGAGGAAGGGCGGCGCGCGGCGGCGGCAAGCAGCGATGGGGAGGAAAGCCGGCGGCGGCTGCTAGGGCAGGGGAGGACGAGTTGTGCGTCCGGGAGAGGTAACCCTAATGGGCTCTGATACCATGTTAGGAATAGCAACTTGTATTCTCGTGAGGCCAAAGAGCCAGTATATATAGACAAGTACAAGAGGTAAATGTGCAAATAACCCCTCATAACAATGAGGAATAACACAACTATACACATATCTCTAACAGTTTCCATATTGAAAGACCTATTGCGGAATGATGTTTCTGACACTATACCGCTAACAAAACTTCTGATGATCAGCTACATCTTTCTTGTTTTTAGCATTTTTATTATTTTATGTATGGCTATTGCTTTTGCGTAGGACTTATATGGTCTGTTCTTCTATGCAGAAAGTTGTTAGTGGTCTAAATGATAATCACAATATCCCAACACTATTGCAGTCTCTGGGCTCAATACTGGAACATTCTCCTTCTATATATAAGTTATACGACAGTCAAATTATCAATTTTGTTCAGGATATTTTGTGCTCAACTGAGGTAGGTAATATTTTTATAGCAATATGCTGTCTGGAGTTAGACATTAGCGTGTTTATTTCAACAAAGATGATATTAGCCTTCGGCTATGGTTTATACAGTTCATTTCAACACCTGGACAGTCATCCCCTGATGAAAATTCTGCATGCAGTTTCTCTTGCAAACTGAAGGTAAGTTCACCGTACAAAATGAAGCTTTAAACTCATGGTAGATTCAATCATTCAATGCAGAGGTTCCAAATGTGGATAAAATTCACTACTGGACTTGTACCTGTAGTGTCCTGTCCACTTTGGAGTTTGGAGAACGTCGTTATGTGCATGCTGGCATAGGGTGGGGATTACACACTAGAGGGCTGTTTCTAGGATGCATTTATGTGTCTGGTCTGATACTCTTGTGGTCTATTGTAGATTTATGGTCTCAAAGCACTTGTCAAAAGTTGTTTACCAAGAAGTACTGTCCGTGATCGAACTGAGCATTTGTTGAAGATGCTGTTAAATATAATTCTTGAAGAGTTCAAACCCATTGCTCTATGGTCCGTCTTGTTATGCATACTTACATTATGTTTAAATTGTTTTTTCAATAAATGCTTCACTGTTCTAATTTTCTATTTGTATTTACTATTTGTCTCAGATTTTAGGCATTTTGTGATACTCATTTTCTACTCAGGATGAATATTCTGAGATTTATTGATTGATTAGCTTTTCTATGATATTTGTTTACGCGCTATTGGAGCGCATGTGGTGTGATCAAGTTTCCTAGTACGAAATATTGAAAAACTTACAGGTGTGGCTAATGCCTTGCTGTGCTACAAGCAAGGATAAAAAAACCGTTACCGGAGCAAATCCCGGCCGGCGGCCGGTACCGGTAACCGGCCGGTTACCGTTTTCCCGGGAAAAACCCGGTCGAATTTCGTTTAAATTTGCTTAAAAATCAACCGAAATTCAAAATTTGAATTTGTAAAATCCGGAAAAACCGGCCAGGATTTCAAATCCCGCCCCACCGGTAAGGCCGGAACCGGCCGGGATTTCTATCCCTGGCTACAAGTCGTGTACTGTGGCGACTTTGATGAGATTCCTTTTATTGTTGATACTTTTGTTTTTGCGTTACATCTTGGGGAATATCAACTTGTTTCAATCAGATGCTTCCTAGTTACTTCAATGCCAGGAAATTAGGAACTCGCCAAACCTTTTTGAGAAAGAGAGAAGGAACTCAGCATAGCTGATTAGGTGGTGTAATCATATGATTTTAGTGGGGGCTACAAGATAAGATTCATGTCAGCCCAAATGGTTGGGGTTTAAATCTGTTTGTTTTGCTTAAATTACATGGGTAGTTTGGGAGTGCAGAAAGGAGAAACTAGAGGGGTTACACTTTGTATTTCTGATGAGCTACTCTGGGCCCAGGATTAATGTTTGCATTAATGTTTGCAAACTTGACTAAACATGTTATACAAGCTAAATGCTATTGTACTGAAATTCCAAATATTATCCTGGTCATTAAAGTCCGCTAGATGAAGATCAAATTCTTTATCTTTGTTTTTGTAGTTTCTCTTTCTTGTTTAATAGAAGTGGCATCCTGATTCTATTTTCTCTTGTTCTGCATTCAGTGAAAATGATAAGCCGTATATGAAACTGGCTGCTGGGAAATCTGTACTACGACTAGCCACAAGATGGGATTCGCATATTTCACCAAAATTATTCCGGAATGCACTTCTCATGGCAAGGGTATCGTCAATATACTACACTTCCAATAATTATCTGGTTTACATTTTTCATACGAAGGCTAACATTTCTTCCCACTAGCCTTTCTAAAATTATTTGATAATCCAATTTTTAGGTTATTGATTTTGAGGTGCAACCTTCTCTGTAAACAAAAGCATCTGTTTGCCAGCATCATTTTCCCTTACCTACCTTGGTCTATTAGTGCAATTATTATTCTTTAGAGAGCATTATATGGCCGTCCTACTGTAGTTCCATACTATTTAAACCCATTGTTGGAGCCTTGGAGGGCCCATGCATGTTAGTATTTTACCTCTCCTTTTTAATATTGTATACATTGTGTCTGGCTGGCAGGATTCTTCATATATTGTTCGCAAGTCATTCATTTACAAACTTTATGACCTTTTGAAGAAACATGCAATCCCTGTTAGATATGCATGTGCTTTTGCATTGGCGTTAACAGATTGCTCCAGAGATGTTCGTACTGAAGTATGTATCCTCTTTTCTAGTTTTCTATATTTATGCCGTACAACCTCACATGCTCTTAAGGTGATTTCTGTGTGTGGACTTGTGTTGTTCCTAGTCGACAAGGTACTTAACCGAAGTGCTAAAGGAGCAAAGAAGATTTTTTGTTCATCAGAACAGAACAAGCAAAGATTCAATTGTAGACCACCCAGCGTATGTTGTGGTTTTCTTGATCCATACCCTAGCATATGATAGGAAGTTTCCTTCTGAGTTCTGTGAAAAGGAGACTATCTTTGCTGAGTTTTGGAGGTATTTTCTTATTTTAGTTTTTTTTAATCCCATGATAAAAGTTTTTTCCGGTACTCAAGTGGTGCCTGTGGCTGGAAATTTTTGAAGCTTGTATTAACTCTTTTCCTTTGTTCCTTTGTTTTATTGACAGCCCACTTGTCGTGATGTTGAAAGAACTAGTGGAAATAGATAATCTAAGCAGAACTGATCATGGCCCCGTCACCAGTTCTGTATCCATTCTTTTGGGGATCTTCCGTGCTATTCAGAAGGCTGAGGATTTGGGTGATTCTAGTATCACTCCTGTACATATCTTGTCTACTTTTAGACATTTTACATTTGCCTAACAATTTATTCATCAATCACTAATGTCCTATGCTCCTGTCACAGAAACTGCACATTCTCGCAAAAATTGGTTTGCTTATCGTAAAAGAACTTGATAAGGATTGCAAGATGTCAGATTCTCCGCGCCATATTCTCTTGCCCTCATCTTATTATAGATTGTCTCGGAGTGAAAGAAAAGTGGATGTAGGTCATTCTGCCTATTTATTCTTATACTTCGTTAGAAACCATAGCTTTGTTTATGTTTGCATTAGCTAAATTTCTCCAGCTTGTATATTTCTAATGTAGGAATGCTGCCAAGGAGATTTCATTAGTGATAGTTTTGTAAAGAGAATCTTAAAAGCTCATGAAACTTATAATCATCAGGTATATTCGATCTGTCTGCAATGCTAGCCTTTGGTCTTTCTTTTTTTTTGGGGTGGGGGGGGGGGGGGGGTAGCTTTACGTCATCTGGCACCCCTATAATTTTACATCATCAACATGGATTTCAGGAGGATACTAGATGTTCTATTATTGCTGATAGGGAATCAATTGAATCTGCTCCTGTAAGGGAAGCTTGTTCCTCATTAAGCAAATTAGTGGGACATAATGCAAGTGATCATGATAAAGGGAAAACGAAAAAAAGTTCAGTATCTGGGGAAGCCCGCTCCAAGAAAAAGGATCAGAACACTAATCATAGCTTGGAAAAAGAAAAGGTGTCATCTTGTGGTTCTGCTGGCACAAAGCTGTCATCTCTGGGCTCCTTGGGTTTAGCCAAGGAGGCTGATTCTAGAGATTGCATCTCTGTCTTAGAAAATCAGAATCGTCCAGCAAGCAGAAGTTCCACTGGGGAGACCAGAGATTCAAAGACAGATCATAGCTATTGTAGGCAAGCTGTGGTATGCACATTTTTGTTAACCTGTTCTCACGATGTTGGCCTATGTTTGCATGTTCTTTTGGCCAGATTTCTTTTTTGAGTTGATTCGTGAGTTAATATGTTCTCAATTAGCAGATGAAAGATACAGGTGAAGTGCTTGTTGGTTGCCACGTTAGATTGTGGTCAGCACTTGATATACGGTAAAATTACTTGCCAATTATAAAATTGTCAAACTATAATTGCTTGGTTAGTGTAATTTTGACATGTTTTGACTCAATGTAGTTATAACTATGGAACTGTTGAGGCATATGATCAGCAAAATGGCTATCACAAGGTACTGCTATTACTGCCTCTCGTGCCATGTCAAAGTAGTACAGTTATTTTTATTTTTGCCCTTCATAATGTCTGTCTAGGCTGTAAGTGTGTAACTAGTCTGTGTTAGCCAAACTTGCTTCCTCAACTTGATATCCCATCGATGCAGCTGGTCTCATGTTTGAGATTTATAATCTGCTGCTAGGATGTGCTTAACAGGAAGAGCACCTTTTGCTAATAGTTCTGCTGTGAAATTTATCTGATTAGTTTATGCTTATTTGCATATGGTGTTTTCAAGTTCACACAAAAATCACTTCATTTTCCCAACTATCTAATTGATGTACATGATCTTATGTGTCTGTAAGATTGCCTACGAAAATGGTGATAAGGAGTTTGTGTGTTTGGAATGTCAGAAGTGGGAGTTCATTAATGACACAATTTCAACAGTTGAGGTACAGTATGCCAGTGTCTGTGATCAACTTATAATTTTGACTGTTGGATAATTGGATTGCCTGTGGATTCACATGAACATTTATATATATTATTTATTTTGCAGGACATTCCCAACTGTTGTCCTAGAGATTGGTAAGTTCGACAAGCAGCTTAACATGTTTTCCTTCTTTGGAAATGCATTTTCCCCTGCATTGCAGTATCCAGTATTTGCATGTGTTACACATAGTTAAGCTGGCATGTGAAATGTCTTAAATGTGTTCTTTAAAGAGTATGTCTTGTGATACCATGTTTTAAACCAGTTGCGTTACTTTTAGTACAGCATAAGGATATGTGTATCCTGCAAATTTTGCTTAAACTTCTAAATTTGAGTATTTGTCTACTTTTGCTAAGTGATGGTTGCTATTCTTGTTACAGCACTATTTAGAATGTGTGGAATGGATATGCACCTTTTTCATTTTCTGCCCAAGGTGGCCTCATGTGGTAGCATAGCATTAGAATAAACCATGCCATGCCAAGTTAACTACAAACATCAGCAGTCAGGTCTAGGTCAGTGAGTAGCATTGGTTGGTCTCATTCATTTCATGCTGATCATTTACCTGATAAGATCTTTAATTCATTATCAAACAAAGGAAATCCCTGTATGTCAACATCAACTTTGTACCTTATATTCCTGGTAATCTGTCCAGGAATTAAAAAATGCCAAAATTGACCTAACTTGGACATACTCAGTAGTCTCAGCTTCACTTGAGCCGCAATGTCTATCACTCAGATAAATTCAGAAATCAAATTGTGTTGAATTCGGTATCTTCATATCTTGCCTGTGGCCTGGATTTGTGATTACCGGTTCTTATACAGCTTAATAAGTGTATGTCTGCCCGTCCAACTACAATTATGTTCCCCCTTTGGAATTAAAATAACAAAGCATTCGGCCAGTATCGCAAAAAATAGCTATGGAGTTCAAAATGGACTTTCCAACTTATTTGATAAAAACCTAATGCCATTGTTTGCTACGACCAAAACTGGCATATATTTTGCTGCAAGTCTGTGCTGGTATGAATACAGAGTATAATATGCAGCTCTAGCATGACACAGAATAACTGTTGGGAACTGTAGTGCTTTTAAGTTTTCCTTTTTGTTTTTTGCTTATGATGATGCTTGTTCTGAATTCTTAGTAGTTTTTTCAAGAAAGATGGTGGGAAGGGTTTTGCTGATTCCCATAAGCAAGAGATGCTACTTCCAGGCTCTTCTATTGTATGGTGAGAAATTTTTCATAATTTTCATTTAGAACCTTTGCCAACTGTCCATCCATGCCTACTTACTTCAACTTATAGCAGTGATCTTGATGAAGTTGTTGGTGATTGTGACGATAATATTGTGAAACGACCCTTTTCAAACAATAAAACAGGTAAGCCAGTAACAAGGACATGATTCATGGTATTACCTTCATATTGTCAATTCATAAAGTTCGTAGGTTGTACAAACTACAAATACTGACAGGTAGATAGTATTGACACTATATCTGTTGTTCATTTTAAACTGAGTATGTTAATCCTTGAGTTATTCTATAAATGCCTTGCCTTGCTCACAAGTCAACGTACTGCTGGTTCCAATCAGCAGTCGTTCGGAAACGGCATTGTCAATTAGGTTGTTACTTGTTACAATTCTACAGTGCACTTGTATTATGGTGATTTTATGTCACTAGTCAGTATTGCAGCTACTTTTATTTGTCTCGTTTCATGTTATTGAAGTTAGCTGACCGACTTTCCATTTTTTTAGCTGTGTCTGGCCTCAAGAAAAACAGCAAGAGAGCATTTGATTTTAGGAACGCACAGAACAGCTCTGGATTAACCGCTGTTGACACAATAGACAATGTAAGTCCATTTGAGATGAATAAGCACGATTCCTCGCAGATTTGTGAATATCATGTAATGATCTCTTTTCTTTTGCCAGGTTCGACGTACTAGATCTAGGAAGTTCCAAGTGTAACCATCTAATTTAAGCTTTAGCTGATATGTGTACGATATATATATAAGGAAATATGTGGCTGCCCAGGGGTAGCTACCCACCCGAATCTTTAAAGTTGAAATTCGACATTTTTTGGTTAAAAGTTGAATTTTTTGAGATGAAAGTGGGGAATTTTGAGTTAGAAGTGTTCTAATTTGAGTTGAAAGTCACCGATTTCAAGTTGATAGTTTTCGACTACGGTATTGTTAGTTTTCAAATTTTTTGAGTTGAAAGTTGAATTATTTTAGATGGAAGTAAGAGATTTTGAGTTAAAAGTCTTCGAAGTTTGAAATTGATAGGGGGAAGAATACAAATCTTGATGCAAAATCGAACGCTTGGTGGCAGGCTGGCAGCTACCCTGGGCAGAAAATCCTGTCTCTCTCCGTGTATATATATATGGTCGGTTTCGGAATGCATGTTGTGCATCCGCTAGTGAGTATAACAGCGATGTTAGAAATCTTGGTTTCCATCATACATGTAACCTTGTAAATACAAAAGTGGATCGTCAAATGAGTGTATATGATCTGCAATGATGTGTTGTAAATGGGGATGCGGATTGGGGGGTGGGGGGTGTGTGTGGATAGTACCCAAGCAGATTTTTCCTGAATATAGCGCCGGATTGAGTGAGAATTATCCTCCTTGTTTTCACCCTAGCTGTAAATTCGGCATCGATCAGCTATTTCGGTTGGAGTTCTCCGATAGTTTGCTAACATGATGAAAACAGTTTGTTTTCTTCTGTTCGGTCATAATGTCATATCGTATGTCTGAGCGGGTTTGTTGTTAGAAGGGTAACTTATCCAAGCAAAGAACTCTGAAGAGATCATTAATGTTGCTGTTCACAGATGGTGTGGCCACAAACTCACAAATCAAGACTGACATAATAATAGTACATGCTCGACTAGGCTAAGCATGAATACATGCCATATTCGGTGGCGTAGTTGGCCACGCCTCAAGCCATCCATTTTTTCTTCTGATTTTTCAAAAGAATTAATATGGTCTTTTGATCCTATTGCCCTGGCAGCGTGAGGCCTAGCTTCGCCTCTGGCCATGTTCATATCTCCTACATTAATGACTCTTGGAGCGTTGATCCTGAGATGAACCCGCCGACAGGCCCTCAGATACGGATGATGGCGCCGCTGGGCAGGAAAAAACGTGTGCAACTTGGCGTCGATCAGAGACTGGTGACGTCAGACGAGGCTTGTTGTGCGTGTACTCTAGGGAGGCAAGGCACTGAGAAGGTGTCCCCGGAGTGTAGGGGGGATGGAGGGCACCGTGGAGACGCTCGAGAGTCGAGAGTGGTGGCCGCGTTGTGGGGGTGCACACGACAGCGAACTTGGAGGTGCCTCCGGCGTGTGGGACGGCGGCGGCGTATAGGGAGGGAGCATGTCAGGAACTGGAGTCGACTTCTGAAGACTGAAGATTATTTCTGTTGTTGCGGAGAGATAACGATTCGAGACTGATGAAGATCCAGCAGAGGAGATCATCTCGGGCGTTTAAGTGAAGATCTACGACTGGAATGCATCGAGTTCTTTATCGTGTCTTCAGACAGTTAAACGATTACTTTTGTCGAAATTTACTGTTACTGTAATTTTTAGTTAATAGGGTTAAATCCCTCTGTAAGGGCTACAAGGCTCGTAGCGATTGAGGGGAGAATCTATCGCAAATATTATCATTTTCATTAGCTTATAGATAGTTGGAACTAGTCTTTGTAGAACCACTTTCCTCTTTCGTTAACAGATATTGAAATCAGAAGCTATCTTCATCGCGATTTTTTGCTGTATGTGAATGAGAATTCCTTGAAGGTCTTGACAATTGGTATCAGAGCCAGCAATCCTTTGGCAAAGCGAAGCGATTGGGTGGGTTTCTCGAGCAAGGGTTGAGGAGGTCCTCACGGTGGAATCTCCAACATCGAATCTCAGATCGGGAAGGAGGAAGGTTGGTGACCAGTTCACCGTAAAATCCTTGATCAAAGACCAGCAATCATAGTGATCATGACCCGAGGGATCAGCAGATCTGGTGAAGACCAAAGTGAAAGCTTAGAAAGCGGCTGTGCTCAAGCAGGAGATTGCGGAGGCTTATCTCAGGATTGATCAAGTGCAAAACCAGATCGCAGCAGTACATGACAAGGTTGACAAGTTGGATGATATTCCAAAGAAGATCGGCAGTATGGAAGGTATGATGAAATCCTTGATGACACGATTAGGATTACTAGTAGTAGATCCTTCTAGTTCATCATTTCGCATTCAGAATAAAAACACTAAAACAATCACAGAAGAGTAGGAAGTAATTAGGTCAGAGGTAGAACAAGACTTGATGAGAAAAATGTGTGAAGTGGGAGGTGTCAAGGTAAATAGTACCGCGGGTGTGATTTTAGAAGGATCCCCCAAAGACAAGATGGGAGAACATACTTGATCTTTTGCTCCTTTTAGGCGTGGACAATACTCACCCCCAATATCAGAACTTGTTACTCCTACGTTCCAGCGAACAAAAATGATGACAGAAAGGGGAGAGCAGGCGAATATGAGGATGGAAAGGGTGAATCAGTTCAGGAGATCGATTGCTCGAGGGCCCAAATTGGAGTTTCCCAAGTTCAATGGAGAGAATCCTTTGGGATGGATTAGGCCAGCAGAGAAGTACTTTGAGATGACAGAAGTACCAGATGAGTGCAGAATCGATATGGCGCAGATGTATGTTTCTAGAAGAGCTGATATTTGGCTACGAAGTTCTGGAATATTAATCAATCCACCTCCATGGCCCCAATTCTGTGAGCTAATTTGCAACTGATTCGTTGATTGTAGTATATATGATGTCATTGATAATTTCCACTCCCTTAGGCAGAATTACATTCCAGTCTCCTCTTATATTGATAAGTTTGAAGAGAGTATGGCGGTAGTGAAGAAAGAACATCTGTATCTGGAAGAACAGTATTATGCGGTCAGTTTTATCAATTGTCTCAAGGATGAAATCAAATGCCATCTCAGACCTTTAAGACCCAACAACCTTACTAATGCATATTGGTTAGCCAAGGATTATGAAAAGGGTATACAATACAAAAAGAGTAGCAAGTGGACTGGAGTTGGACAATCTAAGCAAAATTATTTCCAACAAGGAAAAGTTAAAGTGAAGCAGGAGCCAAGAGATGCATTCCAGAATAGAAACAACCCAATTACCAACAAGGTGAGGAAACCTAGGGAGTGCTAGGAATGTTTTGAGAAATGGTCACCACAACATAAGTGTAAACAAGCGCAGGTTGTGAATGCCATGATCACTAAACAAGAAAAAGAAAATCCCATACAAATAGAGCAAGAAGAAACAACTAAGGAAGAGCAAATTGAGTCTATTAAAGAAGAAGAGGCAGACCAATTGATGCAAATCTGTAAACAGGCGGTTAAGGGAATCACAAACCCATCTACACTGTTAGTAGTTATTACCGTTGGGGGGAAAAGAGGTGTGGCATTACTGGACAGTGGGAGCACTAAGACTTTCATAGATCATAAGTTTGCCCTCAAAACCAATTGTAAGGTCATTAACAATGAGATGACTAAAGTGGTAATTGCAGGAGGGGGAAATTTGCAAACATGACCCCATATTAGAGATTGCTCATATAAGATCCAAGGTGAAACGTTTTGTGATAATTTCAGATTGCTAGATCTGAAGAAATATGAAGTAATTCTGGGAGCATATTGGATTTATCAGCACAGTCCCGTGACTATCAATTTGAAAACTAGAGAATTGGCAATTATGAAGAAGGGTGTTCAGTCCATTACTTTTTCAGAGTTAATCAAGTTAGTCAAGAATGATAAACTCAAAACAAACTCAGCGGTTGATGTGCAAGGGTTCAATGTGATTTATATTATTGGCTAGTGCAGTCAGATAAGAGTCAAGAAGGGAGAACAAAGGCAGTGCACATTGAGATAGAAAAGTTACTAGATCAGTACAAGTAAGTTAATAGATTAGTACAAGGAAGTTTTTATGGAACCTTCTGGGCTTCCACCAAAAAGAAATTGTGACCATGCTATTCCCCTGAAAGAGGATTCTGAACCACCTAATATTAGACCATATAGAGTTCCAAACCAACATAAGGAAGAATTGGAAAAAATAATAGGTTAGACAGTTGCTGGAATATGCAATTATCAAACCAAGTGAGAGCTCATATGCATCACCAGCCATATTGGTTGGAAAGAAGGATGGCACTTGGAGGATGTGCATTGACTATATAAGGCTTAATGCTCAAACAATTAAGAACAAATTTCCTATACCATTAATAGAAGACCTTTTGGATGAGCTGAATGGGGCTAGCCCCATTTTTTCAAAGCTAGACCTCGGGTCAGGTTATCATCAAGTGAGAATGAAAGAGGAGGATATACACAAGACAACCTTCAGGACTTATTTTGGTCACTATGAATATCTAGTTATGCCTTTTGGCCTATCGAATGCTCATGCTACATTCCAGTATCTTATGAACTCAATTTTTGCTCCCCATCTAAGAAGGTTCATTCTTGTATTCTTTGATGATATATTGATTTATAGCAAAAACTTACAAGAACATGTGCAGCATCTACTCATAGTATTGCAAATACTGAAAGAAAATCACTTGTATGCCAAAATGAGTAAATGTGTGTTTGGAGTGAGTCAAGTAGAGTACTTGGGACATGTAATCCATGCAAATGGGGTATCCACTAGCCCCGAGAAGATTGCAGCACTGCAAGAGTGGCCAACACCACTTAACATCACCCAATTGAGGAGTTTTCTAGGCTTAACCGGGTATTGCAGGAGGTTCATACAAGATTATGGCAAAATCTGTAGGACTCTACATGATATGCTTAAGAAGAATTGCTTTCAATGGAGTGAATGTCAAGATGAAGTGTTTAAGAAATTGAAGCAACGTATGGTTACTGCATCGGTTCTAGCACTGCCGGATTTTCAGGAGTCTTTGTAATAGATACTGACGCTTGTGGGAATGGTATTGGAGCTGTGCTCATGCAAAACGGTAGGCCTTTGGCTTATTTCAATAAAGCATTGGGGTAGAGATCAGCTGCGCTATCCACTTATGACAAAGAGGTGATGGCGATTTTGGAAGCATTGAAAAGATGGATACATTACTTTTTGGGCAATCAATTGATTATCAAGACAAACCAAAAGAGTTTAAAATACATCACTGAGCAAAGGATTTCAGAAGGAATTCAACATAAGTTGATGTTCAAATTATTGGAATTCAATTATACCATTGAGTATAAAAAGAAAAGAAAACAAAGTGACCAATGCTTTATCAAGAAGAGAACACTATATGGCAGTTTCAGTGGCAATACCTACTTGGATTGAGGAAGTAGAAAACAATTATCAGAATGATCAGCACTGCAATGAAATATTGAAACAATTACTCATTGATGAAAATGTAGCGCCACCCTACTCTGTACATGCTGGAATTCTAAGATATAAAGGGAGATTGTATGTTGGAGCTAACGACCACATGAGACTCAAAAATCATTGAATCATTACATGCTTCGGCCATAGGGGGTCATTTTGGCAGGAGGGCAACCTACCAGCGAGCGAAGAAGATCTTTATTGGCCCGGGTTAAAGAAATCAGTGGAATCATATGTCCAAGAGTGTGCAGTGTGTCAAAGATCCAAAGCTGAGCATTGTCATTACCCGGGGCTACTGGATCCATTACCTATTCCTAATATGGCTTGGACTCACATCTCGATGGATTTCAGCATAGGATTGCCAAAATCAAATGGGAAAGAGGTGATATTGGTTGTGGTGGACAGATCTACCAAATATTCCCATTTCATAGCATTATCGCATCCTTACACAGTACAAATAGTAGTACAAGCTTTCACTGAAAATGTGTTAAAGTTGCATGGATTTCCAATAGCTATAATTTCAAACGGAGACCAGATTTTTACAAGTCAACTGTGGCAGGAAATATTCAAATCCTTAAGAGTTAAGCTGAGGTTAAGTGTCGCTTATCATCCACAAACGGATGGGTAGACCGAAAGGGTCAATCAATGTTTAGAATCATATTTGAGGTGCATGGTGTTCAATAAGCCTAGGAAATGGTACTATTGGCTATCACTGTCGGAATGGTGGTACAATACCACATACCATACCTCTTTGCAAATTACACCCTTCTAGGCTTTGTATGGGTTTCCTCCTCCCTTAATCAGTGAGTTGTCAATTCCTGGACCTAAGAGTGAAGAAGCCAGGGACTTCTTAACTGAGAAAGAGACACCGCTGCAACATTTGAAAGAGAATTTGATTCAAGCTCAGAATAGGATCAAGAAATATGCTGATAAAAAGAGGCCCAAAGAGAATTCCATATTGGAGACCTTGTATATTTAAGGATGCAACCTTACAGATTAACATCATTCGAGCTTTGACATTCGCTGAAACTCACTACTAAGTACTACGGACCATTCAGGGTAATGCGGAAAGTCGACAGGGTAGCATATAAATTGTTATGAATATTGTGTGTATATTGAAGAGGCCCAAAGTGCAATATATATAAGGTATAGATAAGGATATTCTATCTCTAATATATCTCTAACACCCTATATCTCTAACTTATCTCTAACACCCTATCTCTAACATATCTCTAACATAAATTACAATTGCCGGACTGTGTGGGTATTCATCACGTTTTTCATGTTAGTCAATTGAAGAAGTATATTGGTCTTAACGCAGTCCCAAGCCCTAATCTTCCAATGGTTGGCGAAAATGGTAAGGTGAAAACAGTATCGATACTGGTACTGGAGACTCGTTCAAGTCCCAGAAATCGAAAGCTGGTTACCCAGTGGTTGGTCCAATGGGAGGGATTACCTCTAGAAGATGCGACATGGGAAGATGCTGATTTTATTGAGGGAACTTTTCCTCACTTCTATCAAGCTACAATTCGAGGTTGGTTTCCTGAATCCAATCCTTGAGGACAAGAATTGTTTGAACAGGGGGTAATTGGCAGGAACTGGAGTCGACTTTTGAAGACTGAAGATTATTTCTGTTGTTGCGGAGAGATAACGATTTGAGACTGATGAAGATCCAGCGGAGGAGATTATCTCAGGGGCGTTTAAGTGAAGATCTACGGCTAGAATGCGTCGAGTTCTTTACTGTGTCTTCAGACAGTTAAATGATTTCTTTTGTCGGAATTTACTGTTGCTGTAATTTTCAGTCAACAAGGTTAAATCCCTCTGTAAGGGCTATAAGGCTCGTAGCAATTCAGGGGAGAATCTATCGCGAATATTATCATTTTCATTAGCTTCTAGATGGTTGGAACTAGTCTCTGTAGAACCACTTTCCTATTTCGTTAACAGAGATTGAAATCAGAAGCTATCTTCATCGCGATTTTTGCTGTATGTGAATGAGAAATCCTTAAAGGTCTTGACAGAGCAGCCCCCGGCATGCAGAACGTCGAGTCCGGCGGGCTGTAGGGCGGCCTCGACGAAGACGGAGGGCACCAAGAAGGCTTGCCGGGAGGCGGGAGTGTACTCGGTCTCCGGAGACGGTGGGCACAACAACGGAGGCGACAGGGGGTGTGCTTCCTCCCGCGACGATGGGCGCTCTCCTGCGTCCCGGTCCTCCCTCCGCGACGTGCAACGACACCCACGACGACGAGTAACGGCGAGAAGGTCATCGCGAAGGACAGAGAAGAACGGCCCGGCCCGGCCCTGCCCTGCCGACCTGAACTGCGGTGAAGTGGTGGTGTCTCGCGCGTGGTGGTGCGCCTTGGCGCCATTTCGGCGTAGAGTTGGTGGGACCGTCTGTTCCGTCCGTATTAGCCGCGGGATCGGAGTTTTCACGAATCACGAAGGCCACATGCTACAATTTCTTCTCTGCCGTCCCGTCTAATTGAGAACACTTACGCTTAAAACTGATTTATCATGAAGGTCACATGCTACCATTTCTTCTCTACCGGCTGCATTTGGTCATCTGGGTGAGGACAAGACGCACACTTCTTACTATGACAGATGCAGAAACTCCAACAACGAGTAGGTCACTAAGTACCACATTTTAGAGTGATGGAACAGCCTAAAGCTAGATTGATACTAGCATAGACAAGATTACAGCGAACCAAATTTTAGGGTGAGCATTCCCGGATAAAACGAGTGATGCAACTCCAACACATGGCTCAAACATACTCAAATTTTTATACAAAAATAAAAAGGCCCCCTTTTGAGCAAAACGAGACCAAAAGTGCTAAGTCCTAAAAGGAAACAAAGAGAGAAGGCATCAGATAGCCTCTCTAGTGGAAATATCATTCAGTTATTACGACCCACACCACGGAGTATTATAAATATTATTGCATCCTATACACACACCCGAGGAGTTTCTTTGCTTCTGCGTGCAAAGTCATTTGTCTCAGACAGCAGAATTTGCTACCTCACGCTTCCTCTGTTCCATGTGTTCACTGAACTGAGCGTAACACCATCACTGCAGGATTTTGCTCTTCTTTCCAGCATAGATCGCTATGAGATATATAGCAACGCAGCCGGCAACCGTGCCCCAGGTGGTCTCCCAAAACTTCATGTTCTTGATTCTTGCCATCTCAGGGGTCTCCGGAGCTTTCATTAGGTCGATGTGGATGTTCATGCCGAACAAGCTCACGACCACGATTCCCGCGGTGGCTACCAGGGTCGCCGTTGTGAGCATCACGCCCATCTGCAGCAGCTGGTTCTGCTTCTCGTCCAGCATGATGTTGATGTAATCCTCAGTGTCATCCACGTATTCTCGGAGCTTTATGCATGTAATAGGCACATGTCAGGCTATTATAATGATGCATGGAATGCTAGTGATAGCGTTGTAACCAAACCATTCAAGATAGCAAATACTTGTCAATTTCAGTGAACTATTCAACCATAATATTCGCATTGCATCCATTTTGCCTTTAAAACAGCAATAATTCACTTGCACTAAATTGGAGCAACAGTCTATATTAGCCGTCACTACTTTATTACTCATAACAATACAAAAAATGCGTGTTTTTATTATGGTGTTTATGAATTTGTAGCAAGCAGTCATTGTGCTGGCATAGCATAAATAAAGTTCAAAACGTAAACCTGGTAATTTGATTCGTCCTAAGAGATGATCGTTTCAATAGCAATATATTCTTGGAGATGTCCAATTAGGTCAAGCAGTGAATAAAAGGAGATGCAACATACATGGTATAACTTGTTCAGCGTGCCATCAACCTGCACGAAGTAAGCTTCAAGAAGCATTTCCAACTCTTCAATATTAGGCTTAACATAAGCAGAACTTTCACGGACGCTCTCTGTCTCATCGGTACGATCTTCTTCCTCCCTGAATAAAAGCGCATATGAAAGACTAAAATGAAAGCTGTACATTTTTTTAACATCCTATCAATCAAGACAAAATTAGCTTTCAATGAAGACAACTTATCATCATCAAATTCTGCTTGATAAAATTTCTTCCAAAGAATACAGGTAGTTAACTAACAGGTCCTACTCCGATCCTACGAACCAGAAAGAAAGACAAATTAGGTGACATACTTCTCTTCGTCATGATCAGCCGATGCGTACTTATTGGAATCCAGTCTGCCCAATGACTCGCTGAATCCTTGGAGCGTCAGCTTCCTCGTCAGATACATCTCGGACATATCCATGTCGTCGTCCAGCAAGTGCTCCAGCTCATCCCTCACCTGCTAAAGAACACAGCACCAGAGCACAAACAGATGGCCAAAATGTTTAGATGTCAATCGCACACAACTGCAACTCATGCCCAAGCATAACGACTCCCAATTCCTACCTTCTGCACGCGCCCTGAGAGTTCGACCAGGCGGCTCTTGATCTGCCTGACGTGCTCCAGGTTCAGCGTGCTAACCTTCGAGGTCAGCTCATCCAAGGCCGGATACGCCTCCTTCTCGAGAGCCGACGTCTAGCACAATTTGAAAAGGAACCATAGTAAACATGTATCAATTATCATCGATTCATCATCAGCAACAAACAAGACTTTTGTAGTGCATAGTACTTGCAATATACCTCAGATTCCAAGCATTTACATGTATGTTCGAGGCAGACCTCGAGCACCTTGAACTCGAAGGGCAGGATCTTGGCGCTGCCAGCCCTGCAGAGCGCCTGCCTTGGCCCGTTCCCGTCACCCTGCTCCGTCTCGTTGCCGTGATCGGTGCCCGGAGTCGTGCTAGACGCATCCTTCACGCAGAAGAACAAACAAATTTTCAGCAACATCAGAATTATCACCGGTTCAAGTGCAGAGCTCACTGTACCATATCAGTTACAGATGCAATCTACTACTATCATAGCAACAGAGTAAACTTGGATGCGTATATAGAATATAGTGCTAAGAAACCAGTCCAACATGAGTACATGACGGTGGTGATCATGTCATACAGGGAGTGCGAGGCGGGCCTGGAGGTCGAGGAGGAAGAGGCTGAGGCGTGGGTTGCCGGGGTCCGGCACGAGCACCTCGGCGGCGGTGACGATGGCCTTGACGTGCTCGAGGTTGATGACGACGGCGCGGTCGCGGCCGAGGATGGTGGACGGGTAGGACAGGACCGGGTCGAGCATGCGGAGGTCGCGCGCGGGCAGGCCCGTCATCTCCATGATCCGGTACTTGCCGAAGTCCCCCGCGCGCGCCTCCCCCGTCGCCGGCACCACCAGCCACTCCCGGCTGGCCGCCGCGCCCTTCCGCCTCGGCGCATGCGCCGGCGGCTCCGGCTGTGGCTGCCTGCGGTCCATGCTGTTAGCGCAGGTCAACCCGCGGTTGGTTAGTTGGGGTGTGATTGTGAAGGGAAGGGTGGGGGACCCGGGGGCAGCTGAGCTGAGGTCGCGCGGACGCGGTGCCACTTGGCGCGCGGGCGGCTGGTTGCTTGGTGAGATGCAGTTATTTGTTGGTTAGGATTTTGCTGGGGCGGGCGAGGGCGTTTTTTTGATGGCATCGCACGGGTGAACCTCGGCTCGGCTCGGCTCAGTTCGGCTGCGTTCGCGGCAGGTTGTCCCATACGTGGGCGCTTTTGTCGTCCTCGACGCGCTCCACGGGGTGTGCTTTTCGATGGGTATGGGTGCGGTTTTGGAACGTTTCGTGGTTAGCCCGCGCACGGGTGGCTGCCTGCGGCCTCGCGGGGGCACGTTGATCGCGTCAGGGGCTCGGAACTCAGTGTGTTTTGTGGGGGTTTTCTGGTAGGCGTGGGTTGAATACCGGCACGCCGCACGCGATGGCGTGATCGTTTTGCTGTGGTGAACGAGAGGGAGGCCTTCCCCTTATCCGTTCTTCTTCCACGGAAGATTAGCGGTGGTGTCTTCGTCTGCTAAATGTCCTTGTATTAGTTGACTTGTTACAATGAAATCCAAGTCGTGAGTTTATATATTTTTTTTTGGAAGGTGCTAATTTATGAATTTTTAACAAATCTCGTGTTTCAATTGAATCTAGATCTTAGAGAGCGTATAAGATAGAAACCCCATTTTGAGGGGGGAAACGTGGAAACACATGTTTGGGGTGTTCGATCGCAATTCAACACGTCAGATCCGTTAGTTAATCCTCTAAGGGTATCTCCAATAGTTAGAGATAACTTTGTCTCTAATATATGTTATATCATCTTTAGAGACAACATCTCTAATAGATAGTCTCTAGCACACTCTCTAACATTTAAATTTTATAATTTTTATTTAAAATGGATCTACATATCAACTAGAGTAGATTAATGTACCATGTCTTATTTTGAATGCATGACATTCTCTTCAGGAAGAGACGACTTGTACTCTCTCCCCTCTACGTGGAATTTTGTTGACGTAGCATAACTAAGAGACGACAATAAAAACACTATTAAAGGTGTCGTAACTCATTTTGTGTCCGATGTGAGTTATCAATAGGACCTAGCCTACTCCACCTACATCAACACTCCAAAGTCTTGTTTGAATGTGAGTGGTCAGGTTGAGATTCGCCTGGTTGTGCACCCTCTATATACATAGATTACTTGTATATCACTGAGTTTTTCTTTGTTGCTTTTCATGCCATTTCTGTCGCTTACGTTAGTTGGAGTCGTCGTTAAACCAAAAAGAATCCCCATCTTACCCTCATCTTCTTCCTTCTCCACTCTCCTTACCCGCTTCCTCTTCTCCCTCCTGCCCCCACCAGCCACCACCGCCTCCCTCCCCGTTCTCGGTCGAGCGCAGTTGCCCTCAACCACCAACTGTCATCGCCCGTCCCCCACCACACGGGGCGGGGCGCTTGCACCCCACCCCGCTGTCACGGCCCTCAAGGGCCACACGGCCTCCTCCTCCCCCTCCCCCACCCCTCTCAGGCGGGAATAGTATGAAAGGAAATAAAGGAAAAACTCGGTGCCATACAATGAATCAAACTTTTTTCCATGGCATTGAAGGGACCAGGCTAAATTTTAGTAGCCTTCTGGGGATTTTCTATAAATATATTGTCTTGCTACAAAGTGGTCCCGATCAAAACTAGGGCACGACCAAACTATTCAGAAAGTAATTAGAAGGGTGTTTGGAATGTAGTCATGACAATTGACTTAACTTATGTTGCCAACTTTGGCGATTGATGCTCCACTCATGTTTTGGCCCAAAATGGCATTAAAAGGTTTCAAAATTCTCTATGGACCCGGACATGCTAAACTTTTAGACCCCAATCAAAAGTAGGTGGATTTTTCCCCCCAGAAATTCCTAGACTCCCAACAAACCATAACATTCGACCAGGTGAAAACCAAAATGGAAGGTGTTGCCAACTGTTGTTTTTTAAGGAAGTATTGCCATTTCTTTTAGAGGAAAGCAGGGATTCTATTATTTTATAAACTAGCAGGGTGGCCTGCGTATTTGCACGGCTAGATTTATTTTAAAGTTTGTAGCGTCGAATGATATAACTTAGATACTTGATAATATATTTATGTATCTTGTAGCTATTTAGATTTTTTTTAAATATCATAAACATTACAAAATGACAATAGTAGCTCGAAGGAGAATAAAACTTGAGTAATGTAACTGAAGTATGAGTTTTGATGAAAGAAAATCTTGAGCATAATAAATTAAGTACTCTCCATCATATATGCATCATGTAGTTGCATGTCCCTATGTTTTCTCCACTAGTTACTCTTTTCTAAAATATTTGCATGCACATGTACCTCTGCTAATCTCAAGTAATATGTGGATTATATGTGCAATAAATTACCTTATTAGTTTACATGGTATTAGAGTACCTTGGCCACGTATAAACTGATGCACCATGTGCAACCTATTTGAACTTACCTTCTCTCACGCGGCGGGTTGCCACACCAAACCATGTGTCTTCTATCTCTTCTCCCCGCCACAGCTTTTCTGCTTTAACCTCCAACAGCAAGCTCAATTCTTGATCGATATCTCTCAGCTGCTACCCCTTCCAATGCAATACTCTATCATATAGATATCTTCTGCTTCTCTCCAATTATTGCTTAATACTGACCGTTGTGACATCAACACACATACATGTGCAAATATCGCTGACCCCTACCGATGACAACCGTTGCGCTCTCTCCAGTGACCCCAAGCATATTCCTTATCGTTGTGTCATCTTTACTCCAATCTATTTGCTCCTCTGTTTTATGTACTTCCATACTTCTATTCATACGAATACATGTATGCATATACACATGCACGATGTCTTCTTCTCCCGTGTCGGTCACTCCTCTTATTCAATGTTTTCCAACTCAACGATGTAGATTCCTCACTAACCGTGACAACCTCCCATCTTCACTAATACCAGTATGTCTGCTTTAGTCGCTACCTAACTATAAGGAGATTCTTCTCACCATCACCGGTGACGTCATGTCACTCACCAATGATGACACGCTCCTAGCTACGCGATGACCCCATATCGTTGATAGCTAGTCTTCAATGCAAAACTTCATCTCTCTCTGCTAGGGCTTTCTCATCATCGAGCCTCTGTGGCCACCGACTTTTTCAACAACGTCGACGCTCACCACTCATTGTCACATCAGTTGGCTCCTTCAACTCCGGCCTCTCTTCAACGACTCCAGCAAGCAACACGACATTGTCTATGTCGAGCAACTAAGGTGAGCAACATAGAATTGTTCACATCTTCATCGTCGCTGCCTCGGCTCTTCACTTCCTAGTTGATCAATATCTTATTGTAGGACAGATCAACGTCATTGCACTTTTTCGTGGTCTCCTCCGACACCATTTGTGATATTCCCATTATAACTTATATTTAAATTATTCAAAATTTTAGTTATTAAGATATTTTACTTTGGAATTAGTATGGAAATCAAATTGCAATTTTTATTTTTTTGTCCCTAATTTTAATTATTTTTTATGGAATTCATATACTAATCTATTTGATATTTTTTATTTGATTTTTATAATTACTATTATTTATGGATTTTACTCTGGAATTCGTATCGAAATTTAATTGCTAATTTTATTTTATATTTTATTCCAAAATCCAGTTATTTTTTTTGTTGAAAATCATATAATAATCCAATAGATATTTTTTTGTTTAATTTTTTATTTCGAGTTATATTTATATAGAATTTTACTTAGGAATTCATATGGAAATCAAGTTGATATTTTTTCCAAATTTTAGTTATTTAAGTATTTTACTTTGGTTGCAAAATTATTCTTCTTTGTTATCCCAAATTTAAACTTTTTTTTGTTGGAATTCGTGTACTAATCCAATTTCTATTTTTATAAAAAAAAATTATTATGAATTATAGTTATTAGGGATTGTACTTTGGAATTCAAATTGAAATCAAAATTCTTATTTTATTTTATTGTTAATCCGAATTCCTTGTATTCTTTTTTCAGAATTCGTATACTAATCCATTTTTTGTTCACTATTTACTCTGAATTAATTTTATTTAGGGATTTTACTTAGGAATTCATATTGAAATAAATTTTCTTATTTTATTTTATGTTTTAATCTAAATTTTAGTTATTTAGGGATTTTATTTTGAATTTTGTATGGAAATAAAATGTTATTTTTTTTATTCTGAAATACAGTTATTTTTTTTTATGGAATTTGTATACTAATCCAATTGCTATTTTTTGTTTATTTTTTTTTGATTTTTTTATCAAATTGATAATAATTTTGTTTCTCTAAATTTTAGTTATTTATGGATTTTACTTTAGAATTTTTATGGAAATCAAAAATGCATTTTTTTTATTTTTAAATCCCGAATTTCATTTATTTTTTGTTAGAATTCGTATACTAATCCAATTGCTATTTAAAAAAAATTATTCAAAATTACCATTATTAGTGAGTTTACTTTGGAATTCATATCAAAATCAATTTTCTAATTTTATTTTGTTTTTATTTCAAATTCCAGTAATTTTTCATTGGAATTCTTGTGCTAATCCAATTACCAATTTTATTTAATTTTTATTCTGAAATATGTTTATATAGGGATTTTACTTATGAATTCGTATCAAAAGCAAATTAGTGATTTTTTTATTCTACATTTTAGTTATTTTTGCATTGTATTTTAGATAAACTCTTATTTCTATATTGGACTTGACGTGAACTCTTTATTTTAAACTAGATCGTTATAATCTAGACCCACTATAATCAACGGTGTAAAACTTGTTCCTTTTCCACCCATTAAAGTAGGAATTTCTAGTATCGCTTTAATAATATAAGGACGTAACTAGCGCTAGGATGTACGATGGTGAGCTTCCCATTGTACGCTCTGACGCAACATTTTATCAGTGCTCGCAACAAAAAAAAACTTGTTCGTCAAAGAAGAGTGATAGGGAGGATACAACATATCATAGAAACCAGATGCAACATTTCAAAGAAGATTAAAGATGCAGAAGAACACTTGCAACACTTTTTTTCCAACGGCTGTAATATTTTTTTCAACAGTCACAACATATCAAAGAATTTCAAAGAAGCAACAATCAGACACTTGCAACAAATTTTTCAATGAGGCGCAACATTGATGCGATCACCATACAACAAAAAAAAATCATTGTACAACAAATTCATCCCCACAGTTTGCACACAAACACAACACAAATCACACTGCAATAAATTTGTAACCTAATTGAAACATGCTACAACATCATATTGCAAACAAATAAAAACACTTAGTGCACCAATTTGGAACTTGCTGCAATAAAACAATAATACCAATTCCTGCCACTGGAGCGGGAAGTGCTGACCCCGGTGAGGAGGCTGGCGAAGGAGGAAGCGTCGCCGGGCGGGAGGAGGAGCCACAGGAGCTACGGGGGCAGGGCGAGGAGCCGCGCGGCGGAGCGCCAGACCGTGGCGAAGTATACGCGATCGGCGAGGCAGCGCGGGTGAAGGAAGACGAGGCCAAGCATCTCCATCGGGAGGTCCGACGACGACGGCGCCATCGGTTTTGTAATATTCTTTAAAAAAATAAAATTAAATTAACTATTAGGGATCTGTGCGTAATTAAACAAAAGAGGATACGTGAAAATAGAATAAGTTGGAGTTTTACGGAGGGGCTAGACTGCGAGATATAAAAGGATCGTAGGGAGAGAAAATCTTAAAAACTCTAGACAGATTGTTTTGTTTCTTTTTTTTCCCCCATGCACTCTTCGCCGCCGCCCGCGTCCTATCTACGTCGCATGTAGCCATGCTCGCCCGCACGTCGCCTGCAGTCTCGTCTGCCTGCGCGTTGGCTGTCCCGCGTGAAGCCGCCTGTCCATCGCGTGAAGTCGCACGCCCGTGCGTTGGCTGTTGTGTGTGCGCTCGTCGCCATACAAGTGAATCTTGTTGTGTGTGCTCGGTTGGCCAGCAGGCTAGTGATTTGCCGCTGCATTAACTACTACTTCCAGCCAAGAGTCAAGGGAGAGAGAAGTGGTTGCATGCATACGTGAACCTTGCTGCATTTGGATGCAACGTGAGGACAAGCAAGAAGAGAAAGTTGAAAAGGGAGAAAGAGAGGAAAGATTAGAAGAAAAGAAGCTAAGATCCGGATTCGAGTGGGTAATGTTATGTGATTTTGTTTCCTCTCTGTTTTGCTGATTTAGTTAGAGATTATAATCGAGATTAATTAGAGAGGATTTAGAATTTTCTAATCGAGGGCTGTTTAATAGATCTATTTAGTATGCTGTTCTGTTGCACGATTATTTTGGGTACCTTAATGGTGAATTTTGGAAATGTTATCTACTAGTTAATTGTAGATAATTTCGATATATTTCCATAGCATATTTAATCATGTCGAGCGGACAAGTATAATTCGAGTTATGAATTTTGGAAGAGTGCTGTCTTTGTAGTTGTCGTCTTTCGGCACTGTTTTGGTGGACTAAATATTAAAAATAGTAAATAGACTAATTAGAGTTTTTGATCTACATGAAAGATGTAAATAATTGTCTAAGGGTTCTGTAGAATCCAAGAACTCGAATTTTGGTCAGGTAAAACAAAAGTTATGAATTTAGTAAGATACGTTGTCCAGAAGATGACAGATCGGTCTTCTGGGATAAAAACGAAGGGTTAGATGATTTAATTAGGAGTATTGGTAATCTAAGAAAAATGTGGAGAATTTTTGAAGAATCCGGAACTGGGTGGTTTGCCATGATCGGACTTTTGAGTCAAAAGGTACGCTCTTTTTAGTACTAGGACAGCAATATGTGACTGTTCGGTACTGGGGAAGCGTGATAGATTTGGGGACGTGTAGGAGCGATGTTGATTGATTGCTGTTATTTTGATGTTGTAGCTTGAATTAAAATTTGAGTATTTAATGTAGGAGAGACGTCGTGCTTGTTGCCATCTTCTAGCCAAATCATGTGTCGCAACTAGTAAAGGCAAGTGCATGGTAGACAACGATTTATGATCGATCACTGTTTTCTTTATCTTCTATTACCATTATTGCTGTGCTTTTATTTTATTTAATTGCAAACAATGGAATGGTATGATTTTATCTTGTTGAAGAACATGAGGAAAATTGGATACGATAAATATGATGAAGTTTTGTATTTTTGCATTCATAAGCATCTTTGCATATGAGAAGGTGATCATGATTGATCACAACTCCACGGGAGTGGAGAAGATCCCCGATCCTTGAGGAGGAACAGGCTTGAGAGTGAATGTTGTCGCGAGCATTCACTCATGGTATACCGGTATACGTGAAAGAAGTGCATGTGGACATGTAGAGTAGAGTTGCATTGACATATGTATGAAGATGCATGTGAAAAGGAAAAGACAAGAACAACATGATGATATTAATGGAAGTACAAGTGATATAATGAAGCTATTGAATTCGGTTGATGTTTCATTGCTCATTGTGTATTAATATATTAATGTATTTGTTGAGTCGTGGACTCACTCTTACTCTTCTGTTGTTTTTAGGTGAACTTCGAGGACGCTACGACTGAGAGCGAGTAGAGCACAGGGAATAGTTTCATACTACAAACACATGATCATTTGCTATAAGAATTCTTTTATTCAATGCAGGATTACTTAGGACATGTTAGAGGCTGAATAAAGTTTAGGTCAACGTTTTGGACTAAACTATTTATTTAAATGATTTGGATTCATTAGTCGGTGTTTTTTCTGGATTGTTTACCTGGTTATGTTTCCCTTGCTTATTTACTCTTGCTTGATCCATAGTTATACATGTTCTTTTGTGGTCCATAGATGTGTTTATTGTTATTTACTTGCTGAAATTTTATAGTCTGTCGATAATCATTGTTAGAGAGTAGTTTAGTGGCATTCCAGGCTTAGTGTTGAGCTGAGGTGTTACAAGTTCCACTTTTTTTAGAGGACTGGGAAAAGCTGGGAAATGTTCACTGCTCGGTGGATGAGGAGTGGGTGTATAGAGCGAGATGGGGGAAAGTGAAGTGAATAGCAAAGTTAGCTGAGGAACGAGTGCTTAGGAGCAGTGCGTGGGAAAAAATGAAGTGAATAGAAAAGTTGGAGAAAGAGCATCCGATTATATCGGATGTCTGCATAGTATTGTTACCCATATTATAATAGATAGAAGATAGGCGGATAGATTCATCAAAATGTTCTAAGGTACAATAGCAATCTCAGTGTGACTGAAATACCAATCATAACGACCAAGCCCTAAAAAAGTCGTCGTCTTGGCAAGACGATGAGCCTCACCATTCGAATCCCTGCTTTCATGATTGAAACGAACTTCCTGGAGCCCAGCGCTTCTTCTTTTAATATCCTGGAGCACAGTCTATAAAAAATATCATGGAACACACCATCCTGTAGCTGCACAAATTCTCACCTTGAGAGGTAGGAAGGCGTAGCCCACCCCCGAGCGATATCAACCTTCGGTCAATTGTTGGTATGACCCGGGCCGGGGCGGTGACCAATCTCAATCCAACCGGGCAAACCGTCGTGGGCAATTCAAACCGACCTGTCCGGATATGGCCTTTCTGGAACAGAAGACCCAGCCCACAAAAAGCTCAGCTAGGCCTAGGTTTTTATACGATGACTCAATGCCTCCATCCTTCTCTTGTTCTGGATATCGATATCCCATCTCGTGGGCTGGCACGCACCTTTTGACACTTGTGATCCGATTTACTTTTCCGAATTGATTCAGAATGTAAACTAAAATTTCTTTTAATTTGAAAGAGTTGATTCTAATTCCACTTTATCCAAATAAATCTAATAATTTGTTTGAACATTATAATCGAACCCAATTCCTTTCCTCTCTCCTGGGACGAGAGAGATGTCTCTCTCCTCTCCGCTTCCCAGACGGTAGCAAAACGAACATAAACAAACCAAGCACGGCGAACTTCCACTCACACCCAATGGAATCAAGGGAAGTTTCACGACACCCAGCTCCCCACCACTAACCCATCGACACCACCACCGCCGCCACGATGCTCCAGCTCCAGCCCCCTCTCTTCCTGCTGCTCCCTCGCCACCGCATCGCCGGCCGCCGCCGCCGCGCTCCCCCGCCGGCCCTCGCCTCCCACTTCCAGTGGAAGCTCCCCGACGTCGACACAGGTGAGCGAGCGCCCTCCCCGAGGCCCAGGCCCCCCTGAGATGCCGAGGGTTTGTGCTCTCTCTCTCTCTCTCTCCCCTCACGCTGATCGCTGCGGCCACTGGCTGCTGTTTCGCAGATGCGGTGCAGGAGCGGGTGCAGTCGTGGCTCTCCCGGGCGCGGGGCGCCATCGCCGACGCGGCGCACGCGGCGCGGGAGAGGGGGAGGCACAAGGAGGAGGCCCAGGGGAGGAAGATGCAGCGGAAGGAGGTGCTGGAGGAGCAGGCGCTCGTCGCGGTGCCGGAGATCACCGTGGACCAGCGGGTCGGTCGTGGTTGGCTCTCGCTGGACGCCGTCGTCGCCATCGAGCAGTTCGCTAGGTGGGTAAAGCGATCTGCGGTTGAGCTTCTACAGATTAATTGGCCTTCTATGCTGACACTACGATATAATTAATGACTAAACTCATCAGAAAAAAATGACTAGAGTATCTCCATCAGTTTGCCGCATGATTCGTTGGGGTTAGTTATTTATTATAGTGCTTTGAGAGTTGCCAGATCCCTTGAAATCAATGTGGCGTGACTCGGTAACGATGGGCCATGTGTTGGGTTAGGATCAGTTGGTAGACTGTGATAGACACCTGCAACATTGTCTGGTGAACAGGTACTGTGACTGTGAGTATGGAGTAGCTCTGCTCACTACCTTGGCTTTGATCCTAGCAACTTGAGTCCTAGAGATGAAATTCAGATGGAATAGTGTACAGCCAAAGTGTGAGGAGCATATAAGAGTTCCTGGATGCATCTGGCATATTTCTCTTGGTTTGTGTTCACTCACATGAGGTTTTTGTTAGGTTGAATGGGTTGACAGGGAGGGAGGTGCAGAGGATCTTTAAAGCGCTTGCTCCTGAGCATGTCCACAGTGATGCTCGAAATCTAGTTGAGTATTGTTGCTTCCGGTACTTGTCAAGAGATAACTCCGACTTCCATCCAAGTTTAAAGGTAAATAAGTTGTTAATTAAACATTAGTGTTGTGATGAAGAGCAATCAATGCTCCACACTTCTTAAGCTGACGTCACATATCAAAGGCATTTTAGGCTTGACTTTTTTTATCAGTCGCACAAAGCATTACCGCATGCTTGTTGCACTTGTTTTGTTTAGCCAGTTTTTAAGTACTTCTACTGTAAATGTCTGCAGGAGCTTGTATTTCAAAGGCTTATCTTTGTGACTATGCTTGCTTGGGAAGATCCATATGATGAAGACAATGATCCACACTCATCACTAGATAACTATTCTGTACTGGTGAGCTATTATTCTTCTGTATTCTCAACATATTTTCGCTGTGAATAAGGCTGCAAAAATACATCGGAAAGAACTTCAATCCACGCAGTATTATCGAGAGTCTCTTTACTGGAGTTTTTTTTAAAGGATGTTCTGAATTCGATATTTTTAATATGGTAGGGAAGACTTGTTGGGGAAGACGCCTTTGTCCGAATTGCTCCTGCCGTGGCAGGTGTCGCTGATGTTTCAACAGCTCATCATCTCTTTAGGGCCCTTGTTGGGACTGAAAAGGGTCTTTCATTAGATCTGTGGACAACATACCTTGGTGAACTTTTGAAGTAAGATTGCCTCTACATCCTTAGCATATTTGAACTGAATAAAAACCTCCGCATGTGCTTCTGTCAAGTTAGTCTCCTAAGTGTACAATGTATCTCTTTCATTAGACTTGTAACTTAGGTCATAGGTCAAAGAGAAATTTGATTGCTCCAAGATTGATAAATGGCCGAATCAAACTGAGTGCGAACTATGGTGGCAAACATCTGATAAAGAGAGAGAACCTGATTGCGAGAGGACATGAAGTAGATCCAAGTACGACAAGAATAATCATCAATAAAAATCACATAGTATCGATGACCTCCTTTCGAAACGAAGGGAGTCAGACCCCAAACAGCGGAGTGAACAAGGTCAAAAGGACGAGTAGAAACAGAATCACTAGAGGGATAGGGGAGCTGCAGCTGCTTGCCAAGCTTATAATCCATACAATGTAAAGAGGTGTCCCCAGAAATAGATCCAAGAACACGACCTACTAGTGACGATAGGTGCGATCCACAGAGATGACCCAGACGATGGTGCCATTGAGCGAACAAAATAGTGGAGGACACGGCAAGACCAGAGGTAGTGATAGTGGCTGACTAGCTGGTGGAGATAGCGGAAGGAAGATGCAGCCAATCGAGCTTCCAAAGACGCTGCGAATCACGGCGCCGAGGGTCGGTACCAAGCAGAGTCCCCATGCGGTGGTCCTGAGCACAATAAAAGTCAGACTTAAGAACAACACGACAGTCGTGAACAGTGATCTGACGATCGACATAAGCTGCATAGTAAGCTAAGAAACATGAAAAGAAGAAGTGGAAAGGGTGCCTCGGCCTGCAACAGGAAGAGATGTATGATCTGCAGTCTTAACAGTGGAAGGAAAAACCGTGGGACGCACAGAAGTGAGGTGGGTAGAATCTGGTGTCATGTGAAAGGAAGCACTAGAGTCCAAGATCCATGGAGACAAGATACCTGACGAGTGAGGAAGCAGAGGCGAAGAAGAATGCTAAGAAGCAAGAGCCAGACGAGCAGAACCCGAAGAGTCTGAGGACGAGCCGACTCCGAGGCGCTGGAGCAGTGAGAGGAGCTACCGTGTGGCGTCATTGGAGGAGCCCTGGCGAGAAGCGCCAGCTCCTGAGTGGGAGGAACCTCTAGAGCCCTTCGGGGGACATCGACCCCGGCGACCATGGTCCCTCCCCCGCTTGTAGCAGTCCTGATACTTGTGTCCGTCACGTTGGCAGTAGGTGCAGTGGAGACCCGCAGTAAAGGCAGCAACCACTGGTGCGCTGGGAGCTAGAGGGATCACGGTCGGTGCGGAAGAAACAGGCGAAGGAGCAGGCGCTGAAGCAGACAAGATAGCTTGTATCTGAGTCGTACCACGATGACGAGTCTCCTTAGCACGAACACTTGTGAGAGCCTCCACCAAAGTCGAGCGTGGGTGGCGAGTCAGGAGCTGTGCACGCACAGTCTCGAACTTAGGGCGGAGCCGAGTCAGAAAGGCGTAGAGACAGTGAGTCTCCTGGTGAGCGTGGAGCTGCACACAGCAGGGACAAGTCCGACAGACATCCAACCTGAGAAAGTCAAGTTGACACCACACCTTAGACATCTGCTGGTAGATGTCATCCACGGTGGCTTCGAGTTGTTGAAGAGAATGCGCCTGGTGCACGACTGAGAGGTACATAATGAGCTTGGAGACACCCCCACATCAGCTGCGTAGCTACATCGTCGGCAGCTCAGCCACATCCATGGAGATGGCCACAGTCATGCTACCCACCAAGATGGCAGTAGCACGAGCTTCAGTATCCTACCATCTCTCATAGGCGTGCATATCAGACTAGTTTAGCTCCAGGGCCTCCTCCAGTGCAACATTGGTCGCCTCGGGCGATCGATTGCACCAAAGCAGGAAGAGCCGCGAATCGGTGTAGGACGAGGTGGACATGGCCGCTCGCCGGTGAGATGACCCCAGAGACGCTGACTGTTGAGGTGAATCCTCAGGTGAACAACTCACTCCCGGAAGTTTGTCTCGTCGAACAGAATTTGGGAGGAGCGGGATGGCGAAGGAGCCTCCGGTAGAAGCCATCAGTGATGAGTTGATCAAAGTCGGGAGTCGGTGTGCTCAGGACGGAAGCCACAGGCAGTGGCTCCAATTGGACCGGGAGCCGGAGAGAAGCCCAAAGCCGGAGAGAGGCTAGAGAAGCCGGAGTCGAGGTGAAGCTGAAGTTGAAACTGTTGGCTCCAAGTAGGTTGGGGAGCCGAAGTGAAGCCGAAACCGCCGGCCCCACGTAGATTGGTGGAGCCAGTGTGAAGCTGAAGCCGGCGGCTCCACTGAAACGAAGAAAACAGAGCAGAGGCTCTGCTCACTCCGGTGACTGGCTCGGCGGCGTCGCAGGTGGCGAGGATGGTGGTCCTTGGCGGCGGCGGAGAGAGGATCCCGAGCGCGGTGTCGGGCCGGCGTGAAAAGAAACAACGATGTTGGGGACGGTCGTCCCAGATCTGGCTACGGGGGCGGCGCCGGATCGGGCGTGAGCAGAGCGGTTGCGGCAGCAGGAGGAGAGCACAGGAAGGCGGCGGTGGCAAAACCCTAACCCTAATTTTGTTCTGATACCATATTAGAATGAGACTTCATCTACTACAATGGGGCAAAAGGCCAATATAACATGTACAGGGTCGGTCAACATGCAAAGAACACCCTAAGCTATATACATATCTAACAGTTGATGACTCTACCTTCACCGGAATAATATTGTAGAAATATTATCTTATTTTAATTTGGTGAGACATGATCATATTGTGAGCTTTTGTGCACCAATTTGAACTCTGAATGATACTTCACAATTTCAGTTCTCTTTCGGTCTTTCCTATGACCGTATTGGGTATACGTTCAATATTTGAATGTTGTGTATTAAACTATTAATTAATATGTGTTACAATGTGCAATTGTATAGGGTTCATCATGGGAGGCAAATACATAAAACCGGAGATATTTTTTTGTCTGATGAGCAAGTCCTATGCATAGGCTCAAGCAAAAAGAGACCTGTTCTAAAATGGGAGGAAAATACTGCATGGCCTGGACACTTAACCTTGACCAACAAGGCACTCTATTTTGAGGTATGCATTCCTACTTGAAATGTGTACTTGTTTGGAGCAATTTCCTCTAGTATTTGAAAATAGGCCTAGCTTATTTTTGCCATCCTTATTGATGATTTTTTCAAGGATACTTGTGCATCTTCATGACTTCAATTCACTATGTTTTCTACATTATAATATATATTTTTAGGACAATGATATTTTTCAGTAGTTCTACAGTAACACTGGATATTATATTAAAATTGCCATCCATATACATAGATTAGTTGTTTGAAAGTAGAATTTCCTTTTTGTCCTCGATAACTTATTTAAAAAGAAAAAGAAAAGAAGGCTTCATCGGTCCTATAGTTTATGTATCTTTGTCCTGCTTAACAAATCTACTAGATGCCATTTTGGAACTTCACAAGCTATGATGACCTTGGGCCCAACTCCCCCACCTTTGCATTGATGTTGGCAGGCCATTGGACTGGCAGGTACCAAGAAACCATTGAGACTTGACCTTACAGATCATAATTCAAGGGTAGAGAAAGCAAAGGTTGGACCATTTGGATCCAGACTCTTTGACTCTGCTGTATCTGTTTCATCTGGTTCATTGTAAGTATGCTCGACTACTCCCTAGAACGTCCATTTTCTTTGTGCGCATGTGTTTTAAATGCTATCTGCAACTTGATAGGAGAACACCAGGGTCATTGGTTACTGCCAGGTTGTTTTGAGTGCAAGCATGACAACAGTACACAATACTAGCTAGCTATTTGACCTACCTGACTGGTGTTCATAAGTCGTAACAATGCATATTCTGCTATGGCAAACATGTTTACCTCCACTCTGTACATGTATATCCTTAATCCAGTAAAATCCAAAGTGACAAGCGCCATATTTCTCAGGAGGTTCTGTTGTTACTTCTTTCTATGTTTTTTCATGATCTGTTGGAATTGCCCTATGGGAGCAATCGTCTTAAGCATTTGCGTGGGAGCATATTGTCCATGCTATTTCATCGTAATAATAAAATGAAGTTACTATGACTTTATGCTAACTAATTAACTGTTGACAGGTCAAATGAGTGGACATTAGAGTTTGTTGATTTTGGTGGAGAGATGAGACGAGATGTATGGCTCGCGTTCATCAGTGAAATTATTTCTGTGTATAAGTTCATTCGTGAATATGGACCAAGCGATGCCAATCCAGCAATTCATCATGTATATGGTGCCCACAGAGGCAAGAAAAGAGCCGTTAGCAGTGCAGCAAACAGTATTGCAAGGCTTCAATCTCTGCAATTCATACGTAGATTATACGAGGATCCAGCTAAGTTAGTACAGTTCTCCTACCTATCGAACGCACCTTTTGGCGATGTTGTTCTTCAGACCCTAGCAGTGAAGTTCTGGGGTGGACCATTGGTTACAAACTCCAAAGTAGCAAATCAAATATCACGTCAATGGCATAGACATTCAGAAGATTCATCTAGTGGTCATGCACATGTTTTTGACATAGATGGTAGTGTGTACCTACGCAAGTGGATGACTTCTCCCAGCTGGGCATTGAGCCACTCAGCCTCCTTTTGGAGAAATTCTTCAGTCAAGCATGGCGTAATATTGAGCAAATCTTTAGTTGTAGCTGATAAAAATCTTGTAGAAAAGGCGATGGTTGCATGTAAAGAGAAAAGCAAAGTAGTTGAAAAGACACAGGCGACAATTGTTGCTGCCACGATTGAAGGTATTCCAAGCAACATTGACCTCTTCAAGGTATTTGACTGTCATCCAGTTGCATGGCTTACAAAAATCAAATGGTTTCGTTGTTAGTATAAAGGAGGCTGCCTACTAGGATAGCTCTAGTAGATCTGTATATGTGTGATTGTTGTCCTAGCACAATATTCAGATTCTATGCTTCTTTTCCAATCAGATACTTCATTTGATTTTATTGTTATTTAGCTGAAAATTTACTAGACAAAATGGCTATTAACTTTCAGTTGAGAAAGCAAGTCTATGTGCATCCTAGCCAGCGAATTCATGTTTCTATATATATTTATTTATGATAAATCATAGAATTTATAACATCTCTCTTATTTCTTGAATCAGGAGCTTATACTTCCTTTTGCAATAATGGCTGAAAAATTCAACAAACTGAGACGCTGGGAGAATCCCCGTTCAACTGGTTGTTTTCTACTATTAGTTTATACCATTATTTTCAGGTAAGTCACTTTGCTTTATGTTGCCTTTTGCTTTGTCACTCTGATTCTCTGATGAGTTGATTGTCGACTCAAGTAATTTTTGGAGGAGGGATTATGTGTGTTTTGAAGAGGGCTGTATGGTGGGAGATGGTTTTCCTTTGTCAGGCAGTTATCGCATTTTACATTTTGTTGTCATACCTGGTTGTAAACTGTAATTCAAAATAAGGCAGACAAAGGAACTCACAGTACAGCATTTAAAGCAATGTGAATAGCAAACTATACTTTACCATACTGTAGTATGATACCATGACAAAATGTTAATACTATCTTTGCAAAATCATCCTTTTATATTGTTCTGGAAGGTAATAAAATATCCTTTCAAGATCTTTAGAGAATATTTTTGCACTAGTTGGAACTTGGAACATTTGCCTACTGCATCAATATTCAAAGTGCACCATCACAAGTGAAAATGGAAATTTTAAGCAATTAGATGGCTCCAAACCTAGTCCAACGAAGTGCATAGGAGACCGTGTACCATTTCCTGGTTCCTTTGCATGCTTTGTATTTATTTTCCTTCTGTGGATTGATATCTTCCAAGAATATACAAGCAAGGAGACATATTTATAACATCTATTGCTTTTTATTATGATTTGTAGGAACATGTTTTCCTATGTTTTTCCGTTTACCTTGATGATGATGGCCCTTTCCATGCTTGCCCTGAAAGGGCTTAAACAACAAGGCCGGTTGGGTAGATCTTTTGGCAATGTGACAATAAGGGATCAACCACCTTCAAACACAATCCAAAAGATTATAGCTCTTAAAGAGGCAATGGCCTCAGTGGAAAATTATCTCCAGCACCTTAATGTCTCTCTTCTGAAAATGCACACAATCTTTTTAGCAGGCCAACCTGAGGTACGCTGAAATAAATTTCATTAGCGCTTAAACTAATAATATCCAAGACAAGTAACCAGTTTATGGATACGTTGTTATGTGTCCCTGAGTGTTTGATTGATCATATGACAGGTAACAACTCAGGTTGCTCTTGTTCTTCTAGCATCTTCTGCCGTTCTTCTTATGGTTCCTTTCAAATACGTTATTGCATTCTTTACTCTTGATCTCTTCACAAGGGAGCTAGAATTCCGGAGGGAAATGGTGACAGCGTTCAGGAACTTCGTGAAGGAACGGTGGGAGTCAATACATGCTGCCCCTGTGGTCGTGTTGCCATACGAGGGTAGTGAAAATAATAAGACACTCCCTGCAAGATCTACTGGGCAAACAGAATATAAAAATGTGCAGCGTAGTGACACTAATAATGTGAATTCAAGTAATGGAATCCGCACTTCATGATATTTGGAGTTTAGAGCGTTGTGTTGTAGTGTACAGTTTTGTACAGTTATAACTTGTACAGAATTATTGAGAAGTCGAATTAGGAATAGCCCATACCAAATGCATGGATTTTGCATGAGCTCTAGGAATATTCTCTTATGGTCCAGATAACCAGATGAGAGGATGGTTGGAAAAAGAATTTGGTCCAATCAGCAGTGTATCTTTTTAGTTGGTGAATCGTTATGTTTTGGACGATAAGTTGGCAATTGCATGTTCATTCGTTCGTTTGTTTCTGTTAACACTCGTCTACGCTTATGACTATAGGCGGATTTAGGTCTCGGATTGAATAGACTATAATCCGAGGTTTAAGGCTAAAAGTCTATGAAAGCTCTCCCAAAAAATTAAAAATAATAATAAAAGAATAGAAAGAAGACTTAGACTGGGGAGAGTCTGCTCGGCCGGGGCATGGCCTATAGCAGAACCACATGCACCTCAATTGCACAGTAGCACGGACCAATTCCATACGTTCTAGGTTCTACTACCCCTACCATTTAACAGGAGTGACAAACCGTAGTTTCTAATCATGTTTATGGATGCACGTTTAAAACTTTCGAAATATTTTGATTTCATGTATGCAACAAAATTTCGCAGCACAAAAACTCATCGTAACTTGAGTGAGTGCAACACAAGGGGGGAATGGGTGCAACATTAAAAACTAGGTTTCAAACTAGGTGGAGGAAAAAAAGATGCAACATCTCATAATCAAAATCTCAGTGTTTCAAAAATTGTTGTAACATCTAGAAACACCTATTGCAACATCCCGTGAATGACCATGCAATATTTTAAAGGTTTCTTGTGCAACAAATCAAACACAATGGAAAAATACAATAGAAGGGCTTCTTGTGCAGCAAATCAAACACACCGTTGCAATAAAAAAACTCTTGCCGCAACATTTGATACAACGTGTCGTCTCCTGTCGACCTCTCCAGCGTGCCACCTCGCCACCGGACACGCCCTGGTGTCACTGCCACCTTCTTAGCCGTAGTCGCACGCCACGACACTCAGGCTGCCTTGGCTCGCCTCCTGGGCCTCCGCTGCTCTGACGCCACCCTAACCACCGATCGTCGCCTGACTCCACGGCAGCGTCGACAGTGTTGCTGCACCGCTCGAGCTCCCCTATCCCCCTCTTCTCCTCCACTACTCCCTAATTGATCTTGTGATTGATGATCCACAGCTTGGTAGATTAGGATTTGATGGATGGAGATTAGACTGAGAAGGGTTTTTTTGTTTTGTTTTGGCTTGGCTGTGATAAAACGATGGGGAAAATGTGAATGGGGAAAGGTGCTGATGATAGGAGAATGGGAATGAGAAGCGCTTCTAACAGCGAGTGGGGATAAGAGGGATGAGTCGTAGAAAGGATAAAGAGTAGGGATGGCAATCGGGCGGCATGCCCACGAAGGACAACGGGCGAAGAACCTCACCCATGCCCGTCGCCCGCGGGTACCCGTCGCCGGCGGACATGCCCGTTTACCCGCGAACAATGCACCGCCGCTCGTGAGTACCCATCGCCCACGGGTGCCCATCACCCGCGGGCATACTCATCAGTCATCACACGAAAATAATGCATACATCAAGTATTAGGCTTGTAGTAATACGAGAGTATATGGTAATATGAGAAGATAAACTTGTGTAGTCATCACACGCAAACAATGTAAGTATTAGGCTCCCTGAGAAGATAAAAGGTTTGACAAAAGTATGCATCATGTGAAGCTTGATTACAAGTTTCCATTTGCAGCCTGTGAAAATCGATTACAAGCTTGGATTCATATCTCAAAAGAGAAATAACTAATGTGATCGAGAGTCAACGATCGAGATTGAACATCAATCTTTAAGCTACTCTTCAACGTCTTCAAGGCATGTCCATAAACCCTCAACTCATCCTTCACCTGAAAAGTAAACATTGCATTACATCACTAGTTTGCAGTCACATAGAACATATGAAAATATTTACATCACTAGTTGCATTGCATACCTTTAAGGTCATTCCGAAGCCAGCTGGGCATCACAGATGATGGGCATGTGTTTTCATTTTCTTCCACCAGTTCAGCTTTGACTCCTTTGCGTTTCTTCCTGGAAGAACGGTTGGCTGATGGGGCTTGACCTTCCCCAAGTTCATCCACTTCCTCGTCGCCATCGTCTTCACCTTCCAGCCGGGGCCATTCAGTACCGCAACCGGGACAAGCTCTCAAAGCCTACATATGCAAATAAATTAGGAAACCGTGACTTTAACATCCACATGAGTAACACAGGAACTAGATTACTGAATTATGCAACTACCTTCCGCTTTGAAAATTTCTTCTTCAAACAGTACTCATGAATTCTTACATTGCAACACTCATTAGGACAAGTTGATGCCTATTGCAAAACATAATAATAGAAATGTAGAGCACAACACCGTTAGTGGACTATATGGTACATAAATAACAAGAGCAAGGCAAATGCAAATTGTAGAGCAATCACATATCAGTACCTTTATACAAGCTTCGTTGCAGACCTCGCATGATGGGATATCATTACTATGGAACCAGCTTTGGAGATCAAGAAATGACCTGATCCCCAGACCAATCTTGCTCTGTGGAGGTGTATGACAACCAATGATCTTGTATTAGTTCATTAAGAGTTTTCTCCTTTTGGAACAATGAGAAGTTTGTGATGGAAGTAGGAAGACGAGATAAATTGTCATGTGAACCGTCTGTAATGACGACCTGGGAGTAGAACATTCAATAACTCATGGCACAGAAAATACTAAAAAGTAAGAAACCACAATATTCATAATTAACTGCTTGGAAATCATAATTGAATGAATCAACAACGTAAGAACATAACCATTTAGTATAGCTAGACATATGGTAATGTGTGGTGAATACGGTAGATACATGCTAACCAGATGTGGAAAATGGTGCTTTATTCACAGTCACGCCTTCAAGAGAGGTTCAACATTTATGTCCTAAACGACTCTCGACCTCATCATTACGTGCTTCTCGGAGTGGAAGACTAATATTTGGAGCTAGGTATCGTGTAGAGCATAGATTAAATATATGATATTTGTCAACTACAAAAGTTCTTTCATTTTTAAAAGTATCATAACAGTATGAAAGAAAAGTGAAACTTTGTTTAAACAAAAAAAAGGTTCATGGTTCCATAATGATTGGCACAACAAACATGGTTCTCGATCCGGATGTTGAGAGCGTCGATATTGGTTATGCTCCCATCATTTCCAGCTTCATGAACTATCGCTTCTAACTGCCACAAGAACCATTGTTGATAGGTTTACATGAACATATATGAAAGTTAATGCGGCATACATTATGTTTAATTGAGCTAGCGTGATTGCATACCAGTCCCTTGTAGAATGCAATCTGTGGCATGGAATAATTTGATCCAAGCTTTGATTCTTCGTCAGCAATGTTATTGACCACTCCATAGTGCACCATTCCATTATACTGATTTATGCATGCAACAGGACCAACTTTCCATGGTAACCAGAAAGAAGATAACTGGGAGCAGAGTTGTGGTACATAGCAGCATTACCAAATCAATAGAATTACCATTACTACATCAACCAGTCACACTTGACAAAAAGCTCGTACAGGAGCATTACATCGAACACTTGGGTTATGAGTAAAGGGAAGAGGGAGTAACCTAATCGGAGGGAGAAATGGGTATCCCGAAAAAGTCAGTAGGTACCAACCAGGGTTCTTGCCGCCGGAGATCTGGGTGAAGAGGGCGTGGAAGTCGGGCTCGGGGAGGGGGCCGCGGGAGAGCAGCGCCTGCAGTTGCATGTGGTGCCGCCACGACAGCGGCGCCATCTCTCCTCTTGTCTTGGTCTGCTGGTCCTCGCTTGGGACTGGAGCCCTAGCAAGAGTGCGAGCCGGGAGGGGGACGGTCGGGAGGGAGACGGCTGGGCGGGAGGAGGACGGTTGGGAGGGAGACAGCCGGGAGGGAGACGGCCGGGAGGAGGGCGGCTGGGCGAGAGGAGGACCGCCAGGAGGGGGACGGCCGGGAGGGGACGGCTGGGCGGGAGGAGGACCGCCGGGAGGGAGGGAGACGGCCGGGAGGAGGGCGGCTGGGCGGGAGGAGGACCGCCGGGAGGAGGGCTGGAGAAGTGGAGATCTGGATCGGGGAGGCGCGGTTGGCGTCTTGGCGACGGGCCATGGGAAGTGGGGGTGGTGTTTGGCGGCTGGAAGTGGGAGCTGGAGCTGGAGGTGGGAGTCTGGGTCTAGGGTTTTGGTGTTATTTTTATACAGTGATTTAGTGAGGGTGTTTACGGTCCCACTTGTCAATGTATATGGCGGGTAATCGAGCGAAGCGGGCACGGGTGGAGCTTACCCATGCCCACGCCCGTTTACCCGATGGGTAAGTTATTGTGCTCGTTTTTATACCCGTGGGCAAAGAAAGACGCCCATACCCACCTCCATTAGGGTATTCGCCCGCGGGCACACGGGTAATCGAGCATAATGGTCATGCCTAATAAAGAGTGAGTGGTTGACAACGATATGTGTGTTTGTCGTACAATCGGTAACGCTAGGATCAAACATAAGATCTGTATTAATTCCCTAACGGAATACACACTGATCAGTGACCAAGCATTATTTTCCAAACAGCTAGTGGTGAACATGTTCAGATACGTCAAACGTAAAGCGGCCTTCACACAAGAGTACTAAAGCGCAGCTGAGTTTAGGGGGTGTTTGGGACGGCTTCAGCTTTCGACTTTCGCTTGGAAAAACTGGAAGTCGTCCCAAATGGCCAGCTTTTCACAGCCACTTTTCTCCAAAGCGGCTTCGTGTTACAATGCGCGGAAGCCGGAAGCCGCTCGTGGAGAGTTTCTGCGGCTTCCCACCACACCCCCCCCTTCCAACTTTGCTCCTGAAGTTCACGTGTTATTACCCGCTTTTAACATCAAATAAAAGCCCTGATCCTCAGCTCAACCTCCACCAAACGGTCGAACCCTAGCGCACGCCTCCTCCCTCCTCTCTCTCGCGCGCCGCCGCCCCTCCTCGCCCCTTCTTCTCCTTCTCCCTAGAGCGGCGCCGCCCGCTCCTCTCCTCCCACCGCCGCCACGATCATCTGGCATCCTCCCGAAGCGGTGCCGCCGGCGCCCTCCTCATCCTCCCCGAGCCGAGCTCCCCGCGGACTAATCCAAAGATTACTGCTTGGTTCACGGACTTCGATGACCTTTTCGTGGTTCCACTAGGTTGTCGTTAATTACGTTAATTGTGGTTTATTGCATGATGATGAGTTTCTCAATTTATGTAATATATGTTATTATAATAATTACCGTTAATTACATTAATTATAGTTTATTACACTAATTGTGTTAATTACGGTTTATTGCGCTAATTGTCAAATTGTTCATCATCTTTAAATGTCATTAATTGTGTTTATCGTCGTTAATTATCGTTAGTTCTTGTTAAATGTTGTTAATTGCGTTAACGACATCAAACAAGTCGTTACTGTACTCAGGGGTATTTCAGATATTTCTCATCTCGAAAGCTGTAGCCAGCATACCTAAAAACCAGACAGTCAGACAGTCAAATATCAAACATCTTCAATCCAACCGTTTAATCCGCAGTCATTCAGCCCTACAACACAATCAAAATCTACTTTTCAAGAAAACCACAACCGTTCAATAAATCCTTACGTTAGTTGGAACAATTGGGCTCCTCACCGTGTACTTGCCCGTGTCATCCACCCAAGTCAGCAACCCATACAGCACCTTGTCCTCGCCCTTCATTTTCCCCTGTATCACAAGCGTGTACTTTTGCGTCTCGCCCTTCTTGCTGAACACCAGCCTGCTCGGCGCGACACTGACAACCAGCCCGTCCAAGCTACCCTTCCCCCGCGCGCTGTAGCTCGACGCGGCGGCACCGACGTTGGTGACGACCCTCGTGAACGTCCTCATCTCGGAGACGGCGCTGCGGTTGTTGAAGTAGGCGATGAACGACGGGTAGTCGAGGTCGAGCGACGCGCCGGAGCAGTTGACGGCGTAGGACGGCCACTGCGCTACGGCCCTGATCTGTGACGTGCTGTGGTTCATGGCGCACATGAGCTTGACGTAGTCCCCCGCCCAGACGTCGTAGACGAGACCTGGATCCGCTGCCTTCTTCGGGTAGATGTGGCCGGAGCCCATCGCCAGCGACGTCACAGCCAGGTCTCTCCGGCCCATGTCTTTGATGGACCCGCGCTTGTTGTCCAGCGGGTTGGCTGTCGTCATCATCGCCGATCGGATGGCGGCCGGGCTCCAGTCCGGGTGCACGGCCTTGATCAGCGTCGCGATGCCCGCCGCGTGTGGGCACGCCATCGACGTCCCCGAGATGATGCTAAACGGAGAAGACTGCGGCTGCCGGCCGACGAGTGTTGTTGCCGGCCGACGAATCCAACACTTGTGTTCGCTGAAATAACTCAAATTTTCGGCCGAGTTTTGGTTTAAATTCCAAACGTCATTCATCGCCTCGCACTCTCCCAGCGCCTCCTTCTTCTTCCCCGGCGTTATCAACCGAACGTCATCACCGCATCCTCCGCTACCGTCAGCCGCCACCTCCCGCGCCACCTCGCCCCCACCAGCGCCTTCTACCGCCTTCGCCACCTTCACCTCACCCTGCCACCTCCCCTCTCTCGGCGCCGCCGAGCCACTCAGTGCCGCCCCATGTCGCCTCCCTGCTGCACCGCCTTCCTTGCGCAACCACCTTCCCCGACCTATAAAAACCCACCCGGAGCACACCTTCACCTCCCATCTCCCATCCCACCACCTCCCTTCAACCCCCTCCCCTCCCAGCGCCGGCCAAATTTGTGGAGTCGCCGCCACCACTGCTTCCTCTCCCTCGAGACCATGAGGTGATTTCGCCCCTCCTCCGTTCTTTCTTGCTCACCCGAGACCCCTTCACCCCCTCTCACCCTACCCCCAACCTTACCGGAGCACCACACCGCTACCGCGCCTCCATCCCCTTCCACGGCTATACGCCGCCGCCACCGCAACCTCCCTTTCCCAAAACTCCCAACCCGCACAAAACCCTAAAGGAGAAGCACTTACCTCAATGAAGTCCCCGCGCTGCGCTGCTCCCCTTTGCGGCCATAAATATTAAAATCGCCAAGGCGTGTCGGCCCCTCGCCTCGTTCTCTACGCGCGCAGACGAGCCAAAGAGGCACTCTGGCCTTACGGCCGAGCGCATTCGAGGCCTTAAATGGCCTGGCCGAATAGGCCGTGGGCCGCGACATTATTGTTCACTACTATTTGGTAATTATTGTTCATAGCACAATAAAGCTAGTTACTATTCATCACACAGTAAAGACGATTACTGTTCACAATAATTACTATTCATAAACCAAATAGTACCATAATATTGTTCACTACCTGCTTTCGTCCATAAATATTAAAATCAATACTATTCATCATCTAATACTATTCATCCACAAAACTCTAATTTGATATTATATGTCCATTTCGTCCGTTTTGAGCTCAGGAATCCATTTCTCCACTCTATTCAGTCCAATCTAGCACTAGATAAATTCTTACCCACCCACACCACATTTCTTTGTGTTTCTTTTCTGAATTTATTTACTTGCATGTTGTTCCCAGCTCATTCCATGTCGAGCCAAATTTTATTTGGTTTATTTTATTCTTTTTCACGTTAAGTCACGACTTTGACGACCAGACTCTAGAAGACGCAGGACAAGACCAATGTTTAGAAGATTTCATGTAAGAAGGCAAGTCGCATCTCTTGATCATTTTGAGCCTATAAATTCAAATATTTATTATTACTTTCTGTCGGTGTTTTAGAACCGATTTTACGTAAAGATTGTTTGATTCGGGGGGTCTCCTAGAGATGAGATCACGCAGAGCGATTGACACGGGATTATTTATACAGGTTCAGGCCTTCTCCGGGGAGAATAACAACTCTACTCCTGTGTGTGTGTGGTATTGACTGTATTCTCGATAATCAAGCCAGAAACTAAGACTATTACAAAGAACAGTACTTGTCTTTCTCCTTGATTGTCCTCGATTGGCTCTATTTTCCGCCCTCCCTTTGTCCTTCTGATTGATGCATTTATATAGTCGTGAAGGAGTAGCCGTTTTCCCCTGCTGAAGAGGCGCCTAATCAAGCCAGTAATGGGCGCGTGATGGCAATAATTACCGGTGTAGTGGCTCCTTCACGCCGTTTGGCAGTTATCTTTCAGAGGTAATGGGGTATTTAAGCACTATTACTACGCAGAATAATAGTGCATGTAGACCGTCCGGATTCCTTAATCAATTGGGCCTACTCGCTTGTAGGTTTTATTGATTATAGAGTGGTCGTGGTTGACTTGGTCGTAGAAGGACTTACGACTAGGTAATGGTCGTAGAAGGACTTACGACTGGATAATAGTCGTAGAAGGACTTACGACTGGGTAATGGTCGTAGAAGAACTTACGACTGGGTAATGGTCGTTGAAGAACTTACGACCAGGTAGCGGTCGTAGAAGTACTTACGACCATGACATAGTCGTAGTAAGACTTACGACTATGGGGGTGATTGTAGGAGAACTTACAATCACTTGGTAGGCCCCTCCCTTATAAATATAAGGGGTACTTCTGGGGACTATGTGGCATCATATTTACCCATAATAAGAATTATAGATAAAAGATAAAATGAGAATTATCAGATCCTCGTCATCTAGCCCCCCAGCTTCAAGTGAAAATAACTTACTTGGTGAAGGTTTTGCAAATGGTCTTACGACTATGAAAATGTCGCAGGATAATGGTCGAAGGAAAAACTCTTCGACATTTGAGTGCTACTTTGACCAGGAATTTGCTTGGTCAAGAAGGTTGCTTATGATTATCAAATAGTCGTAAAAACCCCTACGACTGTGAAGTGATCGTAGTAGGGTGATCGGAGAAAAATCCTTTCCGATTGTTACTTCATTCGACCAGAAAGACTTGGTCAAGAAAGTAATTTCGCTTGGAGGTGACAAAATGAACCTAATTTTCTCGAACAGAGCATCTAGGGAATTGCAACCGACTCCCATAGACCTGTCGATGAGACGGTTCCCGAAGCGGTGGCAATCGTGCGGTTATAAAAACTTACCGGGAGTTAGACTTGGATTTTTACCTTTTCCCCAAATCATTCCCACTGTTCTTCGAGCTCTCGCCTTCTCCGCCGCCAACCCTAATCGTGTCTTCCCTGGCAATCCTTTCTCAATCCAAAACTTCTTGTTTCTGAGAGAAATGGCCAAGAAAGTTTCTGAGTGGGAAGAGTCGGAGTTGGATGCGTCGAAGATCAAAGTCTTGGTCGACGCCGGGAAGATTCCAGAGAAGGCTCTGGTGAAATGGCTTCGCCATCGGCAAAGATCGCCATCGGGGAAAATGGGCAAATCCTGTTTTCCAAGCGCATCGTGAGTGCGGCCTCCGATTGCTCGCTCACCCTTTCTCACGGTGGTACTCGAAAGACTTTGGAGTGGAATTAGTGAATCTAGGTCCTAATTCCATTACTATGCCGAGTGTATTTGTGTACCTTTGTGAGGCGTGCACTGGGATTCCATGGACCTCGAGCTTTTCCAATATTATTACGGGATGGCTCGACAAACCGGAATCGCCGGAAATTGCGGTCTGAAGCTCCACGACTTGAAGTCGAGGGAGTATATTCAGAGTTTCACTCGGTCTTCATGGCCGGGATGGAGGAAGAGGTGGTTTTACTGGAAAGTCACCTCAGAAGACAGCCTCTCTTTCGTGGGGAAGGCTGCCGAGAAGAAATCTTCATGGGACTCAACCCCTGAAGATATTAGTCGGATTGCCCCCTATATTCAAGCCATCAAGGACTTGAAGGAGGAGGGGTTGACCGGATGGTATGTGGTGACAGATTTCATCACACGCCGAATCAGTCCCTTGAAGAAACGAGCATCTCCTATGTGGAGATACTCGGGGAGAGGAGACCCGACCAGGGACTATGACGAGGGTAAGTCCGACATAGCTCTTGGTTTGGTCTTTCTCAAAGTTATCTAACGTTCTTATCTGTTTACACAGATCTTCCACAGGTGGAGATTGACGCTAGGGTCAAACTCATCTGTGAGAAGTCTCCGCCACCTCGAGCGGTGATTCCTCAAATCATTGCGGCTTTACCCGCAAATAAAAGGATAGAGCGCCTAAAGGTAATCAAAAGTTGATTTTTTTCTTTAGGACTTTATAGTCGTAGAAGAACTTACGACTAGTGGTGATCGTAGAATATCTTACGATCAAGAAAATATCGTAGAAAAACTTACGATTTGACACCGGTCGTAGAAAACTTACGACCGGTTAGTAATTCTTCTTTTTCTCGCTTTGCTTTACGTAATGTAGGCATGGAAAATCGCCCGACGACGAAGAAGTCGCTACGATAACCATTGGTGCGGCGTTGTCGAAAGACAAAGGCTCGGCTCCTCCGCCCAAGAGATGTCGACTTGCAAGATCCGCCGACAAGGGAGGAGCAAGTTCGAGCTCGTTTTTCGACCGATCTTCTCGCAAAGCTGCGCGCCATAGCCGTAATTGAAGCCGAGGTCAAGCCGCCGGCCGAGGGGTTGAAGCAGCTTGAACCTCTTACATAAACCCGCAGGCTAAGGTACCCTTCTACTATGACAATAAATCTTTCGCAGCTTCGCCACTCCTAGTTTTGTTAAGCAATCGAAAAGGAAATCGGAAAGATTTTATGTCTTTTGTAAAGGACGATGTCGTTGGACCGTAAAGCGACTAGAGGGGGGTGAATAGAGCACGCCACTTTTTCACAAATTATGAACTCAATACAAATTAACTCCAGAGCTATTAGGAAGCTATGAAGATCAATATACCAAGACAAATGAAGACTAGTATTGAATCCAATTAAACCCTAAGCAATATAACAAAATCAACTAAGATTACCAAGACTCACAAAGACAAAGGTCGACCGTTATACTCAACCGGTCGGACCGATTGCCGCGGTCCGACCGGCGTTAGTCTTGGCGGTCGGACCGCTCCAAAATCGGTCGACCGGTGATGACGGGCGGTTCGACCGGCGACTCGAACCGATCTACAACAAGAAAATCACCCGATGACGGTTGCAATTAGGTGAAACTTTGATTCTCAACTCCAATCTTTATGAAACTTTGCACACACCTTCTATATGCTATTGAGGACCTATTCCAATCGAATATTATGATAATTCTTGGAACGATCTTGAGCAATTGTCAATTGATTAACGAAGGTCTAAAACCGCAAGAACGAAAACTTGATCCTAAAGCTTGTTCGTGAGAGATTGATGATCAAGATGATGCTAGATAGATTCACACATATCACAGCAAGCTAATTCACGGAAAGAATCAATCACAAACTCGTGGATCAAAGAAAGGCCCTAAAATCACCAAATTGAAAGCAAGAACGAAAAGAGACTTATCTCAAGCAAACCTTGCATAGATTGATTTCGTGATTGAAGCCGGATTACATCCACACCATCATGGATCAAGAAACAATCAAGGATCACGAAATTCACCACAAACCATCAAGAGCCCTAGCCTCCACCTCAACTCCCTAAAGACAATTAGGGTTTTGAAACATCAAAAGGCGAGAGAGAGAGAGTGCACCACCATCTCCTCCTATTTATAGTGGAGGCCTAAAACTCTTAGGGTTTGACTTAATTGGGCTCCGTTAAGGCCCACTAACAAACGGGTCACACACGCACGCTCGCAGCGCCGTCTTTAACCTTTTGACCTAAACCGCTTCACCATGCATCATGGATTCGCCAATAGGTCACCCTTGTCCATCTTGTGTCACGCTTGAGTCGTTGACCTCACCCGCATCGCCGATCGCTCGACCTCAACTCTTCACGTCTAGTCCCGATTCTCCTCGCCGTTGACCGTCGTTGACCACCAAGCTACCCGCACAACCACGCATAAGAAAACACGATTCGGAACAAGTTCTTCACAACTTGACCCATGTTAGTCAAAACATGCATCATGCAAATCATATGCCATGAAACCAATGACTTTGATCTAACAAAACAACATCGCCACGGTTGGCCGACGTTCAAGTAATTTACGGTCGACCGCTCCAGTGAGCCGGCCGATCGCTTCCATGGCTTGGCCGGACCGCTCCTCGTGAGCCGGCCGGACCGCCTTAGACTTAGCCAAATTCAAGCTCCCAAAATCCAAACCTTCGAAACTTTAAACCAATAGAACTTTTCACCGAGGCTCCAAAAATCATGAGACCAAGTGCATTGGGATCCCTTACTTGTCTACAACACCTATTTTTGGCCCACTGATTTGAACACTTTTGGTCATCGCCGGTCCGATCATTCAGATGGCCGGTCCGACCGATATGGGACCGGTCGGACATTGCGGTAAGGACCGGCCGGACCGCCCCGAGCAAGAAGCTCAGAACTTTGTCGAAAACGCGTGAAACGACAAACCGTAAACGCCATTGCCAATTGTCACATCATCCTAAGATCCGAGCATATCCCCATGAAATCCACAATCTCCCCTTGATGAACACATTGGCAATTATCCGTAAAATGTAAGTAAGAGGTTTGAAAACGAGTTTACTCAGCAGCAGACAAAGGCACAACTTGGTCCATAAGCAAGAAAAAGCAATGAACATGACCAAGCCGGCATCGTAATAGTATAGGCATGTGAGACAAGGCAAAAGAAAGCATAAAAACTTTGATTTCGGAAAAGGGTCAAAATTCTCACATGAGGTCCATATGAAAGAACAATTGTTCAATTGACCTATGATCATTGTGAGTATAAAAGAATGCAATTCAAGTTCGAATATTCAATAAGACAATAAGAATGCAACTCAAGAACTCCCCTCACTATGATCATCAAATTTCAAATTTTCGCTCCCCTTTGTATAAACTTCTCCCCAATCTTCTCATTAACACATCTTCTCCAAATAAGAGTAGCAAAGAAATATTACACATCTTAGCAAAGAAATATTACACATCTTCTCCCAAAGAAATATCTTTTCATTTAACACATCTTCTCCCCTTTGACAATGGATTCATCAAGGAATCATGCCTTCCTCTCATCCAGAATAACAAATAGAGAATAAAGAAAGAAGCATAAACAAAAGAAGCATAAAGAGGAATATGCATGAAGTGCAATGGAGTGACTTCAATTTTGTATTTTTCAATTTTTGATAAGAAGCTTTGGAGATTACCCAAAAGAACAATATAGTTTCTCTAATATTGCACAAACAAAGATATCAAGCCCGACAACGCTAGCAAGATCATGGTAAGACATATATATCAAAGCTAAGCACAAAGGCTCAAAAGTAAAGCATTAGATTTTATCAATTTAAGCAACGCTCAAATTCAAAGAAGTTCATCAACAGGATCCTAAAGTGAAATTGGCCATGTCAAATCACAAAGTGAGATCAAAATCTAACAAAGACCACAAGAAGAGTCAATCAAGTCCCGTATTGAATCATTTTGCTCAATATTTTGTAAACGCCCATTTGTCAACATTTTTCTCATTTGCATTGAATATTGAAGTTGACTAATGATCTAACTTAGTGACAAGATCCCGGACTAGGAGCCATCCACAAACTCATCCTAAGCTTCACCAAAAGTTGATTAAAGGTATATCTTAGTAAAGAAGATCCCGGACTAGGAGCCATCCACAAACTCTTTCTAAGCTTCTACCGGGCGACAAATCTTGAGGTTCATGTCATTTCGACAAGCGGTCCCCATGAGATCGTTCGTTCATCAAACTATCTCCAAGTTCATGTCATTTGACAAGCGCCTCGTAAGAATAGTTTGGCACAATTTAAGCATAAGACAATCTTGATTTTTATTTTTCACAAGAGCAGCTTTTAGAATCTCAAGAACACAAAAGCTCAAGTAATGGTCAATTTTAGATCAAAGAGCTAACAAAGCAATTCGACAGGCCAATGTCACAAGAGGAGCACTAATTACGCAACTCGCTAAAACATCCACAAATTGCAATTTCTTAGTTTGAGTTGTTTAAAAGGTTCTAGCTCATATAGCAAAGACTTAGCTACACATGTAAAAGCATGATAATTCTAGCAAGTCAAAGAACTAGACATGACATTGAGCAAGAATTGAAATACAAAAGCTCTAAAGGGTAATAGGCAAAGCTTCATCAATTTTAAAAGATAAGGTAAAATCTTATATTACAATGCATTTTTTTAATTTTTCATACCACTTGTTGTATTTTTCATATGAATGCAATATGACACAATGAGATGCAATTAAAAGGCCTAAAAATCTAAAAAGTTCAAAAGATCACTAAGTTCGTAAAAGAACAATAAAAGATCAAAAGAACAAGGAAAGATAAGAAAAGATCAAACTCCCCTCAAACCAACCCATAAGGATAAATTACCCTAACTCACTTCTTAAGGAGGAAAATCTGTTTGATCTAAAGGCTTGGTAAGAATATCCGCCAATTGAGCTTCTGACTCTACAAAGTGCATCACAATATCACCTTTTTCAACATGATCTTTAAGGAAGTGAAAGCGAATGTCTATGTGCTTAGTCCTAGAATGTTGCAATCGGGTTTTAGCAATATTAATAGCGTAGTGTTATCACGTAAAAGAGGAACACTAGCAAAGTTTAACCCATAATCTTTCAAAGTGGACGCTATCCACAAAATCAGCTCAAAGAACTAGCAAAGAACAACATACTCCGCCTCAAAGAAGGGATTGTGCAATGTAAGACCGCTTAGAAGACCAAGATACAAGAGACGTGCCTAGAAAGTGACAGTGCACGAGGTACTCTTCCTATCTAACCGACACCCGCAAAATCGAATCAAAACCTCTAATGGACAATGTCAAGAGCAGAATACCAAATGCCATATAAGAGGGTAGAGTGTAAATACCGAATATGCGCTTAACGGCTTGGCGATGGGAAGTTCTCGAGACGCTCAAATCTTGCACAAAGACATACCGTGAAGTGAATGTCCGTCTCGAGGCCGCCAAATACGTAAGAGAGCCGATCATGTCTGCGGTACTCGCGTTGATCCACGACTTCTCCTTCCTCATCCGGATCCAAAATATCGATGGTTGCCATGGGAGTGGAAATTTGCTTGCAATCACCCATGTTGAAGCGCTTAAGTAGATCTTTAGTGTACTTCATTCGATGGATGAAAGTTCCTTCCTTGCATTGCTTGATTTGAAGTCCCAAAAGTAATTAAGCTCTCCCATCATACTCATCTCAAATTCCCGACATAGTGTCGTAAAAGTCGAAACAAGAGCATTAGAGGAACCACCAAAGATAATATCATCCACATAAATTTGAGCAAGCGTGAAGTCATTGTCACGCCTAAGAATGAATAGGGTTTTATCCACTTTACCCATCTCAAAATTATTTTTAAGCAAGAAGGTCTTAAGTCTATCATACTGTGCTCTAGGGGCTTGTTTAAGACCATACAATGCTTTAGATAGCTTGAAAACACGATTTGGATATTTAGGATCCTCAAAACCGGGGGTTGCTTAACATACACTTCCTCATCTATGAAACCATTTAAAAGGCACTTTTAACATCCATCCGATATAATTTAAAACCTTTTGATGCAAAGAAATGCAAGCGTAATCACGAATGGCTTCTAGTCTAGCAACAGAGCAAATGTCTCATCAAAATCTAACCCTCAACTTGGTCAAACCCCGAGCTACCAATCTGCCTTATTTCTAACCACGTAACCATCCTCACCTTGTTTATTCTTAAACACCCAACGGGTTCCTATAACATTATGACCACTAGGAGGTTCTACTAGGTTCCAAACTTTGTTTCTTTCAAAATTCTCTAACTCCTCATGCATGGCATTTACCCACTAGAATCGATAAAGCATGTGATATATCGCGGGTTCAAAAGAAGCAACAAAAGCCGAATGAGAGTAGAGATTTGGATCATTATACCGAGCGAGTGACTCGCCATGTAGATTACCTATTATCTGCTCCGAGGATGCCGTCTCTGAATGCGGTGGAGCGCCGGGTGAGGTGTCGTTTCTTCGACCTCCGCAGTATCATGATGATGATGATGCAAAGCAGAGCCTCAATCAAGGTGAAGTAGACGTAGCGTGTTCTTGTATCAATATGGGCGCCACAGCAGCAGATGAGGGAATGACATTAGCTTCGTCCTCATCTTCCTCCACAAAAATACTCTCACACCAGAAATCATCTCAGAGTAATTGATCTAGCTCGTGGCTAGTCTCATCAAAAGTGACATTACAAGTCTCTGAATAATGTTAGTCTCAGATTAAAAACTCAAAACCCTCGAATGAGCAGGATAACCCAAAATACCCCATCAAAAGTTCTTGATTCAAATTTATCTAAATTGCTGTCTTAAGAATAAAACATTTTGATCCAAAACTCAAAATGCGAAACAGAGGGTTTTCTACCAAAACGAAGCTCATAAGGAGTCTTGCCTAAAGAAGGTCTCAAAAGACACGATTGGCAATATGGCAAGCAAGAGTAATAGCTTCGCCCAAAATCTCCTAGGTGTGCTATACTCATCTAGCATCGTCCTAGCCATTTCGACTAAGGTCCTATTCTTCCTTTCCACCACGCCATTTTGTTGAGGGACGGTGGAGAGGAGAACTGATGCTCAATACCACGCCAAAGACAAAAAGAAGCAAAAGAAGCATTTTTGAACTCCGTGCCATTATCATCGCGAATCGCTCTCAAAGCACCAGAAGCTCAAGCCAAACGAAGAACAAGATCATGAAAATAACCAAAAGCTTCATCCTTTGAAGTAAGAAAGAACACCCAAGTATATCTTGAAAGATCATCGACTATGACTAGAATATACCATTTTCCACCAATCGATCGGACTCTAGCAGACCAACAAGATCCATATGAAGCAACCGTCCCGGTCCGTACCATAACCA